>OX388226.1:4800000-7200000 GCA_947578815.1 Epinotia ramella | reverse complement strand
AAACAAAAACGTTCCGCTGTCTGTCCCTATGTATGCTAAGTTAGATCTTTAAAACTACGCAACTGATTTTGGTGCGGTTTTTTAGGGTTCCGTAGTCGACTAGGAACCCTTATAGTTTTGCTGTCTGTCCGTCCGTCCGCGGACATTCTCAGTAACCGTTAGCACTAGAAAGCTGAAATTTGATACTAATATGTATATCAATCACGCCGACAAAGTGGTAAAATAAAAAGTGATTTATTTTATTTTATTAGGGTACCTCCCCTATACGTAACGTGGGGTGTTTTTTTTTTTTCATTTCAACCCTAACGTGTGATATATTTTTGGATAGGTATTTAAAAATGAATAGGGGTTTGCTAAAATCATTTTTTGATAATGTTAATATTTTCGGAGATAATCGCTCCGGAAGTAAAATAAAATGTGCCCGCCCCCCTCTAACTTTTGAACCATAAGTTTTAAAAATATGAAAAAAATCTTAAAAGTAGAACTTTATAAAAACTTTCTAGGAAAAGTATTTTGAACTTGATAGGTTGAATGGTTTTTGAAAAAAATTACAAAATAATTTCTGGACGAAAAACTACGGAACCCTACACTGAGCGTGGCCCGAGTGGCCCGACACGCTCTTGGCCGGTTTTTAAATAAATAGAGTGATACAAGAGGAAGGTTTATATGTATAATATATGTAGTAGCGGCGCGCTAGTAACCAATATAGAAATGGCTTATAATCAGTGATCGTAACTTTTGTAGCATTTTAGGTGCAGCGTAGTGTTGTTAACGGAATTGGTATAAAGAATTTCAATCCTAATGCTTAATTAGTGTTAGTAACGTTAATATTAACCTTAATTAACAATTTTGATTGATATTCTCTATACCAATTCCGTCTTTATCTATGGTGCAGGGTGAGCGTTGCACACGGGCGCAGCGGTCCTAGGGGGCGCCGAACCGTACTTGAAGTACCGTACCGTACCGTACCGAACGCGCTAGAGTAATGTTTGCACACGGGGGCTACATGGACTAGACACGCCTCTGAATGCTACAAAATTACGATCACTGCTCGAATGGGTCATTGTCAGATTTAGGTGCGCGTCTTTTCGGTGGACATTGCCAAAGTTAAGGGCTTTAAAGCCTAATTTTTGGTTGAACTCTGAATCCGCATAAACGGCGTCGCCTCTTCTATAATTCTATGCGATAAAAACATATAATTTATAAACATAAGCCCTTAACTATTGCCCACCGAAAAGACGATTTTTGTTTTACTGACTGACAATGACCCGAATACACGATAATTTACTTTAAAAACAAAGTTTTAACCGACTTCAATTCAGTACTTCTCATTATTTGAAGAGTTCCCGTGATTTATCCAGGATCTCATCAACAGATCTTAACCTGATCCCGTATCATGGTCGGCCTTATCACGCGATAAGTGTGACAAGAAAGGAGCGTCGTCCCTTTCTATCGAATGGTGTCAGCCAGTGACGGACGCTCTATCTTGTCACTTATCGTGTGATAAGGCCGACCATGATACGGGGTCTGATGACCATGGGACGACCTTGGTAGGATACCCTTATATAGGTACTAAGCTTCTGCCCGCGACTTCGTCCGCGTGGAACTCGTTTATATCGCAGCTCCATACAAAATTTTACCCCCCCATTTCACCCCCTTAGGGGATGATTACGGGGGTAAAAACTATCATATGTTACTCTCCATCCCTTCAACTATCTCCAGTTAAAAAATGACGTCAATTCGTCGCTCCGTTTGCTGTTGTCCACGTTAATCCCCTAGCCTGATCCCCCAGGGGAAAAAAACGGTTAGGTTGTTAGTTGAACTGCGACCCTACAGCGCGCGAGCCGAGCGAGCGAAGCGAGCGTGACGCGGTAGCGTCCGGCGAAGCGCCATAACCGAACATTATCATTTTTTCCCCTAGTTGAATATAAAATAATTGCCGCTAATTCCCCTGGGGGATCAGGCTAGGGGATTAACGTGGATAACGTGCTCCGTTTTGCCGTGAAAGACGGACAAACATACAAACAAACACACATACACTTTCGCATTTATAATATTAGTATGGATCTTAGTTTTAAGTACTTGGTCGCAAAACTTGCAAATAAATCTTATCTTATCTTATCTTAAAAATAGTTTTCCAATTCGGTCCAGCCGTCTTCGAGTAATCGGAGAACATACATAAAAAATAAAAGATTCCGATGACTTGAGAACCTCCTCCTTTTTGCAGTACGTTAATAAAATAGATAGGGTTTATGTCAAAGATATGTGAGCATATATTTATGTCATACGATTAAGGTGCAAAAATGTAAACATATTTAATAATATACCTTTCATTTCGGCTGTACTTACCAACTTTTTCGTACAGCAGACCCCGTATCATGGTCGGCCTTATCACACTATAAGTGACAGGATAGAGCGTCCGTCACTGGCTGACACCGTTCGATAGAACGAGGCGACGCTCCTATCTTGTCACTTGTCGCGTGATAAGGCCGACCATGATACGCGGTCGATCATTTCATAACTAAAACTTAGGCTTCATACTATATTCAAAAGTTATATTAATATCAAACCTTCATAATCCCCAAACAATGTAATAATGACATTCGAATCGAACACTATTTATACTTGGAAATCCTTGTACGATTCTCATTCGCGCCAACGACCGAACGGGTCGGAATATCGCGGTAAACTGAAGGTGAAGATACAATGAGTAAGGCTGTAGCTAATTGATAATGGTTTTTTGAATTATAATTACACATTTTACAATGAGGTATGCACACCATCTATGCAAACATTCGTGTCGAAAGATGTCACAAACAAGTATCGTTTTCAATATTTTGCCGTCGGCGATACGAGTACAACCGAAGGTATCGAACGTGACTTTCATGCATCGCACTCCACTGGTTAACTTGGGGTTCCCTCTATTTGGCATGACTTTAATTGTTCTGAAACGCTTTTAGCTTAACAGACTTGGCATACCTATTCGGTTTTCGACGAATGTTAAGGGCCCCCCCACATTACGGCGTCTTGCGAACGTTTTTCATACAAAATTGTGCGTTGCGTCGACGCAACGCACAATTTTGTATGAAAAACGTTCGCAAGACGCCGTAATGTGGGGGGGGCCCTAATGAGGCAGAAACTTTATTTGGTATAATTTCTAACATTCCGAAAATGTGATAGCCCGAAATATTATATTTACGAAAAATTTTGTTTAGCATAATTGTATTGGGCATATATCATAGATTGTCCGAAACTTACTTGTTGGCAAACTTACATAAATGCAGAAAGCCAATGTGAGAACAGACCACTATAGGTTAGATTAGGTTCGAACTGCGATGCGACCTTAACAAAACAAACTGCTACCAGAAAAGTAGGTTAGGTTAGAACTGCGATGATAAAAAAGACGAGCTGCTGCCAGAAAAGTAGGTTACGTTAGGTTAGAACTGCGACCTTAAGAAAAACGAACTGCTAGCAGAAAACTAGGTTAGGTTAGAAATGCGACCATCCATACTAATATTATAAATGCGAAAGTGTATGTGTGTGTTTGTTTGTCTGTTTGTCCGTCTTTCACGGCAAAACGGAGCCACGAATTGACGTGATTTTTTAAGTGGAGATAGTTGAAGGGATGGAGAGTAACATAGGATAGTTTTTATCCCCGTAATCATCCCCTAAGGGGGTGAAATGGGGGGTAAAAGTTTGTAAGGAGCTGCGATATAAACGAGTTCCACGCGGACGGAGTCGCGGGCAGAAGTTAGTACTTAATAACAACGAGCTGCTGCCAGAAAAGTTCTGGTTAGTTAAATATAAAATTGTGAATGACAAAGTTCTATTAATACACGATGATTTTTAATTCATGATCAGGAATATTTTTTTCTAATTCTGTAATTGATATCAAACACGATTAACTCGAAGTTACCTAAAACAAACGTTCTTTGCTTCCTGAATAAAACTGTATAAGGAATCACTTTATAAGTAATTCAAAATCATTGTCACCCTAATGGTAGTTTGCGATGACGTATGCAAATGTATGTGTCTTTGACGTATCTACTTAACTTCAAGAAATGTAGGGTGACCAGACATTCAGTGGATATTAGTGTTAATATTTTAATTAAATTTAATTAACTAAACATTGATTTAATTGCATGAGACTTTATCCATTGAAATCCGTTTTGGCTGTTTATCAATATTTTTCGACTCCTGATCACGGATTAAAATCATCGTGTATACATTACATTCAATTAGTTAAAAAACAGAAGCCTTAAAAGTATTACATGCAAATTTGAATTCAGCTAAATAATGTTATGCTAAAATATATTTCTGCGAGACTAGTTTTGAAATGATTCAGAGCATAAAAATTATGTACAAATAATATTCGGACTAATGTAAATCTGTGTAATCAAACTATGTAAATCTAGAATCTGACATAACAGTTTATGCGCAAAGTCAAGTATGGCTACTTAAATTATGCCATAAATAATTATTACTAAAAAAATCGGCCAAGTGCGTGTCGAGCCACGCGCAGTGTAGGGTTCCGTAGTTGCATGTCTGTCTTAGTTACATCGACATACACGCGCCGACTTAAACGTGCGTTGCGTAGATCTAAGTATCTACATTTTAAGTTGGTCGACTATATTACTCGGTATCGGTAACTATTAATGCCTAACTTAGGCGTGATAGTTATCTTTTCAAATTATTTATATGTACTACTATCACGATTTTTTTCACATCCCTCTGAGTTGAAAAATGCTTTTTAAAAACCCATAATATTTTTGAGCAAGCTATCCAACGATACCCCACATAAAGTCCCCTACATGCGATGCGAAGCGGTGATGACAATTTTTTTCTCGTAGCCTAAAAAAATATTATTGCCGATGCCGAATTACCGTTTTCTGGTTACTGAGCCAAAGCCTGGCAGACGGACGGACATGGCGAAACTATAAGGGTTCCTTGTTGACTAGGTACGGCAGCCTAAAAAAGTATGCCAAAACAGGGGGAAACGTTAACTTGTGGTCAGCAGCTAAAAACAAAGTTAATAAAAACGAATTCCAAAGTCAATATTCGAATGCATTCTATATCATCTTCATATTCTACTGAACCGTTCATTTTGCATTCCATTTTAAGAGTCCGCAGTAAGCTCGATTCTCCATACAAACGTAGTTACGCTCTCATTTCAAAACTACGTGTTGGATTGTAACGAAACTTTTCACCTCACTACCTCGGAAAGCCCTTTTTGTATGTTTGATAGCTATTGAGAAAATCGCTTTTTATCCACATGTGAAGAAAGAGTTTTGACATTTGAACACAGCTTAAGGTGACATGTGACAGCTAACAAAACGTAGAACGTTAAAAGTGCTAAATTTTTAACATCACAATTAATGAATTGCATCGAGTAAAAAATACTAAATACAGTCTTACAATTTTATTTTAATTCATAAAGATCAGCATTTAACATTAATCTTCATTTTTGTTATACAAACGGATAAAATGTTCTGACAGTCCAAGTAAGTCGATGTGCGAACAAAACGCATCCGAAATAATAACAAAAACTTTTAAGTCAAAACTTTTCGATTACCTAAGCCGCTAACGTTAAAATATTCGCATGTTTTTCCAGTTTGGTTTGTTATTCAAAATGAATGATATGAGTGATGAAGACGTATTAATTAACACAGCTGTGGAATTACGGGAAACCGTGCAAAATGCAGAATTGTGCTTATTGCCTGAAAAATCCCGTTTAAGATAACATGAAAGCGTTTGACCTTTTCAATACATGGAGACACAAAAAAGGTGCAAAAACCTTTTCAGTTAGTAGCAGCTAGTTATTGATTAAATATAATATAATTGCAATATTATTATTGTTAATTAATCAATAATACCTTTTATACTGTTACTAAAATGTGAATAAATAAAGACTTATTAGTACATACATATGTACCATTTTTGACAAAACTGAATAAATTGTCAAAATCTACCTAGTTATTGAATATAATATAATAAAAATATAATTCTTAATATTATATTTGATAAACCATACTTACTGAGGCTGGAATTATATAATTTATTCTAGTCTATTTGTTAAGTACTATAAATGTTATGATTGTATATGTCAATATTGGAGTAGTTCCATAAAGACTGGATATGCTTTGGCTATTTTGTAATATTTTCGATTTTTTCGAGTATTGACAAAGAGGTAAATAAGTAATAATTGATAGTGCAAACCCTTTTTCTTATTTTCCTCGCTGTAGTGAGGTGAAAAGTTTTGTGTTATACACGGGTGAAAAGTTATTTTACGTCTCGTCTGTTGAAACACTCGCTAGCTCGTGTTTCAAATGAACACTCCAGGTAAAATACAACTTTCCCCCCTTGTATAACAAATAACTATTGCATGTATAATGACATGATGAGGTATATCCAGGCCTGTAATTAGTATTTTCTACTCCTGTACCGTTATTTATTTATTTATTTATTTATTGACAAATACATTTACGTGACATTACAGTAAAAACCAATGCGTCACGAAACTAAAAACAACAAATAATACTATTTAGGCGACGAAACGGCGTGGCCCCGTTGCATCGCCATCTCCGGAGTAGGATTCGGCAGGTTGCCCCGGAACCGTCGAAACACGACACCCTTCGGCCCGTAGCATGGATTCCGTCCCTGGCTGACACCGTTCGATAGAACGAGACGACGCGCCTATCCTGTCACATATCGCGTGATAACGCCATCCATGCCAGGGCCAGAAGTCAGCACATGCGATGGTCTCCTGCAGTGGGTTATCTGCCATTTATGTAGGCACTTACTCAAATACAATGACACCGATAATAAGTCGCCCAAAAACTACTTGCTCTATGGCCCATAAAAGCACTGTTAAGCGTGCTGTTATGGTTCATACATTTTTTATAACGGCACTGTTTTAATAATAATAATAATAACCTTTTATTTCCCGTAAAAAAATGTAAATTACAAGTAGTTTTTCCTTAGAGACTAAATAAATAAATAATCTAGTACTCAGTTTTTTCCTTTCTTTTTCTTTTTTTTTTTTGTATTCGGCTTTTCCCTAGGTATATATTTTTGAGTTATATCCTCTCTCGGTTTAATTTTATTGTTTCTTCCTATTCGCGATTCTACACCCCAGTGTAACTAACTAACAACTGAAACCTCATGTTTGTGTTTATGTTCCGACGTTTGTCCATAAACACGGTCCCCCCCCGGCCCGGTCGGTTCCCCGGTATTTTAGAAACATTGGTAACCTTGCACTGTCTCTAATGTTTGAAGTGTGAATTGTCAACTTCCTCGATTCGTCGTAACTCTATTGTCCTGGCGGTATATTTGGGTCGATTTTTCACAGTATATGATACACTCGGCGTCAAAAAAATCGCACCTTTCCTAAAATTCGTGTCAAGCTATTATAACTCCTAAGATCTTTACTTTACTCTATCGATATTAGTATCATTTAAAAGCTCAATTAATAAGCTTTCAAAAAAAATATCATTTGTTTACGGAAAATCAAAAACCACAAATCGCCAGCACTTTGATTAAAAAGTGGCGATGTACGCGTTTGGAGGCTCACTAATTGTACCACCCTGGACGCGTATAAAAGAGGGGTGTTAAAGTCAATTATGGGTTACTACACTTTGATCTTAGCCAAAAGGCCGAGAAGCGAAGGCACGAGTCAAGAGGGCCGGCACAGCTCCCCTCACCAACCGCCGCGGGCAACTCGTGCCCCAGCAACGTCCGGTGGAAGCCGCCGAGAATGCCCCCAACTCCCTCATGGCGAGGGCAAACGACGCGGCGCCATTGCGCCGCCGCCGCCGAGGGAGGGGCAGACGTGGCAAGGGCCACCCCGCCAACACCGCCGCTGATACCAACACCCAGACCACCGACGCCGCCGCCCAGACCGCCGCCGCCCACACAATCATCGCCCCTGCGCTCGCTCCTCCTGCAGCAGCGCCGACCAGACTACCGCACGACACTGCCCCCCCCCCCCCTACCGGCAAGCCAAGACGGCACTAGGGAGAGGGTGATCGCGCAGTGCGTAGCCATCCTGCAGAGTGTGCTCGGCGCCCTGCAGGCAGGAGAAAACCGCACCTCCATCATTCTTAGGGGGCTGGCCGACCTGTACAAGGATGGCTAGCTCCCTAACACACCGGACCAGACTGGACGTTCCTGCAGTGCCGTCGGCTCGAAGGTCGCTCGCTGGGCCTCTCCAAACGGAGTCTCACCCGGCAGGGCTTGACCTCGCCGACGGCCGCCGCAGATGATCCCACCACATCGGACCTGACGGGCCTCGCGCCCACCACAGCCACCCGTCCGTTGTAGCGGACGGCGCCCGATCCCGCCATATGCGGCACAGCCGCGACAGGCTCCTCCGAGCCCCTGTCGGGGCTTGAGAGACGACCATCAAGGAATTATGGGTTATTCGCTATCCAGACGTCACAGAGGTCACACCTGAAGAGCTCCGACAAGAAAAAACCCAGTGAAAATGGATACCACGGCAGAAGAAGCAGCTCAAGTGGTGGCCCTACTGCAAACCGGACTACGGCAGGTTGAAGTTGCTCGGCAACTGAACATCAGCCGATTTCGAGTGCAACGGGTATACAACCGTCTTCCAAGAGACTGGAGGTTACATCAGGAGACATGGATCCGGGAGACGTCGCTGCACTGCCGTCAGAGATGATCGCTACATTGTGTCGACGTCTCTGCGGAACCGCTTCTCCAACGCTGTGGAGCTGCAGCAGCAGCTTCGAGCTACTCGAAGTACAGCAGTCAGCGTCTCCACTATCAGAAGAAGGCAGCGAGAAAATAATTGAGAGCCCGGAGAGATGCTACAGGCCCCCAATTGACTGCCATCCACCGGTTGACCAGGAAGCGATTTTCCGAAACGCACGTGCCGTGGACATTCGACCAGTGGAGGAATGTCCTGTTCTCCGACGAAACCCGAGTGTGCCTGTACACCAACGACAGGCTTAAGAGAGTCTACAGGCGACCAGGGGAGCGTTTCACACCAGCCTGCACCGTGGAAACCGTCGGCTATGGAGGAGGATCCTGCATGTTCTGCGTCTCCAGAGCTGGAGGTGGTCGTGGCCAGGGATCTCTGACTGCTCACCGGTACATCACCGAGATTTTGGAAGAGCATGTGGTCCCATATGCTGGTTTTGTCGGCGCCAACTTCGAGTTCATGCACTACAACGCCCGGTGCCACACAGCCTTGATTGTCAAGGACTACCTACGTCGAGTTGGCATCAAGGTTATGGACTGGCCAGCAAGAAGCCCCGACCTCAATCCTATCGAGCACCTCTGGGACGAGCTGAAACGGCGAGTTCGGGCCCGTGATCTAGCTCCTGCCACTCTCGATGAGCTTCGAGATGCCGTCATCGAGGAGTGGGACAGCATTCCCCAGGAACACGTCGTGACGCTCATCAGGTCCATGACTGACCGCATGGAAGCTGCTCGGAGGGCTAGAGGAGGCAACACTAGGTTTTAAGACTAATTTTTAAGGGTTGTTATTGTTGATTTTTAATTTTTGTATTGTTCCTTTTCTTTGTAATTTTGATCAGAATACACATTGTTTCACATTTTCCCAGAATTTTATTTTTTTATGGGGGTGGTGGCCAATTTCCTACCGCTTTCAAATAGGGGATTTCATTAGCTTTCAAATGATACTAATAATGATAGAGTAAAGTAAAGATCTTAGGAGTTATAATCGCTTGAAACGAATTTTAGGAAAGGTGCGATTTTTTTGACGCTGAGTGTATACAAATGTTGCGCGCTGTCGCTTCGACATGCACTCGAATGCTACCTATTACTTGATATCTTAGTCTATTCTTTATTTCTCAAAATAAATACTATAAACAGTTAATTTTCAGTCGTAACTATTCAAAGGAACTTTAGTTTCATACTGAATATAATCTCCCAATGAAAATTGGCATTGAAATAGTTTAAAACCTGGATTTTTTTAACCCAAAAAATCAATCCCCAAATGGATGAAATAGTGGATGGAAGTTTATACCGACGACGTTATAGTCGAGCGGAAAAAGGTGCGAATGAAAAAATAGTCTCGGATAAGTCTTACGTCATGCATAATTCTTATTAACTACCTACAAGTTTACGAGGAAAAAGAGGTTAATCAAAATAATATTTATGGCTTAGTCATTAGGTTCATTTTATTTTTATGCGATATTAAGAACTTGGCCTTGCCATTTGTACATTAAATAACCTTCTAAACGAGGTCTTTAATTATTTAACTACGTAAGTACAGTCGCGAAACGATATGGTTAATCACTTTTGGACCTTACAGTATGCATTGCAATAAAGTGGAAAAGTAGTGAACCATTTTAGTCTTTGGCTACATTATTGACGTTAGAAACTAAACAAAATAATCAATAATGATGTTCTTTCCCTAAGAATGTAGTCAAATGGAGAAAAAAACAACGCAAGAGGTTAAATAATCACAAAGTTATAAGTATCCAAAGTTTTAAGAGGGGGTATGTTCTGTCCCTTTTCCGCACAACGCACCATCATATAAAACAATAGGGATGATGACTAAGATTTTTTTGTGTCGTCAGAGAGAGAGGAACAAATGTTTGTATGGGAGCAACTACCTACAATTAAAGAACATAAATACCTAAATAATTGAGACAAAGATTGACCTCGCTGGCGGCAGTGCAAAACGCTTCAGACTGTGTGACTATACAAGTATGACGTCACATTTGTACTAATTGTAGTATGGAAAATTAGGTAAATTATTGTTTTGGTCGCGAAATACTGCGTTTAAGTACATAGTTGTCATACAATTTTGTTTCTAGAAAAGCGTAAGGATTCTATTGTTACCTTTTAATTTACTCTTGGACAATAAAAAAAAATGCATCTTTTTTCTAAACTTTCAAGGTTCATATCTTTTTATGATTTTAATTATATATATTTTATAATTTATACTTTATTACGATAATTTGATGGTTTACTATCCATTTAGCATGACTACGTTATGGATTTGAACATGAGGCATCATGCCTATTGTCATTTACTATTCAACATTAGAACGGTTGTAGCTTCGTAATTTTTTGAGATATTTGAATGGAATTTTCGTCATTAGGTATATTATTTAGCCTTCTTTCTTTTGAAGTAGGTACCTAACAATACATTTTGAGTCTACACCCCTATTGCAGGTAGAGTATTAGGTATAGCTAGTAGAACGTGCTTACAGCCCTCGATAAATCCAATGAGACTAGGTACAGTCAGCGTCATATACAGGCTGTATCAAAAATGGGTTGTGAACCGATCAAGGGCATATGGCACTGGAACATAAGTTTCATGAGCTCTGCCTATCCCTTTTGGGAAGAAAGGCGCGAATCTATGAATCTTTGAATGAATTATTTTTGTTTTTGTTTACCTACATTACAGTCTTTGTTTAGTTGACATTGCTTGTGTCTGACAACATTCCCCCGCGAGGGAGGAAACCCTTCCGGGTTTATTTCATTATCTAGCCGCCGCGCGCATTGCTGTGATATAAAAATAAATGTTTTAGGTTTTTGTTGTCATACACAAGCGATGGAAACAAAAACAAATACTTTACTTTAAAAACAAAATTTCAATAAAAACATACAAAAACAAAAATAAAACATAAATTAAAAATTAAAACAATAAACAAATTCATTTTTGGAATCGCAATACGCTACCGAAGTTGGCTTTAATTGGTTCACACCCCATTTTTGATACAACCTGTATGTATCAATACATTTTCGTCTTATACGCACGTAAACATATGTGGGGCGTCGACTGTAGGTACAATATACGACGTACTTATATGACTATGCGATAAACAAAATAGGGATTATCCTAATCTAATAAAACATATCTTTTCAGAATAAATTATCAGGGTCTTAATGCCTCCAATTCCATAATCCCCAGTGATATTCAAATAATGTCGAAAACCGCTCAGTCGTCATTAAGTTACAAAATGGCGCGGTTGGTATATCTCTTCGCGCTCCTGGCTTTTGTCCAGGCTCGTCACGAGAAATACGAGGGGTGAGATTCAACCTCATTTGCTTATCCTTATCACACGTGCGTTAGCCGTTGATCCCGGTTGTCGTCTATGACTACAGTTACGCCGAATTGGCCTGTGTGCTTGTATTTCCACTCCAAGTTACAATAATACGAGTATAACGTTAAGGTACTTAAACTCTCCAATATCAACACAATCTTACAGTAATCAATTAGGGTTATTTCGCTGGTTACGCGACCACCTTCGGTTAGCGACCACCTGAAGGAGAAGGTTTTTTCTATTGAAGATAACATCAATTCTACACACCCTATTGAGACAATTAGTTGTACATGCATTTTTTTGTTGTTTTAGAAATAAATCTACTAAAAAACCGAGAAAATATCCTTTCAGTTCACCAACTCAGCTTAAGTGGTCGCCCACCGGCACATGAAATTAGGTGGTCGCTAACCGGCGAAATGACCCTACCTTCGAGTACTTGTTCAAATACCTACTTACTTATACCTACGTCAAGGTATTTCATTGACCAATGGTAATGGGGCTTCTAAACGGGCCACATTTTCCTGCAATTTCTAGCCGGCAACTATTGCTGTCTTACGCTGACATTGTACGCTAGAGCAAGATGCACATACTTGCTGGCCACACATTGCGGTAAAAATACTTATTGCCCGTTTAGAAGCCCCATAATATTACCAGGCTTGTCCCTCTAGCCGCTTCGGCTAAACTCGGCTCTCCCGCACCTCCGCCATCTAACTAGACTAAAAAGCCTTAGTTAGAGTTTTTTGGCTGTCAAACTTTACTTTAAAAACAAAGTTTTAACCGAATTCACTTTAGTACTCCGCCAAGCCACGAGAACATTTCCAAATTTCTTTTCCAATTTACCACATGAACTGATTTGATGATACTGATTTTCAAATGCGTTGATTATTAGAGAAAAAAACTCAATCGCTGTATGTGGCCCGATAATATTTGAGGACTTCCGTCGATTCCACAAGGATCACCTTTGGCACTTCATTAGGTGCTATTTCAACGGAATCTTATCAGAATCTGTGACGTACCTTTGTACTTTAAGAGAGTTCTGAGGTAACCAACATTGAAAAAAATACAACAGAATTGAGAACCTCCTCCTTTTTCTTGAAGTCGTTTAATAATGGCTCGGCTCGGCAAAAAGCTCAAAGGAAATGAACTGTCGTTTCACTAGAATGCTCGCTAAAAACACTCCTGTTTATTTTGTGAGCTTTTACCTGTAATGTAATGTAAGTGCTCATAGCCTAGCGGCGCCTGCGAGTCGGAGATGATAAGTTTAAGCAAAGATGGCAGCGGTCAGTCTTTGGATGGCTGACCGCCTGATGTTTGAGTGGTTAATAGAAATGAGCGCTTCCGTGCTTTGGAAGGCACGCTAAGCAGTTGATCCCGGCTGCTGTCTATGACAGTAGTCGTTAAGCCGAGTTAGAAGGCCTTCGGGCGGCTTAAGATCTTCTAACAGTCGAGTTGCCCACTCACTTGACAAAGGGGGGACAACTGTTACTTGCGTCCGCAGGAGCTACCTACCACAACCCTGCACGTGTCCCCTGGGTGGTACTAAAGAGTGACAATCATTAAAAAGGCCAAAATAATATAAGCCAAATAATAGTATTACTACAGAGGCCGGGAAGTAAAGTTTTCATGGCTTAACGACGTGATCCTGTGCCACAAATTGTGTACTTAATGGAAATTAAAAAAGACCATCTTGCCGGCCTACGCCTCCAATTTTGTATGAAATGCCATTACGGGTCTCTCGTCTCGCTGCGCCCGAAACGTGACACTTCGAAGCCCATTATGAAGAACACAACGTCAATATTTCATTGCATGTTTGAGAAAATGTAATGTAATATTCGCTAGATAATGCTCATTACTAGTGGATGCTCTTGTCTATCAGCACCTTTAGACAGATGACCTTCTGTAGTTACCTACTAGGTAGGGACGTTAGTAATATAATTTATTCTGTGATATCACCTATCCTTGACTTCGTTTCAGACACCAGCTTTACCAGATCTCAGGAGCAACCCCAGAGATCAGGACTCTCGACACCGAATTGGACCTGCTCTCGACCAGACCTCGACGGGAAACTGGACAGCTGCAGGCCTTGGTGCGTCTGTCTCCAGAAGTCAGAGAACAGTGGCTGCAGCACTTTGATGAGAAGCTTATCTCGTATACGAAGGTGATTGACAATCTTGCAGAGTAAGTAACATTTTGAATTAAGTAGTTAACAACTAACCAAACGAAACTTCTGTCTAAGTAATATAATTTCTCATTTGACTAAAGTCAAATCAGCTTTTTTATGAAACGTCAAAAACGCTCCGTTAGCATGGAATTTGTAGGGAATACTTGCTTGTGATGTCACAATCAAACAACGTCCTTGCTGTTAGTTTTTATGAATTAAAAAATCTTAAAATAGCAAACACCACTACACTGTTGTCAAATACCCTATTGCTATGGTCCTGATAATTCAATTTCTTGCCACAGGCGTGAGTTTAATGTAGGTATGTAACTTTGATATAGGTAACTATGAGGACAAATAATACATTATGTATTAACGTGTATTTGACAGTGCTTTTCGCAATGAAGACGCTCAGGTACAAGCAGCCAAGGCATCCGCAGCGTCTAAACGGAGCGGACGAACCATCGGATGGGAAACCTACTACAGGTACCAAGAGGTACCTTAATCTCAACCTACTTACACTATTATCCAATCATTATAATAATAACTCGTTATGGTACTATAACGTACATGAATAATATTTATTAGGTATCCAGACTATTCAATGTTTAAAGAGCAAAAAGACCGCACCGGTGCGTAACGTTGCCGCTGCGTATAGTGCGTATACGCGATGACGTTAGTATGCGTCGCTTCTTTGTACATTTTGCTGCGTCTGTGTATATTGAGCAGAGGTGTGGTCACTCCCTAACAGTGTTGCGACTTAGACCTAGTCTCGATATTGAACATCTTACAATTAAGCAATGCTGCTAGCCTCATGCATTACCGCTTGGGAATTTAAAACTTGAACCTCTGGCCCTAACTCACAGTGTTTCCGCGTTGTCCTAGTGTCTCCGAATGAGATTTCCGCCTAATCTTCAATGACACTCTGTATGGTACAGTCGAGGAAATTGAGTGTTTAGCACTTTTAGACCTTAACGTCATTCAAATAGAGTTGACATGTGCCAAACCTTCATTTTCCTCTACACTACACACTAGTCAAAACCGTCCGAAGGATAAATCGTCCGTCGATGAAGTGTTAAGTCCAATAACCTTCATCTTTCTTCCAGATCAACGACCACTTAGACGAGCTAGCCTCCCAACACCCTGACTACCTCACCGTAGTAAACGGAGGTCTGAGCTACGAAGGACGCCAGATCAAATACGCCAGGATTTCCTCCACTGGCTTCCAGGATCTGAGCAAACCAGTCATCATTATTGACGCCATGGTGCATTCCAGAGAGTGGGTGACGACGCCCGTGGCGTTGTATATTATAAACCAGCTGGTGGTTGAAAAGGTTGACAGAGATTTGCTGGAGGATGTCGATTGGGTGATCATTCCGCTGGCTAACCCGGATGGCTATGAATACACGCATGAAGAGGTGAGATTAAGTTATGTTTGTAGCAATAATAGTAAGTACATTCTGTACATTACTCATCTGTACACTACTCATCTAGGGCGGTAAAACAAAGAATGTCAAAAGGCAATGACTATAAATGCGATCTGAGGCTTTCTTTATTACGCCCGTGGTGAGTACAAAATTGTATATCTAGTATTCCTCCCCATGGCCAGGCAGTGGATTTTCCGTTCGCGTAAAGGTCAATATTCCGACCGGCGCGGCGGTCAGACAGCGATTGCGTGTGACGTGTTCCGTTCGACCAATTTTGATGCATAACACTATTTTAAAAGGTGGATAAAGTACCAAATAATAATAAAACACCGTTATCATATCAGTAACGATGTATTAGGTACAGTTACTACCAGACATTGATATTACGTTCCTATCGACTAACTAGACTAAAGGCTTCAAAACTATGCTTGGAGCAGCGAACGAAAAGCTTAGTGTCAGTGAATTCGGTGTTCTTTTATCATCATCATCATCATATCAGCCAAAAGACGTCCACTGAACATACCCCTCCCCCAAAGAGTGCCACAATGACCGATCCTGCGCCACCCGCATCCAGCGGGCTCGCGCGACCGTTAGCTCATCAGTCCATCTTGTGGCCTACCCACGCTGCGCCTTCCGGTACGTGGTCGCCATTCGTGAACCTTTCCGCCCCAACAGCCATCGGTTCTACGTGCAATGTAGAAAGAGAAGAAAGAAAGATACATTTATTCACAAACACACAGGACACACATATTAAACAATAAAATAATCAAAGAACAGATAAAACATGAAACAAGTGTGTCTCTGCGGCAGTGAACCGGACACTGGCTCAGCATTATGCTGAGGTGTCAGACACCTGCAGCGCTGATTTTCAGCCAGCACCGTCGGTGACTCACGGAAACGTCAATTGTAATAAATAAACTACCTACATTATTGGGAGTATTGGGACAGGCGAAAGAGAAATAAAATGTGCCATTATAGTAGATCAACCGTTTTATAGGCATACTAATTCCGAATTATTTGCTTCGTCCTGTGGCGGTAAGGTTTTCCCACCCACCTTTTCCTATCAAAACAATTTGATTTCCTCTTAAGCAGCTTGTGACGCATTCTGACCAGTGATTGTGCCTACCTAACTTTTACTCTGTGTAATGGGACTAGGGCTGCCTAGTTCGATTTGTGAAACAGTCTTTAATATTAAATCTATTGAATATAGGTACCGATATCTCCAGGACCGCCTTTGGCGCAAAACGCGCTCCAGAAACCACAACGGCTCCGACTTATGCCCAGGCATCGACGGCAACCGTAACTTCGACCATTACTGGGGCACCGTGGCCGTCAACGCTGACCCCTGCACCATCGTCTACGAAGGCCCTCACCCGTTCTCTGAACCAGAGATCAGGATGATCAGAGATGTGGTGCACATGAACTTGAATCGCGCTGCGATGTATATTTCTCTCCATAGTTATGGCAATATGTTCCTTTATGCATGGGGGAATAATGGTAAGGACTGTTTTGATTACCTGTAGTCTGTTTAATCAACATGGAATTAGATTCCTGAATTGAAACTTGATTAGTCTATGATTATAAAGGCACCTCTATACAATGGGCGCAGGACAGGGACGCAGTTAATGCGTTGGAATGCAATGGAAAATTATCTCTTTCCACCCCTGGAAAAAATCCCATCATAGTTGCGACCTGCATGATGGGCCATGATGGCTGTAGGGGAGCCTTAAGGTTCGATTTTGATTGCAGGCGACTATTAGTATATTGGAGTAGGTATGAAATACTCGTACGTTTCATGTAAGTTTTTTTGATATAATGCCACATAAGTATACTATTTCATATAATTTGATATAGGTATAACGGGATTTATTTGAGAAACGCTAATTGTCTAAAGTATTTCTTCAGCATAGATCTGGTAAGGTCAGGTTTGTTTAACAACCATCTTAAAATTAACCTCTAAAAAACTGGTGAGGCAGGGCACAGCGAAATGTCATCCCGCTCGAATGTGGAGCAGCCCAACTGGGGAAGTACCTCCGCCTTGCAGAAGACCACGGCCATAATAACACTACTACTGGCTCTGTAGTAGTGTTGTGTTCCTGGTGGATAATTAATTATAACGTTTGCTATGCCCTAACGGGGTCCTGTGCATTGCCTAGCTTTAAGTTGCATGTGGCAATTGTATAAGGTTGCAAATAAATAAATTGAAATTGAAATTGAGGTGAGCAAGGTCGCCAGAGCTCCCGAGGATGCGTTGTGTTGAGAGCGAGGGAATTTGTTCCTTCAGCTGTCAACGCGGCGAATCCTCAAACATATCATTGGGTCGGCAACGCCCAATGTTACTCCTTTGGAGTTGCATGCGTCTATAGGCTGCGGTGTCCGCTTACCATCAGGCGGGCCGTACGCTTGTGTGCCACCGTCGTTATATTTAAAAAAAAACCGACCTATTACCTTATTACACTATTACCATGTACCTATATATAGATTAGCCACCGACGTAGTATATAGATATTTAAAAAAAATCTACGTCGGTGGAAAACAAGCATTCGGCCTGTCTGATGGTAAGAGATACCGAACCCTATGGAACTTATTGTTACTCCAGAAGAATGGAAAGCGCTTTTTTCATAGAACGTTTTGTTGGTAATAAAATGGTACAAACGAGAAATGGGTGAGGACCAAATTCTTGGCCAGTAGTTAGCCTGGTTAAGGCGGTGCATTGGAAATTATCGCGAGCTTTGAAACGCCGTTCTGACTAGATTAAGAAACAATAAGGTCTGATTTTCAGATATATGATTCTTGACTATATGATTGTTGATCTGATTTTATCGATACATGATTGCTTAAAATTTCCTCGATAGGAAATAATTCCAAAGTTGGGTCTGTATTTTCCTTTTTTTACTCAGCCTACTCAAACGATACATTAGTTTACGACACAATCAAGTTAATACTATAGTATTTTATCTCATCTCAAATCTCACTTTATGACATTTTAATAAAACTTCACTAAGTTAGGTATTTATCGAAATTTGTCCAAAAAAGCCATTCCCGAAGAGTGTTACATCTCTTTTCCTCGCCCGCGGAAGACATCAGCGTGTCTCTGTCTGGGGGGGCGTGTTCGACTCAAAAAAAAAGGCATCGTCTTAATCGTTCTGTTGTGACACAAAAATTAGCCATACAATTCTATGGTTAATTTACAGCCACTGCCCCGACCAACGGCGACGACCTGCAACACATGGGCGACACCATGGCGACAACCATAGACGCCCTCGCGCTGGACAAGGCTACCCCTTACATCGTCGGCAATGCTGCTGTGGTAATATTTGACTACCACTGACTATAAAACACCTGTGACACGTTTCACGAAGCTGTCAGTCACAATTGTGCAAACATGTCAAAAGTAAATGGCTTGAATGAATGTTCACTCGAGTGAATGCTTCATTTTTCTTTCATGTTTTGTTTCACTTTTCGTTCAGACTTCTCATTTTGAGTGAAAGATGCAGAATGAAACAAGAAAATGAAAGAAAAGTGAACAGTCTGATTCTACCTTAAGTGCCGTCTTCGTGAAACGAGCCATATGAGTCACAAATCTCCACTAGATTAATATTATGCCAACCCTTTAACGGGCAAAGTTAAAATTTATTCATAATTCAAGTCTCTTGCTATTGTGTAGACCTAAAAATTCTGGGCTATAAAAAAATGCAAAAAGATGACCTTAACAGGTGGTCATTTTGTCTATGAAATTTAGATTGTTTCCTATACAGGATTAAAACTTTTTATCATTTACAATATTTGATAATCTATTATTTTAAGCGGGCGATTCATATCCCTGGCGAGCCAACGGACTTTTTGGTCGTTTGTTAGTCCTTTACCTCATAAGCATAAATTACTTGTAGTTATTCTCCGGATCGCGTTTCGTCGCGATCTCTAAATTCCTGAACAGATTTTTTTAATGTAGTAATATTTCTTGTCGCCAGTCACAACGGTGTATAAAAATCATAGGCTATTTGCTTTTTGTTTTTTGCGTAGTTTTTTACTTGAGTCGCTTCTCACCGCGATAAATATTTGTTTGTAAAGCGTTATTAGTTAACGCGATTTTTCATTTAAGCACTATATCTATGTAGTTTTGTTTTTTAAACGCATTTCGCAGTTGTAGTTTATCTCCTGGATAGTTTTTTATATAAGTAGCTACAATTTGCAATATCAATATTTGCCTCCCTTTCTAACATGCATGTACAGTCAGCAGCAGAAGTAGCTAAGCGTCCCAAGAGGTCACAATGATCGGCACACACACACACGACTCTATTGTCAACAGAGTACCTAAGGATTGTGTAGCTCATTGTGAGCGTGTTATTCTGCGTAGCTACTTTCTGCTGCTGACTGTACCTATCCACGACGATATGCTGCGAAAAAGGTACATTGCGACTAAAGATATTATCTAATACAAAAATAAACGATTACGATACAAAGCGAAAATTTAATACATGATGGATGTGAAATGAGACTAAAATTAATAGCGACAAAAAAAAAACAGGATTAAGACACAACGCGATAGTTAAATACAAGATCGAGGTGAAATGCGACTAGAACTACTAGCGACAAAAAAAAATACGATTGAGACACAACGCTATAGTTAAATATAGGATCGAGGTGAAATGCGATCCGGTGAATAACTACAGGTAATTTATGCTTATGAGGTAAAGGACTAACAAACGACCATGATACGGGGCCAGTTTTAATAATCCGTTGACTCACTAGCACGGCGGCGTGCAATGGATCTCCCTTTTATTATAATCTCGCCTCAAGCTGTTACCGCAGGGTAAAACGGGTCGGACATAAAAAAATTATCTAACCGTATTCATGTTTGATGTTAAAGGTACTCTACTACACGACCGGCACCTCCCGTGACTGGACGCGCGCCGTCGGCGTCCCCCTGACTTATACCCTCGAGCTCCCGGGCTACGAGTACTTGTTCGAGGTCCCCCCGACTTATGTCGACCAGGTCGTGAAGGAGACTTGGGCTGGGATCGCCGCGGGGGCTCATTTGATCCGCTCCGAGACGTCTGCGGGCGTCTCCCTTTACGTGACCGTTGAAATGCTGCTAGCGTCTGTTGTCTTGGTGTTGTACAACACGAGAAACACATAATTTTGCTTCAACTAACTTGCAATGTTCTAAATACGATTTGTATGACAATGTTTTGTTATAATGACAAAGTGCAGGTAGTCGAAATTAGATGTTTGTTTTAATAAAACAGTGTAAAACCTTTTGATATATTTTTTATTCCACACACCATTTATTTTCACTGTTCGTAAGCAGGTATGTAAATATGTAAGCCATTTTTGTGCCATTTTTGTATCCGATTGAGCTGAAAATGGCGCACTTAATGTAGGTTCCGTGACAATGCAATGCACTGAAGCAAATTCCGAAACTATAAAAGATAACCCGTCGAGTTTGAGCTCATCAAAATCTCAACGAGTGACTGCAAAAAAGTAGTTTATAAAAAAGCTTTTTAGTTTACTTATTTCACCTTAACCTTAAGCTCTTTTTGATTTTCGCTCCACGAACTTGAAATATGCCGTCTCAAAATCAAAACAGGAAAAACATCAGACCTGTGTGTGCGACTCGCAATTAGGGCAAACATAATTAGGGTCCCAACTGTCTTATTATGTCGCTATTTCGATGGCGGTCACTCAACTCGTTTCATGGGAATTGCCCCCGAGACTTGTGAATCCTGTTTTTTGGTACAAATTTTATAAGGCAGTTACATTTTTGCACGCAACGGCGATGCAATGTAAGAATGTCGATGGCATATCTAACACAAGCTTCTGCTCGCGGCTTCGTCTGCGTGGACTCGGAATGAAAACTATGTAATATTTTGGCCCGGTTTATGATTATGAACTATCTTCGTGCAAAATTTCATCCAGGTCGGTTTGGCCGTTTGGGCGTGATTGAATAACAAACTTCCAAAAATCTTAAGACCCAAACTTTCGCATTTATAATATTAGTAGGATAAACCATGTGTCTCACCAGCTAATAAGAACACATACATTTTCTAGGTCCGGTAAGTTTTAATAAATACATATTAGGGGACAATCTTACACAAATCGACCTAGTCCCAAACTAAGCAAAGCGTGTACTATGGTACTAGACGAAGATAAACATAATTTTATTATAATAGATAAATACATACGAAAACATCCATGACCCAGGAACGAATATTCGTGTTTATCACACAAATAAATACCCTTACCGGTATTCGAACCCAGGACCTCTCGCTTCGTAGACAGGGTCACTACGAACTAGGCTAAAGCGGTCGTCATCAAGTTTAAGTAACGCAATTTTGACAAGTCAAGTACCTATATAATATAGATGTCAATAAGATTTCACAGCACAGTGTATTCAGCCCACATGCAGGCATTCAAATGTATTTAGTTTCATTACATAGGTGCATAAATAATCAATTACAAAAAGTCTAAACTACACAACACAAAATAAAACAATGTCAAAATCATAATAATCATAATCATATACTATTGCTATCAAAGAACTCCTTTACACTATGAAAACAATCGTCCAATAACGAGTCCGTCAATTTATGCTTAAAAATAAGAGCACTCCACCGTATTAGCGTATTTTACTACGAGCAAGCGGTTACGGTTAGAATCGTAGGTACTATATTGTGTACATGCAACCTATAAACTAAAATGGACGATCTGAGGTTCAAAGTAAATGAAACAACCAAGTTTGCTAACATTATATTTTATCTGCACTTTACAACGAAATATAGATATAATTATGGGAACAAACTACACGTTGGAATGTAACTCACAGCACACTAACAAACGGTATCACTTATAGTAACGCAAATTATATCAATTAATCTTTATAAGAACGTTTTCTTGCAAATTTTATAAATCTTTCAACAATATCTTGTAATACATTTAGACAGCGCATGAAGCGCAAGTGATATTTTGTAAATTTAACGATTATAATGATGATTTTACAACATAATTTTAATTAAAGAATATGGATTTAAGTTACCAGTTAGTTAACGATTTTATTATTCAATTATTTGCACAGATTTAATATAACTTAATTAAATAGGCATTTTTTATTAAGTACTGATTGGTTTATTGAATTATTGCTGCCAAATTACACTGATATATATATGGATTATTAGATATGGATTATATTGCTTCAGTTACAAATATAAAAAATAAAAGAGGAACTGTAAATATCGAGATCATTCATAATAAGTATTTGTAAATTGGCCAAATGTTGTAATTAATATATATCATGATTTTCATACATAAAATTATTGATTTATGTCGGTTTCCATAAATAACTTCGAATTTAAAATTAATTAACATAATTGGAAAATGGCTTGAACCTCCACAAAAAAGATTTAACTTGATGTAATAAATACATCAATAGGGTATTGATACTGTATTATACATTAATATCGTCAATATATGATAATATACATACCCAATCGGCTAATATTACTTGATACATTCATAAATTGACATCAAATATTCAGAATAATACATTGAGTGATAAAACCTTTTCAGAACAAATCAACTGTAGTTACTGCCTTGCGATGTTGAATACTCCAGAACAAAAATCTGATTTTGATATAGACGGTTTACACCAACCTTTAAGTTTAATAACGGATGCTTTAGCGTGTGTATCCATCAGAGATGTGTTAAGCTATGTATACATATATTTGACGCCTCGTATGCTTGCCAGCTCGGTTCCATTGGTGTTTTTTTTCACTTATTTTTTTGAGGCGAGCTCCACTCTATAAGCACGAGCGCCGAGGCATCCCCAAGGGACGTCCCGGGGATCACTTGTGGAAACACAACTTAGCATATATGTGGTGGATATTTACCCGAGTTTCTGGACTTCAACAGAGTCGATATGCGGATTACAAAATGTGACGTATCTCCGTCATGTCCCCTGTGTCATGTCTCTCGTTTTGAAAGGCAGGGACATGGAGGTGACATCCCTTTGACATGCTGGGCACATGTCACAGCTCCAGTTGATGTTCTCTCACACTCATATGACGTGACATTGCTAGTAAAACAGTATGTGTGTCATTCACTATTGGCAAAGCCGAGTACATTTACTTGTTTGTTCAAATAAGGCTTCAAGCGAGGCAAATATGAAATGTTTTATTTCGTTTACAATAAATATTAGAATAGCTAATTATATGATCTAAATCTCTAATATTAAATAATCAACAGGGAAGTAATCATTGAGCACCTAATCATTATAGAATCTCCAATTAATCAACATATATATTTTGCTATACATACATCTAATTTAATACGTTTAGGTATATTTAAGCTTTAGTTTTACTAAGAACCATTTATTTTCACAATTTTTTTGAGAGGACAAGAACCACATAATGGAAAACAAAAGCTTTTACGATTATATATAGCTTGTTTGTGATATTGTTTGTAATCATTGTTCAAAAAGTAGGAATATGAAAAGTCCACATTCCTACATAAGCACACTGATATTATATACTGTTATAATTATAACTCATCACTGAATTGGATGGTTAGTTATTTAGGGTTTCTTTTAGGTACTCAAGCTTACAAGACTTTACTAAAAGCTTCCGTAATTTGGTTCTCTCCTCAACAATAACATTTTATGTTAAATACTTTTTACAATAACATCGAACACTGGGAAATTCGTTAAAAGGAATATTCTTAAAATTACTTATAAGTGATCTCGCATAATTATAATACTTACATACAAAAAACAAACCATAATACACTAATAAAAAATAAGTACCCAAAGAATACTGGTCATAATTTCACTACAAAAATATTTTGCATAGGAAGTACAATCTAATAGTGTATTTTATTATGTATAAATATACGTTTTTGATATTAGTGACGCGGTGTTTTGAAGCACCTAGTTGTATGGTAACCTGTTTAGCACTATTTTATAACAAAACGTTGACTTTTTATGACAAATCTGATACATACATTTTCTGTTTTTTCGTATAGTAACGAATTTAAGGTTATCCATAAAAAAAAGCATGAATATTGGTCAATACATTAAAACATGGCATTGTAGGTTTTCACAAATAGATAGTTCATAAAAATGTCTATAACACATAACATCTCGTGAAATGTCATAATAGCATGTTATATTATTCTCCAAGCAATCCTGGCGTAATAAATATACACTTCTCATAAAAAATCATCTAAGTTCAACTTTAAAAGGCATGCCGTAACTATCTTCCATACGCTGGTCGTATATTATATGAAATACTATTATGTGTAGCTATTATAAGTATAATTATTTATTTTTCTAATTATATTTCTCCTAAATATGTCAGGCTAAATCAACACGCATTTATACTTACTAATTATACTCTTAACGATTTAGCATTATAATGGAATGATACAAATAAATATAACAAATTTGAACTAATTGTAACAACTAACATACAAAATTACTAAACAATAAAAATACAAAAACAGGAGTTAACTTAATTCGTTGATTGTTAGGTGTAGTAGCCAAGCCATGACTTCACTTGATCATTATTAAATCTGTTTTTTTTTATTGATCGAGCCTTCGATAAATTCGAGTACGATTAGGTGAAAAGAAATTATTTGTAAGTTATTTATATTTAATTAATATGATCAATTGAAACCAACCGGCGTAAAATAGACTTAATATAATCAAATAGGTATTTAAGTAACTTCTGATCATTAGTTACATAAATTTGATTATTATTATTAATTTCCCGTATAAATTGTCATGCCGAACTGAACAATATTTTAACGCTACGCTGGTCTAGTTTTGAACGTTATATAAATGCAGTATGGCAAGTGAAGTCAAAGTATCAGTTCATGTACTTTCTTTTCTAGATTTGTACATAACGGAATGGCACCAAAATAATTTCAAATTATGGCTTTCTCATAGTCTAGGAACTTATGGGCTTGTTATTATGCCGAAGTCGGACGACTTTAGCTTTCAAGCTGCCTGTAAGTCATATAAAATCGTAGAAAGGTATATTTAATCCCCGGCAATAAGTAGAACCAATATTGCGGCATTCAGGCTGGCATGCGCGTGGCACCCGTTGCTATGGATAAGCCGCCCCTCCCCGCCGCCCCGCAGATTACATCCGAAAGGCGATCACAACCAGGTTCTGATTATGCCGCGCCTTAAACAGCTTTTTGTCCTTTCGTACTAAATTAAAAGTGCTCGACTCTTATGAAATGTAAGAAAAATATTGCTCCAGTACTTGAAAGGATAGGTTTTATAGGCTTATATATGCATGAAGGAATATTGCATTGAACCACGCTGTAAACTGTGACCTTCAAGCACTCAATTTTTCACACTAATCACCCATTCTCGCTCAAAAATGCAAAAATACACGCGCGATGATTAATAGAGGGGTCACATGATCTGATATTAAGGGTGTATCGTCCAGAGCTGTGCAAGGTTGCGAGGCGGTGAGCTATGAAATAGCCACCAATATCGTGTCGGGCTGCGCACGCGCATCACTTCCTAGGTCTATGGTTTGCTCGCTCACCGGTTCACAACCATACATAGCTCTGGCGGATACTCACCCTAATCTGTACGACCAATTTATCTGTTCGTCGTTTGCAACATTTGACGCGGAGACTATGTTTTGGGAAAATATTCCTTAAGGCATTGAGTTCGCCTAGAACTACTTGTACTCTTCCCGTGCATTTTAGGTAAATAATTATACAAACGTTTATAAATAATTAAATTAAGTAAACAATCATTTAAATCTACACTCGTATTTAGGCATACATTTAATATGTGGTGTCTTATGTATTTATTTTTAAGCTGTTCCTAGAGGAATGTTGGAGTGTCAAATACGTTGCAGCATTTGACATAAATATATTTGACTTAATTAAAAAATCGCATTACATAATGTACAGTTTATGATTAACTTTACGTTTTGAAGAATTAGTTCTGGTTCAATTGGGGTGTAAAGCAACCCTAAAATTATATGTTATATGAACGCTACATTATGTGAAAGGAATTTCTAACAAACTTTATTAGGTAACGTGCCATTATCACGAATACCTTTTCTTTACTTACAATTCGACGCAGTTTAGCTAGTATCATAGTAACTTAGAACGTAGCTATCATTGATTTACTATATAGAACTAGATACACAATCAGCTGAAAAAAATGGCCGTCCAAAAGAACCGGCCGATCGCATCGGCCGGCTCTTTCGCGTTTAGTCTGGTTTCAACCGTGAGACTTGTTGGTTGTCAGTTATGTTATGTTCAGTCAAAAACAAAAAAAACAAGAAAAAAAGATGGGATTTATTTCTTTAAGTAGGTTCTTTTCATAACGTAACGAAATTTGTGTAAACTCATTGTAATTTAATAGTTTTAAACATGTTTGAAATAATTAATTTTGTTAGTTCAAATGACAAAGTCGCGGAACATAAATCTAAGGAGTCGGTATTAGATACTTTTTGATGATGTCGTTACTTACCTACATAATTATGGTTTTCATTTTAAGATTTCCAAGAAGTCATAGCACGCGACAGTCGAGATGATTTGACATTAGAAACTTGGGTAGCCTTTTCTATGCCCTTTCTATCTGAAGATGTATTTACTGTGTGCAAAACCACTGAAGGTTTTTTAAGATGTAATATGCGAATGGGAGTAGAAAATAACATTATACTAGCAACAAAGGTATTAAAGACATTCTTGAGCGTAAACATTTTTAAATCAAGCTCTGAAAAAGACCACATCAACAATCATAGGATTGTTTCAATAAAATCGATAGCTGATCGCTACTTGACTGTACGCTTACATTACATAGCAAAAAAAAGAAAGTGTCAAAGTAAAGGCAGGTCCAAAAAACAATTATTAAAACTGAATCTATTTCAAGGAAACTAAAATGACTGTATGTACTTACGGAAATCTCACCCAACAATTGTTTTGTATATAATATTTGTACAGTCGACTACATAGAGATCTATACGGCCAATGTTACAAAAATATGTATACACGACCTTAATGTCAAAGCAATACAGTCGTGTATACATATTTTTGTAACTTTGGCCGTATCGATCTCTTTGTAGTCGACTGTACATACATTTGAAACTGTTTATTCCCCACTTGTAAAATAAATAAACCTGATTTATGTGTGCTATTGGTCTTTCTGTTTAAATAAATAAAATATTTTTATAACGCGACTCCATTCATTCGCTAAGCGCTAACTAAAGTTTTGACGTGAGCAGTCAAGTCACATTATGATATGTCTCAATAAACTAAAAAGTATTTAATCTTTTGATGTTGGTTTGCTAATATGGTGCTTAAAGTCTAAAACACTGAGTTCTTTTTTTATGAAACATATATCTTGATGCAGGTTATAAGTTAACGCTATTAGCAACTACTGAAATGTAGCTAGAGTTGTAATTCTGGGGCACATTTCTTGGCATATTTGTTTGTCATTGTGCATCTAGTTCTATATACTAAATCAATGGTAGCTATGAGTTTATTTTTTAATCAACTGAGCAATTGAGAGCACTGGCCGCGTATCGGGCAGGTCACTGGTTCGAATCCTGCTCCGAGAAATGATATTTCCCTTTAATTTGAGTAAATCAAGTAAATAAAATGGCCAACAAACAACGAAAGGGCATTGGGCAACCTTGTATAAATATTGCAAATATCTCGCCTCCGATGTATTTAAGAGTATTTTAACATTTTACAACAAAATGTTTCCTTTGAATAGATCCACGCCACGCACCGAAAGAAATTACAACACTTACCCAATGCCCTTTGTAATTTCGTCTGAAGGCGTTGCTGAATTCAAGATTAAACGACCAATAGTTTGTTAGCAACTAAACTACTTCCAACTACTTCAGTAACAGTAACCAACCCGTTTATATCTTGGTAAGTAGTCCTTCAAGCCCGAGGACCTCTGGCAGCTCGATGTCCTCCAACCGGATGGAGGACGGGTTGAAGGGGAACTGCACCGAGAAGATCATCTTCGAGTCCATCAGAAGGTTTTGCTGTGGAGGAAATGGTACAATTAGTGACGGAATAATAGTGCATTAGTTAGTGCTACAAAAGCCGGGAAGGAAGGGGTTGCTGGCCGAGTACATATGGACGGATAGTTATGAGTTATGAGGCTGGCAACCTGGTGAGGTGAAGGTGAGGTAGGGCACAGCGAGGTGAGGTAAATAAAATAAATGTCATATCCCGCTCGAATTTGGAGCAGCCCAACTGGGGAAGTACCTCCGCCTTGCGGAAGACCACAGCCATAATAACACTACTACTTGCTCTGTAGTAGTGTTGTGTTCCTGGAGGTGAGCAAGGTCGCCAGAGCTCCCGAGGATGCGTTGTGTTGAGAGCGAGGGAATTTGTTCCTCCAGCTGTCAACACGGCGAATCCTCAAACATATCAAGGGTCGGCAACGCCCATGTTACTCCTTTGGGGTTGCATGCGTCTATAGGCTGCGGTGTCCGCTTACCATCAGGCGGGCCGTAAGGTTGTTTGCCACCGTCGTTGTATAAAAAAAGCCCTTTTCACGCCGTGGTATGTATAGTGCTTATCTTAAACAAAAAAAACTCCAGGAAACCAAACTTTAATTTTCATGGCTGAACGCCGTGATGCTGTGCCACAAATTGTGTACTGGAAATTGTGTACGGGTCTCTCGTCTCGCTACGCCCGAAACGTGACACTTCTAAGCCCATTATGAAGAACACAACGTCAATATTTCATTGCGTGTTTGAGAAAATAATATTACTTAAAGTCTATTAATTCTTACGTGTCCTATCAATGATGAGATGAATCAATAGGCTATCAATGCTATCATGTAAACAAACATGACCATAGACAACGAGTAGTGATTGGAAAGGATGACAAAATATACAGTGCGATTCATAGGCAACCTAGCCTTTTGAGGTCATGCGTTTGTTACTTCGATTATTGAAGAAAATCATATTATCCATATCCATACTCCATACTAATATTATAAATGCGAAAGTGTCTGTCTGTCTGTCTGTTACCTCTTCACGCTTAAACCGCTGAACCGATTGCGATGAATTTTGGTATGGAGATAGTTTGAATCCCGGGGAAGGACATAGGATAGTTTTTATCCTGGAAATCACCCCCTAAAGGGATGACATGGGGGGTTGAAGTTTGTATGGAGCTGCGATATAAACGATTTCCACGCGGACGGAGTCGCGGGCAGAAGCTAGTAACTTATATTTTTCAGTGGTCGCTTGGTTGATTTCAATACTTTGTGAGTTTAAGTATACAACAACATTTCAACTGATGATTATTGTGTTATGCCTAAGAAAAGTGTGACAATGTCTTTGAGAAGTGTTTGTTTGCATGATAGGACGCGTACGGGTGAACAGACTTTACATCAGGGGTAGTATTTTTTTTTAAGATGTAGTGGGGTAGTTCTCTTGCTACTTGGGCTAATCTCGGCTGGCACACACCTCCAGGGTGTTTATTCACACGTAGCTGACACCACCAGACAGTGACAGAATCGTTCAGTGCCACACAGTATAGTAAATTACCGCCCGTGGTGAGTACACAATTTTACGTCTTCACCTGGCCACAATGCGAGTTTTACCGTACGCGCAGCGTGCGGTAAAACACGCATTATGGCCAGGTGTGACGTAATAGTAGTTTATGCAACTGATACATCATCAGAGGCCTTAAAACAGGAGTGTGGTTTTACGAAACGAGCGTGAGCGAGTTTCATAATAGGATCACACGAATGTTTTAAGGCTAAATTATGTCTGTACATAATTGAATTGTATGCAACTGTTTGCATACACTACTTTATCTACACACATATCATAAGTACTCTAAGATGGGTTCAGAAGCCGTAGGGAAATGACCTGCATTGCTACTACAGTGCTACCTGTAAAATATCTTTGTTGCAATCGTGGCTGCATTTACGATATCCGGCGGAGTGTGCATATCGTTCTCGGAGTCACTACTACTCATATTTTTAATTAAAATGTGAATTACAAACAACTTTCGTAACAGCAAAAACCAACAAAGAAATGACAACAGCAATGGCGGCAATTCGACCCTACGTCAAGACGAATGTTTTATTTAATCACTAGCTTCTGCCCGCGACTCCGTCCGCGTGGAAATCGTTTATATCGCAGCTCCATACAAACTTCAACCCCCCATTTCATCGCCTTGGGGGTGATTTCCAGGATGAAAACTATCCTATGTCCTTCCCCGGGATTCAAACTATCGCCATACCAAATTTCATCGCAATCGGTTCAGCGGTTTAAGCGTGAAGAGGTAACAGACAAACAGACAGACAGACACACTTTCGCATTTATAATATTAGTATGGATAGACAAACGAATGAAGTGCCTATTCTCATGTCACTCTTGATCAAATGTCGTGCGGTTTATACTAAAAAACATACTGAATTGACGTTTCGCATCGATAACTGTTTTTATCTACGCACATATCATTAGTGCTCTAAAATGCGTTCAGAAACCGTAGGAAATTACCAGCATTATTACAACCAATTTTACTATGAGAACTTTCTTGTCTGTGGCAGTAGGTAAAATCTGTACTGTAATGTTATTACAGTACAGATTTTTGTAAGGTTATGAGTTTAAATTTGGAACAGCTGTCAAAACTCAAGTGGGTCTCTATTCTAGTATTCATAGATATTAAAACAGTTATCGATGCGAAACGTCAATTCAGTATGTTTTTTAATATAAACCGCACGACATTTGATCAAGAGTGACATGAGAATAGGGACTTCATTCGTTTGTCTATGATTTAAAAAAACATTCGTCTTGACGTAGGATCGAATTGCCGCCATTACTGTTGTCATTTCTTGTTGGTTTTTGCTGTTACGAAAGTAGAATTGTGAAAAGTTGTTTGTAATTCACATTTTAGTTGAAAATATGAGTAGTAGTGACTCCGAAAACGATATGCACACTCCGCCGGATATCGTAAATGCAACCACGATTGTAACAAAGATATTTTACAGGTAGCACTATAGTAGCAATGCGGGTCATTTTCCTACGGCTTCTGAACCGATCTTAGAGTACTTATGATATGTGTGTAGATAAAGTAGTGTATGCAACTGTACATAATTTGGCCTTAAAACACTCGTGTGATCCTATTATGAAACTCGCTGACGCTCGTTTCATAAAACCACACTCGTATTTTAAGGACTCTGATTATGTATCAGTTGCATAAACTACTATAATATCTATGGATCCACTAGAGACCCACTTGAGTTTTGACAGCTGTTCCAAATTTAAACTCATAACCTTACAAAAATCTGTACCGTAATAACATTACAGTACACATTTTACCTACTACCAAAGACAAGAAATTTCTCATAGTAAAATTGGTTGTGGTCCAAATGCTGGTCATTTCCTATGGTTTCTGAACGCATTTTAGAGCACTAATGATATGTGCGTATATAAAACATGTTACTAGGTGCCGCGTTGTGCCGACAAGACTACCCTTACTAGACTACAGATTACGACCTATGCTGTTGAGCCCTCTATCTAACATTATTGATTGCTCTAGCAGTCAATAATGTTGGTTAAAAACAAACAGACAACAAAACAAACAGCAAGGTGTACGGGTATGAGACTTCAACTGACACCTCGGAGGTGTACGGGTATGAGACTTCAACTGACACCTCGGAGGTGTACGGATATGAGACTTCAACTGACACCTCGGAGGTGTACGGGTATGAGACTTCAACTGACACCTCGGAGGTGTACGGGTATGAGGCTTCAACTGACACCTCGGAGGTGTACTCACCGGCTCCTTGTCCGCATTGGGGCCGGCCTTTTCCTGCATCTTCTTCTGGATCTCGTGGATGAACTCGCGCGTCACCTTGACTTCGTAATCCTCCGCGGGCGTGTACATGTTCAGGATCTGTAGATTTGGAAAACGGTATAATAATGTTGCGGGGGTGTTGGGTAAATAACTACAACTTAGAAAAGTTGAAAAACCCCCGACATTTTAATTTCAAAGTCCATTCTCAAAAACGGCTGAACAGATGTTCATGAAACATCAAACAGCTAAGAACACTCGGGATCACATCAGCTTTCGAATAAAAAAAACCGCATTCAAATCGGTCCATCCGTTTGGGAGCTATGATACCACAGGTACACAGACACGTTAAACTTATAACACCCCTCTCTTTGCGTCGGGGGTTAAAACCGTTACAATAAACACTGAAACCATTCAAGTTTATCCACTGATCAGGAAGAGTCGAGATCATAGACATATTTTTTTTAACCTTGTTTGGCCTGCAGGGCGGCTAGTGACAAATATGTTGACAAATATGTTTAGGACTCTCCCTGGGCGGCCTTCAGGGGGGATAAGAAGGTAGTTAGTGTCACAATAGGGTTCCATCTCAGGTCTCGGTCACGACTTACAACGAATGGCTCGGAGTTTGTGGCTAATCCGTCAGAATGGCGCTGATCTTTCGGATCCGTAGCCTAAGGCACAGTCAAGTGTAAAAATATGGGTGCATACAACTTACTCATAAATTATATGTCCGCGGATTAAGGTTTTGGTACTTATTTACTTTATTTGCACTTAACTGAACGTGGTACGTAAAAAGCAACAAATCAACCTTCTACCTAGAATCTACTCTTGACAGTTGACTTGTGTTGATGGTAAAGCGGGCCGCCGACCCCGCTGATCAGACGCTAAAGCGGCGCACCGACAGCGCTGAGAGCATGTCGACTGTAGAGTGACTTACCTTGCACACTTGCATGGCGGTGAGGTTGGAGCACATGTCGACGGTGCTCTGCACGTCGGCCAGCGACTTGCGCGCTTGCAACAGTTGCACGGCTTGCGTTATCGGCTTGAGCACACTGAGGATTTCGTCCACCTGCGAACAGAACGTGGCGTTAGATTAGACTAGATTGGATAATAACTTACTTTAAAAACAAAGTTTTAACCGACTTCAATTTAGTACTCCGCCAAGCCACGAGAACATTTCCACATTTATTTTCCAATTTACCACATGAACTGATGTCCGAGAGCAAATGCGTTGATTATTGGAGAAAAAAACCTAATCGCTGTATTTGAGGACTTCCGTCGATTCCACAAGGATCACCTTTGGCACTTCATTAGCTGCTATTTCAACGGAATCTTATCAGAATCTGTGACGTGCTTTTGTACTTTAAGTACATAATTGAGGAATTCCATAAGTCATCTGTGGTCTTCATCATCAGTTCCACTCCACCAAATTTATGATTTCCGGATGTAAATACACGAGATATAATAGAAAATACCAAAATCACTACACGCATGCCTAATATAATTGAGGAGTTCTCTCAATTCCTCATGGATCCCATCATCCAAATAAATTTTTAAAAAAATGGGACCCACCTGGATGCATATACTTACAAACATAAAAAAAAAATCGAATCGACTCATCAATGACAGAGTTCTGAGGTAACAAACATTGAAAAAAAAAAAAAAAAAATACAACCGAATTGAGAACCTCCTCCTTTTTTTTGAAGTCGGTTAAAAATAAGATACTGTAGACGAAAGCAAGGCACGCGAAGGTAAGGCTCGTGCCTTACATGCGTGCCTTACATGCCGATACTGCCGCTTTACCGATGACTGCAAAACCTAAGCAGCGGTCGAAAAAAGGGGTACAGAAGCCGAGTGATGACATTCGCAAGGATCTGCCACATACGACTCAAAAGAAGTCGCGACGCGACAAGGTGGAGGAAAAGAAGAAGCCTACTTGTCGGAATCTGTGCGGTACCGCACCGACTGGACCAAATCACCTGCTGCGTCCTGCTACACCTTCGACGCAGCTGTACGTGTCCCGGGTGCACTACACTACGAAGGCAGAGGAAGTAGTGGAGTATGTGCGCGTGAAGACCGGATTCATTCTGAGGGTCGTGAGGTTGGAGTCTCGCCATGATGTGAATTTTAATTCCTTTGTGGTCAGAGTTCCAACAGACCATCTGTCGACCTTCACTAAGGAAGAATTTTGGCCGAAGGGAGTCAAGTTCCGACGTTTTCGCGGTCGGTAACTTGACACCACGAAATTGCGCAACACATCGCAGTAATTTTGTGTTTTGTAGTTATTAATAAGTTTATATTGATATGTATGTTAGTCTTTAAGGTATTTGTAATATGGGCCTTGTTGCCTGATTTAAATAAATAAATAAAATAAAATAAATAAATAAAATTACTTCTGTGGTTTAAAGAAAAAAATATGTGCGACACACACATTAACAGCTGCTTTATGGTAGTTAGCCATACAAATTGAAGAAGTGAAAAAAGTTCAGTTGTGACACAAAAATTAACCATAGAGTTGTATGGTTAATTTTCGTGTCACAACGGAAAACTTTCTTAGAAAATGTAATTGAGTGAGTTAAGCTGGCCAAGAATTTGGTCCTTACCCTTTTCGGTTAAGGACAACATTTTGATTAAACCAGTCTAATCCCAACATAAAGGTCTAGTTTTCCCTCTGGGTTGAAAGGTCAGATGGCAGTCGAAACATGACACACCTCGGTCAAAATTGTTCCTTAGTGAAGGTTAGATGCTCTGTTGGAACTGACCACAAAGGAATTAATTCACGTTATGGCACGACCCCAAATTCACGAGTCTCGGGATGAATCTGAGGCTCTAGTATAAGTTTTACCGAAACAAAACTTTACGATCGCGTTTGCGTTTTACCCTCATTTTGTATGGGATTTGACAGCTAAACGCGAACGCGGTCGTAACGTTTTGTTTGGGTAAAACTTATACTAGAGCCTCTGGTCTTCACGCGTACATCTATTACTTCTTCCTTTAGAGTTTAGAATGACAAACACGCAACCGATGCAGATGGACCTCTTATAAAGTGGATCTACAATCTGGTGAAAGTTGCCCTTGGTTAAGGGGCCCCCATACGCCAATGACCTTCGATCTGAATCCCTTAGTTTTCTAATGTTTTTTGTAGCTTATTATATTAACAACAACGGCTTTAAGCAATATAGTATCCCATATTTACTTCAAAGTTCATTGTTTTCGAGATATTTGGCATCAAAGTTGAACAATTTTAGGCCAAAAAACTGGTTTTCTGGCCATAGCTTTTGTGTTAATTGGTTTAAAATGAAAACCCTAGACCAGTTTTTAGAGACGTTACAGACGAACCCAAATATGTAGATTTCGTATATGTTGGATCTTTCATGTCAATAGAGATACGAAATAAGTGTTTTTTTAGACAATGTTTAAAAAAAATCATACATAATTAAGTATTTATTTGTTTCAAAATCCGGTGGACCAAAATGGAGATAAAAGATTGAAGAGCCGATAGCCGTTTGATTTATAATTATATCTGTAGTGCAAAAGTAGGATACGATTCAAAACTTGTCAAAAATCGATGATAACCTCGGGTAGGCCCTTAAGGGGCCGATTACTGTGACGATCCTTGAAGACTCATGCGTCGGACGTGTTTTAGCTGGCATGAAGAATTGTTTAACTTACATTCTTCTGTCCGTATTCAGCGAGCTGTTCCTTGATCCAGTTCTCGAGGTGCGAGATGTTGTACCGGATCTGCAGCCCCTTCGCCCAGCAGCACAGGTCCTTGCGCAACAGCAGCTGGTTCAGGCTGTACGCACAGATGTAGTAGAATAGCTGGAACAGAACAACAGAGTTTCCTCAACATGCAATGAAATATTGAGGTTGTGTTCTTCATAATGGGCTTCGAAGTGTCACGTTTCGGGCGCAGCGAGACGAGAGACCCGTAATGGCGTTTTATACAAAATCGGAGGCCTAGGCCGGCAAGGTGGTATTTTTTAATGTCCATTCCACAATTCATTTGTGGCACAGCATCACGGCGTTCAGCCATGAAAATTAAAGTTTGATTTCTTGGAGTTTTATTTATTTATTTCATTGCATGTTTGAGAAAAGCACTATACATACCTCGGCGTGAAAAGGGTTGCTAGCCTCATAACTATCCTATCATTTCTAAATGTAGGTACTCGGCCGGCAACCCCTTACTTCCCGGCCTCTGTAGTAATGTACTATTATGGTTGCGTGTAATTCTTACGCGTTGACTGTCGCTGATCAAATTAAGTAACGTGTTAATTGAAAAGCTATAATGTTGTTTACGCAGATATTCTCTATGCGGGTGTGAGTTCTATATTTGAATCTATAATTCTCTCTAAAGTAAAGAGGAAGAGCACTTGGTGGATAAACAAAGTAAAAGCTTCAGTAGGAAGCAGCATCATCCTAAATCACCGGTATGCCACAAGAAAATAAAATATAATTATAATGGTATTCGAGAAACACTTGCTTCACATAACTGGACCGAGTATTACAATATCTATGATGCTAATAAGGCTGCCGAAGAACTAGTCAAAAACATAAAAACAGCAATCGAAATAAACACTAGTGTTGAACCCATCTCCAAAAAAAGAAAGCATTTTAAAACCGTGGATTACTGAGGGTGTTGTTAAGTCTATGTATATCTAAAAGGAATAAACTACAACGTTCCTCAACTCGAGCGCCACTTGACAATCTACTAAAAGATCAATACTTAAGATACAGAACCATATGCAATAAATTAATAAAAACACTAAAAAAGAATATTATCAGGCACGACTCCAAAAGTTTCAAAAAGACACTAAAAATACTTGGAAAGTCATAAAGGATGTATGTACATAATTTAAAGACAAAGACAACTTATGCAAGCGAGTTACTAGAAATAGGACATAACAAAATAGATTCATTGAACATAGTAAATAGATATTTGACAACAATAGGGAAATCACTTGCGGATACTACTCTCGATAAACTTAAAATCACTGATGATTTGTTGGCCTCAAAACGCTCAAAGATAACGCACAAAATTAGTTGCTCTTTCTTTCTCTATCCCACTGACGCCACTGAAATTTCTTCGATGATATAATCACTAAAATCTGGCAGTGCTCCCGGAGAAGATGGCATTACTTCGGACATGCTCAAACAATGTACAATGTTCTTAATTGGACCATTAACCTATTTATGTAACCTATGCTTCTCAACAGGAGTATTTTCCTGACGTTTTTAAACGCGCTAAAGTGACACTGGTTTTTAAAAATGGAAACAAAAAGCTAACCAGCAACTATAGGCCCATTGCGCTGATTTCGACACTTTCTAAAATTATTGAAAAACTTGTGAATAAACGTCTCTAAAGTTTTTTGGAGGTTAACAGCATTTTGAGCACACACCAATACGGGTTTAGAGCAAAGAAATCGACCGATGATGCGGTTCTCCATCTCACAAACACCATTACCGAATATCTAGATAAGGGAGAGAAGTGTCTTGGGGTGTTTCTGGACCTACAGAAGGCATTTGATACCGTGTCCATACCGATATTAATAACCCGATTAGAGCATGTTGGGATAAGAGGTTTGGCCCTCGAATTTTTCAGAGATTATTTAACTGGAAGATTGCAATGTACCTGTATCGACGGAACCAGTAGTGAATCGATACCTATAGAATACGACGTTCCACAAGGAAGCACCCTCGCCCCGACTCTTTTCTTGATTTACGTGAACGACCTTTGTAGCAGTACCGCCCACCAGGTGCGACACGGTTATGTTTGCAGATGACACAGTTCTACTCTTTCATGATAGGGGCTGGGAGGGTGTTCGCTTGCTTGCCGAGAACGGCCTAAAGTCTGTTTCGTCCTGGCTGGAAGATTCGCTTCTATCCCTTAACATAGCAAAAACCAATTACATCTGTTTCAGCAAGACAGCTGCCACCAAACCCGATAATTATTTTAAAATGACATTACGAGTACATACTTTTCCCTGTAACAGAAATCCCATCACTGATTGCAATTGTGCTCTGATAACACGTGTTGATCATGTTAGGTACCTAGGCGTACAGATAGACGCACACCTCAACTGGAACCAACATATTACGTTAATGGCCTAGAGTATGTAAACTTATTTATGCCTTCAAAAATTTAAGAAAAGTAGCAAGCACAGAACTAATGATGCAAACCTATAAAGCCCTAGGAGAATCATTGATCAACTATTGCATCACTTCTTGGGGTGGTGCTGCTAAGACCTACATGATCGTGGTTGAAAGAGCCCAGAGAGCGCTACTAAAAGCTATCCTAAGGCTTCCGTTTCGATACCCCACTACAGAATTGTATAATACATCAATGGTACCCTCAGTCCGGAAGCTGTTTATATTGCAATGCCTAAAAATATACCACCGCAAAGTGATTCCCACGCTGCAAGTTTCACAGAAAAGACTAGACCGTTGTCCTCTTCCAAATTACAAAAGTAAATTAGCCCGGCGTAATATCAACTACTGTGGTCCACTTACTTACAATAAAATTAAATTGGAATTTGTATCTATCAAATAACTTTCTAACCATGCCTTTAAGAAGCTACTGGTGACATGGTTAAATAATATGGACTACGAAGAAGCCGAAAACTTGTTAGGACGGGGTTACCCCGTATCTCGTAGTTAGGAGATTTTGTTTTTAACTTCACACTGCAGAATCATGCTCTCACACACACACACACCCACACACACATATCCACACACCCACACACATCCACACACCCACACACATACGCACACGCACACCAGTTAAACTATGTTATTGTTATTTGATGTTTTTGGGTTATTGTAAGACTTTTGTTTTATTTTATTCTATTTTTTATATAAGTGTGTTCTTAACCTAGCAATGTTCCTTATTATGGGCAAATCCTCTGGGGACTGTAACACAGCGAAAGCTAACACAGTCTCTAAGGCACAAAATGTTAAAATGTATGTGTTTTGAACAATAAAGAATTTACTTACTTTACTTACTTACTTATCTTGGCTTGTCAGCGCATGGTCCAGAACCGGAGTGCTTGGAGGAAGGTGGTGTACTTTCTGCAGTAGAGAAGGCCCTGAGGATACAACTGAGAAGAAGAAGAATCTTTGAATTCTTTTACTGAGGGTAGACCACTGTTGCCCTGTTCAAATTCATAGGAGGAGAATTCCGTAGAATCAGTTTTAAAGTCTCAATTTAAACCATATTTTGCCATATTCCGGGTAGTGGCGTGAAAAGTGTGTGAGGGTAGACCTCAGTAAAAAATACGAGGATTCCTCTTCTTGTCAGTTGTGTCCTCATTACTATGGGCCTTCACTTCTGCAGAAAGTACACCACCTTCCTCCAGGCACTCCGGTTCTGGATGGAGATGGTTTGGTGGAACCCACCCTTAATCTACAATGCGCCTCTCCAAGTAGAAAGGGATTCTGATTGAACGATGGATAATTCCCCCCAGTGTACCTGCTTGAAGATCATGACGCGCAGCGAGGCGTCGACGTGGTATGTGTGGAGGTGGTCGTGCGCCGCGCTCAGCTCCTGCTTGAGCCGCGCGGGGCCGGGGCGGCGCACGCGCAGGACCAGAGAGCCCACTGCCAGTGTACCTGCTTGAAGATCATGACGCGCAGCGAGGCGTCGACGTGGTATGTGTGGAGGTGGTCGTGCGCCGCGCTCAGCTCCTGCTTGAGCCGCGCGGGGCCGGCCGCGGCGCCCGGCGGCGAGGGCGGCGCACGCGCAGGACCCGACAGCCCACTGCGCACGGAAACACACGATATATAATGACTACAACTTAGAAAAGTTCAAAAACCCCCGACTAGTACGGCGGAAAATGGCCAATTTTTACAAAAGTCGTGAACACGTCTTCTATATAGGTATGTACCTAAAACTGGTATGGATGTTTTCCTTGTTGTCTTCAGAGTACGAATCTACCGGTTAGTTAAGGGAGAGGGGGACCGACATAGCTGTGACGTCATAAAGATGGCGGCCGATGGTCATCGATTTTTGTCCAAATCTCGGGTTCTATTTTACTGATTGTTTCGTGTGAGGTGTCATTCGAAAGCATAAGAAACGTACTATAATTGTTTTCTTGAACTGTATAACGTACAACCAACCGTTTGGAAAAAAAAATAAAAAATAGTTTTTGAAGTGAAAACTTCTTTAGCGGCGCTGAGCCTTTTGGGAACTTTTTGGGATGGGGAAAAATTGTTAAATACGCGACAGAGTTTTGTGACGTCGGATGTGAAGGAGGTCACTTTTTGCTGCTAGCCGATTCATAACTGAACGCTATTCGTAAGAGTATAAAGCCGTTAAACACTTTTGCAATAGCATATTCTGCAAATAAATTTGTAATAATACCAACGCGTCCTTCACCGTTTTGCTATTGAGAAAATTCGAATAGTTCGAATTTGGGCGTTATTCCTAAAGAGATAAAGCTTAGAAAAATATTTACCAACGGCAAAAACAAATTGAAATTTTGGTCGCCACCGTCTGCTGTTCTTGCAAATTCGAATAGTTCGAATTTAGACGTTATTCCTAAAGATATAAAGCTTTGAAAAATATTTGGCAATGGCAAAAACAAATTGGTATTGTGTTTGCCGCCGCCCGTCGGCGCGCCGACGGGCGAGCCGGCGGCCCGTCGCGCCCAACGCGCCCGCGGCCCGTCCGCCTAAATAATTGATAATTGTTTATAAATATGCGTCAAATTCATTTTTAGGGTGACACCGTAAGATGTCACGTGACCTGATCGAAAAGCTGTTACAATGTTATTGAGTTTTCACTTCTGCCGGCACTCCCGGAGTGCAACCCAGTCTTTTTTTTAACTCATTTTAAAATGATGATAAAAAAAAATAAGTAAAACACAAGCTTATAACATCCCTTTCTTTGCGTCGGAGGTTAATAAGCAAATAAGAACTGCTCAGCTCGCCGTTCCAACCGGCGAAGAGTCTGGTGAGTAGACACCCTGCTTGCGATGCGTAAAAAGCTGTCAACCGGTAAACCTGTTCACGTTGGTGCCGGTTAATGTACAGCCATGATAATGCACGGCCAAAATGATATAGAGCCCAATAATCCGCATCCATTATTTAGCTGTGCATTATCTATCACTGAGCAAACTTGTAGACGGAGAGCTAGCGACCAAATCGGTCATGTGGCTTCAGCTGTATTGAAACTCCGTTAGCTACTTCCCTGAACAACCTTTTCCGATAATCTTCGTGCTGGCAGGCCGCGGGCGGTGGGTGCGGGTGTAGTGGGGTGGGGAAAAAAATGAAAAAAAATGTGGGCTCAGCGACTTTATTTTTTTTTCAAACAGTTGCTCTGTACTCCCTGTGCACCCATTTTTTTTTCTGAATCAATCGGTTGGTGGGAAGGGGTTGCCAGCGTTAATTGAAAATACCAAAATAATAATAATTTTCATGTGGGCTCAGCTGTATTGGCTTTTTTTCTGACGCGAGATTAATTAATATACAGGGTGGAAAGTTAACTCGGGCCCTGGAGGGAAACTACCTTAAATCCTTGAGCTAGCTCATTTTACTTAAAGGAGACATTCCTATATTTTGAAAAAGAAACAAAACTGCATTCAAAGATTTTCTAAAACTCGCTTGCCTCGCCCGGGACTCGAACCAACTAACATTTGTTGAAATCTTCGAAAATCGTTTAATGGTGGTAATACCTCTATGCACATTAGGGGCAATGTTGTAGGGGCATACACCACAACACTTTGATGAAGGCTACAAGAAATGAATTTTGTGTAGACGGAACCACGGGGCTCATTTCGAACAATTTATCAGTTAAATAATTTAAGTGTAACAAATTGATAGTAAAATAAAGTTAATGTTAGATTTAACGATTGTTTTTATTTTTAAGACCAAATGTTTGTTAGAGAAATTTTATCCTGAATATTAATACAATCGAAAAGTATAATAAAATAGGGTGTGTTTGTTTTTTTTTTATTTTAGTTGGTTCGAGTCCCGGGCGAGGCAAGCGAGTTTTAGAAAATCTTTGAATGCAGTTTTGTTTCTTTTTCAAAATAAAGGAATGTCTCCTTTAAGTAAAATGAGCTAGCTCAAGGATTTAAGGTAGTTTGATCCAGGGCCCGAGTTAACTTTCCACCCTGTATAAGCCCCAAAAAAATAGCCAGGCAAAAATATCGGTAGAAAGGTATCGAAAAAATTGTTAAAATCGTTGGATTTCGTTCGAAAATGTGCAGAGGGGAAGGCAAAAGCGGACGTGGAGGGAATATCAGCCGGTGAACGCGTCAGCGCGCTCAAGGCGCGTCGATTGTGTTCGGCTAACAGAGAGTTGACCGGAAAAACCCGAACGCGTTTTCATTCGTAGTAGAAATTGAACTTATTTTTATTCGTGCGAAAAATATTCCATGCTTCTATGCCTTTTTTTGTTAATTATTATTTACGAAAAATATTATATTTATTTATAATTCTTTATTTATTAATTTCTATTCCTTATTTTATTCATTATTATTCATGTGAAAAAATTATAAACTATCATTCAATTGGCAGGGGGCTGATGAGCGTGCTGTTCAATATTTGATTGTTAGCTTTTGCCTTCCCCTCAGCACATTTTCGAACGAAATCCAACGATTTCAACAATTTTTTTCGATACCTTTCCACCGATATTTTTGCATGGCTATTTTTTTGGGGCTTACATATTAATTCATCTCGCGTCAGAAAAAGCCAATACAGCTGAGCCCAGATGAAAATTATTATTATTTTGGTATTTTTAATTAACGCAGGCAACCCCTTCCCACCACCCGATCGATTTTTTTTTTGGGTGCACAGGGAGTACAGAGTAACTGTTTGAAAAAAAATTAAAGTCGCTGGGCCCACATTTTTTTTCTTTTTTTTCCCCACCTCACTACATCCGCATCCACCGCCCGCGGCCTCCCAGCACGAAGATTATCGGAAAAGGTTGTTCAGGGAAGTAGCTAACGGAGTTTCAATACATGCTGAAGCCACATGACCGATTTGGTCGCCAGCTCTTAGATCATTGGTCCGGGGCAATAATTGGAAGCCAATTTTGTACGAGCTGATAATGGACGACTTGGACTTGAAGGACTTGTATGGGCGCTTCGTCACTGGTAACTACTACGAACTACGAATGCTATAGAAAATAATTATATAATTAATGTTTTTAAAACTAACCTTATTTCTTCGTATTCCAAGATGGCTCCCACGATCAGCCGCTCCACCTGCCTCTCCAGAAGTGTGATCACACCTGAAACAACATCAAACTTGATGTAACGGTCCATAGAATTAGAGTATTTTATGCACATCAACGTCTGCATATTGATGGCGATGACTGGACGACCAAATCCACCAATAAACCCACTATTTCTACTTGTGAAGTTCTGTTTCCGTCAAAATTTACAGGTTCTTGGGACCCGCACCTAATTGAATTCCATCAACATCACATTTGAACACTCGTGAACGCCGCGCTCGGTTGGATTTCTCAAAAATCGACTTTAATCAACATACAATTGGGGATGAATATCGAATAATCAAAATTCAGATCAGATGAACTGCTAGTAATCCCAGTAAACACCGCACTTCACCAAGCGACCAAACAGAATCACGATCCTCAGCAGGAAGGGAACGATTGAGAAAGAGATAGTCAGAAGTCATGTACCTTGGTAGATCTGCACGGCGGTGTCGCTAAGCAGCTGCCGGTACTCCGACAGGTCGAAGATACGGAGACACTGCTGGTTCTGACGAGGACTGTTCTCCTTCTGATAGATGGCGTCGCCGCTGTACTGGCGTAGGTTATTCAGCAATCTGTAGAAGGGTGGACCAATTTTAAAACGTGTACTTGCCAAAACAATTATGTTAGAAAAATCTAGAACTACATGTTCTTGGCGCATTTTCTTCAGCGCCTACTGGACGCTGTCTGCGCCAGTTCATCGTGGCCTTGACCACAGGCTGTTAGTGGAACTCGACGTTATCGTTCCAGCGTACCTAGCGCTGTCGGTACGTCACTTTAGCGTCTACTCAGCGCCGCCAGAGAGAGTCTATAGCGTCAACCCAACGCTCTCAGAGGGCCTCCTTAGCGGCTACCTAATGCTCTAAGAGCGCCTCTTTAGCGTCTACTCAGCGCTGCCGGTACGCCTCTTTAGCGTCTACTCAACGCTATCACTGCGCAACTTTAGCGTCAACCCAACGCTTTAAGAGCGCCTCTTTAGCGTCTACTTAGCGCTGTCGGTGTGCCTTTTTAGCGTACACCTTTACACTAGCGCCCTGTTCTGAAAGGCTTGCACTCACCGCAGCATGTTGGCGAGCCACAGTGCGCTAGCGAGTACAGCGCTGCTCGGTGCACCGCTTCAGGGTCTTCTTGACCCCGATCCGGACCGCCTTCAGCAGCTGGTGCATCTTGGACAAGTATGTCCACGTGGTCCATGTGCAGCATCATGAACAGGATACTGCCGAGCACTCACCGCAGCATGTTGGCGAGCCACAGAGCGCGCTGTACTCGGCGCTGTCGGTGCGCCGCTTCAGGGTCTTCTTGACCCCGATCCGGACCGCCTTCAGCAGCTGGTGCATCTTGGACAAGTTTGTCCACGTGGTCCATGTGCAGCATCATGAACAGGATACTGCCGAGCACTCACCGCAGCATGTTGGCGAGCCACAGCGCGCTGTACTCGGCGCTGTCGGTGCGCCGCTTCAGGGTCTTCTTGACCCCGATCCGGACCGCCTTCAGCAGCTGGTGCATCTTGGGCTCGTCGTCCACGTGGTCCATGTGGCGGAGCATCATGAACAGGATGTAGGCGGGGAGGCCGGGCAGTAATGTCACGGCTGTTCTCGGCTTCAGATCTGGAGAGAAAGAGGTATTAAATATAGGTATCCTCAAATCAATCGGCAACGAATTTGTGGTTCTTCTGGAACCGTATGCGTGTTAGCCACCGTCGTGAACAGATTCAAATTACCTTGTATTTATAGTGATTAGGTACTTTAAACTTTTCAAGGAAGCATGACGTCACACGATGCTATGATGCCTTCTTTAAATCGCTGAGAGCCCTAAAATGAAGTGAACTCGTTTTTGTGTACTGTAGAGGTTGAATTTTAAACCTTTAACTGTGCTCTGACTAAGCATTACCCATTTTAAACAATCTTAATATGGATCAGTATCTGCAGCAGTATAGATCTCAAGTGGAAATACCTAGGGCACAGCGGTATGTAACCTCGTCCATATTTGCAGCAACTCTGGAAGTACCGTTACAGAAGCCCACAACCATAGTAATACCACTACTTGATCTGTAGGTATGTTGGGTTGTATTCCTGGTAGTGAGTAAGGTCACCAAAGCTCCCGAGGATTTATGCCCATAATAGGCATGGTGACTACATTTGTTTATGACGTCATTCGAACCAGTTTTTGGAGAGGAACAAATGTTTGTATGGGAGCAACTACAATTAAAGAACATAAATACCCAAAAAATTGAAACAAAGATTGACCTCGCTGGCGGCAGCGCAAAACGCTTCATACTGATTGACAGATAGGTCTGACGTAACAACGACATTTGTTAGTACAAAGTACATTTATCATTGTATGGAAAATCTGCGTTAAAGTGCATAGTTGTCATACAATTTTGTTTGTATAAAAGCGTAAGAATTCTATTGGTAACTTTAAATTTACTCTTGGACATTTAAATAAAATGCATATTTTTCCTAAATTTACAAGGGTCATATCTTTTTACGATTTTAATTATATTTTATAATTCATACTTTCTTACGATAATTTGATGGTTTACTATCCATTGCACCATGCCTATTCCATATCACAAAGACTTACATGTTTCACTTTACATTAATACCTGTTATGAGTTTCTTGATAATCTTAGCCTCGTCCTGTATCTTATACTCGAACATTCCTAGGTATTCTCTCTCTTTCTTGCGCGACACGGGCGCGATCTCCGGAGCGAGAGAGGCGTTCTGTGGCACCACAGTATCTAGAAATGAAAATCAATAATGTACAAATAAGACCCTACTTTTCTCTTGTTTCATTCAATAGGTAATCCAAATCACGACATACAAAATGCCTCCTAAGGTTCCCTAAAGTTAATGACCAGACGTAGGATTATCGATGCTTTTTTCATATACTGGTGAGCACTCCAGGTTTTGTTTGTAAAAATATGAATTTATTAAAAGCGTAATAATGAAACAAAATAATAAGTAACATAATACTCTGCTTCTTTTTTTTAAAGACGATTTTTGAAACTACTCGTCCAATTTTTTTTCTTCATAACTGTCCCTAGGGTCCTGTAGGGTGTTATATAGATACATTACACCCTAGCTATAACCTAGCTATCATTTCATATATGCTACTTCATACTCGTCTTCCGCGAGCACTAGTATATCAAAAAAAGCATCGATAATTGAGTTTATCGATATAACTCCCTATCTGTCATACAATTATGCCCTCAGCACGTCTATCATGAGACGGCCGCGACATACTCTCGATTTTTCTCGCACTATACCTCTGTTTCTAAGTGTTCTAATAAGAGAGAGACGGATAGTGCGAGAAAAATCGAGAGAGCACGCACACCGGCCTCCTTCAAAGAGTGCCACAATGAAAGAGTGTGTGGTAAGACTGGTGAATAAACCAAAAATAAATATTTTTTCTTTCATATCAGGCTCTTAATAAATCAATCACAATACAATGCCAAAAAAGTTAACAATTGCTACTGCTTCTAAACCACAAATAGTATTATCACGATTATATTTAAAAGATTAATAATAAATTTATCTTCCGAAATATTTTGTCTCGTCACTGACTTTTTTTTCATTCGCAAGTTCGGTCTTCACCCACATGGACCAAACATCACGTTGGCACATGAGTTGCCTTATTTTGGAGTCCTTAACACTTTCGCAACCGGACTTCTCAACTCACAACAATTCACCAGAAACCGACAGAACTCGCTAGGCGTGTAAGTTCATACTACTGCCCGCGTAGCGGGCTCAGCCGGCACCTGAAACTCAAAATCTTTATTCAAGTAGGCCTAGTAACAAGCACTTTCAAATCGTCGATTATTTTTTTCAAGTAATTTATTAAACAAAAAATAAAATTTATATGAAGTAAAAATACTATAGTAGAATGTTTCAAGGAAAAGCAATCTAATGTCAAAAAACAAGATATAACGAGAATAATACATTACAAATTCAGTCACAATTCGTTCCAAGGAGTTCTATCATTCATGTAGTATTGTGTGCCATAATAAGCTTTCGAAATAAGTTTACGCTTCACATAGTTCTTGAATTTATTAATAGATAACTCAGTTCCTTTACTCAGCAAACATTAGGAGCGCGCGCTAGGCGGGTTCTTGGTTGCGAACGTGTTAAAGATACAGCGATTGAGGTGACAACTCAGAACCCGAATGGCGAACATAGTCAAGCATGTGTGCACAGTTACCGTTGCTCTCCAATATGTCGCTGACGTCTTCGATACCCGCCTCCCGCAGCTTGTTGACGAGCAATCGAATCTGGTTCTTGTAGCGGCGACAGCTTTCAGATAGTTTGTCCACGCGTTCCTGTTGCAATCATAATTATCATCATCATCATCATCATATCAGCCGAAAGACGTCCACTGCTGGACATAGGCCTCCCCCAAAGAGTGCCACAATGACCGGTCCTGCGCCACCCGCATCCACCGGACTCCCGCGACCTTTACCAGGTCATCAGTCCACCTCATCATAATTATAACATCGATGAATTAATAGCCATACAAGAACAATTGGCAATGAAATATGAATCAACAAAATCTGATATATTTGATTCGATCTAGGTATAACCCTCCTCTCCGGGCAGTCGGGTAAAAAGATTAGAGTTTGGTTTGTTTTAAATGGAACGGTACAAAACAAATGCAACTCGAGTGAGCAAGTTCGATATAGACACGATAATTATTATTACTGCAAAAGAAAGAAGGAAAAAAAATGCCTAGTGACGAAAATCCCATTCGAATATCTCAAAAAATTACGAAGGTACAACCGTTTTAATATTGCTTGTTAGAGAGAGAAAACGCAAATAGTGTGTGACGTCACGTTACGGGATGCTGCCGGGGGGCCGAGTCGACGGCGGCGCCGAACACGATGGGCGCGGCTCATTGCCGTCTTCTAGTGACGTCACAATCTTCCACCGTCATCGTTTCATATCAAGTTGCGTTTTGCGAACAGAACATACCCTTTCTTAAAACTTTGGACACTTATAACTTCGTGATTATTTAACCTTTTGCGTTGATTTTTTTGAAGTGATAACTTCTTTAGCGGCGCTGAGCACTTTTTGGGATAGGGAAAAATTGTTAAATACGCGACAGTGAAGGAGGTCACAAACTTTTATATTTTGCTGCTAGCCGATTCGACTTCATTCAAAACTGAACGCTACTCGTAAGAGTATAAAGCCGTTAAACACTTTTTTGCAATAGCATATTCTGCAATTAAATTTGTAATTTTGTCCAAGCGTCCTTCACCGTTTTGCTATTGAGCAAATTCGAATAGTTAGAATTTGGACGTTATTCCTAAAGAGATAAAGCTTTGAAAAATATTTACCAACGGCAAAAACAAATTGATATTTTGTTCACCGCCGCCGTCTGCTGTTCTCGCAAATTCGAATAGTTCGAATTTGGACGTTATTCCTAAAGAGATAAAGCTTTGAAAAATATTTGGCAATGGCAAAAACAAATTGGTATTTTGTTTGCCGCCGGCCCGTCGCACCCAACGCGCCCGCGGCCCGTCCGCCTAAATAATTGATAATTGTTTATAAATTTGCGTCAAATTCATTTTTAGGGTGACACCGTAAGATGTCACGTGACGTTATTAAGTTTTCACTTCTGCCGGCACTCCCGGAGTGCAACCCGGTATTTTTCCATTTGTCTACATTTTTAATCCTTATTTGACAAAATATGACAGTACTTATTGATTATTTCATTTAGTTTCTACATACCTATTAAATAGTTTTTTAATGGCAATTCAAATTTTGGTTCTTTTTCTTTTTCATCGATTGATGTCGTATTAGTGAAGTCTATTCAGAGAAATGACGCGTAGTTGCAATATCCATAGACAACCGGATATCGGGAGCTCCCGAAGTGTTGTGTACCTGTGCAACCCAGGAAGAGACCCGCGAGTTCTACAGCTCACAGTCTAGATTTTTTTGCATCAATCAATAAACGAGATGAGAATGTTGAGATGGATGTGCGGCGTGACGAGATTGGATCGTATAAGGAATGAGTATATAAGAGGAAGCCTGAAAGTAGCACCGATAACTGAAAAGCTGAGAGCAAATCGTCTACGGTGGTATGGACTAGAGATGCCACGAATAGTGAATTGGCCGAATACCGAATATTCGGCAACGCTGTCAGCCGAAGCGCCGAATATTCGGCCGCTGAATGCTTGGTGGTCAGCAAATTAAAAACAATACCCGAACCTTTCGAAATTTGCAAAAGTTTATCTTTCTTCGCCTGGAAGTAGAGTTTATAGTGAGAGGTTATTTTCTGAGGCTGGTAACGTTTACGATGAAAAGCGCAATCGTTTGCTACCAAAAAATGCTGAAAAGCTCGTTTTTATCCATCACAACTTACCACTGATTAATTTTAAGTACTAAAATGTTGTAATTTGGAAATAAATACATAATTTTGAGTAAAATAACGTGTCTTTTTTTACATGATTTGCTATTCGGTATTCGGCCGAATAGTACCCACTATTCGGCCGAATACCGAATAGCAAAAAAGTGGCCGAATAGGCCGAATACCGAATAGTTGCCGAATATTCGTGGCATCACTAGTATGGACATGTTATGCGGAGGGATGATAGTCATGTTACTACAAGGGCAATACGTATGAATGTAGAGGGATGTAAGAGTAGAGGTAGACCAATGAAAAGGTGGGTGGACTGCGTGAGAGAGAGAGCCGATATTGTGGTGTGTGTCTAGATATAAGTCATGTATCATGCTATAATGAGTTAGTCTGTAGGATTCGCTACGCCTGGACGGAGCCACCATCTCTCCCCCCGCGCCCGGATCGCCACCCGACGTCAACCGCCACTACCCGCGCCGCTGTACCGCCTGCCTAGTTCCGACCAGCCCCGGCCTCCCACAAGCGGGTCTCACCGGGGTCTGGCCGCGAATGAAGCAAGTAAGGGCAGCCGCGCCGCTGCGATCGCGCCCCAGGCGACACACACAGGGAGCCCTAGACAGGGCCCTCAAGTCGCTCCTCACCCCTCGCCTTTGACAAGCAAAGGTGGGGGTAGAGCGAAATATCGTGTGGGTGAAATACCCACACAAAAAATAAGATGCCGAAGCCAACCCCGCGCCCCGCGGGAGCCTCCCCGAGCAGCCCCATCCACCAACGGACATTCCGCCGCACCCGCGGCATAGGTGACGCGGCCAGCGCCGCCCGCGACCCGCGCATACAACGGGCGTTCGCTAGCGCCCTGCGCGCATCCGCGGCAGCCCACAAGGCCGCGTCAACACCCAGCACGCCGGGAACACCCACGAGCGAGAGCGCCGGGGAAGCCCTCTTCCCCAGGACGCCCGCCGATGTTGTCCGCGAGATAGTCGGGCACCTCACCCCGCTCACCCGAGCCGACAACCCCTCGGGCGCCCGCCCGAAGACGCCGACCTATGCGGCCGCCACCACCGCGTCCGCCCTCAAAAAGGCCGCGCCCGCACCACAGCGCCAAGCCACGGCCCCCAACCCAGCGCCGCGATCGCCGCCCGCCCTCGGAGCGGGCAGAGCGAAACCCGCGCCCCGCCCAGCGCCCACGCCGAAGCACGCCGCGCCCCGCGCGGCGCGGCCGACGCCGACGCCAACGCCACGCCAAACCACGCCGCAGCGGACCTTCCCGCTGCCCAAGACGCCGCCGTACGGAGGAATCACGGTCCACCGTACGTCCGCCACGATGTCGCCGCCGCTGGTCCATACCCCAGCGCAGGCACAGCCGACGACAACCGCGCCCCCCCCGTCCACCGGGGCCAAGCGCAGCCTGGGGTCCCCACCAGAGAGGGCCCAACTACCCAGCCTCCCCCGCCTGGACTTGTCCCCGATGGACATCCTGGGCGAGAGCGACGAGGCTTTGGATAGCGACGACGAGAGCCGGGAAGAGGCCGCTACCGCGCCGGCCCCCAACCCGACTCCACCAGCAGTCACACCAGGACCAGCCACGACCCAGCCGCCCCGGAAGAAGCCGCGACCAATCACGGTCGACAACCTCCCGGATTGGAGCGCGCACTTCCAGCGGATACGGGAGCGACTGGGCCGCTACCCCAACGCTCGACCCTACGGAAACGGCATCCGCTTCCGCCCCGACGACCACGAGGAGTACAGGGTGGTGCAGGCCTACCTCGAGGCCCTCGGGGACTCCGTATCGTGGTCGGTGCTCCAACCCAAGGACGCGATCCCCCTGAAAGTGTGCATCAGGGGGCTCCCCGCTAGCACAGACCCGGAGCACATCACAGCAGACCTCGCGGCGAAAGGTTTCGCCCCAATCTACACGCGCCACGTGGACGCGCGTGCAGGACGACCCGGCTGCGTATTTTACGCGCAGCTCACCAAAACCGAAGACCTCATCCCGGCGATATACGCCGTCCGGGAGCTACTGGGGATGACGGGAGTGGTGGTGGAGGCATGGCGCGGCAGGAAGGGGCCGGCGCAGTGCCACCGCTGCCAGGCCTTTCGTCACTCCTCGCACGGCTGCCACCGCCCTATAAAGTGTGTCCGCTGCGCGGGGCCACACTTCGCGGGCCAGTGCGAGCGGCCGCGCGACCAGGAGGGGACCTGCGCCAACTGTGGCGGCCCCCACCCAGCGAATAGCCTCACGTGCCCCACCTACCAGCGGGAGGCGCGTATCAAGAGGGCCGGCACAGCCCCCCTCACCAACCGCCGCGGGCAACTTGTGCCCCAGCAACGTCCGGTGGAGGCCGCCGAGAACGCCCCCAATTCCCTCATGGCGAGGGCAAACGACGCGGCGCCATTGCGCCGCCGCCGCCGAGGGAGGGGCAGACGCGGCAAGGGCAAACCCGCCCCCACCGCCGCTGACACCAATACCCAGACCACCGACGCCGCCGCCCAGACCGCCGCCGCCCACACAAACACCGCTTCTGCGCCCGCTCCTCCTGCAGCAGCGCCCGCCAGACTACCGCACGACACTGCCCCCCCCCCCCTACCAGCAAGCCAAGACGGCACCAGGGAGAGGGTGATCGCGCAGTGCGTAGCCATCCTGCAGAACGTGCTCGGCGCCCTGCAGGCAGGAGAAAACCCCACCTCCATCATTCTTAGGGGGCTGGCCGACCTGTACAAGGATGGCTAGCTCCCTAACACACCGGACCGGACTGGACGTTCCTGCAGTGCCGTCGGCTCGAAGGTCGCTCGCTGGGCCTCTCCTTATGGAGTCTCACCCGGCAGGGCTTGACCTCGCCGACGGCCGCCGCAGATGATCCCACCCCATCGGACCTGACGGGCTATACGCCCACCCCAGCCACCCGTCCGTTGTAGCGGACGGCGCCCGACCCCGCCATATGCGGCACGGCCGCGACAGGCTTCTCCGAGCCCCTATCGGGGCTTGAGAGACGACTATCAAGGAGTTAGTCTGTAAGAAGTGTTTGACCAGTAAACATGTAATCATCTCGTATTTTATTATACCTCCATCCATCCGTACATGGCGACCTTGCCAGGCGCCACACACCACACGCCAACAGGAAAGATGTGTGTGACGAGTTGACGGGCGATAGAGAGGTATGGAAGAAAAAACATGCTGCGCCGACCCCAAGTAAATGGGATAAGGACAAGCGAATGATGAATCAATAAATAAAGATGAATGTAAACATTGATAGATCGATAAGTTGGCGAGGTTACCTGCAGAGCGAGACTCTCAGCGGCCAATTTGATGATCTCGTTCTGAGCAAACTCTTGCTGTTTGTTCTTCGGTTCCTGACTCAGATCTCCGCTCAGTAACCTGTGATGATAACCATATTTTTTTAAATAAAGGAAAAATTGAAAAATGTAATGTTCCGAGCCGGATTCGAACCGGCGACCACGGGCATTCATGGCCCGTCGCTACTAACCAACTGAGCTATCGGAACAATCCGGTTCGGCCACCAAATCCCTCAATCAGTTCCTCAATTTTTCCTTTATTTAAAAATGTATAATTTCGTTAGCAGCGTAACTGCTTAATACAAAAATTAAAATTGATAACCATAAAGTTTAACGATGCATACATACATACATACATTCACGCCTTTGCATGAATATATTGAATGTATTTATTTTTGTACATGATTCTAATTGGACTGGTTGAAACTTACTTCTGATACTTGTCATTCTCCTCCCTCAGCCGGTCTATCTCGGCCTTCGTCTTCGATATGTGGTCCGAATAGAACTTCTTCTCAGCCATCAGCTCCTCTTGCAATTGTCTGTAAAGATCAAAATCAATCAACATCTAAATCAAACCCTTAATTTGCAAATAGGCCACATAAAACAACTTAGAAAACTTGAAAAACCCCCGACATTTTCATTTCAAAGTCCAATATCTCAAAAACGGCTGAAAAATTTTTCATGAAACATGGCTAAGAAGACTCGGGATCACATCAGCTCTCGAATAAAAAAAAACACATTCAAATCAGTCCATCCGTTTGGGAGCTACGATACCATAGACAGATACACAGACACGTTAAACTTATAACACCCCTCTCTTTGCGTCGGGGGTTAAAAATAAAACATTACAATCTTACAACAATGATTAAATCAAAATTTGCAGATATGTATGTTTTAAACTGGACTGTAATATTAAAAATTCTCAAGGTTAGGTTAGGTTAGGTTAAGGTACAAAAATGGCTTTAAATGTACACTTTTCGCCTCGGCGCTCGACCATCACCGAACTCGCGCCCGTCAGTGCTTTTTGTATGAATGCCTTTTTGTATGGGCGTCAATTGGAAAATATCTCGTTCTTTGAAAAGCCGTTCTGACCAGAATAGCAAACAGTAAGGGCTGATTTTCAGATATATGATTTTGGACTCTATGATTGTTCATCTGATTCAAAAAAAACAGATTGCTTAAAGTTTCCTCTATAGAAAAAAATCTAAAGGTGAGTCCTTTATTGCCTTTTTTAACTCAGCCTACTCAAACAATACATTATTTACGACGCAATTAACTTATATTGATGGTAATTTACCTCACCTAAAACCTCACTCAAGGAAATATGAATAAAACTTCAAAAAGATGGATATTTATCGAAATTTGTCGAAAACAGACATGCCCTAGTGTTGCATCTCTTTTTCTCGTGCGCGGAAGCCATAAGCGTGTCTCTAACAAGGGGATGTGGTTTTCGCAAATCGCCTCGAATCGAGGCATTCCCTTAATACTTAACATCAGTTTGGCTCTCCCCTGACGAGGAAGCGCGATTTTCGGCACGCATAGCGGGCGGTAATAGCCACTTTATGGCCAGATGAATAATACAGATAAACACTTGCCTGTTGATACCCTTCTGCGTCTCATAGGCCGTCGCCAGCTCGCCATCCTCGTTGACGATGTCGACATCCGAGCCGTAACTGGACGACGTGAGCGACTTCAGATTCACCGTCTATAGACATAAGGTTTATATTACAACGGCGTATTTGTTACACTAGTTATTGAACAAAACTGGACTCAATTGTTTGTGATGTTGTTTTTTTTTATAAAATAACAATTAAGGCCCCATACGCACTTGCGGTGCGGTTGCAGCCAACCGCTTAGTTCGTAGAGGTTTAAGAGCCGCTAAGTGCGTACAAGGGCTTACAATCTACACGTGTTAACCCATTCACCGCTACACTACGGTAGTAGCGGTAAGCTGTCCGTAGACTTAATGTCCATTTATAGCGAAAAGCCAGTAGTCGTTAAGCCGAGTTAGAGGCTATCGGGCGGCTTAAGAACTTCTAACAGTCGAGTTGCCCACTCACTTGACAAAGGGGGGACAACTGTTACTCGCGTCCGCAGGAGCTGCCAACCACAACCCTGCATGTGTCCCCTGGGTGGTACTAAAGAGTGACAAACTTTAAAGGCCTAAATAATGTATAAATAAAATAAAAAATAAAAATCTTTTATTTCATGTAACCATAGACACATATTTTGTTAGTATTATGATTATGAATAACTTAAAGACTAAATGTTAATTTACTAAGGAGGTTACCATTTGATAACACTAGTGGGAGCATGCAATCTTCCACAGTGTAACATATAGGGACAGTCTGCCCTCTCGGCTATCATCTTTAGGATGGTGTTGGGACTGCCCCACACCCGACGCATCAGGGATGCGGCGCGCCCGCGCATTACTGTGTAAAAGCAATCCACTCGCGCCGCAGCAAACATACCCGACGCGCTACAGAAACGGGGCAGTCCCATCAACACCCGGAACGCGTTGTTATATTGAACACGAAGGGCCCCATGTGCCCGTTGCGTATACTGCGCCCACAGGCTGCAGGTATAGAGGGAAGTGCAGAAAGCCCTGAATAACGTTGCTTTCACCTCTAAGGAGCATCCTGCAAACCTGCGAGCGATCATATTCGCCCGGACCGATAGGGCCCTTCGCTCTCTCTCCAAGTCCAGATCGTCCTTGAGATCGACCGCAACAATATGCCCCAGATATTTAAAAGTATCTACTCTTTCCAAAAGATTATCATTAAGGTATACAGGTGGAAGCTCAATTGTTTTTTTGCGATCGGTCTCAAAGACCATGTACTGGCTCTTGCTCCCATTATATTTGAGGCCGTGGTCTGTTGCATACGCTTCACATATTTTCAGCATTTTCCTGATCCCACACACTGACGCGCTCAGCAACACCATATCGTCTGCATAACTCAAGTTGTTGACACTTACTCCATCTATATGACATCCGGCATGCGTATTGCTGAGCGCCTCAATTAACCCGTTAATATATAGGTTGAACAGTGTCGGCGAGCTCAAACCCCCCTGTCTCACTCCACACTCCAATCTATATTCGTCAGACATTGCGTTTGACCATCGAACACTGTTGACCTGGTTCCCATACCAATACTTGAAAATATTTACAGTTTCTAGTGGAAGACCTGTATCCTCTAGATTTTTCCACAGTATTTTGTAGGAAACCAGGTCAAAAGCCTTAGACAAATCCAAGAAACAAGCAATAACAGGTGTCTGCCTAGTAGTATAATACTTCACAGTGTGCTTAAGACTCAGTATTGCCGCTTCCGTGGATAATCCTGGCCGGAAACCAAATTGGTTATCATGCAGCTTCACACATTCAGTCAACTGTGAGTTAAGCACACTGTCAAGTATTTTCGCTATAATTGTCGCTAAGGATATCGGCCGATAGTTATTCCCGTCTGCTAAGTCCCCAGTTTTATTTTTAACAACAGGAACAACAATCGTCCGCATTAGGTCATCAGGAAGGTATGAGTGTCGAATACACAGCGTATAGAACATAGCCAACACCCTTGATATGTGGGGCCCTGCATGCTGCAGGTGCTCGATGGAGAGACCATCTTGACCCGGGGACTTACCTTTGTGCATCGACTTGATTGCCTTATCTATGTTCCTGGCAGTGATTCTAGGACCTACACCCCCATTACAGGTCTCTCCATCGATCCCCCCCGGCATCACAGGACCTAAGGGAGACTTGACTACAAAATGGTCCTTAAAGAGGTTAGCGACCATTTTAGGGTCACTCACGCCATCGACACCACTGGGGAGGCCAGCCAAGGGCTTCAGTTTGCTTGTGGACTTCCAGAAGGATTTAAAGTGTTTTTTCGAGTGGTGAGAGCTTATGATGTCCAGTTTGATTTTATTTTGATGATCTTGACACCATTTTAACCGTGATTTAAAGATCTTACGGGATTCACATATGTATGCCATACGATTAAATTAAATAGCGAAAAGCACCTGTACCGCTTTGATGCATGTGAGTGGTTGTTGGCGAAGAATGGGTTAACATAGATAGACAACGTAATATTATTGAAGGTAAAACTTTTCAATTACTTCAGACAGTCAAAGGGAAACCACCATATAAGTAGTGTTTTCTTAAATAATGTTATCAATCAATAGAAAAATATGAAAACATTCCTTAAATCATTTTCCCTTTTAACTGACATATCAATGTTTAAATAAAAGAGAAAACAATATTGATTAAAAATAAACTAAATACCATGCAATGTTCGCAACAGATAGCGTGGGTGGAAAAATAACAGATTAGTATAAAATAACAATAATAACATCAAAAATCAATAAATCGACATAACTAACAGAATCTCCACAATATAATCGAGGAATAAAAACAAATCACATCATGCGTAACCTGAAAATAAATATTAACCCTACACTTGGCAAAATATATTATTCAAGCCTCGGTCACAATCATTCAAATTCAAATTCAAATAATTTATTTACGTAACTTAAGTTGGAAAACAGTATCTGTGCTGGTGCCTCTTTTTAAGTATATAATATACTTGTGCTAAGAGAACACCGCTCTTCCACATGTTGTGACTTACAATTAGCTTAGGTGTAGGTATAACTTAAATATAATTTACAAAGTAAATATTTCGTATTATGCGGCAAGTGTGTGTGTGTGTGTGTGTGTGTGTGTGTGTGTGTTTTCAAGTGTTACACAAGCTCAGAATTACAAACTCGGGGTTTGCCAACGCGCAATGGAGCGCAGCAGGGTGTGAAGCTAATAAATACTCCAGGAAAAATACGGTTTTGAAAAACATTAATTTATAATAGCGTTATTTTGTTGATTTCATTTTAAAATATTATTCTAAGATGCTTTATTCAAGAATCCGACAAACTTTCCACTCGGAAGTAATTATGTAGATTTAAATGAAGCATGTATTGTCTTTTTTTGTATGATTTATCTTGAACATTATAGAGCAAATATAAATGAACCAAAATAAAATAAAATTTCTGACTTTTCTGAAGCTAGCTAAGTTATCATTTTTTTGATGTCTGAAATTTTATCGGATCTGTCGCTAGGTAACTATTTAATTGATAATATATCCGCTAAGTACACATAAAAAATAAGCTAATATAAATTATTTCCAAAATTGACATGTATTCCATTCAATTTGTCAGTTCATTGACTAGACTATAATGGATGGTATTCGGAACAACTGAACTCAGAAACCCAAACTGTCGACGTAGCTCGTAAAGCGGCCATGTTAAAGTGGGACTGGGCAGGTCACGTCTGCCGCATGCCCTTTGAGTTATGGGCAAAGAACACCACGAAGTGGAAACCTCAAAACTCGACCAGGAGACGCGGCAGACCTCGTCGGCGATGGCGAGATGAGTAAGACCTTTTTAAAGGACTGACCAGACAAGCTCAAACCCGTGAGCAGTGGAAAAGGGGGGAGGCCTTTGCCCAGCAGTGGGACACATCGGGCTCTAAATAATAATAAGCCTGTAATAACTAAAACTTAAAGTTGAGAAACCCCCGACATTTTCATTTCAAAGTCCAATATCTCAAAAACGGCTGAACAGATTTTCATGAAACATGGCTAAGAACACTCGGGATAAAATTATCTATGACACAAAAAAAACTAAACGAAAATCGGTTCATCCGTTTGGGAGCTACGATACCACAGACACGTTAAACTTATAACAACCCTCTCTTTGCGTCGGAGGTTAAAAAGGTGACTAAAAATGTGTGCATTCAAATATACACTGCCAAGTATAGCGTTAAACATATTTGTGTAACATCATGCATAACCTGGAAATAAATACAATTAAAATTGATAAAAACAATATATGAACATCATGCAAAATCAGTGGTATATATCTATGACAATATGAGAAAGCAGACTTTTATATATTTCTTTTTTTACTCACGACATTTTTCAGTGTTTGGAACCATTGCGGTTTCTGTACCAAAAATAAATTTTGTCAAAATATGAACTTAATGAAGATAACTCTTATGGTCGATACTGAAGTGATGATCATTGAGAAATTAAAGTAGTTTATTATTTCTATCTGCTAGCACCTTGTTACCACTGGTAACAACTGCGTTTTGTTTTCGCCATGCGTGACACTATTGGTAACTATTAACTACTAAGAAACAATCCAGGCGTTACCACTACCTAAAGGTAACCAATTGTTGAACGATTCAGCTTAGAATGCTTTCGTATGTCTGTTCTCCTCCGCAGGTCGCATTTCTTAACCGATTCTCGTGAAATGTCAGGTTCATACAGTTTTTGGAAATTAAAACAAAAATGATTCTGAAAAAACGGTCGTTTTGCGAGGTTTCCAGCTCACTGAGCCTCTAGTAACACATGGTGAGAATAAACCTTTTTTATCTGGGTCTGGATAGAAGCGTGCTTGTTTGGGCGTTTGTTTGACTAATCGGATCTAGACCTTCATAGAATTGCATTGCAATCAGTCTTCCCCGATAATACGGATACTGAATAAAAGGCAAAATACACCCTGCTTACGACTACTACTATTTCATAAAGAGGTAAAGTTTCTAGCTTCGTAATGTATGGGGTAATCTCTGCAACCCATCCGATTTCAATAATGTTCTCAAGAAAGACGCGAACCTACTCGTAACTCTACCCATTAGCTATTTCGTTCGGTATCTACCTTTTTAAATCCCTGTATAAAATTACTCCTAGTTTTCGGCAAATCCAAGAACAGCAGTTTGGAAATCTTCAACTCGTTCGAAGGAGGCACATTTAGACGCTTGCGCGCTGATTCGGGTTCCTCCATTTTTAGCAATTTGGTATTTATTTACAGCACATTACACTCCTCAAGACCGAAAAAGTGACGTCACTTCAATACAACTTGGCAACTTTTAACACGTTCACTGTCACACAAAATGATCTGTCAATGCCACACGTCCAAGTGTGTTTCCAGTTGGAAGCTGTGAATCCATTGTGGAAGTAGGGCAAAGCACCTCGGAACACCGGGGTCACTACCGGAGGCCGTCGGCAACATAAAGGGTCTGTTAGGCTTCCTGGTGGAACTGGGTTGGCACGAATAGCAGTAGTGCCAATAACCCATACGCAAAATAGGCGCGTTTTATGACGTCGAGTTGCGGAAACTCAGCCCGCGTATACCTATATCCATTGTGGAAGCACGGACTTCTGAAATGCAGCATGACCCATCATTGGCACTCGAACAGGGAACGTGTTAAGCGACGGCCGACTAGTGAACTTTACGCGAAGGCTGAGGGAGATATATTCTCACCATGATTATGAACTTTATATTTACGCGATACGTTTCGATTGTATGAAAAAACGTTTGCATCATTTAGGACGAAAAAATACGTAATTTTAGCTACAAATCAAGTATATTATGGGATCATCATGAGAACATTAAAGAAAACCGTTGCCATATCGATTTCACGATATCTATCCCAACGCACGGCCGACCATCAAATAACTCATGAAAATATGTCATGTTTACTTTACTATCAGATAATCAAGATCCGAGATAGTCACATCCGACAGACGGACAGGTTATTTCGGACGTGTGATACTGATATGTAAATATGGATTTTTTGGGCTATTTGTGTTCGCCAGTTTTGTTTGTATTGATGTTGATGTGTACTAAGCAAATAATTTATTTTAAAAGCTTAGTTTTAACCGACTTCAATTCAGTAACACAGTCAATATAGACCTAAACTTTGTTTTCATTAATGTATCCGCCTTTTGCTTTCATAACTGCAGCACACAATCTCGGCATTCTTTGAATCAATTTATCGATGGTATTTTGTTCAAGATTAGCCCAGGCTGTTGACAAATTCGTCCACAATGCTGATTTTGAAGTTGGAGTATTTCTTATCTACCTGTCCAGCTCGTCCCACAGTAATAATGGAAACAAGAAACATCAAAGAAAACAACTTTGTTTCCGTAGTTTTGGCCTGGGGTGTATTTGTACTTGAATGAGAAATTCCGGATATGACTCCACATATCCAAACTATTCCTCTTTATGACATTACTAGCTGCCCGCGCGGCTTCGCCCGCGTATTGCAAAGGACGCAGTCAAACCCGTACGATAAAATAAGGCTTGTAATCATCCAGAAAGTCCACTCTACACGCAGGTGAAAGAATTTTTGAAATCGGATAAGCGGTTCTGGAGATTACCCAATATGCACTGACAAAGCTATAATCTCACAGATTTTTCCTCTTTATAATTTTAATATATGTAGACAGATAAACTGCGTTAGTTCTCCTCGAAAACTCAACACACATGGCACAGAGCAAAGAAACGGGACATAATCTCGACATGTGGCAATATTTGTCGTTACACAAAGAATTACGATTTCAATGTTATTACTAGCCATCTGTTTGATTTGTTTCGGGCGTTTTAAATACCGTTACAAGCTGTATTTTTGAAAGCAACTTTGATTGCTGAACTGGATTTTGTACAGGCTAAAACAATCATAGGACTCGTAGATTTTGACGAGCACAAATACCACTAGTAGGGCAGTTTCAGGTGATAATGTGGACACGCTGGACAAAAACATTTTTTTTCAGGTACTTGTTAGGTCCATAGCTTTAAGTTTTGGATATGAACCAACTCCTCCGTCGGCCATCTTTAATTTTATGGCGGCGATTTATGGGTAATTATATTTCGAGTTCTAAGGCACTTAGAATCACAAACTTGGTGTCTAAATATACATATTTGGCATCAGGGAATTCAACTATATAAGTATTTGACCGATATAACACTGCATATACATGTAAAACATGTAACAAGTGCCTCAAAAAAAATTGGAGCTTTTGTCCAGCGTGTCCACATTTACGACAATTTGTTCGAGCACTCTGCCCCACTACACAGGTTTTTATCATTTGTCGAGTTCATTAACCACATTTCGAAATTTCAAAAATATCTAGACAATTCATTCATATTCAGCAGAAAAAAATTGGTACCGTCTCCTACCATTATTATTAAAAGATTTTTCTACCATGATGACATTTTGTAACAACTGTCACAGCAGTTCTTTCCGAAATGGGTTTCAAAACTGTTACAAATGTAGTGTATCCATCGTATTTTCTCGGAAACGTTCGTATTTCTCATGTCACTTCAGTCACCCTTAGTACTTTTTGTACCGAGACTGACTGAAATAGCAAGACACGTTCGTACGTTTCCGTGAAAATACGATGGAAAATAATTATGCACTACCTACACCTGTAACCTATAACTAAAGATCGTTATCAACGTGCTGTATTGGTGGCAAAGTATGGTTGACAAAAAAAAAAATACGCAAGTATTTTAAACATTATATATTCCACAAATTATGAGATTTATATACATATTTATAACAACTTATCCAAATTATAGTGAATAAATGACTAAAATTTGTTCAACAGATTTGGCTGTCAGTCGTTCACGACGATTGGAAAAAAACCACTTTAAATTGCTTAATGACCTTTCTACGTTAACAGAAGTCACAGGAAGGTAATTTAAGTCTCTAAAATATTGCACGCAATTTTTATTGACACCCTCCGGCATACCCTCCCACCTCTTTGCCTTCAATCAGCTGCTGCACGACGTTTACAGTACTGTAACCGGGGTTTTTCTTCAGGATATTTTTTAGTTGAAAATAACTTCCTTGCCCGTGGGATGTACTTAATCTCTACTTTGCCATTTTTTTTATCAAGTCAGAGACAATTTTTAATGAACTTCTCAGTTCTAGATTTGGATCATCCAGCAATTGAATTGACTTGGCGATAATGTTGAAGTTTGTGTCAGTTAACAATAAATCTGATTTTAAATTGCGATCACGAAAAATTTTCTTGGCGTCGACAATTGTTCTTGCTTCACGTGAATCTATGGATCTATCAATGGATCACAGTCTTGATTTCATTATAATGTTGTAATATTTATAAAGCAGCATTTAAAGTGAATATCAAATGTATTTGTTTTTTCTGCCAACCATACCCTTTGCCACCAATACATCACGTTGATAACGATCTTTGCCTATAACCGCCCACTAAACAAGAATAAATGACGATGACATTTGAATCTAATAGATAAGGAAATAGAATAGAATTGTCTTGTTTTTAATACTCCTGAAACACCAAAATCTTTTGCTTCTCTGTTCCAATGTAGCATTTCATCATTGGCTAGAGGTTATAATATTTGAGGGGTGTAAAACTACAGATACGTACGTGGTTGGTGAGCACACTCTTCAGCTGGATACACTCGTCCCGCCGTCTGTCCAGCTCCTTCTGCATCACGCTCAGTTGCTCTACAACAAGAGACAGCTGTTCAATCTGACACGTTACAGCGACCTATCTCTTTACCCAGAGGGACTTAACCTTAATAACTCTTGGCGACTAACAGTCGTTAGTTTTAGTTTGTCCCCAAATAATGAAATATCTTCGTATGGGGCCGGGGCGCACTGGGCTGACCCAATCCAGTGCAGGGTGAAATATGGGCGAAGATAACGAAATGGACGTTAGAAGGCCACCGGAGCAGAGGCATAACAAAAAGGAGAGGTTTATTTGCAGTTCCTTTGACGGAACTATTGCAAATAAACCTGTAAATTGCGAAGATGATTGATGATTTTGATGATTCACAGTAGTTGCTTCCATAGAAACCAATGCGAAAAATTCGCTTTAGCAGTTTCTAAATCTGTTTTATCCACATCTTTGCGCCTCTACCTTCAGGTTTGCCTTGGTGACTACAATAGCCCCGTGAAATCCAGCCAGTATCTACAAAAGCCATGTATCACTGTACCTAGCTTACCAATGACCTCCTTAGATAGCAGAGTGGTGTCCCCAGCGGCTCGCAGACGATCCAGATGTTCTCTGAGCTTCTTGTTCTCAATCTCCAGCTCTTCCACCTTGAATCCAGGTTAGGGTTGGTGGGGGTGATGTGTATGCACTTACCTATGACCTCCTTAGATAGCAGAGTGGTGTCCCCAGCGGCTCGCAGACGATCCAGATGTTCTCTGAGCTTCTTGTTCTCAATCTCCAGCTCTTCCACCTTGAATCCAGGTTAGGGTTGGTGGGGGTGATGTGTATGCACTTACCTATGACCTCCTTAGATAGCAGAGTGGTGTCCCCAGCGGCTCGCAGACGATCCAGATGTTCTCTGAGCTTCTTGTTCTCAATCTCCAGCTCTTCCACCTTGAATCCAGGTTAGGGTTGGTGGGGGTGATGTGTATGCACTTACCAATGACCTCCTTAGATAGCAGAGTGGTGTCCCCAGCGGCTCGCAGACGATCCAGATGTTCTCTGAGCTTCTTGTTCTCAATCTCCAGCTCTTCCACCTTGAATCCAGGTTAGGGTGGGTGGGGGTGATGTGTATGCACTTACCTATGACCTCCTTAGATAGCAGAGTGGTGTCCCCAGCGGCTCGCAGACGATCCAGATGTTCTCTGAGCTTCTTGTTCTCAATCTCCAGCTCTTCCACCTTGAAGCGGTCCAGGTTAGGGTTGGTGGGGGGTGATGAAAGGCGATCTGCAGAAATACGTAAATATTTCAACACGGCAATGTTTTTTTGTTAAATCAAAGGGAATACAACTGTTTAACAAAATTAATACTCGAAATTGCCAGTTCTTCCTGAAACTGGGTGTAAAGTTACAAGGTGTTTGGGAGTGATCCAAACAATTTTACCAGCGTATTCCTAATCATGTCTAGAAAATAATATGAGGATAAAAAAAAGTAGGCTGATAAAGGCTCAATATATTTTTTTTATGTATTTTTCGCTTTTAATAATCAGAGAACAGTTTTATCGTTTTTTAAATCTTGCCAGCGTGTTTTAAGGCATTTTTTGACTGGAAAAGCAAGAATTTGTAATGTATAAAAAATACAGAATATCAGCCTAGGTTCATATAGCATTTTATACTTCTTAGTCACGTTCTTCAGTCGGTCACTTTTAACAGCGTGGTAGTGGTTTCATGACTTAACTATCCTCCGAGAGTCTCTACTTGTTACTGTCGTCAGCGTCACGGGAACATTGGATTCATCATATCAGCCGAAAGACGTCCACTGCTGGACATAAGCCTCCCCCAAAGAGTGCCAAAGCGACCGGTCCTGCGCCACCCGCAACCTTTACCAGGTCATCAGTCCACCTTGTCGGGGGCCTACCCACGCCGCGCCTTCCGGTGCGTGGTCGCCACTCGAGAACCTTTCCGCCCCAACGGCCATCAGGTTCTACGTGCTATGTGCCCCGCCCACTGCCACTTAAGTTTAGCGATCCGGAGGGCCACATCGGTTACCTTGGTTCTGCGGCGGACAGCCTCATTTCTGATGCGATGCGATCACGAACATTGGATTATGGTGGCTCATTAATACACTGGTAACATTATTTGAAGTCTGGTAGCACGTTGTGTAATGTATGGCCATAAAATATGCTTACTCATGAGGCGTTCCTCCAAATCCGTCGAGCGTTTTGTGGTCCGGGACAACTCGCTCTGCAAAGCGGATATCCTGTTCTGCATACGGAGCACCAGACCAGCATCGGCGATCTACAACACAATGTAAATAAATAAGGACCAAAAATTAATTCAGTGAAAATGTTATTGGTCTTAAAGATATTTATAACATAATGTTTTTGTTATAAGATAATCGTCAGTATGAAATAAGTGCGGTTAAGTACTTACGTTTTGTACCTACGTGCCATCAGAATGATGTCTTAACTTGAATTCATGTTAAAATTGACTTTGGAAATCTATTACCTTTTTAAGATTATCTTTTTTAGATTCATTCAATAATTTCGAGTTGTCAACTAATGGAAACGCCATAGACGCCCCCGAAGTATCGCCGAACTTACTGCATAAGCATTACGTTACTATTCAATTATTTTTTAAGTTATCAAATCATACTGGTTAAGACATTGCACGCTATGTGATAATTATTTAAATCCTGTATAATTGTTGCATGCCGTACTTACACAGCCTGTACAGATGTAGTGCATAATTATTTTCCATCGTATTTTCTCGAAAAGGTTCTCTATTATATGGGCAAAAATCATTTCCCAAAGTGCCACCTCCCAAAAAAATTTTCCCAAATATTAATTTGGCAAAAAATCACTAGTCAAATTATTGTTTCGCATTTTATCACTTGGCATTATCTCCTATGGCAAAATATTACTTCGCAAATTATTGTTTGGCAAAGTTTTATATAGTCAAGTTTAATTTAGTCAAACATATTATTTATCATAACATTCGTTTTCCAAATTATTGCATGGCATACGATTTATATCCTAATTGTGTAGTGCATACCAAATATATTGGAAATTATTATAACCTAACCTAACCTCCAGTGTGCCTATTTCCGCTCTAAGGGACACAAGTGAACCCTAACCTAACCTACTTATAATTTTATTTCTCAAATGATTGTGTCTATTTTTGCCGTTGATGAAAGATGGCCGTTATTAAGTTAAAATAAACACGGTTTGTTAAACTTTTCTTATATCAAAATGTGTATTGATAAAATATAAATTAAAGTATGTTATGTTTTGCATTTGTTTGTCTTTTCATTTTAGTTTGTAGTAAAAATCAAATATTTGCCAAAGTTATGCTATGTGAAGTGTGCAAAATGAAAATTTGAGCAAATTGGAAAACAATATTAGCCCAAACAAAGTGTTTGCTAAATAAACTTTTGTCTTAATAACATTTGACAAAGCAAAATGATGCCAGATGATATTTTGACCAAATGAACAATTTGCGAAACAATGGCAGTAGTTTCATTTCCCAAACGAACAAATAGTTGTTCGTTTGGGAAATGAAACTACTGCCATAAGTTTTGTGGGAAGTGAAATTTGGCGAAAAATATTTTTCCGAAACGGCAGGACCCCTCTCGGAAACGTTCATATTTGTCATGCTACTTCAGTCAGCCTCAGTACTTTTTGTACCGAGACTGACTGAAATACCAAGGCACGTTCGTACGTTACCGTGAAAATACGATGGAAAATAATTATGCACTACATCTGTACATGTTTATAAGTATTCTGGCAAATAAAATAATTATATTCTATTCTATTATATTCTATTGTTAGATAGTGATGTTAGCTTGGGTAGTTACCGGCATGGGCCCGTTATGAGAGCCGGCGGACCAGTTGACGGCCTCGAGCGCGGGGCGCGAGTTTTCCACGGAGCGCACCGAGCCGTACCCATAGTCCTGCAACACATCATCGTCATCAGCCAATCACTAACACTCATTTCAAAGTGACAAGACTGTCAATGACTTTTCAAAAATCACGAAACATTTATGATGTCACATGGATTCTACAGAATGGAATGCTACCGATGATATTGTTAACACTAATATCTGTTTTACAAAAAAAATCCTCTAGCCGCGCAGATGCCTATTTAAGAGGGAAGGACCTTTGGAATACTACTTACTCGTCCATACAAAAAGGGAAAACGTTTTTCCACTTCTAAATATTTTCCAATCTCATTGTTTCTGTCAATATCATTGTTTTTTGGTACGTTATAGACACAGTGAAAGACTACGTTTATAGGTTTTCCTTTTTTCATGCAATAAATTAAAAAAGCCACCTAATTTTTTTTATTTTTTTTTAAAGCTATACCTAGATACTATTATGATGAAGCGATCGACAATCAAAGTGATTTATTAAGATTTAGTTAGTGGAAAACGTTTTCTCCTAAATGGAAATTTCATATAAAAAGTACCTATTGTCAGTAGCGAGCTGCTAGCTATACTTCGCTCTTAAAATGCATCCGCCTCTTCAATGGAATTTATACCATTCTTAATTGGAACGGAGTTCCAAGTGTTTAATTTCGTTCGATTTTAACGAAGTCTACTCTATTTCCTAATACAGATGATTCAAACTTCATTGTGAATTTATCTTGTATGGTGGGCGACTAGAGTTAAGAAATTTATGAATTACTAGCTTCCGCCCGCGACTTGACTGCGTGGACCCGCGATAAAAACTATCCTATATTTTAATCCAGGCTATAAACTGCAAAATGCCATCCAAATCGGTTGAGCCGTTTTAGGTTGATTGAGTAACAAACATCTAAACATACAAACTTTCGCATTTATAATATTAGTATGATGTTTCTCCGATTTTTACATGTTTTTTGCATGTAATGCACTCAATGCATGTACAGTAGTTCCACAAATATAAGTTACAACGATGTACCTGCGCAGAAAGCATTTTTTGAAAACATTTTAACCAATCATACGGCAGCGTGTTTGCGCGGGAAAAATCTTCAACGCCCATTGGCCGAAATTTTGCGCGCGACGCCGGCAGCTTGGTCGCCCGCCATTTTGTCTGGCGCCATGAGCGGGACAGCACGTCTTGTCATTGCATATTGTACCTTACGTATAGTGCAACAAGGTCTTTATTGAAATGGTCATAAGTTCGATGTCATTCGGTACTTGTCAGCACTCGTCGGTGTGGACGAAGATTGCCGATGTAACTTATATTTGTGGTACTACTGTAACGTTTGATTACGAAATGGATATGAAAAAGGATTAAGGTGAAAATGTAAAATAACTCACATCCTCCACCGTCGTTTCCTGTTGAGAGTTGTTACTGGCGTCCGAGAGAGACCTCCTGTGTTCCTTCGTCGCTGGTGCTCTGAAAAAGGTTCCAATTGTTGAGTAACAAGATCCAAATCTATAAAACCCTAACTATCGAAATGGGTTAAGGCGGTGCATTGGAAATTATCGCGTGCTTTGAAACGCCGTTGTGACTAGATTAAGAAACAATAAGGTCTGATTTTCAGATATATGATTATTGACTATATGATTGATTATCTGATTTGATCGATTCATGATTGCTTAAAATTTCCTTGATAGAAAAAAATTCCAAAGTTGGGTCTGTATTTTCCTTTTTTTACTCAGCCTGCTCAAACGATACATTATTTTACGACACAATCAAGTTAATACTATAGTATTTTATCTTATCTAAAATGTCACTTGATGAAATTTAAATAAAACTTCACAAGTTAGGTATTTATCGTAATTTGACCATAAAAGCCATTCCCGAAGAGTGTTACATCTTTTTCTCGAGCGCGGAAGGCATACGCGTGTCTCTGTGTAGGGGGCGTGTTGAACTCAAATCAAGGCATCCCCTTAAGCAACTTTGCGTTTCACCGTATCCGAAACGTGATACTTCGCAGCCGCCAGGCAGTATAATAAACATAACTTCAATGTTTAATTCTATATTTCAGAAAAAACTATTATTCAATAAAAGCGTTACTTACCTCTGTAATGAGTCCAAGCGCTCCTGCAACTCATACTGCGTAGAGAGAAGCTTCTGCCTGCTCTGTCTCTCAGCCTCCAGTTCAGCGCTGAGGGCGTTCTTTTCTAGCTCGTTTTGTTTGTCTCGCTCTACAACACAAAATAGTACATTACTACAGAGGCCGGGAAGTAAGGGGTTGCCGGCCGAGTACACAGATATAGACGGCCTAGAGGCCTCCAATTTTGTATGAAATACCATTACGGGTCTCTCGTCTCGTTGCGCCCAAAACGTGACACTTCGAAGCCCATTATGAAGAACACAACGTCAATATTTCTTTGCATGTTTGAGAAAAAACATCATCATAACTTTCAATTTGTAGGTCGTCAATTATATATATAAGCTTTGCTTACTTTGGGTTGGGACCAGGAGTGCGATTTTTGAATCTCACTGGTGATATCAAAGTCACTGGTGACTAAAATTATCACCGATGACTTTTATGTCACCATTTTCCAAGAGCCGTATTTTTGAAAGTCACACGCTGTTTACCAACATGCAGAAATTTTACAATGTCAGTCAGAGACAATCTTCCCGTTACGTTCCTTTTTACGCAGATGTTATAGTGTTGTCCTTGATACCGGTTTTTAGGGTTCCGTAGCCAAATGGCAAAAAACGGAACCCTTATGGATTCGTCATGTCTGTCTGTCTGTCCGTCCGTATGTCACAGGCATTTTACTCGAAAACTATAGTGTATTTGAATACAATTTTGAGGATAGGTGTAATTTGTTTGCGGTTACATAGTTTTGTAATTAAATTACAAAAAAAAAATTTTTTAGGGGTGCACTCCATACATAAAACTGTGGCATTTTTTTTTTTCATTGCAAGCCCGCGTGTGGAACATCAATCGATAGGCCTTTCTAAATAAATATAAGGTTTCTCAGCATTTTTTTTTTGATTAAGTGAATAGATTCGGAGATAATCGCCCCGAAAGTCACTAAAATTGTGTCCCCCCCTATAATTTTTGAACCGTGTATTTTAAAAATATGAAAAAAAAAACATGGATATAGGGCTTATTAAATTCTTTCAGCGAAAATTGTTTTGAACAAGATCGGTTCAAAGGTTTTTGAGGTATTTCTAAAAATAAAAAAGCGGCCAAGTGCGTGTCGGACTACGCTCAACGAGGGTTCCGTGTCTATTAAAAAGGTCGTATCGTTACTGAAATCTTATGGCACTTACGTCCTTTTCTTTAAGGAAGGCAGTTGCAAAGAAAGGCTTGCAATGAAAAAAAAATTAACAGTTTTATGTATGGAGTGTACCCCTAAAAATTTTTTTTTTTATTAATTGAATTACAAAACTATGTAGCGGTTAATAAAATACACCTATCCTCAAAATTTTATTCAAATACACCATAAGGTATATTAAACTATAAAGTTTTCGAGTAAAATGCCTGTGACATACGGACGGACAGACAGTCAGACAGACATGACGAATCTATATGGGTTCCGTTTTTTGCCATTTGGCTACGGAACCCTAAAAATGGCAAGCCAGGAGGAGTACATTATAATGACGTTGACGGACACGGACAGCGACGAAGACGACGACGTTCCTCACCGTCAACAATGTTGACTGTCATGTTGACTCAACATAATACATGCATAAACATGACACTTACCTGAATTTAGCATCCTAATTAGGGAGCGGAGTTGGGTCATAAGCCCTTTACACATTGTACTACAGACGACGCGCGTTCGTCGGGTTAAAGAAAAGGACGTAAGTGCCATAAGATTTCAGTAACGATACAACCTTTTTAATAGGCACGGAACCCTTCGTTGTGCGTGGTCCGACACGGACTTGGCCTCTTATTTATATTGTCAATAAATCGTCGCAATCACAAATATCACAATCGAGCCCCGATGCTAATTCTTCCAAAAACATACTTTGGTACTTTTGGCAGATGTCACAAACGTCAACTGTCAATAACAATCGCATGGTGATTTCAATTATGAGTGGGCACTCGTAAATCGATATCATAGGTATGACAAATGTAAATCACCGGTGAGTTTCAAAAATACGAACTTTCGGAAATCACTCACATCGGTGAGAATTAGTCACTTGGTGAGATTCAAAAATCGATCCCCAGGTTCTATTTGTGAAAGAATGCCCCCAAATATTGTTAACCCCTACGCAAAAAGAGGGGTGTTATAAGTTTGACGTGTCTGTGTGTCTATCTGTGGCACCGTAGCTCCAAAACGAAAGGACCTATTCTAATGCGGTTATTGTTAGTCCGAAAGCTGACATTATCGAGATGGTTCTTAGCTACGTTTCAACAAAATCCATCCAGTCCGACCGGTTTTGAGATATTGAACTTTTGAAATGAAAATGTCAAGGGATTTTCATCTTTTCTAAATTGTTCGTTATATTAACCTGAGTTGCCAAGGCAGGCTAACACTACCTTCCAGTGGCGGAGCGCCCATACAACTTAGGCCAACTATCCCCTTAATAACTATATATCTAAACTCTTTCACAACTTTTTTTGTTCCGCGTTTCCCATAGAATATTTTCACTCGCCGCCACTGCTACCTTCACACTTTTTTTTTTCTCTTTATTAAGGGTTTGATCAAAGCTGAACATGCCACCCTTATTGTGACTTCACTACAAATGAACTGTTACTCATTATCTACGCTTAATACCTAGGTTAACGATTTCAATTAATTTTCTCGCCCTCCTTGATTGTGGGAATGCTAGGATAGTGTTAATAACACCTAAATCATATAGATCACAATTGTATTTAACTGTGAAATATCGTCTCTCAGTTTCGTTCCGGACACATTCTACCATGATATGGTACACATCTTCTTTCACTCCACATTCTGCACAATTTGGTGTCCGAGTCTTGCCCATAATAAAACCAAAACTGTTCAAAGGGATGTGTCCGGATCGCAGTCTTAGAGACGTTGCAACATCCGATCTATCCATGCCAATCCCTACAAACCAAGGAATGCGCAACAATCCTTCACACTTATAAATGAAATCTGTAATTCCGACCCACGTGAACGAACCTTTCCAAAACTGCGCTCTGGTCTCAAACTCTTTGGACCATCCATCATATGTTCCATTTTCTAGTATTCTCGATGTAGTTTGATCACCAACATCTAAAGTCGCCTCATTTGACTCCTCGGGAATATTTTCAGACGGTACTCCCATTTTCACAGATTAGTTTCAGTAATTTATGTGACGATTAACCACCGAAAGGTTAAGTTACTTTAAGCAACTCACATTGTATTTCCGTTTGACATTTAACCCTGCCAGTAGTCTGTACTTTTTGTACTACTTTTGTTTTGGTTGTCATTTATTTATTAAAGTTATATTGCACCAAAGAAGGATCTTATATTACAAAAAGCGAGGCGAACTTAATGCTGTAAGCTATCCCTACCAGTCAATCGTCATTTATCACTTAAATATGGTACTTCAAATGAGTCTTTGGACATAGCACTTTAGTAATAGATTTACACAGGAAGTAAACATTGAATACACTTCGAAGTATTAAAATAAAGTTCTGGTATTCAAGCCAATATAAGTATAATCACAGATAGTCTAATAAACCAAGACTAGTCTGGCTTCTTCGGAACCATTTAAGGATGATGTTGACTTGAATGTTCAAAAATATTGCACCCAAACACAGAAGGTAATGGCATACATTTCTCGTGAATTTCTGTCAAACCACACGCTACAAAAAAAAACAATAACGGGTTTATCATAGCTGTTATCGTTTCATTACGGTATCATTTATCAGATTAGTGAAGTTTTTATATTATAATGCACTGATAGCGAAATGACTGGGACATTCGTACTGACGTAGATATACCTTACAGTTTCGGGTCGGTGGGTCGTCACAACACAAGTTTTTTTTAATTCTGAACCTACTTCTTACTACTTTTTCTACATTTGTAAACTTTTCATCGATTTTCCGACTAACAAGACATTCCACAGATTAAGCGTTTCTATAAATCTTTCACATGTGTACTTAATGAATTTTCGTTATAGATATAGGTAATATTTTATCCTACAGCATTGCCTGCATTATTTGCAATACGCAGGCATAAAAGCACTTATCAGACATGTTTTATCGGGCTGATAATTCGGCAATCAATTAATCTTTTACATTATCCATGAACATTTTGTACCATATGTTTTTACGTATTCTGGCAAATAAAACAATCCAATATATTCTATTCTATTCCATGGAGGACTGGGTCTCCTTTAGAGTCGCCAGCATCCACGGGCTACGGTGTATATTTAGGCAAATAAAAAAATAAAGAAGAGCGGGTTGCACTCCGGGAGTGCCGGCAGAAGTGAAAACTCAATGACATTGTAACAGTTTTTCGATCTTTCAATCTGTCGAATGTTACGGCCACGTGACATCTTACGGTCACGTGACCTGTTGCTAGTATCTCTCAAATCTCACGGTCACATGACCTGTGGTGAGTTTAACAATTGTTCCCCATCACAAAAAGTGCACAGCGCCGCTAAAGAAGTTTTCACTTCAAAAAAACTCACCTTCAATAGCCAAATCATACTGCTCCTTCGTACTCCTCAGCTCACTCGCCAACTTCTCGCTCTCTCCCTCCCAAGTCTCTCTCTCTATCTTATACGTCTTCTCAATCTCCTTCTTCTCTTCTACGAGCAGCTTGTTGCTGTCCCGCTCGCTCACGAGCTCAGCTTGGAGGGCGGCGATGATGCTGTCCTTGTCGTTGATGGACACTTTGAGAGTCTTCGCCTCGATTTCGACATATCGAAGAAGCTCGAGCTTTGCTCTGAAAAATGAAAATAAGAAGCAATTTTCAACCTTAATGCTATAGGAGCAGGAGCACAGTTTAAACACTTTATACTCTTCGTTATAGGTTAGAATAAATATTTTCATAGGTTTAAATTTGGCAGCTTCTGCCCGCGTCTCCGTCCGCGTGGAACGCTTTTAAGGTCACCGTTCATTCATAAGACCCGGCAGCCGACCCGCACCGCCTCGCCTCGAGCGGTTAGTATTCTTTATATGGATTTGTATGGACATACGCTCACTACATCAACTCCGTAGTTAGTACAGTTCCGAAGCGAGGCGGTGCGGGTCGGGTGCCGGGTGGCTCTAATGAGCTGTGACCTTTATGCTCCATAGAAACTTTCACCCCCCATTTTAACCCCTTAGTAGGGGATAATTTCCGGGAAAACTATTCTATGTCCTTCCCCGGGACTCAAACTATCTATGTACCAAAAGTGGAGGGGTAACAGACAAGCAGACAGAAAGACAGACAGACAGACAGACAGACACACTTTCGCATTTATAATAATTATTTTATTAAGTACTAGCTCCTGCCCGTGGGTCAAGACAGATGTACTTTAGAGCTGAGCTGCCATAGTAACTATTGTTTGTATGGAAGTACTCTACACATCTAACCAGGTGTGTACTGTGCCATCAAAAAAAGTTGCCCATACATTTCCAGCAAAGCCCTTTGCAATCTATTTTTCAGTCACTTGCCGTTATCCGATTGAGCTGAAATTTTGGATATGTGTAATGTTTGGATGGCAATTCAATATTATGGTACCATCGAGCTGATCTGATGATGGAGACAGAAGGTGGCCATCGGAGTTCAGTACTTAACCGACGCAACCCCGTTGAGTTTGGGCTCGTTTGAATCGTCTCAATAAGTAGTTGATGATGGTATACAGAAAAGTTCGAGTTACAAGAAAAGCTTGTACCACAAATTAAATTTTTGACAAAACTTATATCTTTTTTTATACGTACCTAGACTCAGCCAGCTGTCCGGCCAGCGGCTCCAGCGCCCTCGCCTTCTGCTGCGCCTCGCCCAGCCTCTGCTGCAGACTGATGATCTTGTTCTCCAAGCCCTTGTTGAGCGTCTTCACATGGTCCAGGCTGCGCGCCTCGATGCGCAGGCGCTTGTAGAGGCGACGCGCGAGGAAGCGACGCACCTGTATCACGGATACGTTCCGGCTATAAGCGCTTTGCGGGCCGTCTTTTGGGGGACTTGGACAACGTGGATTCTCCAATCCCGAGCTCGTTAGTATAAATTAACCCGGGATTTGTATAGCCGGACTTGTATAATTGATATGTTCCGACTTTTAGCGCATAGCGGATTGATTTTTGGGGTAATAACTACGTGGACTCTCCAATCCCGAGGACCTGTGTCATGGATATGTTCCAATTACTAGGGGTAATACCAGGGCTACAAACTCTCCAATCCCGAGGACAGTATATTCCACGCAGTTTTAACGAAACGCTCGTAAAAGGGGCTTCTACAAGCTACGCACGCTCACATGAAGAAGCGCCTACGTCATCCACATAGAATAGTAGAATTTTTGACTTGTAAAAGTGCCATTACGGCCTACTTGCAGAATAAAAATTAATTTATTTCATTTATTTATTTCATAAGATTGGCCGCAGGTGCTAACGTAATTAAAAGTGATGTTAATATATCCTCGCGCGAGAAAACGTCGGACATGTATCACGGATATGTTCCAGTTATTAGGGCCTTGCGGGTTTATTTTTCACCTACTACGTGGATTCTTTAATGCCGAGGCCTGTGTATTCAACACAGTTTTAACGAAGCACTCGATAAAGGGGGTGTACTACAAGCGACGGTACTCCACACATTATAACATTACAACATAGCGTAGCTTTATTGTTAATGAATAAAAACATCATATTTTATGTTAACATTTACTATTTCAAGTAGGAACCTATAAAACGGTTTGGGTATGTTTGTCGGCGTTGCGCTTTATGTGTATCCTCGCCTGCGGCTTTGATAAATGGCCTCGGATGAAATAAGTTGGTTAGAATCATGACTCATGACGTCATGACCTTTCGTATGCCTTGTCCCGGATCCGTCCAGAACGGTTCGATCTGAAAACCAGCGCGGTAGGTGTCTGACACCTCGGCATAATGCTGAGACAGCGACCGATTCACTGGGCACACACAATATGTGTCAATTTTATTGTATGTCTACTCTATTTGTATCTGTGTCTTTTGTGTAGTGAATAAATGTCTTCTTTCTTTCTTATTTACTTACAGCGGCCTGCGCTATCACGATGCGCCGTCTCATCTTCTGGACTCGGATCCTCGCGAGGAAGCTGCGTGCGTACCTTTGTATCGTGAGGGCCTGAAACAAAGATAGCATTCAGAAAACGGGAAGACTGTGGCGGACTCGAAGCGCTCAGCGCGACGTCTGCGTGCCAGGTCCGGAGGTCTGAGAACTCTTTTGTTGGAAAACCCTCTGTACTCCGTTAACGAGAATGGAAATGACTTTTTAATTGTGTATTTTGTTTATCTTATATTGACACTGATTTTTGTTAACTTTATATTTATCAATGTTATGAACTATTATTTATCGCTAAACGTAACAATCCTTCTTTAAATATGTGTTTTTGACATATTAATAGGTTATTAACAGTAAATGTTTTTTATTAAGCAGAAACGTCCGCTAACGAAATTATGTTATTGTGTGTAATGAATGACGATCCTTTTCGGGAGATGGAATGATATTATATTTTGTATTTACAGTGTCATTAAGTTTTTATTATTAAAATTGACAAATACATGGTAAAATTTCTTGTAATCTTGACATTTCAGCTACACTTAGTCTTCTTTGTGGATAATTACATTACACATTTGTTCTACTGATGACGAATACTTTGGGGGTGAAACGGGGATGAAAACTCTGTTCCAATCACGCTTTTGGGGATGAAATTTACATCACACATTCAAGGTAATCCACAAAGAAGGTTAAGTGACTGACTTTGGGGTGAACTGGGGATAAAAGGACTTACCGCCTTGACACGACGCGCGTCTCTGTACAGCCGGCGCGCTAGGTACCCTCGAGCGTGCGCCTGGAGCCCTATGGCCAGGCGTCTTAGCTTCTGGTAGCGCCGGCGGACTAGCCAGCCGCGAACCACGCGCTGAATCTTGATCGCGGCCCGCTTTCGGCGGACCTCTTGCGCTCTCCTGAAAGATAAATTTAAAATTAGTTTGATTGAATCTAATATGAACGTTTTGACGTTTAATGTAATTGTGGGTTATAAATAAATGAGTATGACTAAATTAATTAAATAATGTCAAATACAAGTTAGAAAAAAATGTATATATTATGTTATAAACAATAATTATGAAAGACTTAGAAATAAATAAGTGTTTCTGAGGGCAGTTTATAGACTAGAGCCGTAGGGGTTCTTCTAATACGAACATTCATCTGTTGATGCAAAATCGGGATGATATTACGATCTAATACGCAGGTAAAGGTACCGGCTATAGCATTATTTTTTTAAATTTTACCTTTAATTTAAATTTATAATTTCGTCAGTCGCGTTACAGCTTAATACAAAATTACATTTACAAACCACGTAAGCACGATATTTTAAACTACCCAGAAGAAAGAAAAAAATGGGGTTGAAAATTTCCTTTCAATTCCAGAATGAGGGTGAATTTCCCCAATAATAGTATTGGTATGGCACAGGAGGAACTGACCGCCTGGCGAGGAAGCCGCGCGCGTGCGCCTGCAGGCCGCGCAGCGCGCGCATGCGCCGCACGTACTTGCGCCGCGCCACGAACCGCCGCACGCAGCTCTGCACGCGCACGCAGTACAGCCGCTGCATGTCCGCGCGGATCTTCTCTAGATATGCCACCTGGATAATAATACATATCATTCATACAGAGAGGTATTAACATCAGGAAACGTACAATCTTAATTATCGCGCGTCCTTAATCACATGCCATTTCAAGAGGTACTCAGAACACGTATAATCTTTAATCTCTTGCTATTTAAAGTACTCAGAACTCCAAGAATCTTAAATCTCGTGACATTAAAGAAGTTCTCAGAACAGAACAAGTAGAATATTCAATCTTGTGCCATTTAAAGGAAGACTCGGAACACGAATAATCTTTAATATCGTGCTATTTAAAGAGGCACTCACAACATGTAGAATATTAAATCTCATGCAATTTAAAGGGAAACTCGGGCCACATAGAATTTTTAATCTCTAGAAGAGAGTAATTTTCTGAACAAAAAAAAACCGTTGGATCAATTGTCAGTTATCCTACTAATATTATAAATGCGAAAGTTTGGATGTTTGTTACTCAATCACGCTTAAACGGCTTAACCGATTTTGATGAAATTTTGCACGAAGATAGTTTATAACCTGGATTAAAATATAGGATATTTTTTATCCCGGCCCCACGCAGACGAAGTCGCGGGCGGAAGCTAGTAATTCATAAATAGAACATAGACTTAGACACTATATTTTGCCTATCACTATCATTGCTTACACTTCCTTACCTGGCCAGCCCTGAAGAAAATCTTAGTGGCCCCGAACTGGTATTTGTCCGGGGCCTTGAGATGCGTGGCCAGGGTCCGCCGGCACGTGCCTTTGATGTCCGCCCGGTCTAGCTCTTTGTGGGCGCAGAGGAGACGATATCTGTGAGTCAAACATGATTTTATGAGAATTTTTAGTAATTCTAGCACCTAATTGGCTAGTTTCCAAAGCTTTTTCACGACGCCATTCGAACCAGTTTTAGAGGGAAACACATGTTTCTATGGCGCTTCAATTAAAGCCCTTAAAAAGACAAAAATGTGAGTCAAAGTCAGACCTCATTGGCAACTTTGATCGTGATATATTGCATTGTGCTAAGAAATATTTGACACTGAAAAAGTATAACAGTCTGCTAACCTATTGAAGAAGTCCTGGTACAACCATCTCGATGGGAACCCAGCTGCCGATATCCTTATAGTCTCCAGTACACCACACGCTCTGTAACAGACGCATAAATTTGATTGGACATGCTTTATATCTGCCTTCAAAAAAGGAAGACTATGTTGTGTGGCGGAGAAGGTCGCCATGAGGGCGGAAAGGGAGGTATTACCTGAGCTGGTTGACGGCCCTCGCGGGGTGGAACTGGAAGGGTTGCTTGGTGTCGTTGGGCTTGATGCAGCGCACGTAGTGGGGCGTGGTGGCGGAGAGGGTCGCCATGAGGGCGGAGAGGGAGGCGCGGAACTGTGAGCCGACTGTCTGCTTCTGGCCGGAGGCACGGCGGGGAGGTTGCTGGAACAATTCACAATCAAAATCAGATGTTTATTCTATACGCCACAAGAGCTCTTTGGAGTGGCGCTCCCTTCAGCCCGGTCCGAGTCGAACATGGCGTGTATGAGACGACAGCTAGTCGCCGACTTGATGCACTCTAGCTGTTCTAGTATGTAGCACTCACCGTGAGACTAGTAAGTGGCACAGCCGGCGTTGTCCGTCTCCGCGACGGCGGCGGCAGCGTGGCCGTGGCGCTCCCTTCAGCCCGGTCCGAGTCGAACATGGCGTGTATGAGACGACAGCTAGTCGCCGACTTGATGCACTCTAGCTGTTCTAGTATGTAGCACTCACCGTGAGACTAGTAAGTGGCACAGCCGGCGTTGTCCGTCTCCGCGACGGCGGCGGCAGCGTGGCCGTGGCGCTCCCTTCAGCCCGGTCCGAGTCGAACATGGCGTGTATGAGACGACAGCTAGTCGCCGACTTGATGCACTCTAGCTGTTCTAGTATGTAGCACTCACCGTGAGACTAGTAAGTGGCACAGCCGGCGTTGTCTGTCTCCGCGACGGCGGCGGCAGCGTGGCCGTGGCGCTCCCTTCAGCCCGGTCCGAGTCGAACATGGCGTGTATGAGACGACAGCTAGTCGCCGACTTGATGCACTCTAGCTGTTCTAGTATGTAGCACTCACCGTGAGACTAGTAAGTGGCACAGCCGGCGTTGTCTGTCTCCGCGACGGCGGCGGCAGCGTGGCCGTGGCGCTCCCTTCAGCCCGGTCCGAGTCGAACATGGCGTGTATGAGACGACAGCTAGTCGCCGACTTGATGCACTCTAGCTGTTCTAGTATTTAGCACTCACCGTGAGACTAGTAAGTGGCACAGCCGGCGTTGTCCGTCTCCGCGACGGCGGCGGCAGCGTGGCCGTGGCGCTCCCTTCAGCCCGGTCCGAGTCGAACATGGCGTGTATGAGACGACAGCTAGTCGCCGACTTGATGCACTCTAGCTGTTCTAGTATGTAGCACTCACCGTGAGACTAGTAAGTGGCACAGCCGGCGTTGTCCGTCTCCGCGACGGCGGCGGCAGCGTGGCCGTGGCGCTCCCTTCAGCCCGGTCCGAGTCGAACATGGCGTGTATGAGACGACAGCTAGTCGCCGACTTGATGCACTCTAGCTGTTCTAGTATGTAGCACTCACCGTGAGACTAGTAAGTGGCACAGCCGGCGTTGTCTGTCTCCGCGACGGCGGCGGCAGCGTGGCCGTGGCGCTCCCTTCAGCCCGGTCCGAGTCGAACATGGCGTGTATGAGACGACAGCTAGTCGCCGACTTGATGCACTCTAGCTGTTCTAGTATGTAGCACTCACCGTGAGACTAGTAAGTGGCACAGCCGGCGTTGTCTGTCTCCGCGACGGCGGCGGCAGCGTGGCCGTGGCGCTCCCTTCAGCCCGGTCCGAGTCGAACATGGCGTGTATGAGACGACAGCTAGTCGCCGACTTGATGCACTCTAGCTGTTCTAGTATGTAGCACTCACCGTGAGACTAGTAAGTGGCACAGCCGGCGTTGTCCGTCTCCGCGACGGCGGCGGCAGCGTGGCCGTGGCGCTCCCTTCAGCCCGGTCCGAGTCGAACATGGCGTGTATGAGACGACAGCTAGTCGCCGACTTGATGCACTCTAGCTGTTCTTCGGAAACCGTGTCCCGGTTCTTCTCTAGGAAGCCACCGCATTGGTACTCCACGTTGTCGGCGAAGTGTTTTATTATGAATGCTGGAACAAAAACCCGAGCGCAGTTCATAAGGCACCGTATTCATCCAATAATACGAACACGTCCAACCAATCCTCGATACTTCCTTTTAGGCAAACAATTTTGGCCATTTTGGCCAGTCTATCATTTTAGAAAGAAAGAAAGAAAAACATTTATTCGTGACATACACTAAACGACAAACCTTTAGTAAAAATACAAAAATAACACGTCACGAAACGGTCCCAACTCAGCATTTTGGTAGTACCTTGGTTCCCGAACCTCGGCTTCATGAAGTGAGGGTACCGCGCACAGGCCTCGTGCAGCTTGGCCACGAAGCCCTGGTCAGAGCCCTGTGGGACGCGGCACTGCTCGTCCAGGAGCGCTAGCACGCCCAGCCGGTCCTCGATCAGGTCTATGCACGGCTGGTTGTCGTAGAAGTCTATCATTTTCCAGGATATTTCCTCCTGTGAAGGTTAAAATAGACATCATTCAACATCTCTGCGCCAATTTTAAGAGTCTATGGTTGACTGGTAATAAAGGTAAGTAATAAATGTCATTTGGCAATAAAGTTTAAATAAATAGATAATGTTCATGGGCGACACAAGAAATCCCCAAATGATTAAACATTCGGCAACTCGCTTGTGATCCTTCTGGAGTCGCAAGTGTCCAAGGGCTAGGGTGTCTGCTTATCATCAGGCACACCGTATTGTTAGCCACCATCAAATTATACAAAAAAAAAAGTGAATAGGAAACAATGAATAAGGATCACTGATGTTTCATGAGAAAATCGATTAACAGCAAAGAAATAAAAAACAGACCAGGGTTTCGAGCAAATTAGCTAAATTTCGAAAAAAATTCGCTCAATACAACATTTTGGATAAAACTCTTTGAATGTTATTTTGAAACATTTATCTACAGTGGATTAGGCAAATTTGGCATGATGTCTGACCATTTTAGCATGTTTGGCTAATTTGGCACTTTTGGTCACCTCGGCGTTTTCTTCAGTTTTAGCACTGTTCCGGCATGAACTTAGTAAAACACGGTACTCACCTTAATATACTCGTCCTGCTCTAGCTTGAACACGTGCGAGTTGAACTGCTGCTGCAGTTTCTCGTTCGCGTAGTTGATGCAGAACTGCTCGAACGAGTTTATCTCGAAGGTCTCGAACCCGTATATGTCCAATACACCTAGAGGGCAGGGAAATATGGGTAACAGAGATTTTCATCCATGCAAAAGTTTTTTTTTTTTTTTTTGGGCCTTGGTTTGATGCAGCAGCCAGAGGGGCTGTGGCTGCAGGTCATTGCTGGCTGGTGGGTAGACTCCGCTAGGTTCTCTATTGGATCGCATAAAATCATTTGGAATAATATAATAACGCATAATTTTTTATAGCCGAATTAGCGTTAAGCCTAATCATGTTATGGCATAAATTTTTAGGCATAAAATTAAAAAGAATAAACGAAAATAGCATAATTATCACAAAGACTAACATCAGATAGCATAAATACAAAAAGACATAATAATTACTTGGCATCATTACAAAACGCATAAAAATTGTGTCCTAAAAAATAAAATCATGCATTACACAAAGCAATGAAAGCATAATGCACGGCCCAATAATGTACAGCCTGATAATCCATGTACATTGGGACGGTCATCTGTGCGGACTAATAATCTCCAGCGAGTCGACGCCACCCCGCTGGGCGGGGTGTCTATTTCTGGTCTGAGGAACACAAGTGAACCCTAACCTAACCGACCTAAGACAGAGTTCGCTTATGACAAGCCATTTTTATCCGCCCTGATAATGCACGACCCAATAATCCGCGTCCACGAAAAGTGTAAATGCATTGTAACAACGAAATTGAGTTTTAGTCATTTAGAAAACTGAAATTATGGATAAGAAATTATGAATAATGACAGATATACCAAATAATTATTAGCCCAAACAATAGTATGCTTAATATGTATTCGGCCAATACAGATTAGTTCAACTGAAATTATGCTATTAGCGTAGTATGCCAAACAAAGTAGTAGGCCAAAGTATTATTATGCGACAGTATTATTATGCCAATAAAAATTATGCCAAATCAATTATGCGAAACTATATTAGTCTAAAAAAAATTATGCCAATGAAGGGGATCCCACTCCGCTATGGGGCTACCCGACCGCCGAAAATGCAAAAGTATAGTATAGTATAGTATAGTATATAGGTGTGTAGTATAGTGTTAAGGCATTTTATATAGATTCAGATTCACGTAGAAATTTTTCGTATGTTTGTTTTTTTTTCATAAAAATACGTATGAATATATGCTTAGCCGCAATATGTTGCCACATCTATTCTTACGTGAATCCATACTAATATTATAAATGCCAAAGGGTGTGTGTTTGTTTGTTTGTTTGTCCGTCTTTCACGGCAAAACGGAGCGACGAATTTACGTGATTTTTTTAAGTGGAGATAGTTGAATGGATGGAGAGTGACATAGGCTACTTTTTGTCTCTTTCTAACCCCCACTTCCCTAAAATGGGGGGTGAAAGTTTGTATGGAGCTACGATATAAACGAGTTCCACGCGGACGGAGTATTTTTTTTCAAGTTGGCATTATTTAATTTATTGAATCAGGCGTTACTTTGCGGAAGTCCATGATATATTACGAGAACAATATTTCTTTGCTATTCCGCTAAAAAACGTGCTGGTCTATCAGTGAAGATAAGATGAAACTATTTGCGTATAAACATGCAAAAAATTACAGCCAACCACCACCAATATTGACAAAAACCTCGACACGTGTTTCGCCTCTCTACGAGGCATCATCAGGAGATGCTGGCAGGAGATGTTGCTTGCGCCACGTCCATTGAGCAAAAATGAGTGCTCAGTGGACGTGGCGCAAGCAACATCTTTCGTAATATTGGCATTATTTGTCAATTTGGCATTTTTGGCTATTTTGTATTTTTTTGATGAAACGTTATTATTTTGTCACTGCGTCGCGAGCGAACGGTGTTCGGTCCGTGTCCAGAACAACCCCGTCTGTGACACTATCTTACCAGTTTTCCACACGTTGATCTTTTGCAAAATTTGGCAAATTTTAACATTTTGATACATTTGATAATAATATATTGTCTTTTTAGACACTTTTATGTTATTGATCATTTAATAAATTTTGTTATCTGTGGCATTCTTGGTAACATTGGCTAAGCAAGACACACCAATGAGTGGCTCTTATGCTGCTCGGTTTCCAGCGCGGGGTTGACGCACATTTTCCACACTGATCTTTTGGCAATTTTGGCATTTTTGCTAATTATGGCGTGCTTGATAATTTTGGCATCTTAGATACTTCTTAAATAGTAATTTTGATAATTGGACAGTTTTGGTAAAATTGCCAATTTTTTGTAATAGTGTGTGTGTATATTTTGCACCATTGTAATTATCGAACTATTGGCAATTTTTGTAAAATTGGGATTTTTGGGGAAATTGGCATTTTTGATAAAATTGGCAGGCAAAGCACACTTACCAATGAAGTGGCTCTTACGCTGCTCGGTCTCCAGCGCGCGGTTGACGCACTTGACGAGCCACGCGAACAGATCGCCATACATTCGCTTGGCGAGCGCGTCGCGGGCGAACGCCGCTCGGTGCGTGTCCATGCGGATTACTATCACCTGTGTTCAAAAAAATAATTAGTACAGCCGCCTGCAGATAAAGTTGCTCACCTCATAAAATTTAAAAAGCAATTATTTCTTGCTACGTATATGTACATTTAGGGCGGGATGCAACAAGTTACGATTACAGACCGAACAATGTTAAATATGATGATTTTTTTATTCGAGGTCAGGAGTAAATTCTTCACTTCTCATGCTCAAAAAGTGGGTCATATTAGGCTTAGCAAGCGGGGCTAAAGTGGTACATTTAGCCCCTAGGGAAAATATGTAGACATATTTATGATTTATAAAACATTTTAATTTGACCAATCAAAACAGTGTACCGTATTACATCGACCAATCACAACTCTTTAAAAAAACATTACTTTTGCTATTTTTGCTATCAGCTAACCAGAATACAGCTAGACAATAAAATCGACCAATCAGGAAACAGAATTAATTTCAAACATTAGGTGTTTTTTATTCCCTAATTCACAATAATCCATAAAATAAACGCCTCTCACCGACTATAGCCGTGTTCAAACGTTCAAGCTTGGTTGACTGCATACATGACATAAGCTATGAAGATTAAGCGGGATAGACTGCTGTCTATCTCGCTTTATCGTATGCCTCGTATACTGTCCGCCGCGCTCGGCCGTTTGGACGCGGCTATTAGACGGTCAGAGGCGTTTATTCGTGGTGTCAATATTTTATATCTGTGTCAGAGCATTTTATAAAAAAAATGGAGCTTAATTGAAAAATCTTTTCGCCTTCGTATAACTGTTGATTGTGGATGGATAATCTGTTTTTACTATTTTCTCGCAGTCGAAGTGAAAAGTAGAGTGTATAACTCTGGTCTAAAAGCCATATTACCCCTCGAACTATTTCCCCTCAATTCGTTCGGGAAAATAACCATCTCATGGTAATATGGCTAACTTTAGACCCTTGTCATACAATCTACTATTTCTAATTCTGTAATTGATAGCAAACACGATTGACAAGAAGTTACCTAAAACAAACGACCATTTTTTCTGAATAAAACTGAATAAGGGATTACTTTATAATTGAAAATCATTGTCACCCTAACGGTAGTTTGCGAAAATTGGTCCATCCATGTACTTAACTTCGAGAAATGTAGGGCGACCAAACATTCAGTAGACATTAGTGTACATTTTCATTAAATTTAATTAACTAAACAGTGATTCAATTGCATGAGACCTCATCCACTGAAATCCGTTTTGGCTGTTTATCAATATTTTTCGATTCCTAATCACGGATTAAAAATCACCGTGTATACAAATATTGGTCGTTTTATATTACACTAGCTGATGCCCGCGGCTTCGCCCGCATGGTTATAGGAAAATGTAACATATTGAATTTTCCCGTGGGAATTAGATGCTTTCCCGCTGGAAAAAGTAGCCTATGTCACTCTCCAGCTTGTAAACTATCTCCATACAAAAAATCACATCAATACGACGCTCCGTTGCGACGTGAAAGAAGGACAAACATACAAACAAACAAACAAACACACACACTTTCGCATTTATAATATTAGTAAGGATAAGGATGTAGGATAAGCGCCGATGCTAAACAAAATGTATAAAACTAACCGCAAATAAACTTGTCCGCAACTTGTGGCGGCCACTAGTCAATATGGGCCCTAAAGGTCTGTGCCCACTAGACCGTATCATACCATGACCGTAACCGTACCGTCACATGCAAGAACATATTCTTTGTATGAGGCATTATGACATGGCGCCCACTAGACCGTTCCGGCACCGCCTTTTTTTTTTTTTTTTTTTTTTTCTTTTTTTTTTTTTTTATAAATATTAGGGGACAAATCATACACAAATCGACCTAGTCCCATAGTAAGCTCAATAAGGCTTGTGTTATATATTTAATAGATAGACGATAGATACTAGACGATGATATATTTAATAGATAGAAATGCTTAAATACATAGAAAACATCCATGACTCAGAAACAAATATTCATGCTCATCACACAAATATTTGCGCTTACCGGGATTCGAATTCCTTCAGCTTCGTAGGCAGCGTCACTACCCACTAGACTAACCGGTCGTCAAATAAAAATATGACGTAGTGTATCTAGTACGGACATGGTATGATACGGTGTAATGGGTAGAGACCCGTCAAGCGCGCTAGTGACACGTGTGTCCATAACGGACAATAGTAAAGGGCTTATGACACTTACCTGAATTTAGCATCCTAATTAGGGAGCGGAGTTCGAGTCATAAGCCTCACACATTGTTCTACAGACGACGCGCGTTCGTCGGGATAAAGTTAAACTGACCTCGTGCGCAGAGGCGATGCGTCGATGCGTCAGCCACCGAGATAGCTCCGGTCTCGCCACTCCGAGAAGCGAGCAGACGATCTGTAGGTGCTTGTCGTTCGGCTGGAACAAAAATATCGAATACAATCTATACTTTAACCTCTAAGAAGCGGATTATACCTATAGGCAAACTAGGCATGTGACTAGGGGCCAAGGAGTAGAGGCATGGAATTTCTTTCGTTATTATTTTTACGTCACACCTGGCCATAATGTGAGTTTTACCGCACGCTGCGCCGTAAAACTCGCATTGTGGCCAGGTAAAGAAAGAAAGCCCTCTATCGCATGTTTACAACCCTCGCCTGCGGCTCGGGTCACAAACACCTACGATTTCGGGCTTTCTTTTACAGCCCTTGGTAAGTAATGTACTATTTCATCACACTTTCTCGTAAATGGTGTTATTCCATGCCTGTATACAGGACAATGGCCTAAATTTTCCCACGGGAGTTATGAGCTTGTGTGTGATCTGATTGGTTTAAGCAAATCTAGTTGGCCGCGCGCCACTATAATTCCGCTCTGTAATTGGTTGAAATATTGAAGCTGCACGCTCCACTCGCACTGATCTGAAAGTGAAGTTGTCAATTTCGTCTATTTTTGATTGGTGCGGTTGTATGAAACAGATTTTTCTGTCTTTTGTTGTTATTATTTCCTCGCAAATGTAATGAAAAACATTGTGTATAACACGGGCGTAAGAATATTGCAAACTCGAGTCATCAAAAGCTTAGATATGGAACTTCTGGTTCTTATTTTAATAATTAAAATAAATAAATGGATTTTAATGCGAACATTTTTATATTTAAGTTAATATTAATATGTCCTGGGTTTTACCCGACTGCCGAAGGAGAGGAGGGTTATATTTTTATATTTTTCGAGCGTATGTATGTATGTGTGAATGTTGTATTCTCTGGCAGCCTAAACCGTTTGACGGATTTTGACCTATGTGGTGTCGTTGGTTTCCTCTTAATTGTAGGAGTGAAATAGGCTAAACTATTTGTAAAAAGCAGTTGGGTTTTTCGAAATATCTTTTGTTTCCACTTGTCTGTAACGTATTACGACGGAAGTGCAGTCCTGTGACGTGCAACTCAAGGATCCACATAATATCAGCGTTGAGTCATCTTCTGTGGCTCGACATTGTGCTGAGTGGACTCCTTTTTCGCATTTCACGAAATGTCAAAATGTATAAGTACTTAAAAATTTTGTTGTATTCTGTATTTTTGCGAAATAAACTTATTTTCTTTCTTTCTTTCTTTCAAAAGCCCCCTTCGGCGTCGTCGGGCTTCTAGGCTTGATACTCTAATTCGCAATATTCCACTTACGCCCCTCGTTAAACAATGTACTATTAATCTATGGCCGCTAGAGGGGCGCCGATAAGGTGCTTGCCTGGGGCGCTCTCGACATTTAAGAGGAAACACAAAGGCGGTTTTTCCCTACAGAGGTAGACCCCTGTTTTCTCCCTGGATAATGGCAGTAGAGCATTTTTTTTTTTTCATAAATCTTTGGCTACTATTGACATGTTCCTATGTTTTCGTTTTTTTCATAAATTTATTCTTAAAAGAGATATTAACCTAACCTTACCTAACCTAAAAAAAATGCCAGATTTTCCGCTGTGTTCAAACATCCAGAAAACAATTTTGACTAGATTATTAAAAAAAAGGAAAACATAGGAACACGTCCAAGTAATCTATTCACACGTGGAACAATGAATAGGTACCTACTTGAAGGAATTCTGTTTTCTACGTAATTATTGAAATGTGGTAACAATACCGTTTAGTAAAATGTATGTATAAAAACAAAACGGATAGCTTAATTTACGTTTCACGTATCAAGTATACCTACTTGATACGTGAAACGTAAATTAAAAATGGAACAAGTAATAGGTACCCCTATTAATTGTTCCACGTGTGAATAGATTACTTTTGAAGTAATTTGTACATCATTAAAATGATTGACGACTAATTATTAATAATTACAATAAAACTATTTGGGATCATCCTATATGCAGCGTGACGTCAAATTGATGTCATCGGCATGAAAATTACGGGCTCTGTTTATCAGTGTGTAGAATGGGCTTTCTGGACGGACACAAACTATATCAGGTTTGCCGTTCTCTGCAATACGCCGAGGTAGCTAGTAATCTATACTAATAATAGAGGTAATTTCTGTAAACTGTACGTTTGTACGTTTATAAGTTTGTATGTCTCCGAAACTACTCACGTCGATGTAAGCCCCGTCCTCCTCCACGTCCCCCGAGTCGGGCTCGCATGTGAGCTCCACATTGCCGAGATGCAGGATGCAGGCTAGCACCGTGAACATGTTCTGTTGTTCGGTTTCCGTAACACCTGTCATAAAACGTCACCAAGTCAAGTGATGACACTTAACACGTTCGCAACCAAGAACCCGCCTAGCGGGCACTCGTAATAAAAAAATAAAATAAAAAGACATTTATTTCAGGCAACTAAAGCCCAAATGGCCTATGGGCTAATGTTTGCTCAGATGCCGGCTGAGCCAGTAGTATGAACTTACACGCCTAGCGAATTCTGTCGGTTTCTGGTGAATTGTTCCATTTTTAGTCCGGTTGCGAAAGTGTTAAGGGGATGCCTTGAATCGAGTCGACCACGCCCCCTAGACAAAGACTTATGCCTTCCGCGCGCGAGAAAAAGAGATGCAACACTCTTCGGGAATGGCTTTTTTGGACAAGTTAAATACCTAGTTAACTTAGTGAAGTTTTATCTATATTTCATTAAGTGAGATTTTAGATGAGATAAAATACTATAGTACTAACTTGATTGTGTCGTAAAATAATGTATCGTTTGAGTAGGCTGAGTAAAAAAAGGAAAATAAAGACCCAACTTTGTTTTTTTTCTATAGAGGAAATTTTAGGCAATCATGTATCGATCAAATCAGATAAACAATCATATAGTCAAGAATCATATATCTGAAAATCGGACCTCATAGTTTCTTAATCTAGTCAGAACGGCGATTCAAAGCTCGCGATAATTTCCAATTCACCCCCTTAACCTACTATGCTCACAGTGCTGGCGACACTCGTAGATTATTGGGCCTATTTTAACCCCTACGCAAACGAGGGGTTTTATAAGTTTAACATGTGTAACTGTGTGTCTGTCTGTGCATCGCAGGTCCAAAACGGATGAAACAAATAGAGAGTTTTTTCTTAGCTTTTTTTCGCGGTTTCTGTCTGTCGAGATGGTTCTTATTTTAGTTATGGAGGTTTTGTCGGGTTGTGTATGTAACAATAAAGTTTCAGTCCTCTAGCTCCCCAGCACGCAAAACCGAACAGTGAAATTTGAGTCTCTTTTTAACCCCCGACGCAAAGAGAGGGGTGTTATAAGTTTAACGTGTCTGTGTATCTGTCTGTGGTATCGTAGCTCCCAAACGGATGGACCGATTTGAATGCGGTTTTTTTTATTCGAAAGCTGATGTGATCTCGAGTGTTCTTAGCCATGTTTCGTGAAAATATGTTGAGCCGTTTTTGAGATATTGGAGTTTGAAATGAAAATGTCGGGGGTTTTTCAACTTTTATAAATGGAATGTATTTGAATTTTGAACAACTGATACGGCCTTTGAGCGGCTGGAGGATAAAATTTATTTTTTTGTACAAGTTGGCAATGAAGCCAACTGTACGTTATTGCACACTGCAGTCATCAACTACTCATTGAGAGAATTGTCAAGACCCCAAACGTCGGGTCAGTTGGATCTATAACTAAAATAATTTACTTTAAAAACAAAGTTTTAACCCACTTCAATTTAGTACTCCGCCAAGCCACGAGAACATTTCCACGTTTATTTTCCAATTTACCACATGAACTGATTTCCGAGAGCAAATGCGTTGATTATTAGAGAAAAAAATCCGAATCGCTGTATGTGGGCTGATAATATTTGAGGACTTCCGTCGATTCCACAAGGATCACCTTTGGCACTTCATTAGTTGCTATTTCAACGGAATCTTATCAGAATCTGTGACATGCTTTTGTACTTTTAAGTACATAATTGAGGAATTCCATCAACTCTATGTGGTCTTCATCATCAATTCCACTCCACCAAATTTATGATTTCGGGGTGTAAATGTAAATACACGAGATATAATAGAAAATACCAAAATCACTACACGCGTGCCTAATATAATTGAGGAGTTCCCTCAATTCCTCATGGATCCCATCATCCAACTGGATTTTTAAAAAATAGGGACCCAACTGGAAGCATATACATACAAACAAAAAAAAATTACGAATCGGTTCATCAATGACGGAGTTCCGAGGTAATAAACATTGAAAAAAAAAATATATATATATACAACCGAATTGAGAACCTCCTCCTTTGTTTTGAAGTCGTTTAAAAATAACTTAATCTCTGAATCATTCCGTGTTATTAAGAAAGAAAGAAGGCAAAGAAGACATTTATTCAGTACACAAAAGACACACAGAGACAAAGGGATTACACAAACAATACAATTGACACATAATGTGTCTTCGCGGCAGTGAATCGGTCGCTGTCTCAGCATTATGCCGAGGTGTCAGACAGACAGGCTGATTTTCAGACAGCACCGTACGTGACCCACGGAACGCAACACAACATACTACCTACGGATATAAGGTTATTTACTTGAAAAAATTAACTTACCTAGGGTGGTTAATGCGTTCTTCGTCTCATTAAATGCTCTCAGGTCGTCGACGCCGTCTATGTCGGGACTGCCGCCTTGGTTCAAGTAGTGGAACGAGTCTTGGTGATCTGAAACAAACAGTAAAACACAGTGGTTTTAAAACAAGCCTGATGGTAAGCAGACCCCCGTAAGCTATGCACGCTGGCTTCTCCAGAATAACCAGAAGCACGTTGCCGACCCTTTATGGGTTTGAGGATTCGTTATGTTGACAAGACATCCCTCATTCTCAACCAAGCGCTTCCTCAGAACTCTGGCCATCGTACTATCGACAACACAGCTAGTTAGCTGGTCAGTTGACCATCCGTGCACCTTATGTGCACAATGCACATAAGGTGCACGGATGCAATAAGGTGCAATAAGGTTCTATATAAATGCAGGATGGTCAGTTAACTAGTAGTACCGCAAATATAAGTTGCAACTACCTGCGCAGAAAGCACTTTTTGAAAACATTTTAACCAATCATAAGGCAGCCTCTTTGCGCGGGTAAAATCTTCAACGCCCATTGGCCGACATTTTGCGCGCGACGCTGGCAGCTCCGGCGCCCGCCATTTTGTCTGGCGCCATGAGCGGGAAAGCACGAGTTCACCTGTCATTGCATATTGTACCTTACGTATAGTGCAACAAGGTCTTTATTGAAATGGTCATACGTTCGATTTCATTCGGTACTTGTCAGCACTCGTCGGCGTGGACGAAGATTGCCGATGTAACTTATATTTGTGGTACTACAGTACCTACAGAGCTAAATTCCATTAAGAGCGCTCGAACTGTGAAATGTAATAAAATAACCTGTGTAGCTAATATTGCAGCCAATTTTACATTATTTTAAAGTACGATTGTTGACATTATTTTATGAAATATAATCTCAGCCAAATGGCAGCCGCGACTCCGCTCTACCAATTTTGGGCGACATTTTCGCATAAATGGGGTCAATTTCGTGAAGAACGTGGGTTATGTTGGCCTTCAGAGCAGACATTGTCTGTGGATTGTCTGCATGGACAAGAGATTTGACGTAGCCCCACAGAAAGTAGTCGAGCGGTGTTAAGTCACACGATCTCGGGGGCCAGTTGAAGTTGCCACCACGCGTCGTCATACGAAACCCTTGAACTTCTCATCCAACTAATGTAAGCTGTTCCGTGCAGTTATCAATTTCCACGCGTTGTTGTAGTGATGAAATGTCACTATTAATTATATATTCCCGCCAAATTTGACAGCTATTGCTTTTCCAAGATGGCCGCTATACGCTGGCAAAGTTCGAGGGTGCCTATTGAAAAACGCTATAGTAGTGGTGTTGGTGCTCCAAATATGAGCGAGATAGCATTCCGCTGCGCCCTACCTTTCTAAAAACCTACAGCCTTACCTAACTGTAGCTCCGGCATGCTCCTCGCCGCGGCACAGAGCTGGTAGAACACATGGTAGTTCCTCTCCCCAGAGCTCTGATAGACCACTCTGCTCTTCTCGAGCAAGTACGTGCGCATGCTCGCCCCGGATATCCGGTAGAGTGAGTCGAAGTGGATCTCTATGAATTTGCCGAAGCGGGAGGAGTTGTCGTTGCGCGTGGTTTTCGCGTTGCCTATCGCCTGCGGATATAAATTTTACATTAGAAGCGAAAAGAAGCATGAGCGTAGGGAGAGATTCATACCAACGTGGAAAATACATTTTTATGCAGTTGCCATATTATAACAGATATTCTAAAGCAGGAGAGCAATCAACTAATACCAGGACACTCTCTAAAAGGACTGCTTAGTTATTTTACGTCAAACCTGGTCATAATGTGAGTTTTACCGTACTCTGCGCGTACGGTAAAACTCGCATTGTGGCCAGGTAAAGACGTTAAATTGTGTACTCACCTCGGGCAGTAAAAAAGAAAGCCCTCTATCGCATATTTACAAGCCTCACCTGTGGCTCGGGTCATAAATACCTGCGATTTCGGGCTTTCTTTCTTTTACAGCCCTTGGTAAGTAATGTACTATTTTAAGTGTACAAATATTATAACGAGGTAATAGAAGGTTGTATGTAGGGGGGTCATCTCCAGAACCACATATTCGATTTCAAAATGTATTTCACCATAGATATACCTAGGTTATCTGGATGGATATAGGTTATGTTTTATCCTGGGGCTTCGCTTGCGTCCTGTACAAAACGCAAGCGGAAACGCTGCTAGTAACAAATCCAATCCAATTAATTTGATAAAAAATGTTTCCGCTTTAATTTTTATTTCACCAACATTTTTTTCCATGAGTTAGCTTCTCAACAATACTTACCTCCATGATAGGACTGGAAGCGAGCACTTTCCTCTCCACCTGCGTTTCGCTCGCGTTCCCGCCCACGGCCGCGAAATAACGCATTGCATACTTCGCCGACACCGTCTTCCCGGCGCCAGATTCGCCGCTCACTGTCAACAAAATAAATAAATAATACATCATCATATCTGCTGAAAGACACCCACTGTTGTAGGCCTCCCCCAAAGAGTGCCAAAGTGACTGGTACTGCTCCACCCGCATCCAGCGTACACCCACGTCTACCTTGCCTTCCAGTGTGTGGTCGCCACTCAAGAGCCGAACCGCCCCAATGGCCATCGGCAAATAAATAAATATCCGGGGACTATCTTACACAATTCGAACTCAACCATAGAAAGCTCAAAAAGACTTGCGTTATGGATACTAGACAATGACATATTTAATCCATTTACTACTCCGGACCCCTCTCCTTCAGCCGGTCGAATGGTAAGAGGCCGGATGGGTTGACCCAGGTGCCGTGGTAGAAGGGTAGATGCTTGGCTTTGGGCTTAAAACCACTAAAAAGCATAATACCTTATTCACTAATACCCCTAATTTTCAAATTACCATGGGCTCATAATACCTAAAATCTCAAATTGTCTCATTCTTAAAATGAACGAAATTCATTATGACTTTGACCTAAAACGTCATATTCTCTGAATACCTAAAAATTGAAATGCACAATTCCTGCAAATACCGAATAATAGAAATGACAAAATATTAAAATAACTCCAACTGAAAACACCTAAATGGCAAAATGCCTAATTTTTTTCACGAGTGGTTATTTGAGAAAATGATTTGATATTGATATTATGACTTTAGTATAGTTCCTGTTCAACGTGCCAACTATAGAGTTTGTGCCAAAAGATTACCGTCGCGGCAGAAAAAGGAAAATTCACCTAGGTGGGTTAGGCTCGTATAAACTTTCCCGAAATGTAGGTATTTTGAGCTTTGGTTGTTTTAAGCATATGTTGTTTTGCCATGAAAGTGTTTTGAGTTTAGGCATTATGAGACTAAGCTATTTTGAAATTCGGCCATATTAAGGTTCCGGTGTTTTAAGAAAAAAAATTAGGCATTCAGCAATTTAGGTGTTTTGAGATCAAGAAGTTTTGAGATCTGGGAATATTGATAAAGTGGTACAATGCAATTTAGTGGTTATAAGCCCAAAGCGATGCTTGCTGTGGGACGCCACTTGTGTTAGCAGTTTCGCTGCCTCGCACCTTGGTCGCACCATCGGGGCAGCAGGAGCTGCTGCCGAGGCGGCTGCGCTCAGGAAGCGGGACAAATACTCCACATTAGTGAATTATTTCTTTGTCCCTCTTGCGGTGGAGACGATGGGTTGCTGGTGCTCAGAGGCCAGAACATTCTTGACGGGAGTGGGGCGTGTGCGACTGAGAGGGCACGACTCCCGTTCCGGGTCATTCCTGGTGCAAAGGTTGTCGATCGCAATTCAACGCGGCAATGCGGCGAGTCTGATGGGCACATTTGCGCCCGGAATGACACGGGGCGGGTTATTTGACTAGGTGTATTTTCATCGACATGTAAACTTTCCTTTATGAAAATAAGGATATTTTTACTACTTAAATACACAGAAAACATCCAAGACTCAGTAACAAATATTGATGCTCATAGCACAAATGTTTGCCCTTATTATACCCCATCCACCCCAATTTATTATGGTTACTATTTCACAGTACACGTCGAACAGATCATACCTATGATGCTCTGGTCGCGCCGCTCTCGCTCTAACTTGGTGTAGGCCTCCTCTGACACGGCGAATATGTGCGGGTCAAGGTCGCCCATCGACTGCCCGCGATACGCCATGATTGTTTCATCGCCTGCAAGAGTTAAAACATACATCATTCACAGCTGCTATTCAAGTCATAGTTGCCCTCAAATGAGGGTTTCAGTTTTCCTCATAGAAGGTGCGAAAAGCAGTATGTACCACTCGGTAGCAAAGTTATTTCCATCTGGGGCGTAAACGCTTAAATCCCTCGTTACGCTCAAGATTCTACTTTAGAATACCTCGCTACGCTTTAGATTCTATTATAGAATATTCGCTTCATTCAGGACCGACACACCGTAAATATATAATTTTGCTCCCTTGAGACACAATCTACTAATACTGTTAGAGCAAAGACCATACTGTGGTGGTAATACATACTGTTTACACCGTTAATACGCACTCACTTGTTTACCAATCCAATGTACGAGGGCTGGTCCGAAAGAAATTTGAATCGAACAACCGTTATCTAGTTTATGCTAGTGACAGCGCCATCTAGCGGTCCATAAAAGATAAATTGTCTTAAACACATACCATAAATAGGCAATTCGTTGTATGGATTGATGGCGACCAGCACGATACCGCAGTACGTGTAGATGGCGTTGCGGTCGCAGAACCTGCAACAGGAAACAGTCCGTGAATGCTGTGTGGATATCCGGCCACTAAGTTTTGGGGCGTCCTTAACCTCCAGACAGCTGACGTACTATAATATGCAATCGAAATTGAACCTAGTATTTAGGATAATAGGTCTGAATTTTAATTATTCTGAAATCACACAAAACAAAACAAATGCGAAGGTCACTTTAAAATATGACTCATTTTGTTATTTTCAATTCAGTTCAATTCTTTATTTCGGACATCGGTATCCATCGGAGATGTTTATAAAACTGTCATTGGAATTGACGGTAGAGTTACTTTTCGAATGGACGACTGCTAATCTCAAGAATATTTTCCATTGAATATATTTGGTGCCTTGAAGGGACCAAATATAGTCAATCCCTTCTATAGAACGCGGCGGGGTTTACCATTGAATTGCCGACAAACATTTAATCGAATATTATTTCAAAGACAACGTTTCAAGTATTTTCATTTCATCGACAAGTCATTGCGTCGAGGACTCGATACTAGGTAATTTGAATCAAGGTATTTTAATTGGTAGTTGACTTATTTCAATAAAATTCATGTCATAGCTTTTTATTTCGGGTTTTTTTAATTCATTTTTTTTTACATGTAATAATATTTATTCCGCATAAAATTATTTCGGATCAGGATCTGAATCCCTAACGTTTTTTAACCTATTTCTGCCGTGCAGCAAGTCGACGCCACCCCGCTGCGCGGGGTGTCTATTTCTGGTCTGAGGGACACAAGTGAACCCTAACCTAACCGACTTAAAACAGAGTTCGCTTATGACCAGCCATTTTTGTCCGCCCTGATATTTTTTTGTAATAAACGATTTACACCAATGATTCTTAGTTTTATTATACATATTTGTATGTCACACAATTAACTACATAATTTGAATAATGCATAAATGTGCAGTAGGACATATAAAATTGTATGAAAGTAATACGTCGAAGAAATGAATTGCAATGTTTTGTAGTTGTGCCAATTAAGATAATTTGAAACAAATCAGCGATTAAGTAACATTCGTTGAATAGTATTTCTACGTAGTAAGATAAATTTAAATAAATAGTAGTTGAAATGAAATAACGCCAAACAATATTACTAGTACTGAAGTTTCGATGAATCATTGTCGATGAAATAATATTCGATGAAAAGGTTGTAGACAAAACAAGGGTACACCACGCGGCGGACTCAGGAGGTTAACCTATGGGGCACTTTAGGATAACACATAAAACCTACTGGCTAGTAAAACCTTAATGCGTTTCCTTAGTTCGTATCATGGACCAGATTAGTAACCATTAAATTATGAAGACTGCGGAAAAAAAATGCGGAGTCGGACTCCCACGGTACGCAAGCCTTATGTTTTTGGGCTTCGTATGAAGTCGGGGGGCAGGTGGGTGCCAACGGTGACAAACTTGAGAACAAGTCAGTGGCTGCGATGGGGTTAAAATTTCTGGTCCACTGTTTCGTGTGTCACTTATACCTGTGTTTAAGATAGATAGATAAATCATTTATTTGTTTGCTAAATGCACACAAATTACAATAAGAGAAAAAAAAGACCGGGTTGCACTCCGGGAGTGCCGGCAGAAGTGAAAACTCAATAACATTGTAACAGTTTTTCGATCAGGTCACGTGACATCTTACGGTGTCACCCTAAAAATGAATTTGACGCAAATTTATAAACAATTATCAATTATTTAGGCGGACGGGCCGCGGGCGCGTTGGGTGCGACGGGCCGGCTCGCCTGTCGGCGGCGGCAAACAAAATACCAATTTGTTTTTGCCATTGCCAAATATTTCTATTCGAATTTGCAAGAACAGCAGACGGCGGCGGCGAACAAAATATCAATTTGTTTTTGCCGTTGGTAAATATTTTTCAGCTTTATCTCTTTAGGAATAACGTCCAAATTCGAACTATTCGAATTTGCTCAATAGCAAAACGGTGAAGGACGCTTGGACAAAATTACAAATTTATTTGCAGAATATGCTATTACAAAAAGTGTTTATCGACTTTATCCTCTTACGAATAGCGTTCAGTTTTGAATGAAGTCGAATCGGCTAGCAGCAAAATTTAAAAGTTTGTGACCTCCTTCACACTGACGTCACAAAAATCTGTCGCGTATTTTGTATTTGGTATTCTAACTACTAACATAGTCTCTTTTTAAGGATAATTGTTACTAACAAAAACTGGATCTTGTTATCTGAGTAAATAAATGAATTGAATTGAATTGAATTGAATTAACAATTTTTCCCCATCCGAAAAAGTGCTCAGCGCCGCTAAAGAAGTTTTCACTTCAATAATACAAAAAACACAAAACATAAAAGAACATTAAAATAACATAAAACAAACAGTTTTTATGCACAGAAATAAACTGTGTGCATTGCAGCAAGACAAAAAGGCTCCAACTCAGTGCGTAGCTTTGCACGCAATTGAACAAAAACACTGGTATTCTGTTAGAACCCAGTTATTATACAAAACGTGGAACGATAAAAAAAGCGGCCAAGTGCGTGTCGGACCACGCACAACGAGGGTTGCGTGCTTATAAAAAAGGTCGTATCGTTACTAAAATCTAATGGCACTTACGTCCTTTTCTTTAAGGAAGGCAGTTTTTTAGAAATATCTCAAAAACCCTTTGAACCGATCTTGTTCGAAACAATTTTCGCTAAAAGAATTTAATAAGCCCTATAAGCCTGTTTTTTTTCATATTATTAAAATACACGGTTCAAAAATTAGAGGGGGGGGGACACAATTTTAGTTACTTTCGAGGCGATTATCTCCGACTCTATTCACTTAATCAATAAAATTGCTGATAAACCTTATATTTATTTTGAAAGGCCTATCGATTGATGTGCCACACGTGGGCTTGCAATGAAAACTGTTTTTTTGACTTTCAGTTTTATGTATGGAATGCACTAAAAAATTTTTTTTTAGTAATTTAATTACAAAACTATGTGGCGGGTAAGAAAATACACCTATCCTCAAAATTTTAATCAAATACATCTTATAGTTTTCGAGTAAAATGCCTGTGACATACGGACGGACAGACAGACAGACAGACAGACATGACGAATCTAAAAGGGTTCCGTTTTTTGCCATTTGGCTACGGAACCCTAAAAAGAGGAAGGAAGGAGAGTCAACGTCGTTTTGAATGCACAGTAACACAACGAAATCTGCAACCAAATAGCCGTGCGGAATTCCTACCACTTGCTTCTCTATGAGCAACTTAACATTAGCATTCATCTAGATGGTGTCAAAGAACATAATTAAAATAGCGTAACAAAGTCTTGTTTGTCAGGTGGACTGACGACCTGGTAAAGGTCGCGGGAGTCCGCTGGATGCGGGCGCAGGACCGGTTACTGTGGCACTCTTTGGGGGAGGCCTATGTCCAGCAGTGGACGTCTTTCGGCTGATACGATGATGAACAATGTATTTTCTTCTACTAAAATATGCATGCACTAAACGCATGTGGATCGCGGTTTTTAGAAAATAGGCATGATGCCTCATGTTCACATTGATAACATAGTGATGCTAAATGGATAGTAAACCGTCAAATAATCGTAATAAAGTATAAATTATAAAATATAATTAAAATCATAAAAAGATATGAACCTTGAAAGTTTAGAAAAAATATGCATTTTTTTTTATTGTCCAAGAGTAAATTAAAAGCTACCAATAGAATCCTTACGCTTTTCTAGAAACAAAATTGTATGACAACTATGTACTTAAACGCAGTATTTCGCGACCGAAACAACAATTTACCTGATTTTCCATACTACGATTAGTACAAATATACAAATGTGACGTCACACTTGTATAGACACACAGTATGAAGCGTTTCGCGAGGTCAATCTTTATCTCAAATTTTTAGGTATTTATGTTCTTTAATTGTAGTTGCTCCCATACAAACATTTGTTCCTCTCCAAAAATTGGTTCGAATGACGTCACAAAAAAATCTTAGTCATCATCCCTATTGCTGAATCCAAACTCATAGTCCAGCAGCGCAGCGTGGGTAGGCCCCCACAAGGTGGACTGATGACCTGGTAAAGGTCGCGGGAGTCCGCTGGATGCGGGCGCAGGACCGGTCACTGTGGCACTCTTTGGGGGAGGGCCTATGTCCAGCAGTGGACGTCTTTCGGCGGTGATGATGATGAAACTCATAGTCCACTATTATTCCAGCAAGATGCCCCTAAGCAGTTCACACCGAAGGGCAGTCCACTCTAAACCCTCTACATTTAGACACAAAGCTCTTTTTCCTTTACATATTTGAGAGAATCAGTCAGTTTCGGCAGATACTATATATAAGAGTGTTTACAATTCATTAGACATTGAGAAACGTATTGACACAGCTGTCAATTGTTTTTGAATATCCATAATTACTGGTTTGCATCATAATTCAATGTGACTGGTTGGCATTTTGTTATCCTGTTAATATGACGTAGATAATGATATACAATATTGACCTCTATCCCCATGAGTCATGGCCGATACAGAGTATTAGTCATTTAAGTAATTCGACAATAACTACCAAACCTTATTAGCCTTAAGGCAATTTATTTATTTATTTATTTCTTACACATTACATTTATAGGCTTACAGTAAAGTACCAAGGCGCCTATAATGTTTGAATAACTTTCCTTGCTACAATTCAAACAATATTGTTTTAATAAAAAAAATACAAACATGAATTACCGTCTTTATCTAAACTAATATTATAAAGGGATAAAGTCAGGTGAAAGTTATAAGTCTCTAGCATTAGTATGTACAGTCGACTACAAAGAGATAGATACGGTTAAAGTTACGAAAATATGTATACACGACCTTAATGTTAAGCAATACAGTCGTGTATACATTTTTTTTGTAACTTTGGCCGTATCTATCTCTTTGTAGTCGACTGTACAGGTCGATTCACGAGAGCTAGCGAGGAAAATATATGAAACTGTCATTCATTTCATAGACATTAAGCGCCAGCTCTTGTGAATCGACCTTGTAGTAGCTGTTGTAGTTTGTATGTACCTACATACAAACTACAACTGCTACTGCAAGGTATCATCTCATAATCTTCAGAACGACTCATCATAGAACGATGTAATTCGTAATAGAATATCGTAAAATTGAATATATGTTCTAATTCGCGAAGACGATGGAAACTTAGGTAACATATTCACCATTTACAGCAACACGAAGTTTCTAAACCTTATCACTACCACTACATAGTAGGTATAAAACTAAGTCGCTTCCCGCTGTCTGTCCCTATGTATGCTTAGATCTTTAAAACTACGCAACGGGTTTTGATGCGTGTTTTTTAATAGATAGAGTGATTCAAGAGGAAGGTTTATATGCATAATATAGTACCCATGCGAAGCCGGTGCGGGTTGCTAGTTCCATATAAGATTAGAAAAAACTTGCGTCAATTGTCAGGAGAATTCCGGAAAACAGTATCGAAACCTAAAACTAAAAATATTAGTAGTATTGTTGAAAACTAGATATGATCGAAATCAAAAAAAAGAGGTCAATATTTTTCTTAGATATCCCAGATAAACCATCGTAGTCGAATCTATAAGCATGTGTGAATACGCCCCTATTTATTTATTTATCGTACGGCTGATTAATGATTATACATATTTCTCAACTTCAGATATACGCCCCTTTACACGGCGCTTGCGACAGATTACATATATATAAGTCACACATACGTACCTATAGATACCGGTTCGGATTTAAGATAAATGTATCCGTGATAGTAAAGTGTTTATTATAAATAGTCATAATCAGCATATGCGTCAGCATTTCAGGATATTTGAATTGGCGTAATTTTTCGGGGAATTTTGTGGTGATGGGTTCTTTTATTTTTTATGTTCAAGTTTGGTTCCGCAGGGATAGTTTCTAGTCCTGGTCTTTTTAACCGAGTTGAAAAAAGGAGGAGCTTTTCAATTCATTCGAATCTTTTATTTTTTAACCCCCGACGCAAAGAGAGGGGTGTTATAAGTTTAACGTGTCTGTGTATCTGTCTGTGGTATCGTAGCTCCGAAACGGATGGACCGATTTAAATGGGGCTTTTTTTTGTCATAGATAATTTTATCCCTAGTGTTCTTAGCCATCTGTCATGAAAATCTGTTCAGCCATTTTTGAGATATTAAACTTTGAAATGAAAATGTCGGGGGTTTTTCAACTTTTCTAAGTTGTAGCTATTATGTAAGTACGTTCCCCGATTAGTCGAATACGCCTGGACGGATTTCGAAAATAATTTATAGAGAAATCGAGGGAACTCTTCAAGTACGGTGAAGAACTGAACTGAAGTCGGTTAGAAATTTGTTTTTAAATTAATTTATTATTTGTGAGAAATAAGAATGGTTGTTTGACCGACAATTGTTCCATCGAATGCATGTTTCGCGGAATTTTCTTTTCACGAAAACAATTTTGTTCAGAATCGGTGAACTTTTCAGGAATGTTACAAAACAAACCTAACCTAACCTAATGGGTTCTACAGAATGACCTTTTAGCTGAACGGAGTAACAGAAGTTCGATGAAACGAAAATTCGGCGACACCATGCATTCGGTGAAACGTTTGTCGGTGAAATAAGGGGATACCGAGGAGGGTTAGGTCGTTCTGCCTGATGAGGAGAGACGGGTTCCGCAGGGGTTGGATCTAGGCCCTATACTTTATCTAGTGACTAGTAATTTTTCCTAGTAATGTAATATTAATGAAGGCGTACCTGACTCTTAGGTTGTGAAGAACCGCAGGCTCGTGGAGGTAAGAGAGCGACGTCAGGTCGTTCTGCCCGATGAGGAGAGACGGGTTCCGCAAGGGCGGCATTTGGGCCTCATCCTTTATCTAGTAAGAAAAGTAAACATATGTACTTATAATTTAACAAAATAATACATTCAAATATGGGCCTTAGGAGCAGTAATGTTAAAAAAAAAATTCAGTATTTGCAAATTTTCGTTCACTTCCAATAATTTCAATCATACAATTATATACAATTTAGTTAGTTTAATTTGATTTTAGCTAGTTTTGGTTCTAATTTAACGTTTACTTCATGTAAGTACTTTACTGTACTTTTGTGTTAGGATTGTGTAAATAAATATTTTATATTATATAAATAAACTTTGAGTTGACGTCTGACAAAGCCAGTTAATTTTCTATCTGTTAATATAAATGTAAATGTAAATGTATCTGTATCTGTGTCTATATGCAATGAAAAAACCACTTCATCACGCACAGCCAAAAATACGTATTCCCGAAGTGTTAAATCTCTTTCTCTCGTGAGCGGAAGACATAAACCTGTCTCTTACACGGAGGCGGGGTTTACGAGAATCGAGGAACCAACGACAAATTTATAATGATCATTATCCTATTTAAGGCAGGCAGCCGACGCTGATAGTGCTGATACGTTTAAATTATAGTTCAACTAGCTTCTGCCCGCGACTCCGTCCGCGTGGAAATCGTTTATATCGCAGCTCCATACAAACTTCAACCCCCCATTTCATCACTTTAGGGGGTGATTTCCAGGATGAAAACTATCCTATGTCCTTCCCCGGGATTCAAACTATCTCCATACCAAATTTCATCCAAATCGGTTCAGCGGTTTAAGCGTGAAGAGGTAACAGACAGACAGACAGACAGACAGACAGACAGACACACTTTCGCATTTATAATATTAGTATGGATTAGCACAGGTTCACACTGCTTTATTATATAGTTTGTCGAGTCTGCTTTTAAACTGGTTAACACTTTTAGGTTTGACCACTTCAGGGGGTAATATATATGTTTCATGCCTTTACTATTTGTGAATTTGTGAAAAAAACTAAGTTTTTGCAGATCTATGTTTGTGTAACGTGAACAACTATGAATTTACCAATCACTTGATATTGAGTATTGACTAACACATTCAGTGTCAGTAAAACGCCTAGGCCTTATTTCATGCATAAAACTCTTTCTTTGTCTTAGCCCAACCATATCTTGATAAGAATTGCAGCCGGATTTTATCGCATAAAAAAATTTCATGTACTTAAAAAAGAGGCCAAGTCTCGAAACTCTTCCACCGTAAAAAGTTGTGAGATACTTCGTAGAGCCAAGTCTCAGGCATTCTTTTAATCTTTATTTGCTAGATAAATAAAATTCTGCAACTTGGCAATCACACAAAACTGGACCGTAATTGCAAAATATTTTAGTTTCCCCTCGATTTATACACTAAATACTAATTGTATTCTAAATTTGAAACTTCTATATCTGCTAGAAGTGCCTTAGAGTTTTGATGATCGGTCAGTCAGTCAGTTAGTGAGTGACAAAATTAAGAAACTATGACTAGTTATAATTCTTAAACTACTGGTTCAGATTGAATGAAATTTGAAAAATACCGTGTTTATACAATGCCTGCTTGGTTACTGAAAATTCAGGCTTCTAGTTTTATCCACAACGAAGTTACAGGGGGGTCGTAAATGGCCTGAACTGCTTCGAGAAAAAGATGGTACGGCCGTGCCGCTGTTTTGCTCGACTTGGCGGGGGCACTCCCGTGCCCCCACATTCCTTGTCATATTCACTACGACTAGTTCAAACTACTTAATATAACTAATAATGTGTATCATTGAGGTGCATAAGAGTCGGCAACGCGCATGTAACGTGACACTCATGGAGTTGTAAATGACCACAGGGGGCCGCTTGCAACTAGGTGCCGTGCGTTTGTTTGCCACAAGCAACAATTCCACCATTATCTGAACATTCTTAGACCTTAAATTTAGTTGCGTTCAGAAATGTTTAAGACATCAGATGAAAAGATTCTTAATACTTTTACATTACACCTAATGAGCTATAAAGCTTCCGATCTCATATTTATCAAATGTCAAATACCTGCGATCTGCGACACTATTTATTTTACCATCCTAGGTGAGTAGGTAATGTACACAAACACATACTATGCTTACAGTACTAACTGTCCGATCAGTAAGATAATCCATAACTTAAAAATCCTACTTGGTCATAGTGAAATACAGATCATCATCCTCCTAGCGTTATTCCCGGTTATGCCCTAAAGGCCCCGGGGTCCGCTTTGACATCTAATCCCAAGATTTGGCATAGGCACTAGTTTTACGAAAGCGACTGCCATCTGACCTTCCAACCCAGAGGGAAAACTAGACCTTATTGGGATTAGACCGGTTTCCTCACGATGTTTTTCCTTCACAGAAAAGCTAACGGTAAATATTCCGTACGTAAGTTCCGAAAAACTCATTGGTATACGAGCCGGGACTAGCAATGCACTCACGAGAACTTTCCAAAGTTGCGAAACTTTCCACATGAGAATTTCTCGGTAACTTCTGATAATGTTCTCGAGAACGAGAATTTATTTATTTATTTGACACGAGTGACACGACTGACACGACACGATCAAAGAGACCAAAGACACGCATTAAGAAGTTCGGTAACTTAGTTTAAAAAGTCAGGGCTAGCTTTTGCCAATCAAAACAATACCCTATTTGTTTGCCGAAACTGGCGGATGACATATTAGATGTTTAAAAACATCGAAAACACGGCGCAGCGGACCCGGCTTAAAGTGTGAATAAGTCTCTAAGTCGAAATGTTCTCTGAAATACAGTGAGAATTTAAGCAACTTATTGGTAACTTATCACTTATCAACAAAACAGCTAACTGTAATAACAATAATATTAAATGCATAATGACATTTAGTTTTAAGATATACCTGTTTAAACTTTATTTCAAGTATATTCTCTTGTTTAAACAATAGTTTTCATGTTGCAGGAATGTTCTTGAGAACATTCTCGAGAACGTCTCCGCTTTTTGGGAATGTTCTGCAATTTGTACATTGCTAGCCGGGACAACCGCCGCTTGCCAGCCGTTACCTGAACCACTAGGCTACCGTAGCTCTACAGTACGAGACTGAATCCACAATTACTAAGTTCCCAATATGCTTAATTAACCGACGCCAAAAAGAAGCCAGTTCTCAGTTCGCGGAATCCTTTATTTTCGATGTTTGGTTCCCTATTACTCGAGGATGCCTGGACCGATTTGGGAAAATATTTTTTTCAATTTAGCAGCTGGAACAAACATATTTTGCTCCGTGAAAACAGTGTGCAAAATGGGATTTTGCTCACTCCGTGACACTAAGTAGCTTTTTAATTTTGATGCGGAGCACTGACATTTGTTCTCGAGTCTATTACAAGTTCAGATTATTTGAACTTTATTACCGCTGTCCCTTTCATTCTATTACGAAAAAAGAAAATGGCAGACATCGAACTTCAAAGTAGACCCCCAAAAAAGCGCGAAACAAGTAACACGTTCGAAAACTATCAAATGAACAAGTTTAAATTACCAAAATAATTATACAAAGGAATTTTCATTGAAGAATATTTGAGTAAAAGATCTCAGAATAACCTCCGTTTTTCATAATCAATAGGTAAACATGAATTTTATTACGCTAGCTAATTAATAATTCTAGTTTAAACAATGTTAAATTTCGTCCAGTGTTCCACAGCAACCTCCCGCTCCGCACGAAATTGGGGGTCTACCTACGCGGCTCCTGCGTGGTACGCCCTGACGGCAGAAACCAACAGGAAGAAGCTCAGGGCACAGGAGTCAGCCTGAGGGCCATCGTCCGAGCCCCCCGATACGTGCGGAACCGCCACATTCAGCGAGACCTCGAGCACCAGAACCTGGACGAGTTTATCGCCCAACTAGCGCAGAACATGTTCGCCCGCGCCGATGCCTCCCGCTTCCCGCTGCTTCAGGGGATCGCGCCGCTCCACGCGCGCCCCCCCGACACCCACCGGCGACGAGCCCAACCACGCGAGCTCGTACCGACTCCACCACGCCGCAGATAGGCCAACGAAACCCCCCTCAAAGCCGCAGACAGGCCAACTTGACAACCAAGCCAAGATGGCCAACGTCCCCCCGCTAAAAAATTAAAAGCCAAGATGGCAAAAGATTACAGGCCCATTTGTTAATGGGCCGCGAAAAACACGCGGACATAAAGTGCAGCCGCACTGAAATGTCCCCCGCTATACTCCAGAAGGGAGTATGTGTGAAGACACGCTCGCTCGCTCGCTCGTCGTAGTTAAAGCGGCCTTTAGACCTATCTAAATGCAGTACACTAAATCGGAAAGACTCTGCAGAAAGACAAGTGTAAAGACTGTTAGCATGTAAGTCACGCTAATAAGACAGTTAGACTCGACACTGCCACTCTGAATTAGTGTACTGCATTTAGATAGGTCTAAAGGCCGCTTAAGTATATTGCTCTTCACTGGTGCGTTATTGATATTGGTTTTGAATATAAAAACTACTAGGATAAATCAATGACGTGACGAAGGCAGTATTTTAACAACAGTGCTAGATTTTGGTGTGCAAAAATCGGTGAATTTAACAATAATACGGTTTGTTTTTATCCCGGGTGCACGCAGACGAAGTCGCGGGCGGAAGCTAGTGATAAATATTTGTAAAATATCTCGAAGATATTAGTAAAATCGGTGAATTTAACAATAATACGGTTTGTTTTTATCCCGGGTGCACGCAGACGAAGTCGCGGGCGGAGGCTAGTGATAAATATTTGTAAAATATCTCGAAGATATTAGTAAAATCGGTGAATTTAACAATAATACGGTTTGTTTTTAGCGATGTGTTAGTGTCACGCGACACTCGTATAGATACTGAAATATCCTTTGGTTTCTCGCGCCTTGTCTTGCCTTTCTAGTATTGACTAACGGCGCGGCCGGCGCTGAGGAGTTAAAACAAGCAGCAACGAACGCCTAATTCAATTTTCTTCCTGAATAATCTTGAGACTAGTATGTGATACTATTATATATTTTTTAATGTGAATATGTTCTCACTGCTGAGGTGAAAAGTTGTATGTGTTACTCGAGAGCAAAGTATTTGCATCTCGTGCTTTTGAGTCCTTCGCTGCGCTCAAGATTCAAACTGAACACTTCACCCCTGCATTTCAACTTTTACAATACGGGTAGACTCGAAAATTATTATTACTCCAAAAGAAAGCAGGCAAAAAATATGCCTAGTGACGAAAATCCCTACAATCGTTTTAATATTGCATGTTAGAGAGAGAAAACGCAAACAGTGAGTGACGTCACAATATGCGAGGCTGCCGCAGAGCGACCCGCGCGCGCGGCAGGCCGCGTCGACGGCGTCGACGGCGGCGCCGAACACGATGGGGCACGGTACGTTGCCGTCTTCCAGTGACATCACAAGCTGCGAACGTCATCGTTTCATATGAAGTTGCGTTTTGCGAAAAAGGGACAGAACGTCGTCGGAGCGTCAGAACTTCTTAAAACTTTGGACACTTATAACTTCGTGATTATTTCACATCTTGCGTTGATTTTTTCTCCATTTGACTACATTTTTAATCCTTTTTCGAGAAAATATGACATTATTTATCATTTTATTTACTGTCTACACCCCTATTATACAAGCCCACATATAGCGATTTGGGTATTTTTCTGAAATAATCAACGCATTTGCTCTCAGAAAACAGTTTAAGTGGTACGAGGGCTGCCTTTTAAGTTGTGTCGTTTGGAAAAACTAAAGACAATTTAAGTGTTAAATGGTATTTATTGTTTTTCAAAGTAATCACCGTGATATGTAATACACTTTTTCATTCGATCGAACCAGTTTTCGAAACACTTATTCCAGTCCGAAGTCGGGGTCTCCAAAATGGCCGTTTTGTATGCCTCAACCGCATCTTCAGGCGTCTGGTACCGTTGACCACGAAGTCGTTGCTTGATTTTTGGAAAAGTAAAAAAATCGTTAGGGCTTAAGTCTGGACTGTACGGCGGGTGTTCCAGAATTTCGACGTTTTGCTCTTTTAAAAACGCAATAGTTTGCCGGGCGGTGTGCGAGCTCGCATTATCGTGGTGCAGTCTTATACGACGTCTTGGGTTATTTTTTCGAAACTCGCCGATGACTTCTGGTAAACAAACAGTGGTATACCAGTCAGCATTAACCGTTTTACGATCCTCGAGCACGATGGTGGCAACGTGGCCACTTTTCGCCACAAACGTGGCGACCATTTTTTTCGAAGTGCTCCGTGAGCGTATTACTTTGGTCGGTTTTGGCTCATCTTGGAACACCCAAACAGTCGACTGCTGTTTAGAATCGGGATCGTAGGCATATATCCAAGATTCGTCACCACTGATAATGTCGTAAACATGTTTCGAGTTTCCTCGGTTGAATTGCCGCAGAGTTTTGCGACACCATAGAACGAGAGCCGTTTTTTGGTCTTCACTGAGTAAATGTGGTATCCAGCGTGAGATCAACTTTTTTACGCCTAAGTGATCATGCAAAATACTGTGAACACTGGTCCCTGAAATACTTAAGGAAGCTTCTATCTCACGGTATGTCGCATGGCGATCTTCGATGATCAGTTGCCGTACAGCATCAATGTTCTCCTGGGTTACGGCTGTTTTTGGTCGACCTTCACGATGTCTATCACCAAGACTAGAGCAACCACGTTGAAATTCTAAATACCAGCGTTCCACAGTCCGAAGGCATGGTGCTTTATCATTGAAAACCGTAGTCAACTCTTCGAAGCACTGAAGTCGCGTTAAGCCCCTTTTGAAGTTGTAAAAAATTATCGCACGTAAATTTTCCTTCGAAATTTCCATTTTCACAACTGACTTGTCAACTTTGAACGAACGCTGTACTAAAACGGTTGGGCCGATTTCGAGTCATTCTTTTGTTTTCGAATTCTAAATTCAAATATTTTAACGTGACACTAGTTCTTTTTTATGCAATCACGGGAGGTTTGCAAACGACAGAACTTAAAAGGCAGCCCTCGTACTTAAAGTCTTGGCAGAGTACTGAATTGAAGTCGGTTAACACTCTGTTTATAAGGCAATAAATTAGATATCTTTAGTGATTACGATACATACCTTGATTTGTCGTATCTCTCCAGTCTGGTCTAATTTTGCTATTAGGACTCCGGAGCGGTAGTCCGCAGTGACTGTGGCACTCTCCCATACCTTCTCGGGGTGCTCCACCCATATCCGGGCCCCCTGGAGATACAAACTTAATGTTAAAGGACTAAAAACTGATATTTTCCCCACATAAATACCAAACTTAATAAGTAACTTAACTAACTAAGCCTTACTCAAACTCATAAAAATAATGAAAATGTATTTGTATTTTTTTATGATGTATAATGTACTTTTTTATTTTTATTACTATGAGTATGACTAAAAATTTACGAGTGCAGCAGCTAACTACCTGGCAGAATGTAAATTTAGATTATAAAACAGTGTATTTTAATTGTAATTGCCATACAATAACTAAAAAAAATAATAAGTATGAGCATGTTTAGAAATGACAATACCATCCACATTGTCAATATATGTATAACATATTCTACCACTTAAGGGTAGCCAGGATGTTGGACTTATCCATACAAACATAGTTTGGTTCTCATTTTAAAATGACTTGTTAGAATAACATGAAAAAATAGAGTGAGTAGGACATTTTTCATACAAAGTCTCTAATAGCTTAATTTTTTTCTATTACACTTTACAGCAACAGCAACTTCTTTCCAACCTACATATGGCGCATATCATTGTGTATACAAAAAATTTAAGTTATTTCAGCATACCGGTTTAAAATAAGAACCAAACTACGAATGTATGGAGAGATCACTTGAGTTGACCATCCCTTGCCAAGGAAGCACAGGCTAGTAACGGTCTAAGCCCGTATCCATTGCGGGGAATGCTTTCACAAAAAAAAAAGAAGTAATGGACTAAGCCTGTTAGAAGGCAGGGCGGGAAACCTAAATGAGGCCAACAGTCTTAGATCAAAAATCTTTGTAAACATTTGGTAGCACCCTTCCCCAGCGGTTCGACCAGACCAAACCTTCCACTCCCTTCCCCTTTTTAGAACGCCACTGGCGCAGGAACATGCATTCAGGCAAAAGCTTTTATTGAAGGATGCAATGCAATCTACTAACATTTGAATGCCCAAAATAAATGTTGTATTAACCCGACGAACGTGCATCGTCTGTAGAACAATGTGTAAAGCTTATGACTCAACTCCGCTCCCTAATTAGGATGCTCTAAATTCAGGTACGTGTCATAAGCCCTTTAATATTGTCCGTTAATAACACACGTGTGTTACTAGCGCGCTTGACGGGTTAAGCAGTAACGCTGACGAAATGTATAAATTACAAATAAAAAGGGTTTTTTTTTTTAAATGCTCCAAGCTAGATTTGAACCGGTGACCACAGGCATACATGGCCCGCCTCTACTAACCAACTGACCTATGGGAACAGTCTGTCTCAGCCACTAAGTCTTTCAATCAGTTCCTTCTTACAATGCCTTAAAGGTGATTTAGGGGATTTCTGGGTGGTTCAAATCCAGCATGGATCAATAAATTGATCAATTTTTTTCTTTCATTTTATAAATCTGAATGCCCAACCAAAACAGGAAATGAGACCTTAAACAGTGTATTATATTTTAGCCAGTATATTTCAGCAAACTCATAATTTAAACAAAACATAATATTTAAAAAAATATATGAAGAAAAGGAACAAACTTAAGTTTATTTATTCATTTGTTTAAATAAAAAAAAGTAAAGTAGTTTTATAAGTAGACTGCTGCTATTGTTCTGTACTTTAATTGTAATCAGCAGTAAACAAAATTATCATAAAGATTATCAATGTATTCAGCATAATCCAGGCAGAAATGTAATAAAATAATAAAAAAAGCTAGATAAAATGTCAGGTATGAGTAATCATAATTAATATAGAAATGTAATGTTATGTGAGGATGATATAATGTAAACAGTGATCTTCACCTTCCAACAGATACATGTGATAATTTACAACAAAATGAATAAAACATGAGGCAACAAATGATCTCAAGCATAGTGGCTTAGATAGTAAAAGTAATTTAAACTTGGCTTAGTTTAAGTTCCATGGGCTCTTTATACACATTAACTCAATACTGCCATTAAAACTATAAATTAAGAAGAAACTATTCCGAATTCAAAATTATATATCATGCCAAATTAAAAATAGTTTACCTTTGTGTAAAGCTCTTTCGTAGTCATTTTGGTTTTTAATTACAGGCTTGGTTGAATAAAATTAATATCTATATCATTATTTCACCACTAAATCGGAACTTTGATAATTCATTTTAGAAACAAGGTAGATTCGAATTCGCTAATTTTTACAATGCGAGACGTCACTGCATTGCATTGTTATTGACAGATGTCAAATTAGAGGCAATGTTTTTATCAATAATTGCTGTAAACACAGCTGATATTCTAATGGCGAAAGATTTTCTCCATACAAGAAAACTTCATTCCCATTCAATGAGATTGCATAAATTCCTATAAGAAACTAGTTGGAATGTAAAAAACTGAAAACAATTGCGAAGAAAGTCATTCTTATCTTAATTTTCCCATGAGAGTTGCCAGCTCACATTATTAAAATGTAGGTCAAACCAACTATCAGCATTAAAATGACCTAGATAAGTAAAACACCGAACGTATTGCACCGTCATATTTTATTAAATTTCCATACATAACTTACACAAATACATCCCAGCCTTAACAAGTACTTTCAAATTTTATATAATATTTAAGGAAAACATTTGATAAGACAAGCATTTCAGTGTTTCTAGTAAAATTTTAATATTTCCAGTACATATTGGGGAATAATATTGTATCATAATCCATGACCATCGTTACGTTAAAAATCGTTTTATTAATATTTTTATTTGTTTTCTTGAGACGGGAACCAGGCTTGACATGCTTCTGTGGCGATTTCACAGAGCGCGGTGAAGGTTTTGCCCCTGGAATCGTATTCTGAAACATTAAGAACAAGTGTTTAAATGAATACCTCTTTGTTTCTTAATATTCAATTATTCCGTTTTTTATTAAACAATTATTTCTTTCCTATATAGAAAATTTAAAAAATGTAAGTCAAGGCATAAGATATTTATTTAACAATAAAATAGACGTACTATAACATACGAGTGATATCATTTTAATACTCGTAGGTATTGTTTATTATTTTTTATGTTATATTATATTATAATATTATACATTATTATTTATCATTATTACGAACCTATGGTGTCCCACTGCTGGGCAAAGGCTCCCCCCTCCGTTATAATTAATATTATACATATTATATTATATATATTTTTTTATATTTTATATTATTTTATACATTACACGGTTTACATAGTATAAAACAAAGTCGCTTCCCGCTGTCTGTCCCTATGTATGCTTAGATCTTTAAAACTACGCAACGGATTTTGATGCGGTTTTTTTAATTCAAGAGGAAGGTTTATTTATTTACTAATTTATTTCGAACCATAAGTCCATTATATGTATAATATAGTACCCGTGCGGAGCTGGGGCAGGTCGCTAGTTTTATACAAAAAAAGACCTGTCACTTTCTAATGCATAGCAAATGAATCGTTTGATAAATTATTTTGCTTTGGTTTAGCCTTTTTTTTACCATGATTTAAGATAATCTGCATACCTGTAGGTCCCCTCTTTCCAAACATTATTCCGTTCATGGGGGCGTTTTTGTAGTTGGCTTCACTCAGCTCCGCCAAGGACAGAAGCACGACGGCAACGCAGACCACTCCGATGGTAAACCTCATCATGTCACCAGCCATCTATGAAATATGACTTCATATCTGTTATATTTTTCAGGGAAGCTTCTCGAAAAAAAGTTCTTTTGGGCAATTTTATCATTTAACCAGGAAAATATACTCAAAACAAACATGAAAGAAGTAAGAAAGAACATATAAGATGTCCTGACAATGCCTAATTTCGATACTATTGGTAGTAATGTTCAAATTACAACAAAAAATTAAAAACATCAAGCCGTGAAAGTTTAAAGAAACACATATATGCTTGACTTGTTTCTGTAAATTTATTTTGGTACACCGTGCTTTAAAAGTAAATTGCAACTAAGAGAAAATTCCAAATAGTACCTTTGATCAGAAAATGTTTTTCTCACTGGTAACTCTTGAAGCGACAGATGTCAACTGATGCTGGGACTGAAATTTCCCGCCATTTTATAGCACAAAGCCTAAACATGGTGGCCGCCCGAGCAATTATTGGATTAGCGCGCTGACCGCGTATTGACACTGATAGGGGAATCTTCAGGGATTATAACTTGGTTAGTTAGTGCATATTGCTCGGACACGGGCTATTACTAAACCATTAATGTAGTTTCACGCAAATCCAGTTACGTGGGGTATGAAGTTTATTGCTTTAAACGATTTAACAGACTAGATGAGTTCGAATCTGTTTATTACTTACTGGGTGTCCAAGATGTTTTCATCATTTGCTCATCAACATGCACAGGCCTCTTCTTAAGGATGAGAGGGAATTGACTGTATACCTAACTGATCTAGTTATTTTTCCCAAACAATAAAATACAAAGTCATAGGTACCTTAAACTAAAGAATCGCCAATCTGCGAAGCAGATTCCTGGTGATGCGCTCACTTAATTATATAAATAATTATTAATAACTAATATACGCTACACCGAAAACACTAAAAGCGGGTTGGGTACTTCACAACGTTTGCATTTTTTCGAAGATGTACCTACACAGCTTACCATGCGATGTTTCCCTTAACCGGAAAACGAATGATAATACGTGTAAAAGCAATACCGGACAAAGCTCGTTGGAGGTCCGGGGCGGCAAACATGAATGAGGCTCCAATAAGGCTTTAATATTTTTTTGTTAGCATTTGGAAGTTGGAAGCCGTCTTAAGTATTCCGTTTCTATACTTGCTTATGTTTTCGGTTGCAATTCGAATTCAACAACTAAATATTGTGGGGGAGAGCGAAAAACTTTTAATAAATAACTTGAAGCAATTCCAATATACATTTCACTAGTACAAAAATGCTTCACACATAGGAACGTTCAAATTATATTGACAAGTGGCTGTCAGTCCCTGAGTTGCCGGTGGGAGACTGTATTGCCGAAAAAAAATTAAATGTACCCTGAGAGCCAACATAACATGATCTAGAATGGAAATGGCAGTAGAATATTTTTACAAAAGTAGATTGTTCCTCAAGGGAGCAAAATTATATATTTACTGCTAGGGCAATATATTGAATCCCGAGTAAAGCTAAAGATTCTACAATAGAACCCCGAGCGTAAAGTAGAATCTTGAGCGTAACGAGGGATTCAAGTGGAGGCCAAGACGGAAATAAATTATGCTACACAGAAACTGAAATGAAATGCGGAATTTCAGGGAACAAAAATAGAGCTTTTAACCCTTACGATGATTGTTTTTTTGTAGAATGTTATATTTGTGACTCTCTCTCAGTCCAACTGTCACTATTTTTAATGACAATGTTATGTTTTGATATCATCAAGCAGCACGTCTAGCACACGACGGCCGCGACATACTCTCAATTTTTATCGCGCTATACCTCTTCTTCTCAGTGTTCTAATAAGAGAGAGCCGGATAGTGCGAGAAAAATCGAGAGAGCTCGCGCGCCGTCGCGTGCTAGCCGTGCTGGTCTGACACCTACATCTTCTACCTAGAAGGTAAACTTACTACTGATATGATTATTCTCTTCTCTGTGGTTTCATCGTAGGTCGTGGTCACGTGGATGCAACCACGCCGGTGGCGGCACATTGTCCCGCCATCTTTCTCTGTTGGCGGACTGTCTGGGGTAGTACGATACGCGGTTTCCTACTGCGAATTTCACTTGGTCCGTCCAGCGCATAGGTGAACCGCCGCGCGATCTATACCGTCCATCCACCTTTCCGTTTACGACCAGCTACTCGACGGAGTTGATATCCCGCCAAAATACGTGTCCAAAGTACTGCAGTGTGACGTATAACGGTGATTAGGTTATGCTGTGTAACAATTTTGAATATAGAAATAAAAAAGGAATTGCCGTGCATAGGTTCATTCAAAGTGTCGTAATGAGCAGTATAAGTAATCAGTAATCAGTCATTTATTCGCTTAAACATGGTACAAATAGGTGGTTCAATAATATACAGAGCTACATGTTTGGTCACAAGGACATGCAAATATATATGAATGTCGTGTGTGTGTAAGTAATGCTGCACAAAAAATGTGATCTCAATAATTAATATTTGGTCTTAAAAACATTTTTTGCATATAACTATTAGGGGGCGCAAGGCGTGTTCAGGTATTATATTATACATATGACATAAGTCATGAAATCGACGATTTCTTCATCAACAACGTCCAACACCGTCTATAAGCACGGCTGTCACAAGACGGCGCGCGAGCTCTCACGATTTTTCTCGCACTATACGTCTCTTTCTAAGTTTTCTAATAAGAGAGAGAGGGATAGTGCGAGAAAAATCGAGAGAGCTCGCGCGCCGTCTTATGATAGCCGTGCCGAACCTATCAAACTTCGCGCAAACGGAAACAAAGTTTTAAATATCATATACGCACTAGGTGCACGGCTCTACCCGCGTGTTACATAAGATTGAGGCGGCGCCGCGGGATAGAATATTGTCCATGTCCATATACATCCTGATATTTTTGTAATTGAATCGGTAGTGTGGTGTCGGGTTAGAATAGCACCACCCGCTTTCTTCCTGTTGGTGTAGTAAGAGTCGTACTAAAGGAACAGGGTTAAAGTGTGTTGTGGACGATGGGCTAGCAACCTATCACTCCGATATCACATTTAGCCGATATTTTATAACCAGATTTATGCTAAAAGTGCCACTGGAAGATAAGTACCTACCCCTAATTGGGAATGAAGGCGTGAATCTATATATGAATCAGTAGTTCCGGACATTACCCCCGTACCCGTAAACCTTACGTACAACAAACGTACTAAACCTTCCTTCTTTATATTCTTTACCTATAGATTATTTATTTTATATTTTGTTCAATATTACCTATAGTTTTTTTTTTGAACGAGCGAGTGAAGCGAACCACGTTCTCCGTTTCAGCTTGGGCCAAAGTGCTTTTGTATAGCGGGCTGTCCAGCTGTTCTCCTCTGGATGTCGCATTCATTCCTCAACCGATTCCGTGAAATTTTGTGAGGGTTCGATAATTATATGCATGGTTTTTTGTCCATTCATTTTTTACAAATAAAAGTGGATGTCGAAAATAAAACAGACTCGCGAATCCTACAGCTCCCAAAGCTACTAGTTTGTTTAGATGCTGTACATACAGTCGATTTCAATGTGTAGACTCAAAATTTGTTATTACTCAAAAAGAAAGAAGGCAAAAAAAAATGTATGGGTAGTGACGAAAATCCCATTCTGATATTTCAAAGAATTACGAAGCTACAACCGTTTTAATATTGCTTGTTAGTGAGAAAACGCTCGCAGATCGTGACGTCATGATCTGGGAGCGCCATAGTAAATAACAATCGTTTCATATGAAGGTGCGTTTTGCGGAAAAGGGACAGAATATACCCCCTCTTAATTCATTGCCTAAACCTTTAGCGAGAAAATACAGCATTATTGATTATTTTATTTAGGGTCTACACCATTGTTTACACTGTTGCATTGCACCTTACTCCTATCCAAAGCAATAAGGTGCAATAGTGTAATCATGTCATTGATGTCGACTGTGCACAACAAGCTTACTTATAATCATTACTTCATCCATACCCATTCTTGCACTGTTTAACTACAGTGTCCGTAACAAAGATTTTATTAGATAAAGTCTATAAATTATCGTCCGACAAAGTTTTCCTATAAGCTCGAACGAGATGTAGACGTCCAATCTCCGACCATAATCAGATCATGCGAGGGAATATAGTACAATTAGTGTTAATAAATAGGGAGAAAACATGGCCACAGCTGCAGTATAAAATGGGCAGCAGGCTGGCATCCCGTATCAGTCTACTACTGAGCCTTTAAGATTAAAGTTATATGCGTTAGACAGTAGTCATTTTGATAATCTTTGTAAGTGCTCTAATAATCAATCTTCGAGTAGATGGGCCATTCTCAATTTGTGCACATGGTTACTACCGTAGATATCTACCGTGGATATAAATATTTTCAAAAAACCGATTGCCGAATAAAAGCTTTCTATTAGTATTTAAGGCCTGTAAGGGTCACTGAGCTAAGCCGCAGACGGACGAAATTTAATACTCATTTCCATTCATCTCTTTCACGTATATCCACAGGGTGCTAAGATATTTTTTTAAATTTCCAGGTTAACGATGCAGGTCTTAATGATCTTTTGCTTCCTGGTTGTTGTCATGTGTCTTCACGTCACTGAAGGAGCTTACAAGAAGCCACCATTCAATGGTTCCATCTTCGGAAAGAGGGGCAATATTGGTAAGTTAGCGGTCACCGTAGCCTATGAAGGCTCGCAATTCCAGGGGTGTCACATGCGCATTACCAACCCTTTAAAAATCAATACACTCTATTGTAAACATATTATATCATGACATGTATACACCCCATGATAGTACGCAGTACTACGGATGCTTGCGACTCCAGAGGCACCACAAACACGTTGCCAACCCTTGATTAATCCGTGGATTCGTTTTGTAGGCAACTATAGACAAATGTAGCTCCCTCAGTCCTTACACAGCGTATCCTCTGGAGTCTAAATCTGGTCCAGATTGATATCATATATCATACGTAGTGATTATATTCTCTTTGTATCATATATCTGATATGTTTTTGTATATTTTTCAGAATACGATTCAACAGGCAGGGCATTACGAGGGCTGCCTTTTAAGTTGTGTCGTTTGGAAAAACTAAAGACAATTTAAGTGTTAAATGGTATTTATTGTTTTTCAAAGTAATCACCGTGATATGTAATACACTTTTTCATTCGATCGAACCAGTTTTCGAAACACTTATTCCAGTCCGAAGTCGGGGTCTCCAAAATGGCCGTTTTGTATGCCTCAACCGCTTCTTCAGGCGTCTGGTACCGTTGACCACGAAGTCGTTGCTTGATTTTTGGAAAAGTAAAAAAATCGTTAGGGCTTAAGTCTGGACTGTACGGCGGGTGTTCCAGAATTTCGACGTTTTGCTCTTTTAAAAACGCAATAGTTTGCCGGGCGGTGTGCGAGCTCGCATTATCGTGGTGCAGTCTTATACTACGTCTTGGGTTATTTTTTCGAAACTCGCCGATGACTTCTGGTAAACAGACAGTGGTATACCAGTCAGCATTAACCGTTTTACGATCCTCGAGCACGATGGTGGCAACGTGGCCACTTTTCGCCACAAACGTGGCGACCATTTTTTTCGAAGTGCTCCGTGAGCGTATTACTTTGGTCGGTTTTGGCTCATCTTGGAACACCCAAACAGTCGACTGCTGTTTAGAATCGGGATCGTAGGCATATATCCAAGATTCGTCACCACTGATAATGTCGTAAACATGTTTCGAGTTTCCTCGGTTGAATTGCCGCAGAGTTTTGCGACACCATCGAACGCGAGCCGTTTTTTGGTCTTCACTGAGTAAATGTGGTATCCAGCGTGTGATCAACTTTTTTACGCCTAAGTGATCATGCAAAATACTGTGAACACTGGTCCCTGAAATACTTAAGGAAGCTTCTATCTCACGGTATGTCGCATGGCGATCTTCGATGATCAGTTGCCGTACAGCATCAATGTTCTCCTGGGTTACGGCTGTTTTTGGTCGACCTTCACGATGTCTATCACCAAGACTAGAGCAACCACGTTGAAATTCTAAATACCAGCGTTCCACAGTCCGAAGGCATGGTGCTTTATCATTGAAAACCGTAGTCAACTCTTCGAAGCACTGAAGTCTCGTTAAGCCCCTTTTGAAGTTGTAAAAAATTATCGCACGTAAATTTTCCTTCGAAATTTCCATTTTCACAACTGACTTGTCAACTTTGAACGTACGCTGTACTAAAACGGTTGGGCCGATTTCGTGTCATTCTTTTGTTTTCGAATTCTAAATTCATATATTTTAACGTGACACTAGTTCTTTTTTATGCAATCACGGGAGGTTTGCAAACGACAGAACTTAAAAGGCAGCCCTCGTATCAGCCCTCTGTGAGATTGCCTCCGAAACATGCCAGGCGTGGTATCAAGCTTTGGAAAACAATTAAATTCTAACGACAAAATGAAAACTGGAAGTTTTCTATGACACGAAATGTTCTAGTATAAATAATTACCTTTATTTTTAGTGCACACGTATTCAATGTTACTTAAAACTTTAAACATCAGTTAGGTTAATCGAATTAGTCCAGTAACGTTCGATATGGAGCGGTTTTATTACTATTGCTGTTTGCTGATAAGAATCTGTAAACATATAAAATGAAAACCAAATGTATAAAAGCTTATTTACGTATTTTGTTTAGTAAATGTTCTTTAAATTTTACATACTTGAGTTTTTAATCGCTATTTCAACAGATCCTTGTAACGATGCTGACTTGACAATAGACATGTATTCCTTATTTTATTTGTTACTTATAAAATGTATTTGAATAGATGAAGATGCAATAATATTCAAAAAAATCTTTATTGTTTCACTTTGGTAGTACCACGGTAGTACACACCTAAGTAATTGATTAATTATATTGTAGAATCAAACATCAAATAGGCAGATAAGTATTCATAGCATAAATGTGTGTAATCCCTCCGGATTGGCAACTAAGTCCTTTAATAGCTTTGAGAGTTTTGTGTATCTTACCATGTTCTTAATGGACATTTAATCTTCGGTTTAAACTGTGAATTGGTAAATTCATTAATACATGCCTATTTATAGCTATATAACCAATATAATTGATGAAAATGGAATTAACGTGTTTTAAATAATTACGACTAAAACGAATATCCACTGATGACATATTTGAATTAGGTAAAAAACTTATTGACCCATTTGTATGTAGTTGTGACCTGTTTGCATTTGATTTGTTCGTTTTACACCTTTTAAATATGTAATGACTATTCGATCGGGTCACAACTACAAAGAAGTGCTTTAATAAAGTTTTCTACCTACAACTTTTCTAGTATGAATAAAATACCTGAATAAATGGGAGAGTCGTTTACCCTGGTATTACCTACCTGCTAAAAGCGTTTTTATCGAAACAGCAAATGTAAGCATGGTCGCGTCTTTTTTAGAGCACTATTTTAAACTATGATGGGTTTCGAAATTTAAAACATCTCTATGTTGCGTGTCAAGTGAGTGCTGTCAAAATGAAGATGTTTGGCAATGAAAATGGTACCTTATTATCTACAAGTTTAAGTATAATTTCTTTGATGGTCGATGGCGTGAAGGTTAATTAGCATGAACACACGGAGAACTGTCAAAAATCACATTCCTTATCTGTGGCGTCAATGGCTGACTGATTGATGTCGTAGATATCGTATCGTGTGTGAAATTATTTTTATCCGTAAACTATTATGTTTACTTGGTTTACAAAAAGCTTATTTCTATATGTTTACATGTGGTGTCGATAAATCATTTCAATCATTGTACGACTAGTTAGTGAAGCACAAGTGCCTCATCCGGACCTAAAATCAAGGTAAATTTTCCTTTAATTTTATAATTTTCATGCTACTTCAATTTTAGTGAGACGAATTTGTAGTTTTCATTGACTTGACACCGACAATAGTGTTTATTCTCACATGCGGAACCTTTGGGTGTGATTTCGCATAGGTTTTCTAATAAGACTTGGTACCAGATTTGAAAATGAATAAGTATTTACCATATCAAGCCGAATAGTATACAAATTAGACCTTTGCACTTGACTTAAGTATAAATCACTTAGATTAGAAACTATATATTAAATTATACGGATGATAATGATCGTGCGAGCTATATATATTTTAGGATTAGACTAATTAGAAATACACATGTCAGTACTAAACACATATTTGACTGTACTTTAATGGTCAGGATTCTTGAACAAAGATGGATGTAGAAGATTTTTTGATCAAGAAAAGCTATTATACATTAAAAGAGTATTTTAGTTGTAATTAATTAACAAGGATAGGACAAACGCCCGTCATTTTGAAAACTTAACCCTGTTCTGTACAGTAGAGACTTCCTAATGATTTTTTTTTTTTTTAGAAGTTTATTACGAGAACAATATTTCTTTGCTATTCCGCTAAAAAAACGTGCTGGTCTATCAGTGAAGATAAGATGCAACTATTTGCGTATAAACATGCAAAAAATTACAGCAAACCACCACCAATATTGACAAAAACCTCGACACGTGTTTCGCCTCTCTACGAGGCATCATCAGGAGATGCTGGCAGGAGATGTTGCTTGCGCCACGTCCACTGAGCAAATGAGCCGCCCGGAGCCGTCCGCCATATTTATATTCTGTCCCCCCATACTACCATTCATGCGTGAAAGAGATGGAAGAACACGTAGTAACGGTGATGACGCAACATTCAATTGTTCGTTAATAATAACGCCTCTATTGTTGTACCTAATTATTTCTAGTTGTTCTAGAACACTTAAACGCAATCCTTTTTCGCAAACATGCAAGATGTTGTAAGAATGATTGTCAGACAACGCATGGTTGTTCTCCAATAAATGTTTTGCAAAATTAGACTTGTCCGGGTGATTATGCCGGTACGACGCAACATGTTCTTTATACCTAGTGCTAAAACTACGGCCTGTTTGTCCCACATAAACTTTATTGCAATTGTCACAGCCAAGCTTATAGACTCCCGACTTTTTTGCGCTTTCCACTTTCTCCTTGCCATTGCACAGTCTAAAGCGCAAGGTGTTATTCGTTTTGAAAGCCACGTTTATGTCGTTAGACTTTAAAATGTTGTAGATCTTATCAGACAACTTGCCAACATAAGTTATGCTTGCCTTGTACTTTTTAGGTGGGTCCAAAGATCGTGCAGCGTACAGAAGATTGTTTGTCATTCTAGCCCGTTTTTTCCCAATAATACCATCCACGTGAGACTTGCTGTAACCGTTTGAAATTGCCAAATGGTATATATTACTTAATTCCATTTTATAATGATCATCAGAAAGAGGCACTGTCAATAACCTATGTGCATAACAATGAAAAGCAGCTAACTTATGTTGCCATGGATGAGTGGAAGAAGCCGGGATAACTGTATCTGTATGCGTAGGCTTACGGTAAATTTGGAATTGATGTTTGTTATCTACCTTAGTAATCGTTAAATCCAAGAAATTCAGTGAGTTATTCTGTTCTAATTCCTTCTTAAACTTGATTTTAGGATGCTTGTTGTTGATTTCATTCACAAAAGTATCCAGTTGACTCATATTACCCGTCCAACAAATAATCAAATCATCAACATACCGAAAATAATATAAAATATTATTATTATCCACAATGTGTTGGTTCTCAAAATGATCCATGAAAATATCTGCCATCAAAGAACTAAGTGGGGAACCCATTGCCAAACCGTCACCTTGCAGATAATATTGCCCCCCAAATCTAAAATAATTTTGCCGCATACAGACTGTCGCCAATTCTATTAATTCATCTACCTCCCCTGGATGCAGCCTCTGTTTTTCAAAAAGTGCTCTGAGAATGTCTAAAGTATTCAAATATGGTACATTTGTAAACAAACTATCCACATCCAGTGACAAAAGAATAGCATTTTGTGGCACGTTGATGTCTTTGATCCTTTCGATTAAATCCAAACTATTCTTTAAACAATATTTTGGCTCAAAATTAGACTTCTGTCTTATGATACCATTCAACCTTCTAGCCAATTTATAAGTCGGTGCACTCAAATACGAGACAACTGGACGAATCGGGATATTATCTTTATGTATTTTTGGAAGACCATACAGAATTGGTGCTTGAGGATTCATGGGTATGACCGTGTTTTTCTGATGCTCTGTTTCAAAAACAAATACAGAGTTCTTCACAACATTTCTTAGATCTTTCTGGAAACCAGGCGTTGGGTCCTTCCGTAAAACCGAAAAACCATCACCCTGAATAAGATCCATTACTTTCTGGCTATATTGTTCCCTACCCATGATGACTATGCAATTCCCTTTGTCTGCTTTTGACACCACTAAATCGTTTTCATCCACTTTCTGTTGAATAGACCTCAGCAATAACACGTCAGAGTCAGGCGCACTTCTCCTCAATGTACATGTGTTTTTTAATGCATTTGCTACGGTGACCTTTGTATCCATATCATTATTGCTCAGAACTATTGCGACCTCAGCATCCACTGCTAAATTTTCCAAAGCTTTTTGAGACACCTTAGGTCTTAAATTATACTTCAATCCCTTATCTAACAGTTTGACCTCATCTTCTAAAAACTCAATGTCGGTTAGGTTTTTTACACGAGGGTGGAAACTGTGCTGAGTGGTTAGGCCATCACGCCTTTCAGTTAAGTTGAAATCAGTGCTCGACCTAGTAAGCCTATGTAGTTTGTCGATCTGTTTCACATACATTTGGTGCGCAAGCTCAGAAGCAAAATATCTCGCTTTTTGGTCCAAAATATCAAATTCAATGTTATGCAATTTAAAGGAAAGCTCCGAATACAAAACTTTAAGGTGTAGCTTTAATTTATCCCTGATTGAAAACCAAGAACGTGATTCTTCATTCAGCCATATTTTCCGAGCCCTATTAATAGCCACCTGAGATGCCCTACTAGAACTATTACAACGTATGTTGATATAATTAGGTACCACATGAAGACGTTTACACTGTTGATTAAACCAAACGTTCTGGACAGCATCAGAAAAACACGGTCATACCCATGAATCCTCAAGCACCAATTCTGTATGGTCTTCCAAAAATACATAAAGATAATATCCCGATTCGTCCAGTTGTCTCGTATTTGAGTGCACCGACTTATAAATTGGCTAGAAGGTTGAATGGTATCATAAGACAGAAGTCTAATTTTGAGCCAAAATATTGTTTAAAGAATAGTTTGGATTTAATCGAAAGGATCAAAGACATCAACGTGCCACAAAATGCTATTCTTTTGTCACTGGATGTGGATAGTTTGTTTACAAATGTACCATATTTGAATACTTTAGACATTCTCAGAGCACTTTTTGAAAAACAGAGGCTGCATCCAGGGGAGGTAGATGAATTAATAGAATTGGCGACAGTCTGTATGCGGCAAAATTATTTTAGATTTGGGGGGCAATATTATCTGCAAGGTGACGGTTTGGCAATGGGTTCCCCACTTAGTTCTTTGATGGCAGATATTTTCATGGATCATTTTGAGAACCAACACATTGTGGATAATAATAATATTTTATATTATTTTCGGTATGTTGATGATTTGATTATTTGTTGGACGGGTAATATGACTCAACTGGATACTTTTGTGAATGAAATCAACAACAAGCATCCTAAAATCAAGTTTAAGAAGGAATTAGAACAGAATAACTCACTGAATTTCTTGGATTTAACGATTACTAAGGTAGATAACAAACATCAATTCCAAATTTACCGTAAGCCTACGCATACAGATACAGTTATCCCGGCTTCTTCCACTCATCCATGGCAACATAAGTTAGCTGCTTTTCATTGTTATGCACATAGGTTATTGACAGTGCCTCTTTCTGATGATCATTATAAAATGGAATTAAGTAATATATACCATTTGGCAATTTCAAACGGTTACAGCAAGTCTCACGTGGATGGTATTATTGGGAAAAAACGGGCTAGAATGACAAACAATCTTCTGTACGCTGCACGATCTTTGGACCCACCTAAAAAGTACAAGGCAAGCATAACTTATGTTGGCAAGTTGTCTGATAAGATCTACAACATTTTAAAGTCTAACGACATAAACGTGGCTTTCAAAACGAATAACACCTTGCGCTTTAGACTGTGCAATGGCAAGGAGAAAGTGGAAAGCGCAAAAAAGTCGGGAGTCTATAAGCTTGGCTGTGACAATTGCAATAAAGTTTATGTGGGACAAACAGGCCGTAGTTTTAGCACTAGGTATAAAGAACATGTTGCGTCGTACCGGCATAATCACCCGGACAAGTCTAATTTTGCAAAACATTTATTGGAGAACAACCATGCGTTGTCTGACAATCATTCTTACAACATCTTGCATGTTTGCGAAAAAGGATTGCGTTTAAGTGTTCTAGAACAACTAGAAATAATTAGGTACAACAATAGAGGCGTTATTATTAACGAACAATTGAATGTTGCGTCATCACCGTTACTACGTGTTCTTCCATCTCTTTCACGCATGAATGGTAGTATGGGGGGACAGAATATAAATATGGCGGACGGCTCCGGGCGGCTCATTTGCTCAGTGGACGTGGCGCAAGCAACATCTCCTGCCAGCATCTCCTGATGATGCCTCGTAGAGAGGCGAAACACGTGTCGAGGTTTTTGTCAATATTGGTGGTGGTTTGCTGTAATTTTTTGCATGTTTATACGCAAATAGTTGCATCTTATCTTCACTGATAGACCAGCACGTTTTTTTAGCGGAATAGCAAAGAAATATTGTTCTCGTAATATATCATGGACTTCCGCAAAGTAACGCCTGATTCAATAAATTATTTTTTTAGAAGTTTACTCAAAATATTATAATTTAATGTATGTACTTCAACACATTTATCAATAAATTACCTATTCTTCTATCATCGCATTAGACACTACTTGATTTCAATGACTTTGAAAAAAAAATAAAAAAAGTGAGAAAATTTGGAAAAAATTGTGGTCATTCTTTTCCATTGGCGAAAGTGATTTATCGCCTTAATGATTAAGGCTTAATCATCGTCATTTGAATAATTTGTCACTGGAAACATATAAATTATGGTACTTAAAATAAATTTATAAAACATTACTTTTGTCCTTTGTTTTGTATTGTCACGAATAAACTATTCGTATTCTTATTTAGTACCTAATTTTTTTTATTAATATAAGGAAGTCTACTGTACAGAACAGGGTTAAGTTTTCAAAATGACGGGCGTTTGCCGTATCCTTGTTAATTAATCTAGTAAATGTTAATCTTATCCTAACCTTAATGTTATTGCAAATTAATAGAGTTATTATTACATTGCATTGCCCTTACAGGGTTTATATTGGGACGTAAAATATTGTAAGACCATTTAACCATATTGCTATAAAGCAATTAAACGATATGAATATGAATATGAATAATTCTCGTCCTAATGATATTAAAAAACATGCTAATGTTTTGTGTTCTTGCATACATATAATATTATAACACCTCTTCGGATAAACTATGAAGCATAACAAGTATTCAAATAATTACAAACTGCATACACCTTCAATTTCAAAGGTATGTGAACTGTGAACAGGGCCAGCGAGGGAACACCTATTCTCTCATCATAAGGGCTGTACCCAGCAGTGGAACATGATATATATATTTACTGGCAATGTTCTTACACTTAGCAACACAGTCCTCAACCCAACTTAAGAGGCTGACAAGACCTAATTTTGTTGAAATTGATGTTGTTTAAGCAGTTTTTTAAGAAAAACTGTTCTAGCACATCCAAAAAAAATATATGTTAATATTCACCATATTTCAAAGACCGTAAACAGGCTCGATACATAATTGAACAAAATCGGCTTGATAGAAAATAATTGCAAAGATTGGTCTTAAAATCATCTTTAAACGGTTCTATGTCTTTATTTTTTTGACATATGGGTCTGCAATTAAAAACATGAATTCAACATATTCATACCTAAACCGCTAACAAGCCATATTTCACAAATAATCCACACTTTTTTATTTTAATATTTATTTACTATTATCTTTAAAAACCGGGGGCTGCCCAGTAGCACTCACTCTCGTTTACTCCGATACAAATAGACAGTGTGCGCGCTATCCCAAATCCTCAAGGCCATTTTGGTGTTGACAGCGTCTTAAGCTTTATACTCTGCATATGATTTGCCTGTGCCTTTTCTCTAGCTGGCACATGCCTCCTTCGTCCATATTACAGTGCTTAATTCTTAGTACTTGTTGTCTTGAGTGTGAATCTTCGCAGGAATAATATTTGAGGAATAAGCATGTTTGATTTTATAATTCAGCTTCAAACAATGTGCTAAACTGGACAAGTTGCTGAGTGTTCGTTCAAGCAGGATTTTTATGAAACTATTGTTTATTTTACTTTTTAATTTATCTGACATAATTATGTTATGGTTATAATTTATATTGGAGGCGGGAGCCTGAAATAGAGCTCTTGGTACTACTACTACTATACTTGGTGCCACTACAGTGCACTTCAGGAATATGTATACATTTTGCACCTTATTACAAAGGAATAAGGTCATGATGTCATTGATGTCAACAATAGTATACTGTTTATTTATTTAGATACATAAATACATCCTGCCTGCTGGTGCCTCATAGCCATTGGTCACTTGTGGCTCCAGAGGATTCACAAACGATTTTTTTTGCTGTATATGAGAAAGTATATCCTATTGGAAATGAGGCCGATTTTAGAAAATAACTAATTTACCAATTTCGTCTATAAACTTCAGCCGTCACATCTCCCCAACTCCTTATATTAACCAGTATGGGAAGATACTTTCCCGTAGATAAAAATAAATCTACGTCAGCCACCATCTGTGCTATGTAATTCAGAGGAATCTCATGTAGAATGCACTAGAGCCCTCTTCGCGCCTTGCCCCTGCGGGCTCGTTCCGCACGGCTATCATGCGACGGCGCGAGAGCTCTCTCGATTTTTCTCGCACTATCCGTCTCTTTCTTATTAGAACACTTAGAACAAGAGGTATAGTGCGAGAAAATCGAGAGTATGTCGCGGCCGTCGCATGATAGACGTGCATTCTTTGGGGTACCTAGCCAAATGCTATGCCCCCACGACAAAGACTGGCGACCCCGATGACTACCTTAAGTCGTAGCCAAATTCTATGGCGGCGTGACAAAATAGCACTGTGGACCCAGCGGGGCTAGCACAACTGACGCCGCGCCGCGACGCGAGTCGAGAAAGATCTACTCTCCTCTTTCTAATTTGCACGGTGCGAGTGAGATAAGAGAGGCTCAGTCGCGCGGGAAGCGACAGAGCAGCAAGTTGTGCTAGACGTACAGATGACCCCCATTATGTCGCTTTTTACGAGGAGACCACGTTTTTGTTATTGGCCCCTAGCAGAATCAAATATTCAGATGACATAGGCATGGAGTAGGTAACCGCGTCACGCCTATTTTATGATAGAGTTACCGACAGTGGACAATCCCAGAGTTTTACTAGGCATCTGTTTTGTTGAATGTAATATTTTCCTCATTTATGTGCCTAGGTATAACTTCTCGTTCCAATTATTGATTCATCTTACAACCAAAAGATTCACCACCAAATCAAGAGAACTCTTGTTTTAATAGCCAAAGAAATGCCAATGATTCACGACGAAGGGTTGGTGTTATCAGCATTTCTATTCGAAGTCGATAAGACCCGCAAGCGGGGTGCGGGAATTTTAATAACGCATGCGTTGTGGCGCCCGCTTTCGGGGAACAGTTTACATTAGGTAGTCGATACTGGAACTCCTCGCGTGCTCTATAGCTACTAAGGGCGAGTTGCGCCAACTTATGATTAACGGTAAATATGGCGCCGACAGCTGTCACTCCATAGACAACTGATAAACTTTCCATGCATTCAGATTTTAACGAAGACTTCACGAGAGGGTTCTGTGCAACCCACGTTTATGAAAATGCGTCCGGGCGCCAAAATTTTAGATGTATTGCGTATATGATGAAAAGATACAAAATTGCGAAGTATTTAATTTTCATCTTGAAAAAAGTGTGGAGTGCTTAAACTTACAGTGATATCAAAGTGTGTAATGCAATGGTGGAATATTTCTGTCTTTTCAGCATCTCAAGACCTGGCAGACGGAATGGATACCTTAACCACAGAACCGCCGAGAAAAAAAGCTAAAACGGAATGCTCTATGGTCGATACCATAGATCATTATATAGAGAAAGTAAAAGAGAGAAAGAGCAACCTTGTCGCCGTTTTACAAGATGACTTGTTCCAACCGATTCCGTTGATAAAGATATACATTGGACATATAAGGGATCTGAAAGATATATCAAAGGCTATGGCTGTTCTTAGTGAAAAGATACCTTTGAAAGAACTATCGCACCTAAAGAGAGTAAGGAAAAGGGATATAGTACTCTGCCCTGTGCATTTTCTAAAAGGCATGTCTTCAATACAGGAGTATATCGAAAGCAATGTTGAAGAATTGAAAGACATGTTTGAATATTTCAAAGAAGTAGACGTCCCTATGACTCCGCCGCTACTGACCAGCCATTTTAGAGATTGCAGCAAATTGTGGTCATGCAATTTTCATCCAAACAAATATTTAGAAAAACTAGTTAACGGGACTTTATTTAATCCTACAGACGATGAGATTCATACTAAGTTTATGACAATAGCTTTCGAGGTAGCTAAATGGTACACAAAAGACTCGGAAGTAGACTTGTCTTGTTTAAACGCCGCTGTTGTTGTCGATCCAGCTTGCAATTCAATAGTAGCTACATCGTTCGACGGCAGAGGAGATCATCCTGTCAAGCACGCCGCCATGTTGGCCGTAGACAACGTGGCGAAATCACAAAGTGGCGGCGCGTGGGACGTGGAGAATAAAGCTGAGGTTAGACTGCGTGGCATTGACAATGACTTGTTGCAGTTTTTGAGAAAGAAATTAATTCCTAGGGTATCTTTTGGAGCGTCGGCGCCTAGCGATAGCGGTCCTTATTTGTGCACTGGGTACTATGTTTATATGATTAAAGAGCCTTGTTTGATGTGTTCTATGGCGCTGGTACATGCTCGAGTGAAAAGAGTATTTTTCTCCCTTGAGAACAGCTGTATAGGAGCTCTAAAGTCCCGAGTGAAATTGCAGACAGTGACGTCGCTGAATCATCATTTTGAAGTATTTACTGGTTTTGTTGTATGATTGTTTAGTTTTAAGCAATAAATGATACTTCTATTTAATTTTTGTTTGGTAATTCGAGCACTAACGACCCGACAGTGCCTTTGGCACGAATTAGGTACAGCCCGAGCGTCCACGTCTCGACGGTAAATCCCGTATCAATATCGGTGGCGACCTTATCCCCAGGAACACAATACTACTAGGTATTTATTTAATCTTATGGCATATATTTTTTTTGGCCTTTAAGTTTGTCACTCTTTAGTACCACCCAGGGGACACGTGCAGGGTTGTGGTAGGTAGCTCCTGCGGACGCGAGTAACAGGTGCCCCCCCTTTGTCAAGTGAGTGGGCAACTCGACTGTTAGACGTTCTTATAAGCCGCCCGAAGGCCTCTAACTCGGCTAACGACTACTGTCATAGACAGCAGCCGGGATCAACTGCTTAGCGTGCCTTCCAAAGCACGGAAACGCTCATTTATATTAACCACTGAAACATCAGGCGGTCACCCTTCCAGAGACTGACCGCTGCCATCTTTGCTTAACCTGCGTTATCGTTTCCGACTCGCAGGCGCCGCTAGGCTATGAGCGCTTCTACTCGTTACTAGTACTACTAGGTACTAGACATAGATAGAGATGGCTTTGCATAGGGCGAGCATCACTCATCAGGCAAGTCAAGGTCACGCTGTCCGACTGTCTACACACTGGGACTAGTGAACCGGCGCGCTTCAATCAATGCGACCTTGAAAAATGTCTGATTATTTATGGTTCACTTCGGACGAGCATCAGGCAGCTGCAAATTCCACTATTTTTGCTCGGACCATAGACAATGACCTTGATCTGCTGAGTGCTAGTCCTGTCTTTAACCTATTCAACGCTCTGCCATGGGGTCTATACATGTCATGATTTGTCAGGCTCAATTTATCAGAAGCATACTAATAGCTATTGTCTGGAGGCATGTTGCGCTGCTGATCCAACTGTCAAACGAGTTGTACTGAGAAATTGCATGCACAAGTGGTCGGATTGTTACATCTGTACGCTACACCCAATTATGACTTCGACATGTTGTGCTGACAAATTGGGGTATGATCCGTATGAGGTGTACCCTTGTTTTGTCGACAACCTTTTCATCGAATATTATTTCATCGACAACGATTCATCGAAACTTCAGTACTAGTAATATTCTTTGGCTTTATTTCATTTCAACTACTATTTATTTAAATTTATCTTACTACGTAGAAATACTATTCAACGAATATTACTTAATCGCTGTTTTGTTTCAAATTATCTTAATTGGCACAACTACAAAACATTGCAATTCATTTCTTCGACGTATTACTTTATTACAATTTTACATGTCCTACTGCACTTATTTTATACATTATTCAAATTATGTAGTTAATTGTGTGACATACAAGTATGTATAATATTTATGTATAATAAAACTAAGAATCATTGGTGTAAATCGTTTATTACAAAAAAATATCAGGGCGGAAAAAATGGCTTGTCATAAGCGAACTCCGTTTTAAGTCGGTTAGGTTAGGGTTCACTTGTGTCCCTTAGACCAGAAATAGACACCCCGCGCAGCGGGGTGGCGTCGACTCGCTGCACTGCAAAAATAGGTTAAAAAACGTATGGGATTCAGATCCAGATCCGAAATAATTTTATGCGGAATAAATATTATTACATGTAAAAAAAATGAATTAAAAAAACACGAAATGAAAAGCCATGACATGAATTTTATTGAAATAAGTCAACTACCAATTAAAAGACCTCGATTCAAATTACCTAGTATCGAGTCCTCGACGCAATGACTTGTCGATGAAATGAAAATACTTGAAACGTTGTCTTTGAAATAATATTCGATTAAATGTTTGTCGGCAATTCAATGGTAAACCGTGCGGAGTTAAACCTTATCTCAATGCGCAAATCGCACTGTACTCCTTGACGGATTAATCCGTCATTGGTGTTGAACCAGTGGTGCGGATATATCCGTCTTTGGCGTTGAAAAGGTTAAGGGGGATTTAATTCCTCATTAGGGCTGTTCTGCTTCTGGAGCTAGGAGACATTCCAGTGCCGGCTGTAATCCCCGGAACCACTTATCCGATTTAAAAAAATCTCTTTCACCTGGATTTTTCGGGGTTCTGGGTGGACATCTATACTAATATTATAAATGCGAAAGTGTGTCTGTCTATCTGTCTGTCTGTTACCGACGAGCTGAACCGATTTAGATGAAATTTGGTATAGATATCGATAGTATTTAAAGTCTATATTACCAAGCCGCGCACAGCGACACGCGATCGTAGCCGAAAGTATGCTATATTGATTTAAACTTTCACGATTCTCACACATTATTTATACTAAACGGGACTTAATTGCATAATCGCGTATAATTAACTTATTTAGTTACCTCACTGAGGTCTCTCGACGTTTCGGATGTGTTGCAACATCCATGGTCACGGGAAAACTGGCTTGAGCGGGTATCAACATCTTCTTGCTGCGCGGGTTTTCCGAACTACCCGCATTTGGTCTTTATTAACCACTTGTACACTAGGGTTGTCACCTCTCCTGTAGGGGTGTTGCCTCAGTGAGGTAACTTCACATACATACATACATACATACATTCACGCCCTCATTCCCAAAAGGGGTAGGCAGAGCACGTGAAACTTATGTTTCAGTGCCACTTTTAGCATAAATGTGGGTGAGGTAACTAAATAAGTTAATTATACGCGATTAAGTCCCGTTTAGTATTAATAATGCGAAAGTATGCTGTACGCGCGGCTTGGCAATATAGACTTTAAATACTGTGTAGGTACATGATTTAATATCGTTTAAAGATTGTAAAATCCGTTCCGATCCGACGCGATGCGTGCCGGTGGGAATTATCCTTAATAGAATCCCAGATTCGATTATTGCGTCACCAGGCCGCAGAGCTCAAGGTAACAGCAATTCTATGTGAACCTCGGCGCTGAAAGAACTGAATGACTATTGTATATTATATAACGTTGGCGAGGTGATTAGTTACATGAAGCTCGGAAGCGTTCATACACTGTAACGGTTGTCTATTCCATACATTAGTCCGCTGGAGAACCGGTCACTTTGGTACTCTTTGGGGGAGGCCTATGTCCAGCAGTGGACGTCTTTCGGCTGATATGATGATGATGATAGTGATTAGTGAACTAGCTGTCGGCCCGCGTGTTGCAATAGACGCCATCAATCCAAAAAGTCCATTTTTGAAATCGGAATGAGTGATTCCGGAGATTACATAACTTGTAAACTTGCAAAGCTCCAACTTCCCCGGATTTCCTCTTTATAATATTAGTATAGAATAGTGAAGCAGCCTTTACCACAGATCAGCGGAAATTCAATCTTATGTCAATGGCATTAAGGAAAGTTTTGTCACTTTATTCTTACTAAAAGTTTTTTAAAATGCCATTCAATAACGTTGGGTGAATCCACTTTTTATGTCACTGGTTGCCACGGTTACGTCTCTCACTTCACTCATTCACTCACTCACTTTCACTCGCTCACTCACTCACTCACTTTTTAATACCGAAATTATAAACGTTAAAATCGCTAAAGGTGGGTGGGGTTTACTTGTTGTTATTATATCCTGTTAGCACGGAGACAACATAAAAGTTTCTCAATAAAATTGTTACAAAAGAGGTTAAAACGTCAACAACCCATTCCCATTTGGTGGATATTTTTAAAATCACAGTTTTAAATAATGCGCCAGGACGGGCCCCTAGCGAAGCGAAATTACAAGCGGAAGTCTCTTTCAATACCTTTTGATAGAAAGATACTTGCGCTTGTAATTTGTAACTTGTTGCTTCATGAGACGGGCCCCAGGAGACGTAATCATGGCAACATGAATAAGAAATAACATCGAAGGTACAGTCGACATCAAAAATGGAATAAGATGCAAAAATTATAAACGTACCATGTTGACATTATAGAAATTGTCTTTGTTAGCTTCTGGCCGCGACTCCGTCCGCGTGGAACTCGTTTATATCATAGCTCCATACAAACTTTCACCCCCATTTCAGTTTAGCGGTTTAAGCGTGAAGAGGTAAAAAACAGGCAGACAACTTTCGCATTTATAATTTATAATATTAGTATGAATTACGAAGTAAATTATATGTAGGTACAGTCAGGGAAATGTATTCACGTACCTTTTTAGCTCTTGTTACTATGACAATAAGGCATAAAAAGGTACGTGAATACATTTACCTGACTGTACCTACTAGGTGGTTATACGCAGATGTGCTATGTTACGCCGTGGAATCACCGGATGGTTCCATCGGAAGACCAGCGCTGGCCACCAGGCCAGCACAACGCTGAGATGGAACCGTTTCGTGGCAATGTTGTTTTCTATTTTGTATTTTGATTTATGTGCATGTATGTGTCGTTGTCATGAATAAATGTTATTCTATTCTATGCGTAAGAGGAATAGACTGCCTTCTCTCTCTCGACGTTAATCTTATTTGCTCCTGGGACATGAACTGTGCTCCATTTTGCTTAGCGACGAAATGAATGACATTAGGCGGGGTTTACTGGATACAGTCGATGCCATAAGTATTTTAGGGGTGATATTTATCGACATTTATTTTTAATTAACGAAACTTAATCGAATCCTATGCTTTGGCACTCTTTGGGGGAGGCCTATGTAATGATGATGATGAATCGAATACTATTACATCCGATATGACAATGTGGAATTCGTGAAAGTTTAAATCAATATATTTGTCGATAGGTTTTAGGGTCCATTAAGTAACATTAATGACATGGGACAGCCGTGATGTAAAGTGAAAATTCATTTGGTTTTTTTAATCATACAAAGCGGTTTAGTTTTTTTACTAACAAGATATTTAGCTGTTTGAGATTGCTTTTTATTGCCTTAATATAATTAAATCTGCAAAACATGAAATGAGCAAGGAATAGAGGAAAGTATTAAGTATCATGCAAAACGATTATCTAACGAGTATGCAATAAGGTGCATATAAGAGCCTTATCACACTTGCGATTTCCAAGCGTATTTTGTATGAAGGCGATCACGCAGCGTGTTCGCCGCGACTGATAATTGTATAGAAAACACGCTCGCAAATCGCAAGTGTGATAAGGCTCTTAGGATCTCTTGTCGCTGAAGAGCAAAAAAATTAGTAATTTTACTGCGGTTGAATTCAATATTCACGTTGCAAACCGTTATTTACTACGTTAGGTACCTACCGCAAACACTCATTTTTCTTTTCTCAACTTTATTGTTTGTCTGAATTTTCATTTCGGCAAAAAACAGTTTTGATATGATATTTATAGGATCTAGCTGATGCCCGCGGCTTCGCCCGCGTGGTTATAGAAAAATCTAACATATTGAATTTTCCCGTGGGAATTAGATGTTTTCCCGCTGAAAAAAGTAGCCTATGTCACTCTCCAGCCTCTAAACTATCTCTATACAAAAAATCACATTAATACGACGTTCCGTTGCGACGTGAAAGAAGGACAAAAAAACACACTTTCGCATTTATAATATTAGTAAGGATTATGAAACAAACCTAACCTAATGGGTTATATACGATAAGTATTTAAAAAGACTCAAAATCTTTGCGGTCTTGGAGAAACTGGCTTTTTGCCGAAATGAAACTTCGGACAAAAGATGCAATTGAGAGAAATAAATGGGATTCCGGTAGAATACCGATTAGGTAACATAGGTACCAATCTAGGGCGGCTACAATTTGGTCCTAGAACTAGTGCGAACCGGTGATTCGTTCGAATTAGTTCTGGCCAGCGTTGTGCAGAATATAACCTACGTTACTGGTGAGAACCAGAATTCGCAAGTATCTATATAAGGTGCTAATAAAGTACCAAGACTTTTCGAGACGTTACATTGTCAACAATTAACTTAAAAAATGTATATAAAAAACATATTGTGGTATGTGGTATATTACTGTTTTAATTTTCTGAACAAAATAAAGAAGTACATATTCTGCCCAGATATAATCCTCCTGTGTTAAATAGCTTGTCAGTTTAATAAATGACAAGATATTTAACGCGTTCTGTCAAGTGAACATCGTAAAGTTATCTTTATTAATCAATACAATATGCTAATATCTTTCCCCTTTAAGGGGCTCCCATACGCCAATGACCTTCGACCAGAATCCCTTAGTTTTCATTATGTTTTTTGTAGCTTGTTATATCAAAAACAACGGCTTTAAGCAATATAGTATCCCTACTGGTATTCTTTAATCTGTGGTATCCCATATTTACTTCAAAGTTCATTGATTTCGAGATATTTGGCATCAAAGTTGAACAATTTTGGGCCAAAAAACTGGTTTTCTGGCCATACATTATGTGTTAATTAGTTTAAAAAGGAAAACCCTAGACACGTCTTTAGAGACGTCATAGACGAAACCAAATATGTAGATTTCGTATATGTTAGATCTTTCACGTCAATAGAGATACGAAATAAGTGTTTTTTTAGACAATGTTTAAAAAAATCATACAAAATTAAGTATTCATTTCTTTCAAAATCCGGTAGCCGTTTGACTTTATAGTTCTATCTGTACTGCAAAAGTAGGAGATACGATTCAAAACTTGTCAAAAATCGATAAAAACCTCGGCTAGCCCCTTAAAGTCGCCGTCAATGGAATTTGCTAACTATGTAAACAAACCGCCATATTGAAATTGTCTTTGACTATGGCGGTTTGTTTACATAGTTAGCAAAGTCTAAAATTGTGTAAGTTTGTAGGTATGTAATGGATAATCTACAACTACTCATCCGATTAAAAAAAATCTTTCAAATTTCTGGGTGGTAAGCTATATTTTATGCCGCAGGTTTGCCTGCGTTGTTTGCAATACGCGGGCGAAGCCGCGCGGGCAGCTAGTTATATTATAAAGAGGAAAAGTCTGAGATTAGAGCTTTGTAAATTTGTATGTAATGGGAAACATCTGGAAATACTCATCCGATTTCAAAAAATATTTTTCCAGTAGATATAGAAGATAGACTTTTGGGATAGACATGTTTTACCCCGTGCCCTTTTTAACCCCCGACGCAAAGATAGGGGTGTTATAAGTTTAACGTGTCTTTGAAATGAAAATGTCGGGGGTTTCACAACTTTTCTAAGTTGTTTATTATATATATATATATATTATCGGGCAACAATATTTCAAATACCTTAAAGATACATACATATCAATATAAACTTATCAATAACTACAAAAACACTATTACTGTGTTGCGTTATTTCGTGGTGTCAGGTAACCGACCGCGAAAACGTCGAAACTTGACTCCCTTCGGACGAAATTCTTCCTTAGTGTAAGTCGATAGATGGTCTGTTGGAACTAAAAAAAAAGATTACAAAAAAAAGACCCGGTTGCACTCCGGGAGTGCCGGCAGAAGTGAAAACTCAATAACATTGTAACAGTTTTTCGATCAGGTCACGTGACATCTTACGGTGTCACCTTAAAAATGAATTTGGCGCAAATTTATAAACAATTATCAATTATTTAGGCGGACGGACCGCGGGCGCGTTGGGTGCGACGGGCGGCGGCAAACACAATACCAATTTGTTTTTGCCATTGCCAAATAATTTTCAAAGCTTTATCTCTTTAGGAATAACGTCTAAATTCGAACTATTCGAATTTGCAAGAACAGCAGACGGCGGTGGCGACCAAAATATCAATTTGTTTTTGCCGTTGGTAAATATTTTTCTAAGCTTTATCTCTTTAGGAATAACGGCCAAATTCGAACTATTCGAATTTTCTCAATAGCAAAACGGTGAAGGACGCGTTGGTATTATTACAAATTTATTTACAGAATATGCTATTGCAAAAAGTGTTTAACGGCTTTATACTCTTACGAATAGCGTTCAGTTTTGGATGAAGTCGAATCGGCTAGCAGCAAAAAGTGACCTCCTTCACATCTGACGTCACAAAAATCTGTCGCGTATTTGGGCATTTTTCAAAAAAAGTGTACAAACCTTGTTTTTTTTTTCAGATTTTGTTTTTTTTTTTGTTTTTTTCGCGGTTCTTGAGATACAGCCTGGCGACAGACAAAACGGCAAAAAAAAACACGTTTGTTGTATGGGAGCCCCCTTAAATATTTATTTTATTTTGTTTTTAGTATTTGCTGTTATAGCGGCAACAGAAATACATCATCTGTGAAAATTTCAACTGTCTAGCTATCGCGGTTCTTGAGATACAGCCTGGCGACAGACGAAACGGCAAAAAAAAACACGTTTGTTGTATGGGAGCCGCCCTTCAATATTTATTTTATTTTGGTTTTAGTATTTGTTGTTATAGCGGTAACAGAAATACATAATCTTTGAAAATTTAAACTGTCTAGCTATCACGGTTCTTGAGATACAGCCTGGTGACAGACAGACGGACGGACAGCGAAGTCTTAGTAATAGGGTCCCGTTGTTACCCTTTGGGTACGGAACCCTAAAAAATAGCTCTAGTCATACCCAGAAAGGTGGTGTAATTCTAACGCGACACCACACTTGGTCGTAATAAATGACTTGATACAACCGAGCTTAGAATTTGATGTAACATTTGACTCGAAAAAACTCAGATACTGCGTTCATTTCTCCCCCTGAATCCGCTACAGACTAACCTAGCCTAGACAAACTATTAGCCAAAACGTTTTATAGCTGCCTTCTACTTCTTTTTATTTATTTATCGTATGGCAAATCAGAGTTCTTTTTGATAAAAGATAGATACCCGTTTGGTAAATAATATAATAAATATTAATGTTAATGCTTCACATTCAGGATAATCAAAGATTAGTTTAGGGTAAATTTGACCACTTATTTATTTTTTGGAAAATTGTCACAATTCTTTTGCAATCTCTGTCAATGTTTCGAACATGGCATTGTGAATGCAATTTCGAATCTCGTTTTTCGTATCTTGCCTCCAAAAAAATATATAATTTATTATAATATATAATATAAATTATGTACTTAACTCATTAATTGTTTCAATTTGACATTATATAATTGGATTATTTGTTTCTATTATTTGACGCCATATCTTAAAAATAATTTTATATCTATACATATATATGACTATAATGACAGCTAAGACTGTAAAATGTAATAAAGCTAATAAACGAAGCACTGACAATTTGAACTTGTTTGCATGCAAATTGTAAAAATTGGACAATAGTTTCAAGAAATTATTCACATGCCTATCGGCCGAATATATAATGGATCAATGTATATATTATAAGTTATACCTTTCGTTCCATATATTCTGATGAATAATTATGATTGATTGATTGATTAAAAACTCCGCCTTATAACAAAAAAAAAAGAATTGCAATAAAATAAACTTTAGTAGTGCTTAAAAATGTAATTGACTGCACTGTTGGTCATTGTATCTGTGCCCAATTGTGTCCCCTCATTCTAATAATTTAGCCGCTCGTGCAACCAGACCAGACTGTGCCCGGATTTGATCGCGTGCGCAACTGCCCCCATTTTGTTTTTTTAATTCACTTTCTTTTTAAAATGATCTTCTCGATGACGGGGGCGCGTGACGCTTTTTGGTGAGTTTATTTTTCTTTAGATGGTTTATATATTTTAACTTTTTTTCGTTGTTATTAAGCTGTGAAGGTAGTAAATTAATTTTACTTTTGATAGTTCTTACAACTTTAGGTTATTTTATTACCGATATAGAACGATAGATATTAGAAATAACTTTTTCTTAATTCTAATTAAAATCATTCACATATAGTGGTTACCGTTATGAATGAATGAATGAATGAAATATTTTATTTCAGGTCTTCACCGACCCATATAAGAGGTGTTAGTTACAATTTAATTTTAATTATTAGGTTAGGTTACACACTATACTGTTAGGTTATACTTACTAATTTTTAAATAAGCCATTATTCTGTTTATCCAGTTTTTTTGTGACTATTTCCACTTACCATCAGGTAAGATTGTGTGCTACCGACGCGGTATAAAAAAACTATGTTAAATTATTTAAACAGATTTCATATATATTTTTTATTGTTTTTTTTTTATTAGTTAATTAAGGTAAATTTCACACTTACCTCCATAATTAAACATGAATATAAATCAAATATTTATTTTTCTCCAAATCCAGCTCAAACTGGCTCCCTCTAGCTTAAACGAACCAGCCGTATATTTCACTTAAGACCATCTACGGGCCCTCACCATCTCATTTAGGTCTTACGTCGAGGCAGCAAGGTCCATTATCGCGTGGCAGGCTAAATTGGCAGTTGATTGGAGATGAAACTACATGCTTCCCCTCACGTGGCTGATTTCGCATAAGTCTCTTGGGTACTCCTATTGCGCTAAATTAGTTCTAGATTTATGGGTGCGGACTTTGTCCGTGATATATTATATCTATCGGGAGTGTCGATAGCTGTTTTTATACAAAAAAAGTAAAATTTCACGCATGTCTGGATCTCAAATATGTTTTTTTTTGGGATATTAACTTAGATAATATTTTGGGACTAAAATTGATTTGCAAAGTAACAAGTTACTAACATAATGACCGTTGCAAGTGAAATAAAGCTCGCAAAATATTTATTACTTATATCAAGCAAAATAAAACTAAATGCATTATGTTTTATTAAGCAGAAACGTCCGCTAACGAAATTTCAAATTTCGATCATAGTGGAAAATTGATCCCGCTCGTGGCGAATAATTTTTCAATTTTCCACTATGATCGAAATGTTAAATGCATTATGTTTTATAATTTTATAATTCAATAAAAATACAACCGAATTGTGAACCTCCTATATGAAGTCTGTTAAAATTGCTAATACCGAATATTATTCCAATTTTCGCAGTTTATTTTTCTGTGTATGGCTATGTCAGTAAACGGTCGTGTATGCAATTATTAGCCGTCTTCTAGTCAGTGGTTAGTATAAACCAGTTTGAACTGCCTGTAATGTAAGACGATTTATATATCTATCTATACTCCACGCGTCTTTGCAGTACGTGTTGGTCTAAATGCCTACTATAGTGAACCAGCTAAAGGTCTTCGCACACTATATCAACTCCACGCCACTGCGACAGCAACTCAACTCACACTTTCGATGAGTAGTCAACTAGATGATCCACCCAATGGTCACTAGTGGACAACGCGGTGTCAACGAGTGGGCAACGCAAATTGTTGCCCGTCACGCGTCAGTCGCAAACGCATAGTCGTTGCGGGGACGACGTGTGGTCAATGCGTGGCAAACGTGTCGGAGTTGACGCGTACAACGCGTAGACCACTCGTCGAACACTACTTTAATTACATTTTTTGAAATTCAACCTACAACATATGACATAGGGCTTAAATTTCAATGTTAGGCATAGAGTCGAGTCGCCGTTGAGTTGTTGTAATGTGCGAAGACCTTAATATTGGGCATACCACCTTGCTTTTTATAAAATCCAACTTTTTATAAAAGCCGACGGACGGACGGCCAGACGGACATGGCGAAACTATAAGGGTTCCTTGTTGACTACGGATCCCGCAAATCTATACCGCATGTATCTTTTAAAACCTAAAAGCAGTTAGGTTTTAAAAGCTATCTTTTTACCCGACTGCTGAAGGAGGGTTATGTTTTTCGAGCGTATGTATGTATGTGACCTTAGGCTTATTCTTTGGCACGCCCTGCAGCCTAAACCGTTTGACGGATTTCGACATATGATATGAGGTGTCGTTGGATTCCTTTTAATCGTGGGAGTGACATAGGCTATAAAATTTGAAAAAAACAGTTGGGTTTTTTGAAAAATCTTTTAATTTAGCTTGTTTCAATGTCAATATTATTAAAGCCTGTATTAAACATCGCCATTTTCTTTCTTTACAGACGAAGCAGCATCACTGTGCGCAGGCACCGCCATCTAGCAGTTTAATGGAGAACTCATATCGTCTTCGTCTGAATATTTCCTCCGTGATTCAAATCTGAGAGGAGATTACTCGGCCGGGTTTTCTGTTAATGGTAAGTACACATAATAGAAATGCCTATGTTCTAGATTATTTAACGTCGGCTACTTTGTATAAAACTGTAATAGACTGTTGTAGACACTAAAAATAATAATCAATAATGTCATATTTTCACGAAGAAGGTTAAAAATGTAGTCTAGAGAAGAAAAAATTCAAGAAGAAGTTATAAGTGTCGAAACTTTAAAAAGGGGTATGTTCTGTCCCTTTTTCGCAAAACGCAACTTCATATGAAACGATGACGCTTGTGGATTGTTACGTCACTAGAAGACGGCAACAACGTGCCGTGCCCCGTCGTGTTCGCGCCGCCGTCGACGCGGCCCCCCGGCAGCCCCGCGTATTCTGACGTCACACACTGTTTGCGTTTTCTCTCTCTAACAAGCAATATTAAAACGGTTCTAGCTTCGTAATTCTCGGAGATATCTGAATGGGATTTTCGTCACTAGGCATATTTTTTTGCCTTGTTTCTTTTGGAGTAATAATAATTTTCGAGTCTACACCCGTATTGTAATTGGAATCTTCCACCTTGGACGATAGAGTTGCTTTTTTAATTGAGTACTGTGCTGCAAATCGGCCAACTCAAATAATCTCCAGCATATTTAATAGCCCATGTGGTGTCGGGTTAGAATTTCACCATTTTTAGTTTCTAAACGAAGGATAACCTAAACTAATAACGAAATAAAATTAACTGTATTACTATTTTTGATAATTATGGTTATTTAACACTTGTTTACTTTATTGAAGAAAAGGGCCATGAAATTGTATCTTATAAGATAAACATTTTATTAATGTTTTAAATTTAAATTAAAGGAACATTTGAAAAATGGAATGCCCCGAGCCTGATTCGAACCCGCGACCACGGACATTCATGGCCCGTCGCTGCTAACCAACTAAGCTATCGGAACAATAGCTAGATTATTATTTATTTATTATATGGCAATTAAAATGCACTGTATTCAGAACTAGAATTGAATGATTAGAAACGCTCTTTATGCAAGTAGGTATATATAAACGGTATTATTTTCAAATGTTTCTGAACACGAGCTCGCTAAAGCTACACACGTGGCAAATCGCGATGGCCATCTTGCCGACGCAAAGTTTAATTGTCTCCAATAAATTTCAATTAGTGCATGACAAACACGCGTAGTCATTAGGACGGTTGTGGCAAAAAAGTACGCCATCTTGGCGTGCAGGGTCGTTTTAATCCGATTGGGGATTGGGTGCCTTCGGATTATCGTGTCGCAGCCAGACTTAACACAGTACTTAAAAAAATATATATACTTACTGGTTGTTTTCGGGGTCATGATCCGTAATGATGGTGATGGTAGGTGAGGTAGGGCACAGCGTAATGTCATCCGGTCGAATGTGGAGCAGCCCAACTGGGGAAGTACCTCCGCCTTGCAGAAGACCACAGCCATAATAACACTACTACTCGCTCTGTAGTAGTGTTGTGTTCCTGGAGGTGAGCAATGTCGCCACAGCTCCCGAGGATGCGTTGTGTTGAGAGCGAGGGAATTTGTTCCTTCAGCTGTCAACACGGCGAATCCTCAAACATATCAAGGGTCGGCAACGCCCATGTTACTCCTTTGGAGTTACATAGGCTGCGGTGTCCGCTTACCATCAGGCGGGCCGTACGCTTTTTATTTTTTTTATTTTTATGATATAGGAGGCAAACGAGCAGACGGATCACCTGATGGTAAGCGATTACCGCCGCCCATGGACACTTGCAACACCAGAGGTGTTGTGAGTGCGTTGCTGGCCTTTAAGATGGGAGTACGCTCTTTTCTTGAAGGTTTGAAGGTCGTATCGGTCCGGAAATACCGCAGGCGACAATCCATTCCACAGTTTAGCTTGTTTGCCACCGTCGTTGTATAAAAATGGTCGTATTGAATAACTTCTTCCATGGAGCCAAGCACGAAATCGCAATAAAATATGAGTTAACTGTGAGTTAATAGGGAGTTAATGTATGGAACAACTTTTTTTTTAGTATGTACATATTCATGAATGAGTGATATTTTTAGGTATTCCAAAATTGTGTTAAGGTTGACGATGAAATATTAATTGAATCTTTACCTACTAGCTAGTAGTCTAGTCCGTGAAATAGCAGGGTCTTGGGGGGCCCTTGGAGGCGATTTTTATTTTAGTACAGTCGCCATTACATATATTGGATCGGCCAAAGTGCTCACAAATTTCTGAACACATTTCTAATGCCTTGACAATAGAGGCTGTACCACGAAGATGACAAACTTAGCATGAAAAAATGTGTGTGTGTGTGTGTGTGTGTGTGTGTGTGTGTGTGTGTGTGTGTGTGTGTGTGTGTGTGTGTGTGTGTGTAATGGTATACATGAAGTTTGGATGTCGAATCATTATAAGGTATTTCAGGTGTATATATTTAATCTATTACCTTACATCTTATTATTTAATACACCTCTCTTATACTTAACAAAACTGAAAGTTACCGTCGTCTGAAATGGTAAGCCTTGCGATTCCAGACGAGACGTCAGCGCGTAACCTACCCTCTATTAATTTGAGGGTTCGTTGTTGACAACTAGGTATAAAATAAATTTAGGTCCCTCGTTCTGTCCTCGCTCTCAACACGGCTCGTCCTAGGAAACTCTAGGGCCCATTTCTTAAAAGCTGTTAACTTGTTGTTGTTGTGTGTGTTTGTGTTGTTTAAGCGGACGCCCGTTTTCCACTCCTTCTATTAGAAAGAGACTTCGCTTGTTCTACAAGCTTTTGTCAAATGGGATCCTCTTTTTTTTCACTCAGAGGTAATGCTAGCCCCATTACCTCTGGATGGTCCATTGTGGAGGGTATGTAGGACTCACCCTTCCGTAACGGAGGGTAATACCCACTAAACCCTCTGCTACCTTACTCACCATCAGAAACACAACATCACGTACCTGCAGAGCAAGTAGTGATTTATTTATTTATTTATTTATTTTTATTTCCACACATACAATTATCATTACAGGCTGAACCCAATGCGATAATGTAGCAAAAAATTATCTATTATAATAAAATAACGAGCTATTCAATATAACAAAGAGTTACTAATGCTACTATTGTGAATTCACTCATCGTACAAGATAATAGGTCTACATGCGTGGCTATGAGGTTCAGGGTGCGCATGGGGCGCGTCATCGGCGCCTCGCGCAGCAGCTTGGTGCGCCCGCGCGGCACGGCCAGCAGCCCGGGCTGACGGCGCGCCCCGGTCGTGCGCGGAACACAAATACCCACCGACCCCAATATATCCGCATTGTATATCTTACCCCTAAGCAGCTTAAAGATATATGTAACAAGTGTAGCTCCCTTCTGACTTTCAGCTGATTGTATCCGACCATGCCTAAAATAAACAATGTCGGATACATCAGCGGATAAAACGGGTATACGCCATATTGGCTCATATACATATACCTAATAAACTTATTCTGTATCCGCTCTAACATAAGAATATACTTTTCATCACATTTGCTCGAAAATGGCTTCATAATGCGCAGACATACAGAGCTGTAATAGCCTGTGTTACGCCCACGGGCGTAATGGTTTTTTTCTTAAATTGTATCTGTCACTCATGCGGCAGTTACAAAGCAAAGAGGTTTTATATCAAATACGATGTCTCAAAACGTATTTATAAATAAATTTAAACTTAAAAAACGACTTAAACATGTTTAATTTAATTATTTACAGATTTTATATGTAGTTATTTAGTGTCTATGTAAAATGTTTTTAAGTGTTTTCAAATCGTGGCTGTATACCGAAGGGTCTTTGCCATACGCGCCTCACGTCAAATTCAACAAAATGGACGACTGACATGATGCAGTGTTTATTACGATTTGTATTAATTTCATCTAAAATGTATTTGTTTCCTCGAAAATGTGATGAAAAACATTGTGTATAACACGGGCGTAAGAAAATTGCAAACTCGAGTCATCACAAGCCCTCCGCCTTCGGCGTCGGGCTTCTGATAGACTCTTGTTCGCAATATTCCACTTCCGCCCCTCGTTAAACAATGTACTATTGCTTCGTGTGGAGCCCATATTTCAGCATTGTATTCTAGCTGGCTTCTAACCAACGCATTATACAAAGATGTTATGGCCTTCATATTTGTGAATCCATTAGCCATCCGTAGTACAAACCCTAGATTCCTGAATGCTTTTTTACAAATTTTAGAAATGTGATGTGTGATGTTGTTATGGCCGCAGTCTTCTGCGAGATGGAGACTCTCTCCCTGTCTCTCGCTCATATTTGGAGCAGCCACCAAATATGAGCGAGAATTAAATCAGTCGCGAGGCCCAGAGTGGATATTTGGTAAATGACTAAGACGGCACTGGAAACTAGCTTCCCGCAGCGAACGAAAAAACCATAGAATGCGAGCTCCTTACACATTTCTACCCAAACACGTGTCTAAAACCCGGCGCGTGTTCGAACTAAACGGCTGCCTGGCATCGTTTTGACACCCGCCCCCGCATAATGGCAATGGCACCCATTCTGTGTGGCCATTTTGCGGCGCCACTTATAGACTTCTATGGTTTCTTCGTACGCTGGCTTCCCGGAATTTAATTTGAAATTGGGAAGAATTTCGTTTCTTTATCTGGAATCCAGGCCTGACTCCTTATAAATTGCTTTTGTTTTATATGGACGCTACACGCCCCGCTCAGAAGGGGGTCGTCGAGCGTCCATATAAATTGCAGTTGTTTTATATGGACTCAGGCCTTGCACTTCCACTTAGACTAGAGCGTGTGTGACGTGCCGAAATTAGGACATTGAGTTCCTCACTTCTAGTCCAATACGTACTCATCAGTCAATAGGGTGTACATTGAGTAGGTACGAATAAAAACGAAATGCGTTGAGGTTTCTTTAACATGATGATGATTTATTTCTGTAAGATGTAGCCTTTTCCAAAAAAAATGTGCTGACATAAATTTCTTGATCCCCGATGAGTAATGCAACGATGATCTTTGAAACAGTGTCTGGTGTTATTTGCTTCCTTTTCCTTGTATTCTATATGACTGATTTGTCGTTCGGCAAAAAATTACCAAGTGAGCCCAATAAGCCTTCTAATTATATCAATTCTGTTGTGCATGATTTAGTAAGTACGTAGGGTCGGGTCGGTAACAGTGGCTCGGGTTTTTTCGGACGTGTTTCGGACGCTCAAATTATGAAGAAAATGTGTTGGTGGCGAGCTGAAATCCACACTCAACGTGCTTTGGTGCATTTTCTCCCTGCATTATCAGTTTTTCAATCAAGACAATAATAAAGTAGGCAACAAAAATGGGATGTAAGCCACTGTGTACGGGTACTGGGGTACTGTGACTTGACCCTGTAGTACAGTCGACAACACAGCTAAGTGACCATCGGAAATCTAATCTGACCTTAAGTGCATTGTAATAAGGTTCTAGGTTTTCACGGTATGGTCAGTTAGCTGTGTTGTCGACTGTACACAGTTGCTCATGTATATAATATTTCACTAAAACTATACTTTATATTCAGTCACATTTATTTGTTTGAGTAGAAATATACTCTAAGCCTAATATATATCAATATCAGTCATATAAAAGTTATAAAATCAAATCACTTGGGATATTTGAGATCAACTTATTTTCTGACATTGTTTTTTGTCGTTTGAGATATAAAAATTAAAAGAGAGTTTCATTTTTATTCTTATTTCAAGCAAATAATATAATCAGTCATCATGATAAATTAAAAGGAAAAAATCCAGAAAAATTACAAAAAAAGAATTAAAAAAGTAGGCTCCCACACTAGGATAGGTAGAGGTACACTCGAGTCACTGTGTACTTCTTAAATTTGATTCACTGGCCACGCTGTAGCCATTTTGAATTCACCGACGCATAAATTTCACTTGGCTTACCGAAGGACACGCGAATCTACGTCATTGCCTAGCATATTAACGTCACTGCATCAAAACAACAATACTTCAACTTGTCTAAATGCTTAAATGTCAATAAATAAAAACATGTGTAACTTACCTTAAAAAGATTTTTTTCACCCACGGAAACACAAAACCACTGGCTACCCATGTGAACTGCGCGGGAGCGGGCGGATCACTGGTTTGTACGTGTTTGGGTGTCGACCGCTCCCGGCAAATGAAAGAAACAGATAGATATTCCTGTTCTATCTAGGAAATATAGCCGCGAGTCAGTGTACCCGACCGAGCCACCTTTACCGACCCGACCCAACCCCTTATTGGCCGACTACGGCAGATCCGAAAGGAAGGGATATGTTTTAGCACTCTATGTTTGTATTTACGTGTGTTCCACCGTAGCGTTCAAGATACTGAACCGATTTTGATGAATGAAGTCTCAATCGATTCGAAATTATGCTCCGTGTGACTTAGGCCACCATTTGTATGAAAAAAAAAACATTATTTTTTAGTTATTTTTCCGAAGTCGGGTTACAGATTGTTTGAACTGTTTATGCTTGTTTTTACCTTCTTAAAGGTCTGTAATCAAATCAAATCAAATCAATTATTCATTCTGCAAATAGGCCACAAGGGCACTTTTACATGTCAAACGGTAATTTACAATAAAATAATAATAATCTTACACAATAATAATTTAAAATTATATATAAAAGGTTAACAAACTAAATGTCACTAAGTTAATGTAAACAAAACAAAATTGCAAAATATGACCATTACATTCGATATAAGATCTGTATGAGCATTAACAGAAGTTAATGATATTAATTCAGTATTCCAGAGATGTATAAGGTTCTAATATTCTAAGAGATGTATACGGTCTCTAAGCGTCAAAAAAAAAGAACATTAATGTTATATTGTCAGAGATGTACAGGGTCAATAACAATAAAACGTGTCAAGATCAGAATGATGTCTCTAATGGTAATAACAGCCCAGCTCCAGCCGATTCCCTCTCATCCACGAGGAGGCCTGTGCCCAGCATGGGGACCTGAAGGGATGAGTTTCACGACGTCCATTCTAAAACACAAACAGAAGTAACTACGAGTACTCTAGCGTCCTCCAGTGTTCCGACCCTAAACTTATTTCCTATTATTGACACGAGTTCATTGTTGAATACATAAATCAAGTGTAAATCATCAAATGGAGCAGCCAATAAAACAATTTATTTTAATATGTTTATTTTAGGCGGTTTCTTGACTTCACATTCATGAATGTCGTTCTTCAGCAATGCCTACTGATCTCGGCGATAACATTAGTTACGAGAAAGAGCTCAGATTTGCGTTTTTTGCGCGTATAAATAAGCTTATTCGAAGCGTGGTAAGTCGCGTATAGGCGCTGATTTTGCTACCCACGCAACTCAAACAAGCCTTGACGCGCTTAAGGGGATGCCTTGATTTGTGTCGTACACGCCCCCTAGACAGAGACACGCTGATGCCTTCCTCGCACGAGGAAAAGAGATGTAACACTCTTCGAATGGGAATGGCTTTTTTGGACAAATTTCGATAAATGCCTAACTTAGTGAAGTTTTGTTAAAATTTCATAAAGCGAGATTTTAGATGAGATAAAATACTATAGTATTAACTTGATTGTGTCGTAAAATAATGTATCGTTTGAGTAGTCTGAGTATAAAAAGGAAAATACAGACCTAACTTTGGATTTTTTTATCTATCGAGGAAATTTTAAACAATCATGTATCGATAAAATCAGATAAACAATCATATAGTCAAGAATCATATATCTGAAAATCAGACCTTATTGTTTCTTAATCTAGTCAGAACGGCGTTTCAAATCACGCGATAATTTCCAATACACCGCCTTAAGCCTGCAACACACTGGCGCGGCCAGGCCGCGCTAGTCTGTGAGAGGCCTTATACGGTCGCATGAGCGCGAGCCGCGGGAGACGCCTTCCCGAACACGGTGGAATAAGCGCGTACCTATATGTTGCGCGCCTTTAAGCTTGGATGCTGAACGGAGCCAAATGGTGCAAATGTGATTTATGTGCTGTCCTAGTGTCTGCGCCAAATCTTGGGCTTAGGGCACCACCAAGAACGCTAGGAGGATGATTCCAATACTATTATTACAGGTTGACCCTACTGCAATAGTGCCTTAATAGTATATTTCAATGCTAGTGCGGAAAGTATGTCATTACGTCACGAGCACCGAGACTCGGGACGAGTGAAGAATGACATTTCCGCACGTGTATCGAACGACATTTTTGTATTACAATTGCGAAAAAATAAGAAAAACAACGAGTAAGGAATTCGAAACTTTTATATTATTATTTCTGTAACATCATTGTAATAAGTACAGTTGAAAAACAATGAAGTTGTAAAAAAATCTGATATATTGGCCTAGGCCGGCGGTCTTTTTTAATTTCCAATTTGTGGCACAGCATCACGGGCATCACGGCGTTCAGCCATGAAAATTAAAGTTTGATTTCTTGGAGTTTTATTAATTTATTTCATTGCATGTTTGAAAAAAGCACTATACCACAGATTAAAGAATACAAGTACAGATACCCAATCTCATAGAGCAAAAGCGTACCGTCCTAATGTAGGCAATTCTGTATACAATTTTAGTCTCGTAGCTACACCAGTAGATGCAGTATCCGAGCTACCACGGCTATGACGCTGTCAGCCTACCTGATAGTTTTAGTAATACATTGAGATATCACCAGATGGCATTGACTTCCCGGGCAACAAATAGAGTATTTTTGATTTTTTTGATATAAAAGTAGTATTTTCGAGACAATATTACACATCACACAAAATTATACATAACCAAACGCTTGGAGCCTGTGGTTCCATAGAACTTTCGCGACCAGTGATGGCGCCATCTAGTGACAGTACCCAATAATACGTGTAGCAAACTTAGCAAACTTACTTAACTCACACGTATGTACGAGTTACATGGATTTAGTACGGTGAATTTATTAAGGTGTAAAAATCTTTCTATCTTCACGATTACTGGTTCAAATGTTTCGCTCGGTACCTATGTCGCCATCTATAAGTTCTTTTTTGTAATAATTATACGTTGTTCGAGTTGGGAGGGCATGACTATACATACCAAGGCGTGAAAAGGGTTGCCAGCCTCATAACTATCCGGCCTCCCTACGCTCGGCCGTCATATGTACTCGGCCGGCAAGCCCTTACTTCCCGGCCTCCGTAGTAATGTACTAAACGTGACTGCTGAAGTTTGTTGCGACGTATTTATGTTATGGGGTACGTATTAGAAGATCGAAAATTGAAATATCGACAGTGAAAACATCTAAGTACAAAATATCGAAAATCAAAATATCGAACGATCGAAATATCTAATGTTATTATATCGACGTCTAATTGGTCTAAATACAAATGCCGAACGGTTAAAATATCGAAAGTACAGAATATCGACCATTAACTATGCAGGCGATATATTAAAATTTCGAATGACAATATATCGACCATTGAAATGGCGACGCCTAAATAATCGAAAAGTAAAACGTCGAACCATCAAAATAACTAACATCATATGGTCTACTTTCATACCACTGGTAAAATTATTAAAATTATTAGTTGTACAGGTTGTACATTTGTAGCTACCCTCTTATGGCCGTGAGAATTAGTTTGTTGTGCTAACATTTATTATTACCTAACCTAAACCTAACCTAACCGCGAGCGTGTCGACTTCACCCCGCTTCGCGGGGTGCCTATTTCCGCTCTAAGGGACACAAGCTAACCCTAACCTAACCTACATACCAGTATCAACAGTAACAGTAGGTATAAAAGGTAGGAAAACCTTTTCTCTAAAATCAAAAATGGCCCAGATATTTGACCTCAAAGTAGGAATTTGGAATCCAAAACCGAATCGGAGCACCCCACCATCCACGTGGTTTTGTCTGCCCTACCCCTAGAGTGTTTATAAAAGAGAACGGAGGAGCGGAGGGACAGCAGCCCTGCTGTTCCTGCAGCTCCGGAGCTACGGGAAGTCACTATTGATCTAAATGTCTTGACTTTCGATGTTTCTTATTATGTCGATAATAATATTTACGACAATTAGGCAGTTGATCTTATATCATTCGGTAACTAATACTTTTGACGTTTTAAACTATGGCATTATGAACTTTCGATGTTTTAAATTCGATATTCTCATTTTCGATATATTTATTTCGATATTTTAATCGGTCGGTAAATTCAACTTTCGATATTTTGAATTTAGACTATTCAACCGTTCGATATTTAGATTTTCGATATTTTCTACTTCGATGTTCTCATTTTTGATGTATCAATTTTCGATCTTCTAATACGTACCCATGTTATATGACCTAGGCTTGTTCTCTGTAGTAATGTACTATAATTGTATTTAGTCTCAGGAAGATACAGCCCCCAGCACCAGTCGGCGCACAAAGACGGCGGAACCGCCTCGTCCCCCGGCGGTACCCCACGCTAACATCTTGACCCGATGATTGCCTGACCCTGCCGGCCAAGTGGTCCCAATTCCCGACATCCACACAGCTCCATTCGCGTACGCCATTGGCCAACGAATTAACGACAATATTGCGTACTTATTCATTTAAACGTCTCCAGCAATTTAGCAATAGAGTCGACTTGTACTCGGTCGTACGCCGCCGTCGCTCGTGTTCGAAATTTGAATTTTCCCGCGCCGCCAACGGACGCGTTCATTTCGGGCGAATTGGCGAAACGGTCGCGTTCGGGATAATTTTCTTATTTACGAAATGGTGGATTGATAATGTATTTGAAAGATGGGGACGGGTGGATCATGACTGCACTAATGAGGCTGTTCGCCAATATGGCTAAACTATATTGATTCGTGAGATAATTAGGATTTTCTTAAAGTGTTGACACCCTGTGCGATTGGACTCTGAATAAGGTGAGGATGAGTGACGGCAAGATGGATATACTTGGTTTTTATGGTATAAAAAAACAAAAGGAGATTTTTTGTCTCCTTTTGTAAAATCGGTATGTGAAAAACGATCATCATAATGCGATATGCCAATTGTTTTTTTATAAATTTATCTAAGTTCTATAATATCATTATTTAATTAATTCCCATACTCGTATTAACTCCTCCATTAACAGATTTTTTCCATCACTAAGTACCCGTTTTCATAAATGTTCATTAAATTTAAATTAAAGGACAAAAGTTTTTGGTAGATGCCGCTACACGCCTCCCTAAGGCGTTGTAAGAAAGAACTGATTGAAAGATTTGGTGGGCGAACCGGATTGTTCCGATAGCTCAGTTGGTTAGTAGCGACGGGCCATGAATGCATGTGGTCGCCGTTTCGAATCCGGCTCGGAGCATTAAATTTTTCAATTTTTCCTTTAATTTAAATTTATCATTTCGCTAACAGCGTTCTTGCTTCATACAAAATTAATAAATATTTATTATTATAAATTCATTTATTTACTTACAATTACAATTATGTATAAAAAAAACCCTCAAAAATCGCTAAGTGAGAGTCGAAACACGCAACACACTGAAGCGTTTATGGTCAAAAGAGAGTAAGTTAGTGTGCAGGTCGAATACCGAAAAATATGAGAAAATCGTGGACTTCTGAAATATTACCCATAATATTTTTTTGAATCAGATAGGTCCAGGTCTACTACTAATTGCTGTAAAACGTAAAACTGCCTTCCCTAAAGAAAAATAAACCGGCCAAGTGCGAGTCGGACTTGCGCACGAAGGGTTCCATATGTACTATTATCAATAAAAACGGCGAAAAAAGCATGTCTGTTGTATGGGAGCCCCACTCCGACTCGCACTTGGCCGGTTTTTTAAGTATTTGTAGTTATAGCGGCAACAGAAATAAATCATCTGTGAAAATTTCAACTGTCTAGCTATCGCGGTTCTTGAGATACAGCCTGGTGACAGACAGACGGACGGACAGACGTACAGACAGACAGCGAAGTCTTAGTAATAGGGTCCCGTTTTTACCCTTTGGGTACGGAACCCTAAAAAGGACGAAACAGTGACGTTTTTTCTATGGAGATAGGACTTTTTGTAGTAGTAGGTACGGAACCGTTCATTGCGCGTGGTCCAACACGCACTTGGCCTATTTAAAGCATTTTAAAAGGACGAAACAGTGACGTTTTTTCTATGGAGATAGGACTTTTTGTAGTAGTAGGTACGGAACCGTTCATTGCGCGTGGTCCAACACGCACTTGGCCTATTTAAAGCATTTTCTAAGAAATGATTGTCTCCTCGCTTACGGGACAAAATAAAAACAACATAGAAATTGATCGACCCAATATTATATGAGTCATTTTTGACATACATACATACAAGCAAACAGATATTCCATGTCAAGAAAATTATTTAATACATTATAGACACATCTAGCACAGAAAAAAACATTAGAATGAAATAACATTAAAATGACAATGATTAATTAGGATGCCTCTTGACATTGAATATTATATTAAATACTAGCTTCTGCCCGCGACTCCGTCCGCGTGGAAATCGTTTATATCGCAGCTCCATACAAACTTCAACCCCCCCCATTTCATCCCCTTAGGGGGTGATTTCCAGGATGAAAACTATCCTATGTCCTTCCCCGGGATTCAAACTATCTCCATACCAATTTTCAACGCAATCGGTTCAGCGGTTTAAGCGTGAAGAGGTAACAGACAGACAGACAGACAGACAGACAGACAGACACACTTTCGCATTTATAATATTAGTATGGATTATGTAGGTATTAAATATTTTTATTTCTAGCATAAAAGAAACTTCAACATGCCAAATTTATTTAGTTACAATCACTTAAAAAGAAACTTAATCCATTCCTCACGGATTTTGTAGATGACTAATAATTTGACCTACATTTAATTCCATAACGGAATGTTATTAAACTTTACAAAGAATGAACAAGTAACTTCCAGAAGCGACGCAAGATGCAAGTGGCATTGGTTCTGAAGCGTAACAGAAATATAAATATAAATGTTTCAATTCAATTCAATTCAATTATTTATTCTGCAAATAGGCCACAAGGGCACTTTTACATGTCAAACGGTAATTTACAATGTAATAATAATAATCTTACACAATAATCATTTGAAACATGCAGATTAAGGACCGATTTAAACGGTTACCAAAGTAAATGTCACTAAGTTAATGAAAACAAAACAAAATTGCAAGTTTATTCGCAAATACGTAGGTATGGTTGAGATTACACGTGGCTGACGTTTTTAGGGTTCCGTGGTCAACAAGGAACCCTTATAGTTTCGCCATGTCCGTCTGGCCGCCCGTCCGTCCGTCCGTCCGTCACGGCTAAGTAGGCATATCTATTTATTTATCGTATGGCTGATTATATTATTTATATTATGTAGGCATAACTAGTCACCGAGTAATAGTCGACCAACTTAAAATGTACTTAGAACGGCCAACTTTCGTACAAATTCGGCCGACGCAACCATTTAGTTGGCGCGCGCGTGTCGATGTAACTAAGACAGGCAACTACAGAACCCTACACTGCGCGTGGCTCGACACGCACTTGGCCGATTTTTTTTTCTGAAACATGTATGCACTTGCACTTGGCCGTTTTTTATATATTAGAATTGGAAATAACTGCAAATATTAATGGTGGTGACTGTACCGTTCGTTGGGTCTTGCGTGAGTTGTGGGGTAGGATTTTGTTATTTATGATACACGGAGCTACGTTCAAGATTTTTATAATATTACGATGTTTTCGTTCGATATATTTTATTTTCGACTCTAATTATACCATGTCAACTAGTATGGTTCTATATGACGAGCAGCATACAGTATGTAGATGCACCATTGGAATATGTCGTGAAACGAGTTAGACCTTTGTCGCTTCTGTTAAAATTCACACTAGTTATTCTATGATAGACTGATAGTATTGTATATTTCTTGATATCTGATGATACGAAAGTATCAAATGGCCGGCTAGCTCACCGCAGGCATAAAAACACTTCTACTGCGAATACTGCGATATCGACAGACACATTGTGTTTTAAGAGTAATCCACATCCAAATCCATACTAATATTATAAATGCGAAAGTGTGTGTGTTTGTTTGTTTGTTTGTTTGTTTGTTTGTCCGTCTTTCACGGCAAAACGGAGCGACGAATTTACGTGATATTTTAAGTGGAGATAGTTGAAGGGATGGAGAGTGACATAGGCTACTTTTTGTCTCTTTCTAACCCCCCACTTCCCTAAAATGGGGGGTGAAAGTTTGTATGGAGCTACGATATAAACGAGTTCCACGCGGACGGAGTCGCGGGCAGAAGCTAGTATTTTTATATATCTCAGAGAATTCAGCTAAACTTAATTGGTTTAACATAATCAACTTTTGTCTTTGTTCTGTCTGGGTAAGCGAGAAGTCAATAGTGACAGTTTCTTAAAAAAAAACCGGATTACTGCGAGTCGAACTCGCGCATCGATGGTTCCGTACCAACAGGTACTTATGTAAAAAGTGAGGCCTTGGTTAATTTTCCAGTTCTCCCCGAAATCATTATCCAAACCTGAGTGTAACTTGTAACAGAGGTACGGCATAAACGACTAGACCGCATATTCTAAACTTCGGAGTTAAAATGCGGGAAAAAACTCCACATTTACAGCCAGAAACAGTCGAAATGCACTCAGGACGATAACAGGTTTAAGCATATACATGCCAGAGAAGATAAAAGTACAAAGGCGAACTTATACCTCCTATAAGGGATCTCTTCCAGCTATGTAAGTGTTCGTTGACAATGCCACCACGCCAATGTTATGGCGTGGTAGCATTATAAAGGATTCTTAAACACTCTTCACCTACAGAGTCTAGCTACTATTAAGTTATTAACCACGTGCCATACCCTTCCCCATATTTGTACTTTATTACATGGCGATCCGAGCCTGCGGCGCTACCACGAACTTCGAAAGTCGAAGTTCGGGTATTTCCATCTCTATCTCACTCCCTCAATCGAGTGACAGGGATGCAGGTATTACGAACTTCGACTTTCGAAGTTCGTGGTATAGCTTGACCACAACCGCTGTGCCGCTTCTTAGGTATGCGCGGGGAGGCGGGGTGACGCGGCGGGGGTGACGGGGCGAGGCGGGGACGGCGGAATGACAAATGCTCTGCCCCCCCGTCTCGCCGCTCGCATACCTAAAGGAGCGGCACAGCGGTTGTGGTCAAGCTATAGCGCCGCTGACAACTATTGATGGATTTTATCTTCGCTCCCCGATCCGCGGTCTCTCACTAGTGGATACTGATACTGACGCTTATAGCGGCTACTTATACTAATCATTCTGGTTACGACAATATCTACTTAAGACCTCAAATAAACGCGGTAAAGACTCAGGAGATACCAGCCGTTGGCCGTGTTGTCACCGATCCTAGTTATATATAAATTAGGTCCCCACTGAAAACCAGCGCCACGGCATGCCCTGGCACTGGCAACATAATGAGTGGGGATCCTCTTAAACATCAGGTTATTGAAGTGTATGCGCACTACAAATAAATACGGGTGAGGGTAGCATTCGTGATTGGCCGAGCTGGGAGCGCTTTACCACTTGTCATAAGCTGCAGCGGAGTGAGGTCACGACTGCGCACCTAAGCTACCAGCCAGCCAGTAGTTTTATTTATTTACCCAGAGACCCAACGGTGAAACATCACGGTTATGTATTTCTTTCTTTAAACTAACATCCTCCATCTTTTCCAGGAGCCGTAGTACCGCCAAGGTGCCCCTCGAAGCCCCAACACGAAGCCCCATGGCCCCCCACAGCTGCCAGCCAACCTATCTGTCCGGGAACCGCTTCACAACCAAGTCTACCCCCCTCGAACCCCACATACAGTACAGCCTCTGCCGCTCTAACACCAATATGCTCTTGAAAATAGAGAACGAACTCTTGCAGAGCCACCGTCAACGAGAGACCACCGGAATCAAGAAGTTGTACAACTCCTTCTTCGTTCTATTCTAAAACGGTTGATTATTCCACGATCATCATCATCTCATCATCATCAAGTGACTTTTAGTGTAGTGATGGCGCAGTGATGGCACTATATGATACTGAAAAGGACTATTCGGAGTATATTATGCATGACACACGGAAAGCGGATCCTTTCACTTGGGAGAGTTCAGTGAGGCTGGTGGGACAGGAGGAGGACCTTGGGATGTATCTTGAGGAGCGGGAGGGTAGGAAGAGGAAGTGGCAGCAGGTGGAGGGGGGGAAGATGATGCGCAGGGAGGAGGGGGAGGAGAGGGAGCAGAGGAAGGTGCCGCCGAAGAAGATTATGGGTGAGTTTTTTATACTTTTACTTTTATATTTTTTTGAAATTTTAGGTTAACCCTACGCAGAACTGATGATGCCTATTCATCATATTAAGGGAAACAATGTCCCAAATGTTTATATTTCCATTCAGTTCATTTTCCACACCAGGATAACCTAAAATTTCAATATTCTAAGAAGAAAAGTCAATGTACAACTTTTCATAAAATGGCCCAGGTAAACTGTGGTTACTGCAGGGCAGATAGTTCTATACTTCGACTTTCTGCTACTGCTTTCATTAATTTAATTGATCGTGTTGTTAGTGGTTAGGTCACGACCATTATTTGTGGTAAGTAAATATATTTGATTAAGTATAGAAACAAAACAAGTTAAGTTGGATTTCAGAACAGGTGTATAATGATATTATTTTCAAAATATTTAAAAAGGCTGATTAAGGGCATAGGTTCCTAAAGGAATACAATCGATTTCCGCAATGTGGAAATCGATGAGCATTTGCGTTTATAGAAATCATTTTATTAAATAAGAGTAAAGGCTCTCTTTAAATACCATAAATAATACTCTTAGCTTCGTTCAGTGAAAAAAAAAAGACCGGGTTGCACTCCGGGAGTGCCGGCAGAAGTGAAAACTCAATAACATTGTAACAGTTTTTCGATCAGGTCACGTGACATCTTACGGTGTCACCCTAAAAATGAATTTGACGCAAATTTATAAACAATTATCAATTATTTAGGCGCACGGCCCGCGGGCGCGTTGGGTGCGACGGGCCCAACGCGCCGCCGCGGCGCAACGGTGCCGGGGTCCGGCGCGCCGACGGGCGGCGGCAAACACAATACCAATGGCAAAAAGTGTTTAACGGCTTTATACTCTTACGAATAGTGTTCAGTTTTGAATGAAGTCGAATCGGCTAGCAGCAAAAAGTGACCTCCTTCACATCTGACGTCACAAGACTCTGTCGCGTATTTAACAATTTTTCCCCACCCCAAAAAGTGCTCAGCGCCGCTAAGGAAGTTTTCACTTCAAAACAAAACATAAATAATTATTTAAGTACGTTATCAGTTTTTAAATAAATACTACGTCGTGATATTGAAAAAAAAGGAAGCGTTTTGCAAAATACTCTCGTCTGTACGAGTAAGGACTCTTAAATGAACGTGGCAGGATGTTCTGTTGTGTATGGACCGGATTTGCGAATTACAATTACCTCTGATGGCTGTAACTTGAGTCGGGAAGGTTCTCGAAGCTGTAAGGATACATTAATTGGCTACTCCTAGATGGCAGATATGTATGTTTCTATAGCTAGTAGGTATGGCGCATACTAGCTAGAAACATACATATGTGCCTAACCTAATCTAGCAGCACACGGCCAAGCGGGGTCACAGTAGATATATGCTGTTATTATTCACGTTAATCCCCTAGCCTGATCCCCCAGGGAAAAAAAAGGTTAGGTTGTCGAGTGAACTGCGACCCTACAGCGCGCGAGCCGAGCGAGCGAAGCGAGCGTGACGCGGTAGCGTCCGGCGAAGCGCCATAACCGAACATTATAATTTTTTTCCTAGTTGAATATAAAATAATTGCCGCTAATTCCCCTGGGTGATCGGGGTCAGGTGATTAACGTGGATGAAGTGAGATATATGGCTACAAGCAGTAAAACAAATCCTGCACTCAGGCAGACACGCGTCGATACAGTAAACTTAAGTGAAGGTCGGGGTAGTAAGCGGTGCATCAGTCCGCGTGCCGCCCGTGCGCCTCATAGAACTTGGTTCTAAAAGGAGCGCAGGTGTGGAAAAGCAACGCTAGTTGAGATACCGCTTTAGCTAATATATTTACCGTGGTGCGGTTAACCCCGCGTCCGCGAATGTCAAAATTGTCTTTTTTTTAAGTGGATCAAACGAAAACCCGTGATAGAGGACCTCAATAGTTACCGATTTGACTACCAGGCATGATCCGCGAAAAAAGATAGTTTCCAAAATATTTTCGATTTTGTTTTTTTTTTTTAACTGACCAATCGATTTTTTCCGACAAGCAAACGGAAAAGGGTTACACTGTTTATGGGGTCAGCGGTTAAATATATTCAAGTTTTCTACACCCTATTTGACCCGAAGGCCACATTAGAAACGGTTAGCCTTGTTCAAAACGATAGGCTATAACAACGATAGTGTAAACAGACATATTGTTTGGGTAAAAATAAAATCTCGGAATTTTCCGGTCCCTGATGCGTTCGGTTTAGTCATTCTTGGGAAAAACTGCTTCTCACATAGTGATTAGCTACTTTACTCATTTATCATATCATCTTATTCAATCGTAACCAGGGATCGGAAATTCGGGAGCTTTTATACCTAAACTTCGGCCCCAGTACCTACACGGCGTTGTTGTTGAGTAGCATGGAGGCGGACTCAATTTAATTTTACTAATAAATTTCCAGGGATTTCCCGGAATACCGAAAATTAGGATAACATGAACGCATACGTATTAAAGTATTTAAATAAACTATTTTAGTTGTTCCTATTTACGAAATATTATTTAATCCACATATTCATTTATATAACAGCTACATAACATCAAACCAAAATTGTTTTGTAACTTTTATTAAAAATAATGGTACAAACGTAAGTATCTCTGTTAAATCAATAAATTAAAAAAAATGTACATGGGTAAGGCCGTTATTTCTTGTTCCTGATTAAGCAGTTTAAATCGTCTACATTTTAATCACTTCCAGTGTGTTACGCCAATTAGCCATATTAATGGATTACTAATATTCGTAACACACTGGAATTGATTAAAATGTAGACGATTTAAACTGCTTAATCAGGAACAAGAAATAACGGCCTTACCCACATAGCCACAGAAAAGTGAATAGGTAATCAACCTACAGCGACACACGTGGTATTTTTGCATTTCCGTTCTTGTCTAATGTATGTCATATTACGAGAACAATATTTCTTTGCTATTCCGCTAAAAAAACGTGCTGGTCTATCAGTGAAGATAAGATGCAACTATTAGATATTAGATAAGTCTAACGATATAAACGTGGCTTTCAAAACGAATAACACCTTGCGCTTTAGACTGTGCAATGGCAAGGAGAAAGTGGAAAGCTCAAAAAAGTCGGGAGTCTATAAGCTTGGCTGTGACAATTGCAATAAAGTTTATGTGGGACAAACAGGCCGTAGTTTTAGCACAAGGTATAAAGAACATGTTGCGTCGTACCGGCATAATCACCCGGACAAGTCTAATTTTGCAAAACATTTATTGGAGAATAACCATGCGATGTCTGACAATCATTCTTACAACATCTTGCATGTTTGCGAAAAAGGATTGCGTTTAAGTGTTCTAGAACAACTAGAAATAATTAGGTACAACAATAGAGGCGTTATTATTAACGAACAATTGAATGTTGCGTCATCACCGTTACTACGTGTTCTTCCATCTCTTTCACGCATGAATGGTAGTATGGGGGGACAGAATATAAATATGGCGGACGGGAGCCGTCAGCCGGGCGGCTCATTTGCTCAGTGGACGTGGCGCAAGCAACATCTCCTGCCAGCATCTCCTGATGATGCCTCGTAGAGAGGCGAAACACGTGTCGAGGTTTTTGTCAATATTGGTGGTGGTTTGCTGTAATTTTTTGCATGTTTATACGCAAATAGTTGCATCTTATCTTCACTGATAGACCAGCACGTTTTTTTAGCGGAATAGCAAAGAAATATTGTTCTCGTAATATATCATGGACTTCCGCAAAGTAACGCCTGATACAATATTTTTTTTTTAATGTATGTCGTTAAAACTGTTTACCAACGTGTATGTTGACAAAAATCGCTGAAAATAGTCATAACCTAAAAAAAAGGTATGCTTTTCATGATGCTTTATTTGAATCCCGGAACTTAAATAATTAAAATATTCTTTTTAAGAAGCTGACTCCATAATTGCTTCGCTTTTTCCGGGATTTTGCTAGGTTTAGGTATAAAAGCTCCCGAATTTCCGATCTCTAATCGTAACACAAAAAACAAATTTACACCGTACGTAATAAAGTTCATATTAAATAATCACAACTGAAAACAAATCCGCATATTGTTGTAGAAATATCGTAAACATTTACATAAAAATACTATCATTACTCCACTTTTTATCCAAGACTTCTTTAAAACAAAACACAACTGTGGACTTTATCACAAGGTATTAAAACAATACTCAGAATGTCTTCATTAGTAAATGAACCTTATCATCATTAAAATAGAGCTGTTGATCGTTAAATATCGTTAGTTTCCACGTTTGCAGACGTCACGGCATCTGCACGCTTCGTTTTACGCTGACTTTTGTTGATACAGCCCCGCCAATCAGCGAAGATGGCCAAAGAGTTTACGCAGATGCGACAGAGTAATGTAGACGATTACATCCGTTTTTGAACCTTGTGGCTACGTAATAAGGACTATGTTGGATGTCTTTTTACGCATGCGTCGGGTGCGTGATGTTCAAAATCAAAATCAAAATCAAAATCAAAATATTTATTTTGTAAATAGGCTTAAGCTAGCTCTTTTACACGTCATGTTTTAACTTAACTACTCAACTTAAGCTATTTTACAGATAAATGCTTCTTTGTCATCTATAAATTCTTTTACAGTATAATAAGATTTCTCTATAAGATGGCGCTTAACGCTGAACTTAAATCTATTCATTGACAATTTCAGTATATCAGAAGGTAGCTTATTGTAAAATCGTACACAGTTCCCCATAAACGACATATTCACTTTGCAGAGACGGTATCCGGGAATGGCTAATTTATTCTTATTTCTAGTGTTATAATTATGAACATCACTATTTAATTTATACATGTCAAGATTTTTACGAATATACATTATATTTTCATAGATATATTGTGAGGCAACGGTGAGAACATTGATTTCTTTAAACCTATCTTTCAGAGAAATGCGTGATCCTAAATTATAAATATTGCGTATAGCACGTTTTTGTAAAATAAAAATTGAATTAATGTCAGCAGCTTTGCCCCACAATAGAATACCGTAGGTCATGACACTATGAAAATAGGCAAAATATACCAATCTTGCCGTCTCAACGTCTGCAAGTTGGCGAATCCTTTTAATTGCGTAAGCAGCTGAACTCAGTCTCCCTGCCAGAGTAGAAATATGTGGACTCCATTGCAATTTTGAATCTAAGGTAATGCCAAGAAAAACAGTTTTATCCTCCAATTCAATAAGTTCGTCTTTTAGAACAATCTGTGTGTTATTTTTATGCTGTACATTAGGCAATGAGAATCGAATACACTTTGTTTTTTTTGCATTAAGGAGCAAATTATTTATGGTAAACCAGTTAACAATAGACGACAGTACATTATTTATTTCACTAAAACTGTCTTGGTTTCTTTTGACTTTAAATATTATCGATGTATCATCTGCAAAAAGAACTAATTTATGTTTTCCATTCAGTACATAAGGTAAATCGTTTATGTAGACAAGAAATAAGAATGGTCCCAGAATAGACCCCTGGGGGACCCCCATAGAAATAAGAGACCCAGCTGATTTGGTTTTATTTATGTCTACTCTTTGAGTTCTGTCATTCAAATACGATCGAATGAGATCAAGTGCTTTGTCTTTCATGCCATAATGGTTCAGCTTTCGAATTAGAGTGTCGTGATCCACGCAATCGAAGGCTTTAGACAGATCACAGAACACGCCTATTGCATCTAGTGATTGCTCCCATGCTTCAAAAATATGTTTAATTAAGGTCGTGCCTGCATCAATAGTAGACCTGCCCCTCGTGAATCCGTATTGATCTCCATGAAGCAAATTATTCATATTAAAATGGGATAGTAACTGATCGAGGATAATTTTTTCAAATACTTTGCTTATGGCAGGCAAAATGGATACTGGTCGAAAATTTGTGGGGTCTGATTTTGACCCGGACTTGAACAAAGGAATGACGCGACTGTGCTTCATTAAATCAGGGAAGACCCCTGCATCGACACATCCATTGAACAATGAAGCTAAATGCGGTGCAATGGGATCCATAATAGACTGCAAAACCTTTACAGATAAGCCCCAAAGATCTTCAGTCTTTTTTAAATGTAAAGACCTGAACGCTTTCGTAACCATTTGAGGGGTGACGTACTTAAAACAAAAAATCTTTGAACATTCAGGCACATTTGTTTTTAACAGTGACTCAGCCATGAAAGGAGAGGAATTCAATGATCTGGTTGTTTCAAGGGGGATATTTCTAAAAAAGCGTTCAAACTCATTTGCAACTTCTAAGTCAGATTCTATAACTTTATCACATACTAGCAGACTAAATTTAGGGTCACGCGACGTTACCTTACCAGTTTCACTGCCGATAATTTTCCAGACGGTCTTAATTTTGTCATTTGAGTCTCTAATTTTACGTGCAAAGTGCTTGGATTTGGCTATGATACATATTTGCTTAAATAGTTTACTATAGGATTTTACATACTCGCTAAGGTCATTATCCCAGTGTGATGCTCTTAATGCGTATAACTCATACAAATGATTTCTCGATTTGTGAATCCCAGGCGTTGCCCAATCACTGAATCTCGCCCTGTTCTTTCTTACAACTTTTTTTAGTTTAAAACATGCGTTAAACTCATTTTCAATACATATAAATAATTTACTATAGAAATCATTGGGGTCCTCAATTGGTACTCTTAAAAAATCGAGTTTACATTGCACATTATTGTTAAAAGATTTTAGCCTCCTTTCTGTGACTGGTCGGAATAAGATGTCTGAAGGTAATTTACCCATCTCAACACTGAAAGATGCGATTTGGCCGCAGTGGTCGGAGCCCAATTTGTCAAAAACATTTTTACCTACTGGGGTTTTAGTACAAAAAATATTATCTATACAAGTTGCCGACGTTTCTGTAAGTCTTGTAGGTTCACAAAAAAGATTTACCAAATTGAAAGACTTAAACAAATGTAATAAACAGGAGGACGTGTTTGAATCATCTAGTAAATTTATATTGAAGTCTCCACAAACAATAATACATTTATGACTGTTAAATACTCTATTTAATGCATCCTCCATAATGGACTCAAAAATACCGAAATCCGCAGATGGGGGCCTGTATACGCAAATTACAATGAATCGATCGAGCTCAGCGCATGACAGTTCAATTGATCTCTCGACAGATAAACTAACAATGTCTTTGCGTTCTTTACATTTGATATCCTTATTAACAAGTAACAAAGAACCGCCTCGAATACTTTTCTGTCTAGAGAATGAACTCGCAACATTGTGATTATTAAAATTAAACATAATTTCGTGGCTTTTGAGCCAATGCTCCGTAATGCAGAGGACATGTATGTCATAATTATTAATAAATAAACCCACTTCCAATTCCTTACTAGCTAAACCTTGAATATTTTGATGCACAATATTAAATGTCGACTTAGATACTAAACAACTTGGCTTCGGTAGAAGTCGGTGGCCGCTCGGACCGGGCCGGCGCGCGGCCGCGGTCGCGGGCGCTGTCAAAGTGCTTAGTTTAAAGCAGGCACAGCCGCTGCGCTGCTGTCGGGCTCTGCGCTAATAAAACTCAACGCAAGTTCCGGTTTGGCACTCGTTATGCTAGTCATAACGGGGTCCATACTAATAATATTATACGCTAACAACTTAGCACAGTTAACAAGATACTTCCTAGGAAGATGCGAATTTCCGCGTGTCAAGACAAAAGATCTATTAATAAATTTGTTAGTATCAAAATATGATACGTTGTTATGATATAATGTCAGCTTATACAAAATTGTATTCAAATTATAAATGTCATTATTTTGTTTTATAGATAATGTTTTTGAAAATGGGAACGCACATACAATAATTTTTATATTACTATTCGCTACTTTAGTGAGCGTTCAAATTAGTTGAAGCAATTAGGAACAGGAATAGTAAGAAAGATGTCTTTTCGAAGATCTCACGGTTTACACTAAATTGCCATACGATAAATAAATAAATAATAGTAAGAAACGTCATACATATGCACTTGTGTTAACAGTTGTGGTTATATGGTAGATTTGACAATCCGGATATTACTTACACCAAAATGTAAATTGTTGAGTGCGAAATTCTTCGTATTTTTGGTGATAACAAATGGACTGGTAATAACATTCATCATCATCATCATCATACTAACCGAAAGACGTCCACTGCTGGACATAGGCCTCCCCCAAAGAGTGTCCAAATGACCGGTCATGTTCCACCAGCATACAGCGATGTCCACCTTGTGGGCCTGCGCCTGCCGGTACGTGGCCGCCACTCGGGAACCTTTTCCGCCTCAACGGCAATCGGTTCTACATGCAATGTGCCCCGCCCACTGCCACTTAAGTTTAGCGATTCGAAGGGCTATATCGGTTTTGTTCTGCTGCGGATAGCCTCATTTCTGATGCGATCACGCAAATAATCTCCCAGCATATATAGCCCTCTCCATTGCCCTTTGGGTGACTGACCCTTCTAATGAGTATGCTAGGCGAGTAAGACTAGGTCGCAAAAAAAAACACATTGTTCTGTACGGTATGGCCATTTATTTTTTACCGGGCAGGCCTCGAAAATACCGGACTGTACGCTTAAATACCGGACATCTGGCAACCCTATCTGTATAGCACATAGCACTTGATATGTTGTTGTCATATTTTGGTACCTACATTCAATCGAATCTAGGTAGCGAAGAAGCGATGTAATAGTAAAAAAACATCGTTAAATTGACCATGACTTCATAATTCTAATACCACATGTAAATAGGTACCTACTTACTTGTTATCATTAATCCTTTTATTGATTATTACATAATCATGTAACCTACGATGACTGCGAAGTGTGGAGAATAGGATTTAGCTGAAGTTCTTCCATTGTACATGCAGGTAAAAGTATTTTTGAAATCGGATTAGCGGTTCCGTGGAATATCCATTACAAACTTACGAACTTATGAATTAACAAAGCTACAATCTCACAAACTACTCCTTTTATTATATTTGAATGTTCACCCTGTTATCGTGCCAATAGATAATGCAATAAGCATTATGAGCATGATAAGTAATATTCACATTTCACACAACAGCCTCTGAGAGCGCTCGTGCTCATACTCAAGATAACATAACCTGTTACCGCGTCTCCTATTACTTAATCTTTGCCGATAAAATTGATAAACTAGGTGACAAAATTATAAACTCGTGCAATACAGTAGTTAGCGACGCGTCTTCGCCGCAGGCGTTTAAAAAGTTAGCGGGGTTTTACGTACTGTGCCTCGTCAGTGTTGTGTTTTGGTTTCGTGTGTGTGCGTGTGTGTTTTTAAGCGTAGTAACGTGTTTAGTATCAAGTGACGTGTCTGGATTGTCCGTTTTACTGTGCCCAGCGGCCTGTAAAGGTTAAACAACTTTATATATGTATGTGTTTAGGAACTAAATTCTGAACGAAGTTCTGACCAACTGTGGGCTGGATACAGATTACTGGACGAGATACTATAACACTTGTGACAATAGTTAACTAGTAAAATTAGGCTATGGTAACAACATATTAGTTAGCACTGTTCGCACTTAGCAGCGACAATATAGCCATTTTGGCTTAAAACATTCTCTTGACAAGACTTAATACATATCACTTGACACCATTTACATAATACAACTAGATCATTTTCACTAACCAAATTAAATAATAAAACCGGCCAAGTGCGAGTCGGACTCGCGCACGAAGGATTCCGTACCATTATCTATAAAAACAGTTAAAAAAATTGTTGTATGGGAGGCCCTCTTAAATATTTATTTTATTTTGTTTTTGTATTTGTTGTAGCGGAAACAGAAATACATAATTTGTGAAAATTTCAACTGTCTAGCTATCGCGGTTCTTCAGATACAGCATGAAAAAAAAAACGTTTGTTGTATGGGAGCTCCCCTTAAATATTTATTTTATTTTGTTTTTAGTATTTGTTGTTATAGCGGCAACAGAAATACATCATCTGTGAAAATTTCAACTCTCTAGCTATCGCGGTTCTTGAGATACAGCCTGGTGACAGACAGACGGACGGACAGCGAAGTCTTAGTAATAGGGTCCCGTTTTTACCCTTTGGGTACGGAACCCTAAAAACTAAGTTAAATCTAAAAAAGGCATTGTACCGAATTGCAATGCTAATGCGTTGCGCGAGCGAGACAGCTGGCGGTCTTCGGTCGCCACTTACATCAACCATCACTTACTTAGCCCTTGATTTTATTGACCAGCACGTCTATCATGGAACGGCCGCGACATACTCTCGATTTTTCTCGCACTATACCTCTTGTTCTAAGTGTTCTAATAAGAGAGAGACGGATAGTGCGAGAAAAATAGAGAGAGCTCGCGCGCCGTCGCGTGATAGCCGTGCAGCTACCTCCCCTTGCCCGCCTAGCCCGAGAACCATTGTTATAGACATAACCACAACTTGGAAAAGTTGAAAAACCCTCGACATTTTTATTTCAAAGTCCAATATCTCAAAAACGGCTGAACAGATTTTCATGAAACATGGCTAAGAACACTCGGGATAAAATCATCTATGACACAAAAAAACCGCATTCAAATCGGTCCATCCGTTTGGGAGCTACGATACCACAGACAGATACACAGACACGTTAAACTTATAAAACCCCTCTCTTTGCGTCGGGGGTTAAAAAGCAGGTCAACCGTCGGTAAGGTAGAAAATTCCAGCAGTTTTATATAAAAGCCTCAAAATAATCTCAACTCATAATCGATGTTACTGCACAGAAATAAATAAACAAAGAATGCGACACTGTATATCACTGTCAAATGAAGAAGGTGGCAACAGCGTATAGACTTCGCTGTTTAATAATGTTTTTTCTATTTTATACGGCTGTCTAATGATAATGACCTTAGTAACGATGTTGGTTTGATTGCTTTCTTTGCTTCCAACTGGCTAGCACTATTATAATAGCAAACAATGACTAGGTTTTGTTTAATAGCGGCCAGGCGCCTGATCCCGAACTAAAATCTAAGTTTAGTGTGCTCAGCGGGACTAGTGGGGCAGTTTCAGGTGATAATGTGGACACGCTGGACAAAAGCACCAAATTTTGAAGTGGAAATTTCTTTAGCGGCGCTGAGCACTTTTTGGGATGGGGAAAAATTGTTAAATACGCGACAGAGTTTTGTGACGTCAGATGTGAAGGTCACTTTTTGCTGCTAGCCGATTCGACTTCATTCAAAACTGAACGCTATTCGTAAGAGTATAAAGCCGTTAAACACTTTTTGCAATAGCATATTCTGCAAATAAATTTGTAATAATACCAACGCGTCCTTCACCGTTTTGCTAATTGTTTATAAATTTGCGTCAAATTCATTTTTAGGGTGACACCGTAAGATATCACGTGACCTGATCGGAAAACTGTTACAATGTTATTGAGTTTTCACTTCTGCCGGCACTCCCGGTGTGCAACCCGGTCTTTTTTTTTCAGGTACTTGTTAGGTCCATAGCTTTAAGTTTTTTATAGGAACCAACTCCTCCGTCGGCCATCTTTAATTTTATCGCGGCCATTTTGAATTATACGTATATCATTAATATCTCGGGTTTTAAATAACGTAGAATCACAAACTTAGTGTCTAAATATACATAGCTTTAAGTTTTTGATAGGAACCAACTCCTCCGTCGGCCATCTTTAATTTTATGGCGGCCATTTTGAATTATACGTATATCGATAATATCTCGAGTTCTAAATAACGTAGAATCACAAACTTAGTGTCTAAATATACATATTTGGGGTCAAGGAATTCAATTAGATATTTTTTAGAGTCGGGTTCCCAAAGGATATAAAACGGAACCCGGTTCCTAAGCTTCCGCTGTCCATCCGGCTGTCTGCGTATCAGCAATAGCTAGACTTAAATTTTTCACAGAAGTTGTTTTTATGTTGCTGTTTTAACAAACATTCATAAAAATAAAAATAAATTAAAAATTAAAAACATCATGTGCTCATACATGAAACGTAATTTTATGGCGTTTTTTTGCCCGCCCATAACAATCGGTATATCTCTAGAACCGTAATATGTAGACACTTGAAATTTCCGCAGATTATGTATTACTTATAGCCTCTATAATAACAAGTAAAAAAAAATGGTGCTTTTGTCCAGCGTGACCACATTTAAGTACGACAATTTGTTTAAGCACTCTGCCCCACTACACCCCTCCCCAAAGTAGTCAACCCTCCCCCCCAATCCAACATCCGCCACTGGTTTTGTCGGCGGCTTTGTATAGACCGCGCCAGCTCTCGTGAATAGACCTGTACACACAGATATATATGCACAGATCAGGCAAATGCATGTACTTTGCGTGTCCGAATTCGGACTCCGAGTTGGCACTCCGACTTACATTCCGCGCGCGTCTGTTGTGGTAGCCGGTTGTCCGTGAATATTAAGAAAATACCTACCTTATTGCAGAATCGATTTTGCGCGGACAACGGGGAATTCAGGTCACTAATTCGCCCGTTGTGACGTTAAAGTAGGTAGAAAAAAGTGACACGGTTGGTTTCCATACAGATTGAGGTGTTTAAGTTATCTAGTCTATATCTGTATCTGTGCCTGTACATATATAATTAGAGTGGCAAATTTTGCGACTGGATAGAAAACCCTCCCTATGGGTTAAGAAAAAAGTAAGTAAAATATGCGAATGCTAATAAAATAAAATAAATCAATATTAGGGGACAATCTTACACATAAATCGACCTAGTCCCATAGTACGCTCAATAAGGCTTGTGTTATGGGTAGGTACTAGACGACGATATATTGAATAGATAGAAATACTTAAATACATAGAAAGCATCCATGACTCAGAAACAAATATTCATGCTCATCACGCAAATACACTCGCGGTCAAAGAAACCGGGTCAGTACGAAAATCTGTAATATCTCCTAAAATAATAAAGCTAGGGACATGAATTAAACTGCATATTGTAGATAATTTTATACTGAATTAAATAACATCAAATGGTGGAATCGTAATTCTTTTGTTTAATAAAATTACATAGGAAACAAAAAATCAACCAATTTTACGTACAAAAATAAGCAGTAGGTACTTCACATACAACACAAAAAATAAAAATTAATACTTCGTATTGCCTCCTCGGGCTCTTCTTACAGCTTCTAGACGATTCGGCATGCTGTTTATTAAGTTCTTTATGCGTTCTTGCGGGATATTGTCCCATTCTTCCACTAACGCCTGTTTCAGGTCTCTAAGTGTAGCTGGGGCGGGGTTTCGAGCTCTTACACGCCTCCCAAGCTCGTCCCATACATGCTCAATCGGATTTAAGTCCGGACTCCTCGAGGGCCAGTTCATACAGTTGATACCAACCTCCAAAAAATAATCTCTGACAATTTGAGCTGTGTGTGGCCTGGCGTTGTCATGCATAAACATAGAATTTCCACCCATATTAATTAAGTATGGGCCGACATGCTCATTAAGAATCTCTTCTACATATCTTGCACTCGTTAATGATCCATTTTCTATTAAAACTAACTCCGAGCGACTCTCTGAAGAGATTCCAGCCCAAACCATGACTGACCCACCGCCGAACGCCACTTTTTCCTCAAAACATGCTGGAATAAAACGTTCACCAGGCCGTCTGTAAACTCTTTGCCGCCCGTCATTTGCATAGAGCATAAATCTGGATTCATCGGAAAACAAAATTCTTGCCCAATCTTCGTCACCCCAGTATCTGTGATCGCGGGCATAAAGTCGTCTTGCTGTTCGATGTATTCTTTCAAGTTTTGGGCCATTGGCCGGCCTATGTGGGGTCAAATTTGCTTCTTTGAGCCGCCGCCTGACAGTCCGCTCGCTGATGCCGTCCCTTCGGGTCTCTAAAAGCTGATTTTTCACTTCAACTGCTGTGAGGTGCCGATTTCGGAGCATGGTTGTAACAATAAATCGATCTTCTCTAGCTGTAGTACATCTTGTTTTGCCAGTTCCTGGTCTTCTAAGGTTCTGCCCAGTTTGTAGGTAACGTTGGAGGACTCGCTGCACTGTAGAAAGTGACACACCTGTTCTTCTCGCTGTATACCTCTGACTTCTTCCTTCTTCTAACATAGTGATGATACGAGTACATTCATCTCGTGTTAGCGGCATGATAGACATTCAAGAATGACCACAAAATAAAACAATGACAGCCTTTTATCATAGTTCTTTGACAGATTGAAAAGAATTGCTTAAAAACAAGCAAAAGTAAAACGAACGCAATTTCAAATAAGTACCTAATTGGTTTTTTTTTTTCAATTAAACCTTTTTCCAGTTACTACGTAGAACATTGAAGGTTGGATTTAGAAGGATATTAAATTCTCTATAAAACAGAGTTAGTTTAATGCTGATACGACCAACGATTTACAAAATATTGAGGTTTTCGTCACTGACCCGGTTTCTTTGACCGCGAGTGTATTTGCCCTTACCGGGATTCGAACCCAGGACCTTCAGCTACCTATGACAGCTAGCTAATTAAAACAATTTCCCTAAAATACAGCACCTTCAAACTCATGTGCGGGTCAATTCTTGCGAGTCCAATTTACGGTAGTTATTTTAACATGTGACTGTCACAACTTGAGTCAGAATCGCTCCTATTACGGCCGCGGGTCGCGTCGACTTGCCATTGACACGTTCGCAACCAAGAACCCGCCTGGTAGGCACTCGTAATGTTTGCTCAGATGCCGGCTGAGCCCGCTCGAGACGGGCAGTAGTATGAACCTACACGCCTAGCGAGTTCTGTCGGTTTCTGGTGTATTGTTCCGTTTTTAGTCCGGTTGCGGAAGTGTTAATATCGAAAATACTTAATATCGGGTTAATTCTTTTAAGTCTACTTTGACGGAAGTAATAGAATGGCTGCAGTAAGGCCGCGGGTCGCGTCGACTTGACATTAATATCGAAAAGAGTAAATATCCGATAGTTACCATTATCACTATTATCAGACACGCGCGAGGTCAACAGTTCTCGTTCTCTGTAAACATCGGTGTCCAGAGATCTGACCTGAAGGTCCATTTGGTACAGTCCACTCTCATTAAGGGGCTACCCGAGGTTTTCATCGATTTTTGACAAGTCTTGAATCGTATCTCGTACTTTTGCACTACAGATAGAATTATAAGTCAAACGGCTATCGGTTCTTCAATCATTTATACGAACCGATACGACCATATGACGACCGGTTAGCCTAGTGGGTAGTGACGCTGCCTACGAAGCTGAAGGTCCTGGGTTCGAATCCCGGTAAGGGCAAATATTTGTGTGATGAGCATGAATATTTGTTTCTGAGTCATGGAAGTTTTCTATGTATTTAAGTATTTATATCTATTAAATATATCGTCGTCTAGTACCCATAACACAAGCCTTACTGAGCTTACTATGGGACTAGGTCGATTTGTGTAAGATTGTCCCCTAATATTTATTTATTATTTATTTATTTATAAAGAAATGAATACATAATTTTATATGATTTGTTTAAACATTGTCTAACAAAACACAAATTTCGTATCTCTATTGACGTAAAAGATCTAACATATACGAAAACTACATATTTGGGTTCGTCTATGACGTCTCTAGAAACGTGTCTAGGGGTTTTCATTTTAAACTAATTAACACAAAAGTTATGGCCAGAAAACCAGTTTTTTGGCCTAAAATTGTTCAACTTTGATGCCAAATATCTCGAAAACAATGAATGATGAAATTGATGAAGTAAATATGGGATACTATATTGCTTAAAGCCGTTGTTGTTAATATAATAAGCTACAAAAAACATTAGAAAACTAAGGGATTCAGATCGAAGGTCATTGGCGTATGGGAGCCCCTTAATTGACGACCTCTGTAGCCTAGTTGCAAGGTAGTGACCCTGCCTACGAAGCCGGAGGTCCCGGGTTCGAATGCCGGTAAGGGCATTTATTTGTGTAGTGAGTATGAATATTTGTTCCTGCGTCATGGATGTTTTCTATGTATTTAAGTATTTATTTATTTATATAAGTATGTATATCGTCGTCTAGTACCCATAGTACAAGCTTTGCTTAGTTTGGGACTAGGTCAATTTGTGTGAGATTGTCCCCAAATATTTAAAATATAAAGAGCACCGGATACTTTTTGCACAACAAACGTGAAAGACGGACAAACAAACAAACATACACTTTCGCATTTATAATATTAGTATGGATTTTCATAAATAAGGACATAAGTATCTGTACACGCCTTATTTATGTACAGTCGACTACAAAGAGATCGATACGGGCAAAGTTACAAAAATATGTATCCTCGACCGTAATGTTTAGGCAATAAAGTCGTGTAAAAATACATAAATTAATAATTAAATACATAGAAAACATCCATGACTTAGAAACAAATGTTCGTACGCATCACACAAATAAATAAATACCCTTTATTAACCTCCGACGCAAAGAAGTGAGGTGTGAGTGTGAGGTGTAATAAGTTTAACGTATCTGTGTATCTGTGTATCAGTCTGTGGTATCGTAGTACCCAAACGGATGGACCGATTTGAATGCGGTTTTTTTTATTCGAAAGCTGATGTGATCCCGAGTGTTCTTAGCCATGTTTCATGAAAATCTGTTCAGCCGTTTTTGAGATATTGGACTTTGAAATGAAGATGTCGGGGGTTTTTCAACTTTTCTAAGTTGTAGTTATTTAATACCACGAAGTTGCCAACAAACATACGCTCTGCCTAATGGTATGGACAATTTGTTAACCCAAGACCTGTAATTTACCCTTTTTCTGCAAATAAATATTTATCTTATCTTATCTTATCTAAGCAGACACCATAGCCAAGGACGTTTGATATTCTGGAATAGGCACCCGTATGGTTTACTGACCCTTTTCCGAAACCACCTTAGAATGTCGGTAGAAGATACATTACTGGCTAGAAACCAGTCAAAGTGATTGAAAACGATAAGCTCTAATGTCAATTCACTGCCACGCCTGTACAACGTATAAGTGAATATGCAAACAAATTGTACTAAACAGAAATCTTTATTGGAACCGAAGCGGCCAAAGCTCATCCTGTTTCACATGCGATTATACTCCTAATAGCCGAAGTATTATGGCCTAAAATGGCATATGTTATGTCGTGAAGTCAGTATGGTTGCTAGATATAGAAATGTTAGGTTTATGCGTATGTTGATGACGTTTTTAGAGGCACGACTTCAGATAATATTAGTGCTAAAAGGCATTGTTGTCGTTTTTTATCGGTAAACTACTGCTGGGGAAATGCCTCCCCTTGACTTTCATACGTCCCATTCTGGAGTCTGGAGCAAGTCATTGAAGTACATATATTCTACCCATAAAAAACATTCCATGTAAAAAAGAGGCCAAGTCTCGAAACTCTTCCACCGTAAAAAGTAGTGATATATTTTGTAGAGCTAAGTCTCAGGCATTCTTTAATCTTTATTTGTTTCTTTAAAATTCTGTAACTTGGCAATCACACAACTTTCCTGCATTAATGGATTTCTGCATACCTAAAGCTATGTAGTATTGTGTCATTGCCAAGTCACACAATTTTATTTAGCAAGCAAATAAAGATTAAAGAATGCCTGAGACTTGGCTCTACGAAATATCTCACTACTTTTTACGGTGGAAGAGTTTCGAGACTTGGCCTCTTTTTTACATGGAATGTTTTTTATGGGATCTCACTTCTTTTTGTAAGTTATTGTGTTATCAATACATACGAATTAAGAATGCAGTCCCAGTAGTTTGGTTGGGCTCTTGTGTTTTCTAATCAGGGTCACCAGGTACTCCAGATCTTCGATTATCCTAGTTTTAATAGTTTTCCCTTTATGTGGCCATTAAACCCTAACTCTGTACCAAATTCCAGCTCTCTGAGTATATGGGAAGTACTAGTTCTATTTTGATGATCGTGAGTGAGTGAGTGAGTGAGTGTCATAAATGCGAAACTTTGCTTTCGCTTAACTTCGGAACTAAATGACCTACAGCCTTGAAATTTTGGATTTAAAGTATGTGGTCATAGCTTACTGGATGGCGAAAATTTCTGCGTTCTGGTCTTATCCAGAGGTTCTCAAAAAGGGGCCTGAAAATGCGGCGAAATGGTTCCAGTAAAGGATGGTACGGCAGTGTTTGCTTCGCGCTCGACTTGGCGGGGGCACTGCCGTGCTCCCAGATTTAGCGAAGAGTTTTGGAAAGGTTCTTCGATGACCAAGTTTCGCGCTACATCCATAGAACAATAAGTTTCTGTCAAAAAAAACATTTTGAACGAGCCCAAACTCAACGGGGTTACATCTGTTAAGTACTGAATTCCAATGGCCACCTTCTGTGTCCATCATCAGATCAGCTCGATGGTACCATAATATTGAATTGTCATCCAAACTATACCTAAACCTTGTGGCTCTGAGAGCTGTAGAACTGTCGAGTCTTTTTTTTTATTTATTTATTTTTTTACTTTTAAAACCTTTATTGACAAAAAAACTACATATTTATCGAACAAATTTCACTAGAATCGGTTAAGAAGTGCGACCTCTAGAAGAGAACACAGCTGGACAGACGGAGGAAGCTGAAGCAGTGAACTTCGCTTCGCTCGCTCGTTCAAGTAGTCAAAGCAGTATCTTTGAGTCTCTTTAGACCTGCGCTCCATTGATAATAATTCTACGCGGCATACGTGACTGTTGCACTGCAAAGTTCAGCGAAGTCTGGTAAGGTTCCTTGTAGCGACGCGTGTGTGGGTGCGTCAAATCGGATGTTTCTACGGATTTGGATTGCTTTATGGCCGAGTTGCACCAACTTGCGATTACAGACCGATTAACGTTAAATATGGCGCCGGCAGCTGTCAGTCCATAGACACTTGTCAAACTTTCCATATACGTTTAAAATTTGACAAACATAGCGATTACAGACGGTTCGTTGCTACCCACCGTAAGAGTGCCTAGCACGGCCGACTCAAGTCGACTTTCTGTAAAAACTAACGTTTGTATGAAGAGTCAAGCGTCCTGCTGACCCTTCTTATATAAACTATCTATCTTCTGCCCGCGACTCCGTCCGCGCGGAACTCGTTTATATCGCAGCTCCATACAAACTTTTACCCCCCCATTTCACCCCCTTAGGGGATGATTACGGGAATAAAAACTATCCTATGTTACTCTCCATCCCTTCAACTATCTCCACTTAAAAAATCACGTCAATTCGTCGCTCCGTTTTGCCGTGAGAGACGGACAAACATACAAACACATACTTTCGCATTTATAATATTAGTATGGATATCTAGTGTAGTCTAGTCTAGCTTCTAATCTTTGCTCCCTAAGTCCCAATAATATCACGCGTTGCCTCCAGACTCACTAACGCATTCTATGATAACGTATACATAATCATTGTTATGCGTATTACTAGTATAATAAATGTTATGCAATTTTGCGCACGGGCGTTATGATCTAATCGTACATACTAGCACAACTCGCTGATTAGTCGCGTCGCGCGCGAGTTAGTGATACTTGTGTCACTTACACTGCTCAAATTAGAAAGAGGAGAGGTTTTCTCGTGTTGCGTCGCGACGCGTCGTCGGGTGTGCTAGGCGCAGGGATTCGGGGATCAAATGTCCACCTATACGTGTCGCGAACGATGTCAGAAGTGGAGCAACTTCTCGCGACATCGCTTGACATGTCGCACGATTCTATGGCCTTGTTTATCGCGCTTACTGTTAGGCGACTATGGACTTAAGAGCTCACGCCTGTGAAGACTATAGATATGTTTATAGTTTTGTACCTTATTTCATGTATATACGCCCAGGCGTAGGGAGCGAAAGCATCTTTATGTTATCAATATACCATTTATTCGCACGAGGCGATAAGCCGTATCAGCGGCGCTACCACGAACATCGAAAGTCGAAGTTCGTAATACATGCATCCCTGTCACTCGATTAAGGGAGTGCGATAGAGATGGAAATACCCGAACTTCGACTTTCGAAGTTCGTGGTAGCGCCGCTGTCTTAATGCGAACACTGCCGTACTTTTTTTAAAGGCATCAGTGTTGTGCATGCTACAATTTACTTGTAGATGACTGCCTTTTTAAGAATCACGGCAGAACTGCTAAGCAATGGAATTCGCTCCTGTCATCTGTCTCCCTGTATCATGATCTAGGTGCCTTCAAAGTAAGAGTAAATATGCTATTTCTCTACCAGTGAGCATCTTAAGGCTCTGTTGTCACTTACCATCTGATGGCACTAGGGTATTTTTTTAATTAAAAAAATGATTTAACGTCGACTGTACATAAACACTGCTAAGCAACGCTGTATGTTAAGGCACAGAATAGATAATAGTACAAGTACAGAAAGGACACTCCTTTGATCTTTACAAAAGGCGCTTTTTTCTCAGCCAAAACATTAAGCTTTATGGCCCTCTGACGTCGTCGACGAGGACGTCGACGTTCATCGCTACAAGTACATGCCGGTTCCCCAACGTTGGCGCACCGGCATGTACTTGGCCGCTTTTTTATTTCCCTAAAAGACCAGAAAGATATAACCTGATGGGTTTAGGGTGCAAAGGAAACAGTAAGTTGCTCAGTTAAATATGTAAAGTATTCGGGATCAGGAGAGGAGCGTACAGCGGACTCGACTAACACTAAGACCAAAAAAGAAATGACAATGCTGTTCACATATACAGCTACCATCGAGTAAGGATGTATTGCGTTTACAGAGTATCCAACAGGACATGTACGAACTAAACGGCTGCCTGGCATCGTTTTGACACCCCGCCCCCAACCCCGTATAATGGCAATAGCACTTTTTTTCAGTTTTCCCAATTTGCGGCGCTACTTAGACTTCTATGGTCTTTTCGTTCGCTGCGTGTCGCTCGATATGTGTTGACACGTGGCGCGGGACGTATGTCCCCTGAATCCTTGGCTTAACACAATAACTCACGATACAATACTTGCTAGTGACATCACCGAAGTGTCACTGGCCTGTCAATAGGGAATATGCATGTGATTTAGAAATGGACAAAAAAAATCACGTGTAATCTATATTGCTTAATAAATATACACACATGATTATTTTTTCAAATTATCATGTTTCTATTGATAAAATAAATTGTTTAAAAGTACTATTTTTCAAATTCCCTCGCAAATTTCCAAAACGCAACGCTATTGGCGGAGCGAAACGTGACGTCACCGTGCAGGTCGTTAGTATGATTATTGAAAGTTATTCGCATTGTTTGGCCGCTGTTTATGCTAAATAATCAGTGTTTTTTGGTAATTATTAAGTGAAAAAAGACTCGCCACAATGACTGAAGGCGGTTTTGTCAAGGCACAGTCGGATAATCTGCCTAAAATTGATGTGTTCATGATGACTAAATTTAATACATACTTCGCAAATATTTGTGACTTTACGTCCGCTGAACTAAGAGGAGTAAAAGCTGCAAGGTAAATAAGTTACAGATATTCAATAAATTTTCATATTCCTTGTTTTTATACTCGTGAGATTGGTCAATTAAATAATTATAACCTATTTTGGCGATTCAAATAGCTAGACTTTTAAACTACTTCAAATAGGTGTCTTTGTTAAATAAGTGGAATAAAAAACTAGTAGATATTTATCCATACTATATACTATTTTACTATACTATAACTTTATATATTATATATACTAACTTCTGCCCGCGACTCCGTCCGCGTGGAACTCATTTATATCGTAGCTCCATACAAACTTTCACCCCCACTTCATCCCTTTGGGGGATATGGGGGGAGCTACGATATAAACGAGTTCCACGCGGACGGAGTCGCGGGCAGAAGCTAGTTATATTATATATTTTATATATACTTACTTAATAATAAATTATAAATGCGAAAGTGTGTCTGTCTGTCTGTTTGTTACCTCTTCACGCTTAAACTGCTGAACCGATTTGGATGAAATTTGGTATAGAGATAGTATAAACGAGTTCCACGCGGACGGAGTCGCGGGCAGAAGCTAGTATTATATAATCAAAGATATGTAGGTACCTATTAGGAATGTTAAATGTTGAGAACATCTTTATGAACTTTAACAAACTAGGTTGTTTTCGTCAAGGCTTATAAATAAAACAAATTTGTGTAGGTCACTCAGTAAAAAGGATTAAATTCTTTTAACTTTCTTCGATCAACAGTGCAAACAAAGAAACTTAGCTAAAAGGTTTCTTGATCAAAATCAACACTCGTAGTCAGCTGTTGATCAACAAAAATCATAATATTTGTAACATTAATAACTAAAAAAATTGGGAATCAGAATAGTTTTATGAATAAGTATATAATACAATTTTGAGGTTAGGTTATTGTTTACCTATATTGTTCGCGAGTCGTAATAAAAAAGATTTTAGGTACATACATATTTAATACTCACGTCGAAATGATCTTCACAACAATATAAACTACTCAAGCACGATACATTATCTCTCCTCATCGCCTTAAACCACTTTATCCTTATATTTGCACCTTTGGGCATATGAAAATATTTGCAGTTTTAATGTGATTTTCACACATAGGGACAATACAATATTTATAATAAGCTTTTGTGTGCTCTTCCATTACAATAAGTTGATCTTATAAGCTTTAATCACTCACATTTGTTAAAAGTGTGAATCAAACACTTTGTTGTTAATTTGTTTAAGAACCGCCGTGCACTAAGCTGCACGGTGACGTCACAAATGAGCGCGCCAAAATGGTGGCGTTTTGATCGTCCGAAAATGATAGTAATTTTTTTTTTTTTTTTTTAGCTTATTTAATAATATTGTGAAAGTGTTATATTTTTTTCCGGTTATATAATTACTTATAGAATAGATAAAAAAATAAAAAAATGTCATGAATATTCCCTATTGTGTCAGCAGTAATGGAAAGCGAGATTGATGGTAAGCACACACCATGGCCTGCGCTTGCGCCTTCAGACTTCTGACGCTCGAGGATCGTGACGTCACGATCGGCTAGCGTATTCTCTCTAACAAGCAACATTAAAACGGCTTCGTAATTTTTTGAGATATTTGAATAGGATTTTCGTCATTAGGCATATTTTTTGCTTTCTTTCTTTTGAAGTAATACTACATTTTGAGTTTACACCCCTATTGGTGTCGTCCCTCAACACAGCTCATCCTCGGGGGCTCTGGCGACCTTACGCACCGCCAAGAACAGAAAACCATGAGATATTCAGATAAAGTACTTGAGACACACAAAAAAAACCGATTAAGTGCGAGTCGGACTCGCCCACCGAGGGTTCCGTACTTAATTAGTCCAGGGAGCGTACATTTCATGCCGGTTTCGTCATAATGACGTATTCATATAAACACACAGGATGATTCAAAAAACGAAGTGACACGACTTAGTAACCGTAAACGTATTTAGTAACTAATATTTTATTTTATTTTTAATTACTTATAGGCCACAACAACGTGTCTATCGATGCTATCATGAAATTCGTCAAGTCCATGTTAAAATCAAACTGTGTCTCTTTATGTTCCTCATGTTCTTTGTCTTTTATTGTTTGCAAATGTAATTTGGTGGCAAACTTTGCTGACAGCAGGAACAATAAATTTGTTTATTATCTATAACTAAACATGGATTTATTTGGCACAATAATTTTATAGCCTCCATGGCGACCTAGGCCACTAGCAAAGCATTAAGTTTCCTGATCTTATTAAATTTAACTGAAATGTTGTTTCCGCATGTCTCCTATTTGTGACAAAGAGTAAACTTTGATGTGACAATGTCAGTTAAAGTTCTTTCAATGTCCGTCTCAAGTGTCAATATATTAGATCTACTTAAACGGAAGAGGTTGATTAGATAACAGTGATTAATCATTGATTAATCACATTTTCCATTATTGGGTACGGATAAATAAACGTTCGTTATGCCGTTGCTCTTTTCAAACTTTTTCCATCCTGTATGTAACTTGACGTCATACGCCTGTCATCGGCATGAAATGTACGCTCCCTGTAATAATTACAAAGTTTTCCGATTTTTCCATGTACTTGTAGTATAAGGGAGCGACCACACCGCTGCTCAAAATACGCTAACGCACCGTAAACGCAGCAAAATGTATGAAGAATACGTGACGCATACGACACGTCAACGCGTATACGCAGCGTTAAGCACCGGTGTGCTCGCTCCTTAAGACGATATTACTTGCCAAATTTCATAGTTCTAAGTCAACGGAAAGTACCCTATTAATTTTGATTCCCCTAAGAGTGTATCTATAAACGGCCGTAGTTTTTTTTTCGTTAACTTAAAATTTTCACAGCTTCATGGGACTGTAAACCGCGGTACCTATATGGTTTTAATTTCAACTCAATACCTTAACCCGTTTCTGAGATAAAGGGTCGTGACAGAGAGACATATTGACAACAAAGTGATCCTATGGGTTCAGTTTGAGGTACGGAACCCTAAAAATACATCAGAGCATCCAAGTGTATATTTTGCATATCTTCAGACTAAACAATCACATATTCAGCACAAATAAATCGACCTTGAGCCACATTAGGCCGACAGAATCGTCAGATGGACAGACAAATCTTCCAATTTGCATGAATATTTCTGTAGAAGTCAATCTCAATGTACGGGTCTTGAAACTAGGTCAAAAGCCTGTATGGAAGTAGATTCTTAACGTACTTTATTGAGCGAGCAAAGCCAACGAAGATCTCTGCTTCAGCTGCACGGCTATCACAAGACGGCTCGCGAGCTATGTCGATTTTTCTCGCACTATCCGTCTCTCTCTTATTAGAACACTTAGAAAAAGAGGAATAGAGCGTCAAATCGAGAGTATGTCGCGGCCGTCTCACGATAGACGTGCTGGGGCGAAAATTGTCGACCGAAACGTTTTAAAATGAAATAAATACAAAAAACGCTATTACGAAGTAATGTTTTTAAAAACCGTATTTTTCCTGGATACCTATGTCGCTTCTCAAGAGATGCTAAAGACACCAGTGCCTGCCTATCAATTACTAGAAATGTCACTTGATGACTTAATAATGTCACTAAACACGTTACTCTGCTATTGTAGGTCATTAGTAATTTAGCAAGATTATTATAACAATTATAGTAATTAAATGACAGTGCTGGCGAAGAAAATGGTGGCGCGCAGTGAACGTAAATTGTCAAAACTTTTTTGGTGCAAATCTAAACATTTTTACTTACTAACGTTAATGTACTTGATGTGACAGTGACTTAAGTTAGATAGAAGTAACGCCATCTATTGAACACAACAGAAGTCGAGGCGTTTTATAAGACTGAAACTTCTCTAGTCTGCATATACCAACGCCATCTATTATTAAGGTTTGGTACTTATAACAATGCCACCTACTGCCGTTATAACAACATTAAACATATTGTGAGTGCTGATCGGCTATCACAGAGTTGTCGAAGCCAATTAACAGAGATTTGAGAACTTGCTGCGAACAATTGTCTTAGTGAAAGTTGCCAACGCCATCTATATATGCAGCTCTGAAATATACTTCGAGGAAGGAAGAGACGAAGTTGCAAATAGGGCAGCGAGAGGCGACATCTAACGTTGAAATTGACAACACAGCATAATAGTCACGGAGGGTGACTAAAATTCAGTTGAAGGGTGACTAGAATACCATTGAAGCCAAGAATGTTGTTCATGTAAATTTTTACTATAAAGTATTTTTTTACAATCGAGCACGAGAACTAAAGTACGTCATAAAGTGGCAACTGGCTTCATGAAAGAGCTCAGAGCATCAATTGCTACGGCAGACAACCAGAGTTACAAAGTGGCAGCACCATCTAGTGGTATTCGCAGACAACACAATCCACGGAATCTGTTGTTAACAAGTAGAACTGAACAGTGAAGTAGCAGTCATACAAGTCGCATCATATATAGTTCTTGAACTACTAAACATCAAGCAGCGCCACCTGGTGTTTCACATGGACAAATCAGTGCGCCATCTGTTGTGAATAAGGAGAACTAAGTTGTGCACGACGGAGCACCTATTCAACATGGTGGAGGACACGGCGGGGGAGCGTGTGTCCGCGGCCGCGGTGCTGCAGTTCGCTGCGCGTGAGGCGCGCGAGGGACGCCGGCTGGCGGAGTTCGGCGCGCATGCGTTCGCGAGCGTCACTTACAACAGTTATGGTAACTTTTAATACAGTACTTTAAGTATATGTAGTCCCTAACTAAGGGATCGACTTAAATATGTTTACTCCTAGCGTACCTATACGCTACCTAACGCTTTCCTAAAGCGGCCTTTAGACCTGGCTAAATGCAGTGGACTAACTGCACTCACACTCACTGATTAGAGCGAGATGGTTTATCTCCCCTGCCCCAGTTAGTGCACTGCATTTTGCTTAACACTCGAGTGATTAATCACTATAGAGATTGTATGAGGCCGAACTGTCGGACGAATTTCGATATTCGATTTTTATGGTAACGCCGCGGGATACTGTCGGAACTAGCTCGAACTCTTCGGGGCTGACCAGGAGCGTACTGCTCACGGATACCAATCAACTTTGCTAGGCCACATGGAGAGTACCATATCATCAGCGTTGTTGATGTTATTTACGCATACTCAGTTAAGGCCGAAACGCGCACTGACAGTGGTGGCGTACCGGTGTCAGTGCGTTTCGGCCTTTAAGTGGAATATTTTGCGAGGGAAGCTTAAAATCAGTTCTTCATTTGTTTACTGGTCTGCCGCTATTTTTACACGTTACGAAATTGATATCAGCCATACTTGTTTCCCAATTAAAGTTGCACACTTGATAAATACCCAATAAACATGTCAAAAGCATATTCAGTCACTACAATCAAACGCAGTGACACAAACCAAAACATACTCTAAAATCATTTGTGTTGAACTCACTTTCTATTATCAGCATGTAGTAATAATCATATTAATACGTTCGGAATATAGACACAAACAGAAATATAAGTAGTTATAACTAGTTCAGTACTCCCGGATCGGATTGAGGTCGAAGTTTAGTGATAACGGGCAGACATCTTGTTCTGCTAATGGTGATACTGGTTCTTACTGGTGCTATAACTAACCACGGCCGCGATGGGGCATGATTATGTGGAGAAATACGGACAACCATCTTATATAAGTCAAGGCATGTAAAAGGAGCTCCGGCAGCCATATATTTTTATATGGCGCCCAGACCTCTAGTTACTTGTGTTGACTTGTAACAAGCATAGGTAATGATTGTACGTGAGCTTGAAATACTTTGGTAGGTTTAACAGTGATAGTCCAATCGATATGACAGCGCCGTCATGACAGGGTTATATTACAGTTAAATCACGCAAAGTATACCTGACCCACGACCCATAATAAATTGTGCAAGTAGGTTAACGCACATCACGGCCGACAGATTTACTAGACGTAACTTGTCTAACATTCAGAACAGCCTAACAAAATATAATCTTTTATCGATAAAAATGGTGGCATGTCAAACTTCTCAAATAAAGGCTGATATAGGTATAAAAATCCTTTCAGTGCTTGTTAGCAGGTACTGCAATGTGTTTAACAATTCTGTTAGAACTACATATATATGTTATGACTTTATGTGGATGTAAGTTATACTATGACTTGTAGTGTATGTACAGTCACCAGCATTAATATGTGCCACAACGAAGCACGCATAAATATCTGACCCGACTCTATGTCTAATACAATGTCAGATATTTTTGCCGGCTTTGTTATGACAGATATTGGTGCCGGTGACTGTTCATAAGTAATGTTTTCATCGCACACATTTATGTAAGAGGACACGCGTGCCTATCTATGCACTAATTGACATTTGTTAAATACATCTTCGCTCCCTGAACAGATAATAAATCATTGTGTGACATTTTAAATAATTACCGACAGTTTGAATACAATAACCTATTATTGGATGTAGGTGATAAGCTAAGATGGTTTTAGGTAAGTTTATTTTGTATTTACTAAAAATGGGTAGGTATAGGTACGTAGGAACGGGACAAGAGTAAATCCTGTCAAACGTACTCAAGTAGCTGTAGAAGTTTTTGTGCTTGCGTGTTTTGATAGGAAATAGGTTCTATCGACGCCTAGTAACTGTCACTTTACGCATATACTTGGACTCGTAGTTCACAACGTAGAACAATTAAAGTGGGAAGTCGCAGCGATACGCCATACGTGAGAGCGAGAGGCTGTGCTTCGATCTCTCGCTCCTGTACGGTACACGGCTGCCGTTGCTGCCACCACTCGAAGTCGTGCTCGAGCCATTAAGCGTCTCACAGACTGGCACGGCCTGCGGTGGCGGTCAATAGTATACTGTCAAGTTTACTTATGACAGTTATGACCGCCACCGCAAGCCACGTCAGTGTAATGCAAGCCTTAAGGCTCACAACGAATACTCTTTTTCTGAAATCCAACCTCAAACTCTATTTAATAGCGCGCCATCTAGTGAGATTTCTCCAAATGAATCGACATAGTTTGTTTAGCAAATTAAACCATCCAATTGTAATAAGACGTGTCTCGTTCCAGCGGCGATCGGCGACATGGGTGGGAGCGGGACCAGCTCATCCTCCTCGCACCTGTCACCGGGCTGGCAGGTCAATGACCTCGACTTGGATTTACCCGGCGAACTGTCTATGAAGTAAGTACTTATTGCACTTTGTTTGTATTCGGTATTAACTTCCAGATGAGATAAATGCCCGGCTACAATATCTGTGGAGCTGGCGTCGATGACATCACGTCGGCGCTCTGGTACGGTGCGGGGCGAGCTTGGGTAGGTAAAAGAGTAGGGGGAGGGGCTTCACATTCCAGCGAGGCTCACAGATATGTAACCGAATTGTACGTACTTATTATTGTAGAGAGGATGGATAAAAGAAGATTAACAAAGATAGTGTATGAGGGAAAAGCGGATGGTACAGTTGGAAGGCGACGTTGTCGGACTTTTTCCGATTAAACCGGAGAAATCCTAAGGAAAGGCCAGGTCAAGAGTACCCTAAACCGACGAGCATGCATAAAGAATGTCAGGAAAGTGAATGAAGCAAGAAAGGTTTGTCAAGATCGTAGCAAGTGGAAATCCGTGATCTCTGCCTACCCAAATAGGCGTGATTATATGTGTTTATGTATGTATTTATTATTATAGATCGTTCCATTCGCGAAGTTACCCTTCACATGTCTAAAGACAAAAATAAAATCTAGTACGCAATCATGACATATTCACGGTTTGAGTCGACGTCAAAGATATGTAGACATTCTTCGCCGACTACAATGTAATAAGGTGCAAAAAGTACATATCTTTGAACTCTACTTTACATAAGTGTCCACTTGCAGTTGAAGTAAAAGACATAATCCCTTTTTTCTGCTTTATTAAATTATTTCAAGTTAACAGACGTCCACCCGTGTCAGAGGGCGAGCGAAACCGCCTTATAGTCATAGCATAGTCATAGCATTTATTGCAACCATAGTTTGTACAGGTCTTAGTAACTAGGTACATTTGGACTCATATGGACCCTGGTAGGGCGTAGCAAATTATCGGCTTATCGACGAGAGTCGTTCGTACTCATTCGGTAAAGCGGTTTTTGACTCGCCATCTAACGGAAACAACGGGAACCAATAGACATAAAGAGTTTACAATTAGCTTAACTGGTTCCCCTTGTCCCCGCCAGATGGCCTGTCGCGATGCGACAATAAGTTCTAATGGAGACATTGTAATTACCAGTGAGGCGCTGCTCTCGCTGCCGTCGCTGGCGGTGTTCAAGCAGGAGGCGCCCTCGCCGACCGGCGCCGTGCTGTCGCCGCCGCGACGCGCCTGGCCGCGCCGCGTCGACAGACAGGTGAACATACAGACAAACATACAGCACGGCTAGCACAAGAGACTATCCATCTCTCTCCCATTAGAAGATAATGGTAGTTTATCTCACGCCACGCGCCAGCCAGCTAGCGTCTTCTCTTGTGCTAGCCTTTCTACGGAACAGGCCATTGAACACTTCCGACGTCGTCCTGAGATAATAAGATGTAGTTACACATCAGGTCCACCCACCGTTCAGGTCAAGTGAAAGTATTGCCCATAAATTGTTTACCATCAGGCTGCACGTACACTTATTTGCCATCATGAAAAAAATTGTAACGCAAATTTCTTCTGTAGATATGCTGTACCTCCAATATCCATACAGAACCTTTCAAACATATGCACATGCATCTTATGTCAGTAACAATAAGGACTGTGTATAGATATTTCTTAAAGGTTGTCTGTATATTTTGGAGGGCTCAACTGTACAAATTCAGCAAAAATAAATGTATCTGAACGCAACGCATACGAGTCTAATGTTTAATATAAGCGCCATCTCGCGGTAAAGGTTGTTAGGAATTACAACGCCATCTATTATCAAAGTTCCTCAACTGGTCACATTATTGTACAACATTATTGTTGACATCCCAGTCCGAACTACTTACCCAGAACTCAAAATGACTTCTTGTCCACATGCTTGGTGGTTTCGAATTGAGTCTGAACTCTAAAAACTCATGGGCATTTTCTATAGGGACGCCAGGACGCCATAAAAACGTAGTTAGGTTCTAATTTTAAAACGTAGTTAGGTTCTAATTTTACCCGTAGTTAGGTTCTAATTTTAAAACGTTTTTAAAACTTAGTTAGGTTCTAATTTTAAAAGGTAGTTAGGTTGTAATTTTAAAACGGCGAGCTGGATAGCCTATAATAGGATCCGCCATTTCTAGGTCGAAAAGTATGTTCATTAGAAGTTTTTCATAGTTAACATGGTATTTCACTACAGTCAAATCAGCTTCTTTTTTTAATGAAAGCGTCACAATCAAACAACGTCCTTATTGTTAGTTTTTATGAATATAAAATCTTAAAACAATCTTTTACTACTTTCTTGGCGGGTTCCTATACAACAAGATAAATAAAACACTAGACATTCTTCGGAAAAACAAATACGCTTGTAAACAGGCCGTAATGAGCTGGCTCCTAGATAAAAACTATGATCAAACAGAGGACATTCTACACCCGATAACATGAATCACACACAGTCAGACACTTGCCCTCTTACATACACTTCCATACACACACACACACCCACACACACACACACACACATGCACATATTCACACACAAACACATACCCTAATCTAGGTTTAAATATGTTTATTCTAAATTGTTAACTTTGTTTTATCAACCTTTTTTTTCAGTTAGGTACTTACTACATTACTATGTCACAAATAGTCAGATGGAAGGCAACTGATACTTATAGCACAGGTTATACCTATTTTAAGTATCAGTGACACATTAGACCAGCCAGTAAATGTGAAGTATGAAATGTATCATAGTTGTAAGACACACTGTAACTTTTGGAGTTCAATAAAAATTACTTAATTAAAACAAGTGACAAGGTTATACTTTCCCAGTATTTTCGTAACGTTTATTATGTTGCTAATGAAAAAAAAAATATTTTCACTGTTGTCAAAACCCTGTTTTATGTTTACTCATTTTTTTTCCGCAGTTGACTGACATGGTGGTTGACGGAGGCGACGAGGACCAGCAGTCATCGCCGCACGCGTCGCTCATGCCGCCGCATGGTAATAGTACATTGTTTAACGAGGGGCGTAAGTGGAATATTGCGAACAAGAGTCTATCAGAAGGCTTTTGATGACTCGAGTTTGCAATATTCTTACGCCCGTGTTATACACAATGTTTTTCATCACATTTGCGAGGAAACAAATACATTTTAGATGAAATTAATACAAATCGTAATAAATACTGCAACATGTCAGCCGTCCATTTTGTTGAATTTGACGTGAGGCGCGTATGGCAAAGACCCTTCGGTATACAGCCACGATTTGAAATCACTTAAAAACATTTTACATAACTACATATTAAATCTGTAAATAATTCAGTTAAACATGTTTAAGTAGTTTTTTAAGTTTAAATTTATTTATGAATACGTTTTCAGACATCGTATTTGATATAAAACCTCTTTGCTTTGTAACTGCCGCATGAGTGACAGATACAATTTAAGAAAAAAACCATTACACCCGTGGGCGTAACACAGGCTATTACAGCTCTGTATGTATGCGCATTATGAAGCCCTTTTCGAGCAAGTGTGATGAAAACACATTTACGTCACACCTGTGTGTGTGTCCATGTCCACTGTCCATGTCGAAACTTTAAAGAGCCATATGTACAGTAAAACGTTGTACGATACACGTGCGAATAGGTAATTCGCGACTCATGTCGATTTAAAACACTCTCTTCGGTCGTGTTTTAATTTATCACCACTCGTTGCGAATTTCCTATTTTCGGCACTTGTATCGTAAATAACTAATTTTAGAAAATATTTTATTTATTTTTTACTTCGAAGCGTCGAAGCCTAACCATCAGTCATGAAAATCAGTAATTGAGACTCCATATGTGCTGTCATTTTATAAACAGTATTTGTTAAGAAACAATTAGTTTTTTTAGGTGCTGCTAATTACGAATCTCGACGGTTTTTTCACGTATAAATCGTGTTGATTGAGTAAACATTATTATGATTTAATAGGTGTCAAGAATGAGTCTTTCGTTAAAAGTAAAAATTTCTGATATGTAAAAAAAATGTTTATACACATAACATTATTTATTGATTTATACATTGGAAATAGCAAAAGAAACAGAATAATTAGTCCCGGGTAAATTTAAGTTCGATTTTCTAAGATTTCAATACAAAATTAATTTAATTGTGCCTAAAATTGCCGTTTTTTCTAAGCCATTCGTAACTCCATACAAAACAGCTTTTAGTTAAAAATATATAGTAAAAAAACGAATCACATTAATTTATAAAAAAATTATGGCTATAATTAGCATTGAAATATCCCTCACAATGGTATAAATAATATTGTAATCACATGAGTAAACACAGCTAACAACTTTCGGAACAGCCCTCGTACAACAGACATGATTTTTTTTGCCGTTTTTTATAGATAATGGTACGGAACCCTTCGTTATATTGTATGATGTGCCAAGGAATTAAATATGTGTACCTATGTACAAAACCTGACATGTAACTTGGTATTTGTATTTGTTCGCGAGTCCGACTCGCACTTGGCCGATTTTTTATTTGTATATTTCCCCAGCGAGCAGCCCCGAGAGCATGCAGTGCCAGCCGGCGCTGCAGGCCGGCATGATGCCAATGACCTACCACTCCCAACCAGCACTAGACAACAAAAGTAAGCTTTCAACACATGTATTTATACATGTATACGAGGGCTGCCTTTTAAGTTGTGTCGTTTGGAAAAACTAAAGACAATTTAAGTGTTAAATGGTATTTATTGTTTTTCAAAGTAATCACCGTGATATGTAATACACTTTTTCATTCGATCGAACCAGTTTTCGAAACACTTATTCCAGTCCGAAGTCGGGGTCTCCAAAATGGCCGTTTTGTATGCCTCAACCGCTTCTTCAGGCGTCTGGTACCGTTGACCACGAAGTCGTTGCTTGATTTTTGGAAAAGTAAAAAAATCTTAATTCTGGACTGTACGGCGGGTGTTCCAGAATTTCGACGTTTTGCTCTTTTAAAAACGCAATAGTTTGCCGGGCGGTGTGCGAGCTCGCATTATCGTGGTGCAGTCTTATACGACGTCTTGGGTTATTTTTTCGAAACTCGCCGATGACTTCTGGTAAACAGACAGTAGTATACCAGTCAGCATTAACCGTTTTACGATCCTCGAGCACGATGGTGGCAACGTGGCCACTTTTCGCCACAAACGTGGCGACCATTTTTTTCGAAGTGCTCCGTGAGCGTATTACTTTGGTCGGTTTTGGCTCATCTTGGAACACCCAAACAGTCGACTGCTGTTTAGAATCGGGATCGTAGGCATATATCCAAGATTCGTCACCACTGATAATGTCGTAAACATGTTTTGAGTTTCCTCGGTTGAATTGCCGCAGAGTTTTGCGACACCATCGAACGCGAGCCGTTTTTTGGTCTTCACTGAGTAAATGTGGTATCCAGCGTGAGATCAACTTTTTTACGCCTAAGTGATCATGCAAAATACTGTGAACACTGGTCCCTGAAATACTTAAGGAAGCTTCTATCTCACGGTATGTCGCATGGCGATCTTCGATGATCAGTTGCCGTACAGCATCAATGTTCTCCTGGGTTACGGCTGTTTTTGGTCGACCTTCACGATGTCTATCACCAAGACTAGAGCAACCACGTTGAAATTCTAAATACCAGCGTTCCACAGTCCGAAGGCATGGTGCTTTATCATTGAAAACCGTAGTCAACTCTTCGAAGCACTGAAGTCGCGTTAAGCCCCTTTTGAAGTTGTAAAATATTATCGCACGTAAATTTTCCTTCGAAATTTCCATTTTCACAACTGACTTGTCAACTTTGAACGAACGCTGTACTATAACGGTTGGGCCGATTTCGAGTCATTCTTTTGTTTTCGAATTCTAAATTCAAATATTTTAATGTGACACTAGTTCTTTTTTATGCAATCACGGGAGGTTTGCAAACGACAGAACTTAAAAGGCAGCCCTCGTACAGTCAGCTGCAGACAAATGTGACCCTATTTGCATACAAACTTCAATGCATGTGGGTCACTTTCTCGGCAGCTGGCCAGTAGGTACAGTAGTACCACAAATATAAGTTACATCGGCAATCTTCGTCCACGCCGACGAGTGCTGACAAAGTACCGAATGAAATCGAACGTATGACCATTGCAATAAAGACCTTGTTTCACTATACGTAAGTGTCACTGTCATATGCAATGACAGGTGAACTCGTGCTTTCCCGCTCATGGCGCCAGACAAAATGGCGGGCGCCGGAGCTGCCGGCGTCGCGCGCAAAATTTCGGCCAATGGTCGTTGAAGATTTTACCCGCGCAAACGGGTTGCCTTATGATTGGTTAAAGTGTTTTCAAAAAATGCTTTCTGCGCAGGTACATCTTTGTAACTTTTATTTGTGGTACTACTGTAACACATTTAATGCCTGCCTTTTCGTAGCGCTACGCGCGTAGCCGATATGATTTCTCTACGAGCTACGATTGGGGCTGTTGTTCTAAACGCATTCGACGACCGCTGTAGCCTAGTAGTGACCCTAACTACGAAGCAAGAGGTCCTGGGTTCGAATCCCGGTAAGGGCATTTGTTTGTGTGATGAGCACGAATCCTCCTCATGACTCAGTTCCTGAGTCATGGATGCATGTGTATTTAAGTATTTATTTATCTATATAAGTATGTTTATCGTCGTATAGTACCTATAGTACAAGCTTTGCTTAGTTCGGGACTAGGCCGATTAGCGTAAAATTGTTTCCAAAAATGTATTTAATTATTTATTTTACTATTACTAAATATTTCCCTGATTGATGGTTTCTGACTTGTTGTCCAGCAAAGCTTGGAATACTACGTACTAGTCCATACAAAAAGAGAAAACGTTTTTCCACTTCTAAATAGTTTCCAATCTGAATGTTTTTTTTAGTATGTTATTGACACAATGAAAGACTAGGCTTCTAGGTTTTCCTTTAACAAAATTTGCAATAAATGAAAACTTAGAGGCACCTAATTTTTTTTTTTTTTATTGCAACCTGCACCTTATGCTGAAGCGATCGACATCAAAATAATGTTTTTCTTTCTTCTTCTTTCTTTCTTTCTTCCTAAAATCAAAGGGATTTGTTAACATTCCGTTAGTGGAAAACGTTTTCTCCCGAAATGGAAATTTCATATAAAAAGTACCTATTGTGAGTCGCGAGTAGATATACTTCTCTCTTACAACATCTGTGGACCTCGCTGGAATGTGAAGCCCCTCCCCTTCTCTTTTACCCGCGCTCGCCCCGCACCGTACCAGAGCGCCGCCGTGACGTCATCGACGCCAGCTCCACAGATATTGTAACCGGGTTATAAGTAATGATGATGTCCAGACGGCGGGCTGCTCATGTGCTCGCCGGCGGGCTCGCTGGACGGCTTCCTGCAGGCGACGCCGCGCGCCGAGCCTAGCTTCAAGGACGACACCAGGTCAGCACCGTCAACTGTATTTTATTTTCAACTAGCTTCTGCCCGCGACTCCGTCCGCGTGGTTATCGTTTATATCGCAGCTCCATACAAACTTCAACCCCCATTTCATCCCCTTAGGGGGTGATTTCCAGGATGAAAACTATCCTATGTCCTTCCCCGGGATTCAAACTATCTCCATACCAAATTTCATCGCAATCGTGAAGAGGTAACAGACAGACAGACACACTTTCGCATTTATAATATTAGTATGGATGGATTGCAGATTTGTATTTTTACCTACTTAATGTTTGTACGCCCATTGGCAAGACATAGAAGATCACAACAGCTTACCTATGTTCTACAATAAACATTATTTCTGATTCTGATACAGCTTTACCTTTAGCGCGATACTACGCCGTAGAACGCTTTGTCACGAGGAAAGGGGATATTGACAGATAAAGAGATCAATCATTGGGCATTCAACATTAATGTCACATTATTTATACTAAACGGGACTTAGTCGCGTATAATTAACTTATTTATTTACCTCACTGAGGTCTCCCGACGTTTCGGATGTGTTGCAACATCCATGGTCACGGGACAACTGGCTTGAGCGGGTATCAACGTCTTCTTGCTTTCATCCGTTTAGTATAAATAATGTGTGAGAATCGTGAAAGTTTAAATCAATATAACATGAATGTCGTTACGTGACATTCATGTTGAATGCTAAATGATTTTATAAATGCGAAAGTGTGTCTGTGTTATAAACTGCAGAACCGATTTATACCTACCCACATTTGTGCTAAAAGTGGCACTGGAGCTGGAAATTACTTATAGTTGTAATATTTATTATTTTATCTATGGTGTCGTGATACATTCGTTCGTATCGCTGCTAAAAGTCGCCGTGTAATTCTTGAATTCTTCTTTATTTCGTCTTCACTTTCGTTCTAACCGAGTTTCACGCTTTTTTAAAATTCGTTGTTTTTTTTCTGTGCAGATCTTTTAGACCTAGGTAATTTTCTTCTGCATACTATAACCCTTACTGCGACCCTGTCAAACGCTACTCATTCTAAACATTTGTGCGTTTTAACCCTTAAAGCTTCGTTCACACGGGATTGTCCTGCAAGTTTTTTTGCAGTATACATCTTAACGCATACATAGTCGCAGTGGCACATACAAAATGTTGTTTATACGTGTTAAATGAATACTCACTGGACTTGTCAAGCAAACCGAATACGTGCAGCAAACGTGGAGGACAATGCCGTGTGAACCCAGCCTTACACGCACAAACGGCAACACAGTTAACTGACCATCCTTTATTTATATAAAACCACATAAAGTGCACGGGTGGTCAGTTAGCTCTGTTGTCGATAATACAGTCTGCAACGGAAAGCGGTATATCTATATGGATAAAGGAATGGATCTTTATCAGCAGAGGTCAGAATTTTCACGGCAAAACAAAAGACTGTCGCAAATTTACTAGGGTAAGAAATATTTTTTTATCGATATCGATAGTAAAATAAATAATGGTCCACCAAATAAATATAATATATTATAAAATACATTAGGTTTGTGTAAAGTTATATCGAAACAGATTCAATTTCTTCTTCAAAATCCACATCAGTACACACAGCAGCACATGCCATTTTGTTAGACACGTTTTGAGCCAATCTTGCACTTTACTCATTTTTACTTTACTGAAAAAGTACAATACTAGAATATTTCGTAACAAACGCGTTCGTTTTCAAGCGATTTACAAATAATATCTAGACAGTTCGTATTTGAGCACTGTCATATCAATGAAGTGACGTTTAATGTCTCAATATAGAGTTTTTTCATTTTATGTGTCTGTTATTGTCAATGAGGTGGTATAGTCGCTATATTTCACCTCTTTACTACTCAACTTCGGCAAAGGCAAAAGGACGGGTTATTCAATATTTTCATTAAAAACATGATGTCGTTAAGGCTTAAATAATAACTTTTACACTGAATAATCTGTGAATTACTGTTTTTTTTTTGCATATTATTTTAAATTATAAATTTTTCCATAGTAATTCTCGATATCGATGAAAAAATATTTCTTACCCTAGTAAATTTGCGACAGTCTTTTGTTTTGCCGTGAAAATTCCGAACACTGTTTGGCAAAATCCCTAACATATATTTTGCAAGTTGAGCCCGAAGGCTCTCTTACATGTCACAGCTTAATGATACCATAGAGCTGTAGACTCATAATCTGTTATAACGAGTACTTCAAAAGAAAAAAGGAAAAAATATGCCTAATGACGTCACGATCCTCGAGCGGCATAGTAAATGACAACCGTTTCATATGGAGGTGCGTTTTGCGGAAAAGGGACAGAACCCTTCATCTTAAAACTTTGGACACTTATAACTTTGTGATTATTTAACTTCTTGCGTTGCTTTTATCTCCGTTCTTATTCCTTTTTTCAAGAAAATACATCATTACATTTTTTTTAATAAAGGAAAAATTGAAAAGTTTAATGCTCCGAGCCGGATTCGAACCGGCGACCACAGGCATTCATGGCCCGTCCCTACTAACCAACTGAGCTATCGGAACAATCCGGTTCGGGCACCAAATTCTTCAATCAGATCCTTCCTACAACGCCTTAGGGAGGGTTCGAATCCGGCTCGGAGCATTAAATTTTTCAATTTTTCCTTTATTTAAAAAAATGTATAATTTCGTTAGCAGCGTAACTGCTTAACACAAAATTGAAATACATTATTGTTGATATGAGATGTACCCCTATTACAATGGTATCATTAATCCTGTCGATGAACTTTTAACATATAATCAACCACGAAATAGCTGTTCCATAGAAACATGACTACTTTTATTTACAGCTGTTTGTAACTTTATGTTACAATCTTTGAGTGCTTTACCCTATCTTCAACGCTAGGGTAAAACGACAGTTTTCTTAGTATGACTTGATTTCAACGTGTGGTTTCTGTCAAAGTGCCTTAGGGCGGTATTCCACTTGTCCAAGATTTTTTTTCATGTGCATTGCGTCCCACTCTTTAAGCAAAATGTGAGATGCAAATACACATTGGACAAAGATCTTGGACTAGTGGAATACCATACCACCCTTACTCATTTATTTCAAACAACATACGTAGGGTACAGATCATCTAACACCACGCTTCTATTTCGGTAATGCTAAATCCCTTACCACATTATCGCTTATCGGCATCCATTAGCCCGTTCCAATTAGCTACAAGTTGAAATTTGACAAATCCAAACTGGCAACACTAAAGCACTCGACCAATGACACTTGTACGTCTAGCACAGCTTGCGGCTTAGTCGCTTCGCGCGCGACTGAGCGTCTCTTGTCTCGCTCGCGTAATGCAAATTAGAAATAGGAGGGTAGATCTTTCGCGCGCCGTCAGTTGTGCTAGCCCCGTTGCACGGTTAGTCAGCGAGATAGACTAGCCGTCTCTTTTTAATTAGAACACTGGAGAAAGACATGGATTGTCTATCTCGCCGCGCGCACGCGCAACGTCTTATGCTAACCGTGCTAGTCATTTAAAGAAATTAGAAAAGTTGAAAAACCCCCGACATTTTCATTTCAAAGTCCAATATCTCAAAAACGGCTAAACAGATTTTCATGAAACATGGCTAAGAACACTCGGGATAAAATTATCTATGACACAAAAAAACCGCATTAAAATCGGTCCATCCGCTTGGGAGTTACGATACCACAGACACGTTAAACTTATAACACCCCTCTCTTTGCATCGGGGGTTAAAAAAGAAGACATTTGTACACTACACAAAAGACAAAGACACAGGGAGTAGACATACAATACAATTGACACATATTGTGTGTCTTAGCGGCAGTGAATCGGTCGCTGTCTCAGCATTATGCCGAGGTGTCAGAACCTACAGCGCTGATTTTCAGACAGCACCGTATGTGACCCACGGAACGCAACACAACATACTACAGATGCATACGTATACACATAATAAAATTAAGAAATTAATTAATTAATTTGTTAAATATGTAACAGTACGTAACACAGAGTAAACAAGTTTCTGACGAAATTTTCATATTTGGTACAAGGTCTTATTGCCGACTTTTCTGTATAATATCATCAACTACTCATTGAGACGATTTTAACGAGCCCAAACTCAACGGGGTTACGTCGGTTAAGTGCTGAATTCCCATGGCCACCTTCTGTCTCCTTCATCAGATCAGCTCGATGGTATCATAATATTGAATTGTCATCCAAACTGTACTGTATACCCAAAATTTCAGCTCAATCGGTCACCGTGAAAAATTTCAGCTCAATTGGTGGGTGGGTCAAATTTAACTTGCAAGTTGATGACAACTATCGGAACAGGTGAAACTAAGTAAATAAAAGCTTGTAAAAACGCGACACGGTTAGGATGTTTCAAAAAGTGTTGGATTTTTGGACCGTCAACAAACTGCCTTTAAGCTAGCGCCTAAAGGTATACTTACTAGATGCTCCTTGGATACACTTGGACGCCGCGTACAGTCAACGTCATATAGTTAGTAACAGTCAAGGTAGCCAAATATTTCGGTACAGAGGCTCTAGTATAAGTTTTACCGAAACAAAGCTTTACGATCGCGTTTGCGTTTTACCCTCAATTTGTATGGGATTTGACAGCTAAACGCGAACGCGGTCGTAACGTTTTGTTTCGGTGAAACTTATACTATAGCTTGACCACAACCGCTGTGCCGCTCCTTAGGTATGCGCGGGGAGGCGGGGTGACGCGGCGGGGGTGACGGGGCGAGGCGGGGACGGCGGAATGACAAATGCTCTGCCCCCCCGTCTCGCCGCTCGCATACCTAAGGAGCGGCACAGCGGTTGTGGTCAAGCTATAGAGCCTCTGTAGAATTATTTGGGGTTTACCACTGACAGATAGTTTGCCTTCATTTAATTTTCAACTTTAACCTCATACAAATCAAGTAGTTATTTCGAAATCGGTAGACGTGGGTAACAGAATTCTGAAAATTGCTTTATTTGTATGACATTAAAGTTGAAAATTAAATGAAGACAAACTATCTGTCAGTGGTTAACTAACAGTAATCGTACTGTACACGTCTTTATTACTCTAAGAATAAGGGTGTGTTACGAAATATTTGGCTACTCTGGCTGCTACTAACTATATGACGCTGACTGTACCTAAACCTCAAACTGATGTGTTGCCGGTTAAGTTAAATTGTAACTTGTAGCTTCGTGGAACGGGCCACAGATATGGGACTGGTGAAATAGTCACAGCTACAGATGTGCCGACGGAGGGTTTACAAAATTTCGCAAATTATTAAATGATCTTGACAATTGCTTTTTAAAAAGACATAGGGTAAATAACTGGCTACCTCGTACTAAAAATGAACTCTATCACCTATAATAGAATTCATCTTTAGTTTAAGGTGTTAATTACTGGCCGCACTTCAATAACTGGCCACGTTATACTAAATTGAATGCTGTTTGTAGGGGAACAAGAGTTCATTTTTAATATGAGGGGGCCAGTTATTGGCGATTTACCCTACTGTGCATTATTCGCCAACAAACTGCTTTATTTGTTTGGCGAAAATTTGTGGTAGTTTCAATTTTACGCCATACCTTCCCATAAAGTAGGAATACCGCACGGAAAATCCCGCTTCCTGGCCAGGGAGAGACGTAACATTGTGTACTCACTACGGGCGGTAAGAAAGAAAGCCTCAGATCGCATATTTGTCGCCCTTGCATCGGCTTGGGCGTCAAATACCATGATTTTTTTCTACTCTTTTCTGTATGTAATTGTTTGAATAAATGTTCGAGTTTGAAATACCTGCGATCTGTGACATTATTTCTACCACAAGGGATGTAGTACTATTGTGAGCATTAAATAAAGGTGAAAAAAAAAATGCAATGAAACTTTCTTCAATTCTTGTGAAACTTTCCATAAATTTCCTAGTTTTTATATTTTGGAAGCTCTCCGCAATTTGCACATCTGTAGTGACAGTGACAGCCAATGATGTTATATAAAAAAGAGATAGATACGGTATGAAATTCCGTGTTTAAAAATGGCCACCAAATCTGACAGCTGAGACACGTTTATGCGTGTCCATTCACGACGCGACATTGAGGCAAGGTCATACAATTGGGTGAGTTTTAGTGTGCCACTTTTGGAGCGCCTATAACCTATCTACCTCTTTTTTATATTACATCATTGGTGACAGCAATGTTTGCATTACAGCGCGATTACTGAGTATTGCTGCGGGCGCGGCACGCAGTGGGACGGGTGCTTTGACGGACCCCACACTTACATAACCAAGTATATAACAACATTACATTATACTAATTAACTGAGGATTTTGGCTCATGTCTTCACGGGATACACGCTGATGGTTACTAATAATTACCGAATTCATAAATGGGTACTTTCCAGTCAGTTGGATTATAAAAAAAGATTATTTGTCTATAAAACAAAAAAAATATGAAGATATAGCCCGTTAATGCATTGACGGACAGTAGACGCCTATAGGTTATTATATTTGTTATTTCTATTGTGTCTGGAATAGTGTCCATCAAAGTGTTAAAGTTCCGCGTGACGTCACGATATGTTAAAACGTCACACGGAATTGACAAATACAAAAATACGTGTCTAATATTTTTCTATAATCTAACTGACAGACGAAATAGTTTTTTTGTAGGGAAGTAGCTAATTCCCTTTATAGGGCACAATCTAAATTTCATCTTTTTGTATTTTTTTATGGGCCAGAATTTTAAGGTCTACACAATAGCAAGAGGCTTGAATTATGAATAAATTTTAACTTTGCCGGTTAAAGGGTTAAGGAATCATAAAGAACACAGTATAGGGTTAACCTCTAGCAATCATCTTCTTTAATGGATTTTATTCCATTCTAAATTGGAACTGGGTTTTGTTTTGTTTCGTCCAATTTTATAAACCAAATTCTACTCTATTTCCTAGCACTGTTGATTCAAATTTAACTGTCAATTATTATAGTATGGTTGGCAGCTTGTATGGAGTAGGTAGTTCTGGTGCACACTTAGAATTTTTCCATGGTAATTTTTCATACAGAAACTCTGATTTTCTTTGGTGCAGTGTTGAATTTCCTTCTTCAATGCACGGGTGGTTGTGGGCTCTTCGGCATAGAACTGAAAAAAAATAACCCCATGCAAAGTTCCAGAGGAGTTAAGGGACGGAGAAAATTCGACGATTCTGAAGCGTCTATAAAAAAAGGCCGTCGAAAATTTCGACGAAAGAGTGCGTATGTGTCACTAGCCGTAGATACTATTTTCCCCATGTGTTACTCCACACATAACCCTGAACTGTGAACTTTACTATTCAATACCAAAATTTAAACTTTACTTTACAAAAGGTACGTTTTTTCTTAAATTCAAATCGTGCGTGATTTCCGGACACCCATTGAGTAAATCATTTCATCTCGTGTGTTAACTCAACTCCTTTTATTTAACCGTGCATTATATGAACGTTATATAGAATTGTTTGAAAAAAGGTCAGTCGTTACATTCTAATTATTATGTTACTGTGTTAGTTACGGTAGCGTAACTTTATTTGTCCTGATCAACTGTGTACCACCCCCAGGTTCCAATACGTACTCGCGGCGGCCACGTCCATCGCCACCAAACAGAACGAAGAAACACTCACGTATCTCAATCAGGGACAGCCCTACGAGATCAAACTCAAGAAGCTGGGGGACCTGTCTCACTATAAAGGGAAGATTTTGAAGGTAGGTTCACTGTGTACCATCCCCAGATTCAAGGAAACACTGACGTACTCTCAACCAAGGACAGCCCTACGAGATCAAACCCAAGAAGCTGGGGGACCTGTCTCACTATAAAGGGAAGATTTTGAAGGTAGGTTCACTGTGTACCATCCCCAGATTCAAGGAGACACAGACGTACAGTAGTACCACAAATATAAGTTACATCGGCAATCTTCGTCCACGCCGACGAGTGCTGACAAGTACCGAATGAAATCGAACGTATGACCATTTCAATAAAGACCTTGTTGCACTATACGTAAGGTATAATATGCAATGACAGGTGAACTCGTGCTTTCCGGCTCATGGCGCCAGACAAAATGGCTGGCGCCGGAGCTGCCGGCATCGCGCGCAAAATTTTGGCCAATGGGCGTTGAAGATTTTACCCGCGCAAGCGCGCTGCCTTATGATTGGTTAAAATGTTTTCAAAAAATGCTTTCTGCGCAGGTACATCGTTGTAACTTATATTTGCGCTACTACTGTACTCTCAACCTGGGTCAGCCTTATAAGGTCACGAACAGATAAGGAACGAAATTTATGAATGAAGCGAAATACTACTAAAAGAAAATGGTCTGGGGAAATATGCGAATAGATATTTTGCTACGCGGAATTAACGAGTTTGGGGAAGCGATATTCAGATATTTACCCTTTAGGGCAAAGTACAATATAAGATTCCTCTCACATATTTGTCTATTTGTACCCTTTAGGACAAAGTACAATATAAGATTCCCTTCACATTTTTGTCTATTTGTACCCTGTAGGGCAAAGTACAATATAAGATTCCTCTCACATTTTTGTCTATTTGTACCCTTTAGGGCAAAGTACAATATAAGATTCCCTTCACATTTTTACCTATTTATACCCTTTAGGGCAAAGTACAACATAAGATTCCTCTCCAATTTTTGTCTATTTGTGCCCTATATGGCAAAGTACAATATAAAATTTCTCCCACATTTTTGTCTATTTGTACCTACCCATTAGGGCAAAAGTACAATATAAGATTCCTCTCACATTTTGTCTATTTGTACCCTTTAGGGCAAGTACAACATAAGATTCCTCTCATATTTTTGTCTATTTTGTCCTCTTATCATACATGGTATACTAAACGGGACTTAATCGCGTACTTATAATTAACTTATTTATTTACCTCACTGATATCTCCCGACGTTTCGGATGTGTCGCGCAAACAACTCCCGTGACCATGGATGTGTCGCACACACAACTCTCGTGCCCACGGATGTTGCGGCACATCCGAAACGTCGGGTGACCTCAGTGAGGTAAATAAATAAGTTAATTATACGTGATTAAGTCCCGTTTAGTATAAATAATGTGTGAGAATCGTGAAAGTTTAAATCAACATACATGTTATTGTTTGCCAACAGAGCGTAATCAAGATTTGCTTCCACGAGCGCCGACTCCAGTACATGGAACGCGAGCAAATAGCGCAGTGGCACGCCGAGCGGCCCGGGGAACGGATAGTCGAGGTAACACTAACTACTCGTCCAGACACCCACCATTCGAGAAAAAAACCCAATCAAATTAGTCAACTGCACGTCTATCATGAGACGGCACCCACCATTAGAGAAAAAAACCCAATCAAATTAGTCAACTGCACGTCTATCATGCATGAGATGGCACCCACCATTAGATAAAAAAACCCAATCAAATTAGTCAACTGCACGTCTACCATGCATGAGATGGCACCCACCATTAGAGAAAAAAACCCAATCAAATTAGTCAACTGCACGTCTATCATGCATGAGATGGCACCCACCATTAGATAAAAAAACCCAATCAAATTAGTCAACTGCACGTCTATCATGCATGAGATGGCACCCACCATTAGAGAAAAAAACCCAATCAAATTAGTCAACTGCACGTCTATCATGCATGAGATGGCACCCACCATTCGAGAAAAAAACCCAATCAAATTAGTCAACTGCACGTCTATCATGCATGAGATGGCACCCACCATTAGAGAAAAAAACCCAATCAAATTAGTCAACTGCACGTCTATCATGCATGAGATGGCACCCACCATTAGAGAAAAAAACCCAATCAAATTAGTCAACTGCACGTCTATCATGCATGAGATGGCACCCACCATTCGAGAAAAAAACCCAATCAAATTAGTCAACTGCACGTCTATCATGCATGAGATGGCACCCACCATTCGAGAAAAAAACCCAATCAAATTAGTCAACTGCACGTCTATCATGCATGAGATGGCACCCACCATTAGAGAAAAAAACCCAATCAAATTAGTCAACTGCACGTCTATCATGCATGAGATGGCACCCACCATTAGAGAAAAAAAGATTTTTCTCGCACTATTTATACCCAGAGATGTACAAAATACTTTAAAAAAAGTATTTAAATACCTACAAAATGGAAATACTTTTCTAATTTGATATTTCAAATGCAAAATGCAAAATACTTTTGCTTTTTGTATTTAAATACTAAATACAAAATAGGTATTTTCAAAATACTTTATTCAAATAAAATACTTTCAAAAATTAATCTAAACAAAATCGAAGTAATTCTCGTTAAAAAGCGAAGCGTAACATCATGTTTAGATTATAACGTTCATGTTGTTTTAACTGTCATATTGCACATAGACTTTCAAAGTTGCAGCGCCTCTAGTGGCCATTTGCCGAATCGCTGACCCATTCACTTGAAAATTTGAGTGGTAAAGGTAATACTTTCGAAACTTAGCAGTAAAAAAGTATTTTGTATTTGACAAATATAAAATACATTTCGAAAAGTATTTCAAATAACATACAAATAGCTTGAAAAAAAAAAAGTATTTAAGTACTAAATATAAAATACGTATTTTGTATTTGCATTTTAAATACAAGTATTTCAAATAAGTCACAACTCTGACTATACCTCTTGTTCTATCTTATCTTATCTAGATGAGGGCCCTTTCTGATGGACTTCGACCCAGTGGGATCTTTTGTGCATTTGCCCTCCTTAATGTCTACTCCCAAGCTCGCTCCATCATTTCCACGAAACGGATGATGCAGCTCAGCGGAAGCACCTTGAATTCCTTTGGTTGCGGATAGCCGTTACCAAAGTAATTCATTATTTGTCTATATACAGCAAGGGCTCTCGTTCTAAGTGTTCTAATAAGAAAGATACGGATAGTGCGAGAAAAATATATATAAATATAATTTATTGAATCAGGCGTTACTTTGCGGAAGTCCATGATATATTACGAGAACAATATTTCTTTGCTATTCCGCTAAAAAAACGTGCTGGTCTATCAGTGAAGATAAGATGCAACTATTTGCGTATAAACATGCAAAAAATTACAGCAAACCACCACCAATATTAACAAAAACCTCGACACGTGTTTCGCCTCTCTACGAGGCATCATCAGGAGTTGCTGGCAGGAGATGTTGCTTGCGCCACGTCCACTGAGCAAATGAGCCGCCCGGAGCCGTCCGCCATATTTATATTCTGTCCCCCCATACTACCATTCATGCGTGAAAGAGATGGAAGAACACGTAGTAACGGTGATGACGCAACATTCAATTGTTCGTTAATAATAACGCCTCTATTGTTGTACCTAATTATTTCTAGTTGTTCTCGAACACTTAAACGCAATCCTTTTTCGCAAACATGCAAGATGTTGTAAGAATGATTGTCAGACAACGCATGGTTATTCTCCAATAAATGTTTTGCAAAATTAGACTTGTCCGGGTGATTATGCCGGTACGACGCAACATGTTCTTTATACCTAGTGCTAAAACTACGGCCTGTTTGTCCCACATAAACTTTATTGCAATTGTCACAGCCAAGCTTATAGACTCCCGACTTTTTTGCGCTTTCCACTTTCTCCTTGCCATTGCACAGTCTAAAGCGCAAGGTGTTATTCGTTTTGAAAGCCACGTTTATGTCGTTAGACTTTAAAATGTTGTAGATCTTTTCAGACAACTTGCCAACATAAGTTATGCTTGCTTTGTACTTTTTAGGTGGGTCCAAAGATCGTGCAGCGTACAGAAGATTGTTTGTCATTCTAGCCCGTTTTTTCCCAATAATACCATCCACGTGAGATTTGCTGTAACCGTTTGAAATTGCCAAATGGTATATATTACTTAATTCCATTTTATAATGATCATCAGAAAGAGGCACTGTCAATAACCTATGTGCATAACAATGAAAAGCAGCTAACTTATGTTGCCATGGATGAGTGGAAGAAGCCGGGATAACTGTATCTGTATGCGTAGGCTTACGGTAAATTTGGAATTGATGTTTGTTATCTACCTTAGTAATCGTTAAATCCAAGAAATTCAGTGAGTTATTCTGTTCTAATTCCTTCTTAAACTTGATTTTAGGATGCTTGTTGTTGATTTCATTCACAAAAGTATCCAGTTGACTCATATTACCCGTCCAACAAATAATCAAATCATCAACATACCGAAAATAATATAAAATATTATTATTATCCACAATGTGTTGGTTCTCAAAATGATCCATGAAAATATCTGCCATCAAAGGACTAAGTGGGGAACCCATTGCCAAACCGTCACCTTGCAGATAATATTGCCCCCCAAATCTAAAATAATTTTGTCGCATACAGACTGTCGCCAATTCTATTAATTCATCTACCTCCCCTGGATGCAGCCTCTGTTTTTCAAAAAGTGCTCTGAGAATGTCTAAAGTATTCAAATATGGTACATTTGTAAACAAACTATCCACATCCAGTGACAAAAGAATAGCATTTTGTGGCACGTTGATGTCTTTGATCCTTTCGATTAAATCCAAACTATTCTTTAAACAATATTTTGGCTCAAAATTAGACTTCTGTCTTATGATACCATTCAACCTTCTAGCCAATTTATAAGTCGGTGCACTCAAATACGAGACAACTGGACGAATCGGGATATTATCTTTATGTATTTTTGGAAGACCATACAGAATTGGTGCTTGAGGATTCATGGGTATGACCGTGTTTTTCTGATGCTCTGTTTCAAAAACAAATACAGAGTTCTTCACAACATTTCTTAGATCTTTCTGGAAACCAGGCGTTGGGTCCTTCCGTAAAACCGAAAAACCATCACCCTGAATAAGATCCATTACTTTCTGGCTATATTGTTCCCTACCCATGATGACTATGCAATTCCCTTTGTCTGCTTTTGACACCACTAAATCGTTTTCATCCACTTTCTGTTGAATAGACCTCAGCAATAACACGTCAGAGTCAGGCGCAGTCGTGTAAAAAACCTAACCGACATTGAGTTTTTAGAAGATGAGGTCAAACTGTTAGATAAGGGATTGAAGTATAATTTAAGACCTAAGGTGTCTCAAAAAGCTTTGGAAAATTTAGCAGTGGATGCTGAGGTCGCAATAGTTCTGAGCAATAATGATATGGATACAAAGGTCACCGTAGCAAATGCATTAAAAAACACATGTACATTGAGGAGAAGTGCGCCTGACTCTGACGTGTTATTGCTGAGGTCTATTCAACAGAAAGTGGATGAAAACGATTTAGTGGTGTCAAAAGCAGACAAAGGGAATTGCATAGTCATCATGGGTAGGGAACAATATAGCCAGAAAGTAATGGATCTTATTCAGGGTGATGGTTTTTCGGTTTTACGGAAGGACCCAACGCCTGGTTTCCAGAAAGATCTAAGAAATGTTGTGAAGAACTCTGTATTTGTTTTTGAAACAGAGCATCAGAAAAACACGGTCATACCCATGAATCCTCAAGCACCAATTCTGTATGGTCTTCCAAAAATACATAAAGATAATATCCCGATTCGTCCAGTTGTCTCGTATTTGAGTGCACCGACTTATAAATTGGCTAGAAGGTTGAATGGTATCATAAGACAGAAGTCTAATTTTGAGCCAAAATATTGTTTAAAGAATAGTTTGGATTTAATCGAAAGGATCAAAGACATCAACGTGCCACAAAATGCTATTCTTTTGTCACTGGATGTGGATAGTTTGTTTACAAATGTACCATATTTGAATACTTTAGACATTCTCAGAGCACTTTTTGAAAAACAGAGGCTGCATCCAGGGGAGGTAGATGAATTAATAGAATTGGCGACAGTCTGTATGCGACAAAATTATTTTAGATTTGGGGGGCAATATTATCTGCAAGGTGACGGTTTGGCAATGGGTTCCCCACTTAGTCCTTTGATGGCAGATATTTTCATGGATCATTTTGAGAACCAACACATTGTGGATAATAATAATATTTTATATTATTTTCGGTATGTTGATGATTTGATTATTTGTTGGACGGGTAATATGAGTCAACTGGATACTTTTGTGAATGAAATCAACAACAAGCATCCTAAAATCAAGTTTAAGAAGGAATTAGAACAGAATAACTCACTGAATTTCTTGGATTTAACGATTACTAAGGTAGATAACAAACATCAATTCCAAATTTACCGTAAGCCTACGCATACAGATACAGTTATCCCGGCTTCTTCCACTCATCCATGGCAACATAAGTTAGCTGCTTTTCATTGTTATGCACATAGGTTATTGACAGTGCCTCTTTCTGATGATCATTATAAAATGGAATTAAGTAATATATACCATTTGGCAATTTCAAACGGTTACAGCAAATCTCACGTGGATGGTATTATTGGGAAAAAACGGGCTAGAATGACAAACAATCTTCTGTACGCTGCACGATCTTTGGACCCACCTAAAAAGTACAAAGCAAGCATAACTTATGTTGGCAAGTTGTCTGATAAGATCTACAACATTTTAAAGTCTAACGACATAAACGTGGCTTTCAAAACGAATAACACCTTGCGCTTTAGACTGTGCAATGGCAAGGAGAAAGTGGAAAGCGCAAAAAAGTCGGGAGTCTATAAGCTTGGCTGTGACAATTGCAATAAAGTTTATGTGGGACAAACAGGCCGTAGTTTTAGCACTAGGTATAAAGAACATGTTGCGTCGTACCGGCATAATCACCCGGACAAGTCTAATTTTGCAAAACATTTATTGGAGAATAACCATGCGTTGTCTGACAATCATTCTTACAACATCTTGCATGTTTGCGAAAAAGGATTGCGTTTAAGTGTTCTAGAACAACTAGAAATAATTAGGTACAACAATAGAGGCGTTATTATTAACGAACAATTGAATGTTGCGTCATCACCGTTACTACGTGTTCTTCCATCTCTTTCACGCATGAATGGTAGTATGGGGGGACAGAATATAAATATGGCGGACGGCTCCGGGCGGCTCATTTGCTCAGTGGACGTGGCGCAAGCAACATCTCCTGCCAGCAACTCCTGATGATGCCTCGTAGAGAGGCGAAACACGTGTCGAGGTTTTTGTTAATATTGGTGGTGGTTTGCTGTAATTTTTTGCATGTTTATACGCAAATAGTTGCATCTTATCTTCACTGATAGACCAGCACGTTTTTTTAGCGGAATAGCAAAGAAATATTGTTCTCGTAATATATATAAATATAATGGAAAAATAAACCATCACCGTCTGAGGGTCAAGTATAAGTTTTACCGAAACAAAACGTTACGACCGCGTTTGCGTTTAGCTGTCAAATCCTATACAAATTGAGGGTAAAATGCAAACGCGATCGTAAAGTTTTGTTTCGGTATAACTTATAAATACTAGGTAGAGCCTCTGAAACCTGTATCATATCGTTTAAAATTTGATTGTGGTAACTTCCACGTTAAAATTAACACGAAACTAAATATGTATTTAATAAAATAATTTGTTTCATTAAGAGTCCGCAGTAAGCTCGATACTCCGTACAAACGTAGTTACGCTCTCATTTTAAAATTACGTGTTGGATTGTAACGACACTTTGTATATACAATGACATGAGGTATATCTATGTCTGTAATTAGTTTATGTAGCTTCAGATACCATAGTAAAAAAAAATACAGCCAATTTAAGTTTTTCATACAAAACTTGTTTTTGCTCAATGTCGTTTGTTTTATAAACTGGAACAATATAAACTAATTACAGACATAGATATACCTCATGTCATTGTATATGCAAACTTCGTCATAATCTAACACGTTGTTTTAAAATGAGATCGAAACTCCGTTTGTATGGGAAGGTGAAATTCGGCCAAGCTTACTGCGGACTCTTAAGTTTTTGAAAGGAACGAACTCCTCCGTCGGCCATCTTTAATTTGATGTCGGCCATTTTGAATTATACGTGTATCATTAATAGCGCGAGTTCTAAATAACGTAGAATCACAAACTTAGTGTCTAAATATACATATTTGGGGTCAAGGAATTCAACTAGATATTTTTTAGAGTCGAGTTCCCAAAGGTTATCAAACGGGACCCTGTTCCTAAGCTTCCGCTGTCCATCCGGCTGTCTGCGTATCAGCAATAGATAGACTGTTAAAATTTTCACGGAAGTTGTTTTTCTATTGCTGCTTTAACATACATTCATAAAAATAAAAGTAAATTAATAATTAAACAGTGCTCTCATACATGAAACGTAATTTTATGGCGTTTTTTTGCCCGCCCATAACAATCGGTATATGTATATCTAGAACCGTAATATGTACAGACACTCGGAATTTCAGCAGATTATGTATTACTATAGCCTCTATAATAACAAGTAATAAAAAAAAAAATATATACCGGGTGTACAATCCAAATGGGTCAGTATGGTGAAGTCGGAAACTAGAGATAGCGAGATCTGTTCTTAGGAACCATGACGTCGATTTTAGATTTAATAATAATTACATTCAAACTTTTTTATTAACTCTCATACATAACCGGGAATCGAAACTGGTCAATATTTTTGTAACCGCGTTAAGTAAAAAGGACCAAATTTGGCTATGAAATCTTGTGTAAACACAACTGACAGTAAATTAGTAAGACAGTAAGTTTGAATCTCTCATAGTTTCCGACTTCTCCATACTGACCCATTTGGATTGTACACCCGGTATATATATATACATATAATAACGTTAATATATGACTAGTGTGTATTCGTTGACCTCAAATATATAAATAAACACCAATATTGTATTTTCAAGTAATTTAGTAACTGAGGTATCGGTAAAATACTTATCTAGTTGAATTCCCTGACCCCAAATATGTATATTTAGACACCAAATCTGTTATTCTAAGTGACTTAGTACTCGAGATATTAATGATTAACTATAATTCAAAATGGCCGCCATAAAATTAAATATGGCCGACGGAGGAGCTGGTTCCTATCAAAAACTTAAAGCTATGGACCTAACAAGTGCCTGAACAAAAATTCGACAATTTGTTCGAGCACTCTGCCCACTGTAGAGACAAAGTTTAATTAGGTAATTTGTTATAAAAATGGATACATCAAGAGGTCTGGCTTGATATACTACTTTTTAGGGTTCCGTAGTCGACAAGGAACCCTTATAGTTTCGCTTTGTCTGTCCGTCCGTCCGCGGATAATCTCAGTAACCGTTAGCACTAGAAAGCTGAAATTTGGTACTAATATGTATATCAATCACGCCGACAAAGCGGTAAAATAAAAAGTGTTTTATTTTATTTTATTAGGGTACCTCCCCTATACGTAACGTAGGGTGTTTTTTTTTTTTTTCATTTCAATCCTAACGTGTGATATATTGTTGGATAGGTATTTAAAAATGATTAGGGGTTTGCAAAAAAAAATTTTTGATAATGTTAATATTTTCGGAGATTCACTCCAGAAGTAAAAAAAAATGTGTCCCCCCCCCTAACTTTTGAACCATAAGTTTTAAAAATATGAAAAAAATCTCAAAAGTAGAACTTTATAAAATCTTTCTAGGAAAATTATTTTGAACTTGATAGATTGTAGTTTTTGAAAAAAAATACAAAATAATTTCTGGACGAAAAACTACGGAACCCTACACTGAGCGTGGCCCGACACGCTCTTGGCCGGTTGTTTTTGCTTAATACGTATTATTTGTAAAGTAAAGTAAAGTAAAGTTTATTTGTGAAACATAGGTAACCAAGATGGTACAATGGTAATATGTGTATCACTATGTTTGGCCGTTAGGCATACAAATTTGCGAGCAGCATGCATTTCATGCTTATACATATATATATTAGTCTTAATTATAATTAAGACTTTGTTTCAGCTGGATGTGCCATTGTCGTACGGAGTGACGCGCGTGCAGCAGCCGGCTTGTCTCAACTCGCTGCACGTCTACTGGGACCCCACTAAAGACGTCGGCGTCTATATCAAGGTTAGCCATACGTCTTTTTTAGGGTCCCGTGCCCAAAGGGTAAAACGGGACCCTAATAGACTCCGGACAGACGTCTGTCCGTCTGTCACCAGGCTGTATCTCATGAACCGTGATAGTTAGACAGTTGATATTTTCACTGATGATGTATTCCTGTTGCCGCTATAACAGCAAATACAATAAATGTGGTTTTTTGCCGTTTTTATAGATAATGGTACGGAACCCTTCGTGCGCGAGTCCGACTCGCACTTGACCGGTTTTTCGTTTTTTATTTAGTGTTGCCCAGCTGGGGCGGCGCCGTTACTGATAATGTTTGTCGATCGATGTTTAGACATGATTAGGAGTTTCATACAAAAAAAATCTGACCGCTGGGACGGTGACGGTCGGGCGGCGGGACTACAAGTCTGCATTAAACCACAGTCCTCTTAAACTATATCTTCGTATTTCCCTTCAGGTGAACTGCATCTCCACGGAGTTCACGGCTAAGAAGCATGGAGGCGAGAAGGGCGTCCCGTTCCGCATCCAAGTGGAGACATATCTCGCGAGCGACGAGAATACGCGTCTACACGCCGCCGCCTGCCAGATCAAGGTATGTTATCAATTCAAAATTGGGAAGGAAAAGAGGCTTTTGCCCAACACTTAAGGCTCCTGTTCCTATAGTCGTTTCGGCGAACGGTCTAATAGCGAAGAGTCTCGATCGACATCTCAAGAGACTCTCGCTAGATGGCTGTGTCAAGGGTCAGATACAGAAGGCGTTACTGCGGGACGGGGCGTGGATAGTCAAGAGGTTCTCTCTGTCGCCCTGCACGGCTATCACAAAGACGGCGCGCGAGCTCTCTCGATTTTTCTCGCACTATACCTCTCTTTGTAAGTGTTCCAACAAGAGAGAGACGGATAGTGCGAGAAAAATCGAGATAACTCGCGCGCCGTCGCGTGATAGCCGTGCAGGGCGCCTTAGCTTAGGCCCCCCCCTCGCTGCCGGCGGCACTCTAGCTTAGGTGTTTTATTGGTCAACTATTTCTATAAAGAATATAATGGATTCGAACCTGCGACCTTTCTGTTAACGCTAGACTGCTCTACCAACTGAGCTACGAGGACAGTGACGGAAGTTGTACATTTTTCAATTACATTCCCGCTAACGCGACTCATTCACAGCTTTGGCACCACTCTAATGGGCGAGCTATGCGCCCGCTCCATTCCAATCGAACCACATCAGGTAGTTTCGGATTAGCAAGAGAGATGGCGCTGGTGTACATTATACCTTTATAACGAAACAAATTTTTTAATTAAATATTTTGGGTCGTGTTATTTTTAACGAGGAAGTTACTCCGATCGTTTTTAAGACGAAGACGAAGATGGTTTATTTTTCCATTATATTCTTTCTCTCTGTATCATATCGTCTAAAACATTATCGGGGTAAATTCCTCGTTAAAAAAAACACGAAACAAAGTATTTAATTAAATAACTTGTTTCGTTATTAAGGTATAAGGCCCTTATTTGGTGAATCAAACCGTTAAAATGCCCCAGGCGACGTAACCATGGAAATTAGTGATAGAAGAAAATTATGTTGTTTTGTACAATGCATTTTTAATAGAAGGTTCTTATGCAGGTGTTCAAACTGAAAGGTGCAGACAGGAAACACAAGCAGGACCGAGAGAAGGTGATGCGCCGGCCTCGCTCCGACTTGGAGAAGTACCAGCCCGGCTGCGAGGCCACTGTGCTCACAACGGTAATAGGAATGATGCCTCATGTTCAAATTGGTAACTTAGTGATGCTAAATGGATAGTAAACCATCAAATTATCGTAATAAAGTATAAATTATAAAATATAATTAAATCATAATCATAACCTTGAAAGTTTAGAAAAAATATGCATTTTTTTTATTGTCCAAGAGTAAATTAAAAGCTACCAATAGAATCCTTACGCTTTTCTAGAAACAAAATTGTATGACAACTATGTACTTACAAAAATTTACCTGATTTTCCATACTACGATTAGTACAAATGTACAAATGTGACGTCATACTTGTATAGACACACAGTATGAAGCGTTTTGCGCTGCCGCCAGCGAGGTCAATCTTTGTCTCAAATTTTTAGGTATTTATGTTCTTTAATTGTAGTTGCTCCCATACAAACATTTGTTCCTCTCCAAAAACTGGTTCGACTGACGTCACAAAAAAATCTTAGTCATCATCCCTATTATAGGTTACACTCCGTTGCGCCCTGTAGCCCGGGCATTAGAACACGGCTACGCAATTCCCTGCCTGTCGTACAATGCGACTAAACGGGGTCCTCGGGGTGGTCACGGTTCAGCTGGGGGCTGCAAACGTTAAAAAAAAAACACCGGGTTGCACTCCGGGAGTGCCAGCAGAAGTGAAAACTCAATGACATTGTAACAGTTTTTCGATCAGGTCACGTGACATCTTACGGTGTCACCCTAAAAATGAATTTTGAATGAATGTTCGGCGCCAATAACAGCGGACGGCGGCGGCGAACAAAATACCAATTTGTTTTTGCCGTTGCCAAATATTTTCCAAAACTTTATCTCTTTAGGAATAACGTCCAAATTCGAACTATTCGAATTTGCAAGAACAGCGGACGGCGGCGGCGAACAAAATACCAATTTGTTTTTGCCGTTGCCAAATATTTTTCAAAGCTTTATTTCTTTAGGAATAACGTCCAAATTAGAACTATTCGAATTTACTCAATAGCAAAACGGTGAAGGACGCGTGGACAAAATTACAAATTCATTTGCAGAATATGCTATTGCAAAAAGTGTTTAACGGCTTTATACTCTTACGAATAGCGTTCAGTTTTGAATGAAGTCGAATCGGCTAGCAGCAAAAAGCGACCTCCTTCACATCTGACGTCACAAAAATCTGTCGCGTATTTAGCAATTTTTCTCCATCCCAAAAAGTGCTCAGCGCCGCTAAAGAAGTTTTTTTTCACTTTAAAAAAAAAGGTAGGGCCCACAGAGGCATGACGCTAGGGCGGCACTGGTGCGTTCCGTAGGAGATCCGTCAAGGAGGACCATCGGGGGGTTTTTAGTCGGTGCGAGGCCGACATAACCTCCGCGCTATCCCCGTGGCGCGGAGGTATCCATAAAGGATTTTCCTCCCACTTTAAAAAAAAAAAAGGTACACTCCGTTGTTTAATAGGATCCCATCTAGCAGAAGCATGTATAAACTAGAATAATTTGAGAAAATGGTTGTCCCAAAGCATGACGTCACTAACTAATATAAAAGTTTATTCAAGAAAAGGGGGAACTTCGCGCAAATGGAAAGCCAAATGAAAGTTAGTTACATTCGTTTCTTAAAAAAACACGTCGCTACGCCTGCGAATGTCAAATAACGTTTTGTATGGAAATCGAACCACCTTAATAACAATAAGTAGAACAGTTTTTTTCTTAGATTTCATTTAGATAGACAGCAAAAACATAACACGAACAGTTTATTGGGCTATTGCGCTCATTTTAAACTTTATAATACCATCCAGGCGTTCAACTACTTTTCATTTACACTAAATGTATTTAGTGGCCTTTCGTTGACTACTGAGTCAACGAAAGGCCAGTAAATACAGAGAATCGGACATACAAACCTTTAACCTCTCTATAAAACTAGTCTAGACTAGTATCGTTTTTTTTTAATACAATGGCTTTTACTCCTTGCTGTTTTGGCAAGGTGGATTTGGCAATATCAGTTAAGTTTTTTGACATATTTACACACCAGGAGAATGTTCGGTTTAATTTTGACGGTTTTTGGGGAAGGGTCAGTGCGGAAACCTAAAACAAATAAAAATTATGGACATCACAGACAATCACATGACATTTACAAACGTTATGAAAAAAGAGCGGGAAAGTGGATGACAGAGTGTTAATCATGCCAACATGACGGACATAGCGGAACTAGTATAAAGGTGCGGAGTTCGGAGATGAGGTGAAACAAGTGTTCAAGACAAATGATGCTTTATTACTGCCTTTACACATGTGTAGTAGTTCTATATATAAGCGTCCTATAAGCTACGTTCATATCTATATCTAGTATACACCACAATAGATTGTCATAGATATTCTTTTGTTGACAGCTGTCAAACGACGCGCTGATGCCGCCGCCGTCTCTGGTGGCCGCCTCGCCCCCGTACTCGCCTGAACTATGGTAAGTTTTTATTTTTAATTTTCTCAATTTCAGAATCGTTGATCCTGCGATCTTCCAACTTTTATGAAATGTCAATACGATTTTTTGAAATGTTCTTTTACAGCTAGGTACAACTAGTGAAGTTGCAGTTGTGTTGATCCTTCAAGGGTTATAAATAAATAAACAAGCTTCTGTAGAAAATTTCATTTTTGGTACAAGCTTTTATTGCCGACTGTACTTTTTTGTATACCATCATCAACTACTCATTGGGACGATTCTAACGAGCCCAAACTCAACGGGGTTACGTCGGTTAAGTACTGAATTCCCATGGCCACCTTTTGTCTCCATCATCAGATCAGCTCGATGGTACCATAATATTGAATTGTCATCCAAACTATACTTATACCCAAAATTTCAGCTCAATCGGTCACCGGGAAGTGGGTCAAATTTAACTTGCAAGATTAGATTACAGACAGACAGACAACGGGACAGGTGAAAATAAACAAAAGCTTGTACTTAATAAAAATATTAGGGGACAATCTTACACAAATCGAGCTTTAACTGAACGAGCCAGAGCAGTATCATAATTCATAAGTGTATGTATTGTTTCTTTGACTATAATTCGAGTAGTGATCGGAACGTCAAATTTGGCAGGCGAATTGCTAATCAATTCAAACGTATGAGCTAGGTCGCGGGAGTCCGCTGGATGCGGGTGGCGCAGGACCGGGCACTTTATCATTCTTTGGGTGAGGCCTATGTCCAGCAGTGGACTTCTTTCAGCTGGTATGATGTAGCTCATAATCTGTCAAGGGGGTGTTTTTTTGAAACGAGTACAGTCATATGAAATCACACAAATGTGACCACCTCTTTCGCACCTCACTCATGTCCCATTCAAAATTAAGCATCGCCATGTCAGATTTGGCATTACCAGCGTTATTGTTCTTATTAATGACAATATGTGTCGCGTGGCCGTCCCCCTAAAATTAGACCAATCAATATCAATTGGTGCGAGTAGTTAGCGGTTACATTCAGACACTGTTATGGGATATGTGGGATGGCTTGAGTATTTTTTTATACCACTTAGGTGGCATAGGGCAAATTACGTCATCGTTTTTTGTCGATTTTTGACCCCCATCCCCCCATTTTTGACTCGTCATCCAATGGCCAGACCCCAACCCCCCCCCCCCCCCCCCCCCCTATTTTGAAATGACTTAATTTATGGACAAGCCCATAGGAGCTTATGGCCTGCCCGAGGGTCACCGGCACCGCCTGAAGGTGGTTTTCCACCGGATGAGCGCGGATTGAATTGATTTTTTATTTGCACGCTAAATTGAAACGTATTGCCGTACTATTAGAATGCACATTACACTGAAGAAATTTTCCCGCGATATCAAGCGCTTGAAAATAATCTTCAGTGTGATTTGCACTTTAACAGTACAGCAGTACGGTTCAATTTAGCGTGCAAATAAAAAATCAATTCAATCCGCGCTCATCCGGTGGAAAACCACCTTGAGGGTAACAGATGCTTGGCTGCGTGCAACTCCGGTGGTGCCGAGATCTTTTAAAAATGCATACACTCCTTGAAGAACCCCATATTGTAGTGTCTCAGGAAAACCTCGGCAGGGAGCTTATTCCACGACCGGAGCGTTCGAGAAAGGAACCATGAAACCGTACCGTAAGGGACCATTTAGCTTCTAGGGTGTGCGGATAAATGCCCCACCGACGGCGAGAGATGCGGTGGTAGAAAGCAGAGGACCTACCGCGAAGCGAAAACGAACCTTGTTCGTGTGTTCCCTATCTGTCGCACTTGCTAGTTCGAGCGACAAAGAAAAATCAAGTAGTAGTGTAGTCTCGAAGTTCGTTTTAGTTTCGCGGTAGCCCCTCAGCCTCAGGGCTGTTATTCGCTACGCGCTAATGCGGCTCACCCCGCCGGTGACCCGTCACGAAACTAGAACTCTACCTACGCTTAGTTACAACGCATCGCGGTGTCAAGATATATTTGCGGGTGAGCGTTGAGGTGAGCTTAAAACTAGTTACGGAATAGGGGGGGCAGTTCTTGGGAGCACAACCTGTTATTGAAAGCGATAAAACACACAAGGAGAAGTAACTATATAGAGTTCCTGACTGTTATATGACATACTAGCTTCCGCCCGCGACTTCGTCTGCGTAGACCCGGGATAAGAACTATCCTATATTTTAATCCAGGCTATAAACTATCTTCGTGCAAAATTTCATCCAAATCGTTTGAGCCGTTTAAACGTGATTGAGTGCACACATCAAAACATCTCAACATCGAAACTTTCGCAATTATAATATTAGTGGGATTTATCATGATTCATGAGTTTCATGACTATCCTAAGTACATTATCTGCCAGGTAGTTTATGTTATCAAATAAATTTGTCTATGTTATCAATGAAACCAAGTAGTACGGATATTTACTACTTAGTTTCATTGATAACATAGACAAATTTATTAGGCCAATCAATATTTCTTCGTGGCCAATGTGTTTGAAGGATCCACGGATCAAGTAGAAGGTTCACTTAAATTGTTTTTCGCACCTTTCATTCGGAAAAGTAAGTGTTGCTCCACGACGAGAGTGATCAAAATACTACTTTTCTGTTCAACCTCCTTTTTTTATTTATTCATTGGCATATGTAGCATTTACGCAATGTGCCAAATGCCAATTAAACACAGATCTTAATAAAATAATGTATTGTAATTTAATCGTAATCGATTAAAAACGAACATAATATTTCAAGTATTACAACGTTATACTTATAACGTTGTTAAAGTCGGTGTAAAAAATTGTAATAAAAATTAAGAATTTTTTTTAAGAATTGTTAATAATTTTAACAGCATCTCTTTTAAATTTCTTCATAGTCGGTGTGAAAAATATTTTGTGTCACTCGGTAGCAATATCTTCGTCTCGGGCGTTAACACTTGAATCCCTCATTACGCTCAGGATTCAATACCCGCCCTCGCCATAAATATACTATTTTGCTCCCATGTGACACAAATAACTATTTCAGGATATCAATTCAATTTTTTTTTTTGTGGAAAAAGCAGTTACTATTATTATTACTAGTAAGCCGTCGCGACGACACATGGTGGTTCTACTTTCGTCCGCTCGACTAGTATATGGTACAGTCGACTACAAAGAGATCGATACGGACAAAGTTACAAAAATATGTATACACGACTGTATTGCCTTATTATTAAGGTCTTGTAAACATATTTTTGTAACTTTGGCTGTATCAATCTCTTTGTAGTCGACTGTACTAGCGACCCGCGCTGGCTTCGCACGGGTACTATATTATACATATAAACCTTCCTCTTGAATAACTCTATCTATTAAAAAAAAGCGGCCAAGTGCGGGTCGGGCCACGCACAGGGTAGGGTTCCGTAGTTGCCCGTCTGTCACAGAATGCGGACTTAAAAAGGGCTTTTGGGGTATTATAGCTTACCCTCGTAAATAATCGTAAATATGATTATTTTTATAACACACCAATGTATACCTACATTAATCAAGGTAAACGTCCCTGTGCCAGACACTGGCTTCATACATGTAACATGACACTTTCTATGAAGAGGTGAATAGGTGTCAACTATTAGGCATTAAGTTGTCAAGTGGGCGAAGGGGATAACACATGGAGCTAACTTAACGAGCGAGGACAAAACTTTAGCGGTGGTACCTAAAAGCCATAACTACGAGTATGTATGTGAGTATGTAAATCCTTATTCAGTTATCATCGTCCGCGAGCGCGCAAAAGACCTGCCCTGCGACATGCCCCCCCACCCCACCCGTGGCAATGCTAAAACTTAGGCGGACTTACGGCACGGTGCTTCTTGCGCGCTCGCCGCGGGCAAGAAGCACCGTGCCGTGAAAAAGCAACTCTATTACCATCCACGGTGAAAGGTTCAAATTCCAATGACAATGTATATGCACCCGAAATGAAGTGCATTTCTTACCAGTTAACTAGTTATGTCTACTACTCGTTAACTAGTTATGTCTACTTAACTGTTATAGTTTTCCTTTTAAACTCATTATTAGGCTTAGGACATTTGGTAGCATACCGTGGTTCTAAAATCCATGGAGTCGCCGAATGTGAAATTTTCGAAGTGAACTTCAAAGTATGAAGTTATATTAAAGGCTTAGGACTTTTTTAAACATATCATGCTTCTATATTCTATGGAATGTTTAGTTGTAAAATAATATATAATAAAGAAAAAAGGACATTTAATAAAAATAGTATAATGTAATATATTAATTAACGATGCATTTTATAACGGTTTTTTATCGCTGTAAAATATACATCACATAAGGAACAATGAATACTATATTTTTCTTCATTATATTTTAATTCCTTAAATGGCTCTATCCAGTATTTAATCTCGGAAGTAGGAATATTATTCATTTTAGATAAAATCAAAAAGCAATTTGACGGTCTCGTATCAAAAGTGTCAACTGATTATGTCAATCTTTTTTTTATTTTAAAGCGCGATTTAATTTGCACTACTCACTAAACACGGGCATTAAAGAGGATGTATAACTAGATAAATAATATTGTAGCATCACATGTGATCAGTAATTAGTATTATTATATAGGTTTGTGATAACATTAATTACGTTCGATTAAAATGCACTCAGTAACGATGTGACAGTATTTATAAATCTTTAACTAGCTTCCGCCCGCGACTTCGTCTGCGTGGACCCGGGATAAAAACTATCCTTTTTTCCTTTTTTTTCCAGGCTATAAACTATCTTCATGCAAAATTTCATCCAAATCGGTTAAGCCGTTTAAGCGTGATTGAGTAACGAACATCCAAACATCCAAACATCTAAACTTTCGCATTTATGATATTAGTAGAATAAGACCTCATACTTTTTGACTTTGACTTCGACATTTTTACACATGGCGACTCTAAAGATTTTAGAACCACGGTATGCTACGAAAAGTCCTAAGCCTACTCATTATATGTACTAGTGCCACGATTTTTTTCACGTCCCCAGTAGTAGCCATTTAGCCGGCAGGGGGGGGACATGACTCTACAAAAATTAGGGCTTTAAATCCCATTATCTGGCAAACGCATAACTGAATAAAAAAATAGTTTTAGAAAACCCATCATATTTTTCAACAAGCTATCCAACGATACCCCGCACTATAGGTTTAACGAGAAAAAAAAAATCACCAATTTTAATGTAGGGGAGGTACCCTAAAAAAAAAATTATTCAGGATTTTATTCTACTGTTTTGTCGGCGTGATTGGTTTATATAACCACGCCGAATTGCAGTTTTCTAGTTGTAAGGGTTACTGAGCTGAGCCGAAGACGGACAGACAGACAGACAGACGGACGGACATGGCGAAACTATAAAGCTGCAAACGCACAGAGAGCGGCGCGGCGCGGTGCGGTGCGGAGGCGGTTTTGCGGTAAAGCGAATGCGGGGCGGAGGACGTCGCACCAAAATCCCGCCCGGTATTCGCGCGGGATAGCGGCGCGGAGGCGGCGTGTGTGACATATCAAGCGGTAATCGACAGTTGACAGATTCGGAAAGATCAAAAATGTTATCCTCAGATTCAGATAGCGATGACGAGACGTTCCTAAACAAAAAGAAGACTAAACGGGCATCCGGGTCCATGAAATAAATAAAAAAAGAGGAATTTTCATTATATAGTATAATAAATATACAAGGTGTAGTAATATACAAGGAGGTATACAAGGAGGTCGTTAAGTGTAGCCAGGCGATTATTCCGTAAATATAAGAGATATTAGAAAATATCAAACTGATATCGAAAGTGCGTTACCCAATGAGTAAAATTGCATTAATAACTTTTTTGAAATAAAAGTATTAATATAAAAAATATTAAGTTTAAACGCTCGCTCCCATACAGTTAAGTACCTTGCCACAAGTGTATCTTGTAAACTTGTAAGTGTAACTTGTAAACTTGTAAGTAGGTTGTAAGTGTAACTTGTAAACTTGTACGTGTACTTGTAAACTTATACGTGTACTTGTAAACTTGTAAGTGTAACTTGTAAACTTGTAAGTGTAACTTGTAAACTTGTATAAGTGCAAATGTTACTAGTAAACTTGTAAAGCCGTTCACTAGTTACACTACAAGTTACAAGTTACACTCACAAGTTTACAAGTTACGTTTACAAGCTACTTACAAGTTTACAAGCTACATACAAGTTAAAACAAAATATTTTTATTATTAATACGTTTATTTCAAAAAAGTTATTAATGCAATTTTACTCGTTGGGTAACGCACTTTCGATATCAGTTTGATATTTTCTAATATCTCTTATATTTACGGAATAATCGCCTCGATTACACCCTGTATATATTTTCCGCTTTGCCTTAAGGTTTGACTGGTAGAGAATGCCATATGGCATTAAGTCCGCCTCTTGTACGATAAGTTTTCTTTTGTGCAATAAAGATTAAATAAATAAATATTTGGAGAGTTCCATCATATTGCCAAAAGCTGACTTCTTATGAAGATCGTTTTTACACTTATTTTCACATGAGTAAAACAGTCTTGAAGAATTACACGACATCTTAAAACCAAGGTTTGTTGAGCAGGGTACCAAGTTTCACCAGGGAAATAAATTTTACAGTTGTACTCATTGTTAAAATTAATAAAATCTGAACTGAAGTTGTAAAAAAATACAACTTGTTGCACCGCTCTCAGCACGCCTCCGCGCCGCGCCGCGCCGCCACCGCCAGTGCGCGCCGGTGCATTGACAACTGCGTAATACAACTTCCCGCCGCAAAACCGCCCCGCGCCGCCTCCGCGCCGCGCACGCCTATCTGTGCACGCGGTTCCACGCCTCCGCGCCGCTACCGCCTCCGCGCCGCCTCCGCCACGCTTTTTTCCCGGCCGGTTTTCTGTGCGGACCCTTTCATATTAGCTCGAACATTACAACCGGTACCGCCTCCGCGCCGCACCGCGCCGCTCCGCCACCGCTGTCAGTGCGTTTCGGCCTTAAGGGTTCCTTGTTGACTACGGAACCCTAAAAACCGCATCAAAATCCGTTGCGTAGTTTTAAAGATCTAAGCATACATAGGGACAGACAGCGGGAAGCGACTTTGTTTTATACTATGTAGTGATAGTACTTAAGTATATAATATATGTATTTATTTTCCTATGTCAATGTTTCTCGTTGTTTACGAAAACATTCCACGCATGTCAGACACGCCTCCCACTTATTGCCATCATTTAAAAGACCTCTTAAATAGGTCAAAAATTGTTGCACGCGATGCACAATTGCAATCAACAATTCAACACTAAACTAAACCTAGGAATTATCACTTACGAAGTAACATCTGGCAATGCCAGTTCGTTATTTTATATTAATTTGAATCGTATTTCAGTCGGCGTAGGGTTGATAATCCTCATTAACGATTGCACTTGGAGTCATTCTTTGAAAATCTGACGATTCTATGGGTAAATTTTGCGTATTGCCATCTAGCATCCAGTCCATTGGAATTTTAATCGCATATATGTGACAACATATAAGGTTCATATTCTATTAAAAAAAAAAAATTAGTGAGAAGTCTGATCTAACATCCAGCATTGCATTTTGAATCGTGCGTGAGAACACATAAGGTGGATATTCGAATTGAACGAAAAGTGCAGTTGAAGTAGGTACTAATTCTTAGAAGATTCCTTTTTGAACTAGTGGATTTATATTTCACAACGGCAACAACACAACATTTCTCGGAATGATTTGTAAGTGCGATGCTGTCGGGAATATTGGCAACGGCTGTGTGTTTATATTGTTTGACGACATAGGGCGGGAAGCACCACACCTTCTGTAATCGCAAGGGGTGTTAGTATCTACATACCTACAAAAAAAAAAAGCGGCCAAGTGCGTGTCGGACCACGCACAACGAAGGGTTCCGTGCCTATTAAAAAGGTCGTATCGTTACTGAAATCTTATGGCACTTACATCCTTTTCTTTAAGGAAGGTAGTTTTTTAGAAATAACTCGAAAACCTTTGAACCGAAATTGATCAAAACAATTTTCGCTATAAGCCCTGTCCATGATTTTTTTCATATTTTTAAAATACATGGTTCAAGAGTTAGAGGGGGGGGGGGGGGGGGGGGGCAGAATTTTAGTGACTAAAAATTCTATTTTCGCCAATGTCACTGGTGGTATTTTTCTTCACCCCGCTCCCCTGCCTCGCACAGTTCTGGTGGAAACTCGATCACCTTTTGCCGGCTGTACATATTGGGCCAACGTTGGCGCGTGAGCAGGAGGCAGCTATGTAAACGAAAGAGATCGAAATATAGCCCGCTCCCTCTAACGCATAGCTGCCTTCTGCTCACGCGCCAACGTTGGCCCAGTGTGTACAGCAGGCTTTTGGGTCGTCCTCGTCATATTTCGTGGTTTCACGTGTCGTCGTAGTTATCCAATGCCGGTCGTGCTACGGTAAGTTTCACTGGCAAGTCATCCTCATTCAGATTGGCACCTCGGACTTGCGCGAAAGCCGCGTTGAAGCGGCAAGACGGACAGCGTTCATCATATTTGCAGACAAATATAGGCACATCCCGCTTCAATAGCCCGCTCGATTGAGATGCAGTGGTCACATGCGTCTACCAAATAAAGCAGTTTTATCTGCGTGCGCGCCGGTTTTAGTCACGTTCACGATGCTAGGCTACGCAGTAGGTACGCATGTCCAATATGGCGGCTGGCGGTAGGTAAAATGTCATAAGAGACTTTACACACGTTGTCTAGTTAACTCTTTATAATTTTAGCATACCTACTACTTACAATAGAATACGTTACATTTTGTAAATAACGTAGAACGTAGGTAGGTGTGTATTATAAACATACATCGGGGTTAAAAACTTTAATTAATTACCTGCTGTAAATTGAATAGTTGACACGATTTTCAGAATAAACTATTAATATTTTTTCTATATTTGGGACAGTTAATCTACGGCGTCTTGCTGTAAATATCCATTTCAAGGAGCTAAATGATCTTTCCACGTCGACAGTTGTAATAGGTGCATATTTAAATTTTTTGTAGGAATCAATTGATGCACGAGAAGTTTGAGATTGAAGTTCTATTTCTTTGCCTTGTACCAACTCATTTATAATTTTTAGTGTGCTATAGCCAGAATTCTTCTTTAACACCAACTTCAGTTTATCATAAATCTGTTTTCCTTTTACGCTCATGTTTAATTTGGAAACATCTCTATAGGTTTCATGAACTATTTTTAAACTATCGCTGATGGACAGCTTCGCATCCTGTAGTTTTTTAATAGCATTTGGGATAGTCATCAAATGATTTGCTATGAAATTTAAGTCGCTTTTTATATTTGCATTTCCAAACGCTCTTTTTGCCTTTCTAATACTCTGGGCTTCGGTGGGACTGAATGTATTTAGAACACGTTTCACTTCATCGTAATGTTTGCTGTAATACGTTGCAGCTTCTATCCAGGTTCCCCACCGAATAATTGTTGGTCGAGGTGGTAAAGGCACTCCGGGGAGCATTTCTTTAAACTTTTGTATTCTTTTAGGAGATTTCAAAAATGTCTTCTTAACATTTGCGATTAAATCATTCACATCTGGATAAAGTTTTCTTACTAGTTCAGCCACTCTATTTAAACCATGAGCCAAACATGTGACGTGCAAAAGGTTGGGAAAAATACATTTTAAATTTCTTCCAGCCTTTAGCATGTAGCCCACACCGTCAGTTAAAAGTAAAAGTACTTTATTGTGATTATTATGGTTAGCACCCCATAATTCATCAAGAGCACTTGTGACCGTATTGGATATTGATACATTGTTCGTGCTGTCTAACCGTTTACTGGATATCAAGTGTTGAGTGCCAATGTGATCATCACGTAATGCTCCCACTATTACGTTAGCTATTTACCGACCGAATACCTTTTGTATGTCAACGATATGTGCAATACAGTTGGAGAGGAATATGTATACCAGTTTGCCGATGACACCTGCATAGTGGTAGCGGATAGGGACCTTAAGATTGTCGAACGAAAAATACAGGATATATTCGACACCCTGTGTTGATGGTCACATGATGTCGGTCTAATCCTAAACGCTGATAAAACTAAGGCTATGCATATCCATTCCTCACACAATAAGTCATCTTACATTCCAGTAATTAAAGCACATACTCACAGTTGCCTCCATTTACAACGCAATAACTGCGACTGTCCTAGTATCGATTTTGTAAAGGAACATATGTACATTGGCTTATTGATTGACTTTAGATTTAACTGGCAACCGCACACTGAATATGTATGCAACAAACTTAGATCACTTCTAGGAAGATTAAATATACTGAAATATAGGATCCCATACAACACCTTAAGAATTGTATACCTAGCATTAGCCGATTCGGTTATACGATACGGTCTCAGCAGCTATGGACGATCGTACAAAACCAATCTAGCCAATATATTTAATCTGCAGAAAACAATATTAAAAAATATTATACCGAACAGTATAAATATAACTTACAGTAATGACTACTCTCACCTTTTCCAATATTGCAAGGTACTTCCCGTACAAAACATGGTCAAACTTTCCATACTCAAGGAAGAATATAAATACATTACCAAGTTAAATGAATACCACCGTAACATTAGGCTAAGGAGTTTATCCAATACGCACAGATATGCACTACCAAAAATTAAAAACGTTTACGGCATGAGAACTAATCATTACATCCTTCCAAAATTAATAAATAGCCTACCAAAACACATACAAGATTTATACCTATCCAACCCTACATCAACCAAAGATGTAAACAAGTATTATATGTCAAGCAACAACTATGATTACGCCTTGTAATAACCTAGTGATAGATCTGTTATTGTTAATTAGTGTTAGGTACAGTAAAGTGAAAGAAAGTATATTGGTTTAAACTTACACGATTCTCACACTATATTTTTACTAAACCTCAGAGAGGTAAATAAATAAGTTGATTATATATTATGTGCTTGAATCTCGTTTAGTAATATAATAGTGTGAAGGTAATGTAAGTACTTACATGGCAAATAGTTAGTCCGAACTCTAGCTTTAAATAAGCCATTAATGGCTTTAGCACAACATAAAACATGAAACTCTGCGATAAAATTATTTGGAACTTTAAATAAAAAAAAAATAAAAAAAAAAAAATTGACGACCATAATCATCCGTGGTTTCGTCAACATTCACATATATATATTCATTTTTTAGCTCGCTCCGTATTTTATTCATTTTTTCATCGTAAGCTTTATTTAAATATTCCCGTTGCAGTTGACATTCCGAAGGAACTTTTGCAGTTTTTCCAAATTTACCGGTAACACAATTTTCGATAAAATCTTTAAATATCGGATTGTTTACCTGCGTCCATGGTATATTACAGCCCAAAACAAATTTCAAGAGCTCACTATTGAAATCATATTTCATACCTGTATGTTTATTAGATGCGACATGTCGCGTTACACTAGATTTCGTTTGAGCGAAGCTCACATTGCACTTGGTGCAAAATAATAAAGAATCTCGAACCTCTATCTCTGGATTATTTTCTATCCACGAACGCATAAACTCGTAACGAGTTTTTTTTCTCGGAGGCATATTTGTGTTGACTGATTATTTACAGTTTTTTAAAATACAATTGCATATAAGTTTATCTACTAGACAAGCAAGGGTAACGGTTGACAATAGGTGTCTAATACAATGTCAATCTTGACGCTCGATATCTATGAAGCATTTTCTTATAAACGAATAGACTTAACTGAAGAGGTTGATAATGAATGACCAATATAAAATATGTACCTATATGTATGATTAATCTTTATTTATTTTTCAATCAATTATTCATTCGGTAGAAACCTACTAGGGTACGATCTGTTTTTAAGTAAATACCTACTCTTTGGCTAATGTCAAACGTTCCCGCTCCGAAAACCCCGATGTATGATTATAAATCGAAATAGAGTAATCTTTTCAGAGATTATTTCGAAGATACAAACTCAATCAAATGTTATATTTGTTAAAAACAACGCAAATGTTTTAGATGTTGTTAAAATTATCAAAAGAAAATTACCGTTTCAGTCGATAAAGTAGCACATCACTACGCGCCACAGATAAAAATAGAACGGAATAATAATCCGGCCGGCCGTGCACTCGAGTTTTCTACTAATATAATTCGAGTCGAGCCCTGCTATCGCTAAGCTATAAGTACACAATCGACTCGTGTCGCCTCATCTTTGGCATACAGCTTGAGATTCGTACCAATAGGGATGTTGACGTGTAGATAGTTATTAACTTTCGCAATATTTTTTTAAGTTGATTGGTGGTTAAGTAACACAACACGATACTTACGTTTCACATGGAACATGAGTGATAGACTATATATTATTCCTAATAAAAATGCTAATTTACAAATGTTCTTACATAAATCCTGTGTAGGTACGCAGCGAAACGTGACGTCACACGTTCAATAGCATTTTGTGTTTTAGGAGTTTTCAACGTTAAGTAAACTTTTGACCTCTCCTTTTTTTTTCTTTTATATTTTAAAGAGGCTTTTGAACACTCGTGGTGACAATGCCTACCTCTACTTACTTACCTACCCCGTTGGCTCAGCGACCCAAAGTGAGTATTGATCTGCCGAAAGTGCGCCACTCTTCTCGGTTCTGCGCTAGCTATTGCCATTTGGTAATTTGGAGTTCACGCAGATCCGCCTGTACCATGTAGCTCGAGTGATACCTAGTTTTTGACCTCTGTGATGCCATGTGCTTCCAATCCCAAATAAGCACACTGCAAACGATGCAATTTGTCATGTTTTTAGTGTTTTTATGTTGCTATAGTTAGAATGAAAGGTACTTATGATGTCTTATGGGGCATCCAGATTATGTGATTTTACCCCAATTTGTCAGCCCAACATGTCGAAGTCATAATTGGACGTAGCGTACAGACGTAACAACTGCAACTACAATTTCATTCAGTGTGGCCAGTTAATAGTAAGAAAGCGAAAATTGCCGCATTCAAACGGTCCTGCGAGGCGGGCTGCAAGATTGTTACTAACCGATGAGATAGGGCAAGACAGCACGTCTAACATGGGACGGCCGCGACATACTCTCGATTTTTCTCGCACTATACCTCTTGTTCTAAGTGTCCTAATAAGAGAGAGACGGATAGTGCGAGAAAAATCGAGAGAGCTCGCGCGCCGTCGCGTGATAGCCGTGCAGCACACAAAAATCGAGAGGAAGATAACGGCCGTCTCATGATAGACGTGCTGTCTCGCCCTATCTCATCGGTTAGTAACAATCTTGCAGTCCGCTTCGCAGGACCGTTTGAATGCGGCAATTTTCACTTTCTTACTATTAACTGGCCACACTGAATGAAATTGTAGTAACAAAACGCCGGTTTAAAAAAATTGACAAAATTACAGTGTAAAATATTAAAACAATATTCTTTAGTATATATTTTTTAATTTTCGTTTAATTTTATTTGAATGAATATTGTGAGAAAAAAAACACTTGCCAGATCATGCCAATTCCATGGTCCAAATTGTGATTTTCATGCAATTAGTGTGGAAAACTCGTTTGACGGTTGGATTGCAGCGCAACATGCATCCACACGATAGCAATTAGTCAGATTCTGATGAATTGGGGCTGACTAATCATGTAATGTATATGCCCCATTATTCCAGCTATAGCACGTTGTTGTGACAAACCGCTAAGCGTGTAATGGATGGAGTGTACAGACAGCTAGAATATCAACAGACAGAAAAAATTGGCAGCACTTACGCATAATCGGAGGCCAAACGTATACTGGTTCCACTAAGACGAGTTGTCGTTGTGAACACAGGCCCTGTGTTGCTCAACCGGACAATTGCGTATTGTGTCCCTTCCCGCGATCTCAATTGAATGCTATTTTTGTCGTTTCTAAATAAGCATATGAGTGTTTGTACACATGTTTAGAGGCCCGATGGCATCCTTCATTGACTTCATTGTCTACTGGATCGTTCAACCCAAGTGAAGCGTCTCAGTCTTCATTGCATACTTGTTTAAGTTTTGTTCATGGCGTAGAGGAGAGTGAGACGCTGCCTCGTAAATATGACGATGAACAATGCAATACAAATACCTACACTTTATTGCATAAATTACAAAAATCAGTCTTGAAGAGAGACAAAACATTCATGTGTAGGTAGAAAACAGGCGTTCTTATCGCTAAAGAGCGATCTGTTCCAGAGCTCCTTTAGGTAGCGGAGAAAAAGAGATAAGAAAATATCAAATTAGTATTGTTATTTATTAAATTTCTATTCTCTTTTTAAAATAACGACAGTTTTGTCAAGAGTTTTACGATATACCAATACTTAACAAATCTGGTTACTTCCATGGTTGGCACGCATGCATGGACTTAAAGTATCTCTGTACCAAATTTAAATCAGTTCAGTGGTTTAAGCGTGAAGTGGTAACACACATACAGACACGCTTTCGCTTTTATAATATTAGTATGGATAGCTAGCTTGTAGCCTAACAGCAAGCATCTTTAGCCCGCAATCTGTATCCGTTAGCGAAAGGAAACCGACGGTTCCCACTCACACACAATAACACCAATTTGGCACATGTCACGCCTTCACCGCTCAGTGAATAGTCAAAATCATTGCCAGCGCCAAATATAGATCGTGGAACATTTCGGATGGACCGCGATCCAGTTTGCGCTGGTTGCGTTGATAAGATGATTGTCGTTATGCACCGGGTCCTTTTTAGGCAATTGAGGATCGCTAGTGCATGTGTTATGTTATGTCATGAAAACATCTCCAGTGCTGCTTAGTGCTGCTTAAGGGGCTACCCGAGGTTTTCATCGATTTTTGACAAGTTTTGAATCGTATCTCCTACTTTTGCACTTCAGATAGAATTATAAATCAAACGGCTATCTGTTCTCCAGTCTTTTATCTCCAGTTTGGTCCACCGGAATTTGAAATAAATGAATACATAATTTTGTATGATTTTTTTAAACATTGTCTAAAAAAACACTTATTTCGTATCTCTATTGACGTGAAAAATCTAACTTATACGAAATCTACATATTTGGGTTCATCTGTGACGTCTCTAAAAACTGGTCCAGGGTTTTCATTTTAAACCAATTAACACAAAAGTTATGGCCAGAAAACCAGTTTTTTGGCCCGAAAATTGCCAATTGAAATTTTGCCATTGAACTGGCTTTGATGCCAAATATTTCGAAAACAATGAACTTAGTCTTCATAAATATGGGATACTATATTGCTTAAAGCCGCTGTTGTTAATATAATAAGCTACAAAAAACATTAGAAAACTAAGGGATTCAGATCGCAGGTCATTGGCGTATGGGAGCCCCTTAAGTAACGTTTTTCGAGTTGCAAACAAAAGTATGCTGTTGATTAGAAGTTATGTTTGGCTTCTTGGCCTATGTCCTACGATTTGGAAAGTAACTTTTTTTCTGCTATGGCATATGATATGTCGCATTTATTACAAGGATGTTTAACCCTTGACGCAGACGAGGGGTGTTATAATTATAAGTAAGATGATTATCTGTGTTTGTTTGTGGCATCATAACTCCCAAATTGATGAACCTATTCAAGTGCATATCGGTTGAAATGGTTCTTAGCTAAGCTATGTTTGTTGTATCGAGGGTGTTTTATGTTTTTGATTATCGCTGTGACAGGTGATCTCCTTCCCCCTGGGCGGCCTATTAGGCCCCCGGGTGAGATTATCCATAAACATGTTTGTCACAGGCCGCACTGCAGGCCTAACAAGGAAAAAAAAATCCTTGTCAGAACGTGACATGTTTTATCGACAGCGATAAACGAGAAAACCGCGATAATTGTGCAGGTGTCGTGGCACGGTTCTTTATTCGCTCATCTGAGCGGTGGTGGTGACCCATTTAGTCGAGATTCGTGCAAAGGCCATTGACTTCACGACACCGCTCACACCGGTGTGCTAGAACTTTTAGAACGGTGATAATTGAGGACTAACCGTAACTATATATAACAAACCAACTCAATATCTTACTGAATCTAAAATAATAGAGAAGATATACCTTTTGTAGAACTAGAATTTTCCCGCAACTTTGTCCGCGTGAACTTGCGTAAAAGTGACTTTCATCCTTTTGGGAACAAACCTTGAGTAATAACCTTCTTATTTATAATATTATTTCATTTATTTATTTCATTTATTCAACATCATAAGTCATGCGCATTACAAGGGATGTTAATTAATACAGGTAGGAGGGGGTAGGGTATTAGCAGGATAGTATTAGGATAACTCTGTTGGGATTGCTGTATTCTAGCACGATCAATGATAATTCTAAATTGTCAAGATTATTTCCTCTGTGATTCTTACGATGAAAAGGCCGATAAAAAATTTGACAAGCCTAGTGGTGACGCTGCCTACGAAGCTGATGGTCCTGGGTTCGAATCCCGGTATGGTCAAATATTTGTGTGATGAGCAGGAATATTTGTTCCGAGTCTTGGATGTTTTCTATGTATTTAAGTATTTACATATATTAAATATATCATCGTCTAGTACCCATAACACAAGCCTTACAAGCCAAGCTCAATAGCTTACTATGGGGCTAGTTCGATTTGCCTAACATTTACATTTATTATATTTATGTAAAGCTTTTTCAGAGGTTTAACGCAGCATAAAGTTCTTTGGGTAATATGTGGTAATATCCCAGTCCAGTCACACAGTAAAAAAATACATGGAAAAGCAAAATATTTTCCTTAAACGTGGTACTTCCCCTGAAAATTTGTTGGTTTTGTATTTCCTTTAGTTTGAGCCACACAATGTGTCAAATACCAGTTCTATCTGGTTCAGCAAGAGGAGGGTATCCTTCTATTAAAAGGACGAAATATCCGCTGAAACTAACCTCAGCTCAGTGAAAGATGAGTATATTAACCTTAAGACTACTTACGTGACCGGTGCACCAATGACTGAGTCATCAAAACACACCGCAGGCAAACGTGGTTGGCGGTAACTAGCTAAAACCGCCGGTAAAGCACCCTCCGCGATTACACACTATTAATTCAGTTAGCGCGATCTTCGCTTTTGTAAAGACTGATAACACGTTTGAGTCTGCATCCCGCAGGAGAACCTACACATAATCTCGGATTTCCACTTACTACGAATTAGACAAACCTTCCTTGCTTGACCTGACTTTTCTTCAAAATTTCTCAGATTTGGTCGGAAATTGTTAGGTCGTCAACTCGTCATCTTGCAACTGTACCATCCACTTTTGTCTCATATACTCTTTGGTATATTGTCAACTTTTCACAGTAGAGGGTCGTTGTAATTGGATGCAATAGAAACTGCGTGGTTTGTCTGATGAACAGTCTTGAACAGTAGTCGACTTCGGAAATGGCACGGTTAGCAAATGTTATAGTTCCGAGTACTTCCGACGCACAAATCAAGACCTCAATGGGTCTACGACGACCACCTACTACCACAGTTAAAATAATAGTCTACTGCTTGGCACCGAATTTAAAGCTCGAATTTGGATTTGAACCATGTTAAGTATGTTATGAGTTCCTCCGCACAAATCAACACTAAATTAAAACTCCAGTCCGGAGTATTTTTTGTTGGGAAATATGTACATCAAATTAATAATTTGATTAACCTACATACGTTTTTAATATGTGTTGTAAGAACGTACATACATTGTTCTGTATGACTCGGTACTTATGGACTGTATTGTATATTTTAGTATTACTTAACCGTCTAAATACCTACTGTAAATCACATCTCATCTCAACAGTATTTCTATACAACCACGCGAAGGAGATTTCTATTTATTTTCTAGCCCGACTATTTATTTTTTGCCATGTGAAAAACTGCACTATTTTAAAAATTTAAATACATCGAAACCGAATTCCTTCGATCCGATCCAGAGATGGTATTTTTCAAATGCAAATGCAATGATGTTACATAAAAAACCGGTCAAGAGCGTGTCGGGCCACGCTCAGTGTAGGGTTCCATAGTTTTACGTCCAGCAATTATTTTGTAATTTTTTTCAAAAACTTCAACCTATCAAGTTCAAAATAATTTTCCCAGGAAGTTTTTATAGTTCTACTTTTGAGATTTTTTTCATATTTTTAAAACTTGTGGTTCAAAAGTTAGAGGGCCACATTTTTTTTACTTCTGGAGCGATTATCTCCGAAAATATTAACATTATCAAAAAATAATTTTAGCAAACCCCTATTCATTTTTAAATACCTATCCAACAATATATCACACGTTAGGGTTGAAATGAAAAAAAAAAACACCCCACGTTACGTATAGGGGAGCTGTACCCTAATAAAAAAAAAACACTTTTTATTTTACCACTGTCGGCGTGATTGATATACATATTAGTACCAAATTTCAGCTTTCTAGTACTAACGGTTACTGAGATTATCCGCGGACGGACGGACAGACAAAGCGAAACTACAAGGGTTCCTAGTCGACTACGGAACCCTAAAAAGAGGTAGATACGTTGTCTATACGAAATTTCGGCTAAGACACGTTTATTATATATACCGACGAATGCCTAATCCGTTCATGGTTGGTTTCTTTAAAAAATGCCTACTAAATTTTTTATGATTTTTCTGCAACTATTACGTTTTTTTCTACTCAGAATCACGAGCGAAAAGCGCGTTCCAAATTTTCCAAACATACCTTTGAGCTTTCCTTTTGTGTTACAGCTCCGCCATACAAAGTATATGAGAAATGGCAGCACAATAGGAAACACCTTTGGGACGTTTTTTTTAGGGTTCGTAGTCAACAAGGAACCCTTATAGTTTCGCCATGTCCGTCCGTCTGTCTGTAGTAGTGGTAGTAGTACATATAATGAATTTAAAAGGAAAACTATCACGGACAAGTAGGCATAAGTAGTTACCGAGTAATAGTCGACCAACTTAATGTGTACTTATTTTCGTACAAATTCGGCCGACGCAACCGTAACTAGACACGTCGATGTAACTAAGACAGACAGACAACTACGGAACCCTTCACTGCGCGTGGCCCGACACGCACGTGGCCGGTTTTTTGTTGTATAATACAACTTGTATTGGACATCTGGCTGGACGTAACGTAAAACTGCCAGAAATACATGTAATAGTGGCATTTTAATTGAGAAACGCTCAGTTAGGGTATTGGGTGTAAATTTATCTCGGTAATAATGTTTATCAGACCCATGGTGTTACGACGCCGGAAGAAATTATCACGGCTTCGAATTCAATGTTGTCTGAGGTCTTGTACGATGGGCTCGCTCTGCGCATTACTTTCATTTCATTATAGGTACAAGTAGTGCGGCGCCGGGCTGCAACCGTATCGTCTTATATCAATTTAAATTGCTGGTTAGAAACAAGCAAACTAGACAATTTTACTAAATCCGGATCGCAGGAGTTTGTAACAAATTGACACTCAATTGGCCGAAACTGCATATGTATAGTGATTATTATATCCGGTTCGTTGCCGATTTGTACGCTTTATTAAAGTGGGACCTACCCAGCGCATTGAGCTTACAATATCCATGTTAGTCATATCAGTTATTTCTTCATATAATAAAAGTTAATTTGCGCTTCGTACCCTACTACGTTTAAGCATAAAATTAAACAAACGCAATAAAAAGTTTTGTTACATAGAGCGAATCGATAAAAACATCGTCTAGCCAGCGTGTCGCGTCACTAAAATGACGTTGCCCCACCGTTGCACCGACGCGAGCCGGCCGCGGCCTCCGCAAACTGATTCTAACCGGTTTTAATCCAATCGAGAAACGCTCCTCACTTGCGTTGCGACCAATCAGCGGCCACTCCGCCAGTCGTAGTCGCTCCGCCATTGCTCGCGTATCTTTTTGTTTTTATTTCCAATATATTATTCCGCTCAATATTTTCGCTTTGTGATTCTAAACCGGTGAAAACTCGTAGCGTTTTAAATTAACTTCTCTCTGCTTATTGTTACTGGATACGGAGCGTCGTGATAATCGTGCGCGGAAAATGTTGGACAAGTGAACGGCATCGGTGACATTTGTGTTAGTGCTATACAAAACCCAAAACAAATGGTTGTTGAAGTGTATTCTGGGTCAGCTATGGTGGTAGTCGGCGGGCAAGCGTACCGCGTCGGTTCTGGTGCTTTCGTCTTCTTCAACCTGACGAGGCAGGACTACAGCTGACGAGAAAGATGCTCGTACTCGAGCAAAGACTGAGTGCGCGGCATTTGGGGCGCGGGGTGGTGCTGCACGCGCGCCTGGTGCATGGGATCGAGGCGCGAGGGTGGCGGATGAAGTTTGCGCTGCTGCGCGCCGAGGTGGAGATTGAAGCGGACGCAGCCACGTACCGGGAGCTGGCCCGCAGGCTCAAGGCGGCCAACGTTCATGTGCGACCCGCGCGCCGTACACTCGAGTAATTCTTTTTAATACTTTGGTCTGGACTTAAATCATAGACCGTACATCGCTTTGAGTACCTAGTACTTTAATACTGTTAGTCAATATTCAATTAAAATATCCTTGAATTAGCCTCTCCATATACAAGATTATAACCAACTTAACCAATGGTTGTACGTCTATGCTCTAGTGATGCCCATTTCTAAGTGTGAACTTGCAAATCCTCAAAATAATCTGGTCACAGTCTGGTCTGGTTACTCTGTTTACGACTATATTTTATGCGATCCCTACACCTACACAGGCATTATCAACAAAATAATACTATGAACATTCACACAGATATGAATGGGTCTAGGTTTATTAGCAGTTTAGAAATATTTATTTATTTGCTGTTTTGCAGTTAGGTTCTACTAACTGGTGATTGAATGAAAATATTGCAATATACTAGTTCCACTTTTCTTGTTCTAACAGTAGTTTGTGCTTCAATAACAGCTATTAAAGTTTCTGTCTATCTATTCAGCCCATTGCCTTTCCAGTGTTGACAATAGGCCTCTTCTCTGACGCACCATTCTACTCGGTTCTGTGCTAAACTTAACCTTGTAGTTTTTGTATAATTTTATATGGATTAGATATGATATGCGATAAGCACTGATAAGAATTGATTCTACTACCTAAATAGGCCATGAGGTTTATTTACAAAATAAACATTACTGTAGTTATATTTATATCATCTCTTTATATCGTCTCTTTGGGGGAGGCCTATGTCCAGCAGTGGACGTCTTTCGGCTGATATGATGATGATGATGATTTATATCATAGAATTTTAACAATCAAAATCAGAAATGAAATTGCTTACACCTTAAAATATTTTTCTGACAGTAAATTATAGTTTGTTCATGAGGATGCACCCCACTTGCAGTAGCGGCGTTAGGATAGGGCGCGGTGGGGCGACCGCCCAGGGCGCCGGACATAAAGGTTTACCCTTTATGTCCTCTCGCTCATTGAGTTAGGGGGCACCCTAGAAATCTCGCCCAGGGTGCTGGTAGTGCTAAAACCGGTACTGCCCACTTGGTGGGTACAGTCAATGGGGCGGGATTGGGGAGATCTATGAATGAATGGGTCAGTCAATTATTTTTTGCTGTTTGCTGTACCTACATCTTGAAGACACTAAAACTTTTATAAGGGAACCACTGTACATGTCTTTTGTGACAATGTAAAATCCCTGTTTTAAAGGGTCATCTAAGTATTCTCATTCATTCAGTTGGTTCCTCCACTGTTGGGGGAGTTCAGATGGCTCCCCATGGTGCACTGCATAGCATAACCCAAGCATTTAGTCCATTTATTATAATGATTTTGCTAAGAAACTGTCACTATTGACCCTTGGCTTACCGGAACAAAATCATGTCATCTTATCAGCCGAAAGATATCCACAGCTGGACATAGGCCTCCAAAAAAAAGTACCACAATGACCGATCCTGCGCCAGTCACATCCAGTGGACTCCCGCGACGTTTACCAGGTCATCAGTCCCACTTGTGGGGGGTGCTACCCACGCTGCGCCTGCCGGTACGTAGTAGCCACTTGAGAACCTTTCACCTCAACAACCATGGGGTCTACATGCAATGTGCCCATCCATTGCCACTTTAGCGATCGGGACAAAATAATGAGAACAAGTTTCTGTCAAAAATTTCATTTTTGGTACAAGCTTTTATTGCCGACTGTACTTTTATGTATACCATCATCAACTACTCATTGAGACGATTCTAACGAACCCAAACTCAACGGGGTTACGTCGGTTAAGTACTAAATTCCCATGGCCACCTTCTGTCTCCATCATCAGATCAGCTCGATGGTACCATAATATTGAATTGTCATCTAAATTATACTTATACCCAAAATTTCAGCTCAATCGGTCACCGGGAAGTGGGTCAAATTTAACTTGCAAGATTTGTTTACAGACAGACAATGGGACGGGTGAAACTAAATAAAAGCTTGTAAAAAGATGAGGAACCCAATTATTCATACACACGATTACAAGGTGAAACCATTAGCCCTTCTACAATAGATGTAAAGGTCACATGGACCTGCTTAAGAGTCCGCAGCAAGCTCGATTCTTCATACAAACGTAGTTACGTCCTTACTTTAATATAACATGTCACATTATCATGAAATTCTCTAAATATAATGAGGTAAGATATATCTAGGGCTAAAACTAGTTTATGACTCTTAAAATGTTAATAGAAAGAAAATAGAGCGAGTACAAGTTTTGCATTTTTAGACCCCAGAAAGTTGTTCAGTTCGGCGGCCTACTACGACCAAAATATAGTTTAGATTGAAGTCAAAACCTATTTCCGGTGTCGAGTAAACTATGCAGTTTGAAAAGAAAAAAGATTTATCAAAATTGATCTTGTAGTTTTAAAATGAGAGCGTAACTACGAAAACCTTAAAATAAATTACAAAAATTTGATGCGAAACTGCAGCGAATTACTCTAGCGCGGGGAACGGTCCGGGGGGGGGGGGGGGGGGGGCGGCGGTACGCACCGCCCTTATCATAGCTACTCCTTGCCGTGCGCTTAGTTTAGTGACAATAGTGACCCATTTGCTGTGCGCGGGAGCGACGTATTGTTTTGGTGAATTATCTTCCTACGATAATCGCGGTCAATTCACGACTTGGACTGATAAAACGGATTTGATTTTTCTTGGTGATACTGGTGGTGTCTGTGATCATACTGATCATACTGATCGACGATCTGTGGCTTTCTTATGGACTTTGCATTTTTATGTTACAAAAATGGATAAACCGGGTAAGTACCTACTTATATGCATTTTAGTCAAGTTCCAAGTATACAAATAAATTATATACATGTAATATGTACATATTATATTAATGTATATGAGTACCTAGTCATTAATCCTTAGTTGACGTGTTATTTAATTTATTTGGTAGGTAAACAAAATTTTAATCTCACAGTAGGTACTCATTCGGTATTAAATAGGTAGGTACCTACGTAAATATCACTTGGGTACGTCAAATCATTCTGGATATGGCTTTGGTGATATATAGTTTGATTCTTTTATATAGCTAAAACAAAATACTTACATAGTTAAAAAATAATAATACGCTATAAATTTAAATAAGACGAGGATGAACGAACGGACTTTATACGAAAACTACCTATCACACATTATTGCTTAGAAATTTTAATTAGTTTACCTAAGTAGGTATGTAAGTTATAGTATAGTATCCTAAAGTATATAGGATAGGTTTTTTCGTCACTCTCTATAGTAATCTACGTACTTCTATACAACGTGTTAATAAAATAACGCAAAACCTGAAAACTGTTTGTTCAGAATCGAGAGTAAAATGCGAAAAAAATAAAAAATAAAAATTTTGACGCGATTTATTTTTTACATTTGTATGGAGCAGGTCGCCCCAGACGGCCAACACTCCATACAAATGTAAAAAATAAATCTTGTCAAATTTTTATTTTTTATTTTTTTCGCATTCTATGCTCGATTCTGAACAAACTGTTTTTAGGTTTTGCGTTATTTTATTAACACTTTGTATATCATAATTATATATAGAAATTGGCACTTACCTACCCTTCCACTTTTTTGATCGAGTGACCTGACAATAACAATACTAGGTAGGTATCTAAATAAAAAAATGACGACGCGACAATAGCAGTTGTTTCTCGGTGCTACTTGAACCTTGGTTGTAGGTATTTATTATTTATGTATGTACTAGGTTCTTACTATATTATGTGCTCAGGTTGGCGCTTGTCCAATTTGTAGAATCTACAAATTGGACAAGCGCCAACCTGAGCACATAATATAGTAAGAACCTCTTTTCTTCCTTCGAGCCGATAGCCATAATTTTGTCTTTGAACACCTTTTCGCTTCTAGAAAAAAAAATAACTATAGGTAATTATAAACGTCTATACGCTCCCGTGATCGCTTACCATCAGGTGGACCGTATGCTTGTTTGCCCCCTTATAGTTTTAGTTGAAAAATATATGTACCTATGTACCTTGTACATCTTATATCTATTATCTATTATCTTATCATTATTATTATATCATCTAATATCTTATATCTACGTCTTTTGACGACCGGTTAGCCTAGTGGGTAGTGACGCTGCCTACGAAGCTGAAGGTCCTGGGTTCGAATCCCGGTAAGGGCAAATATTTGTGTGATGGGCATGAATATTTGTTTCTGAGTCATGGAAGTTTTCTATGTATTTAAGTATTTATATCTATTATATGTATCGTCGTCTAGTACCCATAACACAAGCCTTAATGAGCTTACTATGGGACTAGGTCGATTTGTGTAAGATTGTCCCCTAATATATATATATTTAAAAAAAGAAAAAAGAAAAAAAAAAAAACTATAAGGGGGCAAACAAGCATACGGTCCACCTGATGGTAAGCGATCACGGGAGCGTATAGACGTTTATAATTACCTATAGTTATTTTTTTTTCTAGAAGCGAAAAGGTTTTCAAAGACAAAATTATGGCTATCGGCTCGAAGGAAGAAAAGAGGACCGGCTCGTCGTTAAAAAGAAAATATAAATCCTAATAGGTAAGTTATAATAAGGCTATAAATTCAAATTTCATTTATTTATGGACCAACTAGGATCATTGTTGTAAGTAGGTACTTTTTACCAAAAATAAAAACAATAATGTATAATCTTTTTTTATTTCCTTCAATACACCAAATCTTCAATGTGAATAAATATTTATAGGGTAGGTTCCTAGGAAAAAAGATCTGGATTCTAATTAGTGCGTATTTTTATTGATCATAAGATATTGGACACCTATTTTAAAAATACACACAACCGAACATAGAACCTCCTGCTTTTTTGAAGTCTGTAAAAATGACGAAGTTATGGCGCGTAGATAATCCGCGTGACTTCACAAACGTATGAACCGTGACGTTACGCGCACTTATAACTTCGACATTTTTTGTTTAGTGACCAAAAGAAAAAATACGTGTCTAATATTTTTGATCATCTATAATACGGATTTTAGAGTTACTTATTTAAAAATAGTTTAAGTACTATCACTGTAATAAGCTTGTTTTGGGAAAAAGACTGACTGTTAAGTTTCTTGCGGCGTTTCTTCTTGACAGTGGTCTCTGCAGAAGCGCTGGTAGGGCTTGACTTATAAAAGTGCTCTTTACTTGGCGGCCTACTTGCAGAATAAATATTCATTTATTTCATTTATAACAAAAATAGTGGTAGTGGTATCTGAAAATCTGCTATGCAATTATGGCACTAGGTTGTTAAAATGACAAAACCTGGTATATTGTATGTTATACTTATGTTACTAGTTACTACTACTTTTGTTGGCACATCAAAACTTGTAGCCTGTACTCTACATTTCCGTTTTTAGTAGGTTAAATAATCAGTTAAAATTTGCCTAGCCGCACTTACGCACTGTATAAACTGTATTGTTATCTCGCTATGGAGATGTTCTACTGTTATATTTTATTTACCGCAATAATTTCGCCGTTGTATGAAGATATTTTACTGCGATATTTTAACTGCGACATGTATAGCTCCGCCTCCCCGCGCGCTCTCGCTTTACTGCTAGCGCCCTGTCTCCCTCTAGGTGAAACAACAACATTTTAAAGCGTAAGCGCGCGATCTCAACGCGGAGTTGAGCGGACCTTGCTGCGGACTCTTAAGTGGATAATTACAGTAATAAGGCCACGATGCAACTTGCGGGGTGTAATGGCGGCTAATAGCCGGCTATTATTAGACTTGATGAGGGCAAATTGGATATTGTTTAAGGGTTTCCAATTGGCAGTCACATGAGTGATGTATCACATGATGTTATTGCAAAAATGAGCATTTTTCATATATTTTAAAAATTGTTAGAAATGTGTAATAGTCTATCAGAAAAGGAATGCGGACCCCAAAAACACCACAAATTTTCATAATATAATGTTGTGTTCTTATATAATGGTTTTCACTAGATGCCTTTGTATAAGGGCCGGCGCTCACTGCCGGCACGGCACGGCGTGTAATGGCAAAGGATTTTATTACTAATCAAGTCATTTTGAATCTTATTTCAATGAGTTTAAAATTCATGTTACTTTATTTCGATACGACGTGCCGCGGGATGCTGCAGCATGACGCGACGCGCCGCGGGATGCTGCGGCATGACGTGTCATGCCTTTTAATTCCACGAGTTGCCGCGTCGCGCCATTGCATCCCGCGAGACGTAAGGGTCACTTTGTGTCGAGGAATTATGATTGCTAAGCTAGTTGAAATAAGGTTGAAACTTGTGCAGCTGTCATTTCGGTTAATGGGGCGCAGTCCCGTCGGTGCGCGGGGGCAAGGGAGGGAGAAGACGCACTGGCATGCCACGGGATGCCACGGCATGCCACGGAACGCCGCGGGATGCCGCAGTACAACCTGCCGTGCCATGCCGTGCCACGCCCTCAGTGAGCGCCGGCCCTTAGAGTCAGCTATTATATCGGACTGAGATTATCTGATTACTCTATCTCTGATCAGCTAGGCTAGATCAAATTATTTTTATTATCACTCTACTAGAAATATCTTCCTTCCTTTATCCACAGCGCAACCGCTGCGCTGATTATGCTACCTATTTTTTTCCGAAAACATGGGTTACTTGGAATCTTAGTTTTAACCTCCTAAATTGACTTTAAACTTTTATTGAATGTCAAAAAGTTCCTAATTCAAGAGCACTGAAGCGTACCCTGTGTCTCAGGAGGATAATTATATTTAGAAAACCTTAAGATGGAAAGACTACGGGAATAGAACTTGACAAACATCACGTCAGAAAAGGCGTGACAATAGTAGATTGTGTCTCAAGGGAGCAAAACGATATATTTACGGCGAGGGCGGTATATTGAATCCCGAGTGAAGCTTAAGATTCTACAATAGACTCCTAAGCGTAGCGAGGCATTCACTATTAGAATCTTGATCGTAACAAGGTATTCAAGTGATTACAATACAAATAATGGGCCAGAAACAAAATGTCGTGTAGTGTCTGCATTTAATGTCAGCTACTAGTGGCTTAATGTGCGGCAGAGTGGCGGCCACTAGTTCTACGTTCCGTTTCACATTACTTCAAATCGTAATTATTGTTTGAAATTAGTATAAACTAAAGTAAAAACGTTTCGGGTATTATTTGTTTTTTAACATTTTGGTCACAGAATAATGGTTAATATTATAGCTGCAGGTTCCCAATTGCTCTGTTAATGTTTGTGACTTCTGTACAAATTTATGTATAACACAAGCGATCTGGGTTCATTGAATTCATGTGAACAATTCACGTCACGAAAAATTCCTTTGACATTTCATTTTTTTTTTTAAAGGTGTACAATCTCTAAAAATGTAACAGATTTGTATAGATGAATGATGTTTGTTTCAGTGTGGTTCCGAAGACTGCTACGAGCCCCATAGTGAACAAACCTTTGCCACAACCTGGTAAGTTTACACCATAATACTGCATAGTTCTACTAAACTGCTAAAAAGTAGCACAGTTTGAAACCCAGATTAATTAGTTATCAGATATCCTTTATGCTCAGTATAATCCATGCATAACCATGTATGCATGTTTGTTATGTGGTTTATTAATACCCTTATCACGAAACAAATTATTTAATTAAATACTTTTTGTTTTCATGTTATTTTTAACGAGGAAGTTACCCCAATCATTTTATAATCGATCTTCATTTTTTAGAATTGTGCCAAGGCTGTGAAACAAGTCTATAACACGATACAGAGGGCGCTAGTCTTAGCGGGAATGTAATGCAAAAATACACAGCTTCCGTCACTGTCCTCGTAGCTCAGTTGGTAGAGCAGTCTAGCGTTAATAGAAAGGTCGCAGGTTCGAATCCTGTCGGGGGCTACAGACGAAGATGGTTTATTTTTCCATTATATTATTTCTCTGTATCATATCGATTGGTTTATTAATCTTAAATATTCTGTACATTTAACTCTGTTGTTCTCCTAATAAATAAAATAAATAATAACCAAATATGTCCCTTTCAGAAGTATCTTTGTATTTACTACTCTTTTGGAGTGGTATATAATAAATGTAAATTTAAAAAAATGTGCTCTATAGTACAGTCTGCATCTTATAGTTAACTAGCTTCTGCCCGCGACTCCGTCCGCGTGGAACTCGTTTATATCGCAGCTCCACACAAACTTTCACCCCCCCATTTCACCCCCTTAGGGGATGATTTCCGGGATAAAAACTATCCTATGTCCTTCCTCGGGACTCAAACTATCTCTATACCAAAATTCATCTAAATCGCTTCAGCGGTTTAAGCTTGAAGAGGTAACAGACAGACAGACACACTTTCTCATTTATAATATTACTAGCTTCTGCCCGCGACTCCGTCCGCATGGAACTCGTTTATATCGTAGCTCCATACAAACTTTCACCCCCATTTCACCCCCTTGGCCTTAGGGGATGATTTCGGGGATAAAAACTATTCTATGTCCTTCCCCGGGACTCAAACTATCTCGATACCAAATTTCATCGCAATCGGTTCAGCGGTTTAAGCGTGAAGAGGTAACAGACAGAAAGACTGACAGACAGACAGACACACATTCGCATTTATAATATTAGTATGGATTAGTATCGGATAGCAGATGGGTAAGGCCGTTCTTTCTTGATCCTGATTAAGCAGTTTAAATCGTCTACATTTTAATCAATTCCAGTGTGTTACGAATATTAGTAATCCATTTATATGGCTAATTGGCGTAACACACTGGAAGAGATTAAAATGTAGACGATTTAAACTGCTTAATCAGGAACAAGAAATAACGGCCTTACCCAGATAAAGTAGCCAAATATATCGTAACACATCCTTACTCCTATAGTAATATAGACGTGTTGCGATATATTTGGTTACATTGACTGCTACAAACTATATGATGCTGACTGTACCAATATGTGATATTTTAGGAACACTAGCACTTTTGCATATGTAGGGTAAATCACCAACCATCAACTGGCCACCATTCAATAAATGGCCCCCTCATACTAAAACTGAACTCTTATTCACCTAAAAAAGAATTCAGTTCTAGTATAAGGTGTTAATTACTGGCCACCCTTCAATAACTGGCCAAGTTACGTTACGCCTGTTTGTAGGGGAACATAGTTAATTTTTAGTATGACGGGGTCAGTTATTGGCGATTTACCCTATATATGCAGTACTCCAACATATTCACAGACAACTCATGGAGTAATTATAGAAAGCTCTATCTTATAGCAATAATGGCATTAAACAATCCATTGTTATTGACTTTTATTACCTACTAGCTTCTGCCCGCGACTCCGTCCGCGTGGAACTCGTTTATATCGTAGCACCATACAAACCATAAAAACCATAAAAACTCCGGGGATGGTTTTCGGGATAAAAACTATCCTATGTCCTTCTCCGCTATCCAAACTATCTTCATACCAAATTTCATTTCAATCGGTTCAGCGGTTTAAGCGTGAAGAGGTAACAGACAGACAGACAGACACACTTTTGCATTTATAATATTACTATGGATTATACTATACGTGCAAAAACGTAATAAATCAATTTAAATTATATACATTTTCTTTTTTTTTCAGCCATTCTTGCGTCATCAAACCAGATGAAACCACTATATTGCCAAGAGTGAGTATATTTTGCAGCCTATTATTTAGTCATAGTTATCAGTGCGGAGCTCCCATTCAAGCTGATTCTCACCGGCCTGTCTAAAAAAGGCAAGCCTTTAGTTATTATTCCAAATTCCAGGGTTCGAAATTAGCAAGATTACGCTTCTTGATAATTATCGGATAATTATCACCAGTATAAGAACCAATGACACTCGAGTTCGCTCAACTTTTCATCCGAACTGAATTTTCCTTGTAAGGGGAATCCCCACGGCGCGGCACGTCACGTCGACACTTCGTGCGTTCGGATAGACGCAAGTGCGGAAATACACGTTCGAATACTTCGAATACAATTTTTTGTTATTATCAATCGATAATTATCCATCAAACCCTGCTAAATTCTTTCATACTTTTCTGTTCCGGGTTGCCCATCGAAAATGTTCACGCGCCACTGATAGTTATTATCATTCGATTATGCGTAAATTCGTAGAGTACATACATACATACATTCACGCCTTTATCCCTAAAAGGGGTAGGCAGAGCACATTAAACTTGTGTTCCAGTGCCACTTTTAGCATAAATGCGGGTATAAAAGATCCGACAAAATGTGATATCGCAGTGACAGGTTGCTAGCCCATCGCGCACAACACACTTCAACCCTGTTCCCCAGTGCGCATCTGACGACACCCACTGGAAGAAAGGTGTTTAGTAGAGGCTTCATTGCTGCGAAGTCGCATCGCGCGCGATTCCGCCATTCCTGTCTCACTTGCACTGTGTAAATTGGAAAGAGGAGGGTAGATTTTTCTCGTGTCACGGCGTTAGTAGCAGCGTGGGTAGGCAGGTGGACTAATGACCTGGTAAAGGTCGCGGGAGTCCGCTGGATGCAGGTGGCGCAAGACCGGTCACTTTAGCACTCTTTGGGGGAGGCCTATGTCCAGTGGACCCCGTCTGATATGATGATGATGATGATTACGGCATTAGTTGTGCCGGCTCCGCAGGAGACGTATCCATGGCGACGACCGATAAAAATGGTTGATTGGCCCTTTTTTTTAACCTGACTGTTGCTAATAATAGGGCGGACCCAATACAGCGGCAATTCAATCGAATTGCATGGTTGGAGGGTAGCCAGGGGAAAATCCAGGGGAAACGTCCGGCACGACCACGCGGGGAAGTTTAAACACTGGAATACTCTACGAGTTTGCGCTCCAGTGAGACTGGTTGAACGGTATCAACCGAATCTGGGGTGTGAGTGGTGTCGAACTACTGGGAGTTTTATCGCTGGTTCGCTAAAATCTAGCCTAGCTGAGAAGATTCCAGCAAAACTCAGCTAGGCCCGACTTGGGTCGGACTGACTCTACCCGGTATGCGGCGGTGACGGGACTAATAGGGACTGTATGTGTCTGTGTTGTTGCGATCTCGCGGTGGACGTCCCCGCCAACCGGTTGATTGGCCCTTGTAGGCAGTGGCCTTAAATAGTGTGCCTGGTTGCAGGGAGGCCGAGATGAAGGTGACCACGTCGCCGTGCCACTCGCCCGGCGCCATCTTGCCGGACCTGCCCCAGCCCGCCGAGGACCCCGACAAGGTATAGTCGCTGTGTTTGAAGTGCTGATTATTAAACAAAGAAAATAGTCCTCCTTGTCGTATCCGACGATGTCGACCCTTACAGTTTTCTCTGATGAGCACGTATATGCGAATATGGCTCGCAAAGCCGAACTTAGTCTTAAATGTTCGGTCACATTGTGTGCAGTATAGCTGGCCTGAGCTGGATTAAACAAAGCCTTTGTATACGTTCACGAGGTTCACGAGGAATGATTGAACATTAGGTGTTGTGTTGTTGCAGACCGCGGGCCTGGCGGCTACCGCGGGCGCGGGCGACACGGCGGCGTGGCTCGCGCGGCACCGCTTCGCGCAGCACGCCACCACTTTCGCCAACTTCTCGGGCGCCGACCTGCTCAGGTACTACATTTTTTTTTTTTTTAAGTGTAAACTTCTTTAGCGGCGCTGAGCACTTTTTGGGATGGGGAAAAATTGGGGTTCTGCCTTTTCGGCGAAATATGTTTCGCAGAATTTCACATGGCAACCAACTTTTCAAAAAAATCCCAGGTAATAATTTATCAAATCAATAGTTGCGAAATTATATCAGTGCTAAAAGTATGTTATGCCAATCAATACATTTGACGAATACATAAATGACGTATTAAAAAAATCCCAGGTAATAATTTGCCTAACAATAATTTATCAAATCATTCGTTGGGAAATGATAGCAGTGCGAAACGTTGAGTTGGGAAATAAAACTTCGACCAAATAAAAATATGGGAAAAATAGTTTGGGAGTTAAACATTTGCCAAATAATTTTCGCCTAAACATTAGTAAACCGTCACGTGACCTGATCGAAAAACTGTTACAATGTTATTGAGTTTTCACTTCTGCCGGCACTCCCGGAGTGCAACCCGGTCTTTTTTTTTTACCTTACTAATAACGGGAGGCCACGGGCCACAACTTCCGACGGTGGCGGCAGCGGTGCGCACTACCAGACGCCCGTCCCTTTTACCACTTCTCTTAGACAGCCCCATGTGCAGAGCGTGCATGGAGGCGGAAGAAACGACCAAACATATTCTACTGGACTGCAAGCAGGTAAAAGCACCTAGTTCCTCCAGACACACTACGGGACGCAGTCAGAAACACAAAGGCACTCACCAACTTTCTAGAGGAGCTGGGGTGGTTAGAGTAGCGCTACTCCACCATTTTCACACAAAATAGGCACACTGGATGTCGACTTGCGGAAAAGAGCCCAGGATAACTAACTAACTACCACTTCTCCAAGGTATAAATTCAGCCGACCGGGCCCGACACCGCCGGATAGGTTCGCACATAGTCGCGCGGTTGGCGTTGTCACTGTGTGTCACACGAAAAGTTATTTTTGAACACCACATTGGTGACAAACAATCCTTCGGCCGGCATGATGGTACTGAAAGGTATTATGGGAAGACATCTTTCTTGAACTTTTCTGTTTGGACTTCAGACAAAGAAAGAGGAGGAGTGTGAGGTTTGGACTAAAAACAACTTTGGAATAACAGTTGAATCATAAGGATGATGACAATCATTACTGTGATATTCAAAGTGATTATCAGCTTATTAAACCTGTTTCGTTTCATTGCAGACTGTCCCGTGACGACATTATTCAGATCTGCGGCCTAGCTGATGGCATTCGACTATTCAACGCTCTGCACGCCAAGTGAGTATAGATCAGTGGTTCCTAACCTTTTTAATATCGTCCTCGTAACCTATGTACCTATTCACTCATTCATTTAAAATACGAACACTGTTAAAAACAACATCTATTTTAAAAGCTTTTAATTAACTTGCTATGTATGTAGGACTGGTCATTGTGGCACTCTTTGGAGGAGGCCTATGTCCAGCAGATGACGATGGTTTGTCCGGGCGGAATCTTGCAACTGAATTTTGAAGCAGATATCTTCAACCGATTGAGCTGAAATTTTGGGTAAATGTACAGTTTGGATGACAATTCAATACTATGGTACCATCGACCTGTTATGACGATGGAGACAGAAGGTGGCCATGGGAATTCAGTACTTAACCGACGTAACCCCGTTGAGTTTGGGTTCGTTAGAATCGTCTCAATGAGTAGTTGATGACGGTAAACAGACAAGTTTTGACGACCGGTTAGTCTAGTGGGTAGTGACGCTGCCTACGAAGCTGAAGGTCCTGGGTTCGAATCCCGGTAAGTGCAAATATTTGTGTGATGAGCATGAATATTCGTTTGTGAGTCATGGATGTTTTCTATGTATAGTATTTCTATCTATTAAATATATCGCCGTCTAGTACCCATAACACAAGCTTTATTGAACTTACTATGGGACTAGGTTGATTTGTGTAAGATTGTCCCCTAATATTTATTTATTTATTTTTTATTAAGTAGTCGGCAATAAAAGCTTGTATCAAAAAATATTTTTTTGATAGAAACGTATTACTTCAGGTTCGGAACTAATGGTATTGATAGTGCATCTCATCTTTACGGGCCTGTATGCGCTTGTAAGGCCTTTAACCCGCAAGGTCTATTGATCTGGCCTTATCTTCTGAGGTTTTTCTTTGTCCTTCGAAAATCATTTTTGAAGTGAAAACTTCTTTAGCGGCGCTGTGCACTTTTTGTGATGGGGAAAAATTGTTAAACTCGCCACAGGTGTAGGAGCGTAGGAGGTCACGTGACCGTAAGATTTAGTGTTGCCAGATGCCGGAATACAAAAAGCGGGAGCTGCGCTGTCAAAACGCGGATTTTTAAGATTTTTAAATGAAAATACGGATTTGCGGGGAATACTTTTATAGGTTTTTTTTATGTAAGACGTGGCTTGTGGGTGGGAGGGGAGAGTTTTTGAAGTGAAAACTTCTTTAGCGGCGCTGAGCACTTTTTGGGATGGGGAAAAATTGTTAAATACGCGACAGAGTTTTGTGACGTCAGATGTGAAGGAGGTCACTTTTTGCTGCTAGCCGATTCGACTTCATTCAAAACTGAACGCTATTAGTAAGAGTATAAAGCCGTTAAACACTTTTTGCAAAAGCATATTCTGCAAATAAAATTGTAATAATACCAAGGCGTCCTTCACTGGTTTGCTATTGAGAAAATTCGAATAGTTCGAATTTGGGCGTTATTCCTAATGAGATAAAGCTTAGAAAAATATTTACCAACGGCAAAACAAATTGATATTTTGGTTGCCACCGCTGTCTGCTGTTCTTGCAAATTCGAAATTCGAATTTAGTCGTTATTCCTAAAGAGACAAAGCTTTGAGAAATATTTGGCAATGGCAAAAACAAATTGGTATTGTGTTTGCCGCCGCCCGTCGGCGCGCCGACGGGCGAGCCGGCGGCCCGTCCGCCTAAATAATTGATAATTGTTTATAAATTTGCGTCACATTCATTTTTAGGGTGAGACCGTAAGATGTCACGTGACCTGATCGAAAAACTGTTACAATGTTATTGAGTTTTCACTTCTGCCGGCACTCCCGGAGTGCAACCGGGTCTTTTTTTTTTAATTTTTTCACTCTGCCGGCACTCTCGGAGTGCAACCCGGTCGTTTTTTTTTCTAGCTGCTTTAGGTCAAAACTAATCAATCTCCTAACCAATGTTCAATGTTTTTCCTACAGGCGTATCGAGCCCCGTCTGACTGTCTACGTGAGCGCAGGCGGCGGAGTCTACTCCGCGCTATACCTGCACTCGTGCCGCGCCGCGGAGCTGCTCCACAAACTGCAGGCATTGCACCGCGCCCACCAGGGCAAGGTAAGAAAGAAACAAGACATTTGTTCACTACACAAAAGACAGACGTGAGCGCAGGCGGCGGAGTCTACTCCGCGCTATATCTGCACTCGTGCCGCGCCGCGGAGCTGCTCCACAAACTGCAGGCATTGCACCGCGCCCACCAGGGCAAGGTAAGAAAGAAACAAGACATTTGTTCACTACACAAAAGACAGAGACAAAGGGATTAGATAAACAATACAATTGACACATAATGTGTCTTCGCGGCAGTGAATCGGTCGCTGTATCAGCATTATGCCGAGGTGTCAGACAGACACCTACAGCGCTGATTTTCAGACAGCGCCGTACGTGACCCACGGAACGCAACACAATATACTACCGATACAAACGTATACACTTGATAAATAAATAATGATTATAATAAATTTGTTAAATATGTAACACAAGCACAATGGGATGAGAGACAAAGTGAAAAATGCGAAACGGTTAGGGTTGGGATTTTTGGAGCATCAACAAATAGCCCTTAAGCTGGCGCCTAAAGGTATACTTCCTAGACGCTCCTTGGATAGGTGGCGGGAGATCATTCCAACACTTGACCGGTAAACTACTATACAATACAATTTAAATATTCGTTATTGTACACTCCTTTCCTTTGACATAAAGCCAATCTTTGATTGAAAAAATGTTTACTACTTTATAAGCGGTTACACTTAATAATAAAAGACAATCACATTGTTTACTAGGCACAAATAAAAGTGAGTTCTGTCTAGAAAAATTATCCACACCATATGCAGGCACACTAAGGCTTCGTTCACACTGCATTGTCCTGCACTTTTTTTGCAGTAGACATCTTAACGTATACATAGTGGCACATACAAAATGTTGTTTATACGTTTAAACGAATACTCACCGGACTTGTCAAGCAAACCGAATACGTGCTGCAGAAAACGTACAGGACAATGCCGTGTGAACCCAGCCTAACGATGTTAGTTCTGGGGCCGTAGGCAAGGTTACAATCGACAAGCGCTAAGGCTAACTAATAAAATGTATGGGAATGACAGATGTTATCGAAAAGTGTTTCGTCGGCATCTGTCATTCCCATACATTTTATTCGTTAGCGTTAGCGTTAGCGCTTGTCGATTGTAACCTTGTCTACGGCCCCTGTAGTACCTAAGATCACTGACAAACTGTTGTTTTGTTTTACTAAGGGTTACAATTATTTCCGTTGGCCAGTACTTTAAAAAAAACTTATCTTTTACAGGAATGCGACACAGTGCTAGTGTCCGGTCCGAACGGCGCCCGCGTCCGGCTGACGGACGAACTAGTCCGCCACCTCCCCGACAAGTCCACGTATCGTCTACAGCGGGTGGACGACGCGTTGCTGCTCAGCAGCGAACAGTGATTCGTCGACAGCGGAGCTACTGGCCACAGCAGAGTGGTCGGCCATTGAGCGTGGTCATATTAGACGCTCAGAAGCGAATAGTGACTCGCCGACAGCGGAGCTAGTTGTCACATGGCAGTCGTCGGCCATTGAGCGTGGCCATCGTAGACGCTGAGCAGCGAGCAGTGACTCTTCAACAGCGGAGTAGTCGGCCACTGAGTGTGGGCATAGTGCAGTGAGCAGTGACTCGCCGACAGCGGAGCTAGTGATCACAGCAGTCGTAGGCCACTGAGCGTGGCCACAGCGAATATAATAGCTAAACCTGTTTCGAAGCCCGATAAGACCTGGATGAACTCCGGGCCTTTGACTGGACTCGAACGGCATTAGACAGGGAAGCCTGGCGATTTTTAGTGGAGGCGAAGACCCATTTTGGGTCGTTGCGCCACGGGAGTAAGTAAAGCGGTGTCGCTGATCTTTATAGACCCGAGTACCTTTGAAGACCAGTGCGGCACATGCGCGGCGAGTCTGCCTAACTCCTCTTAGTTTATTGTAGCGTGTCTGTGAGTGCGTCAAATGGGACGTTTGTACGGTTTTGTTTTGCAGCTTTAAGCTATGTGTCTCTGGCGTGGCGACCGCTCGCAGGGCGACGTTTCTGATCACTGGGTATTTACCAATAACATAGTCATCAGTAAGCGTGTTGTTGGGGAGCACAACTTTAAACATGACAATAAAACGTGACAAAAAAAAAAACGCGTCTAAATTGATTTAACAAACACTACTGTTAGTATTGTTTCTGAGTGAACCATATAAACGTAATAAATCACTATCTTGGTTATACGATTTTGATGATGTATGAAATGATGATGAATAGAATACAGGTAAATATTACCATCCTAGTTACTATGGGGCCATAATATATTACATAACTATAATATAGCAATTAAGAACTAACCCTCATCTCATCCTGCTAATATCGCCTTATGTTAATCAGTTAACCTTTTAAACGTCACACGTGTTAGTCACCCGACGTGATAATATACCGTCGACGAAGTTTTCGACTGTGGCGTTTAGAGTGTTAAATATGTACTCGTAATATAGATATTATTTAGATTAAAAGAGATTGTTTGATGAACTTTTATTATGATATTTTAAGTTCAATATGTATACTTACATTTTGTCTAATGTGACCTTAGCATAGCGCGATAGTAAATGTATGGTAATCATAAATTCGAAGGCTTGGGCGCGCGCGCCAAAAATACTTTCTTGAGATTGACATAAGTTACCACCGTAGTGACAACACTGTCAATAAATAAAACGATATGAAAAGGAGTTATACTATATAAATAATGTCAAGGGTGATAATCCACTAGAGATGTGCTTCGCGTGGTTTTCATATAATTGAGACCTCCCATGCTTGACAGCTTGTGGTGGATATTCGCCCTATCTGATTATGTATAGAAAGCATAGTTTTGTGATGAAAGAGTACTGAAGACCCCAAAGGATTTGATATTACTAAGTTTAACTATGTTATTTAGGTTAATTAGTACGCAATACGTGCAATTCTTAGACGCAGTAATGGTAAAAAATTGAAAATTATGAATATGTTATAGTTTTTTAAGCAAATACTATTATATTGAAGTATTTAAGTATTGCATTAGGTTATTGAAAAGAAGAAAAATATATATGTAATATTTGCAAGGTTATTTTGAAGTCTGTAATCGTAAGTTACTTATTTTAAATGTTACGTGTAACGAACGTACTTTCTATGTTATGAGAACTGTCAAAATCATTATAATATGTCGAATAATTTCGACGAATGCGATGTTACTAACTTTAATACATTTGACAATTTTCAGTGCGTGTGTTTTCAGTGCTACAAAATGGTCTTCGCAAAAGTATTTGATGTTGGAATGTCGTTTATTTACAGATAAATGACAGTACATTAACACTTTCACCGCCGCATCTTATCGTCATGTATTTGTGACGTCTATCGTGACAGGCGGTGAAAATGTCTGTTAAATTACGTAATACTGTTAATTTCTAGTTAATACTGAATCATTAATGAAGATGTAAGATTTGTTAATGTTGTATTTTACTGGACCAATGAAAATAAGCAAATTGGTTAATTGACCAAATGTTACCCACTTATCTAGACTGTTACTAGAGTATTTATGTCACAGGTCATTTTCAAAGGTGCCGTTGCCTTGACCATTCACATGTAACAGACATCGACCATTCGGCGTTTTTAAATTTGTCGAACTGAACAACGAACCCAAGCATTGAGCCAAACGTCGCTTCGAACGTTGTTTTACCGCACTTTCTAACACATGCCCCGTACATGTGGGCGCTTTGGTAATATTCCCAGATCTCAAAACTTCTTGGTTTCAAAATACCTAAATTAATTAAATAAATAAATAAATTACAGAATGCCTAATCTTATTTCTCAAATCACCGAAATCTTAATATGGCCGAATTTCAAAATAATGCCTAAACTTCAAAATTTAGGTGTTTTCTGTTTGAGTTTGTCATTTCTGACATCGGTATTTGAAGGAATTGTGCATTTTTAAATCGGTAGGTAATCATAGGCATTTAGAGAATATGACGTTTTAGGTCAGTCATAATGAATTTCGGTCATTTTAAGAATGAAACAATTACAATTTATGTATTATGAGCCGATGGTAATTTGAAAATTAGGGGTAATTAGCGGAGAGGGCGGCGGTGGAGCTAACAAAATGCTCGGCCTGGCAAAAATCTCGAAGTTTATTGTCGATTTGTACAATTTAATCCGTCATTGGCGTTGAACCAGTGCGGATATATGTCTTACGTGTTGAAAAGGTCAATAAACCTATCAGACTCGCAGTTACAGCTTCGTTAACCCTTCGTTGCCTATCACGATAGGATGACATCGGAACTACTTGTGTATTCATTCGGCAGGGAACGGTTAACGCGTTTGTATTTTGAAAGTGTACGTTTTTAAACTGTTGTTTCAACTTTTTAATTAAGATTTTGTTATCTACATGCATAGTGATAGTTCATGGTACATAATAGCATGTTATTTTTATATGTGAACTGGTACTGTGTATTTCATGTAATTTTAAAGGTCTCACTAGAGCTACTAAATTAATGCAGTTATGTGAAATTCGAAGTATTGTATCCATGTTATATAAAATGTTATTTTTGCATCTGTTATACTGTATCATAATTTGTAAATGGAGACTTAAGTCTTCCAAATTTCTTAACTTTTCGAACGCTACGCAATATGATGATTTGTGTTAAGTGGGCGGTCGGAGGGTTAAGACGAGGTGCCTTTAAAAGTGCCTTAGATGTAGTCAAGATGGCGCCGTGCATTAAATGGAGTATTCTATGTAAATTCTATTTTTTAAGATGTTTTATGAATAGTATAATTGTTGCATGTTTAGTATAGTCTATAATAAATGCCTCTATGGATTGTGTAGTCAATAAATGTATATAAAGCGATGTCGTATTTTTTTTATAAAACTTACTTTCGTTTCGTTTCCTGTAACCCTTTCAACGCCGCTACAGAGTCGTGCGTTGTAGTGGGGACACAGCGCCAAGGCAGTTCTTGGCATTCAAAAAGTGAAACTTAATTTGATAAATCCAGATACTTACTGAAGGATTTCCAGTTTCGTCTTTTCTCTCTACATTGTGTTGAGTAGCTATAGGTAGTATAGGTCGACTGCTTAACTTGTCAGTGCTCGTCTACAAATGATGTCAAATTATACTCACCGGCAGCAATAAATTTGGCCCAAATTAGAAAATTGCATTTAATTATTTAAAACATTATTTAATCTACTCAATTTATAGTTTGATATTACGAAAAGTTTTTGTGCCAAAATTTCTGCCGGTGAGTGTATAAAATCGGCCAAGTGCGTGTCTGGCCGCGCGCAGTGTAGGGTTCCGTAGTTGCCTGTCTATCTTAGTTACATCGACACGCGCGCTCCAACGAAATGGTGCGGTTGCGTCGGCCGAAATTGTACGAAAGTTGGCCTTTCTAAGTACATTTTAAGTTGGTCGACTATTACATTTACTCGGTAACTCGACTACTTAGCCGTGATAGTTTTTCTTTTAATTTCATTATATGTACCCAGTACTGCCACGAATTTTTCACATCCCCGTAGTAGCCACTTAGCCGGCTTGGGGAGGGGGACATGACTAACAAAAATTAGGGCTTTATAGCGCAACATCTCGCAAACGTGGTGTTTCGAAACAAAAATGGCTTTTAGAAACCCATAATATTTTTAAACAAGCTATCCAACGATACCCCAAGTTTAACGAGAAAAAACACGCGCTTGGCCGGTGTTTTTATATTACATTATTGGGTATGACGATAAGGATCAGATCAGATCAGATGGAACAGTCTACCTATAATAGAAATAACCCCTCAATATGCTGGCTTTGTATGTTTTTGTACCCGGACACACTCCGAAAAGTCCCGGACATACCTGGACCACTTTATGATTAAACTGGATACGCGGACTATCAGCGCATACAGCAGTAGTTACTCAATTCAACAATAACTGATCACCTCCCCATTTTCTTGGACATACAATCTTGTTAAAGCACTGGTAAAGCTAAACGCGTAACTAACATCCACTGCAAGTTTCATAAAAGCTTGTACAATGCGAAGGTAGAAAACTTATCCAATTTTGTTCTAATTAATTTATTAATCGCCATGTAGAGGTAACCCCATCATTATTCGAGGGTACTTCTAAAGATCGCTAGCGTAATCTACCCTCAATATAAAAATCGCCGCTCGACCTCGCCTATAAAGCCGCATTACACCGCTCGCCCACCTCAGTCTCGAATTAACCGCCAACCAGTAAACATCTAAAATGACAGGCCGCGGCAAAGGAGGCAAAGGTCTTGGGAAAGGAGGCGCAAAGCGGCACAGGAAAGTTCTCCGGGATAACATCCAGGGCATCACGAAGCCCGCTATAAGAAGACTCGCGCGTCGCGGCGGCGTCAAGCGAATCTCCGGGCTCATTTACGAGGAAACCCGCGGCGTGCTCAAAGTGTTTCTAGAAAACGTCATCAGAGATGCTGTTACCTACACGGAACACGCTAAACGGAAGACCGTAACTGCCATGGACGTCGTTTACGCGTTGAAGCGGCAAGGCAGAACGCTATATGGTTTCGGCGGATAGACTCAAGATTTGTGATAAAATATTTATTGTAGTTCATGTAATTAATTATGGTTTGGTAGTAATGTGAATGCTTAAGTACCGTTGACAAGGCCCTTTTCAGGGCCGCAGTTGGTCGTGTTTTGCATGGATGTCAATCAATATATCTACCAAAGATTAATCATGTTTTTACCCTTCCGGCCGGGGCCAAAGCCTTGTCGAACGAGCGCGCGAAGCGAACGAAGGGTTGGACTAAAGCAAAGGGGGCGCATTTTTGATGAGTTGGTGTCATTATAACACCTATTTATTATTGTTTTATCGTAAAGATTACGCTAATATAAGCATGTTTTATAGGAACAATTTTTCTCTAAAATCAAAAATGGCCGAGATATTCGCCCTCAAAGATTGATGGTTTTCAAGGGAGCTGGGACATAGAAAAATTTCGATGGATGTTGGTGTTATTATAACACCTATTTATTATTGTTTTATCGTAATAAATACGCTGAAATAAGCATGTTTTGTTGGGGCAACTTTTCTCTAAACTTGATAATTACCAAGATACATGACGGATTGTAAAATGTAATTTTTTCAATGATGGAATATTATGTATTCAATATTAGGCTGCGAAAGTCCGAATCTAGCTAAAAAACGCTACGCTAAAATAAGCATTGCATTATCATAAGACTTGCCACAGAACCGAAGCTGTCAACCCCGATTCCACGTGGTCTTGTCTGCCCTACCCCTAGAGTGTATATAAAAAGCCGGAGGCGCGGAGGGAGAGCAGCCCTCGCCCGCCGTGACAAAGCTCGGGAGCCGTGCGGAGCGGAGCGGCTGAGGCTGGTCGCCGAAGGCGACCAACAAGCCGAAGCTGCGAAGCGGAGTACGGGCGACCGTGCTTTGTCACGCAAGGGCGGAAGGGCTGCACTTCCCGCAGCGCCGGAGCTAAGGCAGTGTCAACATGCTTATTTTAGCGTAATCTTTACGATAAAACAATAATAAATAGGTGTTATAATAACACCAACATCCATCGAAATTTTTCTGTCCCAGCTTCCTTGAAAACCATCAATCTTTGAGGGCGAATATCTCGGCCATTTTTGATTTTAGAGAAAAAGTTTTTTCTATAAAACATGCTTATTTTAGCGTTTTGAATAAAATTTTCCTAAGTATTTTATGATTCCTATACAATTTTCACTTTGGATCAAAAATTTTCTAAGTCCTTACTTTGCGCCCCCTTTGCTTTAGGCGGACCGAACGAAGTTCTATGCTCCAGCTTGGGCCGAAAATCGTTTTTTCTGTCCGGTGTCTGTCCCGCTGTTCTCCTCTACAGGTCGCATTACTCAACCGATTCTAGTGAAATTTCGTAAGCAGGTTCGTTAAGGCGCCGTAGGTTCATGGTCTTCTCTCACTCTCACTGAGCATAAGCGTGAGCGAGATGGAGGTGCGTGCTCGGAAGCGCGGCTATCATGTTTTTTAATTTTAATTTTTTGGGCGTTTAAATAAATAAAAAAGTAATCACTGAGTTCTCTCAAACATGATATTGCCGATTTTTAGAAGCAATTTTAATATTTTTAGCTTTTGTGCATAATTTGTTACGAATATTTTAAGTGTACTTTAGACCTATGTTCGTGGTTTATTTCTATCGAGCGAAAATTGCTTAATCATGTTTCGAATCACTGATCTCGCTGCAGAAAAGCCTCAAGATTACTATTCGTATTTTTTTGGAACCATATTTTTATAAGCAGACGCATTATATTGTTTCAAAAACTCTGTTCGTTTAACTTCGCTGAACCTACGGCGCCTTAATTATATAGGTAGAATCCGCGTGGAACTCGGTTATATCGTTGCTCCATACGAACTTTCACCCCCCTTTTTACGCCCTTAGGTGATGCTTTCCGGGATAAAAAAATATCCTATGTCCTTTCCCGGGACTCAAGCTATCTCTCTACAAAATTTGATCTCAATCGGTTCAGCGGTTTAAGCGTGAAGAAGCGACAAACAAACACACACATACACTACCATTTATAAGACCAATAACAATGCATTCAGCAACTACATATTTAAGATATTTAAGTACCTATCTTTCGAAAACATCAATCTCGACCTAGTTTTGTTTTAAAGCGCGCGTAGCCGCAGGACGTAGGCTGTTTTTCCCCCGCGGCTTCGGTTGCTTCTGTGTGAATAGTATAAAAACATATATATATTACTAGCTTCTACCCGCGACTCCGTCCGCGTGGAACTCGTTTATATCGTAGCTCCATACAAACGTTCACCCCCCATTTTAGGGAAGTGGGGGGTTAGAATGAGACAAAAAGTAGCCATGTCACTCTCCATCCCTTCAACTATCTCCACATAAAAAATCACGTAAATTCGTCGCTCCGTTTTGCCGTGAAAGACGGACAAACAAACAAACAACACACACACTTTCGCATTTATAATTTTAGTATGGATTATCGTACCCGTATCGTATCGTATATATAGATTATCGTACCCTGCAAATTTCATGAGGATAGGTTGAGAAATGCGACCTGTAGAGAACAGATGGACAGCCGGACATACCTACGAAAAGAATTTCGGCCCAAGCTGATGCAGATAACTTTGTTCGCTTCGCTCTCGCTCGTGCAATAAGAACAAGAAGTGACGCAGTAGACGTCGCTGTCCCCAGGTTTTGTATGAAAAATACATTGCAACCTTTTGCGTTAGCAGGGCTTTTCAGGTATGTAAAAGGTTTTCATGCGTGTTACATGGGTGATCCGTAAATTTGGAAGTCTAGTTTTAATATGAAACATCTTTTTAACCGACTTCAAAAAAGGAGGTTCAAACTCACTCAAAATATTTATTGCACACATACTATTACAAGTAATAAAATGGACCCTGTAAGGGCACAGCAAAGAAGCTTATAACTAGGTTATATAATTATACCCTTATCACGAAACAAATTATTTAATTAAATATTTTTGTTTCGTGTTATTTTTAACGAGGAAGTTACCCCGATCATTTTTGTTACTACTGTTGTCTATAGGCAGGTAAATTTAATATAAATCTAAAATAAAAATCTGGGCGGTAAGTGACATTTACCACCCACGGGCGTACCTCACTTCACACCCAGGAGAAGACGTAACATTGTGTACGCACCACGGGCGGTAATTCGTAAAGGCCCAGATCGCAAACACCTGCGGTGTGGGGCATTCACAAATTCACCGCCCTGGGTACGTTATGTACTATAACAGTTGCTGTGTGACCATCCGGAAGATCCATTATTTTCTGTCGAAAGAACTTTTGGAACGAATCAGTTACCTAGTTCCTGAGATCGCCCTTAGGCACATACAAACTTACAAAGACACAAACTTCACCACTTTTTAAAAGGTATAAATAACCTACCGTTTTGCATTAGTAACTAGTAACAGACGAGAACGCTACGCTAACGCTATTGGTACAATCAAGTGCATACATATGTACCGAAACCTTAATCCGCTGACATAAGAGCGATGGAACATAGTTATGAATAAGTTCTATGCACCCATATTTTTACGACGATTAAGTAACGTTCATCAAGTTTCTGTTAAAAAAAAAGTTAATTACAGTCTCAACTGTTACGCAACTGAGTGGATTGACGGTGGCCCATAAATAAAGATATTATTCTACCCTCAATATAATCCAACTTACGTCGTTGTGCCCCCACTAGTTGCGGGCCCAATATATTATTATAATACCGCCAAAAGCTCGAACTCTAGTCATTCCACCATGGACTCCAAGCTAGGCAAGAAGAACAAGACGCGCTCGTCAAAAGCTGGGCTCATTTTCCCGGTAGGCCGCATACATCGTTTGTTGAAGAATGGAAACTACGCGCGTAAAGTCGGAGTCGGTGCAGCGGTGTACCTTGCAGGTGTGGCGGAGTATTTAGCTGCCGAAATATTGGAGTTAGCCGCGAGTGCCGCCAAAGAAAACAACAGAAGCCGCATCGCCCCTCGCCACATTCTCCTGGCTGTGAAGAACGACGATGAGCTCGGGAGACTCTTGGCTGGCGTCGTTATATCCGAAGGAGGCGTGCTGCCCTCAATCCGTCAAGAACTCCTGCCGAAGAAGACCATGAAAGCATCGCAAGAAGATTGAACAGAACGACGAAGCAATCAAGTGCTTTGGTGTTGAGTCAGACAAGTTTCTTTTGAAGCGAAGACAACGGCGGTTGCCGTAATGAGAATTGGATGATGTGGGGAACATAATCTAGTGAAGAATAATATATTGATAGTGTTAAGTAATCATGAAGAATCGTAATTTTGCCTGCTAATTATAATAATAGATAGAAAGACAATGTCCTTTTCAGGACAACATCTGCTTGTTTCTGTAACAAGACTGTCAATCAAAAGTTAACGTACACTGGTAGGTACGTTATATATATACCTTCTACTAGCTACCATGATCGCTTTTATCGTCGAATATACAACATTCCTCCTTTTCGCATTGCATTTACATAACTGCTTGCTAGTGATTTATGTCCGCCATAAACGCGATCACGCTAGTAAGGCAGGCATATTGGTAAGTACCACACCTACCTACATGGTTACATCCAAAGGTACCTACTCAAAAACATCTAGTCATTCTGAATGTCAAATCATGAAACTCCTATAGCGTTGTTCCCGGTTGTGCCCCTAAGCAGGACCCCGTGATTTGAGACCTTATCCCAAGATTTGACATAGGCGCTAATTTTTACGAAAGCGTAGCCATCTAACCTTCCATATACACCAGAATGTATTCAGGTATACTCATCAAGTTTCAAAGTGGTTGGAAACCATCCGTCATAGGGGTGCTTGATTCCATCATGCACCATGTCTGATAGCGACCGAGACCACAAGTCAGCAGCCACGATGGCGACCAACTAAATTACTAAGGTCAGTTCGGGTAAGTGCGCCACCAGTTAAAGTGCGCCTCATTCATCATTCAGTCATATAAATCAATATCAGCACTTACCCCGGGGGCGCACTTACCCGAACTGACTATCATAAGCGTGATGCCGACGTACCGGGCGAAGTAGTAGCGTAGCCGGACCCACTTTGTGTGGTAACTCGTCTTCGCTCTGACTGCTCCGCTCGCACTCGTGAGTGTCAGGCGGGCCTTACACCTCGTCTTGGGACCGGAGCAAGTTCGCCTTGAGCGCGTAGTCGCATCCGTAGCGGCGAAGACCATGTCCGCCGTGGCGGCCGACGATAAATTTGTAGTTTCGGTCCATATTTACTATTTACTTTTTTTTTATGGCAACCGTCATAAGACATTTCTGCCAGCATCACGTCAAAGAAATTAACTAGAGGAAGGGAGACTTAAAGTAAAGGGGGAACAAGAAGACGATTACTATTTACAGTACGATACTGTTAGTTAACCACTGACAGATAGTTTGCCTTCATTTAATTTTCAACTTTAATTTCATACAAATAAAGCAATTTTCAGAATACTGTTAGCCACGTCTACCGATTTAGAAATTACTACTTAATTTGTATGAGGTTAAAGTTGAAAATTAAATGAAGGCAAACTATCTGTCAGTGGTCAACTGCCCACGTAATTCCCCCTCCTTTAATCTCTACTCTATGCTGCCAAAACTAAATGTCCCCCTCCCTTCGAATGTAGCCTCTTTAATCTGTTTAACATTAAATAAAAAAGTGTTCCGTTTACTTGCCAAGTTCGTAGAAAAGAATAACATTAAACTTTAACCTTTTGAACTCCCTTAACACCCCGTTTGTGATGCTTACCTCTTCTATTTTTTTGTAATCTGTAAGTAGTAGTTTTTTTAACAATGGTGTTTGGTAGTCGTTGTGTTTGTGTTGTCCATTTGTTCGCAGGTCATGAGCAGCTCTCGTGCAACTTGATTCTGGCAATTTTGAGCCGACATAGTTGGCCAGAACGCCATTAAGAAAAAGAAGAAGAAGAAGAAGTCTAGCATTTGGGAAAAGAAAACAAATCCTTTTTCGTCAATGACATCAACTGCGCATTATTTTCATTGTCACTTGCGTGTTGTTCTTAAGTGTTGATGCTCGATGAAATACTTCTTTCTAATTCTGAAATTTGCGATTTATTTAGGAAAGATGCGGCGAAACTCCCGTTCACGACCAACTCTGCATACTGCCATAGTTCATTTGTTGTACTATGAATTTTATCGCACCGCATCGCGTGGCTTTGCAGTTGGAAACCACCCATGGCGCCGAAATAGGTATAGGTACCTATATAGTTAACACCTTAGACATAGGGGTAATATAGGTACCGTAGCATTAAGTAGGTTGTTAATATTGATTGACGCTGGGCCAGAAGAAACAATATCCTTGCAGCCCTGAAAAGGGCTTTGTCGGAGATTCGCTTCCTACCAATCAAATTAAAACCTAACCTAAACTGTAAAACTACGCGCGCTCCCCTCTGACCCGCCTCGCGAGCTGGATGTCCTTCGGCATAATCGTGACCCGCTTAGCGTGGATAGCACACAGATTCGTGTCCTCAAACAGTGCTACTAAATACGCCTCGCTTGCCTCTTGTAACGCTGCCACAGCCGAGCTCTGGAACCGTAGATCCGTCTTAAAGTCCTGAGCGATCTCGCGGACGAGTCTTTGGAAAGGTAGCTTTCGGACAAGAAGTTCTGTGCTTTTCTGGTATCTTCTTATTTCCCGCAGCGCCACGGTTCCTGGTCTGTATCTGTGTGGTTTCTTGACTCCTCCGGTGGCTGGGGCGCTCTTGCGAGCCGCTTTCGTGGCTAGCTGCTTCCTGGGAGCCTTTCCTCCTGTCGATTTGCGCGCGGTTTGTTTCGTACGAGCCATTTTGGTATCTGAACTGATTTAACCTAACCTTACCTAACTTAACTTAACTATAGTGTCTGGAATGTGAGAGTGATATTACTGATTTATTTTGTGCGCAGTTGAACACGCAGGTTTGGCTTATATAGGTTCTCTCTGACCCCCACTACGCGGGCGGCGGCTATTTATTTCAATAAGGGGGTAGATTCATTGCGTTGAAATTTAACTACCCGCTTTTTTTTAATGCAGTGGTTAGCCATCGCTAAAGTACCGTTAGGTAAATACATACTACTTCATTCTATTTTCTCCGTCAATCATTGATTTTCATCGAGATTGTTATGTGTATACAGAGGGCATATTAAGTTCTCAAGAACTTAATACGCCGTCGTATACACTTTCGGCCGTATTCATAAACGTTCTACAATCCTATTTTAACTAAAATGGCGTTCAAATTCGTTTGTCTTCGTCTGTCACTTTGACATTTGTGTTCGTAAGAGAGAGACAAAGCACATTTTATAGATTTAGAGACATAGCAGAGGCATAAGTTTTAGGCGGCCCTTACACCTGTAAGTTACTTACGCAAGTTCAGTACAAATATTGCTTACAGACGACTTACGTGAGCAGTATTTGTACTGAACTTACAAGTGTACAACAGGCCTTATAAATAAGGGGGTAAATTTTTAATACATGTAGGCATTCTGCCTAGGTACTAATGAACGCTGTAAAGTAAACACACCCTTTACTTTTGTATGATATTACTGGCTTTCGAACCCCTTCATTATTTGTACCTAAGCAGTTATTTATTATAATATAACAGGATCAGGAATCTACCATTTGATGGCGGTATTAACGTTGCACCGAATAAATTGTTTACGAAACTTGAATGTTTTATTTTGTTAGATTCGATTTAATAATCGCTTTGCAGAACAAGGGTTCGGAAGTGTAAAATTAAAACCGAAAATATAACAAAAGTCTTTATTCATAAATCTGAATTAACATCTCATTATATTGCACTTATATGACTAACATTACACATTAGATTTATTTTACAACACGTAATAAAATACCCTGTCATTGACACCCAAAATATGAAAACTATTATGTAAATAAGGTATATTAATTCAGTTTGACATTGTATAGTTATTTTAATGTATGTTTATTCTTTGATAATTTAACTGACACCTACATATTTGCACGCTTGCATAACACATGACCCCGCGTAATATATTTAAACATCCCTGTACTGTGTCTATGCAAATGCAAGTAAAAATAAATAATTTCAATACAACTAGGTACTTCTGGTACCTATTACCGACACAGGTCAACTATTGCAAAATTTGCCTCTAATGCCTCGAAAATAATTTTGAAAGTGTTTAACCCATACTAAGTAATGAGTAAAAGTTCGTGCGATTGTAGCTTTGTATGTAATGGGTAATCTCTGGAACCGCTTATCCGATTTGCTATTTTGGGTTTCAATATGTCCCTACGACGCTTGAGTAAATCCACATTGAGCATCAAGTTGGGTCGGAAAGGTTCTCGAGTGGCGACCACGTACCGGAAGGCGCGGCAAGGTGGATTGATGACCTGGTAAAGGTTGCGGGAGTCCGCTGGATGCGGGTGGCGCAGGACCGGTTACTTTGGCACTCTTTGGGGGAGGCCTATGTCCAGCAGTGCACGTCTTTCGGCTGATATAAAAAAAAATACATTTATTTCGGATATCAAAGACTCATAAAAATACAATACAATTAAATCAATATTAAATAGAATAAGAACTAAATTTAAATTAACAATTTTGACAAAATAAAAAGAAATAAATAATATGATGCTGATTTGTAATGATGTGTATTAATTAGATACTGGAAGGTGCAGCGTAGGACACTCTGGAAGTCAGACTGATGACCTGATAATGCATGCGAGTGCGCTCTTTGGGGGAGGCCTATGTCCAAACGTCCAGTGGACGTCTTTTGATGTCCATTACTGGTTGAGGTCGACAGTGTCGTGCTGGAAGAGCAGCATCGGGTCCAGAGACAGCCGCGAGGGCTCCAGCAGGCGCGCGTGCAGGCTGTCCTGCAGCAGCACCTGCAAGCTCAGGTCGGTCAGCTCCTGCGACAAATAACCCTTTAACGGGCAAAGTTAAAATTTATTCATAATTCAAGTCTCTGATATTGTATACACCTAAAAATTCTGACCCATGAAAAAATACAAAAAGATGACCTTATGGATGGTCATATTGCCTATGAAATATAGATTGTGCCCTACAAAGGGTTAATTAAGTTACCCTAAATAACATACATATATATATATTAGGGCATTTTCGCGAGTAAAGATGCATCGTTAGTGACGTCACCGAGTATAAGTTAAAAATGTTCCATTTTGTAAGCAAAATTAACCATACAATTTGTATGACAAATAAAAGTTACAAAATGGAACACTTAACTTATACTCGGTGACGTCACTAACGCGATGCATCTCTTCTCGCGAAAATGCCAAGATACATACATTCACGCCTTTATCCCTAAAAGGGGTAGGCAGAGCACACGAAATTTGTGTTCCAGTACCACTTTTAGCATAAATGTGGGTATAGATCGACAATAATAAAATAACATAATCATCATAACATGAATAACATAATCAATACTGTTGTATTTCCTCGAAAAAGGATTATAAATGTAGTCAAATGGAGAAAAAAGCAACGCAACGGTTAAATAATCACAAATATGGTGTCCAATTTTTAAATTAAAACGGTAGTATCTCAAAATATTACGTTAGACCGTTTTAGTCCTCAGTTGGTCTCAATAGTAGATTACTGCAGAGGCCGTGAAGTAAGGGATTGCTGGACGAGATTGGGGTAGACGGCCGAGTCGTAGACGAGGCCGAATACAACGAGTCCAGCAATCCCTGTTCCGGCCGAGGATTGTATAGTACTTTTCTCAAACGATGTGAGGAAATATTAAAATTTAAATAAATACTTGGTAATCAATTAAATAATAGGTAATTTGCGCCTTTTTTTTTTTTAAACATGCCATTTGAACAAGCCGTTCGAGCACCATGTTTTACCGCACATAAAGTATAGTACCATAGATTATTTTTATTTTTTTTATGAAGCAAGTATGCTTACAGTGTCTAGTGGTGGTTGGCAGTATGTAAATTTTCCTTTGTCAGTTTAATATTAGTAAGCAAATTTAAAAAGTTAGAGTAGCGGACAATAATGGTCTTACTTAGGGTTTTCATACATTACTTCTTGGCGTAAGGCCAAGAAGTAATGTAGGGAGCCATAAACAAGAAACTTCACGTCTTCATTTCGTGATATTAACGCGTACATTTCCGAGCATGTTTGAGAAAAGAGTATTTTAATCCTTGATAGAAATGGGAACGATAGGCATTTAAAACACTGACTGCACATTTTATCTAAAATCTGTGAATTTTTGTCATCACTAAAATAGTACATTACTTACCATCAAGGGCTGTGAAAGAAAGAAAGCCCGAAATCGCAGGTATCTGTGACCCGAGCCGCAGGCGAGGGTTGTAAATATGCGATAGAGGGCTTTCTTTTTTACTGCCCGTGGTGAGTACACAATTTTACGTCTTCATCTGGCCATAATGCGAGTTTTACCGTACGCGTAGCGTACGGTAATACTCACATTATGGCCAGGTGTGACGTAAAAGTTATTAAAGGTCTCCTAAGAGCATTTTCGCGTAGCAGCAAGGGATCTAGAAGTTGGCCTTACTGCCCCCATCTAACTTTCCACCCTGTATACGGAAAAGTGTTTGTTACCTGTGGCTGTGGCAGTCGCGCGTCGCGCGCAATCCCGCGCCCGCGCCGAGCGCCGGACATGCTCGGCGTCTCCACTGTGGGTATAATATTTGATTATGGCGGGGGTACTTTTTTTTTTGTCGCATTGTTTTTACTAGAAAACAGTCCCCGCGAAGGATACCGGCGACTGAATCCGCGATTATTTTATGCTAAATGATTTCTAACGGAATAAGTGATTCTGAATGATAAGATTGATACGTGATGATCTTCCTATATACAGGGCGTCCCACGCTTATGCCACATGGAGGGAAAGTACCTAGAATATTGTAGATGGAAGATTTTACCAAAAGAAGACATTATTTTAATTTAAAAACAATTTAAACTGCATTCATAGATTTTTAAATAATCACATGGTTGAACCGGGAATCGAACCCGCTATACTAGAAAATAATTTACCATGTAGCTTTATCATACCGATCGAAAGGCTTCATCATAAGGATTATGTCTTGCTAAATAACATAGTGACAGAAATAAGAGGAAGACCATGAATTTTAACATTTTTAGTTCAAAATTAATCAATTTAATTTATTAAATGTCCAAAACGATGTTTTATTCTAAATATACCACAAAATGATCAAAACATCGACAGGGAGCAAAACAATCAAAAGAGTGCGACTTTGTATTCAACATTTTGAGCATTTGATAAATTAAATTGATTAATTTTGAATTAAAAATGTTAAAAGTCATCGGGTTCGATTCCCTGTTCAACCAAGTAATTATTTAAAAATCTATGAATCAGTTTAAATTGTTTTTTAAATTAAAATAATGTCTTCTTTTAGTGAAATCTTCTATCTACAATATTCAAGGTACTTTCCCTCCATGTGGCATAAGCGTGGGACGCCCTGTATATAGATGAATAAGTGTGGCTAGTTACCGGGCGCGCGGCGCGGCGCGGGCGGCGGCGGCGGGCCCCACTCCACGCGCGTGCGCGGCGCGGCGCCCAGCGCGGCCAGCGCGCGCGCACTGTCCGGCACTACGCGCCGAGTGCCCTGGGAACACATTGTTTCATACTAACAATAACAATATAGTATTTTACAGTACATATGGTGCTACTTTCCCGCACTAGTGCGGAAAAGAGCACTTTCCGTGCATATGTCGAAACTTTAAAGAGCCATATGTACAGTAATAGTTATTTACGATACAAGTGCCGAAAATAGGATATTCGCAACGAGTGGTGATACATTAAAACACGACCGAAGGGAGTGTTTTAAATCGACACGAGTTGCGAATTACCTATTCGCACGTGTATCGTACAACGTTTTACTGTACATATGGCTCTTTAAAGTTTCGACATATGCACGGCAAGTGCTCTTTTCGCACTAGTGCGGGAAAGTAGCACCATATGTACTGTAAAACGTTGTACGATACGCGTGCGGATAGGTAATTCGCAACTCGTATCAATTTAAAACACTCCCTTCGGTCGTGTTTTAATTTATCATCACTCGTTGCGAATTTCCTATTTTCGGCACTTGTATCGTAAATAACTATTACAATGCATGTGCTCGAAAAGAGCGTTTTCCAAGCACTAAAACTACTATCGCACTATAATAGTGCTTTTTACTTTACATTTTTTTTTAATTTTCAAGTTTGTCGTCAGCCCGACACAAAGAGTTTTTATTAATCGAGAAAAGTTTTACAAATATTTCAATTACACGTTTTCTTTTATATAAAAGGTACATAAATACTAATATAACGTATAAAATGATTTAGTAATGTTTATGAATTTTGAATTCGGTCAATAAGTTAATTAATTTGAAATATTCACTTAATGTGTTTGGCTGAACGCATATCTTTCTTATGCCTTTTACAATACAATATAATGGCGGCTTGCATATGCGCATTACGCAATGCGCATATGTTGACCGCGCATGTATTTAAAAGCCCGCCATTGTTGTTTATTGTGAGTTTTGTGTAGGTAGTTATTTTATGTAAATATGTTAAAAAGGTCGATTGAAAGTGAGTAGGTAATCAATAATAATAATTATTTATTGCGTTTCAATAGTGTCAGTATGTTTAGAACTACGACGGTACAGCGTCTTTTTGTTGTTGAATATATTGAATTACTCAAAATTAATTGTGTTCTAAAACCACAATACAATGTTTTTAACTTTTAAGTGAATAAGCTTGACAGCAAAAGATGTGGAGAAGTTGTTAAATGCAATTCCAGATATTAAGTAGGTACCTGACAATCTACCTGAGTTCTTCAATTTTAACCTAGATCTATTTTAAACCAACATTTCAACATTTAATATATTTCCTCACACAAGGCATAGTAAAACGTTGTATGATACACGCGCGTAAAGATGATTTCCGACTCGTGTCGAATTATACATTCGCTCGCTTCACTCGCTCATGTATAAAAATGACACTTGTCGGAAATCACCTACTTTCCACAGTTGTAGCATAAATAACTATTATGTAATCGTTATATAATGTTTCAGTAGAGTACCTAATTAAGGTACGAGATTTAAAAAGCTAATTATATAACTATTGTATACAAACTTTTTCTACGTGTCAACTGAACTAATTAAACAAACTTGGTATCTATTGAAAATCTAAGCCCTGCTGAAACGAAGCGCAACCAACAGCTTTTTCTTTTTTGTGCGTTGATGTCTATTACCTTTTCACTTTCTCATGACGGCGTCCTATTGGTCAAATACATTATACAGGGTGGAATCTTGTACGTGATCCAAAATAGCAAAATGTGAATCTATCCATGATTCTGAGCAACTTTTATTATGGGACCAACTTTGTGTTATGCCAAAAAAATCCAACTATTTCATTAACTCTGCTCATTTTAGACTGACAAGAATGTATGAACAGGTGTGTTTTTTTTGGCATAACACAAAGTTGGTCCCATAATAAAAGTTGCTCAGAATCATGGATAGATTCACATTTTGCTATTTTGGATCACGTACAAGATTCCACCCTGTAGATCAGTAAAGGCGCCACGTAATTGATTTAAGTTTGGTATACGAGGTCTTAATTCAAACATTAAGGTCGACGAGTATAAAAACATATTGTTTATTTAGTACCAGGTGTCGAAGAGATCTCCAGGAGAATACAGCTGGGTTTGGCGGCATTTAATAAACAGGGCGACATCCTCAAGTCCACCGAAGTTCCACAGTGCCTGAAGACTCGCCTCTTTAACCAATGTTTCGGCACCGTAAGTCATGGTGGGCAGGACGCCCACCATGACTTACGGTGCCGAAACATGGACGCTAACAAGTGAGGCTGTGCACAAAATATGAGTAGCAGAGAGAGTCATGGAGCGCGCCATGCTCGGTATGGCATGCCGCGCGTAATAGGCCCGTCGATGTACGAGCGCCTACCCGCCACAATTAAAAATGAGACCGCAAACGACATATTTCGGCGCCGACTAAAAGAACTTATTTATTTATTTATTTATTTCGAGAACCAACAGCTAAAGAAACACATTGATTATACACGGTGAATTTGAGTAACCCGACAGATTTTAACCATCGCTTCCAGAGCCTAATAGGAGTAAAAAAAGTAGTATAACTAATGGTCTAAAACGGCCTAGTTTTCGAGATATTAATTATTAAAAAAAAATACACATAAAAAATTGTCAAGTATAACACACCCTAAGGACGTGACGTAGCCAGATGGATCTGACACATTCATACGCAAGACTACTACCTGCTGATTTCCGGCCAGTCTGTTAACAAATCAGTGAGCTTAGGTATTTCATTTTTTATTTTTATTTATTTTTTAAATTTTTTCTTTCACTCCTTTAACTAAAGATTTGTTTACAAGAGAGTAGCATCGGTAATAGATTTTTTTTTTTTTTTTTGCCGTATTTGCCCTATGTTCATATAACATTATTTACTCGTAATATCATCAGGAATTTATGGTTAAAATCTGTCGGGTTGCTCAAATTCACCGTGTATAGATAAAATACAAAAAGCCAATTACAGGTTCTCACCGATACCTTTTATTATAAAAATCGCTGTATTCCGTAAAGGAATACAACGAACAAAGACTGAATTGAAATAGTATTTAAAAACCGGCCAAGTGCGAGTCGGACTCGCACACGAAGGGTTCCGTACCATTATTTGTATATTTAATAATTGTATAGTCATGTACATAATAATTAAGATGTTAAAATATTTACAAGTCAGACCATGACGCCCTGTGAGGGCACACAATAATACTTAAAAACTAATCATTTAATTACATTAGATTACAATTTACACTTTATAAACTATCATCATTAAGAAAATCCTTAACCGAGTAATAACATTTATCAATTAATAACATTTCTAGTTTGCGCTTAAATAATAAATTTCGGGATTCTAATTTAATTTAATTTGGAATTTTATTCGTGATTAAAATACATGTATAATGGGGGCTCTTTTTACACATCTGTAGATTCGTCTTTGGTACTAATAATTTATTCCTGTGCTGCTCCCTGGTGTTTTCCTTGTCTTTCTTTAATGTGAATAATTGTGGATTTTCGCGAACAAAAAGTGCGGCTTGCAGTATGTAAATCCAAGGCAGGGTTAGCAGTTTAAGTTTAATAAAATGTGAGCGGCAACTGTTTGGTATGCGTACATTGGCTAAGATACGGATACATTTCTTTTGCATTACAAACAGTTGTCCAGCCTCGGTGCTGTCACCCCACAGCACCACAGCATAGCGGAGCCATGAATACGCGTATGCGTAATATGCTTATAATGCACATTTTAAATCGGTGTTAGTTTTTAATACATAAAGCGCATATATAAATTTCGACATTTTTGTTTTAATATTTTCAACGTGTGCTTTCCAATTTACGCCGGAGTCTATTTTTATGCCCAATAAGTTAAATTCTTGAACTTCTTCTATTTTACATGTATTTATTTCTAATTTTAATTCCAAAGGTTTTTTTTTGTGCAGGTTTGAATTGTATGGTTTTTGTTTTACTTAAATTCATTTCCAAGTTATGGTCACTGAGCCATTTTTTTACAGTGATGAAGTTGTTATGAAGGAGAGAGTTACCCTCAGAGCTATTTTTACAATTAAATAAAAGGGAGACGTCATCGGCAAACATAACGCAGGTAATGTTCGTATATAGGCTTTTATGTACGCTAAAAATAGGAGACAACCACATACACTTCCCTGGGGTATAGAGCACGTCGTATTTCGCATTTTTGAGGTAATAATATTAATATTTGCGGATTCATTATCAATACACTCTATTTGTACGCATTGTTTTCATGATTCGGATTAAATGTCTTTCTTTTTAAATATATATTATACAAAGTATATCTGAAAAGCATTAACAGTACCTTTTCGGTGAAGAAAAACATCGTAAAAAAACTGGTCTACAAATGTACATACATACATTCACGCCTATATATCTAAAACGGGTAAGCAGAACTTGTGTTCCAGTACCACTTTTAGCATAAATGTGGATATAAGAGATCGATAAAATGTGATAGCGCAGTGACATGTCGCTAGCCCATCGCCCACAACTTCAACACTGTTCCCCTAGTTGACTCTTACGACACCCACAGGAAGAAAAGGGCAATAGCTTTCCTAAAACTAGTGCCTACGCCAAATATTGGAATTTGGTACCAAAGAGCCACACTGCAGCTTTTTTTAGCGATACAGTATCAATGGTGATCTATGTCTAGTGTCGCGCGTTTGTATCGCTACAAATGGTCGCCATGTATAACCGCTCAAAGTATACTCCGGGTTTCTTTAGGACACAACCGGGAAAATGCAAAAAACCAATGATGTCTGGCGGAATGTACCTTCGGGAAGGATATCTTGGTGATCTCGAGCACGCTGTCGCGCGCGATGTTGTTGGCGGCCAGCGCGGCCCGCACTTGCTCGGGGCTCGGCTCCAGGCCCGGCACCTTACAGTCAAAATAAACATACTCATATTCATACTCATTTATTGATTGAATATAAAATACAGTCAAGAGCACCAATATGTATTCACTCAAAGGTTGTACCTTATTGTTGCAGAAATAAGGTCTGCCTACATATTTTTGAGACTGTGGTGTAGGTGTACCTATACATATTGGTGTCCTTGACTGTACATGTCAAACTCTTATTATCATTTCGTCAATTGATTTTAGCTATTAGAATTAATTTTTATACAATACCCTGCCCGATGTGTGTATAGTCATTTATAACAATTTGCCCGATGACCTTAAATTAGAAAATAAGAATTCTTTTAAAAGTAAGTTGACAAAATGGCTGCAGGAGAAGTGTTTTTATAGTGTAAATGAGTATTTGGCAACAGACATAAGTAGTTAAGTTATTTCTTTGACATACATAGAAATTTAGGGAATTATTAATTATAAAATAATCTGATGAAAATGAAAATTGTAAAAAATAAAATAAAATAAAAAAATAAAATAATATAATAATAATAAAATAAATATATATAATTTTTATAAAATTTCATGCACGAAAATTTAGTTTTATGACATAGTAATACTTTGCACACCTGCATGCAGGTAGAATATGAGAAACAAAAATAGCTTTAAGACCCTACATGTAACCATATTCCGGCAAATAAAGAAATTTTGAATTTTTGAATTTGAATTTTGAATTTTTGAATTTTGAATTTGATGATTTTGAATAGGTCTTTGGGCGGCTACATGTTATGACAAATATAATTATGTTTTTAGAGAAGCTACCTTCGCCTAGATGACAGCGACATCCTTTGTCCTTTAGAAAGGACCGCACAATTAATACGACTAGATAAAAAGCATACGTTTTTACTTCGGTAACAGCACAACGGTACTTAAAGCCGCCCTGTGTCACCTTGATAACAGCGACTTTTGTCCTTCAAAAAGGACAATAACATAAAAAGCGCGTGGACTCACCTCGATGACCGCGAGATGGAGCGGATGCTTGAGCCGCGCATGCGTGTTGAGGTCGGAGCGGATCCGGAAGCGCTTGGGGCAGCGCGCGCAGCCCCACGCGCGGACCCCGGTGTGGATCAGACGGTGGTTGCGCATCGCCGTGGCTCTGCGCACAGAAGATAAACAGCTTGAACCCTTCAACATCATCAGCCCAGTGCAGTCCTCTCCTAAGGCGGTCCCACAAAGCCCGTTCCTTTAGTTTTCGCTATTTGTATCACCTCCAAAACTGCTCCCTTAGGGAGAGTATCCACCAGTATGTGCGAGGTTGCGAGGTGGTGAGCGAGGAAACAATGCACAAATAGGAAGCGATGCGCGATCGCGCTCATCACTGCCCATATCCACCAGTGCTGTCCTAATTATAGCACTGGTGGTAGTGTTAAACTTTAAGGTATTTGTAACTAATGGGCCTTAGATGCCTGAAATAAATGGTTTATTATTATTACTAGCTGATGCCCGCGGCTTCGCCCGCGTGGTTGTAGGAAAATGTAACATATTGAATTTTCCCGTAGGAATTAGATGTTTTCTCGCTAGAAAAAGTAGCCTATGTCACTCTCCAGCTTCTAAACTATCTCCATACAAAAAACATCAATACGACGCTCCGTTGCGACGTGAAAGAAGGACAAACATATACACTTTTGCATTTATTAGTAAGGATTATCATTGTTAAGGAAGGATTGAATAATGAACCATTCCTATTGGTGGATTTTTTCCGCCTCGCAATCTCGCACAGCTGTGGTGGATCCTCAAACCTAAATAGGACATACGCCTTTTTGCTTTTAACCACAAGATTTGGCAACGAAATTTGAAATAACTATTATAGAAAATATAGTAATTTGTTTGGTTTTATAATGGACGAATCCAACAACTTTTGCAACTCTCTCCCGCGTGGTTGTAGGAAAATGTAACATATTGAATTTTCCCGTAGGAATTAGATGTTTTCTCGCTAGAAAAAGTAGCCTATGTCACTCTCCAGCTTCTAAACTATCTCCATACAAAAAATCACATCAATACGACGCACCGTTGCGACGTGAAAGAAGGACAAACATATACACTTTTGCATTTATTAGTAAGGATTATCATTGTTAAGGAAGGATTGAATAATGAACCATTCCTATTGGTGGATTTTTTCCGCCTCGCAATCTCGCACAGCTGTGGTGGATCCTCAAACCTAAATAGGACATACGCCTTTTTGCTTTTAACCACAAGATTTGGCAACGAAATGTGAAATAACTATTATAGAAAATATAGTAATTTGTTTGGTTTTATAATGGACGAATCCAACAACTTTTGCAACTCTGTTCTAATTTGAGAAGAAGAAGATGCCTTTTAATAGCCCTTTGGGCGTGTAGAGAATAATGTTGATCTTATTCTCTATTGAAACCCCGTTTTATTAATGCTAGCCTCGGTAAATATCAGTCCCCGAGACTGGTCAAAATTATGACAAATCATGTGTCAGTGAAAATAGACAAATTCAATGACGATTAACTTATGAAAGTACAATATTCGGTGGACTGACCTTCTAAACGCCATCCCACATACGTCACATGGGAAGGGTCGTTCACCAGTGTGAATTCTGGAAACGATAAAGAAACATTATTTATTACTTAATTAGGTATACTTATTATTGAAACAAACATCAAACATCATGGAAAAAAAAATACCGACCTGGCGGTTCGAACCCGCGCCCCTTTCGGGCTACTCTGGCTAGAAAACTTATGCAACAGGTCCGGTTACCAAGCCGACTAATTTTGTCATGTTTTTTTCGCTATCGTGCTTTGTATGACTGTTAAGTTTCACTTCCAGCCGGTGCCTTTACAGGAGTCACAACTAGATATATGACGCTGTGTGAGCGAATGCAAGGCACGTTGAAATGTTGTCATTTGAAGCTTATATGTGATTAGGTACTAAATTAATGTGTATTTATTGGCAGAACGTAGGACATGTATCGACCTGGTGTGCTCCGTGAGCATGGACGCGGTGCGGAAGGCGTGGCCGCAGACAGCGCAAGTGTGCGGGCGCGCGCCGGCTGAATATTGCATATCCTGCCCGTGGGCCTCTCTGAAGGACAAAATTACATGTTTAATTAAAAAACTAGGTAAGGCTCGTAACTTAATTCTCGTGACCAAACAAACCTTGTATTTTTTCTAAATATATTGATTAAGTTTTTCCCAATTCTCACGCATATTTTTTACTAAACAGGACTATATAATTACGTATATTTTTATAACCTTTTAAGTCCTGTTTAAGGAAAAAATAGACGTCTGAAAACAGTTCATGTAGGTAGTTAGCTTTTTTTAAAGGCTAACGTAGTTAGTACTTTGTTTCTCTGTATGTTAGGCGGCTAGGGTTTTAATGTTGATGATAGCGTGGACCTATTCGTCACTGGGACGTGAAATAAATTCTTATTTATATGATAGAGGGTGCCTAATGCCAATAACGTACGGACCAATAATTCGTCCACTTATTTTATTTATTTATATATTTGAGTCAGGCAACAAGACCGATATTTACAAATACCTTACAGACTTTGTATATCGATATCAATATACAAAACTTCACTATCACTACATAGTATAAAACAAAGTCGCTTCCCGCTGTCTGTCCCTATGTATGCTCAGATCTTTAAAACTACGCAACGGATTTTGATGCGGTTTTTTAATAGATAGAGTGATTCAAGAGGAAGGTTTAAATGTACAATATAGTACCCGTGCGAAGAGATGTAGTGGACGCGGATTACTGGGCCGTACATTACAGGGCTCCGACGGTAGTGGGTGGGCCGGGCTTACTTGAGGTGGTGCAGCAGCAGCTCGGCCGGGAAGCTGAGGCCGCAGTGCGTGCAGGCCGCGCGCGCGCCGCCCGCGCCGCGCGCCTGCCCGCCGAGCCCTGCGGCCAATATTAACCATGGAACATGACGCACCGCTGGACCGTGACAGCTACATGACGTTTGACTTGACATCCGTACCGACTAACCGCGGAGAACACGCTAGGACGGTCCTACACCGGACCTTAAGGGGCTGCCCGAGGTTTACATCGATTTTTGACAAGTTTTGTATCGTATCTCCTACTTTTGTACTACAGATAGAACTATAAGTCAAACGGCTATCGGATTTTGAAAGAAATGAATACTTAATTTTGTATGATCTTTTTAAACATTGTTTAAAAAAAAACACTTATTTCGTATCTCTATTGACGTGAAAGATCTAACATATACGAAATCTACATATTTGGTTTCGTCTATGACGCCTCTAATACGGTGTGTCTATGGTTTTCATTTTAAACTAATTAACACAAAATCTATGGCCAGAAAACCAGTTTTTTGGCCTAAAATTGTTCAACTTTGATGCCAAATATCGAAGTAAATATGGGATACTATATTGCTTAAAGCCGTTGTTGTTAATATAAAAAACATTAGAAAACTAAGGTATTCAGATCGAAGGTCATTGGCGTACGGGAGCCCCTTAAGACCCATATAACTTGGATTTCGCGCCGCCGTAATCCGCTAGTTCTTCCGCTAAATCTAAACCTATGCATATCATTTTAGTAACACACATTAACTAAAAGTTTCGCTATACTCCTTTGGGCACTTGTCCCACCGCCGGCGAGTAGCGAGTACTCTCATAGTAATTCTTACTCGCGCGAGTAAAAGCAAGTAAGAATTACTATGAGAGTACTCGCTACTCGCCGGCGGTGGGACAAGTGCCTAATTCTGGTTTTTGTGATCACTCATTTTGTTAATAAATTAGAGCCGCTTGTAAAACGCTATAAATACACTAAGTTTATCATGGTCTACACATGTCAACAAATAGGATAGTAAAAGACAGTAAAAGTCTTTGTTTATTTATTGGAAAACCAACAGCTCACTAAACAGTATAAAAACAGAAGGCCAATTATAGGTTCTCATGGTCGCACTACACTTGGGAATGCGCGTTCGCGTATTTGCTTCATTTGGCCAAATATGACCATGTGTGGAGGATATATTTGCCATATTTGTACGAATAGACAAACACTCGTATCCGCCCGCCGGTCCGCCTGTCGGTTTTTGTCACACATCAAAGGACGCAAATGTTGCAAATATTTGCGTTCACCGTCTACACTTGGCTCACTCAGGTCAGTTGTGTGAGCGACGGCAACAAGTCAAGACTTCAGCAGACTGGATTGGACAAATTATATCGTGAAGCGATTTTTATTAGAATTGTACCAAATGAATAGGTGTATTGGTTGACATTTCATTTCGATATATTGCTGCAAGCATTTGATATATTATCTGTTGCTGTCCCAAGTGTGGATGTCGTGTTTGTGATGTTTGGACTTCAACGAATATTTAGACAAACACGGCGAATGGTGGCATTCCCAAGTGTAGTGCCACCATCACAGATAGAAATCTAATATAAACTAACATCACTAACACTATAGAAGTGTAGACAGTTGTCCATTGAGCGTAGACTAAACAATAACATACAATATTAAAGACAAAAAGATAATAACAGGCTCAGCAATTTAAATAAATCTAAAGATGGAGTCTATCACTGCAATATCACATTTTGTCGATCTTTTATACCCACATTTATGGTAGAAGTGGTACTGGAACATAATTTTAATGTACTCAGCCTACTCATTTTGGGAATAAAGGCGTGAATCTATGTATGTAAGCATGTATTGACGGAGAAAATAGGAAACTACAGCGGCTCGAATAGTTTTTGAATGGGCCTACGTCAGCCCGCATACTGCTTACCCTGCGCAAGTAGGCGCCGTTTAAGAACGCTGACGGCTCGGCCATGATTCCGAGCGGCGGCGATAGCGGGAGCGAGAAGTCGGAAAACCGCCGCCGTTCAAAGTCGTAGCCTAGCCCTGAGTATTCTAGGTAGATTTCATATGACAATACGGGTGTAGACTCCAAAATTATTATTACTCCAAAAGAAAGAAGGCAAAAAAATATGCCTAGTGACGAAAACCTCATTCAGATATCTCAAAGAATTACGAAGCTACAACCGTTTTGATATTGCTTGTTAGAGAGAGAAAACGCAAACAGTGTGTGACGTCACAATATGCGAGGCTGCCGCAGAGCGCGTTGCGCGCGCGGCAGGCCGCGTCGATGGCTGCGCTGCGCCGAACACGATGGGGCGTCAAATAGGGCGGGCGATTGCCGTCTAAATAGTGACGTCATAATCGACAAGCGTCATCGTTTCATATGAAGTTGCGTTTTGCGAAAATGGGACAGAACATACCTCTTCTTAAAACTTTGGACACTTATAATCCTTATTTTTAATACTTTTTCGAGAAAATATGACATTATTGATGTCATATTTGTGTCTACACCCCTATTGTCACCAAGATTTTTAAAATGATACCTACCACCTACCTGTGACGATATTTTGAGAGCGTGTTGATGCTTTGTATGAATAGGTACTAAGAACCTAAATAAATTATAAATTTCGATGACTAAAGCTAACTACATCTAGAAGCTTAATTTAACTAATTGTACACATTTTTTATATTACCTTTGAGATGACAACTGTTATACGCACAAAACCGCTTAATTTAACTATGTGATTACTATTACTTTAAAAATTAGGCATGTGATTTTCGACACTGCGATAATAATAACTGCGGTAACACTTAACAATAATAAAAACGGCAAACTTTTTAAAATTTATGAGGGTATAAATTTCGATCTTATTATTAACTACTTACCTACCTAACAATGAAACTACTTTCTACACTACATTTGACTAATGTAATTATACTTATAATTTGATGATGATTACTATTACCTACAATTACAATTCTTCTGGGTACCTTGATTGCCATTGATTGGAAGCGACACGTAACTATGCTCCTTCTTCCTATGCTTATAGAGCGCAGTTTTGTTTGGCAACACTTCGTCGCAGTCACGGCATGGGATTCTTCGAAAATTATATTACGTATCAATCCTACTGATATAAATGCGAAAATTTGGGTGATTAGATGTTTGGATGTCTGTTACTCAATAACGCTTAAGGGGATGCCTTGATTCGAGTCGACCACGCCCCCTTGATAGAGACACGCTTATGCCTTCCGCGCACGAGAAAAACGAAACGGCTTTTTTGGACAAATTTCGATAAATACCTAACTTAGTGAAGTTTTATTAATACTTCATTAAGTGAGATTTTAGATGAGATAAAATACTATAGTATTAACTTATTTGTGTCATAAAATAATGTATTGTTTGAGTAGGCTGAGTAAAATAACTACAACTTAGAAAAGTTGAAAAACCCCCGACATTTTTATTTCAAAGTCCAATATCTCAAAAACGGCTGAACAGATTTTCATGAAACATGGCTAAGAACACTCGGGATAAAATTATCTATGACACAATAAAAACCGCATTCAAATCGGTCCATCCGTTTGGGAGCTACGATACCACAGACAGATACACAGACACGTTAAACTTATAACACCCCTATTTTTGCGTCGGGGGTTAAAAAGGAAAATAAAGACCTAACTTTGAATTTTTTTTGAATCGAGAAAAGTTTAGACAATCATGTATCGATTAAATCAGATAAACAATCATATAGTCAGGAATCATATATCTGAAAATCAGATCTTATTGTTTCTTAATCTAGTCAGAACAGTGGTTCAAAGTACGCGATAATTTCCAATGCACCCCCTTAAATTCGACACCCCCGATTCTGATGAAATGATGCACGAAGATAATTTATAGCCTTGATTAAATTATAGGATAGTTTTTATCCCGAGTCCACGCAGACAAGTCGCAGGCGGAAGCTAGAGGTATAATAAAAGTACTTGTCACCTGTAGACGTTGGCCGTCTTGGGGGGTGCATCGCCCTTGTCCGCCGCAGGTTTGCCGTGCACCTTTTTCCTGTGGTAGGCCACGCTCCAACTGATAATAATGATTGATTATTAGGGTGAGTAACTCCACGTTAGAACTCGGCGTCACCAGACTTTCAGACATCTGCCAGAATCAGAACAGGCAGGCAGGCATGTACAAATAAGCTGGTATATTATATAACAAAATCGTTCTCTATGTTTTACCCACTAGTGTAGGTGTACAAATATAAATAGAATGTAGATTATTATAGCAATATGATTAAACATTTGATAAATAAAAAATAAGAAAAAAAACGAGCGCACTTGGTCATTTCGAAATGCTTTTTAAACATTATTATTAGGCTATTACAATTTTAATCATTCATTCATAATATAACAAAAAATAAATAATTATATTGACTTGTCATTAAGATAATCTTTTATAGAATAATAAGTAATAACATTTATTAATCAACATTTTTTTTTCTTGAATAATTTAGAATTTAATTGTAATAAGTCATTGGGTAATTTATTGTAAATAATGCCAGGAATGGAATATTTATTTTTTGGACATCATGGACTTCATCTAGGCATGAAGAGAAACAAAAAGTGCGATATTTTATAATTTTATAACTCACTACCTGCACGTTGATAGAGATTTGGGGGGCTGCAGCGCAGCGAAAATTATTGTAATGCTTTTCTACCCAGATTGTTTTTTAATATGTATGCTTACCTTATTTTTAAACACTCCATGGTTAGTTTTACGTTTAATTTGTATACTTTCTCATGTACTTAAGTGAATTCTTGTAATTTTTATCCTACTAAATACAATACAATACAAATACTCTTTATTGCACACCTCACACAAACAAAGCAGTTAAAAAGAGAAACAATACAATAACATGTAGGTAGAGGTAGACAACAGGCGGTCTTATCGCTGAAGAGCGATCTCTTCCAGACAACCTTTGGGTTTGGGGGGTTTTTTTTGTGTAAATATTATAAATGCGAAAGTTAATTTGATTGGATGATTGTTACTCAACAACGCTTAACCGGCTTAACGGATTTGGATGAATGTTTGCACAAAGTAAGTTTATAGCCTGGATTAAAATATAGGATAGTTTTTATCTCGGGCCCACGCAGACGAAATCGCGGGCGGAAGATAGTGAGAAAATATTTTTCTTTAAACCTGACAAATAATTCTTGTTTCTGTGGAAGGCAAACGCGCTAGAGGCAGAATTCCAGTGCGCTGGGCTGATGCAATTAAGAGGGCAACAAAATGCAGTCTTTACCATGCAGTCCACTCGAGGAACCGAGCTGCATGGAGGTGTACAGCATGTGGTCACAATCCTCAGTCATGAGGGGTCGACTAAGAAGAAGGGCGGGTTGCATAAGGTAACCGTCCCCTATTTCGGCATGTTAAGTTAAGCCTCTTATGAATAAGATTTTTTTTAAAGACAATACGGAACATGATATCGCTTGAAACTTGTGTGTGATGAACATTGATATCTTGCCTATACTATTTAATGCAAGACTAGAATAACTATTTTTTTTATAATTTATTTGTAGACCTCGTATTTGAACCCCATTTCGTGATAAAATTTGGCTCTCCTCCTAAGTTTGTGAGTTCTTGGCCCCTGTTTCGGCATAAAGTATTCGAGTGCCAGGTAGTAAGAGAAACGTTTTGTTTTTGAACCCTCATTTGTTGTTTGATATTGAACTAGATTTTTGAAGAGGTAAGTAACATGATTATTGGCTGATCAACGATAAATATGGAGCCGGCAGCTGTCATACAAACTTGTCAAACTTTCCAGGCATTCCGAGTTCTTACGATTACAGACAGTCGACCCTTGGCATTTTATTTAAACCACGCCGGTCGCAAACAAGCTTACGGCCCACCTGATGGTAAGTTGTCACCGTAGCCTATGGACGCTTGACTCTGGAGTGTGCTACATGCGCGTTGCCGACCCTTTAAGAATGTATACAATCCTTTTTTGAATAACCCCATAAGTACTGTAGTCCCTCGTCAGTACCCAGCGTACGTCCGAAAACAATCGTCTCGGTCTGAAGATCTATTATTAGGATGTACCGCCATCAGATATATCGGAGCGGCCAAAGAGCTCACAAATACGTGAACACGTCTTTAATGCCAACACTATGTATGTATGTTTTGTATGCTTGTATGTGACAAGAGACGTGTTCGGATTTTTTTTTTGGCCTGGTTCAATGCAGCAGCCAGAAGGGCTGTTGCTGCAAATCGTTTCTGTCCTGTGGGTAGACTCCACACAGCGGCTGAGCGCTTACCGCGCGCTCGGTTTTATACCCGTCTATATTTATGCACCTCGCCTCCCGACCCCCGCAACGATATTTCTCGTATATCGATAGTTTTAATCGTCGCGAAGCGCTCTATATTTCGGCGGTCGGGTAGCCCCATAGCGGACTCTACCCACCAGCCAGCTAAGACCTGCAGCAACAGCCCCTCTGGCTGCTGCATCGAACCAAGGCCCAAAAAAAAAAAAAAATCGTCGCGAATCCCCCACCGCCGGTTCGGCGAATAAGAAGGCCGAAACATTTACTTCTCGACCCGCCCGACGCCATTACGGCACAAATCCTCCTCTTTGACGAGACAGACAACAATTACGACAATTCACATCGCCAATGAACTAATTAATTATTATTGTTATTACTGTTTACATTAACCATATGACTTCTAACCATGGTGTTATCAATAAAGTATTGTATTGCATTGCATTGTACAGGCCAGGACATAAAAGCTTAAAAGTAGAGGTTAACAACAGGCGGTCTTGTCGCTAAGAGCGATCTCTTCCACACAACCTTTGGGTAGCGGAGAAATGACAACAAATAATTACAATGTACTTCAAGTGGATGGTTTGGTACACTGGCCAGTTAGGACTACTAAATTCGATAAATCGCAGGACCTACCCGGCTATATTGTTTTATAATTTTTATATGATAGAATTAAAACAGTGGGTTCGAGGGCCAATCAACTTTTAGACCCACACTATTTTGTCAGGTAACGCAAATGACAAAACTGTCATGTTTGATAGAGAATCTGCTTACGGGGTTACGTCGGTTAAGTGCTGAATTCCCATGGCCACCTTCTGTCTCCATCATCAGATCAGCCCGATGGTACCATAATATTGAATTGTCATCCAAACTATACTTATACCCAAAATTTCAGCTCAAGCGGTCACCGGGAAGTGGGTCAAATTTAACTTGCAAGATTTGATGACAAACAGGTGAAACTAAATAAAGGCTTGTAAAATAATCAATAATGTATTTTCTTGAAGAATGTATTGTATGTTTTGTATTTTATCAAGAATGTAGTCAAATGGAGAAAAAATGTTCCGTCCCTTTTCCGCAAATGGCACCTTCATATGAAACGATTGTCATTTACTATGACGCTCGAGGATCGTAACGTCACGATCTGCTAGCGTTTTCTCTCTCTAACAAGCAACATTAAAACTGTTTTAGCTTCGTAATTTTTTGAGATATTAGAATGGGTGGCATATTTTTTTGCCTTCTTTTCTTTGAAGTAATAATAATCTTTAAGAGTCCACATCCCCATTCGTTATCGATTTTAATTGGTATGTTTGGTTTTGAAATAAAATTTCAAAGATCGTAGAAAACACAGGAGTCCGAAAGTGTGGGTGAAAAAGTAGATTGAATCTCGATCGGGTTTACGAATCCTCTTTATTTAAAATCTATGTGAATCTGAAAATAGAGATCTGACATACACTCACCTGTTAGGGAAGGTTTCTTCGCAGTGAACGCACTTGTAGATGAAGTTTTCGTTGGCGTGTTTCATCCGGCGATGGACTTGCAGATACGTCCAGTGCAAGTAGGAGCGGCCGCAGTCCTGGAAATAATGAGAATCGTTTTTGAAGTGAAAACTTCTTTAGCGGCGCTGAGCACTTTTTGGGACGGGGGAAAATTGTTAAATACGCGACAGAGTTTTGTGACGTCAGATGTGAAGGAGGTCACTTTTTGCTGCTAGCCGATTAGACTTCATTCAAAACTCAACGCTATTCGTAAGAGTATAAAGCCGTTAAACACTTTTTGCAATAGCATATTCTGCAAATTAATTTGTAATTAAACCAACGCATCCTTCACCGTTTTGCTATTGAGAAAATACGAATAGTTCGAATTTGGGCGTTATTCCTAGAGAGATAAAGCTTAGAAAAATATTTACCAACGGCAAAAACAAATTGATATTTTGGTCGCCAACTCGCCACTGCTGTCGGCTGTTCTTGCAAATTCGAATAGTTCGAATTTAGACGTTATTCCTAAAGAGATAAAGCTTTGAAAAATATTTGGCAATGGCAAAAACAAATAGGTATTGTGTTTGCCGCCGCCCGCCGGCGCGCCGGACCCCGGCACCGTTGCGCCGCGGCGGCGCGTTGGGCCCGTCGCACCCAACGCGCCCGCGGGCCGTCCGCCTAAATAATTGATAATTGTTTATAAATTTGCGTCAAATTCATTTTGTGGGTATTGACACCGTAAGATGTCACGTGACCTGATCGAAAAACTGTTACAATGTTATTGAGTTTTCACTTCTGCCGGCACTCCCGGAGTGCAACCCGGTCTTTTTTTTCCTAGCCTGTTTAGGTGTCCCACTGGTGGGCAAAGGCCTCCCCTCTTTTCCTCTACTAGGCCCTATTGACATGCCCCCGCCAATCCAAGAAGAACGCGTCCAAACCGTCTACCTCTGCCCCGGTGGCCGTCTAGCGGAGTCCATTCTATACAGATCCTGGTCCATCTTTCCGGATGCATACGGCAGACATGTCCAACCTTTTTTAGGGTTCCGTAGTCGACTAGGAACCCTTATAGTTTCGCTTTGTCTGTCCGTCCGTCCGCGGATAATATCAGTAACCGTTAGCACTAGAAAGCTGAAATTTGGTACTAATATGTATATCAATCACGCCGACAAAGTGGTAAAATAAAAAGTGATTTTTTATTAGGGTAGGTACCTTCCCTATACGTAACGTGGGTAGTGTTTTTTTTTCATTTCAATCCTGACGTGTGATATACTCGTATTGTTGGATAGGTATTTAAAAATGAATAGGGGTTTGCTAAAATCATTTTTTGATAATGTTAATATTTTCGGAGATAATCGCTCCAGAAGTAAAAAAAAATGTGTCCCGCCCCTCTAACTTTTGAACCATAAGTTTTAAAAATATGAAAAAAATCTCAAAAGTATAACTTTATAAAAAAATTCTAGGAAAATTATTTTGAACTTGATAGGTTGAATAGTTTTTGAAAAAAATTAGAAAAACTACGGAACCCTACACTGAGCGTGGCCCGACACGCTCTTGGCCGGTTTTTTTTAAGTGGGAGGAAAATCCTTCATGGATACCTCCGCGCCACGGGGATAGCGCGGAGGTTATGTCGGACTCGCACCGACTAAAAACCCCCCGATGGTCCTACCCTTCATTTCGGACGGCTCTGTGATCTCCTACGGAACGCACCAGTGCCGCCCTAGCGTCATGCCTCCGTGGGTCCTACCTTTTTAACGTTTGCAGCCCCCAGCTGAACCGTGACCACACCGAGGACCCCGTTTAGTCGCCTTGTATGACAGGCAGGGAATACCGAAGCCGTGTTCTAATGCCCGGGCTACAGGGCGCAGACATGTCCAACCTAGTCCCACTGGAGTTTGGCGGTCTTGGCACCCACATTTTGACGACCGCTTTAGCCTAGTTGGTACTGACCCTGCCTACGAAGCAAGAGGTCCTGGGTTCGAATCCCGGTAAGGGCATTTATTTGTGTGATGAGCATGAATATTTGTTCCTGAGTCATGGATGTTTTCTATGTATTTAAGTATTTCTTAATCTATATAGGGTGACGGCACCAATCATGGACATGTTAAGCGTACTAAATTAGAATTTCGTTTAAAAATGGGATGTTTTTTGACGATACAAAAATGGTGATTTTTTTTTCGGCACTCAAATACATGAGGAACATTTAAACAAAACCAAAAATCCTGTATGTTTAATATTTAATTAATAAAAAATATATAAATTGAAATTTACGAAATCACCATTGATGGACATCAAAAATTCAGTAATGGACACCCAGTCATGGACATGGACCCAATTATGAACATCCATTAATGGACAATTTTGTATTGAACACATAAATGAAACAAATGACGTCACAAATCAACTTTTATTAACGCTATTTGAACTTTCAACATGATCAGTCTGATTTCCAAGTTATACTATCAGATTTTCAATCAACCATCTGGTTTTCAGTCATTTATTAAACATTAATGGAGGCTTTGCCAGCAGCTGCAGCTTAGAATTGCTTACATAATAATCAACTGAGATCTATCAGGTAAGAAATTAGAATCTTAGCAATACAACAATCATAAAGCACAATAATATAAAATATATAATATAAAAAAACGATCAAAAAAGTTTACTTTTTCTCCTAGTATAACTATAACTTTAACTAAAAAAAGATTTATTCTTCAATGAAGAAAGATTATATAAGTACCAAAATACAGGAATTACGTTGTTTATAAAAGTCAGTTATTTAGCTTAATATCTTGTTGGGTATTCCATTGTACCTACGGACGTTTGACAATATAATCAAAAGTAAGATTTATTATCACATTTTCACAATTATATCTATAATCAATATTATCAATATATCTATCCAGTGGGAAAGTGCTTTTTACTCATTGCGATCAACCATTTTACCAGAATGTCCTCTTCCTGTGCCGTGAGGATAGTTTGAGGCCCCATAGCACAAACTGCAGGACTTTTGCCTGTCATCTTGTTGTGCAAGGTTATTCGAGGAACCCCAAACCGGAGGGAAGCTGTGCTTATCTTTTCTCCCATCCTTACAGCATCCAATGCTCTCCCCATTTGTTCGGGGGTGTAATTTTTCTTTGATGCCATCTAAGAAAAAACAAAGAACCCAATTATGGACAACTAAAAATAACCAGTTATGGACATCGTCCATTATTGGAATATAAAGAGCAATCACAAAATCAACTCAACCCAAATGTTTAGTGCAACAAATTAAATAATTTAATACAATAAACTAAAAAAGTAATAAAAAACTTAAGCATGGACACTTGTCCATTACTGAATTTCATAAAATATCGAATCCAGTAATGAACAAACCCCACAAAAAACTTATTGCTGTGATTGGACATATTCAACTTAGCTCAATTTACTTGCAATATAGTATTATTCAGTAAAAATAACATCAAAGCTTATTACAACACAACACAAGATAACACCATGCACAAATATGTACTCACCTCCTTAACGATTTCAACAATAAAAACGGATTTTTATGACCACCGCGCGCAACGAGATTTCACTTCGCAGCCATCTTAGAACAAAATGGCTGATTTTGGTGACGTGTGTCAAAATGATAGCTCAAACGTCTATTGGTTATGCTTTAGTGTTGCCAGTTGAAAAATGTTGGGAAAGTTGCTTAATAAATTCGATTAACGAAAAAAATGTCCATAATTGGGACCGTGTCCATTACTGGTGCCATCACCCTAAGTATGTTTATCGTCGTCTACTACCCATAGTACAAGCTTTGCTTAGTTTGGGACTAGGTCGATTTGTGTAAGATTGTCCCCTAATATTTATTTATTTACATCTACAATTTGTGTTTTGGAGCGCAGTTCCGTGTTTCTGATTAGATTAGATTAATTTATTTCATTTTGCAAATTTAGGTAGGTAAGTCCATGTATTTTTTTTTAATAAAGTAGCTAGAATTCACAAGAAGGTCGGCAGATTGTAACAATAGTAAGAGTATAAATAATAGTCAATCAAAATGCAGTGCAATACATCGAACGAAAAAACCATACAATGCGAGCTCCTTACAAATTTGTGTGCCTAAAACCCGGTATGCGCAAGTTCGAAGTAAACGGCTGCCTGGCATCGTTTTGACACCCCGCCCCCAACCCCGCGTAATGGCAATGGCACCCATTCTGAGAGACCATTTTGCGGCGCTACTTAGACTTCTATGGATTTTCCGTTCGCTGGTGCAATATGAAAATATTGTAGCAGCATATAAATACTATCGTCCCTCAATTGCTACGAGTGGCACTGAGAATTAAATTGCATGTGATCTGCTAACCCTTTTTGGGAATAAAGGCGTAGTATATATATGTGTACCTAAATGTAAAGTATATCTCTCTTGCGCGTGTTTTTCGAAACATTACAAAAAAACATCGAAACAAAGGGGCGTCGCCATACATCAGGAAACGCGGTTTAACGCTAAGATACACAAATTTATATTATTATTATTAAGTATTTCAAATACATATCTCGGGACCATGGGGTCCCGGACCTTTGGAAGGCATGCGTTCCTTTAAAACAAATATAATCTAAAGCGAGTTATTATTATTTTAAAATTAATAATTCGTACATTAAAAATAAACGAAAACGCTCAAAAACATATAACTTAATTTAAAGATTTTCAAATATCCCTACAAACTCCATAATAAGAGAGCATTTTGGATGATTCATAAAAAGTTGCTCAATCAATCAATCAATTCAATTGACGGCGCTGAGCACTTTTTGGGATGGGGGAAAATTGTTAAATACGCGACAGAGTTTTGTGACGTCAGATGTGAAGGAGGTCACTTTTTGCTGCTAGCCGATTAGACTTCATTCAAAACTGAACGCTATTCGTAAGAGTATAAAGCCGTTAAACACTTTTTGCAATAGCATATTCTACAAATTAATTTGTAATTAAACCAACGCATCCTTCACCGTTTTGCTATTGAGAAAATACGAATAGTTCGAATTTGGGCGTTATTCCTAAAGAGATAAAGCTTAGAAAAATATTTACCAACGGCAAAAACAAATTGATATTTTGGTCGCCAACTCGCCACTGCTGTCTGCTGTTCTTACAAATACGAATAGTTCGAATTTAGACTAATATTTGGCAATGGCAAAAACAAATAGGTATTGTGTTTGCCGCCGCCCGCCGGCGCGCCGGACCCCGGCACCGTTGCGCCGCGGCGGCGCGTTGGGCCCGTCGCACCCAACGCGCCCGCGGGCCGTCCGCCTAAATAATTGATAATTGTTTATAAATTTGCGTCAAATTCATTTTTAGGGTGACACCGTAAGATGTCACGTGACCTGATCGAAAAACTGTTACAATGTTATTGAGTTTTCACTTCTGCCGGCACTCCCGGAGTGCAACCCGGTCTTTTTTTTCCTAGCCTGTTTAGGTTGGCTCACTGGTAGGCAAAGGCCTCCCCTCTTTTCCTCTACTAGGCCCTATTGCTGACATGCCCCCGCCAATCCAAGAAGAACGCGTCCAAACCGTCTACCTCTGCCCCGGTGGCCGTCTAGCGGAGTCCATTCTATACAGATCCTGGTCCATCTTTCCGGATGCATACGGCAGACATGTCCAACCTTTTTTAGGGTTCCGTAGTGAACTAGGAACCCTTATAGTTTCGCTTTGTCTGTCCGTCCGTCCGCGGATAATCTCAGTAACCGTTAGCACTAGAAAGCTGAAATTTGGTACTAATATGTATATCAATCACGCCGACAAAGTGGTAAAATAAAAAGTGTTTTTTTATTTTTTATTAGGGTACCTCCCCTATACGTAACGTGGGTAGTGTTTTTTTTTTCATTTGAACCCTGACTTGTGATATATTGTTGGATAGGTATTTAAAAATGAATAGGGGTTTGCTAAAATCATTTTTTGATAATGTTAATATTTTCGGAGATAATCGCTCCAGAAGTAAAAAAAAATGTGTCCCGCCCCTCTAACTTTTGAACCATAAGTTTTAAAAATATGAAAAAAATCTCAAAAGTATAACTTTATAAAAAAATTCTAGGAAAATTATTTTGAACTTGATAGGTTGAATAGTTTTTGAAAAAAATTAGAAAAACTACGGAACCCTACACTGAGCGTGGCCCGACACGCTCTTGGCCGGTTTTTTTTAAGTGGGAGGAAAATCCTTCATGGATACCTCCGCGCCACGGGGATAGCGCGGAGGTTATGTCGGACTCGCACCGACTAAAAACCCCCCGATGGTCCTACCCTTCATTTCGGGCTCTGGGATCTCCTACGGAACGCACCAGTGCCGCCCTAGCGTCATGCCTCTGTGGGTCCTACCTTTTTAACGATTACAGCCCCCAGCTGAACCGTGACCACACCGAGGACCCCGTTTAGTCGCCTTGTACGACAGGCAGGGAATACCGAAGCCGTGTTCTAATGCCCGGGCTACAGGGCGCAGACATGTCCAACCTAGTCCCACTGGAGTTTGGCGGTCTTGGCACCCACATTTTGACGACCGCTTTAGCCTAGTTGGTACTGACCCTGCCTACGAAGCAAGAGGTCCTGGGTTCGAATCCCGGTAAGGGCATTTATTTGTGTGATGAGCATGAATATTTGTTCCTGAGTCATGGATGTTTTCTATGTATTTAAGTATTTCTTAATCTATATAAGTATGTTTATCGTCGTCTACTACCCATAGTACAAGCTTTGCTTAGTTTGGGACTAGGTCGATTTGTGTAAGATTGTCCCCTAATATTTATTTATTTACATCTACAATTTGTGTTTTGGAGCGCAGTTCCGTGTTTCTGATTAGATTAGATTAATTTATTTCATTTTGCAAATTTAGGTAGGTAAGTCCATGTATTTTTTTTTAATAAAGTAGCTAGAATTCACAAGAAGGTCGGCAGATTGTAACAATAGTAAGAGTATAAATAATAGTCAATCAAAATGCAGTGCAATACATCGAACGAAAAAACCATACAATGCGAGCTCCTTACAAATTTGTGTGCCTAAAACCCGGTATGCGCAAGTTCGAAGTAAACGGCTGCCTGGCATCGTTTTGACACCCCGCCCCCAACCCCGCGTAATGGCAATGGCACCCATTCTGAGAGACCATTTTGCGGCGCTACTTAGACTTCTATGGATTTTCCGTTCGCTGGTGCAATATGAAAATATTGTAGCAGCATATAAATACTATCGTCCCTCAATTGCTACGAGTGGCACTGAGAATTAAATTGCATGTGATCTGCTAACCCTTTTTGGGAATAAAGGCGTAGTATATATATGTGTACCTAAATGTAAAGTATATCTCTCTTGCGCGTGTTTTTCGAAACATTACAAAAAAACATCGAAACAAAGGGGCGTCGCCATACATCAGGAAACGCGGTTTAACGCTAAGATACACAAATTTATATTATTATTATTAAGTATTTCAAATACATATCTCGGGACCATGGGGTCCCGGACCTTTGGAAGGCATGCGTTCCTTTAAAACAAATATAATCTAAAGCGAGTTATTATTATTTTAAAATTAATAATTCGTACATTAAAAATAAACGAAAACGCTCAAAAACATATAACTTAATTTAAAGATTTTCAAATATCCCTACAAACTCCATAATAAGAGAGCATTTTGGATGATTCATAAAAAGTTGCTCAATCAATCAATCAATTCAATCAATTATTTATTCTGCAAATAGGCCACAAGGGCACTTTTACATGTCAAACGGTAATTTACAATAAAATAGTAATCTTACACAATAATCATTTAAAATGATATATAAAAGGTTAACAAACTAAATGTCACTAAGTTAATGTAACAAAACAAAATTGCAAAATATGACCATTACATTCGATATAAGATCTGTATCCAGCATTAACAGAAGTTAATGATATTATTCAGTATTCCAGAGATGTATAAGGTCTCTGAGCGTCCAAATACAATTAATAATTATTCTAATATTCTAAGAGATGTATACGGTCTCTAAGCGTCAAAACAAAAAAGGAACATTAATGTTATATTGTCAGAGATGTACAGGGTCAATAACAATAAAACGTGTCAAGATCAGAATGATGTCTCTCGTCAATACGATAATAATAATAATAACACTAGTATTTAAGTAGTTAATTAGGTACTATGCCCTTGCAAGCATGAACAGTCCGGACTCCACAAACAGCACCCGATCACGAGTATGACGCATATCTCAGCCATCGCCTCCCTCAACCATATGTTAGGGAAGGTGGCGACCCGATCAACGACGCCACCGTAAGCAAAGCCCTTTAAGCGAGCATGACATATTCAAGCCACCGGACATTGATAATAGCAAAGATTAAGCGACTTGTTCGGCGAGAAACAGCATTACGTGCTCTCTTCTTACATAAAACGGTACAGTTATTTCAGGTAGGTATGTACTTATAATGATTACATGTATTTAGGTATATTCCTAATAGAATCAGACTACTACTGGCTTAAAGGCATTTTTGTCGTTTAAGAAATCGTTGACAGTATAATACGCCTTGCTTAGCAAATTACTCTTAACATGAGACTTAAATTTACTGTACGGTAAATTAACAATTTCAGTAGGTATTTTATTGTAAAAACGTATGCAGTTCCCCACGAACGACGTGCTAACCTTGCGGAGACGACTGGCCTTCACTGCGATCTTGTTTTTACTTCTGGTGTTGTAGTCGTGGATATCACTGTTGAGTTTGAACTCATGAAGGTTTTTCCGCACATACATGATATTCTCAAGAATTAGTATATCAGTCAACATCTCAATTACGGGATATCTATAATTATCGACTCTTTATTGCTTTAAGGATTCACTGTTGACAAACAAATGAAAGATCCTCTCACTCGACACATCGCATACTCAGTAGCTCTGGCGACCTTACCAGGAACACAACACCACATACTTACAGAGCAAGTACAGTCGCCATCAGACATATCAGAGCGGTCAAAGTGCACACAAATATCTGAACACGTCTTGTTGAGGCATTAGAGACGTGTTCAGATATTTGTGAGCACCTTGGCCGCTCCGATATATCTGATGGCGACTGTAGTGGCGTTATTATAGCTTCTGTAAGGTGGACGTACTCATTTTTCCCCAGCTGGGCCGGCTCCAAATATGAGCGAGATGCCAGCCTCTTTAAAGGGTAGATCGTAATCACCTGATTCTAAACTACCCGCTAAAATAGTTTTTTTTTATTTTTAGGCTTCCGTAACTATATGAAAAACACGGAACCCTTATACGATCACTTTGTTGTCCGTCCGTCTGTCTGTCAAGACCCTTTATCTCGGGAACGCCTGGAGGATCGAGTCTACAGTCCCTTGAAGCTGCGATAAAATCAAACTTCTAAGTTAATGTAAAAAAAAAGATACGGTCCTTTATGGCGCCTAAAACGTATATTGTAAATTACCTATTATTGTAAATGACCGTTTGACATGTAAAGTGCCCTTGTGGCCTATTTGCAGAATAAATAATTGATTTGATTTGATTGATTTATATTTCGTCGCTCTGAAGGGAATCACAATTTATAGGGTACGTGTAGGTGACCTACGAGTAGAACTATGAAATTTTACAAGTCATATCGTCTTATACTACAAGCATAGGAGCCCCCATGCCGAGGGTTTCCCGAGGGACTACAGTATGGGGTTATTCAAAAAAGGAGTGTATAAAATCTTAAAAGGGTCGGCAACGCGCATATAACATCCCTGGAGTTTCAAGCGTCCGTAGGCTACGGTAACCATTTACCATCAGGTGGGCCGTAAGCTTGTTTGCCACCGACGTGGTATTAAAAAAAGGGGAAAATCTGAAGACTTACATTTTTAATTAAGTACGGAACTCTCGGTGGGCTCGCAGTTTTTTTAACTGTAATTTGACCATCTGTAATTACGCTGACCATGTCAAACACCCAAGTTGGGTTGGTACCGACGGCTTAAAAACGATTAATTATTATTATTAAATCTTTATTTCGGATATAAGTATAGTTACATCGATTATAGTCATTCGACACAAATCGTCAACACGAAATGACCTTTGAAGTTGGACCAAAAGTAATACCATCAAAAGTGAATTTGGTGAAAATGTAATTGCGTCTACACTTTTTTGGCAATTTTTTTTTTGTGATACTACGGTGTGAATGTATGTATGTGTGACGGACTGCCACCACAAATATATACGCGAGGGTAGCAGCTGTGTTCAGGCGAACCGACAGCCACTAGGCAGTCGCCGGCTAGCTGTCGGTGAGCGAGGTCACGTCTGTGCGCCTGAGCTAATAGCATTCAATGGTTGTTTTATTTATACGAGTATACCCTGAGAGACCCAAAGGTTGGACGTCACAATGGCGACGAGTCCTCGAGTAAGTGACAAATCATATTTAAATCATTCCTTGGGTTTCTTAAAAACGCTAAAAAGAAAGGAAGAGGAAATACGAACCCGTGTGTGTCAATAAAATAAAAGTTATCAAGGCATAACAACTATTCAGTGTACCTAATTATCTAAAAGGTCGTTGTAACCTATGTAGTGCTACATGTAGGTATAATTAACGAGTAAGTACCAAAATACATTATAAGTATCCACTGGAATACGCTGTATTCTGTTAATAATAAGATAATATGAGCACTAGGAATGATAATATTGTTTGATTTACTATATCAAAATGGTAATATACAAAGTGGCAGAAAACACAGAAATGAGTATACGAAAAGTACTTTAGCATTGGTACCTATAGATAGAAATTGTGCGTAGATATATTATGCACCTTGCAGGTGCAGACCTAAACTTAATCTCGCAGAGGTAGGAATAAAACCGATACCTCAACTTACTACCAAGACTTCACGAAAATGTTTTTGTTTAAGTACTTGGGTACTCGTAGTAGGTATTTTAACGCCACAGCAGAAGGTATTTATTAAAGCATAGAGGTGAATCAACTTTTTAGTGTCCTCCCCGTCTCTAATATTTCCTGTCTAAAAAGGAGATTACAAGAAATACTATGTTTGCGGTTGCTAATTGTTGTTGCATCCCTTACTCAATTAACTATAGCGTGAAACTAAATGACAACTGTATTAATAAGAGATATTCATTTGCCCTCAATTGCACCAGTTGCCAGGAAGGTAAAATGTCCCCGATTTGCGGGATTGAAAATACGTTTTGCAGGATGCAACATATATGTTCAAATAGACTGTGTGTCTATGAAATGAGTTTATCTGGCTAAAAGAACTTACAGAATTTACCAAATACACATGTTGTGGTAACTGACCATGAAGTAAAGCTAAGAGACAAGAAAAGTTGATTGACCGATAAAATATAAGCACCTTCTTTCAATAAAAAATAATAATAAAAAATGGACTAGCACTATAATAAAAAATGAGTAGGGTTCTTTGAATAGATCTAAACCGCGATTAATTTATTTAAGTAGCGTACGAGTATTATATAGGTACACTAAATAGGTACGCACTAAACAAGAATATACCTCGGTGTAGGAATGTGTGTATATGCGCACAAAACCGCCTAATTGTACAAATATATATCATATGCCAAGTGCATATAAGGTGCCAGTGAGCACAAATATGTACCATATGCAAATGCATCTAAAATAAATTGTACAAATGTGTATTATATAAACCAAGTGCAACTAAGGCGCATAAAGTGATAATATGCCTGATTACACGAATAATAATAACTTTATACAATTTAAGTAGGCTACTACTACACTACCTACACGAAAAGTGTTATAGAAACTTATTATTTGTTCCGTGTAAAAAGGTTGTAAGAAAGTTGCAGGGCTATTTTGTTACTTTCAATAGCTTGATTAATTTGGATTACACTAGATGACAATGGAATTGTGTCTAGAGTTGAGAAGGTGTTGGCATTGTCGTGAAAAGAGAACAGTGGAGTCATTGTTATTGTTACAAAAATATTTCAATGTCAAGATTTGTTATTTTAGATACCTGTATGGGTTGACACGTGAACCCTGCAGTAACCGATAACCCAATGAACTCCTAATGAATCCGAGTAGTAAGTCAATAATAAAGTACATGCTGTGGGCAAAATATGTACCTGTAACTGATTGAGTAGTAAGTCTGTATAGACTGGTACTGACAAATAAAGTAAGTCAATAACAAAGTACATGGTGTGGGCAAAAGATGTGCCTGTAATATAACTGATTGAGTAGTAAGTCTGTATAGACTGGTACTAACAAATAAAATCAATATAAGAAGTAAACTGTATGACATACGTACACCTACCTATGCTACAGTTGGTACTTACAAGTAGATAAATAATACAGTAGTAAGTTGACTGATCAACTGGTACTAACAAATAAAATCAATATAAGAAGTAAACTGTATGGCATACGTACACCTAGGTACCTATGCTACAGTTGGTACTTACAAGATAAACAAATTATACAGTAGTAAGTTGACTGATCAACTGGTACTAGCAAGATAAAGTGTAATAGTAGTAGTAAACCAACGCACTGAGTTTTGGTTGGTACTAACAATAAAAACCTTAAATTATATGATATGATACAGAGAGAAAGAATATAATGGAAAAATAAATCATATTCGTCTGTAGCCCCCGACAGGACTCGGACCTGCGATCTCTCTATTAACGCTAGACTGCTTTGAGCACTAAGCTACGAGACTAAAGTCAATTATTAAAGTATATTCCCGCTACGAATAGCGACCTCTTTGTATTCTTTTGAAAGGCTCATCAGGCCTTCTAGGACCATTGTAATGGGCGAGCTATGCGCTCGCTCCATCCTAAAAAGCTCCTTCTTCGTTAAAAATAACACGGAACAATAATAATCAATAAAATAATTTGTTTCGTTACGATGATTTAAACCTTGTCGTCGCTTCAAGTGCTAAGGAGCGAAAACTCCTCGAGTTTCTCATAAACTGGAAAGTAGACATTGTTTTCAGTTTATGCAAATTAAACTAGACGTAATACATTAAGGAGTGAAAACTCCGTGAGTTTCTCATCAACTGGAAATTAGAAATTGTTTTCAGTTTGTGCAATTAACGTGAAGTCAAATGCTAAGGAGCGAAATCTCCTCGAGTTTCTCATAACTAGTGATATATGTCGTATATCTGGTTATGCAAAATATAACAAACAAAGTCCTAAGGTCTCAGATGTGCCTAAGTAGGTACTTACCTTCGGTTTGTTTTCACGTTAGGCACGACAAAAATAAATCAATAAGTAAACAAGATTTTAAAGTACCTACCTGGGTATAATTCGTGGAACGTGAAGTAAAATAAATAATATCGAGATACCTTTTTATAAATTTGCCAAGGGCAATCTGAAAAATATGTATTGGAGCAAGGACGGTATAGTTGGCTTTAAATATTGTTTATAAAGATATTTATAAACAATATTTAACGTAATTAAATAATGCCATCATTAACGCAATTAAATCAAATTAGAAATATATATGACATTTCTTTTGGCTGTTAGACAAGAGCAAAAATGTAAAAGTTAATCATTTATCTTCACATTTTAGTTCTTTAACTGAAGACCTCATCTTAATACGGTGATTTGCCAAGAAATGCCGGGAATAATTAAATGAGAACAAGTTAATATTCTTATAATAAGTATTGCTCTAGCTACACTTGTGCCATGTAGCTGGTAGTTAGTAAATTGATAATCGTCCGTGGTTTATAATAGAATTACGTATCATCATCATCAATACTTAAGAGCCATGCTCTTGTCGGTGGAGTAACCGCCACTTTTCTCTGTCCATTGCCAGCCTCTTGGCTTCCTCATATGACTCGACATCAGCTTTACGAGAATTACGTATATTTGGTGAAAATTTACATAAACCCAAAATTGGAAACTGAGAACAGACTGGGGTTTCTTCTCATCAAGTACTAGTACTATCTATATTTCAAAACGCTAACAAGTGTATAATGTATGGCCAAAAAGGTATTTAGGACGCCTCTGTGGAATAAAATATCGATCTCTTCAAGTTGCATACTACGAAGTAATACGAGTAGATACATCAAATCAAAGAATATTTTGCACAAGTGTAATTGGTATTAACCGTTCTTGTGAAAATAAATAAATCAAATAATAAAGGTTAAAAACTTGGCGGTGTAATAGGTTACCGGAAAAAGGCCACCAAACTAAATATTTTTATAGAAGTGTATATTTCCATATAAACTTTTGTGACGATGTATGGAAGTGAGATTTTAAAATACGAAATAACTTTGCCTAAATTGCTACATTTCAGCAGTTAAATAATGAATAATATAATAAACAGGAAATACACCTTCATCTAATTTTCAATTTTAATCTGCGAATGTAGCAACTAAGTCTCACTTAACACTGAGGAAATAAACGAATCTGAGATCAATACTAAACCATAATACTTCAGTATATACTATGACTATGATATCTAGTATGGGGTATTGTACCCCTAATGATGTTTAAAATTTTAAGTAATAAATAAGTAATGAAAATCTTGCATAAAAAATAAATAAATTATATCATACAATGGTCTAAAAACCGCCTAATCCTATAGATTATTACAATGGCAAGTTTTACTACATATGTTACCAATATTTTGGGTATCCATATTACTATAAGGTTGACAATTCACAATGTAATTTTAGTAAAAAAATATTGCAGGAAAATTCACTTTCACCTGTTTATAAATCATAATCATAAGCGGTGTACCTATAATGTATTCCGAGTTTTAGATGATTGTGACATACAACCTCCTAGAGGTAAATGTAATAAAGGTAATTTTAGTGTTAACAAAAAATAATTGGAAAAAGAGAGAGAGAGATAAGTTGAACTTAGTCACATGGCTTTCGTCAATTTGATGAGGTATTCCTAAATTCTGTTCTAGATAAATAAGGATATTCTTATGAATGTATGGAATAAAATGCACCACTTAAATATTAATGTCTCGGTGTATACTTGTAAACTAAACCGTTAAAGTAAAACTGTAATTTTGTAAAATATTATGTAATTTGTAAAAGAAAGGAGAGATGTGACGGACTGCCACCACAAATATATACGCGAGGGTAGCAGCTGTGTTCAGGCGAACCGACAGCCACTAGGCAGTCGCCGGCTAGCTGTCGGTGAGCGAGGTCACGTCTGTGCGCCTGAGCTAATAGCATTCAATGGTTGTTTTATTTATACGAGTATACCCTGAGAGACCCAAAGGTTGGACGTCACAGTATGCGTATATGTTCTCAAGCCACCAGACCGCTTAGCTCTTGCAGGTGCCCAGCCCGGGGGCGATCTGTGTGTCTGTCTGTAGCTCGTATGCCGCGCGCGGACGGCCCGCTGCTGCCTTGCCCGGGGTTCTGTCTGTCTGTATGTCTGTACCTCGCACAGGAAGTGCTTGACGACGGGGAAGCCCCCGTAGCCGAGTATCCCGCGCGCCGAGGGCCCAGTGTCCCCCTGACCGGGGGCGTTCTTGACGTCCGCTAGGGGGCGCTTGTAGAACCCGTGCGTTGTTTTGTGAGTCGTGCATCTGTTGGCAAACGTTTGTTGATATAATATGTGCAGTGCTTGAGTAAAAGGCGCAGGTTTATTTCTAGTAAACAAGGCGATTATTGCATAACGATATAATTGAAAATAAAGAATACAATACGATTGCACACTTCCCACAGTTAAGGCTGGCCGCATACAAACGTTTTCCGTATTAGATTTCCGAATTAGTTTTCCGAATTCGTACATCCGAATGAATGGAATCGATATAAAATACATTAACTGGCGCACGGATGTTCGCTTTTTTCCGAACGGAACAAATTCCGTAGGTACGTTTCGAAAACCGGCGCGTTAGGAGAACCCATCTGGAAAAAACCTAATGAAGTCATGCGGAACGCAGCGCTTGCCCCAATTTTGTTTGTACCGGCGCACACGTTCGGAAATTTCTATTCAGTATCGCGCCTTGCAGATGTCGCACACGTATGTTTTGAAACCATATGGCTGCGACATCCGTATACTGACTGTATACATTCCGAATGAAGATAAACTAACGTTTGCGCTAGTCTCATGGAATTCCAAATCGAAATTAGGGAATCGAATACGGAAAACGTGTGTATGCCGCCAGCCTAAAGCGGGTACAAAAGAATACACAGAGGCACTGGGAGACAGAAGTAAAATAATAGGAAAAATAACTGACTATTGATAAAGGGGTAGCTACAACACAATCATGTGAAAAAAATACCTAACCAGCAAGTACCTACTATTAACACTTAACGTAGATCCTATATGAATATGAACGGCCAGAGGCGCCGCAGGCTCCACACTAAGAGTATATGTGCGCTCATGTTCGTATGTACTATACAATACTGCAAAAGGCATATTATACCGTTGAAGAGTTTTTAAATGATAAAGATGACTGGTCTCTTATAGGGCTACATAAAGACCTTGATAATAATTGAAACAGACATACATTGAATTACTTAGAATTAGGTGACATGAATTATTTTAGTTATTTTAATTAAGAAATGTGTATGTGTGTTTGTATAACAGAATGGTAATATTGGTGATAAAACGGATAGATACAATGTAATCTTTGACGATGCAAAAGTGATTGAGAAATCCTACTTGAATAAATGATTTTTATCTTTATCTTAATATACATACCTAGAATATGTAGCGAAGCTGACTTTGCAGATATGACAGGTGAATGGGTTCTTTATCCCCTTGTGGATTACTCGGTGATTGTTTAAGTCTTCCTCCAAGTAGAATACACTGTGGAGAGAGTCACGTATTACTAATCGATGCGCCATATTGAACTTCTTTGTTAATTCTCTGAATGTGTTTAAATATCGATTGGATTGGAAAAATTGGACGCCATTTTGAACTTTTTTATTTATGCTCGAATTGTGTTGTAAATCTCTAAAAGGGTTCCACGAGCTAAGAGTTTAATAAAATAAATTAATTATTTATACAGGGTGTAAGTGTGCAATGCTAAATATAGTTTGACGACCGCTTTAGCCTAGTTAGTAGTGACGCTGCCTACGAGCTGAAGGGTTCGAATCCCAATAAGGGCATTTATTTGTGTGATGAGCATGAACATTTGTTCCTGAGTCATGGATGTTTTCTATACCCCTTATTCACGAATCTCAAAATGGCTCTGTTAAATATAATGTGCTTTGTCCCTTTCTTACGAACACAAATGTCAAAGTGACAGATAAGGACAAACGAGTTTCAACGGCATTTTCGTTAAAATAGGCTTGTAGAACGTTTATGAATACGGCCGTATGTATTTAAGTATTTATTTATGTATATAAGTATGTATATCGTCGTCTAGTACCCACAGTATGGTCAACAGCAAAAGTAGATGATCATTTTAGTACCTTGTCACTTTCACTATTTGACACATTCCAACAGTCGCAGTATTACGTAACGTTAAATGCGACAAAGTACTAAAATGATCATCTATATATTTGCTGTTGACTGTACAAGCTTTGCTTAACCTAGTCCCGGGTCGATTTGTGTCCCTGTCCCCAAATATTTTTTTTGAAGTGAAAACTTCTTTAGCAGCGCTGTGCAATTTTTGTGATGGGGAAAAGTTAAACTCGCCACAGGTCACGTGACCGTAAGATGTCACGTGACCGTGAGATTCGAGAGATACTCGCAACAGGTCACGCGTGACCGTAAGATTCGCCAGATTGAAAATTCGTAAAACCTGACCTGATCGAAAAACTGTTACAATGTCATTGAGTTTTCACTTCCGCCGGCACTCCCGGAGTGCAACCCGGTCTTTATTTTTTTTTAAAAGAAAGAAAATAAGTTTATTTCGCAAAAATGCAGAAGTTTTAAGTGTACGTACTCCTCGCAGTACTCGCAGCGGAACGCCTTGTCGACCCTCACGGCGCGCACGACGGCGCGCAAGCTCGGCGGCACGCTGGCCAGCATGGCGGCCGCGCCCGCGCAGTGGGCCTCGCGCTCGATGCGCAAGGACAGGCCCGAGTCTTTTACAAAGACGGACATACCATTTCAACAGACACTCTTTTTGATTAAATAACTACAACTTAGAAAAGTTGAAAAACCCCCGACATTTTCATTTCAAAGTGCAATATCTTATAAAAACGGAAAATCACGTTTGTTGTATGGGGTAATGGGTACCTTAAGTATTTATTTTATTCTTTTAGTATTTGTTGTAATAGCGGCAACGGAAATACATCATCTGTGAAACTGTCTATCACGGTTGATGAGATACAGTCTGGTGACAGACAGAGAGACAGACTGATAAACAGATGGACGGACAGCGGAGTCCTAGTAATAGGGCCCCGTTTTACCCTTTGTGTACGGAACCCTAATAAGTGTCTGTAAAAAATTTCATATTTGGTACAAGCTTTTATTGCCGACTGTACTTTTCTGTATACCATCATCAACTACTCATTGAGACGATTCTATCGAACCCAAACTCAACGGGGTTACGTCGGTTAAGTACTGAATTCCCATGGCCACATTCTGTCTCCATCATCAGATCAGCTCGATGGTACCATAACATTGAATTGTCAACCAAACCATACTTATATGTACCCAAAATTTCACCGGGAAGTGGGTCAAATTTAACTTGCAAGATTTGTCCCACACTAACAGGGCAAGTTAATATAAAGCTTGTAAAAAGAACAGATTAGTCAATGTTATAATTTCGTTAAGCAACAGATTTTGTCTCGAAGTCTTCAGAGTATACTAACCTTCCTGCGTGGACCGTACCAGCCCACTAGTGGGCGACAGCACGGCTGCTGCATCTTCGCTCAAGTCGCACGAGAACGCTCGCAAACACTCGCAGGACTTCTTTACGTGCTCCTGTGAACATTACATTGTTGGCATTGACGAGTTTCAATTCATTTGTGGTGAGAGTACCAACTGACAAGCTGTCGACCTTCATAATTAGTACATTACTACAGAGGCCGGGAAGTAAGGGGTCGCCGGCCGAGTACATATAGAGGGCCGAGCGTTGCAAGGTCGGATAGTTATGAGGCTGGCAACCCCTTTTCACGCCGAGGTATGTATAGCCTCGTGGCGCCCAGCACGCAAAAACGAACAGTGAAATTTGAGTTTCTCTTAAATGGAATTAATTTGAATTTTCATCAACTGGCACGGCCTTTTAAAAGGCGCATGGGCGCCACGAGGATAGTGCTTTTCTCAAACATGCAATGAAATAAATTAAAAAAACTCCAGAAATCAAACTTTAATTTTCATGGCTGAACGCCGTGAACCTGTGCCACGGTCTCCCATGTTTGAGAAAAAAATATTTTATTTCTTTGTGAAGGAGGAGATCTGGCAGAAGGGTGTAGTTTGTAGGCTTCAAGCGCCAGACGTGCGCTATACGTTAAGTGAGACATCAGAACGGAGCATCTCGCTCCCACCTATGGTGCAGCGGTGCCGCTGCCGCCGCCGCTGCAAGTCGTGGCTATTAGTAATAAGCTAAGTAGTCTCACACAACAAAGTAGGACAGAATGATTCAGTGCTGTGAGAGGGCAACAAATACATTATAATGCCGGCCGCAGGTGCTATCGATCAAGGGCATACCAGGCACGTGTTCTGATAAGATCTTGGTACACTCTGTATTTGAGCGCACGTAGCGCGCTTCGCATATCAGCCTGCCGCCAACCCGATATGTTCCTACCTACTACAGGGTCGGCGCCAAAGCCGTTCATTCATATCAGCTTTATTCGTATTTCGGCCTTCCTTCCAATGTGTAGAGGCGCCGAAGCAGCCCCTCTATGCGAGTGCCTCAATACCGGCTTGCAGCCGACCGACATTAAAGTGTGTTGGGACCCAAAAGCGCCCCTAGACATGAGCGTCCGGAGCACAACTTCGACCTCACAGCATGTCTATGTCACTACGGCGAAGCAGAGGTCGCACTGGCATGTCTTTGTACTGACTACGGCGAGGCAGATACGGCACTGGCAAGGATTTGTACTGACTACGGCGAGGCAGATGTGGCACTGGCATGTCTTTTTACTGACTACGGTGAGGCAGAGGTGGCACTGGCAAGGCTTTGTACTGACTACGGTGAGGCAGAGGTGGCACTGGCAAGTCTTTGTACTGACTACGGCGAGGCAGAGGTGGCATTGGCAAAGCTTTGTACTGACCACGTCGAGGCAGATGTGGCGCTGGCATGATTTGTACTGACTACGGCGAGGCAGATGTGGCACTGGCATGTCTTTGTACTGACTACGGCGAGGCACATGTGGCACTGGCAAGGCTTTGTACTGACTACGGCGAGGCAGATGTGGCACTGGCATGTCTTTGTACTGACTACGACGAGGCACATGTGGCACTGGCAAGGCTTTGTACTGACTACGGCGAGGCAGATGTGGCATTGGCATGTCTTTGTACTGACTACGTCGAGGCAGATGTGGCACTGGCATGTCTTTGTACTGAGTACGGCGAGGCAGATGTGGCATTGGCAAGGCTTTGTACTGACCACGGCGGCGTGCGCGTGCTGGAAGGCGCGGCGGCACGCGGCGCACACGGCCACGAGCGCGGGGCACAGTGCCTCCTCGTGCGCGCGCATGTGCATGCGCAGCCGCGAGCGACGCGTCAGCTGCTTGAGGCAGATGTGGCACTGGTACGGCTTGATCTGGATAGGACATGGTGCGAATGGAATCGGCATAGGGGTGGCCACAATTTTCCTAGATAATTTTCCGGGTTAGAATTTCGACCACCCCCTTTCTTCCCGTGGGTGTCGTAAAAGTCGACTAAGGGAGCAGGGTTGAAGTGTGTTGTGGACGATGGGCTACTAACCTATCACGGCTATATCACATTTTTTCGATCTTTTATACCCACATTAATGCTAAAAGTGGCACTGGAACATAAGTTTAATGCGCTCTGCCTATCCCTTTTGGAAAATAAAGGCGTGAATCTATGAATGAATTAATGAATTAAATTTCCAGTATGTAAAGAAACTTTTTGGCACAGTAGCGGAACGAGAAGGTTCGTCACTTTTAGATCTTTACGGTGGTTTCAGATCAGGAGCATTTATCAACTGCTGACTTAAGCGCGGTTGTTTCAAAGTGTAGATAATCGTTAGTTACGTCAATTAAAATCAGTTTGAGCTCTAACAACATAACTCACCACGGGGAACACAACCATACCTAAGTACATAGCAAGAAGTAGTCTTAGTGTTATCGTGACTGCGTACTGCTACAACGTGAAGATACTTCCCCAGTTGTGCTGCTCCAAATCAAAGACAGATGAGATGACATTCCTGTGTCTTATCTCTCTAAAATCCTGACGTCACCACGGCTCCGTGACTTCACGTTGAGTATTTGAGCCTTTATTAGGTTAGGTACACCTTCACATGACATGGGGGGGGCTGTTCGTGCAAGGTAACAAACTGACCTGCAGATGTGTGACTCCATGCTCGTCCAACGTCTGCTTGTCCAGGAACCGCTTCCCGCAAGTGCCGCATATGTAGCGTCGCGTGTCCGTGTGGGTGCGACTGTGCTTTGTTAGCGACGCCCTGAGGACGTATAACGTTTATGTAGCTTTATAGCTTTGCAACCTTAAACGAATAGCATAGCGAAGGAATCTAAATATACAAACATTGCAACTTTTGAGAAAGGTTCCGCTAATGTTGTCTGAAAACCCCCAACATCCAAAAACGTGAAGCCCCTAATTTTACTTGAACCCTCTCAGTTCTTCCTCTTGTCTCGAGTTCGGACACAATCCATCCACAAAGTTTTGCACACCCTCGACTATTCTGCACTTATATACCTGAGGAAGAACATCTTCTCTTCTTGAGGGCACGTTAGCAATTCTGCTACCAAAAACTGTGGTATAATGGCTGCGGTTTTCTGTAAAGTAGAGATACTTCTTCAGCATGAGCGTATATAGGAGTGTGCCGGGTGAGCCGTACCCAGCCCAGGAGAGTCTGGTGACTACCCCCGATGCTGGGTTACTGGCTCATAATAAACTGCCGGTCACTTGAAAAATACTTGCCTGGCTGGGCCCTTCCTGGAAAACAGATCTAGATATGGTGCTCGTGGTCGAATAACTCCCGTCTCCACCGCGAACGTCACGCCCGGACACTCCAGGCAAGTGTACTGTGCTTGCGCTCAATACCTCCATTGGGTTGAGGATTCTCCAAGGAGTCACTACAGAACCATAGTATACCTAAGGAAGAAGGTCTTCCCGCAGTCCTTGACGGGGCACTGGTAGCGGTTCTGCTTGTTGTGCTGGAAGTGCACGTGGTCGAATAACTCTGTCTCCTCCGCGAACGTCACGCCCGGACACTCCAGGCAAGTGTACTGTGCTTGCGCTCAATACCTCCATTGGGTTGAGGATTCTCCAAGGAGTCACTACAGAACCATAGTATACCTAAGGAAGAAGGTCTTCCCGCAGTCCTTGACGGGGCACTGGTAGCGGTTCTGCTTGTTGTGCTGGAAGTGCACGTGGTCGAATAACTCTGTCTCCTCCGCGAACGTCACGCCCGGACACTCCAGGCAAGTGTACTGTGCTTGCGCTCAATACCTCCATTGGGTTGAGGATTCTCCAAGGAGTCACTACAGAACCATAGTATACCTAAGGAAGAAGGTCTCCCCGCAGTCCTTGACGGGGCACTGGTAGCGGTTCTGCTTGTTGTGCTGGAAGTGCACGTGGTCGAATAACTCTGTCTCCTCCGCGAACGTCACGCCCGGACACTCCAGGCAAGTGTACTGTGCTTGCGCTCAATACCTCCATTGGGTTGAGGATTCTCCAAGGAGTCACTACAGAACCATAGTATACCTAAGGAAGAAGGTCTTCCCGCAGTCCTTGACGGGGCACTGGTAGTGGTTCTGCTTGTTGTGCTGGAAGTGCACGTGGTCGAATAACTCTGTCTCCTCCGCGAACGTCACGCCCGGACAGTCAAGGCAAGTGTATTGGCCGGATGCTGTTAACATTTCTGTACTGTCGTGGAATTGCCTGAAATAGTATTTATCATTGGAGGACACATTTGTAGTTAATACAAGTTTGACATGGTTTGACTCGTGAGTAAAAACGGGGAATCCTAATGTTACCTGTAATCCTGAACATTATGACTGAACTTACATGTGGAACTTCAGACGAACTTTGGATGTGTAAGATTCGTTGCAATTATGACATGTCATTATCTGGGGATCCGATGTTAATTCTGTCGCTTTCTTGTTACGGGGTCTCTGCAAAGTATTTTGGTTAAATCGCATGTACAAAATCCCACAGCTCAATCAATCCTACGAATATTATAAATGCAAAAGTCTGAATGTATGGATGTTTAGATTTTTAGATGTTTGTTACTCAATCACGATTAAACCGCTAAACCGATTTGGATGAAACTTTGCACGAAGATAGTTTATAGCCTGGATTAAAATATAGGATAGTTGTTATCCCGGGTCCACTCAGACGAAGTCGCGGGCAGAAGCTAGTATGTTATAAGACTTCCAGCAGGCGGCACTCACTCCCCTTTTCGCCCCTTTAAGGATTGATTTCCGGGATAGAAATCCTTTTTCCTTCCCAGGGTCTCAAACTATCTCCATACCAAATTTCATCTAAATCGGTTCAGCGGACTAACCCTGTTCCAGGCAGAAGCGTTATATCGAGCATAGACTGCCTGTCAAAAATTTATCTTAATTTGAATCAGTAAGGCCGATATTCGTTTGTCACTTCTCAACTGTCGGCCTGGTAAATAGCTAGGTCTGAAAAGGTATCAAGGAGGGACCACACCGGTGCTTAACGCTGCGTATACGCGTTGACGTGTCGTATGCGTCACGTATTCTTTATACATTTTGCTGCGTTTACGGTGCGTTAGCGTATTTTGAGCAGCGGTGTGGTCGCTCCCTCACACGGTAAGGTACAGATCGCTCTAGCTATAAGACCGCCTGTTGTTTACCTCTACTTTTAAGTTATTGTTCTTCTGCCAGCATTACGCTGAGTTGTGATCATGTAAGTATGTGTCTACAGTTATTTTTTTTTTGTCACGAATAAATGTTTTCTTTCTTTCATTCAATAACGAGTAAGTATTTGAATTGTATTGTTTCAGACACTTACTTTCGCATGTATAATATTAGTATGGAAATATGGATAGTAATTAATTTCATACTCACAGGTACCAGCAAGTCATTGTCACCCATTGTATCCATCGATTGTCTAGGTCTACCTTGTGCTCTCTGTAAAAAAAATGTTTTAAAGGTTCTGGTGTCAAAAGGCAAAGACGGAACCGTTTAACATCTTCGTTCATCTGTCCGACCGTGTTTAATGATTTATTTTCATTTTATTCAGCTATTATTTAATTTCCATTTGTACGTTAAGTAGACGGTAATGTATGTTGCTGCGGGGGGATTATTCACTTTCAGAGACCAGCGCCTTTTTTTAGTACCTATATTGCTATGCATGCCTCTTGGACCCCAAAGGAGTGTAAGATTGTAAAAAATAAAAATAAACCGGCCAAGTGCGTGTCGGGCCACGCGCAGTGTAGTGTTCCGTAGTTGCCTGTCTGTCTTAGTTACATCGACGTGCGGTGCGGTTCCGTCGGCCGAATTTGTACGAAAATCGGCCTTTCCAAGTACACATTAAGTTGGTCGACTATTACTATGTAACTGCTTCTGCCTACTTGTCCGTGATAGTTTTCCTTCTAAATTCATTATATGCACTACTACCACGAATTTTTTCACATCCCCAGTAGTAGCCATTTAGCCGGCAGGGGGGGGGGGGGGGGGGGAGACACGTAACTCGAACAAAAATTAGGGTTTTAAAGCCCAATATCTCGCAAACGAATTACTAATTTGAAAAGTATTTTTTTGGAAACCCATAATATTTTGAAATGATCTATCCAAAGATACCCCACGCCATGGGTAAACGAGAAAAAAAATACATCCCCGCTTTAGGTAAGCCGAAGACGGACAGACAGACGGACGGACATGGCGAAACTATAAGGGCTCCTTGTTGATTACGGAACCCTAAAAAATAAACGGAAAAAAGGTAGTCGATCTCCCAAGTAATGATCAAAATTACCGCCGCAGCGTTTCAAAGTGTTAATGTCAGGTAGGGACTTGTTTTGTCTTTAGCTGTCGACATAAAGCTCTTCAGACCAATAAAGGGTCGGCAAAGTCACAAGCGTCTATAGACTACGGTGTCCATAGACCATCAAACAGGCCGCATGCCTGTTGGGCACCATCGTGGTACCAAAAAACCTGTCGCCGAACCCTCGAGCCGGATCGTGACTATCTTCTCGGCAAAGATCTTGCGTACCTTTACTGGCTCCTTCTGAGAGACCGAGAATGTGCCATTGTCGACCTTGTTCAAGCACTTGCGCTTCCTGGCGCGTTTCTTGCATTTATGCGTTGACACGTCCGCCATGATTTGGCTGCAAGCGTTAAATAATATTAAAATTATATGTCGGGACATTGAGTCAATCAAAGCAAAATTAAATGCGCAAAAAAACTATATATAAATATAAATAAATAAATGGGTCAATCAACTATTTTATGTTGCTCGTTGCCATGGTTACGTCTCTTGGGTCACTCTTTAAAACTACGATTTTATAGGGTTTAACGAAACACGTGTTTTTGTTATATTGGTTAACCCATTCCCTGCTGGGGCATCTCCTTACCATGAAATAAGTCCAATTTATAGTATTTTATCTTAGAAACTTTGTCACAGTTGTCGCTTGGCTTACCGGGACAGAATAACCACAAGAAAAAGTAGATTGACCCAAATATAAATATTTGGAAACAATCTTACACTAATCGACCTAGTTCCAAACTAAGCAAAGCTTGTACTATGGGTACTAGACGACGATAAACATACTTATATAGATTAAGAAATACTTAAATACATAGAAAACATCCATGACTCAGGAACAAATATTCGTGCTCATCACACAATACCCTTACCGGGATTCGAACCCGGGACCTCCGGCTTCGTAGGCAGGGTCACTACCAACTAGGCTACAGAGGTCGTCAATAATACGGTATTGGTCACGTGGAAACATATTTCTACTAATAGATACATACAGCTTGTACCCTGTTGTTGCGCAATGTACAGTCGAGTTCTCCAATATCTATACAGACAACCTTTCAAAAATATCTACACATGTGTCCTTTGTCAGTTACAAGATAAGTGCGTGGTCGCGGAATATGTTTCCATTCTAAGACGTTCGTGCCACGATAAAGGTTGAAAACACTGTCCAACATTACTCAACATGAATATAAGCTTGTTTGTTGTTAAAGGCATTCATATCTGCCATAACAAAGCGGGAAAAAATATCTGACACGTCGTAACGGCCGCAGTAAATAGAGTCGAATAATGCTGGTTTTCGACTCCTGAATGCAAAATAAGGTCCAAAAGTGGTAGACCACCTTCTTGGCTGATGGTACCTACCTATTTCGCTCCGATTTCTGTGAGTTTTACCTGCATTTAGCACATTTCTGTGGTTTCTTGAACACTGCCTCTTCGCTTTTCTCATTGCCCTAGAAATGATGTAAGATTGAAGATTATTAATTCTCTCAAAATTACTAAAATGAGATCTTTAATAAGGACACTGACATGAAAAATACTCCAAGGACAAGAGGATAATTCTTAAATTTATGATGATGACTAGCGACCCGCCCCGGCTTCGCACGGGTACTATATTATACATATACACCTTACGCAGATACACCTTTAAGCGTAAGCTAAAGGGTTATTTGTTGACGCTCCAGAAATTGATATCCTAATCCAGCACTGTGACAGCAAAAATAAACCAATTGCTTATTTTTTATTTAGTTGTTTTAGTTTAGAATTAAATTTAATGTCTAATAAGTTATTTTTTACTGTATTGATGCTGCATGTAGGTAGGCCTACATTACATATCACCTGGTATTTATATTTATTTCTCTCTCGTCTATCCAAATAGTGTATTAGTATAGTAGTTTATATATTAAATTGTATGACGTTTCCGTGAGTCACCAACGGTGCTGGCTGAAAATCAGCGCTGTAGGTGTCTTGACACCTCAGCATAATGCTGAGCCAGTGTCCGGTTCACTGCCGCAGAGACACACTTTTTTTCATGTTTTATGTGCTTTTCTTGTTTATTTTATTATTTAATATGTGTGTCCTGTGTGTTTGTGAATAAATATATCTTTCTTTCTTCTTTCTTCTTTCTATATAAACCTTCCTCTTGAATCACTCTAACTATTAAAAAAAAACCGCATCAAAATCCGTTGCGTAGTTTTAAAGATCTATGCACACATAGGGACAGACAGCGGGAAGCGACTTTTTTTTATACTATTGTAGTGATTAGTAGGACACTGAATCCAGATAAATATATAAAGGGGCTGCAAGTCTATATCTTGTATTATTTATTTCGTGTCTTATGAATGGTAGACTGCCTGTGAACAGTGGGGCATACATAGGCTGACGTAGAGATGGGCCGACTATGGGTTTGGCCGACTAACCGACTGGCCGACTAGTCGGCTAGGCCGATCGTGGACTTCGGCTAAGTTCGGGTGCAATCGGAAAACTTTGTTTCGCTTTGCCGTCGCGCTATCTGCATGCGTTCAAAGTACCAAATGTGATAATAAATCTGTATTTGATTAAAATATAAAACGAATGGTAAAAAATAGCAGTTCACATATTTTATGTCTCGTTTTCCTGTGATCCTTAAAGTGCCGACTAATCGGCTCATTTTGCCGACTAGTCGCCGACTACAAATGAGGCCGGATAGTCGGCTTTCCCGACTAGTCGGTACATCGTCAGTGGCGATGTATCTGACATAGGGTGTTGCACCAAGCCGTCTGTAATCGTAAACGGTGCTCGTTAAAATCGGAATGTATGGTAACAGAGGCGTCTTTAGCTCATGTCGCGTCCGGGTGCAATCATTACCGTAGCGCCCTCTAGCCTTAAGAGGCTGACAAGACCTAATTTGGTGAAATTGATGTTATTTAAGCAGTTTTTTAAGAAAAACTATTTGTTCTAGCACATCAAACAAAATATATGTTAATATTCACCATATTTCAAAGACCTTAGACGGGCTCGATACATAATTGGACGAAATCGGCTCGATAGAAAATAATTGCAAAGATTGGTTGGTCTTAAAATCACATTAAACGGTTCTGTGTCTTTATTTTTTAGACGTATGGGTCTGCAATTAAAAACACGAAGTCAACATATTCATACTTAAACCGCTAGCGAGTCGTATTTCACAAATAATCCACCCTTTTTTTTATTTCAATATTTATGTAATATCTTCAAAAACCGGGCCGCCCAGTAACACTCGCTCTAGTTTACTCCGATACAAATAGACAGTGTGCGCGCTATCCAAAATCCTCAAGGGCATTTTGGTGTTGACAGCGTCTTAACCGGCCCACCATTGAGACGATTTTCTTGCGTCCGTGCGGGCCTTAGCAAACATGAGCGAGGCGCAGGGCAGGGCCTGATTTACCCACAGGCTAGTAAGGCTCGAGCCTACGGCGCAAGGACGAAGCAAGGGGGCAGCACTGAGCTGAGACTTACTTACATTTCATAGCCTAGGGCGGCCAGAACTCTAAATCAGGCTCTGGCGAGGCGTAACACCACCGGGGTAGTTCCATCAGCACTCTGAATGCATTGTTATATTGCACGCGCAGGGCATTTGTTCACGCAAAACGAACATGTTTTATAAAACTCAAGTAGGTATTCAATATCAAATAATCATGATCAAATTTGCCGCGCTGTCAAGTCATTCAGTCATTCACGAACGTCGCGATACGCGCGCCTTCAGGGACGAAGGGCTGTAACTTGAGGTTCCAAAATGGACTCTGTCATTGCTTTTCGGGATCGAAAATGTGACGCGGTGTTTTTTTAGGTTAAATTAGCACCTAAGGGCTTCTAATCAGTTTTCATGTAAAAGTGTTTAGTTGTCAATACAACAACTCAAAATTCATCATAGTTTAATTTCAAATCGAAATTCATTATCTCGACGCGTGCGCCGGGACCCGCTGCGTGTTCGGGGTTGGTGGCCCAAAATCCATTTTCAAGACCAGGCTCGATGAAACAATACGTAATATGTCTAAATCTAAGAGCAGAGAGCTTCATAGATATAGAATAGGTACATAATTACAAGTTATTATAACTATCATTGCATTTTAGTGAGTCTGCTGATTTAACGGCATACATTTTCCGTTCGACTCTAGTACCTACTCTATTCGTATATTACATTATAACGCTCTTTTCTTTGAATTAATTGATGTGACCTGGATGTGACTGAATGACTGCCACCACATATTCTATTATACTTATACTATACCTAGTTAAAAAAATATAATAAGTAGAACTATTTTATAGGTTATTTATTTGCTCAAAATATCAGCTTTTAATTATGCCCTGGTGGTCAACATCTGCGGAATAAATATCTGCGGAATAATTATGGAAAACATTAACGAAATTAAATTAAAACTAAGTTAAATCTAAAAAAGGCCCTCGAGGCATTGTACCGAGGATGCTGGCGGCATTTCCTCGCTGAATTGCAATGCTGATGCGTTGGATTATGGAAATAGCTGCGCTTATGGAATGTTGACATATTTACCACATCGTTATTTATCACATTAAACAAAAATGTTAATTTGGCAAGTCGGTCATATCGCCTGTGTCTCCTCATGACCAATAAATTACAAAATTACGGTTCTATAAAACAGTATTCATACATAGCACATGATTGTGGTTAACCGAATTGCGGGTAACGAGGGTAGGTTATAGTTTACGTTAAAATCAAATATGAAACAAATGAGTGACGCGCGGTTGCGGCAGCCACTGCTGCTGACAAATATTTCAACTGCAGAGTCCTTTCATTTATTTTTGCTGATACCGGGCTGTGTCGTGTTCGGGAAGCTTTAATGAAGGTTTGGGATATGGCGATCAAATCGCTACTAAGTAATGGAGGTTTGTTGTATTTCTAAGGGTTTTTTAGTGGGTCGGAGCTGTTTTAATTTGTTAGTTTTCAGGGTTCCGTACCTCAAAAGGAAAAAACGGAACCCTTATAGGATCACTTTGTTGTCCGTCCGTCCGTCCGTCCGTCCGTCCGTCTGTCAAGACCATTTTTCTCAGGAACGCGTGGAGGTATCCTTACGACGAGCGGTCTTCGGGCATCCAGGGGAGGCTGCGGTGAGAACTGTCGTCTGCTTCTAGGACGACGCCTAGGAGCCCTAAGTATCTTTTCTTCAAACATTTATGATGGTCCCATGAGAGGACACTCATATCAGTTTACAGCATTATAGGCTCTTTTGGTATATTTCACCCACAGGCTGCTCGAGGCCTGGCTAAAGGCTGTGTGTGTTTTGTTTTGATTTTAATTTATTTTACGTCACTCTGGGCGGTAAGTGAGATTTACCGCCATCGGGCGCTGCGGCAAATCTCACTTCACACCCAGGAGAAGACGTACAATTGTGTACCAGGGGCGGTAATTCGTAAAGCTCCAGATCGCATATTTCAGGCAACAAACACCTGCGATCTGGGGCATTCACGAATTCACCGCCCTAGGTAAGTAATGTAGTATTGTTTTTAGCTTGATGTAATTATTTGTACCTAATTTTGCTAAAAGTGGCACTGGAACACGTTTCATGTGCTCTGCCTGCCCCTATTGGGAATGAAGGCGTGAATCTATGTATGTATGTATGTGTAATATAGGTACTTACATGTAGTAACGAGTGTAGCTGGTCGGCCGACGCGTCGTCCGTGTGGACAATCCAGATGGCTTCCTCGTCACTAGTGTCGAGCACCTCTTGTTTCACCTCTAGCTTTATCTCCATAGTACATTCCTGTTTACCCTAAAATGGGTAGGTAGAAAGGGTCCGGTTTATGTACGGCATAATAATCCGCGTTCACTATATCTGTCTCTTTGTAACCCATGCAAGTAACTGACAAAGATACGTGGTCGCTAATAGGGGTGTAGCTGTAGACACTAAATAAAATCATCAATAATGTTGTATTTTCTCGATTTTTTTTTAATCAAGTCAAATGGAGACAAAAGCAACGCAAGAGGTTAAATAATCACAAAGTTATAAGTGTCCAAAGTTTTAAGAGGGGGTATTTTCTGTCCCTTTTCCGCAAAGCGCACCTTCATATGAAACGAGTGTCATTTACTATGACGCTCACAGATTGTGACGTCACTAGCTGCGAGCGTTTTCTCTCTCTAACAAGCAATATTAAAATGGTTGTAGCTTCGTAATTGTTTGAGATAACTGAATGGGATTTGCGTCACTAGGCATATTCTTTTGCCTTCTTTCTTTTGGAGTAATACAAATTGTCGAGTCTACACCCGTATTATTTATTTATTTATTTAATCTTTATTGCACAAAAGAACAACTTATCGTACAAAAGGCGGACTTAATGCCGTAAGCATTCTCTACCAGTCAACCTTTGGGCAAAGCACCAAAATTGTGGATTATTGGGCCGTAATTATACGGACCGGATAGAAGAATGAGTAAGAAAAAATAAGTAGTAAGAACTAGTGGGTGAGTGACTTCGTTGATAATTATGAGTACAACTCAACCTCGACATAGTAAATATATGTATATGGCGTTGTTCAAGGAAATCTTTCTAAAGGCAGAAAGAAAGGTTAGATCAAGAGTACCAAACCGACGAGCATGTATTAAGAATGTCATGCAAGAAAGGTTTGTCAATATCGTAGCAAGTGGAAATCCGTGATCTTTGCCTGCCCCTTCCGGGAAATAGGCGTGATTATATGTATGATGTAAGTTAGGACCCTGAGACTGATGGGGTCTCTAAGGGAACGGACCTCGCGGACTATTAGCTGGGGTTCCGATATCCTAAAATACAATATACAAGATATTTATTGATAAAAGTCGATGTTTTGCAAGTCAGTCAATAGGTATAATATTACCCATTCATTTATTTTACTACTAGAAAGATTACCTACTTCAGACGCCAATAGATTTTTCTATATATTTCAAATTCAGTGTACTACTTGTGTAATGTTAAATGTACTACATAAATATTATACTTAGGTAGTAGGTAACTAATATTTCTCACGTTATCCACGTTAATCACCTGACCCCGATCACCCAGGGGAATTAGCGGCAATTATTTTATATTCAAGTAGGAAAAAATTATAATGTTCGGTTATGGCGCTTCACCGGACGCTACCGCGTCACGCTCGCTTCGCTCGCTCGGCTCGCACGCTGTAGGGTCGCAGTTCACCTAACAACCTAACCGTTTTTTCCCCTGGGGGATCAGGCTAGGGGATTAACGTGGATATTTCTTGCACAAATAATTATAAACTACGAGGTTAGTGCCGGTTGCTGTGGTTTTCTCAAATTATCGTCGCAGTTTAGCGGGGTCTCATAAACTTACATTTTCAGTGTCCGAAGTTATTGCAGGTTTATCATCCTCTGACTTGATCGAGGCATCTGTAAGAGAGCGGTCGAATAAGGTCGTTACTTTTCGATGACGTCATTTTGCACACAGGATGTTGTGATAAATATAATAAGTTTCATGAAGCTTGTTACCAAACCTCCAAAAATCGTAACAATATTCTTGTAAAGATGACATGGTACGAGGGCGGTTTGAGAAGTAACTTGTTTCGGCCACTAATAGATGGCGTTTGCGGTAACTGTCTATTTATTCTTAAAGTTTGATAACTAAATATGTTATGTTATGTTATAATTAATCTGTGGCATCAAGTCATCTCCGGCGGGAATTTTAGATTTGACAGCTGTTGGAAAAAAGTAATCGAAGTAGATCGGCGAAATGGAGAAAATTGGAATTCGTGGTGTGATTCAATTCTTTTTTTTTTGGAAGGTAAAACAGCAAAAGAAATTCATGAAAGGATTTCTCCTACGTTGGGCGATTCTTGTCCTTCATACGAAACAGTTCGGCTTTGGGTAAATGAGTTTAAGCGTGGCAGGACAAGCATTGAAGATGCACCTCGACCTGGTGCTCCAAAATCAGCGGTTTTACCAGAAGTCATTGATAAAATCCATGATTTAGTTTTAGCTGACAGACGATTAAAAATACGGGAGTTAGCTGAAGTCTCAAACATCTCGACTGATTGGGTGCATTTTATTTTGCACAATGAATTGCTCATGAAAAAGCTTTGTGCAAGATGGGTGCCGCGGTTGCTCACTCCAGAACAAAAGCGTATTCGCATGCAAACATCTGCTGGAAACTTGCAGTTGTTTAATAAAAATCCAGCAGAGTTTCTTCGACGTTTTGTGACCACGGATGAAACCTGGATTCACCACTATATCCCGGAGACAAAACAGCAGTCGAGACAATGGATAAGTCATGATGAGCCAGCTCCAAAGAAGGCGAAGTGCGTCCCATCAGCTGGAAAAGTCATGGCGTCGGTGTTTTGGGATGCGAAAGGTATTATTTTAATTGACTACCTTGAAAAGGGAAAAACTATCACTGGGGCATATTATGCCTCGCTTTTAGACCAGTTAAAGGTAGCGATAGCTGAAAAACCTCCAGGGTTGGCCAAAAAAAAAGTGATGTTTTACCATGACAATGCTCCGGTGCACACATGTCGGCTTGCTGAACAAAAATTGGCGGATTTACGGTACGAAATACGTCCACATCCTGCTTATTCGCCAGATTTAGCTCCTTCAGACTATCACCTATTCCCAAAACTCAAAAATTTTCTGTCGGGGCGAAAATTTCAGTCTAATGAAGAGGTGATACTGGAAGTAAACGCATATTTTGAAGACCTGGAAGAAACACATTTCCGTGAAGGCATCGAGAAGTTGCAGAAGCGTTGGGATAAGTGCGTTGAACTTCGGGGGGATTAGGTAGAAAAATAAAATATATACAACACCTATACAATTTTTTTATCATATCAAACCACCCTCGTATAGCAACTTTTTGCGTAAAAATAAATACTACATATATACTTCTTAACGAAACAAATTATTTTATTAAATATTTTTATTTTGTGTTATTTCAACGAGGAAGTTACCCCGATCATATTTTAAACGATATGATACAGAGAGAAAGAATATAAGGAAAAATAATCCATCTTCGTCTGTAGACCCCGACAGGACTCGAACCTGCGATCTCTCTATTGACGCTAGAGCGCTTTGACCACTAAGCTACAAGGACAGGGACTGAAGTCGCGTATCTTTCAACTATATTCCCGCTACGAATAGCGACCTCTCTGTATCCTCTTGAAAGGCTCACAGCCTTCTAGGACAACTCTAATAAGTACTACACTTTTGGTGAGGTAGGGCACAGCGAAATGTCATCCCGCTCGAATGTGGAGCAGCCCAACTGGGGAAGTACCTCCGCCTTGCAGAAGACCACAGCCATAATAACACTACTACTTGCTCTGTAGTAGTGTTGTGTTCCTGGAGGTGAGCAAGGTCGCCCGAGCTCCCGAGGATGCGTTGTGTTGAGAGCGAGGGAATTTGTTCCTTCAGCTGTCAACACGGCGAATCCTCGCTACGCTCGCAGCCGATCCTGTGGTTTTCCTCGTATGTAGCGGAAAACGACTACGGCGTAGGCTTAAAAAAGGCAAAGTGACAAACCTTTTTGATCCTCCTTCTTCGTATCGTTGCTTCTAGTCCTTCTGGCCACAGGAGACAACTCAGACTGTGTTGCATCTAAAACTACACGTTTTGAAAATTATAAATGATTTGATCGGCCGTTCCTTGGAGACTCAAGCGGTTAAAAATAAGATTATGTGAAAACTCTTCGAATTTTACGGCCGTGTTCATAAACGTTCTACAAGCCTACTTTAACTAAAACGGCGTGAAAATTCGTTTGTCTTTATCTGTCACTTTGACATTTGTGTTGGCCAGAAAAGGACAAAGCACATTTTATTTAGCAAAGGCATTACATTACACGTTCGCAACCAAGAACCCGCCTGGTAGGCACTCGTAATGTTTGCTCAGATGCCGGCTGAGCCCGCTAGGCGGGCAGTAGTATGAACCTACACGCCTAGCGAGTTCTGTCCGTTTCTGGTGTATTGTTCCATTTTTAGTCCGGTTGCGAAAGTGTTAAGTTTTATGGGTCTTTGCGTTTTTGTCTCAGAAATTCGTCTTATATCTGAACAGTGCACACTAGTGCATTATCGCAGATGCCGGGAACATAGCGATTGCGGGCCAAGTAGATACAGAAGGACGAGCGTAGCGAGGCCGGATAGGTATACGAGGCTGGCAATCCCTTCACACACAGGTATGTAGACCTTCTCAAACACGCAATGAAATTAAACAACCGGCAGGTGCGAGTCGGACTAGCGCACAAAGGGTTCCGTACCATCTCTCTGTGACAACGGCAAAAAAATCTCGTTTGTTGTATGGGAGCCCCCTTGTTTTTTTATATTTTATTTGTTTATATAGAGGCAACAGAAATAAATCATCTGTGAAAATTTGTAGTGTCTAACGACCACGGTTCACGAGATACAGCCTATTGACAGACGGACGGATGGACAGACATGATGTTGTGTCACGAATTGTTACCTAACTTGCAGAAATAAATTCCCTTACGAACTTCTCGTTTCGCCGCACCCGAAATGTAATATTTCGCAGCGTATTATAAGGAACATAACATCAATATTTCATTGCATGTAAAAGAATTAAAAAAAAAAAACAATTTGCTTACCGTCCTTGGTATCCTCATTGCCCTCTGCCTGAGACTTCTTTGACTTGTCGTGGGCTGCCTTCAGATGGCCTTTTAGCCACTTGAAATTAGCGTAACCTGTAGAAAATTATCGAGTTTAAAGGTTGTTTAAAACAGTCTGTAATGTATATCATCATCCTCCTAGCGTCATTCCCGGTTGTGTCCCTAAAGGAGCCCGGGGTCCGCTTTCACACCTAATCCCAAGATTTGGCACAGGTACTGATTTTACGAAAGCGACTGCTAACTTGCCACCCAGAGGGAACACCAGACCTTATTGGGATTAGAACGGTTTCCGCACGATGTTTTCCTTCACCGAAAAGCCGACGGTAAATATTCCGTACATAAATTCCGAAAAACTCATTGGTACGAGCCGGGATTCGAACCCGCGACCGCCGCTTGACAGCCGCATGCCTGAACCACTAGGCTACCGTAGCTTTAGCACTGTAATGTGTATGCAACCCTTAATTTCCTAACATAAAAACACAGTGGGCACTCAGCAGCAGTGAAACGTGACCCCCTCCCCCACTGCATACAAGTTTGTATGGACACGTTTCTCTGCAGCTGGTTGTACTTCAAATGGGACAGCCCACCAACTTTCCGAGTACCCCAAGTCCTAAAAGGAACCCTACACTATATAGGTAAACACAGAGGACAGGCAAACCACTTTCAATCGCGGCATTTTCTATTCTTAAAACCCCGAGAGTGGCTGTTGATAACCAAATAGATAATCAGTGTAATCACTATAATAACACTAAAACATACAAGGCATACGAAAAAAATATATGAAAGAGGGATCAAAGTTGTACTTTCCTTCTCTGATATTCCCATATTATATTAAAATTTTGCCCATAGAAGGTGTGACAAGCATCGTGTGCCACTCGGTAGTAAAGTAATATTTTGAGCGTAAACACTTGAACCCCTCGTTCCGGTCAAGATTATTTCGGAATCATAATGTAGATTCTTTCGTTCCACTCAGTATTCAATATGCTACTGTCATAAAAATATAATTATGCTCCCTTAAAACACAATCTATTATTTTCTTACCGTAAAAACACAGCGGGCAGGGGAACACCTCTCCATCTTCGGTGACGTGTTTGTGTGCGTCGCCATGATCCATCAACTCTGGGAGATCGGCGAAAACGCGCTCGCAAAATCTGCAATTAGATGGGGAAGGACAAGTTGGGAATAGGGACACGTGGGAGATGGGTACAAGTTGGGGTGCGGCGACCACTTGGGGATGGGAACAAGTCGTGGATACGTGCGAGTTCGGAATGGCGACAATTAGGCAATAAGGACGATTTGGACCTAAATGAAGTCGAATACTTTCCAGTCGCATTGCCGATTACTGAAATCTGTTTCCCATTAGTTTATTTAGCAACGATTAAGTATGTAAAAGTGCAATAACAACTTACCTGCATTTCAATTCGCTACTAGCATTACTGTCACCCTGGTACATGCCCAAAAACTCCTTCACTTCCTCATCCGCTTCCTCCAAATTGTCTATGACATCGTCTATTTCCGGGCCCTCTATAATCTCCACGTCACTAGAGCTGCCCTCGTTAAAACAATACATTTCATCTGCCCCTTTCTTTTCGTCCTTAGATATGATCTCTCCGTTTGAACCAATCTCGACTTTAACAAAGTCCGCTTGTTTCACCTGATTCCCTTTCAGTATTTCAGTCTCTATCTTCTCTATTATAGCTGTCGCTTCACCTATGTTCACGAAACCACCTCGAATATTTTTGAAGTCTATGGAATTTGTTTTCTGGAAAATGTATTGCTGATTGTTTCTGATGACTAAATATTCGTCTGGGTTAAGACTTTTACTGGGGCTTTTCAATCTAGACGGTTTGAAATTGTTGTCTAAGCATTGTTCGCAGATTATCTTGAGTTGTGTCGATAATTTCTTCTGTGGAGAAGACCTGTGTAGCTTCTGATCTTCATTGTCAAAGAGGTATAGCTTGTCCATGTTGTTATCGACATATTTCTCGCAGATAAAACAGTTTTGGTTTTCATTCTGACCTATTAAAGTCCCGTCGTCGTCAATGTACGGCATTGGTTTGGAAGTATTTTTATATATAGGCCGAGAAGGATCGCTTTTCCGTACATGCCTCCGCTTATCGTTGAAGCTTTGGTTCTCGTAAGGTACTACGGGGGTATCTTTGAACATATTTAGTACTTCGTCTCGAGTTATGAATTCGTTTTTGTTGTAAACGTTGTCTTCGTATTTCTTATAATTGTCCCGGATTAGACTTCTAGGGGATTTGTTTCTGGCCGTGACTGTGTTTAGAGGTGTGAATGTTTTGTCCATATTGGATTCAAATAATTTTGTGAATTGAGCGTTGAAGCCAGCGTTATTAAAGAGTTTGAAAGGAACGCTATTGATAAAAGGTTTCTTAGGACTAGCATTGCTCGGCCATTTGGACACTGGACTCGCTGTAATATTAATCATTTTCGTGCTAACCTCGCTTAACGGTTCCACGTCATCATTATCATCGTCTATATATTTGACGAAAGGAATCTTCTCAGCTATAAAGTCAAAAGGAGGATCCTCGTTGTCAAAATGTATCTGAGAAGCTTTTATTTGTGTTCCATCGTCTAGAACATATACAAGCCCATCTGTGTCATTTGACTCCAACATTTGGTCGAACATTTGCGAGCCCATAGGATACTCTAACAGGTTGTTTTCCGCATTTATCAGGAATTGGTATACGTTGTCGGTTAGTGCCACTGGCTTGTTCCTGGTCAGGGAATTTAGGTCCACTTCGTATCCTAGTAATTCGCTGAAATAAACGTAAGATAAGGGTGAGAATCTAGCACAGCTGCGGAGAGCACAGCATACGCCGCGACGCGACGCGGGACGAGAAAATCTACCCTCCTTTTCTAATTTCTAGAGTGCGAGTGAGACAGGACGATGCACGCGACGCATCTTGGCAGCAAGTTGTGCTAGACTTAAGGCGGGTTGCATCAACTTACGATTACAGACCGACCATCGTTAAATATGGCGCCGCCGGTAGCTGTCATTTCATAGACACTTGAAAAACGTTCCATAATTCACATTTTAACGAACACCGATTACGATTACAGACGGCTGGTGCAACCCGCACTTATAGTAGCAGACCGGAGTGCGAGGAAAAAATCCGCCAATAGGAAGAGATGCGCGAGCGAGGCTAGCAAAGCTATTGGTGGACTTTTTCCTCACACAACGCTCCAAACGAGTGTACAGCCGCGGTCTGGACGCCAGAGGGCGGTAGCTCATATTTGACCGAGTTTAATCTATAAACGCCTGGTTCCTGCTCGCGTCCAGAACGGCTATCATGCGACGGCGCGAGAGCTCTCTCGATTTTTCTCGCACTATCTGGAGGCACAGCAGTGCCCCCGCCAAGTCGGTACGGCCGTACCATCCTTTTCTCGAAGCAGTTCAGGCCATTTTCGACCCCCCTGTAACTTCGTTTTGGAGAAAAGTAGAAACCTGCATTTTCATTAACCAAGCAGGCATTGTATAAACACGATATATTTCAAATTTCATTCAATTTGAACCAGTGGTTTAAGATTTATAACTAGTGAAAGTTTCTTAATTTTGTCACTCACTGACTGACTCACCGATCATCAGAAGTCTAAGGCACTTCTAGCAGACATAGAAGCTTCAAATTTAGAATACAATTAGTGTTTAGTGTATAAATCAAGAGAACACTAAAAAAAATGCAATTTAAGTCTAGTTTTCTAGATGCACTAACTGCATAAATAACTTTGTAATCCTATATAAACATTGGATTACAAAGTTATATTTGCAGTGAATGGGGCAAAAAATAAACTGCATAAATAACGTTGTAATCTTATATAAACATATAGGATTACAAAGTTATATTTGCAGTGAATGGGACAAACATTTAAAATCAAGAATGGGAATGGGAAGGGCCATATTGATAACACAATAAACTACAAAAAAAAGTGAGATCCCATAAAAATATTCCATGTAAAATAGAGGCCAAGTCCTCTTCCACCGTAAAAAGTTGTGAGATATTTCGTAGTACCAAGTCTCAGGCATTCTTATTATTCTTTATTTGCTAGCTAAATATTTTTTTTTGACTTGGCAATCACACAATAGTTAAGTACCTACTAGGTACATAGTTTTAGGTAAGTATGCAAAAATCAGTAAATGCAGTAAAGTTGTGTGATTGCCAAGTTGTAGAATTTTATTTAGCTATAGCAAATAAAGAATAATAAGAATGCCTCAGAGATGGTCATTGACGACCTCTGTAGCCTAGTTGGTAGTGACCCTGCCTACGAAGCCGGAGGTCCCGGGTTCGAATCCCGGTAAGGGCATTTATAAAATAAAATAAATAAAAATAAAAATAAAAATCGTTTATTTCAGACATTTGGAGTCCATAAAGTGTTAGTGTTACAGATTTACCTTAAATGAGTATGTTAGTACCTAAGCTTAAATGTTGAGTGGTCCAGTGCCTGATTAGGGCACTGTCCCATCTCTCCGCCACCACGGCCAGGAGACTGTGGCGGCTGGCGCGCACCCTGCGCAGCGTCGCGGCACAGCGTTTGCGGAGCGTCGCATGGAAACCGTCTACGTGCGCGTCCGCAAACATGCCGGACGCACTGCAGTGTCGCGGGAGCCGCAACAGTATCCTGAACGCGTCGTTGTATTGTACACGCATGGCGTTCATGGCACGCTGCGTGTACCTCGTCCACAGGCTGCAGGTGTACAGCGATGTACAGTATGCCTGAAATAGTGTTATTTTAACTTGTGCTGTACACCTGCTAAACCTCCGGGCAATCATGTTGGCCCTGACGGCCAGAGCCCTGCGCTCGCGTTCAATATCAGGATCGTCCTGAAAATCATCAGTGACCAAGTGTCCGAGATATTTAAAAGAATAAACCCTTCTCAGTTCCTGTCCGTCCAAATGAATGGGCGGGATATGTGACGGGCACTTGGTCCCCGCCTTGAAAATCATAAACTCGCTCTTCTTCACATTATATTGCAAGTTATGTTTTGAGGCATAGGACTCACACTTCTCAATTAGTATTCTTATACCACCGATCGATGGGCTCAGCAGTACCATGTCGTCGGCATAGCTTATGTTATTAAAACAAACCCTGTTTATGTGACAGCCGACACGGGTACTGCTAAGCTCACCGATCAGATCATTCATGTACAAATTGAAAAGTTTGGGTGAGGTCAGGCCCCCCTGCCTCACCCCGCACTCCAAGCCATACTCGTCCGACACTTCATCACCCCAGCGGACACTATTTCGCTGGCCAGCATACCAACACCCAAATATGCGCGTTAGTTCTCTAGGAAATTGCACTTCGTCAAGCTTTTTCCATAGAAGATCGTAATTCACAAAATCAAAGGCTTTAGAAAGATCTAAAAAACACGCATATATAGGTGTTTTTCTACGAGTATAATATTCGACGGCCTGCTTCAAACAAACAATAGCACTTTCTGTAGATAAGCCCGCGCGGAATCCGAACTGCGCGTCATGTAACTTTAGGTACTTATCAAGTTGTATATTGAGCAAGCCATCGAATACTCTCGCTACAATTGTTGCCAAGGAAATAGGCCTATAGTTAGCTTTGTTGGATATATCACCAGTTTTATTCTTGACAATAGGGACTACAATGGTTTTTGTCATAAGCAAAGGTAGGTACGAATGGGATATACACAAATTATAGAACATCGCTAACACTCGAGGTAAGTGGGGACCACCAAACTGCAAATGCTCAATACTTAAAAGGTCGTGACCGGGGGACTTTCCGCGTTTCATATTCTTGATTATTTTGCTGACATCACTAGCGCTAAATCGGGTCTGCTGAGCACCCCCCGGTATGCCAGCATCGAGCACCTGCTGCCTACCAGCCCCGTCGACGCCGGTGGAAGAAGGCTTCACATTAAACTGTTCGACAAACATATTAGCATATTTATTTGTGTGATGAGCATAAATATTTGTTCCCGAGTCTGGATGTTTTCTATGTATTTAAGTATTTATTTATCTATATAAGTATGTATATCGTCGTCTAGTACCCATAGTACAAGCTTTGCTTAGTTTGGGACTAGGTCGATTTGTGTAAGATTGTCCCCAAATATTTATTTATTTATTTATTTATGGTACTACGAAATATCTCACAACTTTTTACGGTGGAAGAGTTTCGAGACGTGGCCTCTTTTTTACATGGATCCGTCTTTTTCTAATTAGAACACTTAGAACAAGAGATATAGTGCGAGAAAAATCGAGAGTATGTCGCGGCCGTCGCATGATAGACGTGCTGGCCGCGGCCTAAAAGTGAATGATAATGGAAATGCGGGTAGGTCGCAAAACTAACACAGCTACATGTCGATACGAACGAAGCGCAGTGTTGTTGCACCTTGTCCGCCATGGTAATGTTAAAAAAAATGTTGCGCGAATATGTCCCGTTTCGTAAATAATTTACTTTAAAAACAAAGTTTTAACCAACTTCAATTTAGTACTCCGCCAAGCCACGAGAACATTTCCAAATTTATTTTCGAATTTACCACATGAAATGATTTCCGACAGCAATTGCGTTGATTATTAGTGAAAAAACCCAATCGCTGTAGGTATGTGGTCTGATAATATTTGAGGACTTCCGTCGATTCCACAAGGATCAGCTTTGGTACTTCATTAGCTACAATGTTTAGATTGTGTAGATATCTTGGCACTGCCGTTCTTGTTCAGACTAGGCTAGTATTTTAGTGCGAGTCCATACGTTTGCTGCAAGTATGAGTAGCTTTTGTATGGAATCGCACTAAAATACTAGCCTTATAGTCCGAATAAGGCTTAAGCTATTTTTGCCGGACCTCACACCGATATCGCACTGGCTAATGTGAACATTCTCTGGGGCAACATTTTTACGGCAATGTGTGGCCGGTAAGTACGTGCATCTTGCTCTAGCGTACAAAGTCAGCGTAAGACAGCAATAGTTGCCGGCCAGAAATTGCAGGAAAATGTAGCCCGTTTAGGCGTTTAGAAGCCCCATGAGGCAAGAACAAAACGTCGAGACTGTTCTGTTCTGTACGTCTAGCACAACTTGCTGCTCTGTCGCTTTCCGCGCGACTGAACGTCTCTTATCTCACTCACACCGTGCAAATTAGAAAGAGGAGGGTAGATCTTTCTCGACTCGCGTCGCTTTACTGGCAATATACCGGAAAGCTGGCACAGCATGTTCAGCAGGTATTATTAATAATAAATAATAATAAGAAAATAATAAAAAAAATATTGCAGATATATTTTATTCGAATAACAGTTTTTAAATATAACAACATAATCCATAAAATAAACGAAGAAACAATAAAAAAATGCTATAAAACAAATCTTAGCGGCTACCGCGACACTAAAACGTATCTTCCTCTCCGTCGCTTGCATCAGCATGTGCGTGAGACAGGGAGATACACGACAGCTCTTCGATTTCGATATACAGTACGATTACTGTTAGTTGACCACTGACAGATAGTTTGCCTTCATTTAATTTTCAACTTTAATAACATACAAATAAAGCAATTGTCGCGAAGCCACTTCTGGGCACTCTCATGGCCGCGAAATAGTACCTATAGCACTCTAGCTTAGGTATATGTATTAGCATATATGCAACTATGAACCTACACATACAGCTTCCGGAATCCTTTATATATCTGACATATGAGCTGCCGCCTTATGCGTACCAGCTCCATCTGAGATGTGGGGACCTTCGTCCCCGAGAATGTCCTCCACCTCCCCTTACAGACATCCCTTACCACACGACTGATACTGTACCAATTCACACACTATATTGTTCCAGTTATAATTACCCGGGTGCACCCTTGATTGATGACGACATGGTCTGAGGCTGAAACTACCGAACCTGGGACCCTTGTTGTTACACTTGTTACTAATCCTTTCACACTAAAGAACTCCACGACTAAGAACTGTGTTATCGCATGTACGTGACATGTAGGAAAACCTTATTCATATACATAATATACCGTCACGCCTCCCAAATAGTATAAGACCTGTGGACGCACATAAATACATCACATCATGAACAATCATCGTCCGAGCTGTGTAAACACGTGAACACGTGTAAATGAACCAAATCGTTACAATGTCATAGGATGCATTGAAAGTGATTATGGAAAGAGCTAAACCTGGTTTTCCTCCAAATCTAACACTACAAATCTGCACTTAACTGTTCGTACGCAATATAGCCGTTAGGAACTGTGACTACTCGCCTACCCGTCAACATTGTTATAAAAAGATTGTAGGTGTTGCTACATGAAATAAATTGGCTGTTTGAGACATGATTATTAACATCAATGTAAATACTATCGTGAATCATGACTGTTCACGACAGCAATTTTCAGAATACTGTTACCCACGTCTACCGATTTAGAAATAACTACTAAATTTGTATGAGGTTAAAGTTGAAAATTAAATGAAGGCAAACTATCTGTCAGTGGTAAACCCCAAATAATTCTACTGTAACTACTAGCTGCCCGGCCCGGCTTCGCACGGATTACCCGTTTTCCCGTAGGAATGAAGCATTTTCCCGCGGTAAAAAGTAGCCTATGTTCATCAGGGATAATGTCGGCTTATAATGGTAAAAGAATTTTTCAAATCGGTCCTGCAGTTTCGGAGCCTATTCAATACAAACAAACAAACAATCAAATCTTTCCTCTTTATAATATTAGTGTAGATAGATCTAGATTAGTGTAGATGAGAATAGCAATAGCTTATAAATACTCACTTGGCTTTAATAAGGAAGGAGTGGAAGTCATCATTTGGCTCAATGTTGAGCGATACCTCTTCACCGGCCGCATTCTCCAAGCAGAGGGTAAGGGGAGGCTGCGTCTCCTCCATAGCTGCCAAAGAAAATTGTATTCAAAACATTGCTATTATTATTATGTATGTCTTTCCCGCTGACGGGACAATGATGTCCCGGACCTTTGGGAGGCGCGCGTGGAACTAACGAACCAACATGTAGAGACCCTTTTGCCCGTGTTATGGGACGCACGCAGAGACAGCACCCGCTGGGGTGTATGAGTATAGGGCCTATTGATCATCATCATCATCATCATATCAGCCGAAAGACATCCACTGCTGGACATAGGCCTCCCCCAAAGAGTACCAAAGTGACCGGTCCTGCGCCACCCGCATCCAGCGGACTCCAGCAACCTTGATCCCTATTGAGGGTTGATGGAATCTAAATGAAACGGGTTATTGGGTGGAATTATTATTATTATTAAAGCTTTACTTATTCAGTGAAGTATTTACATTTCAAATGTGGTATAAGTTTTGTTAGTACGTACATACAATTAGGTAGTTGAATGTAATTATATTATGTTAAACATATATAAATATAAGAAAGTGGTTAGTTTTAGTTGTTAGTGTATGTACACTGATCCCAATTGGGTAAAAGCCTCCTCGATTCCCTACAAGACTTCAAAACATTACTATTGGGTAATGTTATACAGAGTACTGATAATCCCAAGATAAGTATTTCGAATTTAAACTTTCGTGAGACATGTTGACATAATCCTTATGATTACATGGTACAACAATTTGTGATTATTTAACATCTTGCATTGCTTTTTTCTCCATTTGACTACATTTTTAACACAACATTATTGATTATTTTATTTAGTGTCTACAACCCTATTCATTCAATGGTTAATCCATACTGTTCTGATCCCAGTCTGTTCCGCTAGTGAGCATGTATCAATTTATATTTGTGGTTTGTGTCAATGTCAATGGTAAAAGTAATGAAGCTAACATAGCTTTAAAGCACTTAATTCTTTGGTCTAAAGCAGAAAAATATTTTTTTTGATAATCATGTATAAACATAATTATCTTCTCAAAGAACCTAGGCAGCACCATGGGATAAAATGTATCCTATGTCCATTCAGGAAGTCCAGACACAGGTGTTAATGGTTTTTGAATAAAAGCTCAAAACCTTAGTCTTTTCCTCATTATTCATTTAAGACACTGTTAAGATACACCAGTTAGATAACCTTGTAAAACTATGTAACAACAATAACTAATTGAGATGTAAACAAAATAAATGCTTGATGGGAAACATAGTAAATTATTTATTGTCAGTATTCTCATAAATAACTATCGTATGGCAAACAATATACTAATTAATATTTTCCCAAGTTTGTTACCACTTTGCAAAGTAGATATAAAGTTTCATCATAAAAATGGTGAAATATATTTCCAGCCAAGCAATGTTCATATCAATCACAAACATAATAAAAATTACTGGCTGGCAAAATACGAAATAAAACTAAACTGCCAGTGTCATCCGTAAGTTCGGCACGGAATTTCACCATTTTGTTGCTGTTAAAATCACCACAAATATTATATTTCTACCGAAATAGCTAACATACTCACCAATTATTCAATTTAAAGCGTTAAATCAACAATTTTCTTCAACAACTGGCACATTTTTGTTGAAAAACAATTGAAAGTTGACTTATTGGAAAGAACGAATTCAAATCAAAATATAAACATTCTATTATACCATAAACAAACCGACTTTCGAGATGTCAAAAGTTTCAAGTGGTTCCGCATATTTTATTTAGACTTGAATTAAATTATTTATAGTGCGACTGCGAGCATTGATTATTTTTAACCTAAGCGGCAAGTGTAATAACTACATTTGCATTTAATGTTTTCCAACTACAGTAAAGCTGACGCTAAACATCCGAGCGCGGCGGACGGCACGAGCGATACGAAGTTATTATTTTTTAAGTGCAATATTATTTTGCAGGACGCCGTGCTTCCGGCACGTATAAATTGGTATCAACGCTAAATTGAAATTAGACTAGGATTGAAATACTGTACCTATTGATTTTTTACAAATATTGTATCACTCCCATGAGAAATAAATCAAACGACACTTCACATATTTATATAGCACACCTTAAGTCCAGAGGAAAGCGGTTCCAAAGTCGTCGTGAAGGTTAAATAACTATTATAACATTTTTAAGTGGGGTATAGATCAGCAAGAAGTATTTTTTTAAGGGACCTCACCATCATCATAAACTTAAGAGCCTGGCTCTTGTCGGTGGAGTAATCGCCATTCTGTTCTTCTCTTTGCCAGTGTTTTGAACTCTTGATACATTACATTAGCTTTCTCTTTAGCTTAATCCATAAACGCTTGGTCTTACCCTGCCTCTGCTTCCTTCTATCTTTCCTTCAACTATAGTTTTTATGTAATTGTCATATCGTATCAGGTGCCCTAACATATTTTCTCTTCGGTTTTCAATAATTTTTAGTAGACTTCTCCTTTCTTAAGGGACCTAAGCGAAATAAACAGTTGAAACGTTATTGGAAATGGCGGTGGTTGCGAAAATATCAGAGTTATGCCTAAAACGATTAGGAAGCCGCTTAAACTGAGAGCGGAATAAAGAGAAAATGGTCATATGAATTTACAGTTCTTTATTAGATACAAATACACAATACAAATATGGGGGCACAGTGTCCCCGCCAAGTCGAGCGCGAAGCAAACACTGCCGTACCATCCTTTACTGGAACCATTTCGCCGCATTTTCAGGCCCCTATTTGAGAACCTCTGGATAAGACCAGAACGCAGAAATTTTCGTCATCCAGTAAGCTATAATCAAATACTTAAATTCATTCGTTCCGAAGTTAAGCGAAAGCAAAGTTTGGCATTTATGACACTCACTCACTCACTCACTCACTCACTCACTCACTCATGATCATCAAAATAGAACTAGTACTTCCCATAAACTCAGAGAGCTGAAATTTGGTACATAGTTAGGGTTTAATGGCCACATTAAGGGAAAACTATAAAAAATTGAAATTTCAACCCAGTTTTTGAGATACACCAACTGTATACATTACTTTGTAATCCTATACAAATATATAGGATTACAACGTTACATTTGCAGTGAATGGGACAATTCAAAAGCAAGAATGGGCCTGCATTCATAGTTTGTATGTATGGATAACACATTAACCTACAAAAAGAAGTCACACGTCTGCAACGTGGCAATCACACAACTTAACTGTATTTATGGATTTTTGCATACATACCTAAAATTTTACTTTAGGTAGATTATTCTTGCAGACCCCTAATTCTATTTGTAATGGTAATGGTAACTGCATTGGACTGGCTGGTTTGTCTATGGACGTCGCTTTAAAAATAAACAATGAGAGCGGGATAGAAGACAAGCATTTATTTAATAATTTATTAAAGTTAGGTCCATAATAAATCATGTTATTTTTTACAATTATTTATTGATAATTCGTACTATATTTTTAATATTATACAATATAAATTTTATTTCGAGTAGTCTGTGATTGGGGAGGGTAACAGAAAATATCTTGAAATTATGTCCAGCGAGCGAAAGGGACGGTTAGATTTGTTGATTGACAACTGTTCTGTTCTGTCAGTTCTGTCATTTTTCATTCATTGCTCAACATGGCCGTCAGTGGTTTATCTAAATACGGATCGTAAAATTCGTGCGTGAATCCAGCAAACTGTTGCATTTGGTACAATCTTATTTTAATGACTTAATCTAAAAAGTGTTGCGGCATGTTTCCTCTTACGCCGCCAGTTGTGAAGCGACTGTTGGGGTGGAAAAAGGGCCCGGAAGGGTCGTCTGTCGCTGAAGACAAGTGGTCTGAGAAGGCTGTCAAGAGCTTAGTGAAGAAGTTAAAGAAAAGTGGAGCATTAGAAGAACTGGAAAAGGCAATTTCTAGCCAAAATAGTCATACTAAATGCGTTACAATACCCAGGTAAGTGCAATATTGATTTGTTTTTTTGTGATAACAATCATATGACGTTTCCGGTCGCTAAATAGATTTACAGTCCGTTTCTGGCACCGCCTTTGTTTGTACGGGTCAAAATAATGGGTCTGATGAAATAATATCAAATAGTTACATTCGTTAGATATAATTCTGAAGGAAATCTTCAACAAAATATTCTCACTAAATATAAATATGTCATACCGCTAAAAGCGTGTATTGGAACGTCAGTTCATTTCACTGCGGCTGGGTTGGTCATGCAACCCGGCTAAAACGGAAAACCCGCAAAGCGCATTGACCTCTACATTGTCAACGACCATCGCATCTTGGTTACATAACCGCAGACAGGACGCAAAATCCAAAAAGGTCAAATTGCCGTCAAAACAAATCGAAGGAAAACGCAACCCTTGACAATATGGCGGATGCATGATTGTGACCTCGCCAATTTTTTATAGCCGTTTGCCGTAATAAAACAAAGGATCTGAAGTGCTCAGTGTGGATAACATTAGTGTCGAAACCGGTGATATATATTTTTGTCCTTGAACGTGTTAAAAGGAATTACTGTGGCCTCCATTAGTGTTTCTAATTCGCAGTTTTGGATATTTTCTTGCCAATATCGTCGCTACGTAAGTTTATATCTACCGTTGCTAAATACTGCATTAAATTCCATTCCAATTAGAATCTCGTTCGATTCGCTTTCGTTGACATTCAAACACTGCACCGTGTGTCGATATCGTACAAATCTAAATATAAGTGCGGAAATACTTTCGATACAAATTCGACTAAAACGATTGCTATAGATGTATATCCTGATATGTCTCAGGATAATCTAATCATTTCGCAACAATGGTGAAATTATGAAGAATATACCTAAAACAATTTTATTGTTTAGTGAATAATTTTCATCCATAACTTTTGAACATACTGAATTACTATGATTAGCCTTCTTTTTGCTTTAAAACTACCAAAAAACCAAATTGCTTCAGAATGTTTTTCAGTTAAAATTTAATTAACATCCAACACTTGTTTATGCACATAAACAAAACAATTCTCCTAAAATAAAATGATAATTAGTATTCTAAATATATCATCAGAGTTCTTAGACATTTTGGTTTCCAAATATCCACATGTGCATTCTAAATGTGAAGTGGCACTTGTATAAGATGTCATTGCCCTGCAGGTCATGCTGGGGGTCAAAGGATCTTAAGGGCAAAGGTTAAAGCCTAGGGTGAAAGAACTGAACCTAGGAATAGAATACTAGGGTAATGGTGACTGTTTTGTACTGTTGGCTACAAAAGGGCTTATTTCCTTTTTGTTTACATATGATTGTATTGTATGGTACTAGGGATCTAGGGATATGGTATATGGATCCAGGCGAGATCCCACGAGACCACAACGCCAGTCTCGCGAGATTTGGTGTTTTTCACTGAAAACATATGCAAATGCTAAGATATTTTTTTTTTACAGTGTAGCAGCTAGGCATGCTATGAATGAATATCAACATGTCAAATAAAAATTAAAATTGCATGTAGTGGTTTATAATATCCATATTATAGCAGTTTTTTTTTAATATCTTAGAACTATTTCCTGATTATTATTTAATTAATCATCAGGTTTTAATAGAAGTAAAAGAAGGGACCAGCACATTTCTAGATAAAATTTGCTTAACCATTATACACTTCAAGTTAATTGTATGCAGGCATTATTAGTTAATTCCACTGTCCGTCTGATAATTAAATAAATATACATTAAGTCAGCATAATTAGGAATAATGTGACCTTGTTTAAATGCAAATTCTATGGAAATTAATATAGTGTAGACTAGTATGATATATGAGCCTTTTAATTGAGTTTGTAGTATACTTTAGGGCAAAACCGGGAATAACGTCAGGAGGATGATAATACTAATATTATAAATGCGAAAGTGTGTCTTGTCTCTGTTACCTCTTCACGCTGAACCGATTTTGATAAAATATCGTATAGAGATAGTTTGACTCCCGGGGAAGGATTAAGGATAGTTGTTATCCTGGAAATCATCCCCTAAGGGGGTGAGATGGGGGGTGAAAGGTATGAACTGTGATATCAATGAGTTCCACATGGACAGCGTTGTGGGCAGAAGCTAGTGGGGCTATAGTGTTAACATGTTCGCAACCAAGAGCCCGTAATGTTTGCTCAGATGCCGGCTGGGCCCGTTAGGCAGGCAGTAGTATGAACTTACATGCCTGGTGAATTCTGTCGGTTTTTGGTGAATGTGCCCATTTTTAGTCCAGTTGCGAAAGTGTTAAGCAGAGGTCCAAGTTTCATACAAAATTAATGGTACTGAGGCCTCCCTAACTCTATAGCGAAACTAGCTACAGCGGGATCATTACTTTTACGGAATGCAACATTGTAGTATTGATATTAGTCGTCTGCATTTATTTGTACATTTTGTCTTTGTATAAAAACTAGCTGTACGGCCCGGCCCGGCTTCGCACGGATCACCCGTTTTCCCGTACAAATGACGCATTTTCACGCGGTAAAAAGTAGCCTATGTTCATCAGGGATAATGTTGGCTTCTAATGGTAAAAGAATTTTTCAAATCGGTCCAGTAGTTTTGGAGCCTATTCAATAACAACACACAAACATACAAATCTTTCCGCTTTATAATATTAGTGTAGATAATATTAGTGTAGATAATCTGATAACTTAACAGGAGGCCCAAAAAACTTTATCACCCATAAAGACGGGTTGGAGTTGCAAGGTTTTCTACCGAAATGCATTTTTCGAATCGCAATATGCTACCGAACATGGCCTAGATCGGTTCATACCCCATTTTTGTTACAACCTGTATATGTAAAAGTTTATTATTCGTTTAAAATGGCGTTCTTGCGAATTTTTCTAGTTTGCTATTTAAATGTAAACGGTTTTTTCAAGCATTTATGAGTTTTGCTATTAGATACGTTCAGAATAATGCTATATAAAATTGACAAAACATTTTTTTCAATAAAAATGGAGTCTGGTTTGCGACTTTAGCCGACGACAAGGACCTTACAATGCTGGACAATAGTCTCTAATGAGGTGATGAGCGATCTCTTCCAGGCAACCTTGTAGTGGAATAGGTTAATTCTAATTTCCGCATTTTTTTTTATTTTTCAGAGTGAAGCCCAATGACAACATTATAAACGGCCAGAACCGAAAAGGGTTGCCGCATGTTGTCTACTGCCGGCTGTGGCGGTGGCCGCAGCTTCAGGTGAGTGTTGCCAGCGTTTAATAATGTTCTGCTTAGAGAATACAATCTCGAACCGAGATTGGTAATTCGAGATCTCGCGTTAAAATTCTGATGTCGAGGTTAGGGAATCGAGATCTCGTCAGCCAAATCGACGCGATCTCGAAAAATATCGACAATATCGAGATTCTACTTGTTTTCAAACAGCATTAATATGGTAAAAATTGCCCGCATGCGACTAAAACAGTACCTACTCAAGGTATTGCTATTATTATTTTGAGCATGAAACACATCTATAGCTGCGTACGAATTTGAGTGGCTCAGCCTGAGGCATGCTCGCCCCGCGCGGCGAGCTGCTCCCGAGCCAATTTGGTGCACATAAACATGCGCGGGCGAGGCAGCGTGCTCGCGGCGAGCCGACTTTGTGCGTCGTTCTTTGGCGTTAATGACAGTCGCGGCTGCCTTTATCGTAATTCACCGAATTATTACCAAAAAGAAGTGAAAATCGCCTCGGCGGTGGATGAAACAGTTGTACAAAAATCATAATTCATGTGGTGCACATTTACTTCACCAAATTACATCGTTCTGTCCGCGGCACGCTCGGATACATGTCCAAATTACGCGAGGCACGCACACTGAGGCGCCTTTGAGCGCGAGCAAAAGACCGACTTTAGGCGGCTCGCGGCGCGCCGCTCGCGCACAGCGCGTGAGCGCGTACGAGTTAGAGCAAAATAGGTGAGCCGTGCGTGCCTCAACCCGAGGCTGCTCAAATTCGTACGCACCAAAGGTGAAAAAAGTACACGCACCGTATTTTTTTTTTTTTTTTTAATAATTTATTTTGAAGCATTTAGCCTGCCAAGTACTGTCCGACAAGAATTATTAACTTGCCTTTGGGTACTGAAATTTCAGTCGAGATCTCGACCGAGATTCCAATACGAGGTTTCCTGCCACAGATATTTCGAAAATCCGCTCGAGATCTCGTGGTTTCGATATCACGCGAGATCGAGATTGCATTCCCTAGACTTCTGCATTCGCACGGAACTACTTTTGGGTAGACCGCTTAACATGGTCCTCGCCTGCGACACCAACTTTGCCTTGCGATGACGACAACTTTGCCTCCCGCACGTCGCGTGCGCCCCGTTATCGTCATACCCGCGCAGCAGGAGAGCGAGGGCTGGTTAAGCGGTCTACCTATAGTCTAATTTTAGATAATTTATTGATTTTTATGTAAACAATTTATGACGGTATTCGAAGCCCTTGCGATTGTGTTAATGTAAACAACACTCATCAAACATTATTCATAACAGTTTCTGACACAATATCAAAGTGACAGATATCCGAAACTTGTCATTACTCGATGAAAAAATCTTTGATATAAGGTGATGTGTTGATACAAGATTCATGCTTTAAAGATAAACTTTTGGTTTTGTGGACCAATATTGATAAAATAAATGTTTTCCTTTCAGAGTCAGCATGAACTAAAGCCAGTGGACCACTGCGAGTTCGCGTATCAGCTGAAAAAGGACGAAGTGTGCATCAACCCTTACCACTACCACAAGATCGACTCGCCAGGTAAGTTCGCGTATCAGCTGAAAAAGTACGAAGTGTGCATCAACCCTTACCACTACCACAAGATCGACTCGCCTGGCAAGTTCGCGTATCAGCTGAAAAAGGACGAAGTGTGCATCAACCCTTACCACTACCACAAGATCGACTCGCCTGGTAAGTTCGCGTATCAGCTGAAAAAGTACGAAGTGTGTATCAACCCTTACCACTACCACAAGATCGACTCGCCTGGTAAGTTCGCGTATCAGCTGAAAAAGGACGAAGTGTGCATCAACCCTTACCACTACCACAAGATCGACTCGCCTGGTAAGTTCGCGTATCAGCTGAACAAGTACGAAGTGTGCATCAACCCTTACCACTACCACAAGATCGACTCGCCTGGTAAGTTCGCGTATCAGCTGAAAAAGGACGAAGTGTGCATCAACCCTTACCACTACCACAAGATCGACTCGCCTGGTAAGTTCGCGTATCAGCTGAAAAAGGACGAAGTGTGCATCAACCCTTACCACTACCACAAGATCGACTCGCCTGGTAAGTTCGCGTACCAGCTGAAAAAGTACGAAGTGTGCATCAACCCTTACCACTACCACAAGATCGACTCGCCTGGTAAGTTCGCGTATCAGCTGAAAAAGTACGAAGTGTGCATCAACCCTTACCACTACCACAAGATCGACTCGCCTGGTGAGTTCGCGTATCAGCTGAAAAAGGACGATGTGTGCATCAACCCTTACCACTACCACAAGATCGACTCGCCTGGTAAGTTCGCGTATCAGCTGAAAAAGGACGAAGTGTGCATCAACCCTTACCACTACCACAAGATCGACTCGCCTGGTAAGTTCGCGTATCAGCTGAAAAAGGACGAAGTGTGCATCAACCCTTACCACTACCACAAGATCGACTCGCCTGGTAAGTTCGCGTATCAGCTGAAAAAGTACGAAGTGTGCATCAACCCTTACCACTACCACAAGATCGACTCGCCTGGTAAGATGTTTGTATGTTTAGTTCAAATCTTGCAAGCCATGAATTTGAAGAAACGTGTTCAACTTGCCTGAAATAAGGTATTTGTCAAATCAGCAACTTTGTATAGAAAACGTCATAAACCCTCAGTGAGAAGTTTTTTTTTTAAATACAAGCTAGTGACTTCATAGTTGTTAACCCGTCGAGCGCGCTAGACGCACACGTGTGTTGCTAACGGAAAATAGAAAGGGGCTCATGGACCCTTACCTGAATTTAGCATCCTAATTAGGGAGCGGAGATGGGTCATAAGCCCTTTACGAATTGTTCTACAGATGACGCGCGTTCGACGGGTTAAATAGGGGTGTAGACTCAAAATGTATTATTACTTCAAACGAAAGAAGGCAAAAAAAAACCGAATGACGGAAATCCTATTAAATATCTCAAATGTTGCTTGTTATAGAGAAAAAACGCTAGCAGATCGTGAGGTAACCATCCTCGAGCGTCATAATAAATGACAATCGTTTCATATGAAGGCGCGTTTTGCGGAAAAGGGACAGAACAATACCCCCTTAAAGCTTTGGGTATTTATAACTTTGTGATTATTTAACCTCTTGCGTTGCTTTTTGTCGCCATTTGACTACGAGTACATGCTGAATCCTTTTCAAGAAAATACATCATTATTGATTATTTCATTTAGTGACTACACCCCTATTAGCAAACATAAGTTATGTTCGGAGTATTTTCTTAAGTTTTGTATGTTGATAATGTAACAGAGAGTCAGAAACGCGTTCCAACCCCGCGTGGAATGGACTTTTTAGATTTACATAGACTATTTTATTCCGCGGTACCGCCTGGTTTGTCTACAGGGCGGAGCTGTGCGGGCAATTATAGTACAGTCGAGGTCAAAGATATGTTTACACTTTTGCACCTTATTGCCTTGTAATAAGGTGCAAAAGTGTAAACATATTTTTGACCTCGACTGTACAAGCATGTTTGTCTGTCTGTCCGCAGCGCTGCCGCCGATCCTGGTGCCGCGGTGCGAGGGCGAGGCGCGCGCGCTGCCGCCGCCGCCCTACTCGCACTACATCCGCGAGCCCACAGAGCCGTGAGTACACGGGAAAAAATTACATTAATTGGGACATTTTGAGCACTTGGACATTTTGGTCACTTGGTCATTTTGGGCACTTCGACATTTTGGTCGCATGGACATTTTGGTCACTTAGGCATTTTGGCCCCTGACACATTTGGCAAAGAGGTTTGGGTAAATATGTTGTATTTTTTTTAGATGAGCGGCCATTCGTAAAAGTGGTAGATTATGATAGACCTACTCAGAACAAGCATATTTTGTTACGAAATGTAATACAATAAAATGCATCAGAGCCGAGATAATTGCAATATATATCTTCAAAGATATAAACAAAACTTCAAACTTAAATATCTCGGCTCCGATACTGTTTAACGCGTTTCATTTTATATATCTATGCGTATTAAGAGGTCCTCTAAACGATAAAAAAAAAACATCCTTGGCCGCTGCAAAAAATAAAAACGACATTTTTTCTCATACAAGGTTACCTACCCAAAATGCCCTTTAGTAACTAATTATGACTGATTTTTTAATTTATTTATTACTTTTGGAAATGTATGACATTGTGTTCTTAATTTATTATTCTCGTTATATATTTTTTAGATTAGATCGTTTTTCTAGAAACATTCTAGACTAGTAATTTTTATACAATTTTTACTTCATATAATTTTTAAGTTTAACTAGTAAATTGCTCTAAGTAATTGGCTTAAGATTAGGTTTCTAACTGACGATTTGAAAGACCTTGTTACTACTTGAATATAGCTTATTTTGAGTTTAAGTTTGAATATAGTGCCTATGCGTACAGTTTTCAATCTTTAGGTCATCTTTTGACTAGCTAATTTGGACATTCGCATACGAAGAGTAATACATATTGTATGTTTGTCTGTCAGGGAGATGCAGACGGGCGGCGTTGTAGGCGTGGGCGCGCTGACGCACAGCGCCATGTACCTCGAGGCCACGCTCGCGCAGCAGGTGCCGTCCAACACCACCGTGCACGGGTATGACAGTTGCAGACATTCTGGTCACTTAGCTGCCACAAGTTTCAGACATTCTGGTCACTTCGGTGCCACAAGTTCCAGACATTCTGGTCACTTAGCTGCCACAAGTTCCAGACATTCTGGTCACTTAGCTGCCACGAGTTCCAGACATTCTGGTCACTTAGCTGCCACAAGTTCCAGACATTCTGGTCACTTAAGTGCCACAAGCTGCAGACGAGTCCGTTCATACATTTAGTATAGCGTCGACGCACCGCGTATAGTGGCCGCGGCCGAGCCATTAGCAGCGGAAGTGGCTCGCGCTTGCTCCTAGTAGGGTTGCCTTTAGTGGCGGACGCATGTTTGACACATTAATGCCTAATGCCGGCACCACACTGCGCTATGCGCTATTCGTTATGTGACTGCGCCGTATTTGCGAAAATGTTTGTTATTTTTATTTATTTATTTATTTGAGTCGGGCAACAAGGCCCATATTTTTACATAATATTAATACTAGAAATAAGCATAAGCTCGCGGTGCCCACCACTCGGCTCCAAAAAATAAAAAAATCATTCATGGGTAATTGTGTAAGGTTTTATAACAAACTTCCAGGAAACGTAACTGAGTTATCTATTAATAAATTCAAGAACTATGTGAAGCGTAAACTTATTTCGAAAGCTTATATAGTACACAAGACTACATGAATGATAAAACTCCATGGAACTAATTGTGACTGAATTTTTAATCAATAGATTAATTATTTAATTCTCGTTATATTTTGTTTTTTGACATTAGATTGTTTTTCTAGAAACATTCACTAGTATTTTCTATACAATTTTTACTTCATATAAAATTAATTTTTATTTTTTATGTTTCATAAAATAGGTACTTTAAAAAAATAACTGAAAATTTGAAAGCACTTGTTACTAGGCCTACTTGAATAAAGATCATTTTGAGTTTGAGTTTATTTACTAATACCTTACAGACTAACATACACAACAATATACAAAACTTATAACATGTTATATGTATGCGAACAACAAACATGCCCATCAACATTTCGTGCCGGTATGCGAACATGCCAATCAAAATGTTGTTTGCGTAATCCTAAATCAATCACAAAAGCGGCGATGGACGTGTTGGCAGCAGAAGCTTAACTTTTTCGTTTGTTTACTCCATTTTTGACGACCGGTTAGCCTAGTGGGTAGTGACGCTGCCTACGAAGCTGAAGGTCCTGGGTTCGAATCCCGGTAAGGGCAAATATTTGTGTGATGAGCATGAATATTTGTTTCTGAGTCATGGATGTTTTCTATGTATTTAAATATTTCTATCTATTATATACAACGTGTCCCAAAACTCAACGATAAGCCGGCACCAGAGGATGGAGCTGCTTATGATTAGTCGAGAAAAAATAAGGAAAAAAATATATCTCAATTATTTTAGAAATAACAGAAAAAAAATGAAATTCATCGAAAATCGACATCCCTAATGGTATTTTTAACGACCATGTCTACAAATATTCAAATATTACTGTTTTTTTTTTGTTTTTGGAAACTTAAGTAGCCCTGCTATCTAACACAGTTCTTAAAAATACCAAAATACATGTAGTTTTTACACAAAAAATAATCAAAATTAATTTTGTCCCTACAATTTTGAAAGATTTTTTCTTACAGTCCACTTTCAATGATCATGGTGTAAAAAAATTGTATGGACACCACTATGGCAATTATTTTCAAAAGTTGACGCAACTAACCAAGATTCCAAAATGGTATAATACTTTAGGAAACCTAGTCACAACAAAAAACCACGAATTTTTAAACAAGAATCGACATTATTTAATGTTAGCGGTAATCACTTTTACTGTACCCAAAAAAGGATTTTTGTTGTTGAAAAATGTTGAATAAATGCAAAGAAATGGTACAATTTTTTTTAATTCATTTACTACATTATTAATACTACAGTAAATGTTCAAATTGCCTGCCACCGGCATTAATACAGACATGACATCGCCTTAGAAATGATCGTTTTAACCGTCGTGCATATCTTCTACCATTGATATGATCCGCAGCTTGTGTGATTTTTTGGCGAAGCTCGTCCAATGTTGCTATGGGTTTTGAGTAGACTTTGTCTTTAAGACAGCCCCAGTAGAAGAAGTCCAGGGGATTCAGGTCGGGCGAACGGGGTGGCCACAAGATAGGACCAAGTCGCCCGATCCAACGCCCTGGATACTCTTGGTTTAAGTATTCTCGCACTGCACGGGCATAGTGAGCTGGGCAACCATCATTTTGAAACCACATGTTTTGTAAATCACGTAAAGGCACGTCTTCTAATAATTCAGGCAAGTCGTTTTGTAAAAAGTTCAAATAGCCATCACCATTAAGGTTTCCTTGTAACTCAAAGGGTTTAAAAATGTCGGTTCTTGTTTAAAAATTCGTTGTTTTTTGTTGGTGACTAGGTTTCCCAAAGTATTATACCATTTTGGAATCTTGGTTAGTTGCGTCAACTTTTGAAAATAATTGCCATAGCGGTGTCAATACTATTTTTTACACCATGATGGTTGAAAGTGGACTGTAAGAAAAAATCTTTCAAAATTGTAGGGACAAAATGAATTTTGATTATTTTTTGTGTAAAAACTACACGTATTTTGGTATTTTTAAGAACTGTGTTAGATAGCAGGGCTACTTAAGTTTCCAAAAACAAAAAAAAAACAGTAATATTTGAATATTTGTAGACATGGTCGTTAATAATACCATTAGGGATGTCGATTTTCGATGAATTTCATTTTTTTTCTGTAATTTCTAAAATAATTGAGATATATTTTTTTCCTTATTTTTTCTCGACTAATCATAAGCAGCTCCATCCTCTGGTGCCGGCTTATCGTTGAGTTTTGGGACACGTTGTATATCGTCGTCTAGTACCCATAATACAAGCCTTATTGAGCTTACTATGGGACTAGGTCGATTTGTGTAAGATTGTCCCGTAATATTTATTTTTTTATTTTTATTTTTATTTTATTTTTTATTTTTCATACCGAAACAAGTCGAGACACGACCGCCGCTAGCGAGCAAATGAGTGAGTGAACGAAGTGTGGGCAGTCGATGCGCTATTTGGCTTATTTGCCTCATTTGATGTGTACCAAAAAAAACCGACAAATCGACGGATAGGCGTATTCGCGCATATGCGTTATGCGTGCGCATAAAGCAAACATAGACGAATGCGACTAAGCCTAATAAGGAAAAGCGCATAGCGCAGTGTGGTGCCGGCATAACAATTGACACCTATTGTTTTGACCTAAGAATGTAGTGTTGTGGCAAGTTTTAGGCCAGTGTCGAGCCTGGGAAGTTTACCTTAGTTCATTATTTGAACGTTTTGACCACTTGTGAAGAGTCATATTGTCGATCTGTGTATATAATAATGTGTAGCTTGCTACTCGGAGACCAGACCCTGTATCATGGTCGGCCTTATCATGCGATAAGTCAAAATTGCTCTAAGGTTAGCTGGAAGAGATCCCTTATAGGGATAAGTTCGCCTTTGTACTTTGATCTATTGTGTGACATGTATATTCTTTAACCTGTCATTGTGTACAATAAAGTGCTTACATACATACATACATAAGTGACAAGATAGGAGCGTCGTCTCATTCTAACGAACGGTGTCAGCCAGTGACGGACACTCTATCCTGTCACTTATTGTGTGATAAGGCCGACCATGATACGGGGTCAGACTGGCGAACTGCTCTCGACACGGGGCTGGGTAACTTTGAAAGTACCCGTCTCGAAAATTTTGACGCCAAACGCCAGTTTCGTAAAACTCGGCCCAAGCCCTCCTACCATACTTACAACTCAAGTGGAGACCATTGTTTATCATGTCACCGGAGCTTCAAAGCCAAGTTTGGATTTGCGAGTCAATCTCTCGCCTATACACGCAAATAATATCTTGAACAATCGATTTGCATATATGGTCAGTTCGGGTATGTGCGCCACAGGGGAAAGTGCGCCTCATTAATCATTCAGTCATTTAAATCAATATCAGCACTTACCCCGGGGGCGGACTTTCCCCTGTGGCGCACGTACCCGAACTGACTCTACGTCTGGGAGGACATCATCATATATATATAATGTGTGTTGTGACAGGAGCGGTGGCACGGTGGAGACTCCGCCCCCGGGGTACATGAGCGAGGACGGCGACCCGATGGACCACAATGACAACATGAGTGAGTTTGTTGACAATTTGGACCTTTTTATTATTCTTTTTTTTCTTTATGATTCTTCAAGCACATAGAGGACTCCCAACCTAATTTAAGATCTATAATTTATAATTAACTATGTTTCACAAAATAAATTACTTACTTACTTACTAGGAAATGGGGAATTTCGCGCAAATGGAAAGCCAATTTATGAAAGTCTGTTACATAGGTTTCTTAAAATATCACGCTGTTAGCCTGCGAATTTCAAAAAACGTTTTATATTGTCGTCGAACCACCTTAAGCAGTTTTCGTAACCCCATGAACGGTTCTTATTTTATGGAAGTAAGCGCCATATTGGAGGCCCTTTGTTGATTTGATGATTAGTTTTAGCTAGAGATCTACATAACCTATGATTAGCAAATAAATACTTTGACTTGACTTGACTTGATAAATGTAGGCTTCCACCAGGAACACTACACATACCTACAGACCAAGTGGTGGTGTTATAATGGTTGAGGTCATTGGCGCGTCCTTGAAACCCTGGAGGTGCGCGAGAGCCAAGTTTAACTGAAGCGGCAAGAGCAACAGGCCTCTTTTAGTTTCACTATCCCAGCAGAATCGGTCATTGTAGCACTCTTTGGGGTAGCTCTATGTCCAGCAGTGGCTGTCTATCGGCTATATCTACACTTCTACACTAATATTATAAAGAGGAAAGATTTGATTGTTTGTTTGTGTCTTTGTATTGAATAGGCTCCGAAACTACTGGACCGATTTGAAAAAGTCTTTTACCATTAGAAGGCGACATTATCCCTGATGAACATAGGCTACTTTTTACCGCGGGAAAATGCTTCATTCCTACGGGAGAACGGGTAATCCGTGCGAAGCCAGGTCGGGCAGCTAGTATCATATATGATGATAACAGGGGTGTAGACACTAAATAAATAATCAATACTGTTGTATTTTCTCGAAAAGGATTAAAAATGTAGTCAAATGGAGAAAAAAAGCTTGGTGGAAAGGTTAAATATTCACAAAGTTGTAAGTAAGGGTATGTTCTGTCCCTTTTCCACAAAACGTACCTTCATATGAAACGATTGTCATTTACGATGACGCTCGAGGATCGTGACGTCACGTATTCTTCATACATTTTGCTGCGTTTACGGTCGTTAGTGTAAGGCCTGAGTGGACGCTCCGCTCAGAGCGGGGCGTGTAGCGTTCATATAAAACAAAAGCAATATATATGGACGCTCGACGCCCCGTTCTGAGGCTCGGGGCGTCCACTCAGGCCTTACACTTAGCGTATTTTGAGCAGCGGTGTGGGCGTACCTTAACCCATTCAGCGCCACTCACGACACGTTGTCGTGGCCGCGGAGCGCGCGCTAGATGCCGGTCACGACAACGTGTCGTTAATACTTTTTTACCTGGAAAATGATTTATTTTTAAAATTTCTTGAATTTTTATACAAATGCACTGTGTTATTAATATTGCATATTCAGTTTAACATTATTTTATGAATATATATGTGTCCTTTTTGGAGGCAAAGTTGCAATAGCCATAAAAACTTCTGTAACATTTTTTTTTATTAAATTTTAGCTTTAAACATTGGCATAGTACATTATTAATTTTATATTATTGCAGTTTTAATAAATAAAATATGTTTGGGTTCATTCTTAACATCACGACAACGTGTGGCGAGCCACGCAACGTAAATTTTGTTCATCATGTCAATGTAGTTACTTCATAATTCGTAATTGTCAATTTTAAACCTTAGTGTATTCGCATAAGGTACATTTCCATTTGCATTTAATTTAAGTTACGCTTTTTCCCCATGTGGTTATGGCTTGAGGGAGTAATGGATGGTATGTTGCAGTATTTTTGGGTAACCAATATTGTGTTTGTATTATAATAAAATATATTGCCCAGCACAGCCCTGCACCCGCCTCATGGGTCGCCGGTATAGCAAAAAGTGCGCCCGCCTAGTAGGCGCTCGGCGTGAAGTATAGCGTTGCACATTATGTGGACCAAAGAACTCGCCTAGTGGGTATATTTCTTGGGTTTCTGGGGTACATTCAACTTTTAGGTCTGGTTGCGAGTGTTTCGAAACATTTTGCTTCGGTAACAAAAATGTTGCATGACACATCCTATTTCTGCGAAGTCGCAGGCGTTCAAGAACTGAACACCGCCGCAGCGCCGATTCACGACACCTTGTCGTGACTCTTTAGCAGGAAATGCAAATGTATGGTGGCGTCCCGTTACGTGACGCAGATGTAGGCCGTGGCAATGAATGGGTTAAAACGGTTGCAGCTTCGTAATTTTTTGAGATATTTCATTGGGATTTTCGTCATTAAGCATATTTTTTTGCCTTTTTTTTTCTTTTGAAATAATAATAAATGTTAAGTATACCCCTATTATGACTATGATGATCCTTACCCGGATTTTTTCACTTGCCTGAGGCTCTAGTATAAGTTGTACCGTAACAAAACTTTACGATCGCGTTTGCGTTTTACCCTCAATTTGTATGGGATTTGACAGCTAAAGGCAAACGCGGTCGTAACGTTTTGTTTCGGTTAGACTTAAGGCCCTAACGCACTAATCGGCTAGCCGCGTGCGGTTGCGGCCAACCGCTTAGTGCGTAGAGGTTTTGCGTTTGCGGTTTCATATGTTTTGTCCAACCGCACGGAAAGCCGCACGCGGCTAGCCGCTTAGTGCGTACCCGGCCTTATACTAGAGCCTCTGATCTTGTTTTAGACATAGCCCGCCTAACGCCGCCTCCCGGCGGTCCCGAGGCGGCTCCCGTCCTGTACCACGAGCCCGCTTTCTGGTGCAGCATCAGCTACTACGAGCTCAACACGCGCGTCGGCGAGACCTTCCACGCGAGCCAGCCCTCCATCACCGTCGACGGGTTCACCGACCCCAGCAACAGCGAGAGGTACGGTCGAGGTTCTAGACATAGCCCGCCTAACGGTCCCGAGGCGGCTCCCGTCCTGTACCACGAGCCCGCTTTCTGGTGCAGCATCAGCTACTACGAGCTCAACACGCGCGTCGGCGAGACCTTCCACGCGAGCCAGCCCTCCATCACCGTCGACGGGTTCACCGACCCCAGCAACAGCGAGAGGTACGGTCGAGGTTCTAGACATAGCCCGCCTAACGGTCCCGAGGCGGCTCCCGTCCTGTACCACGAGCCCGCTTTCTGGTGCAGCATCAGCTACTACGAGCTCAACACGCGCGTCGGCGAGACCTTCCACGCGAGCCAGCCCTCCATCACCGTCGACGGGTTCACCGACCCCAGCAACAGCGAGAGGTACGGTCGAGGTTCTAGACATAGCCCGCCTAACGGTCCCGAGGCGGCTCCCGTCCTGTACCACGAGCCCGCTTTCTGGTGCAGCATCAGCTACTACGAGCTCAACACGCGCGTCGGCGAGACCTTCCACGCGAGCCAGCCCTCCATCACCGTCGACGGGTTCACCGACCCCAGCAACAGCGAGAGGTACGGTCGAGGTTCTAGACATAGCCCGCCTAACGGTCCCGAGGCGGCTCCCGTCCTGTACCACGAGCCCGCTTTCTGGTGCAGCATCAGCTACTACGAGCTCAACACGCGCGTCGGCGAGACCTTCCACGCGAGCCAGCCCTCCATCACCGTCGACGGGTTCACCGACCCCAGCAACAGCGAGAGGTACGGTCGAGGTTCTAGACATAGCCCGCCTAACGGTCCCGAGGCGGCTCCCGTCCTGTACCACGAGCCCGCTTTCTGGTGCAGCATCAGCTACTACGAGCTCAACACGCGCGTCGGCGAGACCTTCCACGCGAGCCAGCCCTCCATCACCGTCGACGGGTTCACCGACCCCAGCAACAGCGAGAGGTACGGTCGAGGTCGCTTGAGTGGAGCGTCACGTTCGTGGAGTGTCATGTTCGTCAATTGACACGTTCGCGAACAGACACGTTCGTGGATTGACACGTTCGGGGAATGACACATTCGTGAATTGTCACGTTTTTGCAAGCGTTTATTTAAATTGACTCGTTTTTTAGTATGGGATAAATCTTGGAACTGGATTTGGAACCAGTTTACCTCAACCAATTGAGCTGAAATTGTAATTTAGGGTATAAGTATAGTTTGGAAGATAATTCAATATTATGGTACCATCGAGCTGATTTGATGATGAAGAAGGTGGCCATGGAAATTCAGTACTAACCGACGTAACCCTGTTCAGTTTAGTCAATCTTAGAGCATACATACCTGGAGTAGCCTTTCAGTAACTTACTCCTCTGTTGAAAACCTTGCACAATGTGCAAAACATCATACAAAGACAGTTTCACAATCGATTAATGGTCATTCACGAATACATAATCCCACCAAAAACATAAATGTAAAAAAGGAGAGCCAAGTTCAATACAAAAATTATTCTCTGCTGTGGGCTTCGCCGCAAAAAGAATGGAGATCTGAGATTGAGTGCCAAGTTCTATGCAAAATCCAAATATGTAGTCTAAGGGCTGACTTGGCTGGTTTTCCCATACGCAAGTCTCAATATATGAGCCAAATTTGATACGTTTATGTAAAATAGTTTGTGATTTATGAGGGGGTCAAAAGTGGCTCCAAATGGTTCGTGTAATATTACACACGGTGCGGCTCGCCAGTTCTGTTTCTTGAACTTGGCTTGACACGCTCCCGCGTGTCTAGATAAACGCTCAACCACTACAAGCTTAGAAAAGGATGGTATAACATTCCATTGGTAAGTAATTTCAGTATTTTTGTATTGCATTAACATTATTTTTATGACAATATTTTCATGACACGTCAAATTAAACGGTTATGTCATCGATTTACAATTATTTCTTGGATACGTCATCCATCAGGGTATTATCAGTTTCATACAACGCGTCCTGTATGGGCGATAAAAGCGTTGCTAAATTTCCCGTTCGATTCCGTTAGATGGCGTCACTATCGATATTTGTTAACAATTAGACTATTTAAGCTTCAGTTAATTTCATAGTTTACTATTATTAATTTACAATAAATTGAAAATTATTCTCCGTTATAAATTGATGTTTCAGTTGTTTCTTTAAAACTATGAGGTCAGTCTGCTAAGGCAACACTAGTTTTTTTTTTACAATGGTATATTACCGACTTACATTCCATTTCATGCTGAATATTTTAAAAGATGTTTGATGCCAACTTATTGAAACACATAATAAAATTGTTATAAGACATATGACCATATGAAATAAATCCAAAATAAATAAAATATGTTAAATATGTTTGATTTTCTTATCATATTTTACTGTAATCCAATTTGAACGTAATACTTTTGCTCGACTGAATGGAATGGAACGTAAGTATTTTATTTCGACACATGTTCGGTATATTGAAATTTTCCTTCAAATCTTGTTCAGTTCGTGAATGTGAAGTTGATATTTGCAAGATATCATCATATCAGCCGAAAAGACGTGCAGTGCTGGACAAAGAGTGCGAAAGTGACCGGTCCGGCGCCACCTGCATCCAGCGGACTTCTCAAGATGTCTGAGAAATGTTGTGTCCCGAAATGTAATGTAACCCGTAACCGTAAGATTATAACTGTAAAGATCGTAAACAATGTCTCTTGCATAGACGTTCTTACGTGTTTAACATTAGAATATTAAGTATAAGAAAATAAATAGACGAAATTAACTCGCAATTTACTTTTATTTACTACCTACTCCTATACTAAACCTCTATACCTCATAGTTATCTGATGAGATTGGGCTGAATTAATCCGTTCTCTCATTAAAAACCAAAACATTCTTCAATTGTACATAGCTGTACGTATACAGGAGCATATACATATGTACAATAAGTACCGCATAAATATGTATAGGTACATACGGTGTAGTCCTATCGTATCCCACTAGATGTCGCTAGTCAGTACTGGCGACTGATGTCTCTATTCTCAGTATATATATAGTACTCTTTGTACATCATGACACTCCCCACGAGACTCTGTTTTCATGCTTTGCAATTTATAAATATGATAATTTATTTTTGATAGATGAAAATGCCCTATAAATGAATGTGATTATGTCCAGGTTCTGCCTGGGTCTCCTGTCCAACGTTAACCGCAACGAGGTGGTGGAGCAGACGCGCCGCCACATCGGGAAAGGCGTGCGACTGTATTACATTGGCGGTGAGTAGGTACACTCGGCACAACACACCATTTCTCTTCCATCTTATACTTCTAGTTACAGTAGTACACACCATGGACCTATAATACTCAGGACAGGCTGTACGTGATGCCACAACGAGGGACGGAAAGGCTCCTAATGCAGCTAAATTAAGAACTGGTCTTAAAATGGCTGATGGCTTGCCATAAACAACCTACTCAATTTGGACGGGTAATGGTTTATGTGCCACAACTTCATACTAAATCAGTTGTGGCAAATAATAAAAAGTGGAACTATGACAAGGGCAATTAATGATATTTCCCTTTTTGTCACACTTATCGAGATTTGTATGCTACCAGCTTGCTCGCACGTGATATTGTTATTACTTTTTTGTAATATAGGCGAGCTTCTAAGGGACATCACACGTCTCACCACACGCTTTTTCATAATATATGCACTCCTTGTCGACACATAGTTACACCTTATATTTTGTCATTTTTATTACTCGCCTATCAAACGGATCTATTTTATTTATTCGATATTATTTGCAAGCTTTATTTATTTAATATTATTTTTTCTTGTAATATTTCACCCGAGGTACTGGCAGAATATCAGTGCTTGCTCACACGAGCGAAGCAAAACTAAGCTAGTACCTTTTTGGCATTATTGCAACGCACAAGTATGCCTTAAATTTAATTTATAATTCTGTTTCCGTACCACAATTGTTTTACTTGTTCTTTTATCGTTGTTTTTTTTCTGTTTCTTTTTTTCTGTATTTTTTTATTTTTGTTATGTTGCAAAATGCCAAATACATGATTTATCTATCTATCTATCTATCTACCATAGCCTGTCCAGAGTATTATAGGTCCATGGGTACTACAAATATAAGTGACATCGGCAATCTTCGTCCACGCCGACGAGTGCTGACAAGTACCGAATGAAATCGAATGACCATTTCAAACTGCATCACTAGAATGGGGATATGTAAGTGCCAATCAGAAAAATGTATTTATTGAATCATAGGAAATGTAACATTACAGCGAATGCTAAGCGTTACAAAAATTCAATTCGATACTAAAGCTAATGGCCGCGACGAGCGAAGGCCGTTGGGGCGGAAAGGTTCTCGAGTGGCGACCACGTACCGGAAGGCGCGGCGTGGGTAGGCCCCCGACAAAGTGGACTGATGACCTGGTAACGGTTGCGGGAGTCCGCTGGATGCGGGTGGCGCAGGACCGGTCGCTTTGGCACTCTTTGGGGGAGGCCTATGTCCAGCAATGGACGTCTTTCGGCTTATATGATGACTAGAGCTAATAACTTAACATATAAATAGATCTAGGGTCCGTCTACAGGATACCTGTCTTACTTCATCTCAAGCACTCGCATCCATTCCGTCAATGTCAGAATGGCCCAGAATTTTTGCGAACAAGCCTGTGTAGAATATAGAAAATATGAATGTATATCTTGTCTTCAGGTGAGGTGTTCGCCGAGTGTCTCAGCGACTCGTCCATCTTCGTGCAGAGCCCGAACTGCAACCAGCGCTACGGCTGGCACCCCGCCACCGTCTGCAAGATACCGCCCGGTGAATACACTAATAGTACATTTTTTAATGAGGGGCCTAAGTGCAATATATCTTACGCGCGTGTTATACACAATGTTTTTCATCACATTTGCGAGGAAACAAATACATTTTAGATGAAATGAATACAAATCGTGATAATGTCAACATGTCATTCGTCCATTTTGTTGAATTTGACGTGAGGCGCGTATGGCAAAGACCCTTCGGTATACAGCCACTATTTGAAAACACTTAAAAACATTTTACATAGACACTAAATAACTGCATATTAAATCTGTAAATAATTCTGCTAAACATTAAATTGAAGTCAAATTTAATGTAAAGATATAAGAAAGAAAGAAAGAAAGAAATATATATTTATTCACAAACACACAGGACACACATATTAAATAATAAAATAAACAAGAAAAGCACATAAAACATGAAAAAAGTGTGTCTCTGCGGCAGTGAACCGGACACTGATATGACTGATATGTTATATACATATTAAAAGTTGGTTGTAGCAAACTTTTGAAGATATGAAATACACCTTGGCTGATTGGAAACATCCTCAGCCCAAAGTGAAGTATGAGTGGGTTCTATATTTTAAAACTAAACTTAACAGCCCGTGAGAGGTAAAACGGCTATAACTGCTCTGTACGCTCGCAAGTAATAACGTCATTGACGAGCAAATGTGATGAAATAGTACATTATAAACGTGGTCTACAGAGGCCGGGAAGTAAGCGGTTCCCGGCCGAGTACATATAGATGGTTATGAGGCTGGCAACCCCCTTTCACGCCAAGGTATGTATAGTGATTTTCTCAAACAAAAGCCGAAAGACGTCCACTGCTGGACATAGGCCTCCCCCAAAGAGTGCCACAATGACCGGTCCTGCGCCACCCGCATCCAGCGGACTCTTTCTCAAACATGCAATGAAATAAATTCCAAGAAATTTAACGTAAATTGTCAAAAGCACGTAGTAAACTATCTCTATGATTCTCGGATGCGAAATGTATCTGAGAATGGAATGAAAACTCAAATTTCTGTACAATGTTCACAGAAATGGCATTCGAAATAGTACATTACTTACCAGCCCGAAATCGCAGGTATTTGTGACCCGAGCTGCAGGCGAGGGTTGTAAATATGCGATAGAGGGCTTTCTTTCTTACTGCCCGTGGTGAGTACACAATTTTACGTCTTCACCTCGCCACAATGCGAGTTTTACCGTATGCGCAGCGTGCGGTAAAACTCGCATTATGGCCAGGTGTGACGTAATGTAACTTTCGATATTCCTTCGATAAAGAGTGCCACAATGACCGGTCCTGCGCCACCCGCATCTTCTTTCATAAATACCTGTGCCTATCGATATTAGTTATATGTACATAAAGTACTAGGTTGCAAATAAATCTTATCTTGTCTTATCTTATACATTAATATTTTAGTTGCTGTTAATTTACTAGGACAGGAGACCTCTGCACGTCTAGCACAAAGGCTTCACCTGTCTCACTCGCACCGTGCAAATTCGAAAGAGGAGGGTAGATCTTTCTCTACTCGCGGCGCGGCGCCAGTTGCGCTAGCCCCCCAGGTTAACTTAAGTTCTGATTGCAGGGTGCAACTTGAAAATCTTCAACAACCAAGAGTTCGCCGCGCTGCTGTCCGCGTCCGTGTCGCAGGGCTTCGAGGCAGTTTTCCAGCTGACGCGCATGTGCACCATCCGAATGAGTTTCGTCAAGGGCTGGGGCGCCGAGTACAGGTTAATATTCACTATAAAAAATAATGGTTATGAGCTGTAGAACGGGCTACCTTGCTTGCATGCCCTGCATTAAAAATAATAATTTTCTCAAACATACTCGGCAAGCGTCGACTTTTGTTTGAAAAACGAACACGCGCAGTGCCTAATTTAAAACCGAATCGGAGCACTCCACCATCCACGTGGTTTTGTCTGCCCTACCCCTAGAGTGTTTATAAAAGAGAACGGAAGAGCGGAGGGACAGCAGCCCTCGCCCGCCGTGAACCCCGGACGCAAAGAGAGAGGGGTGTTATAAGTTTAACGTGTCTCTGTGTAGCTACATCTGTTTAGATGCACCGATCTGAATGCGGTTTTTTGTGTGTCGTAGATAATTTTATCGCGAGTGTTCTTAGCCATGTTTCATGGAAATCTGTTCAGCCGTTTTTGAAATATTGGACTTTGAAATGCAAATGTCTGGGGTTTTTCAACTTTTCTAAGTTGTAGTTAATTATCCGCCAACATTTAAAAAGTTAAGTCTCTTCCCTGCCTAGGAGTATAATAACCCATACAAAACCCACTATTTCCCGCTGCGTTAATGTTTTTGAAATCCTGATAGCGCCATACTAAATCGAGACAACTAAGCAAAAATCACATTCAGCCAAAGAAAATCACCCGCGGTTTTCAAGGAGATATTGTTTCAATTTTTTTTTGCTTTTTTATTGTTTATGGTTAGAAGAAATTGAAATTAAAAGGTATCAAACCGTAAGTAAATTCATTTATTTCAGATAAATGAAACATTAAATTAATTAAATGTTTCCATGTTGTTGTTTAAATTAGAATTATAATACATAATATAATTTAAAATATTTTGAAAAAAGTGACCCATATATGGGTCAGCGGGAGAGGAAGGGTTCCCTTTGAAAGGTGTGTGTGTCCGCTTACCACCAGGCGGGCTGAACGCTTGTTTGCCACCGTGGTTGTATAATTGTGTTGGCAGACGGCAGACGGTGACGTCGACGCCGTGCTGGATCGAGCTGCACCTGAACGGGCCGCTGCAGTGGCTGGACCGCGTGCTCACGCAGATGGGCTCCCCGCGGCTGCCCTGCTCATCCATGTCCTAGGTACACTCAGCTAGATCATTATACTCAGCATTTATCTAGATACGAAACTGAACAACAGACCGACTCACGACTTGCGACTAGAACTAAACAAGCTTCTTTCAAAAATTTCATTTTTGGTACAAGCTTTTATTGCCGACTGTACTTTTCTGTATACCATCATCAACTACTCATTGAGACGATTCTAACGAACCCAAACTCAACGGGGTTACGTCGGTTAAGTGCTGAATTCCCATGGCCACCTTCTGTCTCCATCGTCAGATCAGCTCGATGGTACCATACTATTGAATTGTCATCCAAACTATACTTATACCCAAAATTTAAGCTCAATCGGTCACCGGGAAGTGGGTCAAATTTAACTTGCAAGATTTGTCCCATACTAACACAGGTAGTTGAACATAGCTCGCATATACAAAATATAAAAAAATTGAATAAATTACCCATGGATCTTAAATGTATCACAAACTGTAGCCATTTCAATTTACGTCTCCGCGACTTTCTCCGGGTTGTTATTACAACATAGAAGAAATACGACTAACTTAAGTAGAATAAAAAAAAACTATGTAGTATTAAATGTACCTTTAATCTAATTATTGTAAATAATTCAATGTAGTAAATTATTTATTTATTTATGTGACAAATTCAAAAACAGTTAATGTATTGTTCTTGAATAAATGAACTGTGTTGTTGTCATTAATAAATGTAATTCTATTCTAACTATGAACTCTGGACACAGCGCTCCTTGCACTAACTAATCACCATGTCGCGACACTAGCCGTAGATGGGTTAGGCACGTAAAACACACTTTCCCCAATTGTGCACTTTCTGTATCTCTGGATCATTTTCCCGGAAAGTACACTGTCTCTAAAAGTGCACTTCCCGATATGTACACTTTGTCAATAGGTGCACTTTCCCAGAATGTGCACTTTCGCAGAAGGTATATTTTCCCGGAAAGTACACTGTCTCTAAAAGTGCACTTCCCGATATGTACACTTTGTCAATAGGTGCACTTTCCCAGAATGTGCACTTTCGCAGAAGGTATATTTTCCCGGAAAGTACACTGTCTCTAAAAGTGCACTTCCCGATATGTACACTTTGTCAATAGGTGCACTTTCCCAGAATGTGCACTTTCGCAGAAGGTCTATTTTCCCGGAAAGTACACTGTCTCTAAAAGTGCACTTCCCGATATGTACACTTTGTCAATAGGTGCACTTTCCCAGAATGTGCACTTTCGCAGAAGGTCTATTTTCCCGGAAAGTACACGGTTTCTATGAAATAGTGCAAATGCAAACAGACGGACAGACGGACGGACGGACAGAATTGAACATTGCCACCAAAACGTAAGGCTTAAATGTGTACCTTTTGAGAAAGTGGCCTAAATAGGAAAGTGTACATTTTGGGAAAGCGTGCGTTTTGGAAAAGTGCATTGTTTGAAAAACACATTCCTCACGATGTTTTCCTATACCGAAAGCCACTGTTAAATATCAAATGATATTTCGTACACAAGTTTATGTTATGTTTTTGTACAGTCAGCTTAATATAGTTAGTAGCAGCCAGAGTAGGCAAATATATCGTATCACACACATATTCTTACAGTAATAAAGACGTGTACTGAAATATTTGGCTACCTTGGCTGCTACTAACTAAATGACGCTGATTGTACTTACCTACTAACACTTATGGGCTTTGCCTGAATTATATGATTTTATTATTATATTATTAGTATACAAGGTAGCCTATATCGCCCGGAGCATAAATCGGTTCAGTATCGGCTGCGATGGAACACACATTAGTACATTGTTTAACAAGGGGCGTAAGTGGAATATTGCGAACAAGAGTCGAAGGCTTTTGATGACTCGAGTTTGCAATATTCTTACGCCCGTGTTATAAACAATGTTTTTCATCACATTTGCGAGGAAAGAAATACATTTTAGATGAAATGAATACAAATTGTAATAAAAACTGCAACATGTCAGTCGTCCATTTTGTTGAATTTGACGTGAGGCGCGTATGGCAAAGACCCTTCGGTATACAGCCACGATTTGAAAACACTTAAAAACATTTTACATAGGCACTAAATAACTACATATTAAATCTGTAAATAATTCAGTTAAACATGTTTAAGTATCCTTAAATCAATAAAGGGTCAGCAACGCCAGCGTTATCTGCTTACCATCAGGCCGCCCGTGTGCTTGTTTGTCACCTCCAAAAAGCTAATTTATTTTTATTTTTGTTTCAGGGCCCCACAGTAATAAGAAGCACCGAAATAAAAGTAACCTAAGCGTAGCTCAAAACTAATTGAATACCTCTGCATGAGTCTTAGTAACTATATTAAGGATATTGCTACACTTTTGTATAGCTCTGTGCAACACGTTAGACGGACACAGACTTTAGGGCAGTTGGGACCACGGACATGTGTCTGAGTAGATCACGCAAACATACCTATAGCGCCTTCTACGGAACATTCTGGTCAGATTTTTTTCATTAAGAATTAGATTGCGTTTGACCTTCAAGCTACGACAAGGTCTAAGATAGATCACGTTCACCCAGAAGACGCCTGTTTTAAATTGGAAAAACGTAATAAATTGTTGTTTTACTACGTAATCCTTATGAGTTTTTTGTGATAATGCTAATAATTACACGGTTCAACTCACGTATTAAATGTCACTACGGGCATTTGAACCGTAATTATTAGCATTATTCCAACATGTCTCGCGAAAGTTTAAATTCGAGCTTATGTGTCAGTCGAGATTCGTATCATTATCGATATCAGAATAGAGAAAACATGATTGAAATGTTAAAGTGGTTGTTTGCCCCACTATTAACTGTCGGCGTTCCGCCGGGCTGGTAATTTGGTCTTAGACTGTTGCCTAGTAATAAGATGAAAATCTGGATATCTACACATGTGTCTTATGCCAGTAAAAATAAAGTCTCTGTATAGATATTGACGACCGCTTTGGCCTAGTTGGTAGTGACCCTGCCTACGAAGCAAAAGTATGTTTATCGTCGTCCAGTAACCATAGTACAAGCTTTGCTTAGTTTGGGACTAGGTCGATTTGTGTAAGATTGTCTCCCTAATATATTTTTGAAAGGTGGTCTGTGTATATTGGAGAACTCGACTGTACATGCGGCCTCTATACAGATTTATGTCCGTGGTTACAACGTATATTTGAATTAAATTTAAGCTAGTCTTGGGATCTATTGTACAGAGTTTGACATGCGAGTCCCGGCTTCCGCGGCCAGCACGGCCATCACAGGGCGGCCCGCGACCAGTGTCGCCGCGAGACAGACTATCTGTCTCTTTCTAAGCGTTTCAATTAGAAAGAGACGGGCCGTCCACTGACAGCCGTGCAGAACGGTTATTCCCATGTGTTACCAATTTGTTACCGCTAGTGCTTCATCTGGGATTGTTTTCCAACTTGTTACCTCTCTTAGGTTGTAATAGCTAGGACTTTTGAGATTTGGAACTGGATAAGGCCATGCATTTTTTTTAAAGTGATGTTTGCTTTTGTTTTACATTTTTTATAGCGTGTAACACGCACCTGGCATTAATTCCTTAGGCTTATTATTACAACTTTAACCTTATAGCATATAAGGGAAGGTAGCTATTTGCGCATTGTCTTTTTTTCATTTTGAACCGAAGTTAACAATGGGCACAAAAGCATTGTTCAAAAGACAACCTGTTTATTATGGCCATTCAGGAATCTTAAAAACGTCTCACTATACCAGTCGTCACAAATTGGTGGTTACAGGTGAGACTAACCCGAACGGAACCCTGATATATTGTATAAAGCACATCACTATATCGTGTACGTAAAGACACAATAATGTATAGTTTTCTATCGGTCCCCTACCTTTAGATGGTATATTTTTACACCGCATATTACTATTACAGTGGCGAGCATAATAAGGGTTACACAATTTTATTTGATCACTTGTTCGTTTACGCAACCGGCTCCTGGTCTATATTATGTGATATTGTTAAGTTTAATGTTTAAAAAAAAAACGTGATAGACATTTTTATACATACTTTGTACGTTATATGCTCGCCAGTGTACAAACAGTGTATACTTTCTAGTCTAAAGAACATTGATACAAGTTATTTTGTACATCTACGATTATTATAGACATAAACTGTGAATTTTTTATAGCTTACATGTTTTATCCTTTTTTTATAAAAGATTTTGACGATAGATGTATAGTTATATGTTTTATTACGTATTTTGAGTATTGACGCTTTTTAGACGTTTTGACTATTATAAGCGAGCTTAAAGCTCAATATAAAAAACTAGTTTCCTAAAACATCACATTTTAAAATGATTTACTCCACTGGTGGTCACAATGAAAGCCTCAGTTAGGTTATTTATCGCCCTAGACTTCGGCTCGAACAAATTGCTTTACCACCATATCTAACGTACTATTTATAGTCTGATGTTTTAGGAGTTTTTGACGATGTTTTACATGAACAAGTTTGTATGCTAGTACAGTTAGTTTTCAAAAATATACAATCATGTTGTCAGGAATCCGACTGTCTCTTTGTCCAAGTGATAACCTGTTAACCCTTTTTCAAGTATCATATTATAGGTAATAAACTTATGGAATGCCCCCTCTTGCATGTGTTGGTGACGTATTCGAATAGAAATTACATATTTAAATTGTCTACCACAATTATGAAACTGTCATTAATTTAATAGGCATTACGCGCCAGCTATTGTGAATCGACCTGCACAGTCAGCGTCATATAGTTAGTAGCAGCCAGGGTAGCCAAATACACGTCTTTATTACTGTGAGAATAAGGGTGTTACGAAATATTTGGCTACTCTGGCTGCTACTAACTATATGACGCTGAATGTACAACTTAATAAGATCCAAAACCAATGTACGGGTTAGGCTTAATCGTTTATTTCTGGCTTCGTCCCAAAAACTGGTTACTTTGGGAAAGTATGCACAAAGCAAAGCATTTCCTGGTATTTTGTTAGATTTGGGATATTGAAAATATTTCAAATTTCACAACCTTGGTTTGTTTTCCACATGAAATAATTAGTTGGTTGGATCCTGGACTATATTTATCGTTTAAGATGATTCGAAGCGCGTTCAATCCAATATGTTGTTGTGTTAAGTTATTGTTAAAATGCCATTAATCATTATAATTATGCATTTATCATTTCAATATAATCTTATTTATATTTGTGTCTGTCCTTAACCCTGTTAGTGCTGAACCACTAACTATATCTTTAGCACCAAAGTAGAAACAAAATGGCGCTATTCGCGCCGGCTCACTAGTGCGTGGACTCGGATAGCATGCTTGTGAACTTACATGTACACACACACACACACAGACACACAAACACACGCACCCTGCTGAGCCTCATGACGCCTGAAAATATAACAAGCAGGTTCTAGTTAAATCCCCGGGATTATACACACGAGACTTACCCCCTTATTCATTAAACTTAACAAACCTCTGTTAGCTTGGTTTTACTCTACCTCTGTACGTTAAAGCTATTAATTATTCTCTAATACAGCCATACTCAACCTTTTTTCTACGAGGGCCGCAATAGTAGTTTATGCAACTGATACATAATCGGAGGCCTTAAAACACGAGTGTTTTAAGGCTAAATTATGTACAGTTGCAAGTTGCATACACTACTTTATCTACACACATATCATAAGTACTCTAAGATGGGTTCAGAAGCCGTAGGGAAATGACCTGCATTACTACTATAGTGCTACCTGTACAATATCTTTGTTGCAATCGTGGCTGCATTTACGATATCCGGCGGAGTGTGCATATCGTTCTCGGAGTAACTTCAACTAAAATGTGAATTACAAACAACTTATCACAATTCTACTTTCGTAACAGCAAAATAACCAACAAAGAAATGACAACAGTAATGGCGGCAATTCGATCCTACGTCAAGACCAATGTTTTTTTAAATCGTAGGCAAACGAATGAACCCTATTCTCATGTCACTCGAGCTCAAATGTCGTGCGGTTTATATTAAAAAACATACTGAAGTGACGTTTTGCATCGATAACGGTTTTAATATCTATGGATACTAGAAGAGACCCACTTGAGTTTTGACAGCTGTTCCAAATTGAAACTCATAACGTTACAAAAATCTAAACTGTTATAAGTTATAACATTAAAGTACAGATTTTACCTACTACCACAGACAAGAAAGTTCTCATAGTAAAATTGGTTGTAATAATGCTGGTCATTTCCTATGGTTTCTGAACGCATTTTAGAGCACTAATGATATGTGCGTAGATAAAGACATTTTACCTGAGGACACACCATGTCAAATTTATGGTTTTTATACTAGGATCGCATGGCAGATGGCGGGCCACTCGCAAAACTTCGGCTGGCCGCAGGTTGACTAATATATGTATCTGTAGCGATGCCTATAAAAATATCGGAAAAGTTACTGTTACGAGGAAAAACCTCTTCATTATATCAGGACGGACACATATATGTTATGCTTACGTGTATGTATTAAGTTTGTTAAGGAAAAATGATATTCTCATCGCTTGATGACGTCGTCAATTCTTGTAACTTTGAACGGTTGGGTAACATTGAACGACCTTTTTAAATAATATATTTTGACGACCGTTTAGCCTTGTGGGTAGTGACGCTGCCTACGAAGCTGAAGGTCCTGGGTTCGAATCCCGGTAAGGGCAAATATTTGTCTGATGAGCATAAATATTTCTTTCTGAGTCATGGAAGTTTTTCTATGTATTTAAGTATTTATATCTATTATACATATATATCGTCGTCTAGTACCCATAACACAAGCCTTACTGAGCTTACTGTGGGACTAGGTCGATTTGTGTAAGATTGTCCCTTAATATTTATTTATTGTTTATTTAATATTATAGTCCAGTCAATGAACTGACAACTTGTATGGAAAAATTACAATTTCGGAAATAATTTATAATAGCTTATTTCAATTAAATAGATACCCAGCGAAATAATGTGACAAATTCTCAGATGAATGATAAATTTACTAGCTTCTGAAAAGTCAGAAAAAATATTAATAAAAACCTACATTTTATATATTCATTTACATCTATAATATTCAAGATAAATCATACAAAAAAAGTCAATGCATGCTACATTTAAATCTACATAATTACTTCCGGGTGGAAAGTTTGTCGGATTCTTGAATAAAGCATCTTAGAATAACAATTTAAAATGAAATCAACAAAAAAAACGCTATTATTAATTAATGTTTTTCAAAACCGTATTTTTCCTGGAGTATGAACCCGTAAGGTGTTTTTTGTCAGTTTGAATAAAAAAATGTAAAAAATTCAAGTTTGAATAAAAAAATCTATGTAAGTCTATTTGATAAGCAAATTCTACGAAATCATTAATCATTACTCAAAGAGTATAGCTGAATGTATGCCAATTTAGGCGTGAATTATACAGATACGGCGTAAGGTGAAGGCGCGGCGCCGACATGATGCCGCTTCAAACGATTGTAGACCTTAATACAATGGAATAAGGTTCATTGGTGAATTACACTCAAGAGGCGCATCTACGCCTCGCCGCTTGAGTGTAATTCATGCCGCACATCGCCTACCTAAATTTTATATGAAAAAGTATTAAAGCTTAGTTTAAGATCTGTGACGCTTTGGCGGTTAGCTGTAAGTTTCAGATGTACTTTTTAATACAATCCTTACTAATATTATAAATGCGAAAGTGTGTGTGTTTGTATGTTTGTTCTTCTTTCACGTCGCAACGGAGCGTCTTATTGGAATTAGATGTGTTTAGAAGCTGGAGAGTGACATAGGCTATTTTTTCCAGCGGGAAAACATCTAATTCCCACGGGAAAATTCAATATGTTACATTTTCCTATAACCACGCGGGCGAAGCCGCGGGCATCAGCTAGTAAACAATAAAAGCGGCATCATGCCTGCGCCGCGCCTTCACCTTACGCCGCATCTGTATAATTCGCGCCTTAGACCAGTTTGATAGGACTGGCTTCCCACGAGGCAGGTCGACCCAAAAGTTTATGAATTAGGGTATATAACTTCTCGACATAGGCCTCCCCCAAAGAGTGCCACAATGACCGGTCCTGCGCCACCCGCATCCAGCGGACTCCCGCGACCTTTACCAGGTCATCAGTCCACCTTGTGGGGGTCTGCTCCTTACGGTACGTGGTCGCCACTAGAGAACCTTTCCGCCCCAACGCCCCCGCTGTATATAACGGGTATCAACGCAATTAACATATTGTTTTAAATCTACTTCTGGGCCCATGCAATGTTACCCGACAATTTAAAGTTACCAGCACTGATTGTTCAAAACAATTATTTTATGTTATGCATATTTTAACCGATGAAATAAGTTTTATCAAGTCAATCTATAATCGTGTTATATTTGAATTATTTCTGAGATGGAGTTTGATATTTGTAAATATTTTTATGTTTTTTTTTCTAATATAGAATGGTATTGAAATACAGTAAAATTGCTGTACCTAATTTTAGTTTCGTTGTGGAAGCAATATGGAGGAATGAGTGATCTAAATAAATAAATTTGGTATTGACGACTGCTTTTCATTTTATTTGTCAATGTAGGTATGTATATCTACTTCAATATAGTAGTGGAGATGCGTCGAAAGAAATCAATTTCAAGACAATGGGCATTTTATGCGGCAGCACAAGTATCGTCAAAAATGTAGTTTTTGGCAAAAGCTTATATTGCCGACTGTACTTATTTTGATGTAGTTTTCGTGTATTATAGTAACAAATTAAACTTACGGGGATGCCTTGATTTGAGTCGAACGCCCCCTAGACAGAGACATGCTTATGCCTTCCGCGCACGCGAAAAAGAGATGGGACTTTTTTCCCAATAGTTCCGCGAATGAACTAGTGAGTTTTTTTCTTCCCATTAGTTCCGCGGAACAAAGCATCAATTAAATGCTAATATTTTATAATCCCATTAGTTCCGTGCGTTATCGTACATAATAATATAAAAACCGGTCAAGTGCGAGTCTGACTCGCGCACCGAGGGTTCCGTACAAACTATCAATTAACTCAAGTCAAGGTAAAGTAAATGTCCCAATATTTGTTAAATTACTTATTTTAACCCAACACAACAGAATTCAATTTCAAACAACGAATAACTTTTACACCAAGACCATCGAACTACCAAGACAATAGGAATGCGGACTAAGATTTTTTTACGATGCCATTCGAACCAGTTTTTGGAGAGGAACAAATGTTTGTATGGGAGCAACTACAATTAAAGAACATAAATACCCAAACATTTGAGACAAAGATTGACGTCGCTGGCGGCAGCGGAAAACGCTTCATACTGATAGTGATAACGTACCCACGCATGACGTCACTTGTACAAAGTAGTGTACAAAATCCGGTAAATTGTTGTTTCGGTCGCGAAATACTGCATTTAAGTACATAGTTGTCATACAATTTTCTTTCTATAAAGCGTAAGGATTCTATTGGCAGCTTTAAATTTACTCTTGGACAATAACAAAAAATGCATCATTATTCTAAATTTTCAAGGTTCATATCTTTTTATGATTTTAATTACATTTTATAATTTATACTTAATTACGATATTTTGATGGTTTACTATCCATTTAGCATCACTACGTTATCAATTTGAACATGAGGCCGCATGCCTATTGGATCGCGATCTTTTTTTAACCTGCTATTGAAATATACCCGTCCCAACCCCATTAATTCTAGAAAATCTTAACAGCGCGAAGTAGGAATGGGGTCAGCGCCATCTATCGGCCCCATTTGGTACTAACGTGCAAGGGCAATGAGCTTAGTATGTATGTTGGTGTTTTATCACGTGAACCGATCTCGATTTTTTTATTTTATTTGAAACAGAGTAGGTACTTCTATTATAGTCTTATAGGAATTACAAAACAAAAAAATACTTATAAAGTTGATTAAATTGCAAACTTAACTAGGAAATGATTTTTGAAAATAAAACAAAAAATACGCTAGATACAGTTTTTTTTTTACTTTTCAAGTAATATTTATGTTTATCTTAATCACAAGTAATTATTTCAAATTTTTCGCTTGGATAACTTTGGAGATAAGGGGGGGGGGGGATTTCAAATTGATAGCTCAAGTAGTTCGTGAGATATTTCACTTTGTGACAGACAGACAGACAGACAGACGGACGGAGTCTCACCATAAGGGTTCCTTTTTTACCTTTTTTTGGTACGGAACCCTAATAAGGCGGAGGATTTTAATGACTCTAAGGCAGGTCGGTGTAGGTACGACGACGAGCGAAGCGAGGAAGAGTGTTAGGTGTACTGCGACCCTACAGCGCGCGAGCGAAGCGAGCGTGCCGCGGCAGGGGCCGGCGAAGCGCCAGAACCGACGAATAAAATATATTCGAAAAAAATATATCCGTAATCATTGTTGTGACATATTTTAGAGAAATCCCTAGGTAGGTACATATTTTAAGTGTATAAGTTTATTGCGTAACTATTCGAGTATTGAATCCATATGTCAATTAGATTAATTAATTCTAGTCATATTTAGAAGAATATTTTATTTATTACAGTCGTTATTACACGCAAAATTTTAAACAGAAATAAACAGAACCACAATTGCGGCCAGTTCATACACAACCTGACTTTGTGATGACCTTTTTGTCTTTCTTTTTCTAGTTCCTCATCCTGAAAATACTAATACATTTTTTATTTTTTTTTATATTACCCAAATAATTACACAGCTTTTGTACATACACAAATCTTCGCCGGCGAATTCATTCACAAGAAAACTAACAAGCATTCTTTCAATTAGTTAATTTGATTGCACTATTTCCTATCTGAACAACACATTTCGAAAGGGTCTCCCCTACTCATGTAAGTTCGGCGGGCAACATTATGACACCACCGAGCTGATCAGGTGACGGAGACGGAACCACAAGGTGACCATACTCGTAGCAACGCCTAAACTACAAAAGACACTTATTGACAGCCACTGGCGTTTTATATTAGGGCTTTTTCCAAAAAAAGTGTAGGTAGTTACATAAACTTTTTTACAGTACATATGGCGCTACTTTCCCGCACTAGTGCGGAAAAGAGTACTTTTCGTGCATATGTCGAAACTTTAAAGAGCCATATATGTACAGTAAAACGTTGTACGATACACGTGCGAATAGGTAATTCGCAACTCGTGTCGATTTAAAACACTCCCTTCGGTCGTGTTTTAATTTATCACCACTCGTTGCGAATTTCCTATTTTCGGCACTTGTATCGTAAATAACTATTGAAGTGAAAACTTCTTTAGCGGCGCTGAGCACTTTTTGGGATGGGGAAAAATTGTTAAATACGCGACAGAGTTTTGTGACGTCAGATGTGAAGGAGGTCACTTTTTGCTGCTAGCCGATTCGACTTCATTCAAAACTGAACGCTATTCGTAAGAGTATAAAGCCGTTAAACACTTTTTGCAATAGCATATTCTGCAAATAAATTTGTAATAATACCAACGCATCCTTCACCGTTTTGCTATTGAGAAAATTCGAATAGTTCGAATTTGGACGTTATTCCTAAAGAGATAAAGCTTAGAAAAATATTTACCAACGGCAAAAACAAATTGATATTTTGGTCGCCACCGTGCACCGCCATCTGCTGTTCTTGCAAATTTGAATAGTTCGAATTTAGACGTTATTCCTAAAGAGATAAAGCTTTGAAAAATATTTGGCAATGGCAAAAATAAATTGGTATAGTGTTTGCCGCCGCCCGTCGGCGCGCCGGACCCCGGCACCGTTGCGCCGCGGCGGCGCGTTGGGCCCGTCGCACCCAACGCGCCCGCGGGCCGTCCGCCTAAATAATTGATAATTGTTTATAATATAAATTTGCGTCAAATTCATTTTTAGGGTGACACCGTAGAGTCGGCTTAGCTCAGTAATCATCACTACTAGAAAACTGTGGCATCGGCAAACTCGGCATGGGTATATAAATCAATTACACCGACAAAACAGTATTTCAAATATGTGATTGGTTTGCGAGATATTGGCTAATTTTTGTTCGAGGTATGTGTCCCCCCCCCCTGCCGGCTAAATGGCTACTACTGGGGATGTGATAAAATAATTCGTGGTAGTCGTACACACAGCAACACACCTAACTAACCATACCGTGAAAACCTAGAACCTTATTACAATGCACTTAAGGTCAGATTAGATTTCCGATGGTCACTTAGCTGTGTTGTCGACTGTACCTACATATAATGAAATTAAAAGGAAAACTATCACGGACAAGTAGGCATAAGTAGTTACCGAGTAATAGTCGACCAACTTAATGTGTACTTGGAAATGCCAACTTTCGTACAAAACATTTAGTTTGCGCGTGCGTCGATGTAACTAAGATAGACAGGCAACTACGGAACCCTACACAGCGCGTGGCTCGATACGCACTTGGCCGGTTTTTATATATAGTCGCGTGACGCACTGGAAGAAAAAAATACATAGTAAAATCAGGGACAATCTATTTCTTCTATATGGATCGATAGTAATTAACGATTCTGAGTAACTAAGAAATACCCAAATCAATTGAATTCTGCAAAAATAAGCTCATGAATACTTTTTATTGTTTAATTTATCATATCACTATGTACCTAATCAGGGTTTTCCAATGCGTTGGTAACAAGGAAAACAGCTCTCGAGATAAGGCACAGCCGAGCTCCGTTAGGTTACCGATATGAAACGAAAAACATCACTATCATCAAGGGAATAATGTTATGTAAGATCGAAAAAGTAAAATCAAAAAAAATTTCGAAAAACATGACAGCTTTTTAAAAAAAAATATAGCCCTTGTCACTCCTACGATTAAGAGGAATCCAACGACATCTCATATGTCTAAATCAGTCAAATCGTTAAGGCTGCAGGCTATGCCAAAGAATTGAGACATACACACTTACCTTCGGCAGTCGGGTAATAAGGAGTACATTCTGTCAAACGATACAATAGTTATTTGTGTCACAAGGGAGCAAAATAGTATATTTACGGCGAGGGCGGTGTATTGAATCCTGAATGTAGCTAGGGATCCTACAATAGAATCCTGAGCGTAGCGAGGGATTCTAACGTAGAATCCTGAGCGTAGTGAGGGATACAAGTGTTAACGCCCGAGACTACAATAATTTTGCTACTGAGTGACACATACTATTTTTCACACTGACTATGAAGAAATTTAAAAAAGATACTGTTAAAGTTGATTAAGGAGTTTTAACAAATTTTCTTAATTTTTATTATACTCATTTGTAAATATTACGAAAAATTCATAAATAAAAAAAAAAGACCGGGTGGCTCCGGGAGTGCCGGCAGAAGTGAAAACTTGCGAATAGCTTTAATTATAAGTATTAATAAAAAACCTCCCCCTCCAGCTTCGTTTATGTCATGTAGGTAGAGGTACCTTCGTTCGCTTACGCTGTTTCAGACATCCCTCTTGGGCGTTTTTCGGGTAGGAGCCCATAAGTATTCAAGATGTGTCAAAGAACACTCCCAAATTCTCAACAGAAAAAAGACGTTTGATTGGCTCTTTGGCTCAGACCCAAGCATACCTACTGGGCATAATATAAAGGGATGCGTGAACGGCTGAAAGTACACAACAAGTTGGTGATATTAAAAAGAAGTTGGTTTTCTATAGTCTACTGCCATACCAACTCCATGACACCTTGCAAGAACTCACAGTCAGTCAGCTCTTTGCTCTACGCCGTATACCAGTTTTATGTCGTCACCGTACATTTACATCGGGCCGACCGAAAAATGAACTGAGGTCACTTGGTTAACATGATGCCAAACAATAAAGTTCCTAAAATGTCATATAATACCTACACATCTAGAATTTTTATAACCAAACGAACTCAAAGTCAATGTCTTATATGAAATTATCATGTTATTGTTATTGTGACCCCCTGACACCCCTATCATAGTTTATTAGGTACCGTGTATGTAAAAGATTCGTATAATGAAGTAGCTATATAAACACATAGCAGAACCGACTCGGACATTCGACTCGTGAATTTCATTCGGATACATTGTGTAGGCAGGTTTACCTATACTTCAAGGAGCCATGGACCTCTTTGCATCCTTCGCCGTGCTGCTGCTGGCCACTGCAGTCGCCGGGAAACCTGCCGCATCAGCAAACTCCATCGGAAACAATGGCCACAAGTTCAACATAACAACTGCCTTTACAAAAATCATCTCAAGTAACGACCTATCCACCCGCGACGCCATCTACATAACGCCAGAGCTCCTGTTTGTGGGGAAATCGAGAGGGGATATATTGAGATGCCTGTACAGGGACCCCAGCGTGTGCGAAATGTTCTACTCGGACACCAGTAACACTGCACTCACCTCAACGGTTATAAGCGGGGAATACCTCTACGCGTCGTTGGCTACCGGAGTAATGCTCAGGTGCCACCTGTATCAGAAAAACTCTTGCACAAAATTCAACACCTTCAGTATTTCTATGAATTGCTTAGCTATATCGGCTGGTTATATCCACGCGGGCTTGGACGACGGACGAATGGTGAGGTGCGACTTGGATCAACCAAACAAATGCACGACTTTGAACCAGTTCTCAAAGAAGGTAACGTCCTTGGGCGCGACGGATGAGTACATTTTCGCTGGATTACAGTCGGCGCAAATTTGGCGCTGCTCGTTGAGTTCAGAAAATAGTTGTCGCATGCTTCACGCAGCAGGCAGCACAATAGTCGAAGGAATGGCCGCTGTTGAGAACACGGTGATCTCAGTTACGCAGAGCGGGACTTCTTGGAACTGTACTCGAGATGTGTGTTCCAGCGAATCTATTCCTTCGTCGGGGTACACAAGTATGGCACTGTTCGACGGGTCACTTTATGTAATGCGCAGTTCGAATATATCGATTTGTCATTGGGGTATGGGTCCCCGCAACTGTTCACCCTACGAGAATTATGAAGGAGCTATTAGCATCTCCTTTGCCTACAGTACTCATAAGATGCAGGCCAGATTTGTAAATGAAGAGAAGACGTGCTTGTCCGGGGCGCGGTGCCCGCCGTTCATGGTCTACTACAAAGTGAACGAGCGCCCGATGCTGGAAGTGTTCGTAAAACATGGAAAATTGTATAATTCTGAAGGCGTCTTAGTGGATACGGCGGATGCAGATGTCGCGCATTCAGGCCGAGCCGCTATATTCGCAATGGGTGCCGACGGGCAAGTCTTGGTGTCGAAAGTAAGGCACAATAGCGTTCTGCGGACCTCGAGCTTATTCGCCGGGCATCCTGTAGCTGGCGCCGGCGAGATGGTAGTCGAGAACGGAGTCATAAAGAGCATAAGGGCGTGCTCCGACCACTACCGGCCCACGGTCGCGCTGAACCAGCAGGTGATCAACGTTTTACGTTTGAAAGGTTACACGGACAGGATCGATAATCTGCCGTGCTGCAGGAGCAACGAGTGCGGCCAGGGGGATGTAGAGAGCAACACGGCTTCGAACGAAGAGCGAGTGAGAGTCCAGTGATAATAGAATAAGGTTAAAATAATGTACTTATTCGACAAATTGTTCGTCAATCTAAGTATGTAGTTGTAGGTACCATATAGTTACATATACACGATGATGTTTCGATTCGTGATCAGACCCCGTATCATGGTCGGCCTTATCACGCGATAAGTGACAAGATAGGAGCGTCGTCTCGTTCTATCGAACGGTGTCAGCCAGTGACACCTCTATCTTGTCACTTATCGTGTGATAAGGCCGACCATGATACGGGCTCAGGAGTAAATTTTTCTAATTCTGTAATTGATAGCAAACACGATTAACTCGAAGTTACCTACAACAAACGTCCTTTTTTTTCAGAATAAAACTGAATAAGGAATTACTTTATGATTCAAAATCATCGTCACACTAACGGTAGTTTGCGAAAATTTGACGTATGTGTGTTTGACGTATCTAGTTAACTTCAAGAAATGTACGGTGACCAAACATTCAGTGGACATTAGTGTTAACTAATTGAATGATAATTCATTCAATTTAATTAACTAAACAGTGATTTAATTGCATGAGACCTAATCCATTGAAATCCGTTTTGGCTGTTAATCAATATTTTCCGACTCCTGATCACGGATTAAAAGTCACCGTGTTATTGACATCCTCGTCAAGTAGAGATTTTTCCGACGGTATCAAAACGGGAGCGGAGTTTATACCTATCATAACTGATAGTAAGATAGTTATAAAAAACTTAGCTGAGATAATATAGTTATATCTAATGATATAGATAGTTGTAATGCGAAATATAGTAATACAATAATACAATACAATACAAATATGTACTGTTTCATGCTCACCTGAATATATGAAACTAATACAGAACTTATAAACTTACGAGTAGAGACAAACAACTGGCGGTTTTATTGCTAGAAAGCGATATCTTCCAGGCAACCTTTGGTGGAAGTATAATATAAAAGCGGTTCATAACATAACTATCTGTGTCTATGGTTAACAGATGATCGTTCTAAGTTTTCTCAATCAGAAAGAAACGGGTATTCTTTATGACGTATCATTTGGTTACATTTTACACCCCAACACAGACCCTCACCAGAGGCCCTAGCATGATAGGTTTTATCGCGTGACGTTTCAGTAAAACGTGATGATAAAACCTATCGTTCTAGGGCCTCAGATGTTTTATTTATCGTTTTCGCCAATGATATTTCGCGGCCTATCTCCTTAATTTTATTTAAAGGTAGGTACAAACGACAACGGTCGGTGTTGTAAAACGCCAAATTGCCGTCTCAGTGCGCGTCACATTTAAAATATGTGAAATTATATTTATAACTTGTAGCGTCGTGAAATGGATTATAATTTATTGAAGTGAAAACTTCTTTAGCGGCGCTGAGCACTTTTTGGGATGGGGAAAAAATATTAAATACACGACAGAGTTTTGTGACGTCAGATGTGAAGGAAGTCACTTTTTGCTGCTAGCCGATTCGACTTCATTCAAAACTGAACGCTATTCGTAAGAGTATAAAGCCGTTAAACACTTTTTGCAATAGCATATTCTGCAAATAATTTTGTAATAATACCAAGGCGTCCTTCACCGTTTTGCTATTGAGAAAATTCGAATAGTTCGAATTTGGGCGTTATTCCTAAAGAGATAAAGCTTAGAAAAATATTTACCAACGGCAAAAACAAATTGATATTTTGGTCGCCTGCTGGTCTGCGTCGGTCTGCTGTTCTTGCAAATTCGAATAGTTCGAATTTAGACGTTATTCCTAAAGAGATAAAGCTTTGAAAAATATTTGGCAATGGCAAAAACAAATTGGTATCGTGTTTGCCGCCGCCCGTCGGCGAGCCGACGGGCCCGTCCGCCTAAGTAATTGATAATTGTTTATAAATTTGCGTCAAATTCATTTTTAGGGTGACACCGTAAGATGTCACGTGACCTGATCAAAAAACTGTTACAATGTTATTGAGTTTTCACTTCTGCCGGCACTCCCGGAGTGCAACCCGGTCTTTTTATTTTTATTTTAAGGTGATACATGGTGATACGCAAAGTATACAGCGCCAAAACTGCGAAAATAGGAACTCTTTTACGTCACTGTCCCATCAGTAGCTATATAGCTACATATTCTTCATGTGTGAAATGGGCTCCGGCCGCCAAAGACGTCCGAATAAAAAACCGCGTGTTCACAGGTGTTGTATTCAATAGAGGGCGATGACGGCTTGAAGCAGAACCTATGTGTAGGGCGCTGAAGGCTCCCCTCCATATATCGGCGCGTAGCGCGCTAGGAGTGTTCAGGTGCGAAATTAATTTCATGGTCCGACTTGTTCGTTCCAATTAAAAACCGTGTGTAGACAAGCGTGTATTCAGTAGACGCCGATGTTGGCGAGCGCGTGCGTGAGGATGATCTGGTGCGTGTCGCGGAAGACGGTGCGCACGTTGTCGGTGTCGGTGGCGGTGGTGTGGTGGAAGTAGCACTCGCGCGCGCGCAGCGCCGCGCCCACCACGAACCGCTCGGCTGACGGCGCGGCTGCGCGCCGCTTCTGCTTCTGTGTCACGTCCTGAAATATTGTACTTATCATCATCGTCGTCGCCGTCGTCGTCGTCGTCGTCGTCGGCATCATCATTGTTATCATTATTATCATCATCATTAACAACATCATCATAATCATCGTCTACAGTCCATCTATTTTTCTTTGTAGCTAATTTTCTTTCGCCATTATCCCAAGTCGCATACCTAATTTCCCATTCTTGAAATTTACCATCCACGCACTATATTATTACGGCAGCGAATTTATTACTCTCATTCATTACGCTTACAGCTTACGTATTCCTGACAGCTTGCCCTTTGGACATCTGAAGCTACCTAACGAACCTAACCTTACCTTACTCTTTCGCGATTGCAATGGTTTTCCTACAGGGAAGAAACATCGAGACGTAATAAAATACGATACGGGAGCAACACGACCGAGGAAGTAAGCTGCAGTGGAACAAAGCTACTTAGATTAATCGCGTTCTGGAAAAAATACGGAAAGATAATTAGCTACAAAGAAAAATTGCGTTTGGGGTAAGCGATCTAACAAACCAAAGCTGATTTCATGTAGCATTATCACGTCCCCACTTTACTCCGGGAAGCGGGGGGCAGTGCCCTCAGCACGCTCCTCCTAAAAATTTTGGCTCACTGACCCAAAAAGGGTCTTGGCCTCCGCAACGAGAGCACGCCACTTATCCCGATCCTGCGCCACTTCCGCACTCCATCTAGTATATGCACATTGTACATACAGCGAACATCTGTTTGATGAAGTCCCTGGTCCGCTCGTACTCCCCGCCAGGGCCTCGCCAAGCGTTGTACTCCGGGAAGAAGGGGGCGATGCCCCCGCCCCGTTCCACCTTGCGCCGGAGCAAGTCCTGCTTGTTCAGGAACACTATCAGACCCGACTCCAAAAGGAATCTGAAAACATGTTAGGGTATCTCAAAAAAAAACAGGACCATTGAAGGCGATAACGGAATGACAGCACCCAAATTGAAGATCACTGATGTTGGGTAACCAATGTCGGTAGAGAAATGGGCTAGTGTAGGCTGGAGTAGGCTTCTTCTTCTCCCTTGTCGTATCCTCATGGCTGAGGGACGTGATGGCTGTGGGCGCTCTTCACCATCACTCTCCATAGCTGCTCGGTCCTGGGCTTGATGCATGCTGGCCTGAAGTGTGGCTCTAGCCACAGATGTTACCGTGTCCGACGTGGAGTAGGCTTCGTTGTCTGTTTATCATTAGGTTTCACAGTGCTGCAAGTTACAATTTTAAAGGTCTAGATTGGCAAAACTGAGGTACTTGACCAGTAATGTAACGACTGGCCATTTGAGCTGTGTTGCTTAGTCTTATACAATCAATGATGAATATAAGAATTCACATAAAAATCAAGTTTTAACCGACTTTAATTCAGTACTCTGCAAGCCACATGAACAATTATTTCCACATTTCCTTTCCACTTTAACACTCTAACATTGATTATTACAGAAAACAAACCAAATCGCTGTACTATGTGGGCCGAAAATATTCGAGGAATTTTTCCTTTGACTATTTCCACGGAATCATATCAGAATCTGTGACGTATTTTTGTAGATTTAAGTAAATCAACATCATCAACTGATGGAGTGAGTTCCTCCAATTCACCACTTTTGTGATTTCCGGGTGTAAATACACGAGTTATAATAGAAGATACCAAAATTACTATATGCGTGCGTAATATATTTGAGGAGTTCCCTCAATTCCTCATGGATCCCATCATCCCGACTCTAGAGTATAGGCAATACCTAGGAAGACTTGATAGGAATATCAGACCACAAAACCACCGGACACTTACAAGTAGTACAACTGTCATTTAACATGTCAATAGGTCTAGTAATAGTAATGTGCGTTGGGGAGGAAAGGTTCTCGAGTGGCGACCGCAAGGGTAGACCACAAGGTGGCTTGAAGACCTGGTAAAGGTCGTGGGAGTCCGCTGGATACCGACGTATGGGACGTCTTTCGGCTGATATGATGATGAGTATAAGTAGTACCTGCTCTGCCACACGTCTTCAAAAAGAGTGAGCGCTTCCTTCAGCCTGTTGGTCGTGCCGTCCTCCCGCAGGGTCTGGTCGAAGTCGCTGCAAGCCACTAGGAACCAGATGGCGTGGATGCCTTCGAACACCTGTTAGAACAATGGTATAAACTAGGTGCAGTCAGCATCAAAACGAAGACGTCGAAAGTTTTTATTAAAAGGGAATAAGAGCGTTTGACGTCTTCGATTGTGTACTTTTGATGGTGACTGTACTATATACCATACTTTGTGAAATGTGAAAAATGCGAAAGGAGTCCACTCAGCACAATGTCGAGCCACAGAGGATGACTCGACACTGATATTATGTGGATCCTTGAGTTGCACGTCACTGACTGCACTTTCATCGTAACACGTTACAGAACAAGTGAATCAATAGATATTTCGAAAACCCCAACTGCTTTTTTACAAATATTATAATGCCTATGCCTATGGCACTCCTAACGACAACACATATCTACATATGACGAAACCCGTCAAACGGTTTAGGCTGCCAGAGAATAAGACACAAATACATACGCTCGAAAAACATAACCCTCCTCTCCTTCGGCAGTCGGGTAAAAACCAGGACATATTAATATTATCTTAAATATAAAAATGTTCGCATTACGATTTATCTATTTATTCAAACTATTAAAATAACCAGAAGTTACATATCTAAGCCGGGACACGGAAATGCAAGCTTCTGCCCGCGACGACTCTCTCCGCGTGGAACTCGTTTATTTATACCGTAGCTCCATACAAACTTTCATCTCCCACCTCACTCCCTCATAACAGTTAGTGCGTAGCGAATAACAGCCCAGCACTGGCTGAGCAACGCCAAGGTATCAGGGTAAAGCCCAACCAGGAAAATAAAAAACTTCGCTATGTTGCGGAAAACTATTGGAACTAATTGCTTCAACTGGCAACAGTAACTGAAGACGTCATTAATGCCATCTATAAATTGCTGTCAAAGTGAGGTGTCGTTGGTATGTGTAAAATGCCGAGAACTATTAAATGCAGCGAAATTAAATGTGACTTAATGGGGTCTATACATGTAATGATTTGTCAGCCCCAATTTATCAGAAGCTGACTAATTGCTATTGTCTGGAGGCATGTTGTGCTGCTGATCCAACTGTCAAACGAGTTGTACTGAGAAATTGCATGCACATCTGTGGAGCTAGCTCAACAGACGCCGCGCCGCGACGCGAGTAGAGAACGATCTACCCTCCTCTTTTTAATTTGCACGGTGCGAGTGAGACAGGAGACGCTCAGTCGCGCGCGAAGCGACTGGGCAGCAAGTCGTGCTGGACGTACTGGTCGGATTGTTACATCTGTACGCCAAACGCAATTATGACTTCGACACGTTGTAGGTACTGACAAATTGGGCTAAAATCACATAATCTGTATAAGAAAAGTGATTCACAATATGACGAAGTATTTGTCGGAGAGAAAGTCTATAGGATTAGACTGTATTCCTCTAAATAGCATCACCGACCTTTTTGTCATGACTGGTAGGTACATCATATAAGGTCAGGGTATGTGCGCCTCATTCATCATTCAGTCATATATATCAATATCAGCACTTACCCCGGAGGCGCACTTTCCCCTGTGGCGCACATACCCGAACTGACCCTAGTATTTTTTTAGTGTTGCCATTATGATTGCTAATTTAGCGCCCCCAGCACAGCAAAATCGAAAAAGCTCGCGCGCCGTCGCGTGATAGCCGTGCTGGTCGGGCTTTATCTACACTATCTACATACATAGTCTGTGGCAAACGCGCAAACAAACGTGTTGACCACGCGCGCTCCCTTCGCTGGCGTATAGTTGCAAGCGTGACGTTCATATGGCGTTGGTGAGCTCGCCGATAGCTTGTCCAGAGCCGAGGCAATTCCGTTGCGGTATGGAGTTTTCCTGGCCGTGGTTTATTTCATCCATTAGCTGCACGAAAAGTATTAAAAAAAAACATTGAATAACCTACCTGAATCCATTTCTTCCGTTCTCCCCTTTGCCCACCGACGTCAAACATCCAAAACTCTTGAATGCCGCCGTGCATAGATTTAGGCACCTGAAAAAAGCAAGTAACCTTTGTTAAATCACGTCACACCTGGTACACCTGCCCCCCTAGCACACTAGGTTTTATGTCCGACATAAAGCATTTGTCCCTCTTGCACTCGCATATTGGCCAGAATGGGACGAATGCTTTATGTCCGACATAAAACTTAGCGTACTAGCCCCTCTGGCACACCTATTAGCCAACAGGCAACAAAGTGACAATTACCGCCCGCTACGCTTGCAGAATATAAACAGATAAAACGTTATGTTTGGGATCATTGAAACTCTCTCAACGAGTAGTTCATAGCAGTGCAAAACAAATGAAATCAAAACATTATTCGAATACCCAACTGCTTTTTAGGGTTCCGTACCCAAAGGGTAAAAACGGGACCCTATTATTAAGACTTCGCTGTCTGTCCATCCGTCCGTTCGTCTGTCTGTCACCAGGCTGTGTCTGTGATAGCTAGACAGTTGAAATTTTCACAGATGATGTATATTTCTGTTGTAACAACTGTCGCAACAACAAATACTAAAAACAAAATAAAATAAATATTTAAGGAGGGCTCCCATACAACCAACGTTTTTTTTTTTTTGCTGTTTTTATAGATAATGGTACGGAACCCTTCGTGCGCGAGTCCGACTCGCACTTGGCCGATTTTTTGAAGCTGCACTCACCTTTACTTTGAATTCTATCTTCTGGATACCAGAAGTTTTCTGACGACACCTCAGTATATCCGCATCGGGAGGCATGTAATCCGGTTTCTCTATAAGATCTATCCTATCCAGGAAACTGCAAAGAAAATCATACTTATATTATAAATGGTAAAGTGTGTCTGTCTGTCTGTCCGTCTGTCTGTCTGTTTGTTACCTCTTCACGCCTAAACCGCTGAGCCGATTTAGATGAAATTTGATATGGAGATATTTTGAATCCCAGGGAAGGATATAGGATAGTTTTTACCCCGGAGATCATCCCCTAAGGAAGTGAAATAGGGGTGATTTTTTTTTTGCAGTTACGATAAAAACTAGTTTACATAATGTAGTTAATAAAATACTTTGTGAGGACGCACTTATACTCCAGTAAAAATACGGTTTTATAAAACATTAATATAAGAGTCCCCAGGACGCTCGACTCTGGTTCTCATTTTAAAATGACATGCTAGAATAAGAGATGAAATTTTGTATACACTATGGGATGGATACGCCATGTCTAGGCCGGACACTAGACCAAAAAAAAAAAATGTATACATAATAAAATAAAAAAATATATAATGCAACATTAGCAATATCCACTAGTTTCCGGTTACATGTTAAGGATGACTTACACCACAACGGGCCGTGTCCGGACCGGGCCGGGACTGATCTGCTTCCGTTCCGAGCCGCGGTTGTTAGGCAGATCGGCCGTGAAACGTTCGTGTTTCAGTCGAGCGGCCGCCGTATGAGTGTCCAAGGTTTTAACAAGGGGTATGTTCTGTCCCTTTTTCGCAAAACGCAACTTCATATGAAACGATGACGCTGGAAGATTGTGACGTCGCCGGGCCTTGCCGACACCGAGCCGCTCCCGATCCTCGGCCATGGCCCGGCCAGTCTTGGGCATGGCTCGGCCGCGCAAAAACGCCTTAGTCTTTCTTAGAAAACGGCCCTGACCGGACACGGCCCGTTCTAGCGTGAGTCATCCTTTATTCCATCATGCTGTTTTAAAATTACGTTTGTAGCCGTCTTGAGTCTTAACCGCGCGGCTACATTAGCTCCATGGTATGGTAATAAAATCTTGGGTTACTTACTATTCAGCGCTGTCAATCAGCTGGTATTCATTCGATCTTTTGAAACACTCCCGTACACCGCTGTCTCGCCAGAGAGCCCGGACGTAGTCGAAATATTCCTTCAAAATAGAAAGTTTAAGGATTAGCGCGTCAATTTTTGAAGAGGACGTTTTTTCGACATTTGTATGGCTTTTTTTTTTTTGGAATATTAGATTCGTACCCATAATGTCAGGTAGACTTTTTAAAAAGAAAAATTATGGTGCATGAGGCACCACTCTGTTTCTAATGGTTAGCCAGATATTGATCCTTTAAAAAAACCGTGCCATACAAATGTCGTCAGTGCCATACAAATGTTGACATCGCCATACAAATGTCGATATAGTGCCATAAAAATGTCGATTCTGCCATACAAATGTCGATAGCGGCATACAAATGTCGGCGAGTGCCATAAAAATGTCGATTTTGCCATACAAATGTTGAAAAAGTTTATAATATTTAAAAAAACCTCGTTATTTAGGTAGTATCTCCAGTTTACGGTTTATGATTATATTTCAAAATAATCAAAATCACTGAGAAAACAGATTAAAGTCAGTAGGGGCAAGTACGCCACCGGGGTAAGTGCGCCTTTCATCAAAAATAATGAAATGTACAGATATTACACCTCTTCTTTGATGTTGGATCCATGGGTAACCAAGTAAAACAAGTTTATTGCACTGATCATGAATGTATAATGTTGTTTTGATGAAAGGCACACTTACCCCGGCGGCACACTTGTCCCTACTAACTCTATTTAATTCCGTCTAAGAGAAGGAAGCAATAGCATTTAAATGAATACAAAAAAGGAGCATATAATGATATGGTAGCTAAGAACAAATGCAAGCGTCACGGAACCATTGCCTAAACTGAGGTAAGCTTTACTAAACTATTAAGTGACTAGCGCTTACAAACGAGTGGTTAACACATTAAATTACGTCTAAAAAAGTAATTTAAAAATAAATAAATAAAACAAAATATTCTGTGATAAATTATATTTCAAAAAACAAAATGACGTACTTTTAAAAATTAACAATATTGAATCATATCCTAATAATTACAATTTAGTAGTATAATCAGATCACATGCATAATTAAAAAAAAAGTATCGGACGGTAATATCGTCATCGTCGTAATTGCTGTTAATAAATGTAATTACTCCTATATTGAAATAGGTAATTTAGAGAAATGTTTTGTAAAATACTAAAAAGCAACATGTTTCTCATCATGAATCAATGCGATTTTTTTGTGGGGTAAATCAAAACAAAAAAAAAGTACTGCAATAACGGTTCTTTTGCAATATCAGTTTAAGGTCCAAACCTTAAACTGATATTGCAAAAGAACCGTTATTGCAGTTCTTCGAAATTACCCCACGTTTACGAAATTACCCCCCTACAAATGATATTTGTTTTTTTTAGTTACTTTTATTTTTAAATCGAGCAATATTAAAAAAAAAGTATTTTACCCAAGGATTTTCACAAATATATCCAATTTTACAAAAATGGCATCACTCATAAGGATCACTTCATAATTTGTGACTTTCAAGTCCAAACATGAACCATACTCTCCACTCGCCCAAAAATATATCGAAAATACCCCATGTGACCTTAATTCATTTTTCACTAACTAGTACTGGGTTAGATTTTCTTAAAATGATGTATAATTTAATTATGTATAAACTCAATTGGCAAAGCAGCAAGGTTTTATTTGTACCAATAAGGGCCTTTGGTACATAATCATTTCCACAAAATATTGCATCAACCCATCCATCAAACGCAGTACTTTATTTTTCGTACAATATCTCCCAAAATAATTACAATAATAAAACTAATAAAAAAAACGATATTAATGGATATGGAAACGATATAAATGATTTTTTCATGTTTTATTTTGATTTTGTTTTGAATCGACATTTGTATGCCACGTTCGACATTTGTGTGGACAAAATAGCCGTACAAATGTCGCCATACAAATGTCGACATGAACGTTTTTTGGCAGTCATTCATAAACTATTAATTGTATTCACTAATTAGTTAAACACGAAACTCTTACCTCATATTGCTAACCATTGTTATGAAAGACACATTTTTATTTCAATCGTATATTAAAAAATAAACGCCCATACAAATGTCGTGTTAGCCGTACCAAAATACATCGAATAAAGACTTACCTGTTTCCTCCGTCAAAAATACCGGCACTGCGTCCACTCCCGATGGCGGTTGAAGCCCAACTAACGAGTCATCGTATCGTAAAGTAAATATAACGGTGGGCCAATAGAAAAACTAAATATATGGTCTTGAACATGAGTCCTAAAAAAAGGGTCGCGCGTGGGACAACTACTAAAAAGCTTCACTAGTGTTAATTATTCATGCATTAATTATGTAACATACTTTAATTAATACGCTAATAAATGTTCTTTATAACAGTACAAGTTATTTATTTGTACGTTGCTGTAGTACATAGTTATGATTTTTTTTTGAGCTAAACCACAAGTGTGACACGCGAAAAAGCGGTAGATTTCGCTGTTTTAGGATTTCAAAAAATTTTTTTTTCATAATCTATTAATATTTAAGGTATTGAAATATATATTTTAAGTACTTTATAATACACAGAATGCAAATATATATGTATCAATACTCTATATTAAACTGATTTGAAATTATAGCCGTGTGACAGCGAAAACAGCCCGTTTGAAAATTGACCCAGCATTAGAAACAAAACAATACAACCCCCTTCGTGCACAACACAACAATGCCCTCATAGGGCGTTGATGTGCCACGCTACTGCAGCGCGTCAGCAATGTATACACTTTACAGCACCGCTATTCTGAAACTGGTTTCAAGCTCACCTCAACGCGCACACACAATATACCTTGACGCCGCGATTCGTAGGGACTAATTGTAGGTTGAGATCTAGTCTAATCTAATCTAATCTAATGATTTTATTAGGAGCAGATGGTCCATTCAAGGAATTAATAGGATGATAATAGAGGTGGGTGTCAAAAATAGCCAAAAAACGATGACGTAATATATGGACAAGCCCTTAAGGTGGATGTCACACTGCGACGCATCTCCGGACGGCGGAGGTGCGTTTCTCGTTGTATGCGAGTACCTCAGTTTGTATATAAATTCCGTGTGGTACGACACACTGCAACGCACCTCCGTCCGGCGAAATTTGTATGCAGCTCCGCAACTCTGTCCGTTGATGCGTCGCAGTGTGACGACCGCCTGAGACTTAAGATGCTTATTTGAATTTTGTATTTATTAATGTAATGAATTGTACCTATATGGACTTAGCCTGAAATAAAAGATTATTATATCTCCGTGACCCCCTTGGATATGTAGAAGACACGTTTCTCTGCGGCCTATTGTACAATGTCTACATAATCGCCTCACAGACCTCGCCTCGCGACGCGTCAGCTGCACCTAAACCATGCAGATACTTCGTGCAGATTAATCGCAACACTTGAATAGACCCTTGAAATGGTTAGTTAACTCGAAGATTGCCATCACTACCGCCGATTGCCGATCTACAAGTTACTATCACTATGAGTAATAAATTATTAACGAAGCACCGATCGGAATTCACTATCTAGCGAATAGATTGTGATTTTAGATCATGATTATAAACTTTTCAGAATGAAATAAGTAAGTGCACAAGGGGTGTGAAATAATCAATAATGTTGTATTTTAAAACTGTTCACTTGGGTGTTATGTGACGTTTGGTAGAAAGGGGCCACCACACCGGGGGGAGGGAGGGACAAAAATCTTCAAAAACTGCGTTACGTATTACTTGAACGCCCCCATATGCGGTAAAGCGGAATGTCATGATCTACACGGCTAGCACGCGACGGCGCGCGAGCTCTCTCGGTTTTTCTCGCACTATCCGTCTCTCACTTATTAGACCACTTAGAACAAGAGGTATAGTGCGATAAAAATCGAGAGTATGTCGCGGCCGTCGTGTGCTAGACGTGCTGAGGTATCTGGCTGTCAAATCAGTTTTGCTAGATAGAGGATCATCTTCCGTAAGTGAGTAGCTATTGTTTATCTGTGGCTTTACACAAAAGCGTTTATTATCAGCGCAATTCTTCACAAACGCAATTATATGCAACGGCAAATCACCACATTCGTGATGTTTCGGCTGCTCGACTATGTGCGAACGATAGTGATTGTCGTACATCTCCTCAGGCGAACACCTCGGAGGTGTACCAGGGAGTTTCGCCGAAATGTCGGGTCGGTAGTTAACTGGTTGGAATTTTATGTAACTACTGGATGCGGGTGGCGCAGGGCCGGTCATTGTGGCCTATATCCAGCAGTGGACTACTTTCGGCTGAAATGATGATGATGATGACTGGGAAGAAAAAAACCTACTAATTAGTCTAGTTCCATCAATATAACAGATAATAAAACTAGTGACTGGGAATAGACCAGCGTTACAGGCCTGCCCCCTATTCTGTAACTTGTTTTAAGCTCACCCCAACGCTCACCCACAAATATATCTTGACACCGCGATGCGTACGAACTAAGCGTAGGTATTCCGCAGTGTCTCAAGACGAGAGTCTTTGACCAGTGATGACAATATGGCACTGAAACGTGATCGCTTACTATGGGCCTCATAAGAAGGCTCAAAGTCACCCAAAGGGCTATGTAGAGGGCTATGTTGGGAGTTTCTCTGCGTGATCGCATCAGAAATGAGGCTATCCGCAGAACCAAGGTCCTCCGAATCGCTAAACTTAAGTGGCAGTGGGCGGGGCACATAGCACATAGAACCGATGGCCGTTGGGGCGGAAAGGTTCTCGAGGCGACCACGTACCCACGTACCGGAAGCCGGAAAAAAACCTGGTATTAAAAGTATTCCAATTTAAGTAGTTTAATTAAGCGGCTTATAATCAACAAAAAAATATAAAATAACTGTTCCCTTCTTATATATAATGGAATGCCTAACTTTCATAGGAAATATGACGACCGTTTTCAGAAAAATCTAATCAACCCTGAACGTAATTTTCGACTAAGAGATAAGTACAAAATTCCACGAGCACACTGTGCACTATTCAGCAAAAACGCTTTCTACATGTCAGTCAAACTGTTCAATAAGTTGCCGGAACCTCTGAAAACGCTACCAACTAACAAGTTTAGAAATAGAATAGGTAAAATACTTGAAAGATAAATGTTATTATGACGTACAAGAATATTTAAATGACTGTGTTATATTATTTATATTTATTTATATTTAATGGCTTGACTTAGGAAATTGTAACAATGTAATAATGTTTATTAAATAATTTTTAATTAGGTTTGGTACGTAAGGTGATGAAATCGCCTGACTTAAAATTAGCACTTATGCCGTTTTATCGGCAAAAAGTAGAGATCCTCTGAATTGTCACATAACACCTGTTGTTAACATTACCTACTATTTGCACAAATAAACTTTTGACTTTAACTTTGACTTTAAATTAAAGTAACAATTGAACTTTGCTAATCGTATGTGTGAAACATAAGTACAAAACGAATATTTTCTCAAATTAAAGAATGTGACGTATCGGGGTAAGATTAGAGGTGACAGGTGAGGTGAGAGGTGGGGTGATGAGTGAGGTGATGTCTTGGGACGCCGTCGCGAAATAATAGAAACATAAACCAGAAAGTGACAATTACCCCGGTAGCCAGGCGCCACTGAAAATCAGCGCTGCGAAATATAACCTTACGGCTTATTTCGTGGCACAAAGCTGAGTGGCGACCATTTTAGCATGTTTTGATTATGTCTGTAATTTCTTGTCTTTTATTTCTTATATGCTAAATAAACATATTTTCTTTCTTTCTTTCAAATATATCATTATTTTAGTGAATTTGACTCCTGTTCTCGAACCTACCTCGTCATAGTGTGGTGGGCCGTCGGCGCCGCACCTCAGTATGTAACTCGCTGCTTGTACGTTCTTCTTGTCCGCCAAGGCCAAGCTTAGCGGTGCCATGTGACGGACGATGTCGTATATCGACTCGTGTATGTTGTGCCGGATATGGTTGATCTTCTCTACGCGTTCGCTGCAAGAAAATGGTTAAGGGCAATGCCTAGCTGAGCAACTTTTCAAATCTCGAATTTTTGACGCAATGTTTCTGTCGCGCTGCTACTGACTCCGCCTCCAATTCGTGCGATAAAGACAACTGCAGCTCGGACTAAAAATCCCAAGCAAAAAACTCAAAAATCGAGGTTTCGCTCTCGACTGTTTCCTCCTCCAAAACGCAACCAATCATTATACAATTTTGGGAACTGCAAGAAGAAGAAATGTGTCGCTTAACTTCAAACTCAGATAAATCCATTCGACCCTCTCTGCAAATATCTACCCTATTACCTTTTCATAATACCAAAATCGCATGATCTGACAGATGGATTTACCTGAGTTTGAATTTGAGCGTCTCAAATAATCTACGGCGCTATGTTTTGATTGTTTTGATATTTGTTGTCATATTTGTATACTGCGCCTTTTTTGGCAGCCAATTCAATTAAGCCGTTTTTGCGATTGTCAAGACGCTATAAGTTTCTTTAAAATAAAAATATCCAAAAAAGCAAAACATGGCGGCATAGATATTGATGATATTGATCTTATTTGAAAAAAAAAAAAAAAAAAACTGCTCTATGTTCAAAAACCAGAGAGGAAACAGTCGAGAGCGTTTAGTATGGGAAAATCGCAGGTAGGCATTCCTCCAATTGTAGTATTAAAACTAATATCATAGGTACTGTTACAGCGCGCGCGGGAGCGTACTAAGGTACTAGCGCACGGGAAGTGCTTCAAGCGAGATGACTGCGAAAACACTCATCTTGAATCCAATGGCCACCCCCTATTTTGAAATGACGTAATATATGGACAGCCCCCTAGATGACGATATACATACCTATATAGATAAATAAATACTTAAATACATTGAAAATATCCATGACTCAGGAAACAATATTCATGCTCATCACACAAATAAATGCCCTTACCGGGATTCAGACCCGCAGGGTCACTACCAACCAATGCTACCAACTATTAAATTATTTATTTAGCCGACTTTTTATAAAACTGACATTGGAAATGGAACCATCTACCTTGGACAGTAGAGTAGGTTTTTGAATGGACTATATACTTTGCCGCAATTTGGCCAACTCGAATAATCTCAAGTATAACTACGTTTACGGATTCGATCAGCCGCGCATCTCACCTTTGGCTAAACCCTTGTATGTGTAAGATCTTCATCTGTTTGATGATGGTGGTCTTCCCGCTTTCGCCGGTACCGAGGAGCAGTAGTTTGATGGCCTAGAACATACATAATTGCCTATTTAAACCTAGGTATCCAACCTAGGTAACCAGCCAATACCGCGTAGGCTTGGACAAGAATAGGTCTACGGTCTCCCACGCCTGTCGTAGAAGGCGACTAAAGGGGTCGTTGGGGTCGCAGTGTTCTGGCTTAAGAACCCCAGGGAAGGCACATCTCTTTGCCCTAGGACGAGCCAAATTGTGGCGAGGCGCGAGGGGGGCTCCAGGGCGTTCAGACTCCGTATCATGGTAGGCCTTATCACGCGATTAGTGACAAGATAGGAGCGTCGTCTCCTTCTATCGAACGGTGTCAGCCAAAGACGGATGCTCTGTCCTGTCACTTATCGTGTGATAAGGCCGACCATGATACGGGGTCAGCATGAGATCCTGGAGTCCTCTGCATGAGAGCGCAGATGCAGGGCACCGTGGAGTTTTTAGTGCCACATTAACCCAGTCATCCTGGCAACTAGTCAAACTGGGGAAGGAGTTCCACCTTACAGAAGATCGCACCCATGATAACATTGATAACACCACATAATACTTAAGAACGTGGTGTAAACTAACTGTAAACTTGACCGGGTTATATAATTTATACTTATTGAGTGGGTAGATAGAAATACTTCGTGTATTTTCTACCCTTCTGCCATATTAATGGCACAGCTACGTGATATCTACCTTTACGTCTCTCTGGGCGGTAGGCAAGTGATAGAAATACTTCGTGTATTTTCTACCCTTCTGCCATATTAATGGTACAGCTACGTGATATCTACCTTTACGTCTCTCTGGGCGGTAGGCAAGTGAGATTTATCGGGCGCAGCGGCAAATCTCACTTCACACCCAGGAGAAGACGTAAAATTGTGTACGCACTACGGGCGGTAATTCGTAAAGCCCCAGATCGCTTATTTATACACTGTACAGTCTGTACGCAGTGAGATACAGTGTACAGTCTACCTCACTAGGGGCTGAATACCTTTGTACCCTGTCGCTTTAACTACCATACAAACTTTTCAAACGGATGAAGCGACCGGACCCCGTATCATGGTCGGCCTTAAGGCATCACACGATAAGTGACAAGATAGAGCGTCCGTCACTGGCTGACACCATTCGATAGAACGAGACGACGCTCCTATCTTGTCACTTATCGCGTGACAAGGCCGACCATGATACGGGGTCAGGTATAGAGGTGTTCAGTTCTTATGAGTTCGATTGTACGAGGTAGACTGACTAAATCTAAACAGACGATTGACCGCTAGAAAACGCAAATCATGGCACGTATACTAACATCATTGTAATTTTTAATCCAGTTCTTGATCTCCCGATCGATGTGGCGCGAATGATCCTCATCTTCGTCCTGAACCCTCATGCATGGCAGCAGCCGCATCCTGATGCCCTGTTAGGATACAATCACAAATATAGATATACACTAGATAACTTAAACACCTCAATCTGTATGAAAACCGACCGCGTCACTTTTTTCTACCTACTTTGACGTCACACGGGTGAATTAGTGATCTGAATTCCCCGCGTTGTCCGCGGAAAATCGATTCTGCAATAAGGTATTTTCTTAATATTCACGGAGCACCGGCTACCACAACAGACACGCGCGGAATGTAAGTCGGAGTGCCAACTCGGAGTCCGAATTCTGACACGCGAAGTACATGCATTTGCGTGATCTATATCTATATCTGTGGATACAATTCATTTATGTAATTATTTTTTCATCACACTTGCTCGAAAAGGGTTTCATAATGCGCAGACATACAGAGCTGTAATAGCCTGTGTTACGCCCACGGGCGTAATGGTTTTTTTCTTAAATTGTATCTGTCACTCATGCGGCAGTTACAAATCAAAGAGGTTTTATATCAAATACGATGTCTGAAAACGTATTTATAAATAAATTTAAACTCAAAAAACTACTTAAACATGTTTAACTGAATTATTTACAGATTTAATATGTAGTTATTTAGTGTCTATGTAAAATGTTATTAAGTGTTTTCAAATCGTGGCTGTATAGACAAGGGTCTTTGCCATACGCGCCTCACGTCAAATTCAACAAAATGGACGACTGACATGTTGCAGTTTTTATTACGAATTGTATTAATTTCATCTAAAATGTATTTGTTTCCACGCAAATGTGATGAAAAACATTGTGTATAACACGGGCGTAAGAATATTGCAAACTCGAGTCATCAAAAGCCCTCCGCCTTCGGCTTCGGGCTTCTGATAGACTCTTGTTCGCAATATTCCACTTCCGCCCCTCGTTAAACAATGTACATACGTACATACAGCGGGATACGGGTGGCGCAGGATGGCACTTTTGCACTCTTTGGGGGAGGCCTATGTCCAGCGTTGGACTTCTTTCTTATAATCATATCATCAGATGGTGATGACATATATACAATCACGCCTGTACTTCCAAAGGGGCACAACTTCAATCATTTGTGGGTTTAAAGACGGAGAACATGTTCTAGTGCAATAGGTACTGTCATATCGCTCACAACACTCCTCAACCCTAAGGGGTGGTACTGTTACATCCGGTACCACACAGGAAGCTAACTACTTATTCACTTAGAGACGGTGTGGCGTAGCTTCTCCAAGGTGGACTGATGACCTGGTAAAGGTTTAGAGACGGTGTGGCGTAGGAAGGTGGACTGATGACCTGGTAAAGGTCGCGGGAGTCCGATGGATGCGGGTGGCGCAGGACCGGTCATCGTGGCACTCTTTGGGGGAGGCCTATGTCCAGCAGTGGATGATGAGTGGCGTAGCTAGTGGTACTCCTCTAGCAACGGAGCTATGCCGCTGGGTGACATTCATCCACACGATCTCTGAGTGGCACCCATGCTAACGCTGCTGTACCTATCCGCAGAGTTGTGACTTATTTGAAATACTTGTATTTAAAATGCAAATACAAAATACAAAATACGTATTTTATATTTTGTACTTAAATACTTTTTTTTTAAAGTATTTTGTATTTTATTTGAAATACTTTTCGAAATGTATTTCATATTTTGTCAAATATAAAATACTTTAGGTATTACTGCTAAGTTTCAAAAGTATTACCTTTACCACTCAAATATTCAAGTGAATGGGTCAGCGAATCGGCAAATAGCCACTAGAGGCGCTGCAACTTTGAAAGTCAATGTGCAAAATTACAGTTAAATCAAAATGAACGTTATTATCTGTGAAACATGACGTTACGCTTCGCTTTTTACCGAGATTGACTTCGATTTTGTTTCGATTACTTTTTGAAAGTATTTTATTTTAATAAAGTATTTTGAAAATACCTATTTTGTATTAGTATTTAAATACAAAAAGTATTTTGTATTTTGCATTTGAAATACTAAATTAGAAAAGTATTTGTATTTTGTATTTAAATACTTTTTAAAAAGTATTTTGTACATCTCTGCCTATACGCCACTTAGAAACGGTAACAGTAACTTCTTTCGGTAACTTATTAAATATTGTCATGCACATAACAAAGCAGTGACTAGAGTACAATGCTGTCCTAGGAACGCAATCGCATGACCATGATTGTACCAACCGTCCAGGATTTCGTTGGTTTCTAGTGGAAATGCTTGCAGCTGTTTTAAATAAATACATATGCCTCTCAACGAACATGCAGATTTCCAAAATATATAAACAGGGTAGAGGTAATATATTAAGTTTTCTGAAGAGAGGTTTGCAAGACTTGTAGTTAGCGAGTCCGCAGATCCCACACACATTTTTTCTGTGCCACAAATGCAATGCTGGAATAATTACAATTTCCCCACAAAATTAGTCCACATCTCAATACTGAATTAACATATCCATGATATGCAGCTAGAGTGGCCTGCAATTCTGAAGTGCGCCTTAATTTATGTAAAACATAAACAAATCTATTCGATTTGCAACGGACCTTATCAATGTGAGCTTGCCAGTCTAAATGTTTATCTAAAGTGACTCCCAAAAAAGTAACTGCTTGCAATTCTTGCTATCAAGGGTCGGCAACGGCCATGTTACTCCTTTGGAGTTGCATGCGTCTATAGGTTGCGGTGTCCGCTTACCATCAGGCGGTCCGTACGCTTGTTTGCCACCGTCGTTGTATAAAAATAAAAAAATGATTTAACACTTTTATTTTCCGTTTCTCTCTTTATGCTATCCCAGGATGCTTTGCATTTATTTCTACTATTTGCTATATAATTTTTGTTTTTAATCTTTTGCGCTTTATTGATATATTTTTTCAATATCTTTGTATAAGTGTTGTATTCAATTTTTTTTTGTTCATTTTTCTCTTTGTAATATTTAAATCTAAGTATCCTTTTTGTTTTGCAGCTAATTTTTATTCCCTTTGAGATCCACTTTGGTTTTTTATAGATGCCACATGTAATTTTTTGACGTTGAATCGGGAAACAAAGGTTATAAAGGAGTGAGACTATCATACAATTTATTAAACGCCCTGTTAAAGTCATCTTCTATATATACTTCAGAAAACGAAAGGATATTTAAGCATTCTTGAAACTTCTTGATATTTTCCGAGCAGTAGTCTCGTTTAACCTTATAATAGAACTTATTTTCAAGTAAATTATTGTATACGTTAAAGGTAAGCATCTGAGCGGCCAAGAGGTGAGACGTCGGATTTAGCGTATTTTATATTACTTGAAATATTGTCAATACATGTTTTTGCTCTTGTGGGTTTTTTTATATGCAGTTTAAGATTGTAATTTCTTGCGATATCAATCAACTCTTTGCTAATTTTATTTACTATAAGGGTATTAATGTTGAAGTCGCCACACAATACGAATTGTTCATATTGTTTATTGATTGTGCAACAGAATATCTAACTTCTTCAAAAAGTAATTTGGCGGTGAATTTGGAGTTCTATACAAACAAACTACAACAATATCATGCTTGACCATTCTTATACCACAACATTCAAATAATTTATCCACTGCAAGTTCCTTCACATTTTCTAGCACACTGTAATTATACCTTTTCTAACCATGATACACACACCTCCCCTTTTTTCATCTCTACGAGAGTAAGATGAAGCAAGTAGAAACTTGTCTAGCTTACAATTATTCTCATTTCCTCTCTGAATAAAGCCTTGTATTCATTAGGCAACATTTGTCAATAAACACTGTTTATAAACAGTGTTGCACGATGTTGCATCATCTCTGTAAACATGTGTATAATATAACAAAAGTGATGAAACATTGTTGCATAAACATGTTGCTGTGTTCCGCACTCTAGATGGAGAACATGACGAAATATTCAGTTTATAAACAAGTGTCATCGAGTGTGGACGTGTCAGACGCATGTTCATAAACATGGAACTAGTGGTGTGGTCTAAAGCAACAAATAAAAGATTGAGAGAAGAGAGAAGAAAGATTCAGAAACAGTGTTTACGTTAAACTTGTCGCGAAACATTGTGATCAATTCGTAAACAGTTTATTGACAAATGTTGCCTAATGAATACCCGGCTTAAATGTCTCTGTAAAACATAAAACGTGTGGGCTAATATCTTTATCACATACTTCATTTAGAGTTACTTCTAGAACATGTTGCTTTGAGAGGAAGCTAGCAATATTTTGATGCATTATCCTAATTATTGATGAATTATTCTGCTTTGGAGCGAAAAAGCTGTTTTTTTGTCCGTGTTGAAACTGCATAGTAGTCTAAAATTGTTTTCTGTGTCCTCTTGTTATGATTATGATGTGTTGTTTGACTTGATTGAGATGATCAAAGTCAGTCACAGAAGACAAGAGGTCAGGCCGTAGCTCCTGTCAGCAGACTAACTCGTCGGTCCTAATTATGGTATTAGGAGGTCGGGGAATCGTTAATGACTATAGCACAGCAGCACAGTAGAATAAGGAATAGTTACATGAACTTTGAAACTTGTACACGCGGGCAGCTGCTACATTACCTAGTACACCAATAATAAAGATTGTAACGACTGTGAAATTTCAGTTTGTATGTAGGGAGTAATCTCCGAAACTACTTACTTATCCGATTTGATAGGGGTGAGTGGGAGGGGGGGTTTAGTCGGTGCGAGTCCGACACGGCTTTTCATCCCAATAAAAATAAACGTTTCCCGATATTTGAGCACAGTAGCCCGCAGGGTCAAGCTACCTCCTGGGAAGTCAGTTTTTAAAAGACTCTGTTTAAAACCACAGTTGTTGTATTCAAATTGGTACTAACCGACGAGCATGTAATGAAAAATGTAACGAGAATGAAAGTGAATGAAGCAAGAAAGGTTTGTCAAGATCGTAGCAAGTGGAAATCCTTGATCTCTGCCTACCCCTCCGGGAAATAGGCGTGATTATATGGATATATGTAAATTGGTACTCACTTGGTATTTGTTATGGCCTCCAGTACCGTCGACAACGACAACACAAATCACAGTGAAATACAGTGTATCAAAGAATTGTTTGCTTATCTACAGATAATTTTACAAGATTAAATATTTATAAGAATGATTAGCAAGGCTATTTAATAAGAATTGATTGGAATTAAGAAATGTATGATTATTAAGTACTAGCTTCTGTCCGCGTGGAACTCGTTTATATCGTAGTTCCATACAAACTTTCATCCCGTCAGGGATGATTTCCGGATAAAAACTATTCTGTGTCCTTCCCAAACTATATATAGGTACCAAATGTACCTAATCGAAATCGTTTCAACGGTTTAAGCGTGAAGGGGTAACAGACCAATCTTATACAAATAAAATAGCAATAGAAATAATTGAAGGCAATACGCATAAAGAACGAATTAGGAAGTACATCTAGCGCCATCTAGTGACTAATAGATATATATTACATTTGACAACGCTCATTTCACGCTCTGTTTGTTGGTCTCCATACATAGTTTCATCCCCTTTTTCGTTCCTAAAAGGGATAAAATTGGACATTAGGTCAGTGTGGGCAAGTCCGGCTACTTTATTTAAGGCGCCGTAGGTTCATGGTCTTCTCTCCCTCTCACTGAGCATAAGCGTGAGCGAGATGGAAGTGCGTGCTCGGAAGCGCGGATATCATGTTTTTTAATTTAAATTTTTTGGCCGTTTAAATAAATAAAAATGTAAACACTGATTTCCCCGAAACATGATATTTCCGATTTTTAGAAGCAATTTTAATATTTATAGCTTTTGTACATAATTTGTTACGAATATTTTAAGTGTATTTTTGTGTGTTTTAGACCTATGTTCGTGATTTTTTTCTATCGAGCGAATTTTGCTTAATCATGTTTTGAAGCACTGATTTCCCTGCAGAAAAGCCTCAAGATTACTATTCGTATTTTTTTGAAACCATATTATTATAAACAGACGCATTATATTGTTTCAAAAACTCTGTTCGCTTAACTTCGCTGAACCTACGGCGCCTTACAGTTAAGGCGCTGTCAACACCAAAATGGCCTTGAGGATTTGGGATAGCGCGCACACTGTCTATTTGTATCGGAGTAAACGAGAGCGAGTGTCACTGGACGGCCCGGTTTTTGAAGATAATAGTGCTTAAATATAGAAATAAAAAAAGTGTGGATTATTTGAGAAATGTGACTCGTTAGCGGTTTAGGTATGAATATGTTGACTTCATATTTTTAATTGCAGACCCATACGTCAAAAAAATAAAGACATAGAACCGTTTAAGATGATTTAAGACCAATCTTTGCAATTATTTTCTATCGAGCCGATTTCGTCAAGTATCGAGCCCGTCCACGCTCTTTGAAATATGGTGAATATTAACATATTTTTTTTGATGTGCTAGAACAAGTAGTTTTTCTTGAAAACTGCTTAAAAACATCAATTTCAACAAAATTAGGTCTTAGTCAGTCCCGTTTGATCGGATTTTACAAGGTTATTATTTATTCCAGGATAAACGGCCTAGACTTATAGGATGATAAATATTATATTTTACAATGTCGCTTTAACAAATTAATAAAATAAGCAAAACTTTGGCAAAAAAAGAGGTTTTTTTAAAAGTCGGCGAGTAGACGATCTTCCGTTACCCGCGCCCCGCCCCAAATGACTTTTGAATGCAAGGTAGGCACTATAGGCAGTGAATTACCGAAACAAGAATACCCTCAATTACATTTATGATGAAATGGATTTTTCTCATTGTATAATAACAATTGCCTGAATAATGAGAATCTTTTTTTACATGTATAGAACAAGAGGTGACAGCAGAACATATCGCTAAAATGTGGTACATCCTTTCTGATGAAATACCTCTTACGGAAGATCGCTGCCAATAGTAGGTACATTACTTACCTAGGGCGGTAAATTAAAAAATGCCCCAGATCACAAAGGCAAGGGCGATAAATAGGCGATCTGAGGCTTCATTTATTACCGCCTACTACGCGACTAATTTTGAATATTCTTTATCAGCATCAGGTTTTAATCATAAAACTTTAAACGGTTTTTTTTTACCAATTACAATAGTAATCGCTATTAAGCTATAATACTAAACATCAGATAATTTGTTTAAAGCAGTATACGCTAGATCTCTTACGAAGACTGTACGAGACTCAGTCTCGTAAAATATGGCCGAGATCTCGATCGAGATTGCAATCCATATTCATATCCAACACGTAGAGGTGTGTCGACCAAATAATGAAATCGAAGGGCTACATCGAGCGGATGCCGTGCCTGTCCTGCCCGAGTCATAAGTGTAAGTCTTGTATAGGAGTACCATAATGTTATTTGCACTGCCCACAATCTTTTCCGCTTTGCCTTAAGTTTTGACTGGTAGAGAATGCCATATTGTACGATAAGTTTTTCTTTTGTGCAATAAAGTTTAAATAAATAAATAAGGACGCACACATCAGAGACAGCACCCGCCGGGGTGCAGAAGGACTGTCGCTGGTCGAAAAAATCTAAATGAACTGGGTTATTTTTTTTCTAATAGGTACATAAAACAGACAGTAATCAATAAACAAAAAAAAATACATACGAGCAGACACTTATGACCAGATTACAGTCCAAAAGTATATGTACACATCATGGCTATGAGTTATAATTTAGAAAAGAAACGTATATGTATTTATGAGAAAGATCAGTTTTTTACATAGGAATTATACTTGGTGTATTAATATTGGGTGAAGATGATTAAGCAATTAGTATTTAAGGTATATTTCCTAGTCGTCGAGGTTGCACTAGTGCAAGCATAGAATGGACACTTTATGTCAAAGTGACATGGCTTAAATTCGAATGATGAAACATACTCTTAGATCGAATATAACTCATATTGCTTTGACATAAAGTGCCCATTCTATACACTGGTGCAATCTCGAGGATTCTTTTATTTAACTTGACCTTCGTTTGTTTGTTAGTTATAGTGAGGGACAACTATTGCAAGTTAAATTTGACCCACTTCCCGTGATGAATTGAGTTGAAATTTTGGGTAAAGGTATAGTTTGGATGGTACAGATGATGATGATGGATCAAGCTGATCTGATGATGGAGACAGAAGATGGTCATGGGAATACGAAAGACCTAACCGTTGAGTTTGGGCTCGTTTAGGCTGGAAACAGTGCTCGACCGACGTCAGCGCGTATGGTCGGTCGCGCGTGTTTTACTATGGCCGCATACGCGCTGACGGTGAGCATCGGTCTGAACGCACAGTAGGTATGCTTTCTACAGCGATAGCTACGCCCGACCGAGCATACGCGCTGACCGTCGGTCGAGCACTGTTTCCAGCCTTAGAATCGTCTCGTCAGGTAGTTGATGACGGTATACAGAAAAGTCCCTACCTACAGTTGGCTTGGCCCAAAAGCTTGTACCAAAATGTTTTTTTTTTAGAGAATTTTATATTTTTTCTGTCACATTCGGGCACTGTCGTTTGTATTCTAATCACAATAATCACAACGCTACTGTCGAATTAAATACCTATGCCAGTATTTTATTTTATGGATTGATTGACGCTGCGCTAAGAAACCGACAGCTGCGGCCCTAAAAAGGGCCATTCATGTCTACAATTACGAAAAATAATCAACTCTAATATATCACTAATTTTGTACATTAATCACTAAGCTTAATAACTCTGGCTGCTGCCGGAATGACTCTTGTAACTCCTCAGGGCCTTTTCTCCTTCCAATAAAGCGTGTTTCCCCAATTCCCCCGGTATAAGTAGCTTCGTCGATGTCCGGATTTCGTTTTCATTTAAAGTGGTTCTCTTCCCATGTGCTATTAACCTTCCCGCCTCACAAGCGATCTGCTCCAAAATGTCGTTCACAAAATTGTTCATAATCAGGATGCTTTTCCTTGAGATGCCGACGTTGATGTCTGTGGACGCTTTTAACAACTTGAAGAGGTATATTGAGAAGCTATCGTAGTTTTTTCTTGATGATTTTTTGCCGTCTTTCTTCTTTTTCATTATAAGTCCACCTTCTTTTTCCATAGACTTCAGTGGCTTCTTGGGTATTTTGACGGGAGGCATCTTGAATTCGTTTTTTGTAGAAGATTAAGTATTTCAATTTTAAAATCACTAGTAGTGTAGGACTATATTCAGCGTACTAACGATTTGGCGACATCCGTTGGGCTTTATATAGTGTTACGAGGCTGAGTGAAAAGGCGGTAGCCAATCGCAACCGAGTATGATTCGTTGCTATAAAAATATGAGGCTTTGGGTGGGTAGTTTTAAAACATCACATTCAAAACTACCCTCCGTTAATAATGTGATATATTTGCTAAGAAAAGTGAATGTTTGTTCATAATTTCGTAAATAATAACCGTCTGGTGAGGACGATAGGTATTTTAATCTATTAAGCCGAGTTGTGTGTGAGTCGCCAGAAAGAGAATAGGCATGATGCCTCATGTTCAAATTGATAACGTAGTGATGCTAAATGGATAGTAAACCATCAAATTATCGTAATAAAGTACAAATTATAAAATATAATTAAAATCATAAAAAGTACCTTGAAAGTTTAGAAAAAATACCTATGCATTTTTTTTATTGTCCAAGAGTAAATTAAAAGCTACCAATAGAATCCTTACGCTTTTCTAGAAACAAAATTGTATGACAACTATGTACTTAAACGCAGTATTTCGCGACCGAAACAACAATTTACCTGATTTTCCATACTACAATTAGTACAAATATACAAATGTGATGTCACACTTGTACCTATAGACACACAGTATGAAGCGTTTCGCGCTGCCGCCAGCGAGGTCAATCTTTGTCTCAAATTTTTAGGTAGATATTTATGTTCTTTAATTGTAGTTGCTCCCATACAAACATTTGTTCCTCTCCAAAAACTGGTTCGAATGACGTCACAAAAAAAACCAAGTCATCATCCCTATTGTGCGAGTAGAACGTTTTCCATACGTTTCTGATCGCTTAATTTTTTTCTATATAGTTTAAAGCAACAAAAACTAGTTTCCGGCCTAGCTACAGCAAACAAAAAACCATAGAAGTCTAAGTAGCGCCGCAAAATGGCCCCACAGAATGGGTTCTATTGCCATTATGCGGGGCTGGGGGCGTGGTGTCAAAACGATGCCAGGCAGCTGTTTAGTTAGAACATGCGCATACCGGGTTTTAGGCACGTGTTTGGGTATACATTTGCAAGGAGCTCGCATTTATGGCTTTTTCGTTCGCTGCCTAAGTATGACGAATCCCACTTTGTAGGTATAAAAAATTTCACGTTTTTTAAGTTAGCCGAACATGAGAGTCGAACTACGTTTGTATGGATAAATGATATAAATGAATGTTATTCTGCAAGTAGGCCGTAATGGCGCTTTTACAAGTCAAAATTCTATACCAGTTAGTAGACTTGAGGCTACCGTGCTGGGAACCCCTGAGGAATTTTCAAACGGGGATTCGGAATCGAATACTGTGACTATGGCAACAACCTACAGCCTGTCTGATGGTAAGCGGACACCGTTGGCTATGGACGCTTGAGACACCAGAAGAATGACAAGCGTGCTCCCAACCCTTTATTGATTTGAGGATTCCTTGCGTCGACAGCTAGAGACAAATGCTCAACACAGTACATCCTCGGGAGCTCTGGCGACCATCATCGTCATCAGTCACATCACCATCAGGAACACAGCACCAAACCCACAGAGCGAGTAGTGGTGTGCTTATGGCTGCGGTCTCCTGGAAGGTGGAGGTACTTCCCCAGGTGGCCTGCTCCAAATGTGAGCGAGATGAAATTCCTCTGTGCCCTACCTCCTCTCTTCGTACTGCAGATTTGCAGAGTATGCACCTGCTATCCAATAGCAGTTCCACCGGAAGACCAGTGATGGCCAGGCCAGCACAACGCTGAGATGGAACCGTTTCGTGGCAATGTTGTCTTCTCTTTTTAACCCCCGACGCAAAGTTTAACGTGTCTGCGTGTATCTGTGTATCTGTGTGTCTGTGTATCTGTCTGTGGTATCGTAGCTCCCAAACGGATGGACCAATTTGAATTAGGTTTTTTTGTGTCATAGATCATTTTATCCCGAGTGTTCTTAGCCATGTTTCATAAAAATCTGTTCAGCCGTTTTTGAGATATTAGACTTTGAAATGAAAATGTCGGGGGTTTTTGTATGTTGATTTATGTGGATGTATTTATTGTTGTCATTCATTAATGTTATTCTATTCTATTCTATTCTAAATGAAAGAGAAGAAGGTATTTATTTATTTATTAAGAAACTCTCACATGGTTACATGTGACACAATAAAAAGTACTACATTGTAGATTTAAAGTTTCCTTACTTAGAATATATAAACCTAAACATTAAAAACACAAAAAAATGAGTTATCGATATGCATCGTTAGTACCTAGTAGGTATAAATAAACATAAACAGTGCCAGAAAACTTACAGTTATGATATATTAGGAAGTAGGTACCTATTATAGTTGTTGAATGGCTCCAAAAGCTCCTCCTAATAGCTTAAAAATTTGTACGCATAACGGCCCAACCTGTGTTGAACAAATAAATGCATTATTTTTATTCTTATTACATTGTCAAAGATAATCGTTTGAAGCTACAAAATGTCTCATGGAGAATATCTAACGTGTGAAATTTTTCGTCATAAAGCCTGCACGCTCTTCTAACCGCCACGCCAGCAGCAGCCAATAGGGTAGTTTCCTTGTGTTGAAATTGATAGCGTAGTGTTGCTACATGGATAGTGAATGGATTACATAATATTGCAATAAATTGTAAATTACAAAATAAAATCAAAACCATAAAAATCTGGAATCCAAGAGTAAATTAAATTCTGCTAATAGGATCCTTATACACATAATTAAAAAAAAATGTATGATAACTATGCACCTAAACACAGTATTTCACGACCAAACCGGCAATTTACTTACTAATTTTTCCATATACAACGTGTTAATAAAATAACGCAAAACCTGAAAACCGTTTGTTCAGAATCGAGCATAGAATGCGAAAAAAATAAAAAATAAAATTTTTGACAAGATTTATTTTTTACATTTGTATGGAGTGTTGGCCGACTGGGGCGACCTGCTCCATACAAATATAAAAAATAAATCGCCTCAAAAATTTTTATTTTTATTTTTTTCGCATTCTACTCTCGATTCTGAACAAACGGTTTTCAGGTTTTGCGTTATTTTATTAACACGTTGTATAAAGATTAGGTAGTACAGTCGAGGTCATAAATATGTTTACACTTTTGCACCTTATTACAAGGCAATAAGGTGCAAAAGTATAAACGTATTTATGACCTCGACCGTACAAATAGAAAATGGTGACGTCATACTTCTATGTCAATTTGTATATAAGTACCTATAGCGGCTGTCACCAGCGAGGGTCCACCTCTCGCCCTCTTTTTTGTCTTTTTACGTGCTCTAATTGTAGATAGTCTCATACAAACATTAGATCCACTCAGAAAACTGGTTCGAATGGCGCCGTGAAAAAAAATTGTTAAGTAGCTAATTTAGCCCTCTTCTATGATGAAGCCTACCTATGCCATGCAATATATAAAATAAAACCTTCCACCGAGAAAACTAGGAGATCTATAGAACTACTAACTGGGAAATACCCTTATTTGACGGCGTCAAAACATCTACGACCGTGACGTCACACACATCCCCTATTGAACCGCTACCCACCCTAATTCAAAATGGTGGACCGTGTTCATAAACTCCTGTCTTTTACGACCTTTTACTGAGTGGTTTGTATGAATGGAGAGAATTTTGGACGCGCACGCGCCGGTAACGGTCGCGGACAGCTGCGCGCGCGCAGCTGCGGCCAGGGGTTGTCAATAGTTGGGAGTCGAATCTCGAACTCGAAAGAGTCGAGCTCTCTTTTCTAGGTATACCTATCTCAAGATATATACATGAGAGTTTATGTACAAATTATACATAAGTAATACACAATTGTTAGAGAGATCTCTCGTCACAAATTTAATTATTTATCGTCATTTCTCCAAAAAAGGCATTCCCGAAGAATGTTGAATTTCGTTTTTTTTCTTTATTTACGACATATATGTATACAAGAACAACTAAAGTAAATATATACCAATATATTCATACTAGAAATAATCACAATTATGCCTTTAAAGACAAATCAATAGAAACTTTAATTAAAAACTAAACTAAACTTTTATTAGGTACTTATTTGAAAAAAAAATCAATAATATATATATATATTTTTCATTTCATTTATGAGTAAATTTATACTGGATAAATACAATCACAACTAAAGTATTAAAAAAAGAAACTAACTTAAATAAGCTAATAGCTCCCCCCGCGACCCCCAGAGGCAAAGGTAACCATCACGGTCGCGGCACTCGCGGCATTACCCCGTTGAATCGCGATGGACAAACTTTTAGCCTCAGGAATGACCCGGAGCGAGGGTCTAAACTATAATAAATTGAATATAAATGCCAATGAAAATTTAGCTAGACAAACGGCTACTCATTTAAGAACTAGTGGGTCTGTGATCTGTAGAATACGGGAGCTTGTCTTTTTTTTTATATGATTTTAATTTTTATTTCGAAAACGTATCTCGTCAAAAAAAAACTAAATAATTAACGAACCTGCTCCCAAACTTTCACGACAATAGGGAATATTCATGTCATTTTTTTATTTTTTTTATCTATTCTATAAGTAATTATATAACCGGAAAAAAATATAACACTTTCACAATATTATTAAATAAGCTAAAAAAAAATAATTAAAATTACTATCATTTTCGGACGATCAAAACGCCACCATTTTGGCGCGCTCATTTGTGACGTCACCGTGCAGCTTAGTGCACGGCGGTTCTTAAACAAATTAACAACAAAGTGTTTGATTCACACTTTTAATAAATGTGAGTGATTAAAGCTTATAAGATCAACTTATTGTAATGGAAGAGCACACAAAAGCTTATTATAAATATTGTATTGTCCCTATGTGTGAAAATCACATATAAGGATGCAATGCAATGCAAGGTGCAAATATAAGGATAAAGTGGTGTAAGGCGATGAGGAGAGATAATGTATCGTGCTTGAGTAGTTAATATTGTTGTGAAGATCATTTCGACGTGAGTGATTAAATATGTATGTACCTAAAATCTTATTTTTTACGACTCGCGAACAATATAGGTAAACAATAATCTAACCTCAAAATTGTATTATATACTTATTCATAAAACTATTCTGATTCCCAATTTTTTTAGTTATTAATGTTACAAATATTATGATTTTTGTTGATCAACAGCTGACTACGAGTGTTGATTTTGATCAAGAAACGTTTTAGCTAAGTTTCTTTGTTTGCACTGTTGATCGAAGAAAGTTAAAAGAATTTAATCCTTTTTACTGAGTGACCTACACAAATTTGTTTTATTTATAAGCCTTGACGAAAACAACCTAGTTTGTTAAAGTTCATAAAGATGTTCTCAACATTTAACATTCCTATTTAATAGGTACCTACATATCTTTGATTATATAATACTAGCTTCTGCCCGCGACTCCGTCCGCGTGGAACTCGTTTATACTATCTCTATACCAAATTTAATCCAAATCGGTTCAGCAGTTTAAGCGTGAAGAGACAACAGACGGACAGACACACTTTCGCATTTATAATTTATTATTAAGTAAGTATATATAAAATATATAATATAACTAGCTTCTGCCCGCGACTCCGTCCGCGTGGAACTCGTTTATATCGTAGCTCCCCCCATATCCCCCAAAGGGATGAAGTGGGGGTGAAAGTTTGTATGGAGCTACGATATAAATGAGTTCCACGCGGACGGAGTCGCGGGCAGAAGTTAGTATATATAATATATAAAGTTATAGTATAGTAAAATAGTATATAGTATGGATAAATATCTACTAGTATTTTATTCCACTTATTTAACAAAGACACCTATTTGAAGTAGTTTAAAAGTCTAGCTATTTGAATCGCCAAAATAGGTTATAATTATTTAATTGACCAATCTCACGAGTATAAAAACAAGGAATATGAAAATTTATTGAATATCTGTAACTTATTTACCTTGCAGCTTTTACTCCTCTTAGTTCAGCGGACGTAAAGTCACAAATATTTGCGAAGTATGTATTAAATTTAGTCATCATGAACACATCAATTTTAGGCAGATTATCCGAATGTGCCTTGACAAAACCGCCTTCAGTCATTGTGGCGAGTCTTTTTTCACTTAATAATTACCAAAAAACACTGATTATTTATCATAAACAGCGGCCAAACAATGCGAATAACTTTCAATAATCATACTAACGACCTGCACGGTGACGTCACGTTTCGCTCCGCCAATAGCGTTGCGTTTTGGAAATCTGCGAGGGAATTTGAAAAATAGTACTTTTAAACAATTTATTTTATCAATAGAAACATGATAATTTGAAAAAATAATCATGTGTGTATATTTATTAAGCAATATAGATTACACGTGATTTTTTTTGTCCATTTCTAAATCACATGCATATTCCCTATTGGTTGAAAATTCGCGCAGTATGAGTCAGTCTCTCTCTAAGACTCCATTTAGAAACGCTAAACATTTCCTGCGAAGCATCAATGGACATGGCATTGAGGAGATAGTGCCCGCAATCGGCACGCACGCGTTTTCTCGTGCAAGGAAGACATAAACGTGTCCCTTACCTACACGGGGGCGTGTTTTACAAGAGTTCAGGCCCCTTAGCGGTCTCAAAAATGTCTTGTTCTACTGTTATTCGAAATGCAATAGAAATATTTAGGTATTTATACAATAATGCTGCCACTACCGGCTCACCAGGTGGACCGGAGACTACCTAACGATGGACGCTTTCAGCTCATGCTCGTTGCCCAGAGCCGCTACAAAGAAACGTGTCTACACCTCTTTCTTGTTCGGGAATCATCGGTAACCGTCGCCAGCGCAGTGCATGGTGCGGGGCGCGGGGAAGAGGGGGCTGGCAGCGGCCAGTAGCAAAACGAACGTTCAACGGGCTGCTCGTGCCCAAACATACAACAAATACGTGATCTAACACCTGTGTATCACTCTGTAAATCATTATACGTACATGTCTTGGACTACGAGTGTCATTTCTCACCGCATCACGAACCCCAAGATCTACTTCTTCAAAGTACACCCCTAGCAGCGTGTACAAAACGCAAACGTCGTTTGTGCGTGTTTCTCCCTCACTGTCGGTCAAAAAAGTATAACAATTATAAAATAAAATATAAATATTAGGGGACAATCTTACACAAATCGATCTAGTCCCAAACTAAGCAAAGCTTGTACTATGGGTACTAGACGACGACACACATACGTATATAGCTAAATAAATACTTAAATATATAGAAATCATCCATGAATCAGGAAAATATATTCGTGCTCATCACACAAATAAATGCTAAGGGATTCGAACCCAGGACCACTACCAGGCAAGGTCACTACCAACTAGGCTAAAGCGGTCGTCAAGTGTGAAAGAGATACAGATATATATATGTATGTATATACAAACGAGCGAAATTGATGTTTCACGCTAGTTGCTCAGAATTCAGGATGGATGATGAACATAAAAACGTTAACATTAATTTTTTTATTGAGCAGAAACGTCCGCTAACAAAATTTGAAATTTCGATCATAGTGGAAAATTGAAAAATTGAAATTGATTCCAGGGGTTCAAATCCCGCTCGTGGCGAATAACTTTTCAATTTTCCACTATTATCGAAATTCATAAAAACGTTTTTTGGCAATGCTATAGAAAAGGTGGTCGACCGCTGCGCCTGCGCGGGCGCCGGTTATCGATCGATGTCTCCTGTTACACAAAGGACCGATAGCGTGACCTTGGCCGTAACTTGAATGACATAATATCACATAACCCTTATGGGTTATGTGATATTATGTCATTCAAGGTACGAGTACTTATGTATTTCCATATCCATATTTTAATAGGTCGGGGAGAAAGTCTATATGTTTATGAACAACAAATCGGCTTGAGTTACAATTTAAAGTATTGATTTGTATTCTGTTCTGTATGACATTTAAATAACTGTTACATTTAAGGAAACCTTTTGTATTTGGTTTTAGCATTCATATGAATTTGAGTTGGTATTCGTTGAGAAAAAAATGCGAAAGTGTGTCTGTCTTGGCTGTCTGTTATCTCTTCACGCTTAAAATGCTTAACCGATTGAGATGGGTGTGGAGATAGTTTGAATCCTGGGGAAGGACATAGGATAGTTTTTATCCCGGAAATCATCCCCTAAGGTGGGTGAAAGTTTGTATGGAGCTACGATATAGTTAAACGAGTTCCACGCGGATGGAGTCGCGTCAGTCGCGGGTAGGAGTTAGTAGGTAATAACAATACAGGTATACATACAAACTATCCATCCAATATCGCAAAATCATACACAAGAGTAAAAGATACCTGTCTCGTCTCTCATAGTATCTATAGATCATCCACCGTAGAAATGGCAATGACATTCCAGACAAATTCACAATCACACGTGCATTTGCAATAAAGGTCCAAGTGGTCACCCCTGAGCAACTGCATTACCTAATAATAATTCTAAAATCGCCAGGCACTGGACGTTTTACTACTTTGTCATGCCAATCTAACATTACCGCGTCAGTACATATGTGGCAAAGCGCTAATGCGACAAGGTCCTAAAAGCGCCTGTGAATTCCAGGGCTGACCGTACTGACCTCTGCCCTAGTGCGAGCGGGCGAGCTCGGGGGAGTGAGACAGCTATACACATCTGCGTCTGCGCGGCAGGTGAGCGATATACGCATGGTTGCATTTGTTTTTATTTATACTTAACTAGATACTCACACGGCTCTGCCCGCGTAGGTATTAGAGAGAACCCAGAGCTTGGGATAAAATATAGCCTAGATACTACTAGGTACCTAGGTACTAGCTTCTGCCCGCGACTCCGTCCGCGTGGAAATCGTTTATATCGCAGCTCCATACAAACTTCAACCCCCCATTTCACCCCCTTAGGGGGTGATTTCCAGGATGAAAACTATCCTATGTCCTTCCCCGGGATTCAAACTATCTCCATACCAAATTTCATCGCAATCGGTTCAGCGTTTTAAGCGTGAAGAGGTAACAGACAGACAGACAGACAGACAGACACACTTTCGCATTTATAATATTAGTATGGATGTCAATTTTATAATCAGGACAGAAGAAATATAAAAATCGGATCAGTGCTTCACTAATCAAACATACAAATCTACAATCTCACAAACTCTTCCACTTAAAAATACAAGTGGCTCTGGGAGATGTGGACACCGCTTCACATTAAAAATAGTATGTGAAGAGACTACGGTAGCCTAGCGGTGCAGGGCATGCGGCTGTCAAACGGCGGTCGTGGGTTCAGATCCCGGCTCGTGATTGACCAATGATTTTTTCGGAAGTTATGTACCTACGGAATATCATTTGATATTTACCGTTAGGTTTTCGGTGAAGGAAAAACATCGTGAGGAAACCTGCATACATTCCACGAAGAAATTCAAAGGTGTATGTGAAGTCCCCAACCCGCACAGGGCCAGCGTGGGGACTACTGCCCGTTCCCTCTCATCCGTGAGAGGCCTGTGCCCAGCCGCGGGAAGTATATATGCAGATTTATTATTATTATTAATATGTGAAGAAAATCATCAATTGAATCGAACAAAAAAACAACCATAATAATTATCACAACACTTAAAAAAAATCGCGAGAATCGGTTGAGAAATGGGGTCAGTAAAGGAGAAACGTTGTGCCGGACAGCCGGACAGCCGGACAGCCGGAGTATCAGGACTTACGAAAAAAAAATTGCCCAAGCTGAAACGGAGAATTTCGTTCGCTTCGCTCGCTCGTTCAATAAAGAGATGAAGTTTGTGTAGCTTTGTATGTTTGTATACTATATAATGTACTTAGTTTGATGAGGTTAACTCCGGAACTACCTACTCATCCGAGTAAATCCGAAAATTGCATGTTAGATTAGAGGTATAGAACTCAAAAGTATTTTCAAAAGATATCACCTAGCCTGGAGCAGGCAAAATAAGTGAATCGTCGCTATTTTTAAAAACTGCTGTGCTAAGGATCTCTAAAAAGTTCCCTCTATGCCTTTCCGCTCACCGGTCTCATTCAATAATTGCACAACACAAAAATATACCTACTTAACGACACAAACACAATAGCAAGTCGTGCCAAAATCAACCTTATGCCGTCGTTACACGACTTAACACTAAAGTTCTCTTACGCAACTTACGCATTTTTCAAATCGAACAGCAAAATGAAAACAGGGATTTGAATCAATAGAAAATCAATCTTATTTGGGTGGTATAGGTTTCATAATGGTTTAACGGTAATTTTATTATTTCGAATAGCGCGTGCCATAAGGGTGCGCGTACGTCGCCCCAAGTTTTTTTGAAAACGGAATATCAGTTGACGGTTAACCGTTGAACGATACATACCTACGTGTGTTATAATATTAATAATAGTTAAGTAATCATAAGTCAATAGTGAAGTAATTGTAACGTTGTACCTAAATGAATAGAAAATTATAAGTATTTAAGTGAATGTTTAAAGTTTAAAAGTGAAGTGTAAAGTTGCGTTCTTTTAAAGCGACGGTTATAATTAAAAAAAACCAGTGGATGTACAAAAGTGTTTGAAATTATATTATATTCAAATTCAAGACGACAGGAAACTGTAATAATACCTACGAAGTAATAACAATAAGGAACGAAGCACAATACCTTAACGGTCATGCTTTGAAGCACACCCCTTTCTAAGAAACAACGAAACGCTTACAACCGGGGAAACTATACGCTTAGTAACATGGAATCGCCTAAAATAGTTTATAAATATTATTCAAACCCAGCCTTCTGCGGCCAGAGCGAAGCTTACACCAAATATGTCAAAAGTCCTGACAGAAGAATGCCCCCGCTCGGCGGAAACTCACCAAGAAAGGTAGAATACGGGAATAGGATACTAAGGACAGACATATCTGATAATCCTCTAAGGATATCGCCAGCAGGGGCTATGAGGAACAGAGATGTACCTCCAGAATTGCCGCCAAAACCGCCGCAGTTCCAAACACACTTCCAACGACAGTCTTCTTTGATGTGTAAGCCTACGAGAACCCCTGTAAGGTGCAGATCGAGAAGCGAAGACCTGGAAATGGCTCAGTTTAAACTACAGAAGAATAAGTACGATAGAAACGCAGAAAGTGACGATGGGCTGGAGGACAGCAGAACTAAGCACAGATACGAGGTCATTAGAGATGACTATGATGATCTAGTTGACTATTCGCCAACAAAAAAGAGGATTATAGAAGCTGATGCCAACGAAATAGAAGAATACAACGTGGACGGTCCAGATAAGAACGAACTTAAAGAAATACCGACGGAAATAGTAAAAACTGTAAATGGGAAAATGCATAGATACGCAATAGTTCCTTCTGATGACGAAGAACCAGTTAAAAAGCACAGCGTCACTATTTCTAGCCCAGTTATGACTAAGAAGAACATTATAGCGACGCAGAAGTTACATGAACTTCTGTCAACGCCAAGGAAACTAAAGAGTTATGCCAGCCAACCGTCTGTTAGGATAACTCCGAACAAGGCTACAAGCCCTATAAGATACACAGGCACTCCACAGAAGATCATACACAGTACGCCAACTCATGGAGTCACTCCATCGAAATCCTGTGCTAACTTATCTTCAAGAAACGCTACTTCTCCTATCTCCCCCAAAGCCCAACAGAAGTTGCACTACGGAACAGACGATTTCGAGAGACATGATGTGTTTGTCACCAGTTTTAGAGAGAAGAGTCGAGAGAGGAGTTTTGATATTGATAGGAGAGAAATGAGCAGAGACAGCAGGAGAGAATATGAAAGAAGGAGTCCAAAAAAGGAGAAGAAGAGTACGGCGATTATTATACCCAGGTAAATGGTAATATTCACGAATATTCTATTTCTAAATGCACTTCGAAAATCGTAGATTGTGTCGCAAGGGAGCAAAATTATATATTTACGGTGAGGTCGATATATTGAATCCTAAGTGAAGCGCAATATCCTAAACTAGAATCCCAAGCGTACCGAAGGATTCTTATTCTTACGTAGAATCTTGAGCGTAACCAGGGATTCAAGTGTTTACGCCCAAAAGACGAAAATTATTTTTGCTACCGAGCGAGTGAGTGAGTTACCGTAAGCTAAACGTACCTTCAAAAATTTAAATTGAACAGGGAAATCAGGGAAAACACTACTATGTACCTACTTTGATCCCTTGATATTTGATATGAATAGTAAAAGTGACGTTACAATTTGACAGTTCGCCACATTATCCAAATTGGACATACTTATGATCATCATCAGCGAGAGTCTAAATTGGAAAATTTAGCCTCTCGCTACATTCGAACGATAAGTGGGAACTAGCGGATGCAAATGGCTGACACGCGCGAACCACCTGCACTGTACATCCGCCATTTTTAGGGTTCCGTAACTCAAAACGAAAAACAGAACAATAGGATCTCTTCGTTTCTGCCTTGTGTATGTGTGCGTCTGTCAAGACCCTTTTTCTTTGTGGACATTCGCAATGGAATCAAAACCTATAGGACAGGCATGAAATTTCGCAAGAACCAAGTTCTTAGCACAAAGGAAAGAAAAGACTGAAGGCATTGAAGCTAGGTACAAGCTGTGAAATGATTGGTCCAAATTTAAAAATGAGGCGTTGTAATATTCATGTGTTGTATTGTAAAGTATGAAAGGGCTTCATTAGCTCGACCTAAAACGGAATTTTAATGATGTTTTCGATTTAAGTACCTATAAAGAAAACGGTAAAAAAACGCATTTTACGTCGAAGTTTACAAAGCGAAAAATCTGCTGTTTAGGACCCACAAGTTTGTACTTTGTACAAAACCTTCGACGCGTACGTGCGACTCGCACTTAATCTATATTTTAATACAAAATGGCGCTTTGCACTCAAGGGGTAACTTTTATTTTAATTTTAATTGAAAGTGCAACATGTGTGACGATTAGAGACATTCATTATTATTACCTACTTGCTACATCTTATTGAAATCATATTAAAACCCATAAAACTACTTAAATTGATATCATAGACCACTGCCAGTTAAAGCATTAGCCACACGCTTGCGTTCAAAACGCCGAGGAAACCGCGGGTAAACTGACCTTACGTTCTTTTTCCACCATGTAAAGGTTGTCTGGAAGAGATCGCTCATTAGCATTAAGACCGCCTATTGTCTACCGTTGTATAACATAAGGTCCTTGTGTCGTTTTTATTTTGGTGAGCAATAAATAATATTTGTATTGTATTGTAAACTTTAACTATTTCAGGGTAGCCGCGCCGCCATCAGTGTATTCTGAGGAAACATACAAATCATTCAACACCACGAAGACGATGAGTGCTGCTGCTGCCTCGCTCACCATAGCAGCATTGATGTTGACGTTGAGTGGCGGACTCACTACCGGACTCAGCTTCTACATGATGTACACGGTAGGTTTCTTACTAACATTTTGATAAAGACATTTTTAGAAGCATTATTATTATTATCGATATGATACAGAGAAAGAATATAATGGAAAAATAAACCATCTTCGTCTGTAGCCCCCGACAGGATTCGAACTTGCGACCTTTCTATTAACGCTAGACTGCTCTACCAACTGAGCTACGAGGACAGTGACTTACGCTGTGTATATTTGCATTATATTCCCGCTAAGACTGGCGCCCTCTGTATGGTGTTATAGACTTGTTTCACAGCCTTAGCACACCTCTAATGGGCGAGCTATACACTCACTCCATTCTCATCGAACCACATCAGGTAGTTTCGGACAAGCGAGAGAGATGGCGCTTGTGTACATTTAAAAATAATAATAATATTTAAAAATAATTTGGTTCGTGATAAGGGTATTCATTATTATTATTGTTGTTTTATTGTGGGCCTTTATGCCCCGCTTCGACCAGCAAGTGATCTATTGTGCCAGCCCTGTTTTAGATTTCACCGTTAAGGCCCGTTGCCTCTAGGAAATTCCAGATTCTTTGGGCGGTGATATGTTGTACCTTTTCTGGGTGCACGATGTGCCGCCCTAGGTAGATACTTCTTCTTGCATGAGTGTTCCGCAGGAGCAGAGAATATGCATTGCTGTTTCCTCTGTCTCCTGGCAGAACCTGCAAGTTGCGTCCTGTTTCATACCCATTTGAAACAGTTGTTTGTTTAGTTTGCAGTGTCCTGTCAGAATTCTCATCACTGCGCAGGTTTTGTGCCTTCTGAGTTGTAATAGCTCTTTAGACAGTTTATTATTGTACCCTTTAATCAGGGCTTTAGCATGTTTTTGTCCTTTGGCGCACGTCCACAGAACTTTAGAAGCATAGCGGAATGTCTTGGTCGAATGTGCAATCATCCTACTGCGAAGACCGCAGCCATGATAACGCCACTATTTGGTCTGTAGGTTTGTGGTGTAATGTTCCTAGTAGTGAGTAAGGTGGTCAGAGCTCCAGAGGGTGTGCTGTGTTGCGAGTAAGGGCCTGTCTCTTGCTGTTGACAAACAGACGCAGACAGAACGCTGTGTATACGTATACATATTGTGGGCATGAGAGCTGTCTATTTTTTAGGCTGTAGAAACTAACCCATAAAAAACATTCCATGTAAAAAAGAGGCCAAGTCTCGAAACTCTTCCACCGTAAAAGTTGTGAGATATTTCGTTGTCGCAGGCATTCTTATTAATCTTTATTTGCTTGCTAAATAAAATTCTGCAACTTAGCAATCGAGAGAGATCCAGGCAGGTCGAAAATGGCCTGAACTGCTTCGAGAAAAGGAGCTGTTTTGCTCGACTTGTCGGGGACACTACCGTTGGGTTCTTATTCTATGATGACTATCCATACTAATATTATAAATGCGAAAGTGTGTCTGTCTGTCTGTCTGTCTGTCTGTTACCTCTTCACGCTTAAACCGCTGAACCAATTGCGATGAAATGAGTCCCGGGGAAGGACATAGAATAGTTTTTGTCCCCGAAATCATCCCCTAAGGGGGTGAAATGGGGGGGTGAAAGTTTGTATGGAGCTGCGCGATATAAACGAGTTCCACGCGGACGGAGTCGCGGGCAGAAGCTAGTAATATAATATAGTTGACTGGTAAGAAGTAGCTTCCTTAGTGCTTCCACTTATGGGACTCTCGGGGAATATCCTTTACTATGGAACCCGCGGCAGTTCGTGCTTTGGGTGATCACTCCCCTGTTCCTCCTCGTAATTAAAAACCGCGACCTCCGTCTTTTTCTGTCGCCTTTAATTCCGCCACAGGACTTCTTTTATCTTTAGCGTATTTATTTATTTATTTATTTATTTATTTATTCAAATAATATTTACATAGCATTACAGTTGAACCAATACGCTATGAAACTAAATTAACTAAAACATAATTTGAAACAACATGAATCACGTACAAACACTCGATTGCCTAACATCCATCACTTCGCAAAATCTTAAACATTCACAGCACACAGCCGCCCAACTCCATGCAAACAGATCGCATTCCGGTGCTGATGCCAGAAGCGCATTGAGCGCCACAAGCGCGCGCAACAGCGGCGAGTTTTTGCGCGACACGGTGCGCGCTGCCGGCACCGCCAGCCTTTATATTCTGATCGTTTGTGTTCACAGGTGGGTCGGCGCTACTACCTAGACTTCGGGGTGCTGGCGGGCTTCACTTGTTTCCTGCTAGGGCTCCTCGGGCTGCGGTCGCGGCGCTATCAGCTGCTGCCCAACAGGAACTTCATCTCAGGTGAGCAGCCTAATTGTGTGAGGATTTGACGACGGTTCGTTTGGTTTGACATGTAACATGCAATTTATGATGCGGCATCATCATCATATCCTTCGAAAGACGTCCATTGCTGGACGTAGGGCTCCCCCAAAGAGTGCCATAATGACCGCAACCAGCGGACTCCCGCGACCTACCAGGTGATTAGTCTACTTCGTGAGGGGTCTACCCACGCCGCACCTATCTAGCTATGCCGCGGGTTTGGAACACTTCGAAAGAACTAACAGTTTTAATTTTAATATTTTTTATTTTTCATATAAAATAAAAATTTAAAACTACTACAAAAAATTCGCTTAACTGCGGAGCAGTTTGTTGGCGAATGGGTTAAGCACATCTCATTCTTTGCTTTACTGTTATTACATACTATTATGCTAAAACTAGGGGTAAACTGTTTAATTGTATAACTTTTTAAGTAATGAATCTCGTTAAAAACTAAACATACATTATTTAAAAGTAGGTATCAGGTTTTTTACAATGGTTCTCAATCAACAATGCCATAAGTTTTTTCTTAAATATTGGTTTTGACAAAAAGTTATCTTCTGAGGGTATGTTATTGAATATTCGTGGTATGCCTTGTCAGTACCTAACCATATTCATAATGTGGGTGTCACATTGACGGGTTAATTAACGTATTAATATCTTATTGTGTCTTCTTTCAGGGTACATCGTCCTCTCCTCCTTCTCTCTACTCAGCGCATTCGGCCTTCTACTGCTCCTCTCCATCCAGCCGCAACCTGGGACCGCACTCAGCGATATAACCTCAGGCGCTGTGTGCGCTATGTCCGCGTTGTCGCTCTGTGTGGCGACATTAGGTGTCCTAGCGTCGTACTGTTGCGCGAGGGATCCGCCGGATAATAGAGTGGGCACAGTACGGTGGTACTGACGGCATGACACATAACCCACAGCGCTGTGTGTGGTCGCTATCTATTTGTGGCGATACAAGCATCTTAGGGATGTTACTGCACATGAGATCCGCTAGACACAGTGGTGCTAAAGTCCAGCTAACTTGACCTCAGGCGCTGTATGCGCTGTGTCCACGCTGTCCCTCTGCGTGGCGACATTGGGAGTTCTAGTGTGTGTGATCCGCCGGATAATAGAGTAAGGACGGTGCGTATTGAGACTTCTGAATCGCTGTGTGTTGTCGTTGTCTCTCTGTAGCGATATACAGGTCGTCCCAAACTTATGGGACATGAAGGGGAAGTACCTTAAATATCGTAGATAGTGAATTTTGCTCAAAAAAGACTTTATGTTATTTTTAAAAGTTATACTCTGTTTTTTTTAGCATTAGAGAGACATTTGCTGAACGAGATATAAGGTTTTTTATCGGGCACATTCTGCGGATCGAACAGTGAATACGAGTTAATAAATATCAAGTATTTATTATCATGTTTTATTAATACATACATTACTCAGTGTTGTGAACAGATAAGAAACATAATATTAGTTAATTTATATTCTAAGATGAAAAGATAAGAATTTTAATAAATTGCGTTTGCAATTTTTCATGGAAAGGTTGTACCTACATTAAAAAACCTAAAGAGGGAGAGTTCTCACACAATGGTCTATTTTTAAACGTCACTGTCACTATCTGTCAACTATCACTCATGTGGGTTTTTCATTCGAGTTCATATTGTTGTCGGTTGAGTCGGTTGTGATTTTTATTTATTTTATTTCTATTGCCGCCATCTTGCTTATAAACACTTATAACTTACAGTTTTGCCAACAAATAATAAATGTGAAAAACTATGCGTTCAGCTATCGGTAAATATCAAATGATATGTACTCGTATGTAGACATTATGTACATAACTTCCGAGAAATTCAGTGGTATCGGTCGAAATCGAAGAAGGAAGGTTTACGACCACTGCTTCTTTGTTTACCCGTTTGACAGATAATTCTAATCTTAAAAAAAATATAGTATAGTAATTCTGCATTCATAGATTTTCTAAAATTTACTTGCTTCTTCTGGGAATCGAACCGACTTAAATGTCAAAATAAATCACCCTACTTTTATGATGCCAATCGAAAGAATAGCTAAAAAAATAATAACTCTGCTTAAGTAACATGCTATTTTAAAAGAAAGGAACAACGTGAAATTAATATTTTAATCAAATTAAAAACATACATGAAACTGCCGTAGTCAATTAAGTAGGTATTTTTTTGTAAATTAATTAATTAAATGCTCAAAATGTGATCCCTCTTGTCTTACGCAAATCTCCAATCTTCTAATGAGCCCGCTGCCTGTTGATTTTCTTATCATTTTATGGTGAACACTCGATGTGATATGGCACAATTCTGTTTGCAACTCGCCCACGTTCTCGTATCACTTTTTGTATAGCATATCTTTCACGTATCCCCAAAAGAAGAAATCTAATGGTGTAAGGTCCGGGGAACTGGCCGGGCATCTAATCGGTTTTTTTTTTGTCCTTTCTTTTAAAATACTATGTTACTTAAGCAGAGTTATTATTTTTTAGCTATTCTTCCGATTGGCATCATAAAAGTAGGGTAATTTTTTTTGACGTTTTAGTCGGTTCGACTCCCAGACGAAGCAAGTAATTTTTAGAAAATCTATGAATGCAGAATTACTAACTTTTAAAAATACTATAAAGTCTTCTTTGAGCAAAATTCACTATCTACGATATTTAAGGTACTTCCCCTTCATGTCCCATAAGTTTGGGACGCCCTGTATAGGTAAGCAACGTACGAGACACAGTGGTGGTAAGGTCTCAGCGACATAATCTCATAAGGCGCTGTATCCTACTCTGAGCGACTTTTTTTCATATTTCCGTTTTTTAGAATTCTATGGCATAATCGCTGAAATGTCTTCTATTTAAAAAGTCGTTGTTAAGTTACTACGTGTTATGACATTTTTATTTTTAATTAGAGTGTACCCTTCGATAAAACACCCATCTCTTCTGCGAAATAGCTATGTAATAACTATCTAGGATGGGTGCTTTATCGATCATGATAACCCCTGGCACGTAATTAGAAGCTCCGTATTATTATATCATCATTTGGAAGAGTGTAAGTTTGCCAGTGTCGGTTATTTTTTCATTATAATGGCAATTTTGAGGTTTTTTTTTGGAAACTTATTATGGTTTCAAGTATAGTCCATCTCCGGGTGTAATCTGAGCTGAGGCGAGGCGAGGTGTGGCCCAGTGCATGCTATCTGAGCATGGACACAGTGAACCAGTGAACCTGTCGGGGTGTAGCTATCATGGTTCTACATTGGTGCTGGGAATTAAAATACGCCTTTGTAAAATAATTGTGTATCGTAAAACCAGAGAGCATAGTGTATATTTAATGTCATATCATACATATTTAAGTCGTAACATTAAATTAGACAATTTAAAAATAAGACTACAGACCTTCATTTTTACTACTTTACCATAGCATTAATTTATAAGGGTTAACCTATGTAAGTCGTCAAAATTGTTAACAAAGTTTTACTGTACTTCACTAGATGGCGTAATTATTTGCCCGTTCAGCTGTATTCTACTAACGCCATCTAGTTCTAACTGTTCTACTGTAGACTGTAGTTACTTTTTCATTTAGTCAGGCTAGCAAAGCGGGAAAGTGGTATGGTAGGTTCTTCACCCATTTCCTACTTTAGTGTGACCAGACTTGGCGTAAGAAAGAGATGGATGCATTTTCTCAGCCCCAACACACTGGCACCACACCGCATTTGGCTTGGCTAATTTGATTTTGAATCTACGTGTTTTATTGACAAAATCTAATAGGTATTTTTGCCAAAGCTAAATTTTTCTTTGTGTATTGTTAAGAAATATAACAAAGTTTTATATTACCTACACAAAATATAGTTTCATTTTATTTTACCCATGGCGTTCCTCAAAAGACAGCAGGCTCTGAACATAAAATCTGCACAACTATCCAACTATCAAGTTGGAGTATTTCTTTCAAAACTTAAAGGTAGTCTAGCCAGGAAAAGATGAGCCTTAAAGAAATTTACAAACAAACAGCGTGTTGCAGCACTGCTATACTGCAACACGATAAAATAAGAATGAGTCCACCAATGTGCCATACAATGTGCAGCAAGTGCCGCACTCCGGTGGAATCCCACCTTTATATTTAAAAATAATAATCAAATCCAACCTCCAAAATTTCAATTTTGACGAGACATAATAATTTAACTTTTTATGATAGTCTTCAATGTGAATACCTAATATTAGCAGTAAACCACCCTTTAAATTCTCTTAAAAACCAAAAACATTCAAATTTACTATGGAACAGTTACTTTTTAGGGTTTCGTACACAAAGGGTAAAAACGGGACCATATTACTAAGGCTCCGCTGTCCGTCCGTCTGTCCGTCTGTCACCATGCAGGCTGTATCTCATGAACCGTGATAGTTAGATAGTTGAAATTTCCTAAAGAAACAAATACTAAAGAACTGAATAAAATAAATATTTAAGGGGGCTCCCATACAACAAACGTGATTTTTTTGCCGTTTTTATAGATGCACTTGGCCGGTTTTTTAGTTACCAGTATCAAGATTAGGACATCGTACTAATTTAAGACGTTTGACACATTTGACAATGATATTACTGTTGCCATATAAAAAAATCTTTCACTGGCCAGATTCTAATAGGTACAGTCAAGGACTTTAATTGTTGAGCCATTTAGGTGTCAACTAATTTTGGTATTTTAATAGTCAAACTTTGAAGTGTCCAGTATAAAGTGAGCTCTAAATGGCTCAACAATTAAAGTCCGTGACCGTACAAACGCCAACACAGTTAACTGACCAACCTGTATTTATATTGAACCTTATTACAATGCATATAGAGTGCACGGATGGTCCGTTAGCTGTGTTGTCGATAGTACTTACTTATGTTATTTTATTCGACACAATGGCATTCATCTTTATATTATTCGAAACATTATAAATACTTATATTTGGTACCTAGTTAATCTGCTTCAAAGTGCATGGCAAAGCATCGCGCCGTCGGTTAAACCGCGCGTTTATAGTAGGAATATATATATTTTAACACCCTCATGTGACCAGCTGACGGGTTTACCACCACTGTACAGTCAAATTTCGATTTTTTTAGTCATAATTATGGATTCACTATCATTTGATGATGAAAGGAATCGAGGGTGTCGCCACGTTTTCATAGGGGTTCATGACACACATACCTTCAAGTTGCCTAGGTTCCTAAGATTAATAAATAAATGATATAAAAGGTATAACTGGTATATATTATCTGCTTCGCTATATTAAGTTATCACATAAATGGTTTGAAATATCCTTGTGTCGCAATAACATATTATCTCATGATATGTATATATATAGAGAGAACATCATTTCTACCTTAGAATAGATTAGGTATCCAGAAACCCATGGAGTGTCGGCCGTCATTCATCAGCTCCTACTAAAACTCACCAGCTTCAGAGTACATCAGCATATAGAGATCTGTGGAGAAAGAAATCTATGACTTCTCCGATATCACTAAATATACTACTGATGTGCCGACGGAAAGTTTCCTATATTGCGAAATGTTTCTGCAATTTAACATAGGAAAAATTCGGAAATTTTCTTCATTTTTGTATGGGAATTGAATCTTTCCATTTCCAACATGGAAATTTCCTTAATTCCTTGTGAAACTTTCTAGAAATTTCCGAGAACTTTTCCAACTTTTTGGAAACTCCGCAATTTGCACATCACTAAAATATACTATTGATGGGCAGCGTTGAAAATTTCCGGAAAAAATCCCGTTTCTTTCCAAACGCCTCGTTTTTTTCGGATTTTTACGGAAAAATACCATGTGATTTTCCGCTTCAATTTTTCTGAAAAAAAACGATTTAGACAGGTTTTAATCGGTTATTTTTCTTAATACTGGTGGGTAGGTGAATGATTATAGACTTACTTTGCCATTGACATCCGTGTCAGTTCAGTTCAGTTGTCACAATGACTTATTGTTTTTTTTCGTTAAAAATCCGAAAAAAAACGGAAAAAAACGAAAATTTCATAAATTTCCGAAAAAATCATTTGATTTTTTCCGACATTTTCAACGCTATTGATGGGCTTGAAATCAATTGCCATCTTTTCATGTGAAAGTAATTACAATTATGGTAAGTATATAATTACTGCTGATTAGGAAAGTTATATATCTATAGATTATTTATATTACTGACTTTCTCAGGAGAGAAAGTTCATGGCATATATCATTTGGGATCAGCCTCCTACAAGACTGACCACACATACTAATTGAAACAGTCTCCTTTGAGACTAGTATACTATATCCCTACAACATACAAACATACTAACAAAACATACTTGGTCCCCTCCGCAAGCGAGACCCAAGTACATCGGTACAACTCCATTGAGTCTGTCACCTCACCTACCACATACTTACATACTTACATTGCTTACCAGAACCCCTCCGCAAGCGAGTTCCAAGTAAGCGTAGGGACAACTCCATTGAGTCTGTCACCCACCACATACGTACATACTTACATTTCTTGAACCTCTTCGCAAAGCAGGCCAAGGCAGTGTAGGACAGCCTCAACTGAGACCCAGCACCTACACTACAAGCTACATTGTTTCTTATAATGAACCTGCTCTCCTGTTTCCTTCCGGTTGAGATCAGCTAGGAACTACAGTCCGTACGCATCTTATCCCCAACCGGGCGCATGCTATCCCACACAAACAGACAGTCTTACTGCGAGAGCGCATGAAAGAAATAATGAGCCTGCTCTCCTGTTTATTCCTTCCGGTTGAGATCAGCTAGGAACTACAGTTCGTACGCGTCTTATCCCCAACCGGGCGCATGCTATCCCACACAAACGGACAGTCTTACTGCGAGAGCGCATGAAAGAAATAATGAGCCTGCTCTCCTGTTTATTCCTTCCGGTTGAGATCAGCTAGGAACTACAGTTCGTACGCGTCTTATCCCCAACCGGGCGCATGCTATCCCACACAAACAGACAGTCTTACTGCGAGAGCGCATGAAATAAATAATGAGCCTGCTCTCCTGTTTATTCCTTCCGGTTGAGATCAGCTAGGAAGTACAGTTCGTACGCGTCTTATCCCCAACCGGGCGCATGCTATCCCACACAAACGGACAGTCTTACTGCGAGAGCGCATGAAAGAAATAATGAGCCTGCTCTCCTGTTTATTCCTTCCGGTTGAGATCAGCTAGGAACTACAGTTCGTACGCGTCTTATCCCCAACCGGGCGCATGCTATCCCACAAAAACAGACAGTCTTACTGCGAGAGCGCATGAAAGAAATAATGAGCCTGCTCTCCTGTTTATTCCTTCCGGTTGAGATCAGCTAGGAACTACAGTTCGTACGCGTCTTATCCCCAACCGGGCGCATGCTATTCCACACAAACAGACAGTCTTACTGCGAGAGCGCATGAAAGAAATAATGAGCCTGCTCTCCTGTTTCCTTCCGGTTGAGATCAGCTAGGAACTACAGTCCGTACGCGTCTTATCCCCGACCGGGCGCATGCTATCCCACACAAACGGACAGTCTTACTGCGAGAGCGCATGAAAGAAATAATGAGCCTGCTCTCCTGTTTCCTTCCGGTTGAGATCAGCTAGGAACTACAGTCCGTACGCGTCTTCTCCCCAACCGGGCGCATGCTATCCCACACAAACGGACAGTCTTACTGCGAGAGCGCATGAAAGAAATAATGAGCCTGCTCTCCTGTTTCCTTCCGGTTGAGATCAGCTAGGAACTACAGTCCGTACGCGTCTCATCCCCAACCGGGCGCATGCTATCCCACACAAATGGACAGTCCTACTGCGAGAGCGCATGAAAGAAATAATGAACCTGCTCTCCTGTTTCCTTCCGGTTGAGATCAGCTTATCCCCGACCAGGCGCATGCTATCCCACACATACGGACAGTCTTACTGCGAGAGCGCGCATGCTATCCCTCGCAAGCGGACAGTCTTACTGCAGGTATTCGCATGGCTAGCTCTTACTGCGAGGGCCTCCTCCCTCGTTATGAATAACTAGCTTCTGCCCGCGACTCCGTCCGCGTGGAACTCGTTTATATCGCAGCTCCATACAAACTTTTACCTCCCCATTACACCCCCGGGTTGGACTAAAGCAAAGGGGGCGCAGGACTTTGGTGTCATTATAACACCTATTTATTATTGTTTTATCGTAAAGATTACGCTAATATAAGCATGTTTTATAGGAACAATTTTTCTCTAAAATCAAAAATGGCCGAGATATTCGCCCTCAAAGATTGATGGTTTTCAAGGGAGCTGGGACAGAAAAATTTCGATGGATGTTGGTGTTATTATAACACCTATTTATTATTGTTTTATCGTAAAGATTACGCTAAAATAAGCATGTTTTATAGAAAAGACTTTTTCTCTAAAATCAAAAACAGCCGAGACATTCGCCCTCAGTTTCAAGGGAGCTAGGACTTGGAAAAATTTCAATGGATGTTGGTGTCATTAACACCTATTTATTATTATTTTATCGTAATAAATACGCTGAAATAAGCATGTTTTGTTGGGGCAACATTTCTCTAAACTTGATAATTACCAAGATACATGACGGATTGTAAAATGTAATTTTTTCAATGATGGCATATTATGTATTCAATATTAGGCTGCGAAAGTCCGAATCTAGCTAAAAAACGCTACGCTAAAATAAGCATTGCATTATCATAAGACTTGCCACAGAACCGAAGCTGTCAACCCCGATTCCACGTGGTCTTGTCTGCCCTACCCCTAGAGTGTATATAAAAAGCCGGAGGCGCGGAGGGAGAGCAGCCCTCGCCCGCCGTGACAAAGCTCGGGAGCCGTGCGGAGCGGAGCGGCTGAGGCTGGTCGCCGAAGGCGACCAACAAGCCGAAGCTGCGAAGCGGAGTACGGGCGACCGTGCTTTGTCACGCAAGGGCGGAAGGGCTGCACTTCCCGCAGCACCGGAGCTAAGGCAGTGTCTGACACAATATAAAAAAGACATGAGGAGATAGGGAAAGTCACTATTGACATTAGGTTAGATTAGGTTTTATACAATTTTCACTTTGGATCAAAAATTTTCTAAGTCCTTACTTTGCGCCCCCTTTGCTTTAGGCGGACCCACCCCCGTAGGGGATGATTACGGGAATAAAAACTATCCTATGTTACTCTCCATCCCTTCAACTATCTCCACTTAAAAAATCACGTCAATTCGTCGCTCCATTTTGCCGTGAAAGACGGACAAACAAACAAACAAACACACACACACACACATACACTTTCGCATTTATAATATTAGTATAGTATAGTATAGTAGGTATAGTATGTATGGATGGATGGAAATACATCATTATCAAAGTGGACTACCCCCAGTGGGGCATCCTTGGTTAGTTGGACTGCCACCATTGTGACATCCACAAGCTCAGAATAAATATATAATGCTAACTACCATTACCACAAGGTAAGTTTCAAAGATTGCAAGAAAGAATAAGAAATATCATGTAGGTTTAAATCCTTGCAAATACTCAAGGAAAATATAACTTTCATAATTGTGAGGAATGTAGAAAGCTCCAAAAAACCTATGTTAGCGATAGTATCCTTACTTAGCTTTCAAACTCTCCGTTTCTCCCGGCAGAGCAGGAACCACTCACAAAATAATCAAGAGTAATTATAGAAATAAAAGTATCTGTCCCGAGATGGAACCAGATTACCAGATTACTAAAATCAACTAAAATCATGAGAGCAAAAAAGACCCTTCAAATTAACGTGAATTTTTTCTTACCATAGATTAAATAGTTTGGCAACATTGGTTTTTCTTTCATCATATTATGTTATGTAGGTACAGTTTATTATAAAGGTGTCGCTACACGACACGGTGGACGGATTCGCGATCGTCGCGACAGAGGGTAAGTGGCATTTTTGTTACGTGTCTCTGGGAGGCTGTGCTAGTCACCCACCGACGTAGCCGCAGCCGACGTCCACGGGGCTTCATGATACAACTTTCTTAAGCTTCTCACAAGTTGTCGACCGAGGGGACGTGACTGACAAAAAATTGCACGTAGCTCGGGGGCTGTTATATTCTCTTTGGGTGCAGCGGCGCTACCACGAACTTCGATAGTCGAATTTCGGGTATTTCCATCTCTATCGCACTCCCTAACTAGAGTAACAGGGATGCATGTATTACGAACTTCGACTTTCGAAGTTCGTGGTAGCGCCGCAGGATCCGATTACGATATCAAATGTATGAAGCAGGCTCCGAATAAAAATTATATCGGATCACGCAATGTGATGTGAGAACAGTGAGCATGTTTTCCACACAGTCATGTACTTAGTGAACATGCCCTTAAGGTGGCACTACACTTGGGAATGCGTGTTCGCGTATTTGCTTCATTTGGCCAAATATGACCATGTGTGGAGGATATATTTGCCATATTTGTACGAATAGCCATACATACAAATATACAAACACTCGTATCAGCCCGCCTGTCGGTTTTTGTCACACATCAAAGGACGCAAATGTTGCAAATATTTTCGTTCACCGTCTACACTTGGCTCATTCAGCTCAGTTATGTGAGCGACGGCAACAAGTCAAGACTTCAGCAAAATGGATTGGACAAAATGATGTCGTGATGCGATTTTTATTAGAATAGTACCAAATGAATAGGTGTATTGGTTGACTTTTCATTTAGATATATTGCTGCAAACATTTGATATATTTTCTGTTGCTGTCCCAAGTGTGGATGTCGTGTTTGTGATGTTTGGACTTCAACGAATATTTAGACAAACACGGCGAATACGCTACGCGAACACGCATTCCCAAGTGTAGTGCCACCATTTCGGGAATTACCCATATTGATAATAATATTTTTCAACCCGTATTTCTTACCTGAAAATAAAATATGGTATCAAGGGTATTTATTTCATTTGGTGCTAATCGGATGTCCGCGATAATATCACCCTCTAAATGAAGTAGGATCCTTACCGTGTCATAATCACCCTCTAAATGAAGTAGGATCCTTACCGTGTCATAAGGTAACTTGTAGTACAGAATGGTCCCTAACTGGTGCTTCATTAAAATTTATTTTATATAAAAGTTATGTGAAAGTTATTTTGTTCAAAAGGGCCAAATTGTCATTACCAAGGGGTGTCCACTTTCCAATTTTCGGTAACACCTCTATAAAAAATCCTATTAAATGCACGTCTAAGACTGAAGTTGCTATTTTCCTTAAAAGTTTAATAGTTAGGACATACATTTTTAATTGCACAAATTAAATCGTATTCTATAAAACTTAACAGCATTATCGTATATTTTGGTTCCTACTTCATTCATCATCACCGTGTCACTATGTGACGCGACGTGCATCTCCTCACTAAATAGATTCGTATAAACTCCACCGCTCTCCCCGCACGCCTCCAATCTGCTATACAAACGGCGGAATAAACGCAGGTCGCTCACGTAAAAATAGGTATTTATTTTAGTTTTCACAGTGTCGTACCGTGGCTTTTGTCAAAAAGAGTTGTCTTTCTTGTGGGTCGTATTCCTCGGTAAGTACACTCACTGTTTGTATTAATCCCACTTTATCTCATAAATTAACTGATTTAATGTGACGTTATCAGTAGAACATCCTGGAACATTCAATATAGCGCATGCCCAACTGGAAATTTCTAGATTTTGTCATTACCAAGGTAGTCATTACCATGGATTACCGTGGACTTTTCAATCCACGGTAATGACAGTGATTCCACGGTAAGGAATATCTGCAGATAGTCCTTACCGTGGAGTTATTGTCATTACCGTGGATATAAATATTCGCACATATTAATAATTACATGTAATTATTTTTGCGAGTCCGAATATTAATGTTTGCTTTTTATATCTGTGCATAGTTTCCCTGAATTTTGGTGTACTTCTCGTATAATAATCATATAACTATAATATTTTTACATTATATTGTTTGTTTCAGTTTATAAAGTAAAAATGCCGCGTAAAAAACCAGATAATAGAAAAGAAATATTACGAAAAAAAACGCGTAGCTGAAAAAAAGGGTGAAAAAAATTAATCCAACCCTGAGCTGCATAAAGAATAACTAGAAAAAGAAAAAGCACGGTATGCTCAGAGAAAAGAGGCAAAAAAAACTTCTAGCAATAAATGAGTTAACACCACAAGACTCCAAAAAAATGGAAAACCAATCAACAAAACAACTAATGCAAAACGACACGCCACCTGCATCTGAACTCGAAGACGACCTCGGGATTATCGAGGGACAACCTGCTCCCTCTCACGCTCACTCTCCTAAAGGGCGTCAATCAACTCCTATAAACAATCCTCTAGATGAACCTCCCGGACCATCTCCTGATCATTTTCCTAAAAGGCTTTCAGCATCATCTAAACGATACCCATCAGATAAACTTCCTGGCCCGTCTTGTAGTTCATCTCATCGTGCCTCCCCTAAAAGGTCTCACTATAGCAAAAAGTTAGCGTTCTGATGCTCGTAAATTTCGGTATGAATTGGCAAAAAAAGACTCGCGCTACAAGAAGAGTTTGTTAGATATTAAACAACAAAACAAATCATAGCTTAGGCGCATCAGTCGCTTCAGGCAAACTATTAAGAAGATAAAGTCCACTATAGGCCCGCGCAGTCCAGGTACAGAAGCTGAAATATTAATTGCTGACCCTGCCAAAATAGAAGAAGTCAAAAAGGCCATAGTATTTAAAGAGTTTGTAAAGAACAACATGAACAATGATTATGGGAAACAAAGTGTGAAAAACGGAAGATGAAGGAGAACATAGAACCGATTAGCAAACAACTGAAAAAAATAGTCATAACGACTTCCTATTTAGAAGTAATCAATGAAGAACCTGAAAGACTGTTAAGGATCAATGCCTTGTTTGGAGCTGTGCATTACGTTATGTCTATTGAATAAGAAAATAAGTGTTAGATTGTTATTTTATTTTAAGATGATACCATTTGCATTTTTTCCCTTCATTATATTGTATGTTATAATTCTTTCAGTGAAATGATAAGTAAGTGACTATGTCGTTTAGTGAAGAATTATTGTAGACTGAGTAGGTATGTAAGCAGAACAACTAATTGTTAGATTTTTTTATGAATGCTGTACGTCAAAGATTATTAGTTTATTTTTTAAACTGCTTCTGCACGCAAAAACTACATGGCAATAGAAACATTTGTCATTACCATGTGCTATAGTCATTACCAAGCATGCAAAATGTCATTACCGTGACGTTTAAATATTTGGGGGCCCACATCATCAGTAATTAGACCCCTAGGAGAGGGCCTCAACTTTTTTTATAACTCTTATATTACAAACTGTTAGTCAAGATTAAATTTGATATTAAAAACGTTTTTTTTTATTTTTTTTACCAAACCTCCCAATTTACACTAATTGAAATAAATACCCTCAAGTTCGTAAAATGGAACGTTATGAACACGATTTTATAAAGCAAAAGTTTTAAGTTTTTTATGAGCTAAAATGTTGTTTTTTAATTGTTTTCATTTCATGTAAGTATCTTGTGTTTGGATATTACATAGATTTTGCCTTCTAAGTAATATTAAACGGTTTTTGAATGCTTTATCTATTACGGAAGTTAAGGTTCGTGAAACGGAACGCAAGTGTTAGTAATAAACGTCAACCAGTGTTCGCGAGATATTTCTAATTTGATAACAAATTTTAATTGAAACAACAATAGAACGATGTATTCGTGATAAGAAACTACTCAATAACATAAGTGTATTTCGTACCACCGATTGTGATGCATTTGATACCTAGTTTATTAGTAATAAGTTCTTCGTGATATTACAAACCAATCGGGTAAGTCTTTGTTAAGATGTATTTTGCATTTGGATGTTTATAACTTGACCTTTGTCATTAATAAGTGAATAAAAAACTGAACGTTTTCGTTTTATTTTTCTTCACTGTACAGCATGATGGGCATTGGAGGTGATAAACAGCCATAATAAGTAGATAAAGTAGAGCAGAGATTGCATTTAAATTTAAAATTTGTCACTGCATTCGGAATAGTAGAAATCACAATAAAATTTCAAGTCAATAAAACTTAAATCTGCCTTGCTTTTCAGTATTTCTCTTGTTGTAACATATAAAGTGGGTATATTTCACATAGATTTAGTCTTGCAATGAAATTATTAATTATTTCTAAATGCGTGGACTGCATGACCTGCATAACATAACCTTGACCGAATAGGAAGTTGACAATATTTGTACATCATCTAAAAAAAGTGGAACATGATACCTTCAGATGTTGCTTAAGTCCATGTAGTTAGACAAACAATGCATGCTACAGGATAAATATGGATTTAATTAATCCAACTTTCCAATGAGTAAAAACCTATTCATAAAGTACCAATTTCAGTAATCCATCGTGTTAAATACATTACCTAGTTAGTAGCTAGTTAGTTTTACTGGGCTTTTCCGCAAGTCAACATCCAGTGTGCCTATTTTGCGTGAATCGGTGGGGTAGCGCTACTCTAACCACCCCAGCTCCTCCAGAAAGTTTGTGAGTGCCTTGGTGTTGCTGACTGCGTCTAATAGTGTGTACATTACCTAATACATATAATGATTCCAAGATATGTGCAAAATATATTGTAAATGGTTTTCATCTCTTTCTAATCTTATTAACCACTTTTTTAGGGTTCCATACCTAAAGCGGGACCTCAATGCTAAGACTCCGCTATCTGTCTGTCTGTCTGTTTGTCTGTCACTAGGCTGTATCTCATGAACCGTGATAGGCAGACAGTTTAAATTTCCACAGATGATGTATTTCTGTTGCCGCTATAACAATGAATACTAAAAAACAATAAATATTTAAGGGGGCTCCCATATGGTTTTACAAGCTTTTATTTATTTTCTCCTGTCCCGTTGTCTGCCTCTGTCTGTAATCAAATCTTGCAAGTTAAATTTGACCCACTTCCCGGTGACCGATTGAGGTGAAATTTTGGGTATAAGTATAGATTGGATGACAATTCAATATTATGGTATCATCAAGCTGATCTGATGATGGAGATAGAAGGTGGCCATGGGAATTCGGTACTTAACCGACGTAACCCCATTGAGTTTGGGCTTGTTAGAATCGTCTCAATGACCGTCTAAAACCACCAACAAGATCCGTCTCTTATTACCAGGATCTCACAATTCAAATACTTGTACTGCAAGTCAAATTCCATTTGCTTCAATATCACTACATAGTATTAAAAAAAGTCGCTTCCCGCTGTCTGACCCTATGTATGCTTAGATCTTTAATAGTACGCTACGGATTTTTGATGCGGTTTTTTTTAATAGATAGAGTGATTCAAGAGGAAGGTTTATATATATAATATAGTACCCGTGTGAAGCCGGGGCGGGTCCCTAGTAATAACTAAAGAAAACAACTGTGTTCTCTGAGAATGCCTAGTGTAGGAACCAGGCAAACCTCTGAATGGCACATACCGAATCTTCAAGATTTTGTGTGTTAAGCGTGTTTCAGAATTTTTCAAGATAGTAAATAGATGGTTTTGAATGTCGACCGAAATCTGCTTTAAACTCCAGATACTGCGGCATCTCTATGGATCAATAATCTAATCAATAATTATTTATTCATTGCAAGAATGTAGTACAAAACAAAGGTGGTATAAACATTTGGTATCCAATACATTCTGCTTTACTAAGCATGCAAGTTTTTTTTTTTTTTTGGATGTTCATATAACTGGGTTAGTTAGCTAATGGTGTTTGCATATCTAATTCAGTTGTTATCAAAGGTTTGGGTTGCAGCAGACTATGATACTATAAACTACTAGATAAATCGTTTATTTGGCATTTTTACACATTTTGGTGAACAAACAAAATATAAGTACACACCAAAAACAATTTAAAAAAAAGCGGCCAAGTGCGTGTCGGACCACGCATAACGAGGGTTCCGTGCCTATTAAAAAGGTCGTATCGTTACTGAAATCTTATGGCACTTATGTCCTTTTCTTTAAGGAAGGCAGTTTTTTAGAAATATCTCAAAAACCTTTGAACCGATCTTGTTCAAAACAATTTTCGCTGAGAGAATTTAATAAGCCCTATGAGCATGATTTTTTCCATATTTTTAAAATACACGGTTCATAAATTAGAGGGGGGGGGACACAATTTTAGTGACTTTCGAGGAGATTATCTCCGACTCTATTCACATAATCAAAAAAATTGCTGAGAAACCTTATATTTATTTTAAAAGGCCTATCGATTGATGTGCCACACATGGGCTTGCAATGAAAAAAAAAAAATGACTTTCAGTTTTATGTATGGAGTGCACCCCTAAAAAAATTTTTGTGTGTAACTATGTAGCGGTTAACAAAATACACCTATCCTGAAAATTTTATTCAAATACACCTTATAGTTTTCGAGTAAAATGCCTGTGACATACGGACGGACATGACGAATCTATAAGGGTTCCGTTTTTTGCCATTTGGCTACGGAACCCTAATACAAAAGAAAACTAGATATATTTATTTCCATTGAACTCGTCACCATCATAATTTAAGAGCTGAGCTCGCATCGGTGGAGTACTCAAGTTTTGACTAGCCGTCATAGAGTAGGCTAGAGAACAGTAGATTTATTAACGGCACCGACGTCTTACACGCAGGTTAAATAATTATTGTAATCGGATAAGCGGGTCCGGAGATTAGCCAAAACATATACACTTACAAAGCTAGAAACTACAACGATCTCACAGATCTTCCTCTTCATTATCGAACGAGCGAGCGAAGCGACCGAAGTTGTATGCTTCAGCTTGAGCCGAAAATCGTTTGTCTGTCCGGTGTCTGTCCTGCTGTAACGCTGTTCTCCTCTAGGGGTCGCATTTCTCACCCGATTCTTAGTCCAGGCAATGAACTGACAACTTGTATGGAAAAAATGACAATTTTGGAAATAATTTATAATAGCTTATTTTTTATGCATAACGGATATACATATTATCAATTAAATAGTTACCCAGCGTCAAAATCCGACAAAATTTCAGACATCGAAAAAATGATAAGTTAACTGGCTTCTAAAAAGACAGTAAAAATATTAATAAATGGTTTTGTCTTTATTTTGGTTCATTTACATTTGCTCTATAATATTCAAGATAAATCGTACAAAAAAAGATAATGCAAGCTTCATTTAAATGTACATAATTACTTCCGGGTGGAAAGTTTGTCGGATTCTTGACTAAATCATCTTAGAATAACATTTTCAAATGAAATCAACAAAAAAAACGCTATTATAAATTAATGTTTTTCAAAACCGTATTTTGCCTGGAGTATCTCGTGAAATGTTGTGAGCTGGTTCGTTAATTATATCCTATACTATTAACACTTTCGCAACCGGACTAAAAATGACCACCAGAAACCGACAGAACTCGCTAGGCGTGTAGGTTTATAGCTACGGCCTTGAGCAAACATTACGAGTGCCTACCAGGCGGGTTTTTGGTTGCGAACGTGTTAAACGAGCAATATTTGTATATATATTTGCAATCACGTTCTCGGAAACGGCTCTAACGGTTTCGATGGATTTTGTAATGTGTGGGTTTACGGGGGCGAGAAATCGATCTAGCTAGGTCTCATGTCTTACATGTCTGGGAAAATTAGTTTTCTCCCACTTTTGTCTATTTTCACCCGAGCAGAGCTCGGTCACCCAGGGACTAGAATTTATCCCTGTCATTTTTTCAAAATTAAAAAAAAAATATATTTATAAATAAGGGTCGCGGGTATAGTTCCCGTCAAACAACTTGAACATGCGGGACGAAGTGGGGGGGCAGCTCGCACGTACAATTCGCCTCTGCGCAGGCAAGGTCATTTGCTCAAGTTGTTTGGCGGGAATTGTACTACAGGTTACAAAGCCACTAGTAATAAATATTAGTATAAACTAAGTTGTTGAATTGTCATCGGCAAATAAACTGTGAATGAAGCAAGAAAACTTTTAGTCCAGGCAATGAACTGACAACTTGTATGGAAAAAATGACAATTTTGGAAATAATTTATAATAGCTTATTTTTTATGTATCAATTAAATAGTTACCCAGCGTCAAAATCCGACAAAATTTCAGACATCGAAAAAATGATAAGTTAACTGGCTTCTAAAAAGACAGTAAAAATATTAATAAATGTTTTTGTCTTTATTTTGGTTCATTTACATTTGCTCTATAATATTCAAGATAAATCGTACAAAAAAAGATAATGCAAGCTTCATTTAAATGTACATAATTACTTCCGGGTGGAAAGTTTGTCGGATTCTTGACTACGAGTAAATCATCTTGGAATAACATTTTCAAATGAAATCAACAAAAAAAACGCTATTATAAATTAATGTTTTTCAAAACCGTATTTTGCCTGGAGTATTTGTCAAGATCGTAGCAAGTGGAAATCCGTGATCTCTGCGTTCCCCTCCGGGAAAGGCGTGATTATATGAACTAGCTTCCGCTCTCGACTTCGTCTGCGTAACCCGGGATAAAAACTATCCCATATTTTAATCCAGGCTATAAACTATCTTTGTGCAAAATTTCATTGAAATCTGTTGAGCCGTTTAAGCGTGATTGAGTAACAAACATCTAAACATCCAAACTTTCGCATTTATAATATTAGTAGGATAATGTATGTATGTAAATAACCGATAAATGAACACTTGTGAAATTAGGATCCACTAAACAAGAACTAGGTTGAACTATATGACACAGAGATATAAAGAATATAATGGAAAAATAAACCATCTTCGTCTGTAGCCCCCGACAGGACGCCGGGCGTCGGGGTAACTTCCTCGTTAGAAATAACACGATATAAAATATTTAATACTTCAATAATTTGTTTCGTTAAGAAAGTACATATAAGAACTAGGTTAATAGTTAGTTAATGATGTTTAAGTAATTTTGTCGTTATGATTGCAGATATGACTGATTACACAGTTAGGATAGCGGCGGAATCGCTGCTCGGAGGAAGTATCAGCCGTCCGTATAGGACATTATGTGAGTATTCGTATTTTACAAGCTTCTATTTACATTTTTAAATAAAGGAAAAATTGAAAAATTTAATGCTCCGAGCCGGATTCGAACCGGCGACCACGGGCATTCATGGCCCGTCGCTACTAACCAACTGAGCTATCGGAACAATCCGGTTCGGCCACCAAATCTTTCAATCAGTTCCTTTCTACAACGCCTTAGGGAGGCGTGTAGCGACATCTACCAGAAGACTTAGGCTTCTTAACGGCACCAACTCTGGCTCGGAGCAATAAATTTTTAAATTTTTCCTTTAATTTAATATTTATAGGTCAATATTTTAAAAAAAAACTTGTCTTGATTCCAGCCCACTCACAATCAGTGAACCTGGTGACGGAAGACCTGGTGGCAGGCCACAGACCAGATGGCAGGATGTCCACCGTCCGACGGTTCTTCTGCTTGTTTGTCACCTTCGACCTGCTCTTCACCAGCCTTATGTGGCTTATATGCGTCATGGTAAGCATCAGTATCCCAAATATACTTTTAGTAACTTTCAGGAATATTTAATCTGGTATAGTGAGAATCACTTTTCTAGGACGGATCTTAAAACCTATCGGTACAACAATACAGTAGTACCACAAATATAAGTTACAACGATGTAGGTACCTGCGCAGAAAGCATTTTTTGAAAACATTTTAACCAATCATAAGGCAGCGCGTTTGCGCGGGTAAAATCTTCAACGCCCATTGGCCAAAATTTTGCGCGCGACGCCGGCAGCTCCGGCGCCCGCCATTTTGTCTGGACGCCATGAGCGTGAAAGCACGAGTTCACCTGTCATTGCATATTGTACCTTACGTATAGTGCAACAAGGTCTTTATTGAAATGGTCATACGTTCGATTTCATTCGGTACTTGTCAGGACTCGTCGGCGTAGACGAAGATTCCCGATGTAACTTATATTTGTGGTTCTACTGTACCATTGTTTAGCCACGTGCTACAAACGCTTTGGAATGAACAGGCCATGTTTAATAAATCATTTACTCGAATAGTGACTATTGTGAAAGTAGCAAGGTTCAAATTAAAACGAAACGTATATCGGTATTAACAACTTTTTATCGGTAGTTGAAGCATACTAAGTACAATAATTACCAGTCACACTTAACAATGGAAAACAATGGCTTAGTCATCTCTTTGTGCTTAGTATAAACAGAAGGAAAGTGATTATTTAAGTTTTACTGTAGTTACATTACTGTTTAGTATTTATTTAGCAGCGGCAACAACTCTCACTACGCTCACACTTCATTTTTGTTACAGATGAAAGGCGAGACGCTACAACAAATATTAACAAGGGAAATAGTACAATATAACGTTAAGGTGTCGTTAGCCGATATAGTGTTGGTAGCAATATGTCGGTTCTTCCTCCTGCTACTTTTCTACGGTGTATTGTACATAAATAACTGGAGTGTTATAGCGGTACGTATCTATTTTACAAGCAATAACCCCTCGCTCTGCTCCTACTCCACCGACTAGAGCCTAGCTGTTAAATAAGAAGAACCGGTATTAGCTGTATCGGAAGGCGCAGCGTGGGTACACAACCAAGGTGGACTGGTGACCTGGCCCCTATCTCACCAACTTGACAAGCGAACCTGACAACGACAATTCTCCGTACATTGCTGATTCCACAAGTAACCTAGCAACCAGCTTAACTTCTAGAACAAGCAATGTATGGCGAATTTTCAGTGTCAGATGACAATTGTCAAGTTGGTGAAATAGGGACCTGGTAAAGGTCGCGGAAGTCCGCTGGATGCGGGTGGAGGACCGGTCATTGTGGCGCTCTTTGGGGGAGGCATATGTCCAGCAGTGGACGTCTTTCGGCTGATATGATGAAGATGATGAGGCTCTTGCCGCCCATACAAGAAATTTCTATTGGAATCAGAATCAACTTTAAACAGAGTTGATTTTGTTTTGAAATCGAACAAAACAAAAGCGCGTCTGTTACAATGTAGAAAGGTATATTCCATTGAACCGGAGGATGCCTCTTAACTTAACACGTTCGCAACCAAGAACCCGCCTGGTTGGCACTCGTAATGTTTGCTCAGATGCCGGCTCAGCCCGCTAGGCGGGCAGTAGTGTGAACCTACACGCCTAGCGAGTTCTGTCGGTTTCTGGTGTATTGTTCCATTTTTAGTCCGATTGCGAAAGTTTTAAAAGGCCTTTGGGCAGCTAGAGGTTACAATAACTTGTGTTAACTACGTATGTATGTACCTAGGTATGTAACAGTGTAATCAAATCTTGCAAGTCGATGGCCCCTCTGTTAGGGAGGTTGCTACCTCCACAGCGGCTATTCGCAGCGATTCAGTAGCGATGCAGTCGCAAAAAGGCCGCGATACAGTGGCGATGCAGAATTCATTTAGACGCGGTCACCATCGATGCTGTCGTGGGCTCCTTCCCCCACTCTTCCCCCATGTCGCGCGGAACCACGTCGAGGAAGATCTACCCTCCTCTTTCTAATTTGCACGGTGCGAGTGAGACAGGAGACGCTCAGTCACGCGCGAAGCGACTTTGTCAGCAAGTAGTGCTAGACGTACAGACATGAGTAATGAATATTAGCACTTAGGACAAGTAGTTGATGGATGACTGCTAGAAAGGTACAGTCGGCAACAAAAGCATGTAACAAAAAAAAATTGGCCGAAAACCCATTCGTCTGTGGGGGCGTACAGATCGGGGTTTTCAGTTTGAAGCTTAACCCCCTTATTCATAACTTAAAATGCCTCTGCTAAACGAATTTTAACGCCATTTTAGTTAAGGCGCCGTAGGTTCAGCGAAGTTAAGCGAACAGAGTTTTTGAAACAATATAATGCGTCTGTTTGTAATAATATGGTTTCAAAAAAATACGAATAGTAATCTTGAGGCTTCTCTGCAGGGAAATCAGTGATTCGAAACATGATTAAGCAAATTTCGCTCGATAGAAATAAATCAAGAACATAGGTCTAAAACACACAAAAATACACTTAAAATATTCCTAACAAATTATGCACAAAAGCTATAAATATTAAAATTGCTTCTAAAAATCGGCAATATCATGTTTGAGGGAAATCAGTGTTTGCATTTTTAAACGGCAAAAAAATTAAAATTAAAAAACATGATATACGCGCTTCCGAGCACGCACTTCCATCTCGCTCACGCTTATGCTCAGTGACAGGGAGAGAAGACCATGAACCTACGGCGCCTTAAAACAGACTTGTAGGACGTTGACGTTGCATAAGAGCAATGTGTGGCCTGAAAATAAGAGAAAGTTGTGTACCATTTTTTAAATCTCTTAAGATATTAACACTGCCTTCATTGTACATCCTGGAAGTAGGTATTTTTGTCAAGACCAATCCAAATTTTTACAAAAACGTTTCTCAAGGTCGCAGGTTTCCGACACGTAAACAATACAAACATACAGTTAAAACTTTGCCGGGAAGTAACACAGCGCTCATGAGAAGTGGAATCTTGGGAATGGCACCGAGGATTTTCAATAAAATTCCAGATCGAATTAAGACATTGGACATTAATAAATTTAAATGGCAATTGACCTCATATCTGACCGAGAAATGTTATTATACGATTAAAGATTACCTTAATGACGCTACTTCGTGACATGGTCCCTTTCATTATAAAAGAAAAAAAAAAAATTACATTTTTTCTTTTTTCTTTCCATTTTTGACCAGGCATTAATTATAATTATTTGTGATTCTTTTAATGCATACCTAATTATAGTACCTATTTAATGTACCTACCTATTTACTATTTAATCGTATGCCATATATTATTTTGGCCTCTAAAGTATCTTTGACATTATATTGTATTATAATTAAGTGAATCTCAACTTGAATCTACCTAAATAAGGCTGACTGAATGAAAAAATATTTTGTAAACCTACGCTGTGGGTAAAACATGGAGGTCTTATATTTTTGTACTTACCAACCTTTGTAACCTGTTTGACAAAATAAATAAATAAATTGAAATTGAAATTGACGTTTATGAATACGGCCATATCTGGACGCCCCGACGAAAGGTTTAGAAAAATAACAAAAAAAAAAAAAACCTCTTCTTTTGTTTCAGATCACGACATCCGGAACGTGTGCCTTGTTAATAGCAAAAGTTTTTGTATTTGACGTGAGTAACTAGTTTTTTCTAAAGCCCGCTCCACATTCTCGACAAAACTACATGAGACTGGTTTATACTTCCTGAGTCTATTATGATTTTAGGAACTTTAATAGCCAGTATACTCTATACAAATCTATTAGACTAAATAGGAAAAAAATACAGTATGCCTTTTTTGCATAGTTTGTCCAATAAAAACTGGCTGTGACAGGCGGACAGCCTCCGAGTGATCGCATTAAGTATCCCGTTGGACCAATTTTGGTACGGAACACTAAAAATAGGTACATATACTTACTAACATTGTGAATCCGAAAGTCTGTCTGTTTGTTACCTATGCACTCTTAAACCGCTGAACCGATTTAGATGATATTTTTTTGTACAGAGATAGCTTTTATCCCGGAAATCATCCCCTAAGGGGGTGATAGTTTGTATGGAGCTACGATATAAGCGCTTTCCACGCGGATCGAGTCGCGGGCAGAAGCTAGTTTTAAATGATATATATACCTATTATGGGTAAAGTACGTCGTACCTGTGTTATTCCAACTAAAGGTGTGTACAGATTATGCGCGGCAGCCGCGCGAGCCAGTGTTCGCGTGAACATTGGCTCGCGCAGCTAATGTTCGATGGAATTTAGGTAGACCGAGGCAGCTGCGCGAGGCAAGCGATCCAGCTCGATCAGCGCGCCAATTATTTCGTTCTAAACCATGGACAACCGTCCAAACTGCGCGCGCGCCAGCGACTGAAGCTTCTTTGATGCGGGCTCAAAAACCGACAGCGCTCGGATCGCCGCGCGGTACGTTCGAGCGCGGCAATGTTCGAGCTACCGCGCGCGGAAACCCCGTCTCCATTGCGCGCGGCCGCCGCGTGATCCAATGTTCGAGTGATTGCCGCGCATAATCTGTACGCGCCTTAATGATAACATTTGTGCTTCCTGTTCGAGAAATGATGCAATCAAGGTCAACTTTGGTTGGTTTTCGACTAACCTTAGGTGGTAACCTACTAAAGGAACTAGTAGTAAATTTATTAAGAAATAATATATATATATATATATATATATAGAATTTCAATGTACATACGGTTTGATTAACTCAGACACCTGACCCTTTTCTGTGTATTTTTTCTTAAAAAATATTATTTTTACTTTTTATAGAAAACTTATTTCTACTAAATGTGCTATTTCTGCTATACCTTTCTATCATCAACTTTTATTGATAATTATCATTAGGTGTAGTTGGTTTTGTTTGTGACGCCGAAATTGTACCTACCTATCAAGTTTGTCCACTCGAAAAGCAACTTTATTATTGAAATTAAAAGACTCACAATGACGGTTTCACAAAAAAGTAAATCTCAAATAATCTGAACTATACCATGTTGTTAATTTTCTGTAGCATGCTTCCACATTCATTATCTTAGTTATACTTAATCATCTCAGTTTTTATTTTTCTTGATGTAATTAACGGATAACTATTACTGGCCTCCTATTTTGTAAGGAAACATATGTAAACAGTATATTTACGGCTGTTGTTATCCTAAATACCAATAAATAAATAAATAAATATATGTATATGATTATCTATCCAACAGTGGCCGAACGCGGCGCAGCCAGTGTTCCAAGTGTTCCTGATCCTGGCCTCATTCACTCTGTCCTGGGGCGAGGCCTGGTTCCTGGACTTCCGGGTTCTACCTCAAGAGCTGCAAGCCAAGCAGATCATAGAGGCCATAGGTATTTTCATGATTGTATACTTGCTGAAGTCCTCGCTACGCTCGGCATCCCAAGCGTCCCTCGCTTCGCCATTAACTCATGACTTAACAATGCTCTAAAAGTTGCTACTTGAAGCCTTCGCTGCGCTCGTATTCCTCATCCTGACCTCATTCTGTCCTGGGGCGAAGCCTGGTTCCTGGATTTCCGGGTTCTACCGCAGGAGCTGCAGATCATAGAGGCTATATAGGTATTGCTTGAAACCTACGTTACGCTCGGTATTCCAAGCTTCCCTCGCCATAGACTCGTTATTGGCAAGGTTATGTTCACGTATAGGTTATTTTCATGTTTAAGTACTACTTGAAATACTTGTTTTCTTGCATTTTAGGCTATACACCGCCCGACCTAGGGGATTGCCGACCTCGTATTACTATCTTGATTACAATAGGCATGATGCCTCATGTTCAAATTGATAACGTACTGATGCTAAATGGATAGTAAACCATCAAACTATTTATTTATTCAAACTTTATTGCACAACAGAAAACTTATCGTACAAAAGGCGGACTTAATGCCATATGGCATTCTCTACCAGTCAAACCTTAAGGCAAAGCGGAAAAGATTGTGGGGCAGTGCAAATAACAACTAAAAAAAAATAACATTACGGTATTCCTATATACAACATATTTACACAAATACATATAGGTACATTAATAAAATAAATACTTACATACACAAACAAATATATATACATAAATATACACATACACACTTACAAGCGAAATTTCAAACCTGTAACCTTTAGTCTACTCGGATCTGCCAGCAAATAAATTACGCACAGATTTCTTAAAGACGAATTTGCTCGGGGCTTTCCTGATCGCGGGGGGAAGGCCGTTCCAAAGACGAACCACCTGCACAGTGAAAGAATTGGACATAAAGCCAGTACGGTGAAGAGGGATAGATAGAGAAAGATTGCCAGAAGAGCGAAATTGACGGTCACGAGAAGCACCACTACGAGTACTACGAGAACACGAGAACTATCGTAATAAAATATAATTAAAATCATAAAAAGATAAGAACTTAAAAGTTAAGAAAGAAAGACCTTGAAAGTTAAGCAAAAAATATGTCTGTTTTTTTATTGTCCAAGAGTAAATTTAAAGCTACAAATAGAAACCTTACGCTTTTATAGAAACAAAATTGTATGACAACTATGTACTTGAACGCAGTATTTCGCGACCGAAACAACAATTTACCTGATTTTCCATACTACGATTAGTACAAATGTCAGTTGTGACGTCATACCTGTGTGTCTATCAGTATGAAGCATTTTGCGCTGCCGCCAGCGAGGTCAATCGTTGTCTCAAATTTTTGGGTATTTGTGTTCGAATGACATCATAAAAAAATCTTAGTCATCATCCCTAAAACACACTCGGCGGGCAATCCCTGCTTTGTATGGAGGCTAGGGAGACATTGTTCTTACATAACCGCAAGACTCGGCTTCGTTGGTATCATATCAATGTTTTGGGTTCAGTTATTATTTTAGTAACAAAACAACGCGTGTATCCACGTTCTCGAGTGGCGACCACGTACCGGAAGGCGCGTCGTGGGTAGGCCCCCGACAAGGTGGACTGATGACCTGGTAAAGGTTGCGGGAGTCGGCTGGATGCGGGTGGCGCGGCTCTTTGGGGGAGGTCTATGTCCAGCAGTGGACGTCTTTCGGCTGATATGATGATGATGACACGTTCGCAACCAAGAACCCGCCTGGTTGGCACTCGTAATGTTTGCTCAGATGCCGGCTCAGCCCGCTAGGTATGAACCTACACGCCTAGCGAGTTCTGTCGGTTTCTGGTGTATTGTTCCATTTTTAGTCCGGTTGCGAAAGTGTTAAAGACTGTCAGACGTGCCTTGGTTTTACTCAAACTTAAATTAATATGTAGCCGAATTCCTGGAGTTGTTTAATTATATAGAACATTTAATCACGTTGGGTTGTCCTGTATTTTCTGTGTAAACATTGTTTTTAATTTTTGATAATCTTATTACGTTATTTTAAATGTAATGAATGACAATGTATGGATTAATCTCTACATATAATAAATGTGAAAGTTCGTTGAGGTTGTCAGTGAGACATAATAAGTACAGCTTGAAGAAAATTGTATTTATACAACATACATTAAAAACTTCAATAGCGCGATGCAGAACTTCACCAATTTCCACGCATTTAGAAGGTCATTCTCCAGATTTTGTCGGTGTCTGAACTCCAACAAACCATATTAAACGTATAAAAAAGTTTGACGGAGTTACGGTGACCCACAGGCCAAATTTGAGAATATTTGGATATAATGGTCTTTACTTTACGCAACAGCGCCATCTTACGACAGCCCAACGAAAAGGAGTGTTATGTTTTCTGTTTGTCCGGGTATCATGGGAAAACTACCTATCGAATGGATTAATATGCAACTTTCACTAAAATGTTCAATGGATCTTCGGCCACGGAATAGGTTATAAAAATGATGAAGATAAGGGTGCAAAAGGGTTAAAAAATGGGGTTGAAGTTTGTATGGGAACCCCTTGAATCTATAAGCTAAAGACTTGAAAATTGGCAAGCATATACTTGACTAGAAATTAAAAAGAACCCTATTCAAACTTTCAGCAAAATATAGATAAAACGTGAAAAAACAATGGATGTAAAATTGTTTATATAGATTTGTAAAATGTGCAGTATAGGGGTTTACGGGGCCGAGAGACCGATCTAGCTTCATCTTATTTGCGAGAAAATTAGTTTTTTCCGTATTCTCTCGCAAAAGGCAGACTTACTCTTGGGTTATCCAATGGTTGGTTTGTTGATGGCTGCGAGTTGGAACCCCAGCGATGAGGTTTTTTTGTTTTCTTTCTATCAGTTTATTTCGTTTTTTTTTGGTAAACGATCAGTTATTGGTTTTTTGTTTAATTTTGAATAGAAATCAATTTTTCGTAGTATTACAGCCGAGAAAAACTCTGTCCTCGGAAAAAACAAAGCTTAAGCATTAATAACAATACCTATCGACGGTTGTGGATTTGAATGCATTCATGCAGTCTTAGCGTTTTTAATGTATGCCGAGTTTCTCCAACATGACCCAAACCTGGGCCAAACTTAATTAAAATATGAACTGATAAAATGTTCTGTTTGCGAAGTTACGGAAATATTGTATGGCATTATACTTACAAACATTTACAGTTTTACATTAGTTTTCCTTTCATAATTTTAGTATCAAATAAAACTCATTTAGTACGGTTTGGTATGTTATTTTTATTAGTCTCAAAAACATAATATAAGCGGCATCTATCGAGCTGAAATTGGACTAAACTTAAGCTCGGTAGATGGCGCCAATCGACAACTAACATCAACGACCTCTATCAAACTGAAATTGTATCAAAATCATACTCGCTAGATGGTGCTATCATTATATACTTCAAGCATTAAGGGGATGCCTTGATTTGAATCGTACACGCCCCCTAGACAGACACGCCCACGAGAAAACGAGATGTAACACTCTTCGGGAATCGCTGTTTTGGACAGATTTCGATAAATACCTAACTTAGTGAAGGTTTATTAAAATTTCATAAAGTGAGATTTTAGATAAGATAAATTACTTGATTTTGTCGTAAAATAATGTATCGTTTGAGTAGGCTGAGTAAAAAAAGGAAAATGCAGACCCAACTTTGGATTTTTTTTCTATCGAGGAAATTTTAAGCAATCATGTATCCATAAAATCAGATGAACAATCATATAGTCAAGAATCATATATCTGAAAATCAGACCTCATTGTTTCCTAATCTAGTCAGAACGGCGTTTCAAAGCACGCGATAATTTCCAATGCACCGCCTTAATAATGTTTCTTCTTCATTGAATTTGCGACTCATAATCATGAATATATTATTGTTAATATCCGTTGTAACAAAGATCTGAAATTGCGTTAGTTTTAAGACTTTTAACACGTTCAAAGGCACCCAGCGCGCTTCATCGCTGCGAAAGTCCGAAGCCATCTCGGCCAGTTTTATCCCTTATTTTATAATAGCTTCCGCCCGCGACTTCGTTTGCGTGGACACGGGATAAAGCTCAATCTTATATTTGAATCCAGGCGATACACTATCTTCGTGTAAAATTTCATCTAGATCGGTTGAGCCGTTTAAGCGTCATTGAGTCACAAACATCCAAATATCGAAACATCTAAACATCCAAACATCCAACCATCCAAACTTTCGCATTTATAATATTATAGTAGGATTATCCTTGACTTTATACTTATTTTATCAATTAAATTTTCACTTTGTTGGTAAACTTCAGCACAATTCTATCACCGTACCGAAAATCGTGAATAAACCTAATTCATAAACTATTTAATCATATGGCATACATTATTTTTGGCCTTTAAAGTTTATCACTCTTTAGTACCACCCAGGGGACACGTGCAGAGTTGTGGTAGGTAGCTCCTCCGGACGCGAGTAACAGTTGTCTCCCCTTTGTCAAGTGAGTGGGCAACTCGACTGTTAGGAGTTCTTAAGCCGCCCGAAGGCCTCTAACTTCGGCTTAACGACTACTGCCATAGATAGCAGCCGGGATCAACTGCTTAGCGTGCCTTCCAAAGCACGGAAGCGCTCATTTATATTAAATATTAACCACCCACTCAAACATATGGCGGTCACCCATCCAAAGAGTGACCGCTGCCATCTTTGCTTAACCTGCGTTATCGTTTCCGAGTCGCAGCCGCCGCTAGGCTATGATGCTAAAGTTTGGACCTCAATCACGCAAAAACGGATTAAAATGAATTTTGGTATAAATATAGTGTTTATTCCGGGAATCATCGTCTAAGGGGGCGAAATAGGGGGCGCAAGTTTGTATATCAGGAGCTACGATATAAAAGAGTTCCACGCGGACGAAGTCCGTTGGTCCGAAGTCGTCAAGGTAAATGACCTTGACGACTTCGGACCAACGGACTTCGTCCGCGTGGAACTCTTTGATGCATTCAAAAGTTACAAAAACGAAATAATTTAATCTACGCGACATTTACACAACAACTTATTTAATGCAGGCTGCACATACACACACGCACACACACAAACAACTACTGGCTGGTACGAACCATTACTGAATAAGATATGATAATGATATTTAATTTAGCTCGTCATATCAGCCGAAAGACGTCTAGTTATATATAAAACTGCATTTGTTTACTTACTTTTCTAGTTGCTTAAGTAGTTCCTAGTATAATTTTTCATTTTTCATGTCACATCCTGATAACCTAAAGAAGAGCGGTGTCTCCCAACACAGGCAACATTTTGCTTACCGTGCGGCACCATCCCGTGCTGTATTTTACAAAATAAATATTTTTTAATTAAAAAAAAAATACTCAATCACGCCTAAACGGCTCAAGTGATTTGGATAAAATTTTGCACATAGATAGTTTATAGCCTGGATTAAAATATGGAATAGTAGAACGGCGAAGTCGCGGGCGGAAGCTAGTTGAATATAATTGTTGCTTACCTTATTTCACTTTAAAAATGAACAAAATTTTTGACACGATATGAAATTGTTAAGGCATTACCGGAATAAATTACACAGAGCAACTCAAAACGAGAGTTGATGTTAGGTCGTACTGAGATATTAAAGAGGCCGCGTCGGATGGAGGCCTAAGAGCTTAGCTCTTAAAGAAGAGATAAATGCATTGCTTTGAACCGAATAGTTCCGTTCGGCGAAACCCGTATTCGGCGCATCTTTACTAATTACCGGCAATGTAGTCTGAAAATGTTTGTATGGGAAGGCCAGCTTTTTAATATTTGTATTTTGTCATACAGCAGGCCACCACAACCAGAGCACGGAGCGAACACCGCTCCTGCATAAGCCATTAGGGGTGGCGTCTACAGTGGGCGAGTCCACTGCGCACTGGTTCTCGCCAGTGGACTCGCCCGCGGGCACTCCTCGGCCTGGCATCCCGCACCTCATACTTACACAAGAGCAGGTGAGTCATCAAGACATTAGGGGTGGCTTCTACAGCATACGGCCCGCCTGATGGTAAGCGGACACCGCAGCCTATAGACGCATGCAACTCCAAAGGAGTAACATGGGCGTTGCCGACCCTTGATATGTTTGAGGATTCGCTGTGTTGACAGCTGAAGGAACAAATTCCCTCGCTCTCAACACAACGCATCCTCGGGAGCTCTGGCGACCTTGCTCACCTCCAGGAACACAACACTACTACAGAGCGAGTAGTAGTGTTATTATGGCTGTGGTCTTCTGCAAGGCGGAGGTACTTCCCCAGTTGGGGTGCAACACATTCGAGCGGGATGACTTTTCGCTGTGCCCTACCTCACCAAAAACTCTGCCGTAGACGGGAAAAAATACAGCTTGCGGGCGCTCCACTGCTAGGTAGTTACTGTAATAACCTTGTTAATCAAGGATGGCAATAATAAAGCATCGGCATCTCATAAAGGGGTCTTGATTAGACAATTGAGCGCATGCGCTCATCATCGGATCATCCGTCTTGGAAGTGATCGGTTATAAAGAACAAGGCTTTAGAGTACCTACACGCTCAGATATTTTGAGCACTAAGTGCATAATAGAGTAGTGTTCAGATGTTTGTGTTTAGTAATATATGACACAGGCTGCATTTTTAATTACGACAATTTAATCTTATAAACCCCTTGATTATCGAAATAACAAGTGCAATTATTGATTTATTGCTATCAGTCTAAATTATCATCACATAATAATTCTTATCAGCACGGATGCAATTTGACCGTCCTAAAGAAATTACTTACCTATTCGATGCGTAAAGCTGGGCATTGACGATTCTTTTTTAACCGACTCGAATAAAGGAGGGGTTTCTCAATAGGGGTGTAGACACCACAGTCATATTTTCTCGAAATAGGATTAAAAATGTAGTTAAATGTAGAAAAAATCAACGCTAAAGGTTAAATAAATCACGAAGTTATAACTGTCCAAAGTTTTAAGAAGGGGTATGTTCTGTCCCTTTTTTGCAAAACGCAACTTCATATGAAACGATGACACTTGTAGATTGTGACGTCACAGGAGACGGCAACGTGCCGCGCCCCGTCGTGTGCGGCGCCGCCGTCGACGCGGCCCTCTGACGGCAGCATCCTGTGACGTCACACACTGTTTGCGTTTTCTCTCTCTAACAAGAAATATTAAAAGGGTTGTGATTTTGAATGGGATTTTCGTCACTAGGCATATTTTGAAGTGAAAACTTCTTTAGCGGCGCTGAACACTTTTTGGGATGGGGAAAAATTATTAAATACGCGACAGAGTTTTGTGACGTCAGATGTGAAGGAGGTCACGTTTTGCTGCTAGCCGATTCGACTTCATTCAAAACTGAACGCTATTCGTAAGAGTATAAAGCCGTTAAACACTTTTTGCAATAGCATATTCTGCAAATAAAGGACAATGGGCAAATTTGTATGGGCACTGTCCCCCCCCCCCCCCCCCCCCCCACCAACAGAAATGAAACATGTCTCATTTAATAGATCTTGGCAAACTGATGATTTTTTAGTATGACGAGAATCGCCCTATGTATGGGGTTTTCTTTCCTATTTCTGTCCCTAAGAAGTTATGTTTTCATGGCGGTGTTCCGGTTTGAAGGGTGAGACATGGCAGTGCAATTACTGGGTATTGTGGCATAAGATCTTTACGTCACATGGTCGGTACGTGATAACCATGAGTTGTTACATCCGTCTATAGGCTGCGGTGACTGTTTACCATCACGCAGCCCCGCATGCTTGTTTATCACCCAACTAGTATAATAAAAAAACAAAAACTTTCAATGAAATGAGCAAAAAATATGTAAAAACAAAACACGGTTTTCCAAGAAAACCCCATAAATATGGCGATCCTCGTCATAGTAAAAAATCATCAGGTTGCTAAGATCTATTAAATGAGACATGTTTCATTTCTGTTGGTGGGGGGGGGGACATTTCTGCCCATGGTCCTTTGTAATAATACCAACGCGTCCTTCACCGTTTTGCTATTGAGAAAATTCGAATAGTTCGAATTTGGGCGTTATTCCTAAAGAGATAAAGCTTAGAAAAATATTTATCAACGGCAAAAACAAATTGATATTTTGGTCGCCACCGTGCACCGCCATCTGCTGTTCTTGCAAATTCGAATAGTTTGAATTCAGACGTTATTCCTAAAGAGATAAAGCTTTGAAAAATATTTGGCAATGGCAAACATAAATTGGTATTGTGTTTGCCGCCACCGTTGCGCCGCGGCGGCGCATTGGGCCCGTCGCACCCAACGCGCCCGCGGCCCGTCCGCCTAAATAGTTGATAATTGTTTATAAATTAGTGTCAAATTCATTTTTAGGGTGACACCGTAAGATGTCACGTGAGCTGATCGACAAACTGTTACAATTTTATTGAGTTTTCACTGCAACCCGGTCTTTTTTTTTTTGCCTTTCTTTTGGAGTAATAATAATTTTCGAGTCTACACCCTTATTCGTCGGAATCTTTTATTTTTTACTACCTTATGCCCGCGACTCGCCGACGTGGAACACGTTTATATAGTAGCTCCATACAAATATTCAACTATAGTATCAGTATTAGGCGGTACGGAACACAAATGAGCATTATTGCGACTAATATTATATCAAAAAAATTATAGGCATCGTTACGCACCCAATTTCATTTGCCCTAAAGTCGATACCCCAAAACTGTCGGCGTAGACGGATTGTAGAGCAAATGTACCCTACAGCTCTGTCCTGTATGAGGACTGTGCCCCGCAGTGCGCTGAAATAAATTGGGGCTGATGATGATGAACTCTGTCAATAGGGATGATGACTAAGATTTTTTTGTGACGTCATTCGAACCAGTTTTTGGAGAGGAACAAATGTTTGTATGGGAGCAACTACAATTAAAGAACATAAATACCCAAAAAATTGAGATAAAGATTGACCTCGCTGGCGGCAGCGCGAAACGCTTCATACTGTGTGTCTATACAAGTGTGACGTCACATTTGTATATTTGTACTAATCGTAGTATGGAAAATCAGGTAAATTGTTGTTTCGGTCGCGAAATACTGCCTTTAAGTACATAGTTGTCGTTCAATTTTGTTTCTAGAAAAGCGTAAGGATTCTATTGGTAGCTTTTCATTTACTCTTGGACAATAAAAAAAAATGCATATTTTTTCTAAACTTTCAAGGTTCATATCTTTTTATGATTTTAATTATATTTTATAATTTATACTTTATTAAGATAATTTGATGGTTTACTATCCATTTAGCATCACTATGTTATCAATTTGAACATGAGGCATCATGCCTATTGTCATTAGGTACGGTCACGGACTTTAGTTGTTGAGCCACTTTATACTGGACACTTCAAAGCTTGACTATTAAAAAACCAAAATTGGTTGACACCTACTCAACAATTAAAGTCCTGTACTAGACGGACTTGACTCAAATTACGCAGTAAGTCCGTGTGGGTCAATCAACTTTTATTAGTCCTGTAAGTACTATGTTTTGTCCCTGACCAATAATCGCAGTTCTAGAGAAAATTAAGTGGTTCGTTGGCATATGTCGCATTTATCTTAGTATTAAGCAAACATACGAGTAAATTATTTTAAATAAATCACTATTAAACTGGAATTTTAATGGTTGTCCATGTGACAAAACATCTGATGTAGTGTTTTTTCGTTTGTCCCCCAGTAGCTTAGTGCAATTAAACATTACTTTATACAAAAAAATACTATATGGCAATTAATTACGCTTGTACATAATGATTCATTACAATGTCTACTATGATGCTAGCATATAGATTTTTGTTTACTTCATCATTTTAACAAGTTTTTTGCATGTTCATTTTGGTCCCTATTATATTTTATTATCCTGACTTCCACCGGACAACGGTAAAAACGTTCCGAAAGCAAAACATAGATGGCGTGATCAGTGCCTTGAGAACAAGTCGATTGATTTGGTGACAACACTCATCCAGCCGCTATTTTGATTTCATCTTTGCCGCGGCGTCAGTCGGCCGAGTGCGTTTTGAGAAAGTGGGTGGCTTTTTTGTGTGTCTACCGGACAACCAGCACAAAAACGTAAACATTTGATATATCGTAGTAAATTAAAGTGAAATGTATTCTATTTAATCTATATTTTTCACTGCGCGTAAGACCTAATTCAAAATATCATTATTATTACCAGGAAGCGCAAATACTGATAAATGTCACTCGGACAACCAGTCACTTGGACAACCAAAACCGTTGTCCGTGGGACATTTTGGTTGTCCATAGGACAATAATGATAGAATCAGCATAAAGCAATACTTTTTCTTTCAGTACTAAGTTCGTTAAAAAATAGGTATAATAAAACTCATAATTATTATCATATAGTTGTTTTTTTTTTACATAAAAAGAACAAATACAGGCGATTTCAATCCTAGTATCTCCTTTGGACTCCCGAGTATGTCCTATGGACAACCGTATATGTCCACTGGACAACCATTTTGTCCCTGTCTCCTAAAGACACATTATCGTCATTTTTACTTTAAAAAAAACAGTAAGGTTTACAAAATTTTCTAATATGAATGTAACAATTAAAAGTGAATTCATAAAGTGTTAAATATCACGTATTAATGATTATTTTACAAGTTAAATGAAAAGTTTACTACATTTAAAGTTTGTCGTTGTCCAGGAGACAATATTATTGGTAATAACTTATAAATTAAAAGTCGCGTCATTTATTTATGGAAGATAAATTGCAATCCAACCTATATTTAGTGAGAATAAAGTGACGGTTTACAATTTCACTGAATTTCAAATGGTTCAGAAGTCAATTTAGTTAGTTGTCCAAGGGACTATGTTAACTAGAGTCATGTGGACTTCGGAGTCAAATTTACTATTTTATTTAAATAAGTTGTTCTGCTCCATGTGAATTCTTAAAATATAAATAATTATCTACAGCAAAAATGTTGAAATATAAAAAAAAACAAATAAAATTAAAAAACTCAAATTTTCATTGAGTGTACACTTAAAAGTTGATTGACCCGTGTACATGCCGTATAAAAAAAAAATGAAAAAGTGACGTCAGCTGCGGTAACCGCTTGTTTGCCACCAACGTGGTATTAAAAATTTACAAATTTCAATTATTAGTTTAATTACTAGACGATCAGTTAGATCAAATATATCGTCGTCTAATACCAACGCCATAAGCCCTATTGAACTTACTAAGGGGCTATTTCGATTTGAAAAAAAAAATCCCCTAAGTTTTATTTATTTAATAATGACGTCTTATCTAAAAAAATCGATTGCAATTAATCAAGATATCTCCTCGACTTATGTTTCATGTGAACAGGGTTGGGCAGTATTTCAATTACATGTATTTGAAATACGTATTTGAAATACAAATACGTATTTTGTATTTGTATTTCAAATACTAAGTGGCGAAGTATTTTGTAATTGGTATTTCAAATACCGCACTCACATGTATTTAGTATTTTGTATTTCAAATACTTTACTTTTTAAAATACATTTGCCCAAAAATACATGTTATTTAATTGTATAACCGTATAATGGAACGTTTTTGAATATAATTAGGGGCTGAGGGCACTGTGGCAACACTTTACTGTAAGTGTCAACGTCAAACGGGGATGTTCCTAATACGGCAATTGACACTGATACGTCAGACAGTTATTAAAGGTAGTCTCAGCCTGTGCTCTTCCGGTCCAGTTGAGAGACTGTTTTCATCGACATTCATTCACCTACTAGACGGAACTTATCTGACTATACTTTTAGGAATTTAGTTTTTTTGAAAGGATATTTATTCCTTTTTCAATTTATAAAAACGTATAAAAAGTTTTTTGAGATAAGTTTCAATAGTGTATTTTATATTTTGTATTTGAAATACATTATTTGAAATACTGTATTTTGTATTTTATATTTCAAATACCTGTCACCAAAGTAGTTTGTAGTTTATATTTCAAATACATTTTTACATGTATTTTGTAATTTGTATTTCAATTACAATGAAGCCAGTATTTTGCCCAACCCTGCATGTGAACCGGAACGTCGGCTTACTAATAAGGAATAATCAGGCCTTAATTGAAGTGAAGTTAGTCGCAAATAGTACAATGTATGTATACCGAGAAGTCAGTCGTCCTTCAGCATCGCAGCCGGCACGACGTGGCACTTAAACTAAACCCGAGTTTCTGGAAAAAAAAACCTCAATTATACAGCCATAAAGTTTATTTTTGTAGTATCGAATATTTCATGTTTATCTGTAACTCGTATTTTGTTGATAAAACATTTGATTGAGTACGGAACTAAATGTGCCGGCAGTGATTAAGCAATAGTAGTATGATTGTGTCCTGTTTAAATACAGCTAGAGGTCTAAAGTCTTGTGATAACAATAACATAACCTCAAATAGTGTTTTGTATTTACTCGTTATTAGTTGTGTTTCTAGTTTTAACCTTTTAGTGTCTGACGATGATGTTTTTTTGCTATCACAACTAGATCAAATACATAGTAATGTTTATTGACGCCATCAAATTAGAAATATATAATTGATTTGGTACAAACATTGAATAACAAACATTTTTTTAATTAAAAAACGAATAATTGTTACTAAAAATATAATATAAACAAACCAGACTGACCTGCATTCCGCATTCGAAACAAAAGTTCATTGGCATATAACGGAAGACCTTCGTCCATTGATAAAAAGCGCGCGAATTCAAAATGGCGTCCTCATCAGCTGTCGCGGACGTAAACGATAAAAAAATCGAAGAAGCGCTTTCGGAGCTGCAAAATGTCGAAACTGTCGAAGAATTTGAAGCGAAATTGGAGAAATCTAGCAAATTCGGGTTTTCTATTGCACATTGGATGAAGATTCTGTTTAATAGAGCGCCGGAGGAGGAATTTACGGCGGAATGGTTAACTGTAAGTTTTACATTAAGATAATAGTGCTGACTGTATTTGAAAATGACGTATATTTACATAAAATTATCACTATGCAGGGTTTTTTTAAGATTTACATTAGACTTTTTTTTTATTAATTGGGCGAATCCACTTTCATCTGTCACTACTTACGTCTCCAGGGTCACTTAAAAAAAAGCTATTTTATGGGTTTTAATCTCCCAGAGGTGAGGGAATTTCTTGGCATTTTCAACCCCTTTTTTTAACGCCCGTCGCAAAGAGAGGGTGTTTAACGTGCCTTTCTGTGTATCTGTCTGTGGTATCGTAGCTCTTAGGAGCTAAAAACTAAACGAAAATCGGTTCATCCGTTTAGACGGATGAACCGATTTTCGTTTAGTTTTTTTTTAATGGTCCATCTTCTAAGCAGGTGAGAACTCCATGTTGTAAATTTTCTTAGAACCTCAGTTATATTATCTACTGGCTAACGACTTGCATAAAAAAAATGAGGTTGTATATAAATATATATATATTTTTATAGTATATTATAGTTATTACCTTTCTGCATTAGTAAATAAATGCACGACACGACATACTTGTGAAAATACAACCGATACATTTACGTCACATGAATGTGACACGATGTTTTACTTTTTAAATATTTTATCTAATAATCCATAACCAGCGTATAAAATATGTTTTGAATATGAATATAACACCCTCATTGCGATTAACGAGTAGCTATACGCGGACAAAGTGTGGGCAAAATCCATACTTCCATACTAATATTATAAATGCGAAAGTGTGTCTGTCTGTCTGTCTGTTACCTCTTCACGCTTAAACCGCTGAACCGATTGCGATAAAATTTGGTATGGAGATAGTTTGAACGCCGGGGAAGGACATAGGATAGTTTTCATCCTGGAAATCACCCCCTACGGTGATGAAATGGGGGGTTGAAGTTTGTATGGAGCTGTGATATAAACGATTTCCACGCGGACGGAGTCGCGGGCAGAAGCTAGTACAGTATATATACATAAAATACTGACTATGTCTACAAACTATGACCGGTCCGGTAGTCGAAACTAACAATATTAGATTTATTGTTAATTGTTTTTTCTAATTCGTACTTCGCTTAAGGAAGTAATAATTAATAAATAGCAATGCATGGTTACATGCACTAATTTAGTACGAATTAATTAAATTCACGCAAACGAAGTATAGGCCAGGCCAGTAGAAATAGACGTCAAATTCGCAAATCATGATGTAAGTATAGACCTTTGCAACTCGACTAGGGGACTCGCTACTCGGCAAGGTGTCCCTCCAAAAATGGTAAGGAGCAGCAGGTTGCAGCTTGTGCAAGTTTTAAAACTGTTTTCTTGTCATCAGATAGACGAATACAAGCGCATGGCAGCGGAGAGCATGCAACAGGCGCACAAGGTGATCTCGCTGCCCAACTGGAAGTTTGAGAAGCGCGGAGTCACCAAGGGGGACATAGTCGAGACCCGGCAGACAGAGGGCTTTGGGAAGGTCTACAGGTTCACTGTAAGTATCGTTACTTAGATCTTGTCCACAGATAGACGAATATACAGGGCATGGCTGAGGAGAGCTTGCAACAGGCGTGCAAGGTGATCTCGCTGCCCAACTGGAAGTTTGAAAAAACCCAGAGTCACCAAGGGGGACATAGTTGAGACCCGATGATTCACCGTAGATACTTTGGGGGCCATTTCCTGGGAGTCCCTTATTTAACCGATTAACAAATATGTAGTATTTCTTTTTACATATTCATTCGCATGACGTATTTTCATTTAAATATATAGATACGGTCGAGGAAAATTAAGGTTTGGTAGGTACATGTCAACTCTATTTCAATGATGTTAAGGTCCAAAAGTGCTAAACATTTAATTTCCTCGACTGTACAGTATACGACGTGACGAAATGAGACGATATGTGTGACGACCTCGTAACGAGCCATTAATGGTTTCGAGGTCGTCACAAAACTGACAGTCAATATCAAACACATACCTTTCGTCACAAAACTGACAGGTTAGACGTGACTAATATAAATTCAGTTAAGCTTTACCATACAGTTAAATGAGAAATGGGAAGGCTTTTGCCACACTTAATGGCTGGTTACGAGGTTGTCTCAAGACGGAAAGGGTAGACGTAACTTATATTTAACTAAAGTTAAGCTTCAAAATGCACTTCAAAAAATGGAAATGCCATATTTTTAAGCCATCTATGGTTTGAATATTATTTGATAATTTCTTTTTTTGATGAGTCTGTAGCAATAAAGAATAGTTATGTTATTATTATTTTATCGACGGTTGGTTTTTGTGCCCAACAATGCACTTCATTTATTTATTAAACACATGTAAGTTTACAGTTCGAAACTAAAGCACTTACAAGCTAGGACAATTACTAATTAAACATAATGGAGAACACATGCACACAAATCAAAAATAATACAATTTAAATAAAATGAAATGTCAGATGATAGTAGGTAATAAAAAATATGTTTTGAAAATAGTCTGGCACATTTGTATACATTAATTTGATATATTAACTTTGCCATGTAAAATTTTATATTTTATTAATAAATGAGTATCAGTAAACATAATCACCGAGTTGCAGGTTTTCTCTGAAGTGATGAAATATTGGAACATCAATCCATTGTGTTCCAGGGCCTAGTGGATTGTCCCGCGGAGTTCCTATTCAAGGAGTTCAAGGACAACGTGACCAAGTTACCAGACTGGAATCCTACCATACTCCGGAGCGAACTTATCAAGGTAATATACTGTTCTCCTTCAACAATTTTACACAACTCCGCATGTAGACGTACTTCCCGTGCAATCGAGGTAAGTCCGTATAGTGCTTCAGTTGACAGATATAGGTTTTTAATTCGTACTAAAAATATGGTTGTATATTTATTTTATTTATTATACAGCCATTATATAAGCGATGTGCAGTTTTACCCGCCGTGAATCAAATATTTATATTTTATTTTATACTAGCTTCTGCCCGCGACTCCGTCCGCGTGGAACTCGTTTATATCGTAGCTCCATACAAACGTTCACCCCCCATTTTAGGGAAGTGGGGGGTTAGAAAGAGACAAAAAGTAGCCTATGTCACTCTCCATCCCTTCAACTATCTCCACTTAAAAAATCACGTAAATTCGTCGCTCCGTTTTGCCGTGAAAGACGGACAAACAAACAAACACACACACTTTCGCATTTATAATATTAGTACGGAAGTATGGATTCAACGATGAAAGTGAAAAACTAAACAAATATTCGCCACGAGCGGGGTTTGAATCCGCAACCTTTGCATTCCGTGCACTGCTCTGGTCAACTGAGCTTTCGTGCGTCCCACTCGTTGCAACACATGAATAAATAGGGGACAATATTGCACAAATCGAACTAGGCCCATCATCATCATCATTATTGGCCACAGCATCTATGACAGGTGGTTGTTGCAGCGCTTAGGAGCCTAAGTGTAAGGCCTGAGTGGACGCCCCGCTCAGAGCGGGGCGTCGAGCGTCCATATCAATTGCATTTGTTTTATATGGACGCTGCACGCCCCGCTCTGAACGCGTCCACTCAGGCCTTGCACTAAGGATTGCCGCATCTACGTTAATGGCTGTATAGTCCTATAGAATAGAATAGAATAGAATAACATTTATAGCAGCGCGGGATTTCATTCTGTAGGCCCATAGTAAGCTCAATAAGGCTTGCGTTATGGGTAGGTACAGTCGAGTTCATAAATATACGTATGTACGTTCCCAAAGGTTCAATAATATCTGTACAACCTTATATTTTCAAGGGTATAAACGGACAGTTATTTTTTATCACTTTATCCGTGCATATATTTCAGAACTCGACTGTACTAGACGACTATATATTTTCAAGCACTTTATTTTCTAAATGACGCCTTGAAGCGGCTCGTTAGCAAAGGTAAGAGTAAACAAAAGTAAACGCTTCTAGACGGTCTTGCCTCATAGACGGTCTTTCCAGTGCTGACCAAAACCCTTTCGTTATTTTCAGGAGATAGGTCCAGGAATAGATCTCTCATACCAAGTGACGGCGGGGGGTGGTAAAGGGATCATTGCGCCGCGTGACTTCGTCATTCTGCGCCGCTGCGCGCCTCTGAACAAGCAGGTGAGGCATCACTTTGGTCGTATAGTATTTATTATTTAAGAGAGAGCCCAAGCTCCAAAGTCTCGCCTTAAGAGTCCGCTGTAAGGTCGGCCGAATTTCACCTTCCCATACAAACGTAGTTACGCTCTCATTTTAAAATTGCGTGTTGGATTGTGACGAAACTTTGCATATACAATGACATGAGGTATATCTATGTCTGTAATTCGTTTATATGGTTCCAGTTTATAAAACAAACGAAATACAGCAAAAACAAGTTTTGTATGAAAAACTTAAATTCGCTTTATTTTTTTTACTATGGTATCTGAAGATACATAAACTAATTACAGAACTGGATATACCTCATGTCATTGTACATGCAAAGTTTCGTTACAATCCAACACGTAGTTTTAAAATGAGAGCGTAACTACGTTTGTATGGAGAATCGAGCTTACTGCCGTGAATTTTAATTCATTGTTAGTGAGAGTTCCAACAGACCAGCTATCGACCTTCACTAAGGAAGAATTTTGGCCGAAGGGAGTCGAGTTCCGGCGTTTTCGCGGTCGGTTACCTGACACCACGAAATTGCGCAACACGTCGCAGTAATAGTGTGTTTTTGTAGTTTTTAACAGGGATGTTGCAGACATCAGCATCCGCCAAAATCAAATTCACGACAAGAAAAAAAGCTTACTGCGCGAGTTTTAGATATTTTCGCCATTAGTAAAAAAAATTCTTATTGTTTCTGTGACCAAGAGCCGACGTTATTGATTTGTTCGCAATGATTGTAATTTAGTATCAACGTGTTTGATGATTGCGTGATATCATAAAATGGACGTTGTTTATTTACGTTTTTGAGTGCTTGACCACGAAAGCATTCGCGGATGTGGGCCCCGAAATTTCCGCGTCCGCGGATGTCAAAAAAGTCGCATCCGCGGCATCCCTGGTTTTTAATAAGTTTATATTGATATGTTAGCCTTTGATGCCTGATTGTCGACAAAAGCTTTGTATTTACACGATGGCATTGTACAACATTGAATTGTCAACTCTATCGTAGCCATGCAACTCTTCTCAACCGACATATCTCGGCGTTTCAAAACCTATTTCGTTTCATCAATAATCTTGGAACAGCTACCAAACTGAACGTCATTTCCAAGTGATATATAATCGAAGCCAGCAACCTGACTTCATCATCCTCGTAGCATTTTCTCGATTGTACCCTAAAGACGCCCCAACGATCCCAAGATTTGGCATAGGGACTAGTTTTACGAAAGCCACTGCCATCTGATCTTCCAACCCATAGAGACTAGACCGAGATTAGACCGGTTTCCTCACCGGAAAGCTACTGTTAAATATCATATGATGTTTAGTAACATTTTTTTTTAAACCTACGTGCCTAAGTCATATAAATAATTAAAATGCCTAGCGGCCTTATAATTGATATTTGTTTCAGGGTATGATAGTGGAGAATGACCCTTACGGTTACATCAGCAGTGGGGTCAGCGTCACCGTGCCCGGATATCCGCCGAACAAAGAGTTTGTCAGGTAATAACTTTTAAAATCGAAACATTTATTCTGTCAATGATATTCGTTAATTTTGCACTGTTAAACCTAACTTATATTAAGTTAAATCACATCTAAACTGTCAGTTTTGTAACTTAATTTATGTCCAATTTGTGACGCCCATTAACTAATTAATGGTTTATACATATTAATGTCTACATGCTATGTGCCCCGCCCACTGCCACTTAAGTTTAGCGATCCGGAGGGCCACATCGGTTACCTTGGTTCTGCTGCGGACAGCCTCATTTCTGATGCGATCACGCAGAGAAACTCCCAACATGGTCCTCTCCTTCCCTTTGGGAGATTTTGAGCCTTCTTATGAGGCCCATAGTAAGCGACCACGTTTCAGTGCCATATGTCATCACTGGCAACACACACTGGTCAAAGACTCTCGTCTTGAGACACTGCGGAATATTGGACGAAAAGATGTGCCGTAGCTTCCCGAACGCTGCCCATTGCTTTCGACTTCGATTCGACGATTGACCTCTTTCGCGGCGTGGGTAGGCCCCCGACAAGGTGGACTGATGACCTGGTAAAGGTTGCGGGAGTCCGCTGAATGCGGCTGGCGCAGGACCGGTCGCTTTGGCACTCCTTGGGGGAGGCCTATGTCCAGCAGTGGACGTCTTTCGGCTGATGATGACATATTAATGTTAATAGATAGTTGTTTTTTTCTTGTGGAGAATGACATGGTATTATATTTTTCAGGGGCAACATTTTTTTTTATTTCTCGTTTAAATGACATGGTATATTATATTTTTCAGGGGCAACAACAAAGTGGGTTGCTGGTACTTGAAACCGGTTCCAGTGAGGATGCCTGACGGTACCGAGACGTACCAAACTCAGTTCCAATGGCTCATGTGCTGCGATCTCAAAGGTAAAACTACCGTTAGTTGCACTACCAATAGGGTACTTGCGTCATGTTAAAATTGATAACGTAGTGTTGCTAAATTGCCAGTAAACCATCAAATTATTGTAATAACTAATAAATTATAAATTACAAAATATAATTAAAATCATAAAAAAGTCCTTGAAAGTTTAGAAAAAATATGGTTTAATTTATTGTACAGTCAGCGTCATATAGTTAGTAGCAGCCAAGTTCGTTAAATATTTCGGTACATGTCTTTATTACTGTAAGAATAAGGGTGTTACGAAATATTTGACTACTCTGGCTGCTACTAACTATATGACGCTGACTGTACAAGAGTAAAATTCAAGTTACCAATAGAATCCTTACGCATTTAAAGAAACAAAATTGTAAGACAACTATGAACCTAAACGCAGTATTTCACGACCGAAACAGCAATTTACTTGATTTTCCATACGACGCTTAGCACAAATAGCAAAATGTGACGTCACAATTATATATCAATTAGTATGAAGCGTTTCGCCTGCCGCCCGCGAGGTCCGTCTTCGACTCATTTTTTTGGGTATACAAACATTTGTTCCTCTCCAACATGGTTCGACTAGCATCGTAAAAATTGTTTGGACACAAGCCCATTATGATATATCATCCTCCAAGCTTTTTTCTTGCCCTAAACGGGCTTGAGGTCCGCTAATCGCAAGATGGGCGTAGGCACAAGGTTTACAAAACGGACTGCCATCTCACCTTCCAAACAAGAGGGAAAACTAGACCTTATTGGGATCAGTTCAGTTTCCTCAGGATGCTTTGCAACAATCTTATACAAATCGACCTAGTCCCAAACTAAGCAAAGCTTGTACTATAGGTACTGGACGACGATAAACATTCTTATATAGATAAATAAATACTTAAATACATAGAAAACATCCATGACTCAGTAAAAAATATTCGCGCTCATCACACAAATACTGGGATTCAACCCAGGACCTCTTGCTTCGTAGGCAGGGTCACTACCAACTAGGCTAAAGCGGTCGTCGTCAATTTGCATCGATTTCTCCATCAAATTGTATGGCGACCCGATGCAAATAGTTTTTATTAATTTGGAAGTATATTTCTTCGATCATAATAGCTATTGGCTGTCTATCGCTGGGCATTTCTATTATAGGAACGGTTAAACCCAAATTAATACATGTCAGTTTTGTGACGAAACGTTTGCGTTTGACATTGACTGTCAGTTTTGTGGTGACTTCGTAACCGTCCGTTTTGTAATAGAAATGAAAAGCAATCACAATCGTTCTTTCATCTGTGAGGTTACAATAAGGAGAAGAAACATCCCTCAATCCGTCGGGCCTAATTTTCCATATTTTTGAAGTGAAAACTTCTGTGGCGGTGCTGTGTACTTTTTGTGATGAGGAAAAATTGTTAAACTCGCCACAGGTCACGTGACCGTAAGATGTCACGTGACCGTGAGATTCGAGAGATTGAAAATTCGTAAGAAGGACACGTGACCTGATCGAAAAACTGTTACAATGTCATTGAGTTTTCACTTCTGCCGGCACTCCCGGAGTGCAACTCGGTCTTTTTTTTTCCCTTCTACTTTGTAACAGCAACGGTCCAAATAAAAAAGGATAGGTTTTTTCTTTATCATAATCGATAGTATTACTCATGTCATGAGTCATGATTCTGAATAAGATTTATTTTAACAACATAGCAACATAATAAATAAAACAAACGAAGAAACAAATAATTATAAAATGATTCTGAAAAGGAATACCCAAGATAGCTTTTGTTGGAAAAAAATCAAAAGTTCACTTTGTTTTTAAACTTGTATTAACTGTCTATTTATAAACATTTTCAAACATTATTCACATGAAATTTAAGGCATATTTTCTAACTTTCCAGGTAAAATACCCCAGTTCGTACTAGACGCTGCCTTCGCCACGGTAATGTTAGACTACATAGTTCACGTGAGGAAATACACCTCCGAATCCAAGGCGAAAGGCATGTTCTAACTTGTAGCAACATGAGTCAACATGACAAAAATTACCTATGTCAGTTTGTGACGTTACACAGCTGAAGTTGCAAGAAAACCGAGTTCATACGCTTTAATGTTCTAACTTAAAGAAACAAGAGTGAACATGACACATTAATTACCTATGTCAGTTTTGTGACGTCACACAACTGAAGTTGCAAGAAAACAGAGGTCACACGCTTTAGTGTTCTAACTTGAAGAAACAAGAGTGAACATGACAAATTAATTACCTATGTCAGTTTTGTGACGTCACACAACTGAAGGTGCAAGAAAGCTGAGGTCGCAGACGCTTTAGTTCTTGCGTTGGAGGTTAATGAATTTGCCTTAGAGCTCAATTTTGAGCGAGGCTACCCTAAGACTAATATGTTTAAAATAGTGCATTTTATATTTCAAGGCCGCAGTACAAACATTTTACAATTACACTTTTAATTATTTTAGTTGGCCAAATTGCATCCAAATAGTCCAAAAACAGCTTTATCGTCCATGGTAGAAGATTCCAATCAAACTTTTATAAAAAGTCGGCTACCCATACATACTTCGTCTTTTTTGTCAGAAATAAGTAAATTACCTCACCACCCGAATTATAAAAAGTTGTAACTGAAGTTTGGCTAACATTATTTAAGGTTCACAAGGACGCTCGACTCTCCATACAAACGTAGTTTGGTTTTCATTTTAAAACGACACGCTAGAATAACATGGTACTTTGGATACATAATGGAATCCGCCGTATCCAGGTCGGAAACTGCTTTCTATAGCTAGAAATTAAAATAGATAAAACCGGCCAAGTGCGAGTCGGACTCGCGCTCGAAGGGTTCATATCATATCATTTATTTTCATAATTGGATTTTACAATCTCTTTATGTCGTCAATAATAATAATAAACAAATTAATTACTAAAATTAAATTATTAAAACCATACAATTTATTTCCACGGGTTCCGATCTTCATGGTATTCTGATATTCTATAGTAACCTTTGTTACATAATTTTCCTTTTATCATAATTTTAAATTTATTTACAGGCAATCTTATTATAATAATGTACGAACGAATACGAACGAACGAATCTATCTATGAACGAATTACTTATTTTATGGAGTCTACTATAATTGGCTACAAGTTCATTTTTATTTCGAGTTCTATTATGTATGTCGCATTTCCTTTTAAAAAGATGTTTGTTTCTGTGTACAGTCGAGTTCATAAATATATGTACACTTTTTTACCTAATCGAACGCGTTTGCATACTAATTGTTAGCGGCCGCATTCGAGTTGGTAAAAAAGTGTACATATATTGGAGAACTCGACTGTACATACATAAGATTTTCAAAAATGTATTGACACGCAACAGTCAGGATACTAAATTTTCCAAATTTGTCTCGCAGAGAAACTAACTCCCAGGTTGTACACAGCTCGAACAGCCCGCTTTTGCAAAGTAAAGATGGTTCCGTACCATTATCTATAAAAACGGCAAAAAATCACATTTGTTGTATGGGAGCCCCCTTAAATATTTATTTTATTCTGGTATTTAGTATTTGTTGTTATAGCGGCAACAGAAATACATCATCTGTGAAAATTTCAACTGTCTAACTATCACGGTTCAAGAGATACAGCCTGGTAGACAGACAGACAGACGGACGGACAGCGGAGTATTAGTAATAGGGTCCCGTTTTAGCCTTTGGGTACGGAACCCTAAAAAATAGACCGAGTAGAACTTTTTTCTATATTATAATTTGTAGCTACAGAAATAGTTTCCGACCTAGATATGGCGGATCTCGTGTATAAAAAGTTTCACGTTATCCTGGTATGCCGTTTTAAAATGAGAAACAAACTACGTTTGTATGGAGAGTTGACTTGAGTCGAGCGTACTGCGGACTCTTAACTCGTCTCTGGTTTTTGTAAAATATTTGTAATGATAGGCCAAGTTTGTACAATTAATAATAGAGACAGCTAAGTAAAATTAAGTAAAGTATATATTGTATTTAGTATTTAAGTCTGTTACTCTCTACAGTTAAGTTCTTTTCACCAAAATGGTTACCGGTAAAATGTATTGTTAAGTAACATATACTTGTTTTCCAGGATTTGGAAAATTGGAGTTTCTCTTGCAGAAAATTTACATTAATTCCGAATCATGAATGAGTACCTCCTGTTGATTCTTTTACAAATTGTCCCCAATTATCCATACATTGTATGGTTAGTGACGGACCATGCAAAATATTTGAAAAAACCGGCCAAGAGCGTGTCGGGCCACGCTCAGTGTAGGGTTCCGTAGTTTTTGTATTTTTTTTTTTCAAAAACTATTCAACCTATCAAGTTCAAAATAATTTTCCTTTAAAGTTTTTATAAAGTTCTATTTTTGAGATTTTTTTCATATTTTTATCTACGCACATATCATTAGTGCTCTAAAATGCGTTCAGAAACCGTAGGATGACCGATGACCAGCATTATTACAACCAATTTTACTATAAGAACTTTCTTGTCTGTGGTAATAGGTAAAATCTGTACTGTAATGTTATTACAGTACAGATTTTTGTAAGGTTATGAGTTTAAATTTGGAACAGCTATCAAAACTCAAATGGGTCTCTATTCTAATATCCATAGATATTAAAACAGTTATCGATGCGAAACGTCAATTCAGTATGTTTTTTAATATAAACCGCACGACATTTGATCAAGAGTGACATGAGAATAGGGACTTTCATTCGTTTGTCTATGATTTAAAAAAACATTCATCTTGACGTAGGATCGAATTGCCGCCATTACTGTTGTCATTTCTTGTTGGTTTTTGCTGTTACGAAAGTAGAATTGTGAAAAGTAGTTTGTAATTCACATTTTAGTTGAAAATATGAGTAGTAGTGACTCCGAAAACGATATGCACACTCCGCCGGATATCGTAAATGGAACCACGATTGCAACAAAGATATTTTACAGGTAGCACTATAGTAGCAATGCGGGTCATTTTCCTACGGCTTCCGAACCCATCTTAGAGTACTTATGATATGTGTGTAGATAAAGTAGTGTATGCAACTGTACATAATTTAGCCTTAAAACACTCGTGTGATCCTATTATGAAACTCGCTGGCGCTCGTTTCATAAAACCACACTCGTATTTTAAGGACTCTGATTATGTATCAGTTGCATAAACTACTATTAAAACATATGGTTCAAAAGTTAGAGGGGGGGGGGACACATTTCTCTTTACTTCTGGAGCGATTATCTCCGAAAATATTATCATTATCAAAAAAATATTTTAGCAAACCCCTATTAATTTTTAAATACCTATCCAACAATATATCACACGTTAGGGTTGAAATGAAATAAAAAAAAACACTCCCCACGTTACGTATAGGGGATGTACCCTAATAAATAAATAAAAATCACTTTTTATTTTACCACTTTGTCGGCGTGATTGATATACATATTAGTACCAAATTTCAGCTTTCTAGTGCTAACGGTTACTGAGATTATCCGCGGACGGACGGACAGACAAAGCGAAACTATAAGGGTTCCTAGTCGACTACGGAACCCTAAAAATGACACATAGTGGAATAAAAAAAAACCTCTCTTTTCAAAATTAGTATTAGGTACTTATGAATCTTATGATTTGGAAAGGATAAAATTTAAAATTCAGGGAACAAAAAAAAGTACACTTGTTCCTATTATATAGTTATCCCTAAAAAGGTCTTGCTGCTAATCCAATCAAAAATTCCGAATATCTGTTATAATGGTTTGTCTATGCATTGTTAAACCTTCGTCGTCTAAGCTACTTCTGTGTCCGACTATTTAGTTTTAATTATACAGAGTGTACCAAAAATGGGGTGTGAACCGATCAAGGGTTTTCCCCTTTCAGACCTGGCCAATACAATCGTGCGGGTTGATTACATTTAATTGTCAAATCAAAATAATATGTCAATATACTTCATTTTGCGTTAGCAGGGTGTTTTACGGGTCTGAAAGGTATCGTGTTATGATAAGAAAAAACAAAAAACATATTTACGCTATTTTTTTTTTTACATTTGTATGGAGCAGGTCGCCCCAGTCGGCCAACGCTCCATCCAAATGTAAAAAAATCGCAAAAATATTTTTTTAGTATTTTTTCGTCAGAACACGATACCTGTTATGCCCTCGATCGGTTCACACCCCATTTTTGGTACACTCTGTATTAATAAAGATAAGTAATTATGAAAATCGACCGTTTATTAATATAGTGACAAATAAAAAATAGCGTGACGTATACTCCCCGGCACCAGGGGGCCTAGACAAAGTTACAATCGACAACCGCTAACGCCAATAGAAACTAATAAAATGTATGGGGATGATCTATACAGATGTTAACGAAAAGTGTTTCGTCGGCATCTGTCATTCCCATACATTTTATTAGTTTCTATTGGCGTTAGCGCTTGTCGATTGTAACCTTGTCTACGGCCGCAGAACCACTATGGCGTAATTCGCGCAGGTTGACTAGTATGCATGCTCAGATAGCATGCTGGTGCCCCGCGCCGCCTCGTTGCTATGGATACGAGCAGGCCCCGTATCATGGTCATCCTTATCACGCGATAAGTGACAAGATAGAGCGGAGCGATAAGGCCGACCATGATACGGGGTGGTCATACTTTGTGACCTGGGACTATACTATATTATTATGTGTGAATATTATATTTTAAATACAAGAACCAAAGTTCAAGAGAATTCATTAAAATAGTAAGCACTGCTCGTTATTAAGGTCATTGCATCAATATATAGATTTAAGGGTAAACGCTTGTATAATATATTAATTAAGTACATTTAGTTTTAAGTGGAAATAAAAGATTTTTTGTACTGAATATTTTGTTTTACTCGTATCCAAGTATCAGCATGGAATATTCTCATTTAAAGGTAGAATCTGACGGTTCACTTGAATGAATGTTCACTCGAGTGAATGCTTCATTTTTCTTTGATGTTTTGTTTCACTTTTCGTTCAGACGTGTCACTTTGAGTGAAAGATGCAAAATGAAACGAGAAAATGAAAGAAAAGTGAACCGTCTGATTCTGCCTTTACTAAAGGTTTGATACACTTGAGAATTCGCTTGTAATTAGCAGTCTGAATGTTACATTAACTACAGGTAAAATGGGTTTCTCACCTATTATGACATTTAAAAAAAATTATGTACCTACGCGTAAAAAAAATATGTAATTAGCGTGAATTGTTAAACAAACATTAACTCCGTGTCAGTTATGTAACGACAATTAAGTACCATCGCCAACACAGTTAAATGTCCATCCGTGCACTTTAAGTGCATTGTAATAAGGTTCAATATAAATACAGGATGGTCTGTTAACTGTATTGGCGTTTGTACGTAAAAAAAAACCACATATTTTCCATATATAAATGACTAGCTTCCACCCGCTACTTCGTCTGCGACTGCGTGGACCCGGGATAAAAACCATCGTATATTTTGATCCACGCTAAACTATCTTCGTGCAATATTCCATCTAAATCGATTGAGCCGTTTAAGACACATATTTACATTAATTTTCACATAATTTGTATGCTTGATTTTCGTCACAAAACTGACATTCAGTTAATTTTTGTTTAACAATTCACGCTAATTGGGTACACCATTTTTTTTAATGAAACAAATTCAAATGTTTGAAAAAAAATAACAGTCGCGATTTCTACCTACAGCTCACAGAATCGCTAGTGATAAGGAATGAATAGATAACGATTGATTACCCAAAATAGTTAATGTTTAGAGAAACAGGTTAGCTATAATTACTTACTTATTGGGGAAATGGTCGGTAATGTACCATTGGGCTCATTTTTTTTTGTCGATTTTAGTTTTTCGTCTGAATTGGATAAAGTGGGTAGTTGTGAAGATGGAAATAGTTACTTACCCTGAAATTTTGTACCTCTTAATAAAAATTCCACTGAGTTATGAAAACTCCATACGGTCTAAGTTTTGTCTCTCAATGGAAGGAACAAAATGTTAGGAAACTGTTGGAAAATTAAAAATAAAATCGGCCTATAAATTATGTTAATATTTAACATAATTTATAGGCCGAATATGAAGTGAAATCTAAATGTTAATATTGGAAAATTTGGGAGTAGGTACCTGCATAATCGATTACAAATTTTCATGTAAGGACATCACATCACGAAAGGATGATTCTAGGTATTTAAAATGATTCCATCTTGTCAATTAATTAATCGTAAACATTTATTTTTTCTGTTGCCTTAATAACCTGAATCGTAAGCCTGCTGTACACGTTGGGCCAACGTTGGCGCGTGAGCAGAAGGCAGCTATGTAAACGATAGAGATCTAATTATAGCCCTCTCCCTCTAACGCATAGCTGCCTTCTGCTCACGCGCCAACGTTGGCCCAGTGTGTACAGAATGCATTAGATATTACTAAACTTAAATATGACATGCTCATTCATAAATTCAAAGTCAATAGTGCAATTTTTATAGTAGGTATCGTAGTAGGGTAGAAACCGTAGAAGGCTGAAAATAGTTTCATAAAATGCCGTTTTCAGGATTGTTTTCAAACAGATTACTGATACAAACAAGGGATTTTTACAGGGAGGGGTAATATCGCAACATTTTTTTAAACATAAACAACAAAAGACAAGCATTTTCATGAGCGAAAAATTATTTTAGGTATCTATTTACTAATTTTTCAGTGCTATTGTGTTACCACCGCAGGTCTGCACATGCTATTCGGTTTTTATTGATCTTATCCGCTTCCGTATGGTGTCAGAATCCTACGCATTGCATTCTTCGATCAAAGCTTCTATCAAAATTGTTTGTCCGAGCCTTATATTGCATCAGCACGGCTATCAGACGCTACCAGAGCCCGAAATAGCTTAATCTATCTACACTAATATTATAAAGAGGAAATATTTGATTGTTTGTTTGTTTGTATTGAATAGGCTCCGAAACTACTGGACCGATTTGAAAAAAAAATTACCATTAGAAGCCGACATTATCCCTGATGAACATGGGCTACTTTGTACCGCGGGAATATGCTTCATATTCCTACGGGAAAACGGGTAATCCGTGCGAAGCCGGGCCGGGCTGCTAGTAATAATATTATAAAGAGGAAAGATTTGATTGTTTGTTTGTTTGTATTGAATAGGCTCCGAAACTACTGGACCGATTTGAAAAATTCTTTTACCATTAGAAGCCGACATTATCCCTGATGAACATAGGCTACTTTTTACCGCGGGAAGAATTCCTACGGGAAAACGGATAATCTGTGCGAAACCGGGCCGGGCAGCTAGTTATTCATATAGCTTATTCGGACATGTGTGTTCTTGTAGAACACCGCATTATGATGATTTTTTTTCTTTGTATTCATATTCAGTTTCACTTATTTTTAAAGTAGGTCAAGAACTATCATTGTAATAAGCTAAGCGGATAGTGAGAGAAAAATCGAGAGAGCGGCCTGTGGTAGATGAACACATCTTAAGGATGCTGCCGCTCTTCCCCCAGTATGGTCTTGCTAAAGGATGCTGCCGCTCTTCCCCCCGTGTTCTTGCTAGTCCAGCGGGTACCGGAAGGCGCAGCGTGCTTAAGGATGCTGCCGCTCTTCCCCCAGTGGTCTTGCTAGTCCAGCGGGTACGAGAGAGAGAGAGGTCTAGTTTCGTGACGTACCCGGCGGCGTGAGCCGCATCGCATTAGCGCTTAGCGAATAACAGCAGCCCTGAACACGTCTCTATTGTCGAGGCATTAGAGACGTGTTCAGATTATTTTGAGCACTATGGCCACTCCGATATATCTGATGGCGACTGTACTGGTAGCCAGATCACGGATACTGGTGCTTGTAACAATACAATGAATCGGTCCTCCCTATCCGATGTCGTGAAAACACTAATACCTATTCTATCTAACTTGTCCAAGGGACTACCAGTTCTTCAAAAAAGGAGTGTACCTAAGGAGTGTAGTTTCTTAATGGGTCGGCAACGCGCATGTAACACCCCTGGAGTTGCAAGCGTCCATAGGCTACGTTAACCACTTATCATCAGGTAAGCTTGTTTGCCACCGACGTGACGATATTGATAAATAGATAAATTGGTTACCTACCTATGTGTTCGCTACGACTAGAAAGATGTATAATAGAGCAAATAAATACGCATTTAAGTTAACATAAAGATTAAGTATTAATGTGTGATAATAAAAGATAAGTGTTGTTGTTTGATTGTTAGGTCAGTTTTAATACCGCTCACGCCAGAATAGCTGTTTGGATAAATAAGAGGTAAAGCTAGGTAAATAAAGGCAAAGGGGCATACATATTGAGATATAAGTATTAGTACATTGTTATAACGAGGGGCGTAAGTGGAATATTGATGAATGACTCGAGTTTGCATTATTCTTACGCCCGAGTTATACACAATGTTTTTCATTACATTTGCTAGGAAATAATAACTACAAAAGACAGAAAAATCTGTGTTTCATACAATCGCACCAATCAAAACTTTATGAAATTGACAATTTCACTTCCAGATCAGTGCGAGTGGAGCGCGCAGCTTCAATATTTCAACCAATCACAGAGCGGTACAGTAGTAGGTACCACAAATACAAGTTACATCGACAATATCCGTTTGAGGGCACATGTAGCTAAGACCTACTGAAAAATCGCCAGTGACATCAAAAAGCAGTTACAGATAGCTATCTGTGACTGATTTTTGATGTTTTTTGTTTAAAATGCTGTTAGGACTCCGTCGAAGTCTCCACGTCGACACAATCCTTTTACGCATGATAGCCTGGTAATCCGTACGAGCTTCGACAAACATTCCGGAGGCATTTCACCATCTCAGTAGTCTTATCAACATTCTAAAAGCATAGTTGTATTGTATACCCAAGGCGTTAAAGGTCCGCGTGGGAGGACCCACAGGCTGCTTGAGTAATAAGATTGACTGTAAGCTTTAAAAAGCGTTAACTTCATATGAACATCGAGCAAACCTGCGGGCAAGCATATTGCTTCGCATCGCCAACGCCCTGGGGACCGATTTTTGACTTTCGAGCGCTCGGAAATCAAATAAAAGTAAATACGTTTGTAGTGTCAAAATGACAGGCACTTACTTTTTACCAATAGAATTGAATACGAGTGGTCAATACCACTCGTTTTTAAATTTTCTATCGCTATTTCAAAATAGCATTTCATTTTTTTTTTTCAGTTATCGAGTGGAAGAGTCGAGCGCTCGAAAGTCAAAAATCGGTCCCCTGCGCTTTCCACATCCATGTCGTCATTAAGGTCACTTGTTAGGATATGGCCAATGTATTCCCTATTCACAACCCAAAGCGAAGTATTATAAGACCATACATGGTCTTACCGGTTTTAAATACCATGACGTCACTTTTTGTTGGATTGTACCTACTCCAGTCCGTGGGCCAAGGCATAGTCCACACAAGTCTCAAGCAGTATCTCCAAAGCGCTGATTGACGGGCTCAGCAGCACCATGTCATCGCCATAGCTCAGGCCCCGTATCATGGTCGGCCTTATCACGCGATAAGTGACAAGATAGAGCGTCAGTGTCGTTCTATCGAACGGTATCAGCCAGTTACGTACGCTCTATCTTGTCACTTATCGCGTATAAGGCCGACCATGATACGGGGCCATGTAATAATAACCAAGCAAGTGCATGCCACGTAACATCCTGTATGCATAATGCTGAGGCAGTCAATCAAATCGTTTACATATAATTCATTCATGATTAATTTATTCGTTGCTTAGTACTAGGTATGTTATATGGAGTGAGGTACCTATAGGTTTTTTTTATTGAAATTTCAAAAGCTTAATGAGGGTAGAATCTAAAACTCGAATAGTTAACTACCGACATGACCCCATATCAATACAGCCAATATACAGCCTACATTTAAAAACATTTAATAGGGTAATTCCAGGGTAGATGGCAATAAGGGGGAGATGGCCCATCGAAATATTTCATGGAAACAGTGACTTAATTTCGTAAGTTTTTGTTTATTACGCTTCGCTTTGTGCGAAAAGCACAAAGTACTTAAGTAAAATCGTCTTTGATTGTTTAGACTAGTGTCAATATTTTTTGGAGAGGTCATGTTTTACCAGGTTATGATGTTAGTTTCTCAAAATAATGCTGTTTTTTGTATTTGTTGCAAGGTATACGAGTGTCTCATTGTTCTAAGGTCAGATTTTGGCAAGTCGTGTCACGACTCTTTTTATTTTACGTGTGGTCATCTCTCCCGCAAGAAAAGGAGAGATGGCCACTGGCTAGTTTTAGTCGGTATGCCATATGATGCTGAATGTGTGTCAAAGAAGAGTATATAAAAGGAGAGGATAAAACAATCCAGGAAAGCTAACAAGAAAACAATATCCAAAACTGCCAGCTTGGTGTGTCAACGAAAGAAACTACCGCGGCTGTGGGGATAATTGCCTATTATAAGTTATCTTCTTCGAAGACTGGTTTCAGTGTAGTTTTGGCTACCTAAGAATTGCACCGAATTCGAGGACACGTGCTTAAGAATATTTTTTTTAACGAAAAACATACAAACAGAGAGTTAAGTTATGGCCATCTTTCCTGTAAAGGTATGGTCATCACACCCGTACACCTTGGGAGAGATGGCCAATCGTGATTTTTTTTCAACAGTTTTTGTCGAGGTGATTTATATAGATATTATACTTTTTTTGTTTAATAATCCAAAGTTAATTACCAAAGTTTAATAAAACATAATAAATGTATTCGTGATGTGTAAGCTTTTATTTTAACAGTGTTCTAAAAAAACTATGGCCAACTACCCCGGACTTACCTACCTTAAGTACCTTAATTAATTAATTTACTTTAAAAACCAAGTTTTTGCCGACTTCAAGTCCGTACCCAACCCATGCTACTTTGGCCTACTTGTTCGTGATAGTTTTCCTTTTAAATTCATCATAAATGTACTACTATCACGAATTTTTTCAAGAGGCAAAGGGAGGGGGGGGGGGCAGGACATGACTCGAACAAAAATTACGGCTTTAAAGCCCAATATCTCGCAAACGAATTACTGATTTATAAAATGGTTTTAGGAAACCCCTAATATTTTTGAACGAGCTATCAAACGATACCCCACACTATGGGTTTAACGAGAAAAAAAAATACATCCCCGCTTTAGGTGTAGGGGAAGTACCCTAAAAAAAAAATTTTTCAACATTTTATTGTACTGTTTTGTCGGCGTGATTGATTTATATACCCATGCCGAATCACAGTTTTCTACTACCAATGGTTACTGAGCTAAGCCGAAGACAGACGGACATGGCGAAACTATAAGGGTTCCTTGTTGACTACGGAACCCTAAAGAAGAGGTAGATAGGTTATAAGTCTTCCAAAAGTGGTAAACTAAACCTGAGTCAACTGCACCAACTTACCTCAGTTTCGCGTCGTCAATTCAATGGAAACGTTTTATGCCGGCTGTACACATTGGGCCAACGTTGGCGCGTGAGCAGGATGCAGCTATGCAAACGCATGAGAACGATATAAAGCCCTCTTCCTCTAACGCATAGCTGCATCTGCTCACGCGCCAACGTTGGCCCAGTGTGTACAGCCGGCATACGAGTAAAACATAAAGATCATAAGTTGGGTCATTGCGCCGTTTACGCGACCAGATTCAGTTAGCGACCACCTACCAGGACAAGGTTTCGTTAGTTATAGAAAATAACATTTGTTCAGTAATCTATCGCAGAAATAAACTATAGTGGGTCTGTGACATGGTATAACAACACAGGTACCTACTCTCTTCCGAGACTCGCGAACCACGTGACTGACACAAGCCTACGTCATCAAACGGCATTTAACAGCATGATGACGTAGGCTTGTGTCAGTCACGTGGTTCGCGAGTCTCGGAAGAGAGTAGGTACCTGTGTTGTTATACCATGGTCTGTGAGCTGTAGAACTCGAAAGCCTAAAAATAGGCATAAGTAGGTATAAAATTTAAGTATACGTCTCGCGCAACTTGCTGCTTAGTCGTTTCGTGCGCGACTGTGCGTCTACTGTCTTACTCGCACCTTGCGAATTAGAAAGAGGAGGCTAGATGTTTCTCGACTCGCGTCGCAGCGTAAGTTGTGCTAGGTTGTTATTCGCTACGCGCTAATGCGGCTCACCCCGCCGGTCACCCGTCACGAAACTAGACCTCTACCTACGCTTAGTTACTACGCATCGCGGTGTCAAGATATATTTGTGGAGGAGCGTTGAGGAGAGCTTAAAACAAGTTACAGAATAGGGGGGGCTTTAGAGGTGAACGCAGCCGGACAGCGGGACAGCCAGAGATCCGAACATACGAAACTAACTGATGCAATATTCGTAAACTCAGGCTACAATTCAAAATGTGGTCTAAATATTTTAAAGATGCCCATAACCACCTAATCCGTGTAAATTAGAAATCACAAAATATCCTACCTACTTAACTAATATCTTTATATTAAATTTCTAAAAGCGTTAACTTAGTATTTGTGTTATTTTTTACTTTGACGTGTCTGTGTATCTGTGCGTCTGTCTGTGGCACCGTAGCTCCTAAACGAATGGATTGATAACAGTGCGTTTTTTGGTCCGAAAGCTGACGTGATTGACATGGTCCTCAAGAGCGCGTGAAGTTCGGGTTCCTCCAAAGGAGAAGCCCCCGCGCACCGATATGGATAAGGAGGGTTTAACAACGGTGTCGAGGAAGCGCAAGCCGCGCAAGAGTCAGTGTGGTACTGCAGAACTGGTTGGTTCCGGTCTGCGGGTTGCCACACCGAGCAAGACACTATACTATATGTATTGCGCCTGCATTACACCGCCACGGCTGATGATGTGGTGGAGTACGTTCGTCAGAAGACCGGCTTCTCGCTGAGGGTGTTCCAGCTGCGTTCGCGCCACTATGTGCACTTCAGCTCGTTTGTGGTGCGCGTGCCGCAGCCGCTGCAGGATACCATCGCATGTGCTGACTTCTGGCCGAAGGGTGTCGTGTTTCGGCGGCTCCCGGGCAATCTGCCGAATCCTACACCGGAGATGACGATGCAACGGGGCCACGCCGTTTCGTCGCCTAAATAGTATTATCTATTTGTTGTTTTTAGTTTCGTGGCGCATTGGTTATTACTGTAATGTCACGTAAATGTATTTGTCAATAAATAAATAAATAAATGGTTCTTAGCTACGTTTCAGCCAGTTTCAAGATATTGAGCTTTGAAATGTACATGTCGGGTGGTTATCAACTTTTCTAAGTTTAAACGGAACTTATAATCGCGTAAGGTGGGTGGTGGTGTTTGTGCGACGCGTCTCCGGACGGAGGTGCGTTTCTCGTTGTATGCAAGTACCTCAGTTTGTATATAAATTCCGTGTGGTACGACACACTGCAACGCACCTCCGCCCGGCGAAATTTGTATGCAGCTCCGGAACTCCGTCCGTTGATGCGGCGCAGTGTGACGAATTGACGACCGCCTAAGTATAATTCACTTAATTATTTATTTACCTCAGTGGGGTTTCCCGAAGTTTCAAGTGTGTTGTGTCACAACATCCTTTAGTTAAAATAATGTGTGTGAGCATCGTAACTTTCACGATCGAAATCACTATACCAAGGTATAGATAGTATTTATGTGATTTGGAGTTATTTATTTCTTTCTTTCTTTGCATCAGGCAACAAGACCCATATTTACAAATACCTTACAGACTAGATAGGTATTTATTTATATTTAATTCACTTTTTTATGTCTGTATTTTTACCTGTGTCTTGTGTACAATAAAGTATTTACATACATACATATTGCACAAAAGAAGAACTCAATGGTACCTGCGTACGACCCTACGGATGGCATTGAGCCATAAAGTATTCTCTGCCAGTCAACCTTTAGGGAATTCAAATAAGTTGTGAGCTGCGCTACTCTATTTGGACACAAAAATGTTTCATGTTTTGTGTATTTACGACGTGCTCTAACCCAGTAAATAGTAGTGCGATTTTAGGAAATTGAGTTGTGCTGTTAATTCTTACAAAATGTAGCTATAATTTGTAAACTACTTACATGATAACAATTGCTAATGGCACATACTGTTGACCATTTTCATCAAAAGCCTGCGTGTCGGTAACGTACTTATCGACTGTACTTATCTACCTACACAATAACAAGTACAAAATTAATTGCATTCAATGAGGGTAGAACATAAAACTCAACTTGTAAACTACCGACAAACCAGTGGCTCTCTTTACGGTCAAGCTTCTCCCTATAAAAGCGAGCTAAAAACAATCACAAGACTTTGCTCAACTTGACCAAAATGTCCGACTCAGACTTAGATATCAAAAGGATACCACCAATGAAACCCGTAAAAAAACCACCGGGCAGCCCCACAGAACACTTGCTGAAACCTCAAGAAAAGAAAGTCACAACGAAAGCTATGATACACGAAGCTTTAACGGAACTTAAGACGCGGAAAGGCGTGTCCATACAAGCTATTAAGAAGTTCATGGAGGATAAGTATTACGTGGAAACGGATAAGGTGAAATATCTGATCAAAAAGACCTTGAAGACAGGCGTTGAAGATGGCAGCATCATCCAACTGAAGGGCATAGGAGCTTCGGGATCCTTCAAGTTAGCGGCAGTCAAGGCAGAACCAAAAAAAAAACCGAAAGCCAAGAAAGAAAAACCTAAAAAGGAGAAATCAACTAAAGAGAAATCGAAAGAGAAACCAATGAAGGAGAAAAAAGAGAAAACCGTAAAAGAAAAAGCGATCGATAAAATGAAGACGGCGAAGAAAGTCAAGATGGATGTGAAAGATAAAGAAAAGAAGATTGAAAAGCCTAAAGAAAAGAAGAAAGCTGAATCGAAAGAGAAAGCGAAAACGAAGATATTAGCCGCGACTCCTTCAAAGAAGAAAGCAGCCATGATAAAGAGGAAAAGTATAGGATCTATCATAAAACCACCAAAAATGAAGCCGAAATCAAGAGCTTGAGTTGCTGATACCCGCTTTCACCGCTGGTATATAATATACCTACAGGATTTTTCTGGAATAAGTTCAGACTTTTGAAAAAATGTGACGTCACGATATTGTTAAACAAGTGATTTTGTGTGATGACTGATGACATTCCCCTGTGCCTGTATCAAAGTGATTTAGTGATAAGGTAAGTGTTCCAATGTTTGACACCTTAAGGCCTAGTGGACACGTCTTGTTCACCTTCACATAACAATGTTAAGCCTGAATCACTTTGTTCACATTGGCGCGCCTGCGGCGGTGGTCAATAGTAAACTTGATATTAACTGTCAAATTTACTATTGACCGCCACCGCACGCGCTGTCATTCAGGTTTTATGAATAAGGTTGAAAATGTGAAAGTTTGGGCCAGTGTCGACCACTGGGACATTTATCTTAGATTGTATTGTAATGTTAAGTTATGGATGAGAGTGGTAAAAATGTACAATTAATGACTTTTAAAATATGATTGTGCTTGTTTAGTAATGTGTCCTTTTCGAATAGGAGTTTTTTATTTTAATGTTGATTAATGCGATTTTAGACTAAAATTTTTGATATTCTTGTATAGACGTGTAAATAAATGATTATAATGAATAATGTGTTATTTTTTTTATCATGATCATAATTTAAGAGCTATAGGCTCCTAAAGTACCTAAACAATACAATGAAAACGGATCACTCGCGTCTTTGGGAAGTTCGATATTTTATCTTATAGTTTATGAACGAATAAACTGATGTTTATTCAATTCAATTGAATTCAAATGTAGTTAAGTAGTTACATTCTCGTTTATAATTATTAATTTGGTGTACTAAGTAATGTTTCGTTGTCTGTATTTAGTTCTCTTATATCTTATATTTATCGTAAATAAAACAACAAAAAAATTCATGTCCAAATAATTGTCTCAATAGGGTCTGTATAATTGATGTTATATAACTTCAATAGAAAAAACCTTCTCCTTCAGGTTGTCGCTAACCGAAGGTGGGCGCGTAACCAGCGTAGGTAATGAACCTAATTGGGGTTTCCTCCTTTTTAACTTTATTTCTGAGTAGGCATTGACATTAGGCAATACAAAGCCGTTCGTTGCCGTACGTTGGCGTTCGTTGGCTTGGTGACGCAAGTCTTGGGTAAGTCAATTGTTTTTGGATTTCGTTTGAAGTCGGTGGCAGGCGGATGACGACGGTGAGAAACTTGAGTTCAAGTCAGTGGCGCCGAATGGGTTATGGGTTATTTAGATATTTGACGTAACACTATTCCATCCAATGATGTAATATAATAAAGAGGTAGATAGGTTATAAGCACTCCAAAAGTGGCACACTTAAACTCAGCCAATTGTATTTAGGTATGACCTTTGCCTCAATGTCGCATGGTCTATGAACGTCTCAGCTGTCAATTTGGTGGCCATTTATTAAAACGGAATTTCATATAGACAACGTATCTGTTACCTCTTTTTTTGTATTACATCATTGATTCCATCGGTGATAGTTATCCCCGTGGAGGTAACGACATACAGCTAGACTTGGTAAAAAAAGAAAGAAGGGAGGTGGTATTCGCGGTTATTTAAATAGTCCATACCTATCTAGTCGCAGATCATGTCATCAGAATATCGCGTTCGACCCGTGCAAAGAATTAATAAAAATAAAAAATACCCATTATAACCTCCCTTAATTGGGATTTCCTCCTTTTTAACTTTCTGATTAGGCAATACATTCTTAACCCTTAAATGCATAATGATGTATATATGCATCGTATATTGTATATGTTTTAATAAAAACTATGATTTTTTTCTTTATTTTTCCCTCAATCTATACAACATGACACATCTATTTCAATTTATTAAAAAGTTATACAAAAAATCATGCATTTAAGGGTTAATATACCTCTTTCAGCTTCCTGTTATAATGTGTAACGGTCTTTGAGAAAACTGGCTGTGACAGACGGACGGACAACGAATGATCGTATACGACTTCCGTTGGACCAATTTGGTTTAGGAACACTAAAAACCTACTTACCATAAACTTCAAGCGTAAGAGTTTCAAGTCACCCACCCTAGCTAAGTGTGTAGTTGTAGGTAACGGGTGCCTCAATAAAAGTGCACTATTAATTACCCTCATAATAACTGAGGGTTATTTCAGTGCACTCATCTAACTGCACTTTCAACTACAACTTAGAAAAGTTGAAAAACCCCCGACATTTCCATTTCAAAGTCCAATATCTCAAAAACGGCTAAACAGATTTTTATGAAACATGGCTAAGAACACTCGGGATAACATTATCTATGACACAAAAAAACCGCATTCAAGTCAGTCCATCCGTTTGGGAGCTACGATACCACAGACAGATACACAGATACACAGACCCGTTAAACTTATAACACCCTCTCTTTGCGTCGGGGGTTAAAAAAGAGGTAGCTACATTATTGTATATACGAAATTCCATGTTTAAAAATGGCCACCCAATCTGACAGCTGAGACACGTTTATATGTTTCCATTGACGATGCGAAAAACTCAACGCCGTATTTAGATTCCAAAAAAGCTACCAAAGATGGACGAATGTCACTGTCACAAATGTCATTGTCATTGTGACGTTCCAGATGTAACCAACCCATGCATAAAAATATATTATTTCGTTGTTACTTAGATGTGAATGTGAATCATTCTATGTTTTTGATGTTTTCTATGCATTCATCGCCTAACACATCTCGGCTTGGTACATCAAACGAATTATGTACAAAGCACTACCCCCAAGTAGGTACTCAATTACGTACAGACCTACTAGCCTTTTCCAGCGAATTCTTCCGCATTAAGGTTATCACAACAATGCCATTATCAAATACCAGACATGTTAATCCTTTGGGAATGACTTCAGATGTACCTACAAAGTATTCCACACATTCTGTTTCATGGTTTTTTTTTAAACTATCCATGTGCCAAAATTCATCACACTACTTTGCTACACGTGATTTGTTGTCAATATTACTATGTCCATATCAAAAAGATTTACGCACATTATGAGAATATTAATAGTTACCGAATGTTGTTAAAACCTGAAGTATTACCTACCACAGTAATATGAACTTTTCTTCTACAAAACAGTTTCAATCAAATATCTATTTTTGAAGTATAATAAATATATAATAGTAATATTTACATAAGATTATTTATTTAGGCGGTTGCATTTAATTTTAACTTTACAATGATGTATAAATAAATAACATACGTACATAATTTAGAAAAGTAAAAACTTACCGATGCAAAACTATTTCATTTTAATGGCAACCCATGGGTAGTTTTTTTGGAATCTATATACGGCATCGAGTTTAGGCAAGTGGCAAGTTGGTGCAATGGACTCAGTCTTAGCGTGCCACTTTTGGAGCGCTTATAACATATCTAGGTCAGATTTGGTGGCCATTTTTAAACACGGAATTTCGTATAGACACGTACTATCTACCTCTTTTTATATTACGTAGGTACCTACATCAGTGGAGACACCCGTTCATTTATCGAGTGTTGGTAGGAGAGGGACGCTTCTTCTTAGATTTAACGATCTATACCTAGGTAACATAATAACGACCTACATATCTACCTAGGACTTAAAATCGATCCGGGCGTAAACCAGTCACGATGGCCTCATAATTCTTCAAGGGAGGCACAGATACCTATATATTGGTAGATATGTTCAACAGTGGACGACCTTGCGTCGTTTAGTTCGTTCTTTTTTACCGATAACATATAGGTACCTAAAGGCGGATCCCCACGAGCGAGCAGTCCACGCTTGATTTCAGTCCGTCTGCAGATTCCTTTTGAGCTTCCTCGGCAGGACTGCTGTCTTGATGCGCCTTGAAATAAGTCTTTCAAATTAAGGGTAAGTCTGCAACGCCGGCCCAGTTCATGGGGAACCAAAACATCATTATCATCAGCCTATATGCGTCCTAACGCTGGACACAGGCCTTCTCTTATAGCTGTGCTGGTTGGAAACTAAAATTTCCTCCGGGTCGCCCACGGATGTCTAAAGGCTGGGTACACATACACACTGAGCAAACGAACGACTAACGAACGCGAAGCATTTATGTAACAGCTATTTGTTAGAGTGAGATTTTTGCGGTTTATACAGGTATTCAATAATTTGTGTTTAAATAATCTACCCGCTAATACGCTATTTGACAAAAGGCAAATCAGCTTCTTTTTATGAAACGTCAAAAACGCTCCGTTAGTATGGAATTTGTAGGGATTACTTGCTTGAGACGTTACAATCAAACAACGTCCTTATTGTTAGTTTTTATGAATTTAAAAATATTAAAATTGACGACTTAGAAAGATTGATAGTTTCCCAGTATTATCGTCATTTTTATCTGTTGCTAATGAAAAAACAAATTATTTTCACTGTTGTCAAATAGTCTATTGCAGTGTTTTTGAATCTTTTTCATGCCGCGGCCCCCTTAGAACAGAAAAATATATTTCGCGACCCCCCCCCCCACCCTACGCTGTTTAAAATACTTACAGTACTTTAACTTTAACTTTTAAAAATATGAGTAGCCGCGACCCCCTTTAGAAGGCTTGAAGACCCACACTTTGAAAAACACTGGTCTATTGTATTAACTCATTCGCCGCCACGAAAAAAATGCTAATTGGCGCAAACCCACGCCACGCAAGTTAGGTAAGTCTATTGTTTTTGGATTTCGTTTGCAGCCGTGGCAGGTGGACGGCGACGGTGACAAACTTTTATATTTTACGTTATTTAGATATTTGACGTAACACTATTCCATCGGTGTTAGTTATCCCCGTGGAGGTAACAACATACCTACAGCTAGACTTGGTATCTAGAAGGGAGGGGGTATTCGCGGTTTTTAAACTATTTTTTTCACGCCCCTGTCCAAGTTGGCTCAGTTCGGGTTGCACAGGGCGGTTCCAAAACACTTCAGGAGCTCAAATACCGCGAGCCATCCGGTTGCCCCTTGGACTACGCGTCATTGCTCTGAATAGCAAATTACTTAACCGCTTCCGAAAATCCTATTGTTCCGAAGACAAATTATCAAACTAATAAACAAGTTTCAGGTTGTAGGGTCATTTCGCCGGTGGGAGACCACTTAAGCTGAGTTGGTGAACTGAAAGGATATTTTCTCGGTTTTTTAGTAGATTTCTATTCTAAAACAACAAAGAAATGCATTTAAGTAATTGTCTCAATAGGGTGTGTAGAATTGATGTTATCTTCAATAGAAAAACCCTTCTCCTTCAGGTGGTCGCTAACCGAAGGTGGTCGCTAACCGAAGGTGGTCGCGTAACCAGCGAAATGACCCTAATACCGCCATCTATGTAGTACCTTGTGAACTAACACTGTATTTAAACTTGTCAATGTTAAATTGTCGTGTTTAATTTGTTTTAGTCCATATTGATATTATTGTTTCATTTGCGCTCTATTGTATTTATTATTTAAGTTTATTTAGCCAGCAGTCTTTGCGATTCGTCAGCGCCCCGCAGCCATGTTGTGTTGTGTTAGGTACGAATAAATGTTTGATTCTGATTCTGATACGAGCCGTGAATTAATTAGACATCCACTGCGCTCTACCGAGGGACCTAGCAAGTCCATAATACTTACAATAATTTGGTACCATATTACGCTGCAGCCTGTACGCAATTGTCGCAAGGACACGACACTAGACGTGAAAGTGGTCCATTTTTAGGGTTCCGTAGTCGACTAGGAAAGGAGTTTCGCTTTGTCTGTCCGTCCGTCCGCGGATAATCTCAGTAACCGTTAGCACTAGAAAGCTGAAATTTGGTACTAATATATATATCAATCACACCGACAAAGTGGTAAAATAAAAAGTGTTTTATTTTATTTTATTAGGGTACCTCCCCTATACGTAACGTGGGGAGTGTTTTTTTTTTCATTTCAACCCTAACATGTGATATATTGTTGGATAGGTATTTAAAAATGAATAAGGGTTTGCTAATATCATTTTTTGATAATGTTCATATTTTTGGAGATAATCGCTCCAGAAGTTAAAAAAAATGTGTCCCCCCCCCTCTAACTTATGAACCATAAGTTTTAAAAATATGAAAAAAATCTCAAAAGTAGAACTTTATAAAAACTTTCTAGGAAAATTATTTTGAACTTGATAGGTTGAATAGTTTTTGAAATAAATTACAAAATAATTTCTGGACGAAAAACTACGGAACCCTACACTGAGCGTGGCCCGACACGCTCTTGGCCGGTTTTTCTAATTTGCAATGTGCGGCAATAATGTGTGCGATAAGGTGGAACCAATATCTTATACACGTTACGAAAACATGTAGGGTAGGTACTATCGACAACACAGCTAACTGACCATCCGTGCACTTTATGGGCATTTTAATAAGGTTCTATATACATACAGGATGGTCAGCTAACTGTGTTGGCTTTTGTACTTAGGGACCTCTATCCATTAAAATGAGTTCGCAAACATTGTGTCAAATGAGTTGGATATAACATTTTTTTTTTATTTGCGATATTTATACCTACTTTATTCGAAACTTCAGTTTCCCATTATCATGATTCAAAATTTGCCTTGAAGTATAGACCTGTATTTTCAGGAAAAAAAAAACACCTATGTAGAGGGTAATTTTGCCGGTTAGCGACCACCTTATTTATCCTTCCGGTTTGCAACCACTCAGGTGAACTGAAAGCATAATATATGTTCTCGTTTTGTTTTTTGGCGATTCCTGTTAAATAACTAGTTAAAGCATTGCATTGTTCTTCAGGTGGTCGGTAACCGAAGCGAGTCAGCACAATTACCTTACAACGTTTATTTCAATTAGGTATCCTGAAAATGTTACGATTTCAGATAAAATATTTGCTTTTAAGGCAAATGGTGACTATGGCAAACACTATTATGGTAAATTAAATAATAAATATTGAAACGATCCGTGACAAATCACCCGATGTGCCATTTTGTGAGTGCAGAGAGACGTGACTCCCGCAGCATATCTACAAACTTCTATGCAAGGTAGTCACATTCCTCTGCAACTGAATTTGCCCCAATTTATCAGAAGCTGACTAATTGCTATCGTCTGGAGGCATGTTGCGCTGCTGATCCAACTGTCAAACGAGTTGTACTGAGAAATTGCGTTGCCGATTGTTACATCTGTACGCTACACCCAATTATGACTTCGACAGGTTGTACTGACAAATTGGGGTAAAATCACATATTAATCTGCGTATGACGACGCGGGAAGGATAGCGAAATCTGTGTTTTTACGAAACAAATTGGAGAACCGTGTAATTCATTGGCAACCAGTGCTGTCTTGTTTTATAATAGGTAAGTAGTAAGTATATCCGTCTCGTTCGTTTTGGTCACGATATCACTGGCCATAACAGTTATGATTCTGAAAATCATCATTTGCCATAAAAGTCAGAGAAAATCGTCGGAAACTGTAGTGCAGCACGGCTATCACAAGACGGCGCGCGAGCTCTCTCGATTTTTCTCGCACTATCCGTCTCTCTCTTATTAGAACACTTAGAAAAAGAGATATAGTGCGAGAAAAATCGAGAGTATGTCGCGGCCGTCTCATGATAGACGTGCAGAAGAAAACCTAAAGTAGACTTTTTTTTCACAAAATAGACTTAGCTAGTAGCTCTGTGAGCTGTAGAACGCGCGAAACTTTTTTTTAATTTCGAGGAATTGACTCGACCAAATTATTTGTACATAATTAAAGAACCTGCTCATAAAAAATTCACGAGAATCGGTTGAAAATGGGAACTGCGGCCACGTATCATGGTCGGCCTTATCGCACGATAAGTGACAAGATAGAGCGTCCGTCACTGGCTGACACCGTTCGATAGAACGAGACGACGCTCCTATCTTGTCACTTATCGCGTGATAAGGCCGACCATGATACGGGGTTAGAGGAGAACAATCGGACAGACACGGACAGACAAACGATTTTCGGCCGTTAGATATTTTTCTGGCAATAATTAGAGTGGCTATTTGCTTTGTTTTTTTTTTAGCCTTTTGTAGTTAAGTAGGTATAAGTAGATTTGCACATTTCCTCTCCTGAGTTCATAATTTCATAAACAATTACCTAATAGTCACACCAAATCCTGCAACATTCGAGTTGGGGGTTCTACGGTATGGTTACTATAATATGGTCATTGTACAGTTTACGCGACATCATGGAACGGCCACTATCCGTCTCTTTCTTATTAGAACACTTAGAACAAGAGGTATAATGCGAGAAAAATCGAGAGTACGTCGCGGCCGTAGACGACGTGCTGCTTCAGTTACCAACCACCCGAAGGACAAGGTTTCTTTAATTATAATGATAACAACAACTCAGACCCTACCCAACTCAGCTGTTATTTTTTTAGTTCCTAGTTATAGGTCATTTCGCCGGTTAGCGACCACCTAATTTCATGTGCCGGTGGGCGACCACTTAAGCTGAGTTGGTGAACTGAAAGGATATTTTCTCGGTTTTTTAGTAGATAACTTATTCTAAAACAACAAAAAAATGCATGTACAAGTAATTGTCTCAAAAGGGTGTTTAGAATTGATGTTATCTTCAATAGAAAAAACCTTCTCCTTCTGGTGGTCGCCTACCGAAGGTGGTCGCGTAACCAGCGAAATGACCCTACCTATAGGTAATAGAGGAATCACAAAAAAACGAGAAGAGTACCATCCCTTTAGTTCACTAACTCATAGTCACAAACCAACAACAATTTGTGCAACAAAATATCTGCATCCATAATTGGTCACATTAAATCCCCAATTATTTAGTATCTAAAATACCTAAAATCAACGTAGAAATCAAAGAAAGAAGTGTATTATCAGTGTCCTACGACCATCTTTTACTCCATATTAACTGTTTTAGCTGTATACAACTCATTTATTATGGTAACTAGGGTGTGCCATCAGCTCATGTCCCCTTCAGTCTAAATGAAAAATAATATAAAAGTACATTTTTATTACGACGCAAAAAGGCCTATCAAACCAAGTAATTTATATTCCATCAGCCATACTGTTGACGTCACAGACGTATAATTGATCTCGCAAAATCAACATCAATTTTCAACTCTATATTAATGCAAAAAAGTATATATTCTTTCGTATTTCTTAAACAAAAGTAGATTCTTTCCACGTCAGACAACACGAATAACAACTATCTCTTTCGCCCGCGCTTTTTTTTACCGTAAGTCAGAGTGAGATAAAGATAACATTCTCGCGCGTGGTTGAGTGCTCGCGGATTTTGGGGTCATGGAACGTGTTTAAATTTCGAAACTAGTTCCGTCCAATACGATGCGTTTGAATTCAGAACGCCGCCATTGGTTAGGGTGACCGGTACTAAAAACTCGGGCATCTTCCAAAAATCGATAAAGTGTCGAGTTTTTCTAAGACCCTGTCGCTGGATTATCGTATTGTTTTGTTTGCAGCGAGTTTAGTGGTACAGAGGACTGGCGCGACTTGATAGGCGCTTTACGTTATTCGTGCAGCTATTTTGTGTGGAAACATGTCGGACCGAACGTTCATGTAGTTTTAATTTCATTTAAACACGATTTCTTTAAGATAAGTGTGTAGTGGAGGTGTCCATAGCTGCCAAACTGTAATGGTAAGTGTGTGGTGGCATTATATTGTCAAATATTTGCGTGGAACCTTGTTTTACAGTGTAATATGAGTGTAAAATCGATAATAACCCCAACATTCAGTGCTGCTCGGTTAAATGTTTTGATATCGGGAGTGTTCTGGTGTTATTTTAGGAAAGGAATTCCTGTTTCCCGTTCTGTCGTCGAATACCAATTATGACTAATGATTTTAGTCATTAATTAGTAATGTTTATAGTACTTATTTATAACTTGTTGCTAAGTTGGGAATGTTTTCTTCACTTATGCATGTATACGTGACTATATCTATAAGATCGTGGAATTATCATTTGTCAATAGAGACTTCTTTTGATTGGACGTCCGTCTCCCCCATCTCTTTCTCACTCATGGACAGGATCGTGAAGGCATCTCTGTTGCACTAGTGCAGTATTAATAGGATCGCTTGCCCCCGGGGTGTTCTATATTTGTTTAGTGATGCTTTGGTTGATTGGTGCTCTACTCGAATATCGATATCGATGATTTCGGACTGTTAGTTTATTGTCGTTCAAAGCATAGCAAAGTTTATTTATAAGGTAGGTACGTAAGTACGTTTAAGGTGTCCGAAGTGTTTTGTCGTTGTTTTTTCATTGACAAATTGTTACATTGCTGTTTGTATAAGTAAGTAATTTACTTTACGTATTTTCACTGACGTACAGTTTTTATCAGTGACCCCGTTATTAAGTGGGTGAATCAACTTTTTTCTGTCACTATTAATTGCGATGGTTAAGTCTCCTGAGTCTATTAGAAAGAGACTGATTTAATTAGTTTGAATCCACCAAATGTAGGTTATGTTGTCATTTTTTATATTTAAATGGAGCCTCAGCCGTATATTTTATATCAATACATAGCCACACATATGCCCCAGAAAAGAGCTAGTCGAATGATATCTAGATTAACTTGTTATTAAACTAGTAGGTCGTTGTTTGTTACGTTCGTTCAGTATAGGTAGGTGAAATCAATGAATTTTGAATTTGTCACTGTCTTCACGTCATTAGTCAGTCTCGGTCATCTGCGAATGGTCGGTACTGCTTATAGATATACTTACTGTTTTACGGTACTTTTATAGGTTACTAGATCGTTGCGTGATTGACTAAGGCCCGGTTAAGATGCGTCAGACAAAATAGAAGAACAAATTTTAGTAACAATTTGTTTTCTTTTACTTTTCCTTCCGACAAGGCTCATGGATCTTTATAAAGCCAGGCCTTAAAATCACACATTAACCTATGAGTGATATACGACGCTTTATTGTCAGGGAGCGAAAAAAGATTTAAGTTTATGTTATCCTCCTATCCCGCACCTCCATCAACTTGTAGAAGGTGTAGTAGAGAGGATGGAAACACTTTAATTCCTGAGATTTATTTTTATCTTTAGATCAGCGGATACAATGACGTATCCCCATTTCACCCTACAAGGTTTCTGCTCTTAATATTACTTTCTGTTCGGCTAACGTTCTTAATTCAAAGGGGAACTGTCAGACACTGCAGAGTAAATATATCTGTTAAGATTCGTATATAAGAGTGATCTATGTCAATGTTTTTGTGGCAGCCCCCTTTATAAGAAAACATATTTCTCAGCTCCATAGACTCCTTTTTGTTTTCATTTTTTTTATGTTACAAAATCGAATTCAGACATCATGAATAATTTATCGTTTATAAGGGCCAATCAATTTTCGCTGTAGCTCATTGTTATAACATCTCCTGGGTCACGTTGGAAACGATTTTTTTGGATACGAATAGTTACGTTTTTTTCATAACTGAATCATTATTATCGGCTATCTCTTAAGCATGTCATGATCATGAGATCAGATTTTCTACGAAATTATGACAGAGTTGTCTCCTGAACATAATACGTTAATCTAGCTTTAACTTAATTATGTTCTAAGTTCTTTCAGCAAGCTGACAGCCTGGGTTACCAAATACATGTGTTTTTGTAAAAAAAATGCACTTATTAAAGACGTCGACGAAACTATTGTTTTTCATAACGTCCGGTTTTCTGCATTTTCCCAACTGTTTTATACCGTGACGTAATAAGCATATTCGCCACCGTCACTAGTGATAAGCCCTCTTTAATGATAAGGAGACACCGTAGTCTATGGGGTTTGTGTCAGACCAAGAAAAAAGAAAGAACACTATGAACCTAATGAAGCCGGTTTTCAACCAAGCCAAATAAGTTTAGCGAACGCTCACGCACACATACATATACAAACTAAATTCTACAAAACTCTTCAGCTCGTGTCGCAATGCTGTCAAGATCACCTATTTCAAGTTTCGTGCACTTTAATTTGTTAATGTGTGCGTGAGCGTGTGCTAAACTTATTTAGCTTGGTTGAAAACCGGCTTCACTAGGTTGTTCGTCATGCTCCGTCTATCTTTTTTTCTTGGTCTGAGGTAATTGCAGAGGATTTTCAACTTAATATGCTGTTAATCATCACGTAAAAAACAAGCCTGATTTTACTTTTTTTATCGAGAATATTTTTTCTCACACAGTACATTAAAACTCGTGAATCAAATAGGGCCAGGCCTGTGCTCAAGGTTTATCATAATGCATATATTTTATCAAGTGTTGATAATTATCGATATAAAACATCGATAACTGTCCCGTCCCCACGCGCGCAAAAAATACTAAAAATGTCCGACGTCCCTGCATTCATCCAAACTTATTAATATAACTCACCCCAATCCGAAATCAATTCTATCCCGATACAAATAAAGCACTATTTCTGTTGACAAGTCAATTTAATTTAGAATTCCTTCGAGATTCACATCCGATTTTGAGCTTTGTGTGGATAAGAATAGGGTTCTAAAACTGGAGTTTTTTTTTCTTTTATTGTAAATCAGTGATTTATGAAGGGTGTTAGAGGGAGAAAGTTCGATCTGTGCGTGTCTCGCAGGTAGTTTTGCGAACTTTGAACAAAGGATCCGAAAGCGTTTTTTTCTTTGCGAATTAAGCTGTGTTTGTCAGTTTTGCTGACTTTGTTTTTGTATTGTTATCGAAACACGTGGCTTGAAACAAAAACGCTTTGCTATTCAGAATTATATTTATTTTATTATCAGTAGGTAATATTAGACAATATACCTACCTACGTTAAATTTTAATCCATACTCCATTACTAATATTATAAATGCGAATGTGCGTCTGTCGGTCTACCACCTCTTCACCGCTGAACCGATTAAGATGAAATTTGGTATGGAGATAGTTTGAAACCCAGGGAAGGATATAGGATAGTTTTTGGGTGAAAGTTTGTATGGAGGTACAATATAAAATGAGTTCCACGCGGATGGAGTCGCGGGCAGAAGCTATGACTTATAAAACTATTTCAAATGAAATCGCCATGAATGAATTTGTCAAGATAATTTCGTAGCACGCACTATTATACCTAGGCGATAAGTATACTGGTCGTATGGCGCTGTGGGACGGACAGATAAGCGACCAGTGACCACGGAAACGGAAACCGATTCAAACCATTTTGAACCCCCGACGCAAAGAGAGGGGTGTTATAAGTTTCTGTCTGTGTATCTGTCTGTGGTATCGTAGCTCCCAAACGGATGGGCCGATTTGAATGCGGTTTTTTTTGTGTCATAGATAATTTTATCCCGAGTGTTCTTAGCCATGTTTCATGAAAATCCGTTCTGCCGTTTTTGACTTTGAAATGAAAATGTCGGGGGTTTTTCAACTTTGCTAAGTTGTGTTATAGTTGCCGGACGAGCGAGCGAAGCGAATGAAGTCCTCCGTTTCAGCCTGGGCCAACATTCTCTCGTATGTCTGGATGTCCGGCTGTTCTCTACAGGACGCATTTCTCAACAGATTCTTCTGAATTTTTAACCGACTTCATAAAAAAGGAGGAGGTTCTCAATTCGCTGGTTTTTTTTTATCTTGTTTTTTTTTTTTCAATGTTTGTTACCTCAGAACCCCGTCATTGATGAGCCGATTCGTATTTTTTTTTGTTGGTAAGTATATGCTTCCAGGTGGGTCCCATTTTTTTTCAAAAATTCAGTTGGATGATGGGATCCATGAGGAATTGAGGGAACTCCTCAATTATAGTAGGCACGCGTGTAGTGATTTTGGTATTTTCTATTATATCTTGTATTTACACCCGGAAATCATAAATTTGGTGGAGTGGAATTGATGATGAAGACCACAGATGACTTATGGAATTCCTCAATTATGTACTTAAAAGTACAAAAGTATATCACAGATTCTGATAAGATTCCGTTGAAATAGCAACTAATGAAGTGCCAAAGGTGATCCTTGTGGAATCGACGGAAGTCCTCAAATATTATCGGCCCACATACAGCGATTCGGTTTTTAGGGTTCCGTAGCCAAATGGCAAAAAACGGAACCCTTATAGATTCGTCACGTCTGTCTGTCTGTCCGTCCGTATGTCACAGGCATTTTACTCGAAAACTATAAGGTTTATTTGAATACAATTTAGAGGGTAGGTGTATTTTGTTAACCGCTACATAGTTTTGTAATTCACTAACTAAAAAAATTTTTTTTTAGGGGTGCACTCCATACATAAAACTGAAAGTCAAATTTTTTTTTTCATTGCAAGCCCACGTGTGGCACATCAATCGATAGGCCTTTCAAAATAAATAATGGGTTTCTCAGCAATTTTTTTGATTAAGTGAATAGAGTCGGAGATAATCGCCTCGAAAGTCACTAAAATTGTGTCCCCCCCCTCTAATTTGTGAACCGTGTATTTTAAAAATATGAAAAAAATCATGCTTATAGGGCTTATTAAATTCTTTCAGCGAAAATTGTTTGGAACAAGATCGGTTCAAAGGTTTTTGAGATATTCGTAAAAAACTGCCTTCCTTAAAGAAAAGGACGTAAGTGCCATAAGATTTCAGTATCGATACGACCTTTTTAATAGGCACGGAACCTTCGCTGTGCGTAGTCCGACGCACTTGTTTTCTCTAATAATCAACGCATTTGCTCTCGGAAATCAGTTCACGTGGTAAATTGGAAAAGAAATGTGGAAATGTTCTCGTGGCGTGGCGGTTAAAACTTTGTTTTTAAAGTAAATGATTGTGAGCAGGTTTGATAATTAACTTTTGGTGTCTATTAAGTTCGTGTCTAAGTGTGTGTTGCACCAAACCCTCTGTAATTAAGCGGTGTTCGTTAAGAAAGAAATAAAGAAGGCATTTATTCACTAACACAAAAGACACACAGAGACAGATGGAGTAGACATACAGTCAGCGTCATATAGTTAGTAGCAGCTAAAGTAGCCAAATATATCGGAACACGTCTTTATTACTAGGTATAGCAGTAAGGAAGTGTTACGATATACAGGGTGCAATCTTTTACGTGATACAAAATAGCAAAATGTGAATCTATCCATGATTCTGAGCAACTTTTATTATGGGACCAACTTTGTGTTATGCCAAAAAAAACACACCTGTTCATACATTCTTGTCAGTCTAAAATGAGCAGAGTTAATGAAATAGTTGGATTTTTTTGGCATAACACAAAGTTGGTCCCATAATAAAAGTTGCTCAGAATCATGGATAGATTCACATTTTGCTATTTTGTATCACGTAAAAGATTGCACCCTGTATTTGGCTACTTTGGCTGCTACTAACTATGTGATGCTGACTGTACAATACAATTGACACATAATGTGTGTGTCTTCGCGGCAGTGAGTCGGCCGCTGTCTCATTATGCCGAGGTAAAAATATGAATGTAGGTATGGAAAGTTTGACAAGTTTCTATGGGGTGACAGCAGCCTGCGGCATATTTAACGTCAATCTGTAATCATAAGTTGATGCAACCGCTCTAAGTCTGTCATTTTGATTTCAAAAATTGTTGCACCAACGGCTATATTACAGCACGTCTATCATGAGACGGCCGCGACATACTCTCGATTTTTCTCGCACTATACCTCTTGTTCTAATAAGAGAGAGACGGATAGTGCGAGAAAAATCGAGAGTATGTCGCGGCCGACTCATGATAGACGTGCAGCGGGGCTAGCACAACTGACGGCGCGCCGCGACGCGAGTCGAAAAAGATCTACCCTTCTCTATCTAATTTGCACGGTGCGAGTGAGATAAGAAACGCTCAGTCGCGCGGGAAGCGACAGAGCAGCAAGTTGTGCAAAAAGTACAGGACGGCCCGCGAGTTGTGTCGCGGCGAGAGACACCATCAGTCTTTTATACTCTTATACTAGGCTCTCCATCGTCTATACCATTCCTGACCCCGTATCATGGTCGGCCTTATCACACGATAAGTGACAAGATAGAGCGTCCGTCACTGGCTGACACCGTTCGATAGAACGAGACGACGCTCCTATCTTGTCACTTATCGCGTGATAAGGCCGACGGCCGTGATACGGGGTCTGGTTACCATCAGCCGACTTAATTGCCACCGTAGAAGTTAGTATAAAAAAATGCTCCCCTCTGGAATAGAAGGTCAGATGGCAAAACGCTCGTTGAATTCAATGAAAGCTTATTATAAATAATATTGGGGTCCAATTTTTATACGAACCTATAGACATGTTGATTTTGATGCCCGGTTTAGCCTCGGTTAGCCTTCGTCGAAACCGACGGTCCTGGGTTCGAAGCCCGTAAGGGCAAATATTTGAGCGTTCACCATCCTATCTTTATTCCCGGTCGTGCCCTAACTTGACCGTTCAGCATTTATTTCTTAGAGTATAGGCTTATCACAACCTACTTAATTTTAATTTGGGCGGGTAATTTGCCGCAAACTTCTCAGTTTAAAAAAAAGTGGAACTATGACATGGACAACGAGTGATATTTCCCTTTCTGTCACACTTATTGAGATTTGTATACCATCTCACTCGGTCGTGGTATTATTATTACTTAGCTTGTTCTGAGTAATCATAGGGTCATGATAATAACTAATCGGTTGCTATCAAACTTATTATACAACAGTATGCCAAGTTTCAGCTCATTCCTATACCAGACTATGCAAGATAAGTTTCTGTCAAAAAAAACATTTTTGGTACTAGCTAGCTTTTATTACTTTTCTGTATAGCGTCATCAACTACTGACTACTACTTGAGACGATTCTAACGAGCCCAAACTCAACGGGGTTAGTCTCGTGATTCCTAAATTCCCATGGCATCCTTCTGTCTCGCATCATCAGATCAGCTCGATGGTACCATAATATTGAAATGTCATGCAAACTATAACTTAAACCCAAAATTTCAGCTCAATCGGTTGAAGATATCTGCATCAAAATTGAGTTGCTAGATTTCCGAACAAACATAGTTACATACTTATATTCCAAGTTAAATGCTTGTAATAAACAAAAGCTAGTAAAACAATCGAATGATTCACGTATCTCTAAATATATAACTTGGTCATTTCAGATGCAGCAGCAGATATGCCAGCCAGATCTAATGGGGTAAGTTGAGGGTAGCTTCCATTTGACTAGAAACACCGCAGCCATAATAACGCCACTACTTGCTCTGTAGATGTGGAACTCCCGCTAAGTTCGAAACATGTCACCTGTAGTAACATTAAATATGTGATTTAAGAGCCTTAATCTAATCTTCTCCAACTGTTTCCATTGTGTAACGGCAATTACCCCATACAGGAAAAAAAATTAAAGCAACCGTATAAATATTCGTTTTAAACATGACTCACGACAAACCTTACTAATATTATAAATGCGAAAGTGTGTGTGTTTGTATGTTTGTCCTTCTTTCACGTCGCAACGGAGCGTCGTATTGATGTGATTTTTTGTATGGAGATAGTTTAGAAGCTGGAGAGTGACATAGGCTACTTTTTCCAGCGGGAAAACATCTCATTCCCACGGGAAAATTCAATATGTTACATTTTCCTATAACCACGCGGGCGAAGCCGCGGGCATCAGCTAGTAATCCGATAAGTCCGCATGCATGTTACCACAGTCGTGGTCTAAAAACGACCGCAAGCTTATCAGAACTTGTGCTGTTCCAGCCAGCCGCAGCAAGTGATGCTGTGTCCAGTCCGCCTGGTGTACGAGACACAAATCCTTGTCCAGCCAGGTAACATCAGTTTTCTATCATCAGTGCTGTATGATCTATTTAAGGGGCCCCTCTGTCCCAACAGGTTAGGCTTGTAAAAAACACTCCCGAAATGTGCACTTTCTGTAAAGGTGCATTTTTTTAGAATGATAATTTTCCCGGAAAGTACACTGTCTCTAAAAGTGCACTTCCCGATATGTACACTGTCAATAGGTGCACTTTCCCAGAATGTGCACTTTCGCAGAAGGTATAAGTATTTTCCCGAAAAGTACACTTTAGGGGTAGAGGTGTCCCTGTTTATAGTACTAAGGGTTTCTGAAGCGTGTGTGCGTGTGTGTGTGTGTGAGTGAAGAAAGTGTCTAATTAATAAATGTGTACCTTTTGAGAAAGTGTCCTAAATGGGAAATTGTACATTTTGGGAAAGCGTGCGTTTTGGAAAAGTTTTCGGGAAAGTTTCTAAATTGGGAAAGTGTAATACATTTTGTGAGTGTACATTTTGCGGAAAGTGCACCTTTGCAGAAAGTGTACATTTCGGGAAAGTATGTTTTATGAGCCTAACCCGTCCCAACGACATTCAGCGATCGGCTCCACGCTTCCCCCGCACAATACATCGCACTTATGTCGAAGGCGGTTTACAGCGCCACCTCGTAATCTTAAGGCGAATCAGTAACACAAGCTTATTCGAACCTACTGTTATAACATATGGCATCGCAAGCGGCCCAAAAATTGGCGCTGTGGCAACTGACTCTGCTTACCGTGCATGAGGTAGACGCCTAGTGCCCGACACTGGCTCACGTGTTAGTTTCAATGAACAATCAACTGATTATTTCGTTACTTATTTCAATGACAGTAGCCGCCAAATAAACAAAAAACACAGTGACATTGTTCGAGAGCTAAGTTACTGTAGGATACGTTGATGCCGAAACGTTTGAAGTATACTTAAATCTTGTACGGTTCCCGGCAAACAACTTGAACATGCGGGATGAAGTGGGAGAGCAGCTCGCACGTACAATTCGCCTTTGCGCAGGCAAGGTCACTTGCTCAAGTTGTTTGGCGGGAATTTAATTCTGTATCAAACCGAATCAAAATTTGATAAATCTTCAAAACCCCTCATTTACATGAGTATGGTCTTCAATGGTCTGGTTTAATAAAGACGCAATTAAGCCTACAGAGCATGCCAAAGAAATGAACTAGCATCAGGGAACACCTTCAGTGGTTTCCCGGCAGAGTCGCTTGCTTGGCGGTGGTGCTTCACCTTGTTATAGATTAGTAGTGTTTGAAACATGTCTCACGAAAGCTTAAATTTAATTATATAACTCTTATCATCTTACTTATTTCTATTCCAGGGGAACAAATCCAACCAAACCAAACTCTCTTCATAAACCCACAAAACCCACCGCCATGGATCCAGAACAGACCTCAAAACCAGGTGATATACATGCAACAGATGCCAGGCAACATGGTGCCTTCCGTCCCACAACACATGGATCAAAACCAGATGTACTTGCAGAACTTACAGAACTACTACCCTCAACAGATGATCCAGATGGATCAGATGAGGCAGATGCAAAACGTAGTCCAAATGATGCCAAATATAAACAATATCAACCAAATTACTGGACAGAATGTCAACAATTTAGGTCAAAGTGTAACGTTGAATGTTGGTCAGAATGTTAGTAATATGGGTCAGAATGTTAGCCTAAATACAGGTCAGAATGTAATGCCAATATCTAATGTTGTACAAAATGTAAATCAAAAACCTAATGTTGTTAATACTGTTAATGTTGCTCAAACCGTTAACAACGATAGATACAATAGTACAAACGTAATGCCAAATCTACCAATGGCAAGCCATCAGAACACAATATCGAACGCTACCCAAATGCAAGATCGGAATGTTAACATGAATCAGAATTTAGTAAATATGCAAAAGGTCGCAGAATTACAAGGCATGAGACAGAACAGGCAACCTCAAGTGACTGTGTCACCGACGCAGAATGTAAAGTACGCGCCAAATGTTGGCGACGTGAGGCTATCCTCGCCAAATGTTGGTGACATCAGATCCTCAAACAGCCCAAGACCAATGAACATTGGTAATATCAGTAGTATACCAAGCAACATCGTGCAAGCCAATTTATTAAACAAAAAAGTTCCTCTACCAAATAAACCAAATCCAGCCATGCAAAATCAAGTTAGGCATTACAACCAGACATACTACAGACACATACAGCCCAAGCCAATGAGCGTGGTACCAATACAGAATCAGAATCAGTATCTACCGATGGGAACACAGACTTTAGGCGTACCAAATCAAATCAACAACGACGTAAGCAGGAAAAGGAAAAGCGAATCCCCTGATGACCCTCGTAAGAAAATACCGAACATGAATCAAGTTACTCTTCCAACTGTAGCTAATCATAATCAAACTATGTCAATCGTTCCTAATATAAATAATAAAATAGCTAGCGTGGTACAGACTGACGTTGGTGTAAATATTAATCCTATTCAAAGAGATATTAAGAAAGGAAGCCCTGTGCAACATAAACTAGCCAGACCTATCCAGACTGCTTCTACAGGTACCCAAGCTAACATAGCTAAAGAAAAACCGCAAATTGTCGAAATGAAAGTTTTACCTCCGTTAATTAAAGATGTTCAATTGGAAAGTGATAAGTTAATTAGAAACACAGTTTTTACCCAAGCGAGGGGACTCTTGAGGACTGAACCGCATATTATGCAACCCGATGTTATTAGTATAGAAAAGATTGAAACCATAGTCAATCCTATTAACACAATTGTAATGAATTCAGAAACAGTTAAAGCTGAGGCTACTAAAATAGAAACTCCAGAAGCGATGAAAATAGAATCACCAATAGTAAAACCAATAAAACAACAGACATCAAAAGCAAACGAGCCAATTAAAACGGAACCTCCAAAAACGGATGACTTTGACGTTTCTATTTATATTAAAATAGGAACAGGAAGAGGGAATAGAGAACCATTCAAACTAGAAACAAGTACAAGTACAGAGACACCTCAAGAAATTGTAAAACAAGAAGAAAAACTAGTTCAGTTGAAAAAAGATGAAAAACAAGTCCAGTTGAAAAAGGAAGAAAGACCGGTCCAGTTGAAGAAAGAAGAAAAACCGGTCCAGTTGAAAAAAGAAGAAAAACCGGTCCAGTTGAAAAAGGAAGACAAACCTGCAGTCCAGTTGAAAAAGGAAGAAGGTTCGATCCAGTTGCAAAAGGAAGAAAGACCGGTCCAGTTGAAAAAGGAAGACAAACCTGCAGTCCAGTTGAAAAAGGAAGAAGGTTCGATCCAGTTGCAAAAGGAAGAAAGACCGGTCCAGTTGAAAAAGGAAAATGAACCAGTCCAGTTGTATAAAGACGAAAAACCAATTAAAGATATTAAAGAAATTCCAGATACCAAACCAGAGGTAAAAGCAGAAGCTACAAAAGAAGTAGTTGAAGCGAAACCTTTGAAAAAAGAAGTCACAGAAGTCAAAGAGGCAAACGAAGGAAATAAAAAGTTTACAGTAACTGCTATTAGTGACTTCAAAGGGAACGAGCTGCAGATAGCGGATGGCAGTGTTAGGAAACAGGACACCGATAGTTATATACTCACGCATGTGTTGGATGGATACGTCATACAGGAGTCTAATACAGCTTTCCCTGTAAGTTTATCTTCAAGTATTTGATATTTAGGCGCCGGTGGCTGTCATTCCATAGAAACTTGTCAAACTTTCCATGCATTCAACACCGCTTACGATCAAAGTCGGTTTGGTGCAACCCACCCTTATACTAATACGAGCTGGCCGACTTTTCTTTTTCTTTTTTAGAGTTCCGTAGTCGACTAGGAACCCTTATAGTTTCGCTTTGTCTGTCCGTCCGTCCGCGGATAATCTCAGTAACCGTTAGCACTAAAAAGCTGAAATTTGGTACTAATATGTATATCAATCACGCCACAGATTAAAGAATACAAGTACAGATACCCAATCCCATAGAGCAAAAGCGTACCGTCCTAATGTAGGCAATTCTGTATACAATTTTAGTCCCGTAGCTACACCAGTAGATGCAGTATCCGAGCTACCACGGCTATGACGCTGTCAGCCTTTAGTAATACATTGAGATATCACCAGATGGCGTTGACTTCCCGGGCAACAAATAGAGTATTTTTGATTTTTTCGATATAAAAGTAGTATTTTAGAGACAATATTACACATCACACAAAAATATACATAACCAAATGCTTAGAGCCTGTGGTTCCATAGAACTTTCGCGACCCGTGATGATCACGCCGACAGTGGTAAAATAAAATGTGTTTTTTTTTATTATGGTACCTCCCCTATATGTAACGTGGGGAGTGTTTTTTTTTTCATTTCCTCGTGTGATATATTGTAGGATAGGTATTTAAAAATGAATAGGGCTTTGCTAAAATCATTTTTTGATAATGTTAATATTTTCGGAGATAATCGCTCCAGAAGTAAAAAAAAATGTGTGTCCTCCCCCTCTAACTTCTGAACCTTAAGTTTTAAAAATATGAAAAAAATCCCAAAAGTACAACTTTATAAAAACTTTCTAGAAAAAATATTTTGAACTTGATAGGTTGAATAGTTTTTGAAATAAATACAAAAACTACGGAACCCTACACTGAGCGTGGCCCGACACGCTCTTGGCCGGTTTTTACTTTTTAACGCAATTGAAAGAAATCTTGTTTTGAAATCGCATAAGCGGTTCAGAGATTACCCATTAAATACAATCGACATCACGGCTGACTCATCCGTGCACTTTATGTGCACTGTAATAAGGTTCAATGTAAATACAGGATAATCATTGTACAATACAAACTGACAAAGCTACAATCTCAAACACACTTCCCTTTTTACAAGCTTTTTATTAACTTGCAAAGTATTGTTCCTGTTTGTCCGGGTGGAATCTTGCAACTCTTTGAAGCATATCTGCTCTTCAACCGATTGACCAGAAATTTTGGGTTAAAGTATAGTTTGGATGACAATTCAATATTATGGTACCATCGACCTGATCTGATGATGGAGACAGAAGGTGGCCATGGGAATTCAGTACTTAACCGACGTAACCCCGTCGAGTTTGGGCTCGTTAGAATCGTCTCAATGAGTTGATGATGGTATACAGAAAAGTACAATCTGCAAAAAATGAGATTTTTGACAGAAACTTATTATAACATTGATATAGATTATGAAGAGGTAATATTATATTTGTATGTAGAGGGTAATCTCCAGAACCTCATATCCGATTTTAAATATTGTTTCACTAGTATATACAATCCGGGTTGGACAGGCTAAATTTGACCCCCTGGCTTTGTCTGCGATCTTTGTAGTACGTGGACCGAGCCTCGCGGTATGTATTATATACAAGTATACATAAGTATGTATAAGCATACATTGCTCACCAAAATAGCAAGCAGAAAAATTAATCCTGGAATAAAACAGTTAGGTTGTTAGGTGAACTGCGACCCTACAGCGCGCGAGCCGAGCGAGCGAAGCGAGCGTGACGCGGCAGCGTCCGGCCAACGCCATAACCGAACATTATATTTTTTTCCTAGTTGAATATAAAATAATTAATTCCCCTGGGTGATCGGGGTCAGGTGATTAACGTGGATAACGTGACCAATATTATAAATTCGAAAGTTTGGATGTTTAGATGTTTGTTACTCAATCACGCTTCAACGGCTCCACCTATTAGGATGACATTTTGCACCAAGATAGTTTATAGCCTGGATTAAAACATAGGATAGTTTTAATCACGGGTCCAACCAGACGCTCGCGGGCGAAAGCTAGTTAATTATAAACAAAAGTCGAGAACAGCCGGTCTTATCGCTAAAAAGCGTCTTCCAGACGTCCTTCAGGGAGTACAATTATTTTGGTACTAACTGACAAAATAACAATTCAAGCCCAATTTAATTTCCAGATTCGCAGGCCATTGAAAGAAAAGGCTTTCTACCATAACACAGATCTAATTTCGGACCAGCGGAAAGAAGAGACTCCATACAAACACAGAACAGAAGACGGTAAACTTATAAGGGATAACAGTAAAATACTGACCATTTCCGATTTAGATCTTAACGAAGATGATAGTATAAAAAGTGAAGAGGAAAAGACTGAAGAGAAGATAGAAGAGAAGACTGAAGAGAAGATTGAAGAGAAGATTGAAGAGAAGATTGAAGAGAAGATTGAAGAGAAGATTGAAGAGAAGAGTGATGAAGGTACGTAAATGTAAAGTCTGCATCCTTACGTGTCTTAAAAAACACTCACGAAGACATTATCACACTTTTCTTTGGGATTACACAGTAATCGTCACTTAAAATGTTGTTGTACACTTGGAGAAACTCACAAAGTCGTGAAATCAAAGAAATAAATAGATATTAGGTGACAATCTTACGCAAATCGACCTAGTGCCAGTAAGCTCAATAAGGCTTATGGGTACTATACTTGAAAACGTAATTAGAGGCCAAAAAAATAACCTTAAAATTGCCATTAAAATGAAAAAATAACCGGCACTGGCAAACTTACTCTTCCAAATGATGGACATAGCCAGTTTTAGCTATGTCCATCATTTGGAAGAGTGTAAGTTAGCCAGTGTCGGTTATTTTTTCATTTTAATGGCAATTTTAAGGTTATTTTTCTTGGTCTCTAATTACGTTTTCAAGTATAGAAGACTATATGTTTTATAGATATAAATACTTAAACACAGAAAATATCAGATATTCATGCTCATCACACAAATTTTTGCTCTTACCGGGATTCGAACCCAGGACCTTCAGCTTCGTAGGCAGCATCACTACCAATGATATAGATATACACTAGATGAAAATGAAAATGAAAAATTGTTTATTCTTGTTTTTAAAACAAAATGGGTAAAATACACAAAGAAAATGAAAATGAAAAATTGTTTATTCTTGTTTTTAAAACAAAATGGGTAAAATACACAAATGTTGGGATCTCCTAGTAAGTATACATATACCTGTGACAGGAGATCCCGGTCTTCCATAATATCATATGCTTATTCATAAAACTTAAAATGCCTCTGCTAAATAAAATGTACTTTGTCCCTTTCTTACGAACTCAAATTTCAAAGTGACAGATAAGGACAAACGAATTTTAACGCCATTTTAGTTAAAACAGGCTTGTAGGACGTTTATGAATACGGCCGTCTGTTAACAAAAAATATCAATGTTCTTAATATGAAAACAAACTTAGGCTTACATTTAGCGAGTCAACACTATTTGACTTTCATTATTTATATTTGAGATCAGAAAAACGTTGACATAAAGAAATATAAATATTAGAAAAGTTTGTGTGCGTGCGTGCGCGCGTGTGTGTGTTAGTGCGCGTGTGTGTTTGTGTGTGTGTGTGTGCGTGTGTGTTTGTGTTGTTTTTTTTATATATATTTATATGTACCCTAAAGAATTTGAATACATGTTTCTGTTTTCCGTTTAGGTGGTACTGCAGAGTAGGTAGTGCTTCGATTTCTTCGTAGTTTAGGCTTTCTAGCCAGTTCGTCACATTTTTCTTACATTTATAATGTTGTAGATTATAAATATTCCCATTTTTATTTATTTTGTTATACAGACGAGCAGAAATATTACAAAATTGGTACATTGCAAATTGAGATTTACATATACACTAGATGACTTAAACACCTCAATCTGTATGAAAACCGACCGTGTCACTTTTTTCTACCTACTTTGACGTCACACGGGCGAATTAGTGATCTGAATTCCCCGCTGTCCGCGGAAAATCGATTCTGCAATAAGGTGTTTTCTTAATATTCACGGACAACCGGCTACCACAACAGACGCGCGCGGAATGTAAGTCGGAGTGCCAACTCGGAGTCCGAATTCTGACACGCGAAGTACATGCATTTGCGTGATCTATGTATATCTATATCTGTGTGTGACCCACTAGGTTTTGCAAACAAGCCACCATCCAAGTAATCATTGAAAAATATAACTTATAATAAGATGTTCTTCTAATTATAACGATTGCATTGATTTGTAACGAACGAATGTCCTCAAAACATCTGACATAACGACGTCTAGATTGTCTATGAATAAATAAATAAAATAAAATAAATATTAGGGGACAATCTTACACAAATCGACCGAGTCCCATAGTAAGCTCAATAAGGCTCGTGTTACGGGTACTAGACGACGATATATTTAATAGATAGAAATACTCAAATACATAGAAAACATCCATGACTCAGAAACAGATATTCATGCTCATCACACAAATATTTGCCCTTACCGGGATTCGAACCCAGGACCTTCAGCTTCGTAGGCAGCGTCACTACCCACTAGACTAACCGGTCGTCCACACAAACATCATGAATCACACTAAAGAAATCCTCATAATTATACCATATAGCTGCCCGGCCCGGCTTCGCACGGATTACCCGTTTTCCCGTAGGAATGAAGCATTTTCCCGCGGTAAAAAATAGCCTATGTTCATCAGGGATAATGTCGGCTTCTAATTGTAAAAGATTTTTTTTAAATCGGTCCCGTAGTTTCGGAGCCTATTCAATACAAACAAACAAACAATCAAATCTTTCCTCTTTATAATATTAGTGTAGATGTAGATTTATCACCCTTGACTTTGGCTCGGGCAAACACCTGCGATCTGAGTCATTATATGTTTTACCGCACTAGGAGAGTAATTTACTAATAACTAGCTTATTATTTGTGTATCGTTATCTATGAGCATTGCTTAGTTAGGAACTAGGTCGATTCGTATATGATTGTCCGCCAATAGGGATGATGACTAAGATTTTTTTGTGACGTCATTCGAACCAGTTTTTGGAGAGGAACAAATGTTTGTATGGGAGCAACTACAATTAAAGAACATAAATACCTAAAAATTTGAGATAAAGATTGACCTCGCTGGCGGCAGCGCGAAACGCTTCATACTGTGTGTCTATACAAGTGTGACGTCACATTTGTATATTTGTACTAATCTTAGTATAGAAAACCAGGTAAATTGTTGTTTCGGTCGCGAAATACTGCGTTTAAGTACATATTTGTCGTACAATTTTGTTTCTAGAAAAGCGTAAGGATTCTATTGGTAGCTTTTAATTTAGGTACTGGACAATGAAATAAAATGGATATTTTTTCTAAACTTTCAAGGTTCATGTGTTTTTATGATTTTAATTATATTTTATAATTTATACTTTATTACGATAATTTGATGGTTTACTATCCATTTAGCATCACTACGTTATCACGTGCCTATTGTAATTAATTTTCACGATGCGTTTGGTGAGCCTTATTACTAAAAGCGCTCCCTTTCTTCGGATGGCATATTAACCCGTGAATTGACGACCGCGTTAGCCTAGTTGGTAGTGACCCTGCCTACCAAGCAAGAGGTCCTGGGTTCGAATCCCGGTAAGGGCATTTATTTGTGTGATGAGCACGAATATTTGTTCCTGAGTCATGGATGTTTTCTATGTATTTAAGTATTTATTTATCTATATAAGTTTGTTTATCGTCGTCTAGTACCCATAGTATAAGCTTTGCTTAGTTTGGGACTAGGTCGATTTGTGTAAGATTGTCCCCTAATATATATGTTTTTTTGATTGAATCCCGGTTGATGTCTATGACTTTCTCTTCTTCTGTGTCTGGGCTTGTTTTGAGCTATATATTTGTGTGTAAAACAAGAAATCCGTTCAGCTGACGCACAATAAATATTCCCATCGTTTTACCCAATAGTTAAATTATTAATAATTTTCTACATTTGCATATTCCAGATCCACCTTTTGCGAATCGGGAGCCATCTGAAATCAAGACTTGGACGGTAATATGTTTTTCATTTTAGATAATATTTTTTAACAATAGCAACAAAATTACCCTGCATTTTTTGTGATTTTAACTTAAATGGGTCAACTCTTTCTTGTGGTTTTTCTGCCAGGAGACAAATTTATAGAGTTTCTTAGAAAAAATGTTACAATACCGACTTCTAACGTGCCTAGATGGTCCATACGAAAAGGGGTCGAACTTGACGAGAAAACCCCACATTTGGTGATTTAAAACCCATAAATAGCAGTTTTAAAAAACGAAAACAGAAGACGTAACCGTGCCAACTCATCATCATCATCATTATATCAGCCGAAAGACAGCCATTGCCCCCTAAAGAGTGCCACAATGACCGGTCCTGCGCCACCCGCATCCAGCGGCGACCTTTACCAGGTCATCAGTCCACCTTGCCTACCTACCCACGCCGCGCCTTCCGTGGCCGCCACTCGAGAACCTTTCCGCCCCAACGGCCATCGGTTCTATGTGCAATATGCCCCACCCACTGCCACTTAAGTTTAGCGATTCGGAGGGCTATATCGGTTACCTTGGTTCTGCTGCGGATAGACTCATTTCTGATGCGATCACGCAGAGAACTCCAAGCATAGCCTTCTCCATTGCCCTTTGGGTGACTTTGAGCGTTCTTATGAGGCCCATAGTAAGCGACCACGTTTCCGTGCCATATGTCATCACCACTGCGGAATATTGGACGAAAAGATGTGCCGCTTTCCAAACGTTGCCCAGCCGAGTCGGATTCGTTTTAACTTTGAGTGACATACATATTGGTGCCCTTGACTGTCCATGGTCGGCAGTAAAAGCTTGTACCCAAATCTTGACTTTTTTTACAATGGTAACATTTGTTTGACAGAGCGACCAGTTGGCCGAGTATCTGTCAAAATACAAATGGACGGAGACTATCTCGGCGTTGTCGGAGCACGAGATCGACGGGGAATCATTGTTCCTGGTGTCCAAACAGCAGTTAGAGCAGATCGGTGTCAGTGAGGAGCACGCAGATGTGATATGTGAATTTATCAAGAAATTATAGATACATGTTCATAGACAATTTGTGTAAAGTGAGAGACAGAGAGAGAGTTAAAGTGGTAAGTTGTAAAAATAGAGAAAGAAATCGTTTAAGGGTGGGTTGCAAGCCGTCTGTTATCGTAAGCGGTGTTCGTTAAATTCTGTTTGAAGTTTGACAAGTTGCTTGAAATGACACCTGGCGGCGCCATATTCTGTGTCTGTAATCGTATGCCATGCATTTCAAAATTAGAAACGACGCCAACGATTTATCGTTGCGATAAGACGCAGCTGTTAGAATGACAGGTATTTATTGTTGTTTCGTTCTAACTATGTACAGCTTGTTACGTATGTAGTTGGAAGATAGATTAGTGGTACCTCTCATTCAAACAAATATATTGCATCTCTGCGGAACGTCAAAATGAACCAGGAGTTTGTATCTAGTTAAATAGTATTTTTCACGTGATGTTTAGCATCAATGAACCTAGCACTTCATAATAACTGTCTTATCAATGTTGTGATTGGAAAGTGCCCTGCAGAGGAATGAGTAAGTAGATAGGACTAATCAAAAAGGTTTCAAGCTCAATGTTTGTAGAGATGTAAAAGTTCTAAGGGCACACACCTAGCAATTTGTCACTGCAACAATTTGCTATAGTTGGAGTCGGTTGGTTGGAACTGTTGGAAGGCCATCGTGTATACGTGTAATACAACTTATACAACTGGCCAACTGTATTGTCATCCTTGCAATAGAGTATTTAAAAGCAAGTTTGGCCTAGCCAGTCATATCAGAGCTCATAATATAGTCCAGTCAATGAACTGACAACTTGTATGGAAAAAAAAACAATTTTGGAAATAATTTATAATAGGTTATCTTTTCTGTGTATCGGATATATTAACAATTAAATAGTTACCCAGCGACAGAATCCGACGAAATTTCAGACATCAAAAAAACTATAAATTAACTAGCTTCTAAAGTCTATAGTCTAACTAGGTCTATCCAGACCGGAATCTTTCCGGATTTATGGAAGGAAGCCCGTATCAAACCAATTCCTAAAAACAATAACCCAGCTGATTTTGCATGCTTACTGTTCGGGATTGTGAAGACTCAAGGACCTCGATACCTCCATGACAAGCTCAGGTTTCTGCAACGCCAGAGAGTATGTACTCTTCTCATGTGCCCCAAACACAAAACCGCAGCATTTCGTGGCAGTTTTAAGTACGCCGCCACGAAATGCTGGAACAATATACCGCCACCTTACAAGCAAGCTACCTCGTTGCAATCTTTTAAAGTTAAACTAAAAAGTTATATTCTCACTAAGCAAAAATTTACTTCTGGGTGATTGGATTCTGGGTAGATCTTTCACTCCTCGTTTTTACATTACTTACTCATACTTGCCAATTATCCCTGAATGATGAAGAATGAATATATATATATTATTATTAAATTTCCCACACTATTCTATTTATTTTCTTATGTAATTTCACTTGCTTCATTTCCGCTTCGTACCTACTGTCGTATTTGTTAGCGCCAGAATTTGTGTGTTTCTGCTAGCAGCTACGCGCAACTGCGCTCCCTCCAGGTGTTCACGGAAGACCAGCGTCATGTGCTCTAGTAGCACCTGGCATTATGCTGAGTGTTCACCTTTTTCAGTATAGATTAGTACTTAGTTTCCATTTAGCTGATAAGTTCTGCTGTGTTACTGTACTTATACTGAAATAAATTATATTCTATTCTATTCTAAGGTCAGAAAAAATATTAATAAATATTTTTGTCTTTATTTTGGTTCATTTACATTTGCTTTATAATATTCAAGTTAAATCATACAAAAAAAGACAATGCATGCTTCATTTGAATCTACATAATTACTTCCGGGTGGAAAGTTTGTCGGATTCTTGAATTGCAGCATCTTAGAATAACATTTTAAAATGAAATAAACAAAAAAACGCTATTATAAATTAATGTTTTTCAAAACCGTATTTCGCCTGGAGTAATAGGGCTAATCCGTAATTTGTTAGGGACACCGTCATCGAAATCGATGAGCAGGACTATACTAGGCAATATTGCTGTCTTAATCCAACTGTAGAAAACTTAAAAAAGGCTCTTGTAACTTCCTTTAAAAAAAAAACCATTACATATTAAAAAAATGTACCACAAACAAAGTGAATGCTAATTCCAACCAACACAACAACTTCATGCCAGAGAGGCTTTACTTAAGTTTTTCACAAAGTAAGTTGGTGTGCCAAGTTGCATCGTTTGTAGTGTGCTTAAGGGGCTACCCGAGGTTTTCATCGATTTTTGTCAAGTTATGAATCGTATCTCCTACTTTTGCACTACAGATAGAATTATAAATCAAACGACTATCGGTTCTTCAATCTTTTATCTCCATTTTTGTCTACCGGATTTTGAAACAAATGAATACTTAATTTTGTATTTTTTTTTAAAACATTGTCTAAAAAAACACTTATTTCGTATCTCTATTGACGTGAAAGAGCTAACATATACGAAATCTACATATTTGGGTTTGTCTGTGACGTCTCTAAAAACTGGTCCAGGGTTTTCATTTTAAACGAATTAACACAAAAGTTATGGCCAGAAAACCAGTTTTTTGGCCTAAAATTGTTGAACTGATGCCAAATATCTCGAAATCAATCAACTTTGAAGTAAATATGGGATACTATATTGCTTAAAGCCGTTGTTGTTAATATAATAAGCATTAGAAAAAACATGAAACATTAGAAAACTAAGGGATTCAGATCGAAGGTCATTGGCGTATGGGAGCCCCTTGAGGCCTCTTGCAGACTGGACGCGGCCTGGCCGCGGCGGTTAATAGTAAACTTGTCATTAGCTGTCAAATTTACTATTGTCCGCCACCGCAGGCCGCGCTAGTGTGTTGCAGGCCTTACCCTTAATTGTAGCAAAGTTTCGGTGAAAATTGCGTTGGGTACTATTCGGTTGGGTTCTGAATGTGCTTGTTCAACAGAATCTGTTGGCCTTAAAATGTTGCTCATCTTTCTGTCTGTCTTATTTATAATTACTTTAAGGTGTAATTAAGTAATACTATTTATTTTTTATTATGACTAAGATTCGACCTTTATTGACCGATTTCCTAATACATTTATCTAGTTTTGTATTTTATTAATTACAATTATATGCCTGTTGGCTGATATATGAACGAACACTATAATAAGATGAGTTAAAAAACTATATTTTTGGATTACGCTACTTCTCTGTTGTCCTATATGCTAGGTTAATAAATCTTATATTATTGGTTCAGTCTTGCCGTAGAGCGCTCTATATCCATACTATCCATACTTAATATTATAAATGCGAAAGTGTGTCTGTCTGTCTGTTACCTCTTCACGCTTAAACCGCTGAACCGATTTGGATGAAATTTGGTATAGAGATAGTTTGAGTCCTGGGGAAGGACATAGGATAGTTTTTATCCCGGAAATCATCCCACAAGGGGATGAAGTGGGGCGTGAAAGTTTGTATGGAGCTACGATATAAACGAGTTCCACGCGGACGGAGTCGCGGGCAGAAGCTAGTTACATTACATTTGCTCTATAATATTCAAGATAAATCGTACAAAAAAAGATAATGCATGCTTCATTTAAATCTACATAATTACTTCCGGGTGGAAAGTTTGTCGGATTCTTGACTAGATCATCTTAGAATAACATTTTCAAATGAAATCGACAAAAAAAAACCGTATTTTGCCTGGAGTACGAGGGACGGAAAGGCTCCTATGCAGCTAAATTAAGAAACTGGTCTTAAAATGGCTGATTATCCTTCTAGCGTTATTCCAACTGCTTGAACCCACTAAAATTATGTTTTAGCTTAATTTAAGATTTGTACTAGAAGGGCTCGCATGCTTTTATGTAACAATTTGCTAGGTGTGTACCTTTAAGCACATAAACTCAGCCAACCAAATCGCTTCAGAAATAGTCAGAATAGTCGTGTATTGTAAAGAAAAATTGTCTATAAATCTGTTAAGGCTTTTTTACACAATGGGCCATTATACTGCAGGACAGGGACGCAGCGTTGGAATGCGGTGGAAGTATATCTTTCTCCCTCCAACGCATTGCGCCCTGTATGATGGGCTACGATGGCCCATTGTGTACAGGGGCCTTTAGAAGCGATACAATACATCCTCAGACAAGCAAACTGGTTCAATAAAAAAAAATGGTCAGAAGTAGCGAAACTAAATCAATTATTTGTATTTTAAAAATATCTTGTAAATAAAATCTACTGAAAGATAATACGAAGGGATAAGGCTGCAATGTAATTTATAATGTAGATATTATATTTGTACAATACATTTGTATGATATTAAAATCGGAGATGAAAATAAAAAATATGAATGTACCAAGTTGGTTTTATTTCACCACAACAGATACTTTACAATATAAGAACAACTGCACAGAGACTCCACTTTAAGGACATTGCTTATCCAAATCCAAATGAATAATACATTAAAATTTAACAAAGGGCAACACTGTGACACGTTTCATGAAGCTACAATTTACAAGCTAAACTAGCAACACTGAGGCGTTTGACTAAAAAGGCCTGCAACACACTGGCGTGGCATGCGGTGGCGGTCAATACCAAACTTGACATTAGCTCTCAAATCATTTTTTTTTTTTTTTGCTCAACGACTGGCCATTTGACGAGTGCTGATGGTTTCAGGCCTCTCGACATAATTGGCGACATCATACAGGACGCAACTATGCGCTAGACAGAGAAAGACATACTTCCATCGCACTCCAACGCATAACTGAGCCCCCGTCCACCGCCATGATGGACCATTGTGTTATAAATTATAACTTGTAGGTTTGTGAAAGGAGACACTGTAATTTGTAAAATAGTAAGTTAATAAAGCAGATTCCTAGTTTAACACCCGTATTTCCTGTAACAAATACGTATAATTAAACTAACGATAGGTTTGAATATCAATAATGAGGGCTGAAATATAAAAAATATAGAATGAAAATTAAAGGAAGGTATTTTTAACAGACTTAGAAAAAGGAGGAGGTTCTCAATCCCAGATTATTCGAAGTCATCGAAGACTCCTGGACCGAGTTGGAAAATACTTTTTACGTCACACCTGGTGAAACACAATGGTAAAACTCGCATTATGGCCAGGTGAAGACATAAAATTGTGTACTCACCACGGGCAGTAAAAAAGAAAGCCCTCAATCGCATATTAACCGCCCTCGCCTGCGGCTCGGGTCAAAAATACCAGCGATTTCAGCCTTTCTTTCTTTTACAGCCCTCGGTAAGTAATGTACTATTAGGATTCCGTTCCCAACGGGTAAAAACGGGACCCTATTACTAAGACTCCGCTGTCCGTCTGTCACCAGGCTGTATCTCATGAACCATGATAGTTAGACAGTTGTAATTTTCACAGATCATGTATTTCTGTTGCCGCTATAACAACAAATACGAAAAAACAGAATAAAATAAATATTTAAGGGGGCTCCCATAGAACAAGCATGTTTTTTTTTGCCGTTTTTATAGATAATGGTACGGAACCCTTCCTGCGCGAGTCCGACTCGCACTTGGTCGGTTTTTATTTTGTTTGAAGGGATGTCCTTCCCTTCAGGTCGAAACTGATCATGAGATCCTCGAGAAATCGACGAGTCGACGAGAGACGACCTTAAGTAGGTACAGTCAGCATCATATAGTTAGTAGCAGCTAAAGTAGCCAAATACGTAGAATTACATCATGCATCCCTCGCGAAGCCCGCTTGACAATATATAACTCATTAATAAAATCACATTTAGATTATTTGATCGAGATATGGGGAAGTGCCGCCAAAACAAACCTGCAAACATTACAAAGATCTCAAAATAAATCAATAAAGGCACTATTTGAATATGATTATAGAATTAGCACTCAATTATATAAGAAAGTAGAACTATTTAACCTTAGACAACTATACAACTACTCAAGATCCTAACAAGTAAAATACATTCAGACATCTATTTCAAGCAACGAAAATTCAAACATTGTTTAAGAAATACAAATAAGTTAGAACTGCGAAAAATTAGACAGGTTACGGTAAAAGTAGCATTATGTATGAGGGGCCCGGATTTATAATGAATGAGTTACCAAACAAAGTGAAATAGCTACGGTAGCCTAGTGGTTCAGGCATGCGGCTGTCAAGCGGCGGTCGTGGGTTCGAATCCCGGCTCGTACCAATGAGTTTTTCGGAACTTATGTACGGAATATTTACCGTTAGCTTTTCGGTGAAGGAAAACATCGTGAGGAAACCGGTCTAATCCCAATAAGGTATTGTTGTCCCTCTGGGTTGGAAGGTCAGATGGCAGTCGCTTTCGTAAAACTAGCGCCTATGCCAAATCTTGGGATTAGGTGTCAAAGCAGACCCCGAGCTCCTTTAGGGGCATAACCGGGAACAACGCTAGGAGAATGACCAAATAAAGTGAAAGATTGTGAGTCTTCAAATGTATTTAAAACTAAATTGAAACAACACATATATAATACTGTATAACAAATCTCTAACGATCATGCTAAAATGTTTAATTTGAAGAATTTTTTATGTGTAAGCTCATTTTAAGTGAACTGTAGTGTTCTTATGAGTTAATAAAGCATCTCTAAACCTAAATATATCGAACACGTCTTTATTACTATAGGAGTAAGGAGGTGTTACGATATATTTGGCTAACTATATGATGCTGACTGTACCTACCTACTGAATTGAAGTGGTTTAAAATATTGTTTGTAAAGTAAGTAAATTATTGTTTTACTACATAGAACTGGGAGCAAATACATTTTAAGTTAAACTGATTTATTGTCAGACTCACCTTCGGATCCTTTTCTTTTCCATATTTGCTTTGCTTTCTTCTAAACATCCGCATCCGGCCCCATCCCCGAGCTGACGCTGCAACAACACGAAAAATACCACCACGGCCAATTTTATGGGGAGTATACATGTCATGATTTGTCAGCCCCAATTTATCAGAAGCTGACTAATTGCTATCGTCTGGAGCAATGTTGCGCTGCTGATCCAACTGTCAAACGAGTTGTACTGAGAAATTGTATGCACATGTAGTCGGATTGTTACATCTGTACGCTAGCTACACCCAATTATGACTTCGACATGTTGTACTGACAAATTGCGGTAAAATCACATAATCTGTATGTACCCCCATTACAAATAACACTTTCATACCGGACCTATAAAGCGTTCTATATACCTATCAACTTGTCACAACAACCGCCTTCAAATATACTGAATTGAATGTTGCTGTCTCTTTCCATCTTATAGCTGTGTCTCTAGGTAGTAGTGACAAATTTCTATGTGTATAATGGCGGTATATAAAATGAAACGTCACCGTAAGTGCTCAATACATAATATAATAAACCTCAAAACATATTTTACAAACAATCACGTAACAAACATTGCAACAATCAATGTCTCCTATTACTCTTACCCATCAAATTTACAAAATTGCTCAACTGAAATTTCCCGCGCAAATGTTTTTTACCTGGCGACACCTCCATGTCTTCGGCAGCCGAGTATTCATTCTTGGATGTCACGTCTTCAGAATAATCGCTCTCATGTTCCTGTTCGTTGTATTTTCTGGAACATTCGGGCCTGGGTCGGTCGCGACTCGCGCTTCTGTAGCGAGGCTCCGCCGCCGGGGCGAATTTAGTGGTTTCCTGATTTAAAAGCTGTGTTGCCATATCAAAATAATAACTGACATAGTTTTAAACAGGTACAATACGGGTGTAGACTCGAAAATTATTATTTATCCAAAAGAAAGACGGCAAAATAATATGCCCAGTGACGAAAATCCCATTCAAATAACTCAAAGAATTACGAAGCTACAACCGTTTTAATATTGCTTCTGAGCTAGAGAGAGAAAACGCAAACAGTGTGTGACGTCACAATATGCGAGGCTTCCTCAGAGCAAGCAGCGCGCGCGGTAGGCCGCGTCGACGCCGAACGCCGAACACGATGGGGCACGGCACGTTGCCGTCTTCTAGTGACGTCGCTAGCTGCGAACGTCATCGTTTCATATGAAGTTGCGTTTTGCGAAAAAGGGACAGAACATACCCCTTCTTAAAACTTTGATAGGTACTTATAACTTCGTGACGATTAAAAATGTAGCCAAATGGAGAAAAAAACAATGCAAGAGTTGTTTATTTCTCCATTTGACTACATTTTTAATCCTTTTTCGAGAAAATATGACATTATTTATTTAGCGTCTACCTACATACCCCTATTTATCCCACTAGTTATATTGATGAAACTAAATATGTATATTATATTAAAACGTCAACTACCTAGTTCCATCAATAAAACTAGAGGGAATAGACCGTTTACAATAGATGTTATATTATAAGACAAGATCATTTACACCACGAGTGTGGCATGTGCGTATACGGCCTGCGATGGTAAGCAGCGGAGGAGTGACAAAGCGCATCGCCGAACCTTTATCGATCTGAGGATTTGAAAAGAAATGCAGGTCAAAACACCGGATCGTCGGAAGCTCCGTCGACCACATACCAAGATCCCAACACCACACATACATACAGACCAAGTAGTGGCGTTATACGGTCTTCTGTAAGGTAGAAAGACTTTCCCAGTTGGGATGCTTCAAATATGAACAAGATGTGTCTATCCTCTCTAGAGTAATGTTATCTTTATCCCGAGCCATAAAGTGGCAATGGCCGTTTTGACTTTACCGCCCTAGATGTGAAAAGTCACAAACTATAATTACCTGCGATTGCTGACACATGAGCGTCTCGTAGAAGAACTTGTCGGCTCTGCCTTCGGTCTTCGGCCGAGTTTTGACTGACTGCTCTTCGTCCGAGCTCTCGGAGGAACGGAGCTGGGGGCAGTCCTGCGTCGGATGTTTCCGCACACGAATACTGTAACGTGACCATTTAAACAATTTGGCGTGGTTACACAGTGAGTACTATTCTACAATATTATTACGACACTTACACTTATATCGATAAGTTGCTTCAGTAACGTCAATATGAATGTGATACGTATATGACGCATGGTAATAGTCACCGTGTAATCGCCGCCTTTGAATTCCAACGATGCTTATGGACCATATCAAAGAACCCAAAGAAATTGATCAACATCGCATCAATCTGATCGATCATAAGCGCGCAGAGCTGTGTGAGGAAAACCCACTAATTACATAGCTAGCGCCCGTCACCACCAATTACATACCTAACTAGGTTATTAGTGTCTCTTTCTTATTAGTGGATTTTTCCTCGCACACCGTTTCGCTACAGCTCTAGTGGATACTCGTCCAGTTTACTAGAAGTTACCTTCGCTTGTTCTCCACTCCGATGGCAGGGGGTACGTTTGGCCGCGGGGACACCGGAGCAATGGGAGGCTGGTCTCCGCTAAGTGATTGCTGCAAAGACAAAAAGTAGCGCATTATCTACCTGCACCTACACGGCTGTGGTCTGTAAGTGTTCAGCACGTCTATCATGAGACGGCCGCGACATACTCTCGATTTTTCTCGCACTATCCGTCTCTTTCTTATTAGAACACTTAGAACAAGAGGTATAGTGCAGGAAAAATCGAGAGTATGTCGCGGCCGTCTCATGATAGACGTGCTGTGGCTATCACAAGACGGCCCGCGGACAGTCTATCTCGCCGCGACACAGCTCATGGGCCGCCCTGTGATAGCTGTGCTATAGTCAAAAGTAATGTTGTGAGTTTGAGTATCGACACGTACGCTTGAGCAACGGCTGTCAATCCCAATCCTCAAACAAAACGTTACGTCGTACGTCGTACGTGTAACGTCTTTATTGAGGTTACTTTTTTGAAACTAATTATATGTTGAGTTGAGAAACGTAGGGTTTTGTTTGTTGACTTATAATCCATCATATGTTCTCGACAAGCTCGGCATCAAAACAAGGCTCTCCACCGTCTGTACCCAACGTGTTCTCAGCTTCTTTGGCCATCTGGTCAGGTCTGGACCGCACAGCCTGGGAAAGCTGGCATCAATCACTGGCCGCATGGCAGGGAAGAGGAGCAGAGGACGGATGCCTATGCGTTGGGCGGACCCGGTAACATCTGTGGCCAGAGTCACACTTCAGGCCAGTATGCATCAAGCCCTGCACGACCGAGCAGCATAGAGAGTGATGGTGAAGAGCGCCCACAGCCGTCACGTCCCTCAGCCATGAGGATACGACAAGAAAGAGAAGAAACAAAGCCATTATTTATATAACATGTTAGAACGTTCATCATCATCATCAATCAGCCAAAAGACGTCCACTGCTGGACACACTCTCCCAAAGGGTGCCACAATGACCGGTTCTGCATCAGACGCATCCAGCGGACTCCCGCGGCCTTTACCAGATCATCAGTCGGTGGACTTCCGTCGCACGCCGCTGTCGCCGTCCGGTACGTGGTCGTCACTCGAAAACCTTTCCGCCCCAACGTACGGCCATTGGTTCTACGCGCAATGTGCCCCGCCCACTGCCACTTAACTTTAGCAATTATGAGATTCGGGAGAAGTCGTTGTTGTAACGTAAATCATATTATCTTCTGGCTAACGGAGTAGAATAACAACAAGAAATAGTTAATGGACCCAATTTTTCGCTGGAGCGCAGGTCTAAAAAAAGGGCAGGAGATACTGCCGGCATGACTACGACTATAGCAACTCACTTTGGCCCCCATATAGAAGTAGCAGTGCGTGATCCGCTGTATATCGGCCCAGGCCACGATGTACTTCGCCATGGAAAGCGGGATTTTCGGCAGGAAGTTCGAGTGGAACTTGCCCTGACAGTAGATCGTGATGACGTCGGTGTCCTTGATCTCGAAGATTATTCGGAACATGGTGCCTGTGGGAGGTTGAAGTTTGTATATACCCTGATGGCGGTGAGCAACTACCTATACGACTTGATTGCCATAATGTGCATTAAGGTATATGTATGTATGTATGTATGTATGTATGTATGTATGTATGAAAATACTTTATTGTACACAAGACACAGGTAAAAATACAGACAAAAAAAAGTTCAATCGGTACAAAGGCGAACTTATGGCGTGGTATATATCCGTAGAACGTGAATTTCATTACCTTATTCTTTCTCTATGGGCATTACCTATACCTACTCCCTTCAGAAGCTGCAAGAACCGACGGACCCGACGGTCTTGTTAACGGATCGAAATACATTTATATTCCCTACGTTATGTAATAGGCAGCGACCCACACGCTCAGACTTTCTTCAAATATATAATACTTCTTAATAATATAGTACATTACGTACCTAGGGCTACGGGCAGTGAATTCGTGAATGGCCCAGACCGCAGGTGTTCGTGGCCCGAACCGAAGGTGAGCCCGTGGTGAGTACACAATGTTACGTCTTCACCTGGTCACAATGCGAGTTTTACCGTACGCGCAGCGTGCGGTATAACTCGCATTATGGCCGGTGTGACGTCAATAAATATAAATAGCTATAATTCCCGGCAAATAACTTGAGCAAATGACCTTGCCTGCGCAAAGGCGAATTGTACGTGCGAGCTGCCTCCCCACTTCGTCCCGCATGTTCAAGTTGTTTGACGGGAACTGTACACGCGTAGTTATGTAGCTATTGCCGTTTACTGCCACTGCTTACCGCCACTTTATTGTACACAATTAACATGTTAAAGACATATGTCACACAATAGAGAACTTATCCCTGTAAGGGATCTCATCCAGCTAACCTTTGAGCAATTGAGAGGAAGGTAGGTAGCATATAATTTATTCTAGATATCCATACCTGGCCTGAACTTGAGTAGACGATGGCTCGCCTTAGAAAGGAATATTCGTGGAGAAACCACACTCAGCCGGGGCTGTTTTATTTCATGGCATTTATCTGCAAATACAGAATGAGAAGTCAGAATGGCTGAGAAAGTTGCAGTAAAATCCTTGTAAAAGACACTTTTTGAATGAACTCCCCGAATCCATTATAAGTTAAAGCCATTCTAAGTTCTCACGCTGTAAAGTGCTCTACAGGAAGCCGCGCAGTTGGTCTCTGCGACAAATAGATAATATTTTGACCACATTCACAGGTATGCGACGTAAATAAGGGCGTTGCCGCCTCGCGCTGGTTTTCTGTCCGTTGGATATCACTATTCACTATACTACTGTTCTAACATTTATGAACCGATTTTGGCCCACCAGTCATATCTGACAGAGTTCTTCTGGTTCGAAATGTATACTTATCAGAAATCAAAATCTACTGACCAGGAACGAACATGTTGTAGTTGGTATCATAATTCCCACTCCCTATCCAAAGGCCGTTCTTGCGCGACAGCGATATGATGTTGTCTCTATGGAAGCGCACGTCGAAATGGAGTACCACATCACGAGGTTCTTCGCCTTCCTGAGCGCACAGGTTCACCGACATTCTGGAAACGCAACCTTATTTACCAGCAAATAAAGTATTCTTTGGATTTGATAACGATTGGATTCCTTAGAGCGTTGTAAATACCGTATTCACATCTGATCACATATACAACCTACAGACCGATAACGGTAAAGGTCATAACAGCGCATGGTAACGTATGGGAGTCAGATAGCCACCTTTGAGGCCCATCCACTGTTTGGTGCGGCCGTGTCGGGAGTTCGGGGCTCGGCTCCAAGTGGATGAGAGTAGACTCCTTAATAATGGAACGAGCTATCGAAGTTCTATGCTTCGGCATGGGCCGAAAATCGTTTATCTGTCCGGTGTCCGGTGTCTGAGCCGCTGTTCTCTTCTACAGGTCTCATTTCCTAACCGATTCTCGTGATTTTTTTGTGAGCAGGTTCGTAAATATAGTTTTTTTTGCCGGGCGCTTTTTCGAAATTAAAACGAGTCAGGCTCGCGAGTTTTACAGCTCACAGGGTAAGAGTAGGACCATTAAAGGTCAGTAACTAACGCAGTACCCACTCTAATAATACAGTGTGCATAAAGTACTGCGACAAGGTTCTAATATTGAAGCTCACTCGGGTGATTCTTGAGAGGGTCAATTTTCAGCGTCCAGAGGAAGAAAGTACCCGAAAAAATAAAATAATTGACCTTACACATTTTTGTACAGTAGTTCAACACTTAATCTAACTGGGGCAGGATTTACTTTTTGTTAAAGGTAAGTAGAATTAGCCATAAAAAAATGTCAAACACCTAAATTATCATTCCCCCGTTGCGTCCATCCGCCATTTTGTGAACAATCTACTCTGAAAACAACTAGATAAGGATCAAAATTAAATATTGTATCGAGTTAAATCGTTAGAATATAAGTTAATGATTTAAAAATAAAAATATGGTTCCCCTATTTATTATAGTTTTTATAGGAATCTATATCAAAGGTTTGTCCAGCGCTAACCTATCATTTCCCTAATGCCTGACTAAACAACGCGTACATCCTTACTGCAACGTCTTGTGACGCGTAATCTCGGCCGTGTCTCATCCTCGTCTGTAGCGCTACCGACGCCGCGGAGAGAGGACGCGTCTCGGCGCTGGTGCTCGGAGCAATGAAGGTAGATATATCAACCCCTAACTTTGGTTCACTATGATTATCATTACCCTATATTTACGTATAAAATCTATTTCCTGCAATTGGCATACAATATTTAGTGTAGAGAATAACACATGAATGATTGCATGTATTGATTTAATAGTTACTCTTATATTAATAACAGTTTCGGCAATATCGATAAGAAACATACTTTTTCTTATTCCCCCGACTCTCATTCCCTCGGTTTCTCATTCCCTCGACTCTCATTCCCTCGATTTCTCATTCCCTCGACTCTCATTCCCCCGGTTTTCTGAACGGGGTAATGATAGATTTCTGAAGTTTCTTGAAAATGATTATATTTTATCATATGTACCGGGTGTGGCCTGTAATAGGAACAATAAATTTAAAGGATGACTCCATAGAATATATATGTCATAGTGATTAAGAGTGTTTTCTTGTTTGTTTTTTGTTAAACCACTTAGAACTGATTACTGATTGGGTTAGTAATTCACCGTTTCATTTATTGCTCCTATTACAGGCCAAACCCTTATACCGTACTTATAACATATTATGGTCGACTCATCTATTCAACAATTTATTTATAATATCATGAACGCAACATTACATTTTGTGTTAAATAGAAGGTCTTGAATATTTTTCTTCATTTCCACGAATAGAACATTTAACATAAAGCTTTAACTTGATATAAGTACATATAACTCTTGCCTCTTTGAATTCTAGTCTATCTAATGTTTTGTGGAACAAACTTTACTGGTTTTGTACATATTTTTATTTAAATTACACTCGAGAGCAATAGTTTCGGGTCACTTGCATTTACTTCAATGTCTTGAAAACGAATAAAGCTATCGTATTGAAATAAATTGAACCTTATGAAAAATTTAATGTCACTAAAATAAAATGCATTACACTTATTTATTACTGATCGTTAATTTTATTTTGTTTAAACGACAAATTAAAAATGGCGTCAATTTGGTTGCAAATATTGAACTTTTTATATTTACGTGTAGTTGTAACACAGTTAAGTGCTTGGTATTACCCCCACGTGCTGTCTGGACTGCTGCAATGCGATTCGGCATGCTGTACACTAAGTTTCTGAAACACTATTGCGGAATGTTCTCCCATTCCCCTACCAATGCATGTTTCAAGTCACGAAGCGTAATTAAAGGAGGATCTCGTTGTCTTACACGTCGTCCGAGCAGGCGTGCTCGATCGGGTTGAGGTTGGGGCTATGTGCTGGCCACACGAGTACCGAATCACCACCGTATGCCACCTTTTCTTCAATACAGGATTGCATAAATCTTTCTCTTGGTCTTCGGTACACCTTTGCCCTTCTGTTGTGTTTATACAGCATACATTTTGATTCGTCCGAGAACACGACATTTTGTCCAATTTTCAATCGTCCAATCCGAGTGCTCGCGTGCATGAATTCGTGGTGCTATACGATGGTGCCTCTCGATTTTCGGACCAATTGCGGGTATTTAGACCCGCAATTGGTCCGAAAATCGGTTTCAAATTGCCTTGAGCAAGTCACAGTCTTACATTACAGTCCAAGCACTAGGGTTGGTTCCACCAAGCCTTAAAAAAAGATGAGTCAGTGCTGTTCCCGTAAGAAACCGACTTCGCAGCGTAGATATCGATCTTCTCGTGCCGTCGTACACCTGGGCCTGTTATTGGTCTGCGTAGGTTCGAACACGCTGAAGTGTAGACAACGATACACCGACTAGTTCCCGTAAGAAACCGACTTCGCAGCGTAGATATCGATCTTCTCGTGCCGTCGTACACCTGGGCCTGTTATTGGTCTGCGTAGGTTCGAACACGCTGAAGCGTAGACATTATACACCGACTATTCTTGCTGTTTGTCGCTGACTTCTCCCATTTTCCAGTATCGTGAGGATTCTCGTACATTCATCGGGTGTGAGTGACATAATTACTACTTTAATAATGACTAGTGGATACTTGGGAGACTTCTTATAAATACATTTTATGACAGAACAAAAGAAAAGACAGTTGCGAAAATTAGAAGCTATAATTTGAGAAAAAAGCGATCATTATGTTAATAACTTTTTTAATGCCATTACTTCACGTCAACCAATAAGTTTTTATACGTGTAATGAAGGATTATTAAATTGTCTATAAGATTTAATTTATTTATTTTAGCTAGGTGAATTTGTGTTCGAATTATTACGATTTATGGTAGTGACCCGAAACTTTTGCTCTCGAGTGTACTGTATGAGCCAGTTAGCCCATACACTTGATGTTGTGTTGGAGTGCGTTGAGAGAACGGTGAAGTTAAGTTATAGTTATTAAACTGATTTATTACTTTTAAGATACAAAATAGTTCGATTTATTGGCCGTTCATTTCAGTTGATGATTGTCGTATACGAGTTATGTTTGCACTAATATAATTTACTTCATAAAGTCATATTGTAGCGCGGCCTAAAGTAGGTCGCAACGTAAACGGAAAAATGTACAGTGGTGAGACTGTACATGTACCTTGTGTGGGTTTCTAGAATACGTAAATACTTATATCGATTCTCCTTGGCGTAGGACAGAACTTTATTATACATAATAATCGAATATTTAGGCTCTTCCATGACACGTTGCAAGTAAAACTTTTGTGTCTTTGATTTCCGATTGCTTATGAATATAAATATTTCAGGTCCGCTTTACCACCACACACGACTGATATGACATCATCAAATTTAAAAATGGAAGTAAAAGAAGAAATCTATAACGACTAAGTATAGTAAAAACGGTATTATTCCAGTAATACAAAAATATTATATTAATGCTATAAGTAAAGTTGCGAATTTTAGTTTCTTTAGGAATCAAACCACAAAGATTTTAATACTTAGGTAACTAATTAAAAGTCTGATTTTTATCAACAAATGTAACTTATAAAAATATAATTGCTTTAAAACAAATGTCCAGTTAAACAAAACGATTTTGTGTTATTTTTGTTGAACTGGACCTATTACTGTGTGTTGTTTTACTAATTGTTTCTAATCATGCATGCATCTTTATGGGATCTCAAAAATTAAATCTAGTATTTGAGAAAAAAACATAAAGTACCTACTTATTTTAGTCTTTGATACGAAGCGTATACTTAATGATAATCATTTTCAGAAGTTTGTGAATTTAAGTGAGTAAGATATTATTAAAATTACTTCCCTGTTAGATTGTGACAAGAAAAAGAAAAATATATATTTGTAGAAGTATTTTGCAAAGCGGATCCCGGGCTCGTGTAGGGCACTACCGGGAAAAACGCTAGGATAATGATGATTTTTGAAAGTAATGCGAAGATTGGTACTTAGTCTATAAGATTATTAAGAAAAAGCTGTGATTTTTTCTTTATTCAAACTGATATTTTGTATTATTTAATAAAACATCTGATCTAATACCAAAGATTATCATTCCCTCGTCAATTATATCATTCCCTCGTAGTTTTTTATCATTCCCCCGTAATTTTTCTCATTCCCTCGTACTTTTTATCATTCCCCCGTCATGTTTTCTCATTCCCTCGACAGCTAAACTTTGAATTGGTATATTTCCGTACCTAATTGACCCAAAGTGATGCCTATTCGATAAATATGTTTATTATTAAATACTTAATTTTATTTTATTGTAACTTAGTAGAAATTTCTTAAAATAAAAAACGCCGAGGGAATGAGATGAATAATGCAATTCTCAAGAATGACCCACTCGTTCTCTCGATTGAATCACCAACCAACTAATAACTGAGTAGGTAAGTACACTACTTGTCTCTTTCGGCAAGTGGTTTGAAATGTAAAAAAGCGACTTACTTTCTAGCGTTTTTCTTAATTTTACCGCCAATTTCGATTCTATCTCCAATTTTGAGTTCCGCTGGTATATTTGCCGTGAACACCGGCATTTTTCTTAATCTAAATAATAAGTATAAAACAACAGTCAGACTTCACTTTAACAATCAAGAATGCCCTAGCTTTTCCAAGTTAGGGCCTGTGGTCTTTCTTTCGCATTTTGAACGGTAAAATTTAAGCATAGCAGCCAATATTTAAACGTTTGTGCAATTTTCGTTTCCGGTTATCTAACCTATATATATCGTTGTTCTGTCAGCTGCCAGACTGACAATCATGCTGGCTAAATATTATTTGTATGCTGATAAACGTAAACCTTTATTGAGGTTGAATAAGAAATCTTTAATCCCACCAAAAACATTACATGTAAAGTGATGCCAAGACTCCATAGCTCATACAGCTTTCAACGTGAAAAAGAGATCGCAATTAGCGCCAAGCTTCCTACTCCACACGGCGTAACTCTACCACTACCAGCCACGCTCTAGAAATTCTATATCTTGGCTAAAAAGTATAGACCCATCACAGTTATTAATATCATCATAAATTCATTCGGCGTGAAAGTCTATGCGGCGACCGGGATGTGCCCAACAAAGCTATACATTCGCTTCTTTGCTTCGCTTGGCTCGTCTTGGCGGGGGCACTCCCGTGCCCCCAGAACTGTGTTTTTTTTTAATACAACGACGGTGGTAAACAAGCGTACGGCCCGCCTGATGGTAAGCGGACACCGCAGCATACCTATAGACGCATGCAACTTCAAAGCAGGGATGTTGCAAACATTCGCATCCACATCCGCAACCTCGGATGTTCCGCATGATTTTCAACAACTGAGGGGCTACCGCGAAACCAAAACGAACCGTTCGTGTAACTCCCTCTCTGTCACTCGAACTGGCAAGCGCGACAGAGACGGAGATACACGAACGAAGTTCGTTTTCGTTTCGCGGTAGGCCCTCTGCATCCGCCTACGCATCCGCTTCCGCAAAAATTGATGCGGAATTTTTGCGGATGCGGATGTAGTACCTACAGTTCGCGACAAGATAGGGGCCAACAGGGTGCGTACCACGCGCGTCTTCAATATTTTTTGTCATTAGTCAATTAGGAATCTTCATTTCGTTTCTGTAATCTGACGATTCGCCGTATTCGCTATTGGTGATGTGTTAGGTTTGCAACGATTGGAAATCAGTCGAAACGTGTTCGAGTACTGCGTGACGCGTGACCCTAAAGACGTTGCGTATTTATGCTTTTGAGTGTTTTGCCTCAAAATCCGCAACCGCATCCGCATCCGCGGATGTGAGCCTCGAAATATCCGCATCCGCGGATGTCTAAAAAGTCGCATTCGCGGCATCCCTGCTCCAAAGGAGTAACATGGGCGTTGCCGACCCTTGATATGTTTGAGGATTTGCCGTGTTGACAGCTGAAGGAACAAATGCCCTAAGTCTCAACACAACGCATCCTCGGGAGCTCTGGCGACCTTGCTCACCTCGAGGAACACAACACTACTAAAGAGCAAGTAGTAGTGTTGTTATGGCTGTGGTCTTCTGCAAGGCGGAGGTACTTCAGCAGTTGGGCTACTCCACATTCGAGCGGGATGAGATTTCGCTGTGCCCTACTTCACCAAATTATATATGGCAACACCGCATGTCAGATTGACTTTGACAGTTCACACAGTTTATCAGGAGTTGACCGCATCTTATCACTCCTAACCTATTAGTACAATCACTGAGTGTTTTATCATTTTTGCAAACTGTATGTTCGGTTTTATCAGACAAAACAAATAATTTGGAAAAAAACCTTTAAAGAAGAAGTAAGTTTTCTACGCGTAACTGGACTTTAAATATTAAAAATTAGTTTGTAAAGTGTTGCATTAACTTGTATTTTTATGTGAACATAAACTCTTATTTTATTAACCTTGATGCGTTGTTTAAGTGTAAATAACTACAGCCACGTTAGCCGGCTAATAATAGTGCTTATTAACGTTAATAAAGGTGACATTGTCTTGTGAAAAGCGAGTTAAAAATGTTATTATATTATATCGAAAAGTGATGTTATAATTAGAATACAATCCTGTATCGAAAAGTGAGTTTATTATTAGAATACACTCCTGTAAGCCACCTTCCTAAGTTTAAGCGATATATTTAGTTTCAGTACTTTGCATTAGTAGTAACATATATTGTATGATATGTTTTACAAAATTGAATATTGTGTTGCATCAGTTTTTTCCTACCTGTTACTCATACATTGTTTTAATTACACGCCAGGTATTCTAAAAATGACAATACACAAATTAAAATACCTTTAAGTATATTTAAGTTATTGCAGTAAATAAACAAATAAAAATAAGTTATGAAATTGGAGTCAATCAATAAAATAATTTCAATTAAGGCTATGGACCCAGTACCAGATAACAAGTTAAAATCGAGTGTAAAGCCTACTTTAAATTCAGTATAATATCAATCATTTTGACTAGTCTATTTTAATCTAAATCTAATACAACTACTTAATCACATGTTATTTCAAATATGTGTAGGAACTGAACTATAGAATCGAACATATGGATACCCTGATATTTAAAAATGGTGTGGTGTAAATGATGCAACCAATCTGAATTTGGTGTACTTTGGAATGGGTTAAAAAAAGCAATCATCAATCATCATACTGATAAATATTTTTTTAAGTAAATCATCCACATGATTTTTAAATTGATTCCCTTTCAACATAGGTGTAATGTAATGTAACTTATAAATAATATAAATTCAACAAACCTATTTTAGTTAAATTGTAGTTCAATTTTGTTTCTCTTTTTCTGTCACTTAAATAAAAGAAAGGGATAAAACACATTTAATTTATCAGAGATTTTAAGGGTTGGGGCAGTGGTATTAACTATTGCAGCTTGCAGCCTAAAAACTAGTGTGTTCCTGACTGTACCTTTCACCAGACTACATGTTGCTCCTGGTTGTGTCCCTAGAGGAGCTCTGACCTTTCAACCCAGAGAGAAAACTAGACCTTATTGGGATTAGACAGGTTTCCCTATGTTTTCCTTCACCGAAAAGCTGCCAGTAAATATTCTGTACATAAGTTCCAAAAAACTCATTTGTACGAACCGGGATTCGCACCCACAACCGCCGCTTGACAGCCGCATGCCTGAACCACTAGGCCTTTGTAGCACTAGCCAGGAAGCACGTAGACTAGACTATATCACCATCCTCCTAGCATTATTCCCGGTTGTGCCCTAAAAGAGCCTGGTGTCCGCTGTGACACCTAATCCCAAGATTTGGCATAGGCACTAGTAGCATGTAGATTACATGTTGATGAATATTTTTTCAGTTAAAAGATGGTGGTATCCGAGGAGCAGAAACCAGTGGCTGAGGGTGATGCGGCAAGCAAGAAGGCCGCCAAGAAGGCTGCCAAGGTTGCGGAGAAACAGCAGAAAAAGGCTGAACATAAGGTACTACTTACTATTTCATTATTCATTCACTGTAGACACCAATCATCATCATCATTATCATATCAGCCGAAAGGACATAGGCCTCCCTCAAAGAGTGCCAGTGTCCGTTCCTGCGCCACCCGCATCCAGCGGACTCCCGCTGCCCGTAGACACCAATGGCTTCAGGGAAATCTGAAGATTTGTTTAAGGCGAACTGCTAAGGTATCTAATTCTCTTCCTTCATCTGTATTTGCTGAGAACTACAATCTAGGTGCCTTCAGAACGGGAGTGAATAGGCTATTAGTGCTATTACTGAACTAGTGAGCTCCATTTTAGAATCTCATCGCTTACCATCAGATGAGACTAACATCACTGGACAGTGATTTATAAAATAAAATAAAAGACAGAGGGTAGAATGGGGCTCGGAATTTGCTACTTTAGTACGCGAAACCTACACAAAATGAGGAGAGTTTTTTTAAATACATGATTCAAATAATTTGCCTTGACAGAACAAAATATAGCTATTTTGCGATTTTTAATAAAATATTCCGTACATAAGGTCCGAAAAACTCATTGGTACGAGCCGGGATTCGAACCCACGACCGCCGCATGCCTGAACCACTAGGCTACCGTAGCTACCATACCTGGTAAACAGAAAAATGTGTTATACGATGTTGTTCTATCTCAGGCAGCATCAGGCCAGCCTCAAGCCGAGGTACAGGAGGCAGATTACTCCGAAGGCCTCTATGGAGTCCTCAAGCTGATCCAGTCAACAGGAGAGCACCGCGACAGGGTGTACACGGATGTCAAGGATCTGAATGTAAAGATGGATGGGCAGAGTGTCTGGGTCAGAGGTGAGGTTCATTGGACTTGAGACAATTTCATAGCGGACAAATTTTTCTTTCTTATAATGTAATTGCTCTCGAAAATAGTGTAATGTATGTGAAGTATACTCACATTTAGGGTCTAGAGCACATGGGCTGGCTGAAATCTAGGTGACAGACTGGATTTCCAAACTACCTTCCATATGTTGACACTTGTCACCAAACTACCCACTTTGTCCATAATGTTCATACACAACATACCTCCACCACTAAGATAAGTCTATATACACTTTATAATGTGTACTAGTCTCTCACACACATTTTTTATTACACACTAGCACTAATCCTACTTTGAAATAGTTCTATATAAATAGTTTTTTAATCACTTTCACAATGTTCTTCGTCTTCACTACTACTTTGGCCAGTTTGGCCTAACGCTATTCTTTTATGCTCTGGTGACTTCTGAGGTGAAGCCGGTCTCTGGCGTTTGTTGCTGCTGACTGGAGTAGGGTTTTGACTTCTAGCAAGCACAATATCTTGTGGTCCTGACACCCCTATGATCTCTGCCCATTGATTCGGTGGTGGTATGGTTACCGCATTATCATTATCATCACTGTCATCATCCTCATTTGTCGCGGCCTCCTTAGGCTTTTGTTGCTCCTCTTCTCCACAATTGAGCATCTGATTGATATGTCTCATTAAACGTCTATCGCCCCACCGGACTAGATATCTACAAATCCCAATCCGTTTCTCTACCTTGCCTTTGATCCAACGCGGACCCCCTCCATAGTTTTTTACATAAACCGATTGCCCTTCACTAAATGACCTTAATTTTGTCGCTATATTTCGTTCTATTGGTTGATCGTGCGTCTTACTTTCATAGGATAATGGATTTAATCCATCAAATTTCGTCTTAAAACGTCTGTTGTTTAATAGTTCCGCTGGCGTTTTCTCATTTATGCTATTAGGAGTTGTTCGTAATCCATACAAAATCCCTGGTATCCTTATATGCCATGGTTCTGTTGAAAGTTGCTTCAATTTTGACTTGATGGTCTGCACTGTTCTTTCAGCTTGTCCATTAGTCGCTGGGTGATAAGGTGCTCCTACTACTTGTCTTACTCTATTCGCAGCTAAATACTTTCTAAACTCCTCCGAAACGAAACTTCGTCCATCATCGCTTACCAAGGTATCGGGTAGCCCTTGTTCTGCAAACACATCTCTTAACACCCGTATAAGGGTTGCGCTACTTAGGTCTGGCACAATCTTCACTTCTGGCCATTTAGAATAAGCATCAATCAATATCAGGAACGTCTTCCCTTGGAACGGTCCTGCATAGTCTATGTGAAGCCTTGACCACGCTTTTTCTGGCCTTAACCACTGATGGGTGACCTGAGGTGGCATGTTCCTATTTTCCGCACAAATCTTGCAATTTTTTATTACTTCTTCTATCTGCTTATCAATTGAAGGCCACCAGAAATAGCTTCTAGCCATTGCCTTGGAAATCACTATCCCGTCATGATTCCGGTGGAGCTCTTCAAGCACATAGGGTCTTATCTTTTCTGGCAACACTACCCTATTGCCCCATAATACACAATCTTTGAAATTGGATAATTCGTCTCTTTGTTGCCAGAAAGTCTTGTATTCGTCTTCTACCTTGCTTGGCCATCCATTCCGTATCCAATATGATACTTTACATAGGGCTTTATCCTTCCGCGTAAGTTTCGCTACTTCTGAGGCTGTAAACTCTAATTCCTTTGGAGTCTCCTCAATGAATAAGACTCCCGAAAATTCCTCTTCTACCGTTTTTTCCTGTGTTGGCCACCTACTCAGGGCATCCGCATTACCTATGTTCTTGCCTTCTACGTATTTTAATTCATAGTCGTACGAATTTAACAGCAATGCCCATCTTAGCATCCTTGGCGATATAATGTTGGGTATCGGTTTTCTTGGGTCTAAAATACCTAAAAGCGGCTTGTGGTCTGTCTTGATCGTCACCTTTCTACCACAAATAAACTGATGAAATTTTTTGAGACCGAATATAATTGCTGCCGCTTCTTTGTCAATTTGTCCATAATTACGCTCATGAGAGTTCAAGGTCCGGGAGGCAAACATTATGGGTCGAATACTACCATTTTCCATTTCATGTTCTAGTACCGCTCCTAGTCCGTACTGTGAGGCGTCACATGACAAGATTAAGTTTCTTTTTTACATCATAATGTACCAGTGTATCGTCACTCGAAATCATTTTCCTTAGAGTTTCAAATGATGTCTGCTGATCCTTTGCCCACTGCCATTTTCTTTCTTTATCCAATAATCTATACAACGGCTCAGCTATTGTCGCCTTGTCCGGCAGAAACCTGTCGTAGAAGTTTAATAATCCTAGGAAAGCCTGTAATTCTTTTACATTGCGCGGTGCTGGAGTTTTATCAATTTCTTGAATTTTATCTTTACACGGATGAATACCGAATTCATCAATGATGAAGCCCAGGAATTTTACACTTATTTCAGCAAATTGGCACTTTTTTTTATTCAACCGCAGACCCGCTTCTTTCAGTTTTTTTAGCACCATCTCTAGTCGTCGGTTGTGCTCATCGATAGTGTTTCCTGTGATTACTATGTCGTCCAGCAGAACAGCGACCCCTGATATACCAGCCAACAATGACGACATTAATCTCTGGAAAATACCAGGACAGGCCTTAATTCCAAAAGCCAATCTTTTCATTTTGTATAGACCCTTGGGTGTATTTACCGTCATGAGTTCTGCAGTTGCCTCATCCACTTTTACTTGTGTGTAGGCCCGTTCTAGATCAATCTTCGTGAACACCACCCCTCCTTGCAATTCCGCAAAAGCTTCGCTCAATGTAGGCAGCGGGTAGGTATCCGTATCAGTAACAGCATTCACAGTCGACCTGTAATCCCCACATAACCTAACACTACCATCTGGTTTGAGCACTGGTACGATTGGTGTTGCCCACTCGGAATGCGGTGTCGCTTCTAGAACTCCCTCTTTTTCCAGTCTTTCGATTTCTTGATAAACTCGTTCTTTTAAAGCAAATGGTACTGGTCTACTCTTGAAAAACTTCGGTTTGGCCCCTTCCTTTGCTGTAATATTTACAACAGGTCCCGTGTACTTTCGTAAGCCTTCTCGGAATACCTCAAAATTTTCCTGAAGAATGTCCTTCAAGTGAATATTCATTTTGCTACAATTAGCTGAAATACTATGCACTCCGCCTATTTGAATATTTAAATCGGCAAACCAATTGCGCCCTATCAAACTCGGCCCATTTCCTTTAGCAATAAAAATTGGTAAACCTTTATTTATTCCTTTATACTGGACATTCACCATAGTTTTTCCCAACAAACACAGTCTATTATCCGTCCAAGTCTTTAAGGAAATGTTGATTTCCTCTAATTTGGGTAACTTTTGCTGCCATATGTGCTTGGCCGCTGCTTCACTTATCAATGTAAAAGCACAGCCTGAATCGACTTCCATCCATACTAATGGTTGTATTATTCAGCAAAATTTTTATCAAAAATGCTGGCACCGATATTTCCTGTCTTATACAGTTAACTGAAGAAGTCTCCTCATATAGGCCGTTAAAATTGGAGCGTGCCTTATTCTCGTCTTGCCTCTTCTGCATACACACAGCCTCAATGTGACCTGTCTTCCCACACTGATTGCATTTTGTCCATCTGAATCTGCACCCTCCTCGGTGTGCCTTTCCACACCGGAAACAGGTAAATCTTTCTGTCTGCTTGTCCAATTTACTGCTAACAACCTTGTTCACTTCCATCGGTACCTCTGCATCCGGCATTGGATGACTCGGGGCTGATATCACTATCATGTTGGAATCGATTCCTGCCGCTTCATGTGCCAGTGCTATCTGACATGCTCGTTCAAATGTCAGTGAACCATTTTGAAGTAATTTCTTTTGTGCTTCTTTATCTCTAATCCCACATACTAACCTGTCCCGGAGAGTCCGGTCCAAGACAGAGAAGTTGCAATCAATACTCAATTTCCGCAGTTGGGCAATGTAGTCCCTTATCTTTTCCCCCTCTTCCTGATGCCTAGAATGAAACTTGTATGATTGCACAATTTCATTTGGCGTCGGATGGAAATGATTATCCAATAAAACTTTGATATTTTTAAAACTAACCTCACTTATTCTGGCTGGAGCTATTAAGGATACTATCAAGTCGTACAAGTCAGGACCACAAACAGCCAATAAATTTGCCTTCTGCTTTGCATCTTCTTCAATTTCGCTTGCTTCCAGGCAGAAAGAAAACCTTTCTATATAATTTTTCCAGCAGCCATGTGCTATATCAAACTCACCAAATTTTATCCCCATTTTTGGTAAAACTTATTTGACCACTTTTTAAAACTCACTATTCACACTAATTCACACGTTTGTCCACAATTTCACTCGTCGCCACTGAAGTATACTCACATTTAGGGTCTAGAGCACATGGGCTGGCTGAAATCTAGGTGACAGACTGGATTTCCAAACTACCTTCCATATGTTGACACTTGTCACCAAACTACCCACTTTGTCCATAATGTTCATACACAACAGTATGCATTGTTACTAGTAATATTTCCATTTATAATATTTGTGATTATCTATATGTAATATCTTGTATTTAGTCCTGGAACAATTGAAAGTATAGACGATAATTTTAATGTGTAAACAATTAGTTTAGTTTAAACTCCACTCCAAAGGTGTGTTAAAAGTTTACCATGTACGTCTGCGGCATCGTAACTCCTAAACGGATTAACCGTTTTGAGCACACACTCAAAAAAAATCCCCCCCCCCTTCCCCTCCCTTTTCATGTAAAATACACTAAGTGTGCAAATAGTTTTTCAACTCAAATCGACAATTGAACATCAATCAAGCAAGATAAACATTTATTTAATAAAAAAAAGACGCTCCCTGACAGTCGTATATCGTTAACAGCGTCAATAAACGTTTCAGAACCCAGAAATCTGGGCAATAAATATTTATTCAAATAACAGTGACAATTATACCTTTATAACGAAACAAATTATTTAATTAAATAAATAATAAATAAATAAATATTAGGGGACAATCTTACACAAATCGACCTAGTCCCATAGTAAGCTCAGTAAGGCTTGTGTTATGGGTACTAGACGACGATATATATAATGGATATAAATACTTAAATACATAGAAAACTTCCATGACTCAGAAACAAATATTCATGCTCATCACACAAATATTTGCCCTTACCGGGATTCGAACCCAGGACCTTCAGCTTCGTAGGCAGCGTCACTACCCACTAGGCTAACCGGTCGCCGAAAATTAAATATTTTGTTTCGTGTTTTTTTAACGAGGAAGTTACCCTGATCATTTTTTAGACGATATGATACAGAGAGAAAGGGTATAATGGAAAAATAAACCATCTTCGTCTGTAGCCCCCGACAGGATTCGAACCTGCGACCTTTCTATTAACGCTAGACCGCTCTACCAACTGAGCTACGAGGACAGTGACGGAAGTTGTATACTTTTCAATGACATTCCCGCTAAGACTAGCGCCCTCTCTGTAATCTCTTGAAAGACTCATTCACAGCCTTGGCACCACTCCAACATAGGCTACAGACAAAGATGGTTTATTTTTCCATTATATTCTTTCTCTCTGTATCATATCGTCTAACAGTGACCACATTTCTGTTACAGCCCGTCTACAGACGTCCCGGGCGAAGGGGAAGCAGTGCTTCGCAGTGCTGCGTCAGAACTCCAGCACGGTGCAGTTGCTGGTCAGCGTCAGCGAGGAGAGGAAAGTCAGCAAGCAGCTAGTCAAGTTCACTGGCAAGTGAGTTACCTTTCATGTACAATCAGCCAAAGTGGTCTGCCACTTTTGAGCCTTAATCTATTGATAATAGAGTCGAAAAGTTGAGGGCCACTTCCTTCGCTTGCTGTACATAGGAAAATCGTAGTTCTAAGACGTCCTATGACTTCAATATGATTGCTCCAAGATTTTTTTTTTGAAAAACATTTGGTGTAGAATATTAGTTGCTTTATAAAAAACCGAAATTGGTGGGTCACTGGGTGTATCTCAGAAACATATAAAAAAATATGTGAAAATTTCAGTATTTAAAACACATTACCAAATTTCTTAATACTTAAACAAAAATATAAATTTTACTAAATTAACTGGTAATTCGTTATAAATGCATATCATAAGCGTTAGTCGGAACGGGGGCATAATAAAACCACCAGATTGTAGCTATCCGAAAAGACAAATAAAATATATTCACTTATTCAGAACCGTTTTCATGACCACCGTAAAACAAAGTATTCCAATATTCAAAAGTGACTGTTAACAGAAGTGTCACCAGATGGCGCTGCTTGATATAAAACTAACACTCCCATTATATTAAAGCATCTTAAGCCATAAAAACCAAAACAAACAATAAGTAAACAATCTACTCATTTAGTTAAAATGCCCATCTTCTCAACAAATCTGTGAGGCTTACAGAACCAAGACTTTTAGTCAACAGGTCTGCTGGCATTTCAGCTGTTGGCAAGTATTTGGTTTCTAACAAACCCTTAGCTGCTATCTCCCTGCAAAAGTGATAACGGATATCCATGTGTTTGGACTTGTTATGAAACACAGGATTTGATACCAATTTCAAAGCACTCTGGTTATCGTTAAATATTGTAATACAATGTGTGTCATTAGTAATTTCATGCTGCAATGTCCTCAAATGCATGGCTTCTTTTACACATTCAGAAATACCAATGTACTCCGATTCAGTACTTGACAAAGAAATACTACTTTGCTTCTTGCTGCACCATGAAACCACACAACCTGACAAACAGAAACAGAAACCTGTATAGGACCTCCTGCCTAGAACATTGCTGCCCCAGTCAGCATCCACAAAACCAGTCAGTTTCGAATTGTGCTCACAACTGTATCTGAGGGAGTAATGTTTTGTCCTCTTAAGATACCGCAAAACACGCTTGGCATGAGCCCAATGTTCTCGACCATGACATTTGTTAAACTGACTAAGGTACCCTACGCTAAAAGCTGTATCAGGACGGGTCAAAACAGCTACATACATGAGGCTACCGATAAGCTGCTGATATGGTAACTCAGTATCACAACTTTCTCCTTTCTCCAGGGCAAGCCTCCATCCATGGCTTACAATCCTCCATATTAAACTTATGCAACAGCTTGTCTATATAATCTTTCTGATCTAAAGTAACACCATTTTCTTTATCAATGCATACAGTCATGCCTAAGCATTGTTTTACCCGACCAAGATCCTTCAGTTTAAATTTTGAAGACAGTATCTGTTTCAAAGTTTTGGTTTCTTTTTCATTATTAGAAAACACAAAGAAATCTTCGACGTACAGAGAAACTACAGTCAAACCATTGTCATTTTTAACATACAAACACGGTTCCAGTTTAGACCAAGTATAACCAAACTCAGTTAAGCAGTCATCTACTCTCCTGTACCAGGCCCTTGAGGATTGTTTGAGACCATATATGGCACGCTTTAACTTAGGCACTTGCCCCTTTCCTATGGGTGAAGAAAAACCTTTTGGCTTCTCTATGTAAATAATTTCCTCAAGATATCCGTTCAGGAAAGCAGTTGTCACATCCAGATGTGAAAGGTCTAAACCTAATTGCACAGATAAAGCAAACAAAAGTCTGAGAGTTGTATGCCTTACCACTGGTGCAAATGAAAATGAAAATGAAAATTAAAAATGAAAAAAGTTTATTTAGGTTATTATTATACATCTTAACAATAGCCAAGGTTGGAGCCTCCTATTAAGCAAGTAATTTTGCTTGTGTCAGGAGACACCGCTCTTCCAACAGTAACAAGTGGTAAATAAACCATAACAAACTAATTTTGACGAATTTAGTAGTTACATTAGAAAAGTAAGTACAGATTTAACTTAAAACTTAATCTTAAAATTAAAATAATTTTATTTAGTATAACAATTTTGGAATTAGTAATAATGTAGGTGTTTATTTAAGTGTGTTGAACGTGTATTATTAGAACGTGTAGTATTATTATGTGTGTGTGTGTGTGTGTGTGTGTGTGTGTGTGTGTGTGTGTGTGTGTGTGTGTGTGTGTGTGTGTGTGTGTGTGTGTGAGCATATGTGTGTCTGTGTGTGAGTGCGAGTATGTGGGTATGTGTTTGTGTGTGTATGTGTGTAGGAGTGTGTATGGTTGTGTGTGAGTTTGTATTTTTGTGCCTATGTAGGTGATTTCTTTACAAAGGTAGGTAACTAAACTTATGACTTATAAGATAAGAGTGCTTCTGTTTCTTCATACGTTAGATTTTTTATCCACTCAACTAAGGTAAGTTTACAACGGTAAGTTTGAAGCGGGTAGATACTGATCGCCTTGTTTATACGGTTATACAGTCGAGCTGATTGAATTGCAAATTGTTTACTAGCATAGGTAGACTTACAAACAGAGACAGGAGCGACATTGTGCTTTCTTCTACGAGTTTGCGTGCTTGGGTCATATTTAAGATTTTTATGCAGTCTTACAATAGAAATTACAATATATAGTTTCAGCATAGACAATAGATCACAATCCTTATAGAGCTCAGTGGTGGGATACAAGAATGGTTTATAGAATGTAACTTTAAGTAAGCATCTTTGGGCTCTCTCTACTTCTAGGAACTTTGTTTTGCTGGCGCCACCCCATCCGGATATGCAGTAGGACATGATCGATTGTGCTAGAGCAGTGTACAGTTGCTTTAGTAGTTTAATGGAGGCCACTTGCCTTAGCATTCTGAATACCCAAGTTAGCTTTCTAATGCGCCCATTTAGATGTTCGACATGATCATACCACGAGAGTCTCTGGTCCAAAATGACGCCTAGGTATTTAGTTGCAGGTACTTTGTTGATAGCTATGTAATCACAATTTGCAGGGTGAGCTTGGTTATAGGTATGCAATTGCAACTTAAGATTTTGCGAGGGCTGTGTATTTTCATACTTTGAGAAGCACATGTAGTTGGTTTTTGTGGCATTCAATGTGAGCAGGTTGCGATTGAGCCAGCCGGAGATTAAATTAAGTCCTATTTCTGCCTTAGCGTAGGTTCTCTCCCAAGTACTGTCATTAAAGACTATTGCAGTGTCGTCAGCATAGGAAAATACACAGCCGTCGAGTCCAGTAAGGTTAGCCAGGTCGTTTATGTAGACTAAGAAGAGGGTAGGTCCTAGGACGCTCCCCTGAGGAACACCAAACTCCACCTGCCGCTCATGACTAATAAAATTGCCAATTTTTACTTTTTGAGTACGGTCATGTAGGTAATCGGCAAAAAGTTTAAGTGGATTTTATTCCCAAGTGCTCAAGCTTGCCCACAAGCATGGGAAGAGAGACGGTGTCAAAGGCTTTCCGCAGGTCTAAGAAAATTGCTAGGCATTTCTGCCCTCCATCTACTTTCTGTGTAATTTCGGTGGTGAGAGCGAGAACAGCATCCTCTGTGGATCTGCCCTGCCTGAACCCATATTGCGTGTTTGAAAGGATGTTGTGTTTGTTAAGGAAGTGTAGTAGCCGTTGATTAATAAGTTTTTCTATTATTTTTGAGATTGCAGGTAGTACTGATATGGGAATGTTTCTTCATAGTCCACTCCATACTTATGTGTATAGCCTTTAGGTACTAACCTGGCTCGGAAACGCACTTTGTTTTCGCTATCATACTTTTTATTAAGTACCCATTTGCACTTTACCACACTACAGTCTTTTAGAGCACTGACAAGCTCCCATGCTTCATTGTCTTCAAAGCTGTTCAACTCTTCAGCCACAGCTTGTCTCCATTGTTCTTTCTCTGGTGCATGCAAAGCTTCTGATAGTGAAAGACCACTGGCATCATCCATCCTGTCAACATCTGTACACAGGCTTGAGTAACCATATCTGTCAGGTACTTTTCTCTGCTCTGGTGCTCTTAGGATTGGTCCGATTTCGTTCAAGTTATATATGTTGTAAATCGAGATGTTTATATTAGTGTATATTTTCCATCAGTGGTCGGCGATGGGCTAGCAACCTGTCACTGCGATATCACATTTTATCGATCTTTTACAAGTTTCATGTGCTCTGCCTACCCCTTGTAGTGATAAAGGCGTGAATGTATATATATATGTATTTTCCAGCATCACAAAAGAGTCAATCGTGGACATCTTCGCGACAGTAGTGAAGACCGCGGCCCCCGTGGAGGCGTGCAGCGTGCGCGACGTGGAGCTCGTGGGCGCACAGGTGTGGACCGTGTCCGCGGCGCGCGCGCAGCTCCCGCTGCAGGTCGAGGACGCGGCCAGGCCCGAGACAGATGTGAGTGGTAGTGAAGACCGCGGCCCCCGTGGAGGCGTGCAGCGTGCGCGACGTGGAGCTCGTGGGCGCACAGGTGTGGACCGTGTCCGCGGCGCGCGCGCAGCTCCCGCTGCAGGTCGAGGACGCGGCCAGGCCCGAGACAGATGTGAGTGGTAGTGAAGACCGCGGCCCATCCATTAGGGACGTGTAAGCGGCGTTAGCAAATACAGCGGCCTCCGTGGAGGTGTCCAGCTACAATGCACCAATAGAAAGCGATTGGCGAGAGATTAGTAGTTTTTTCCTCGCTCTAGCTCCAAGGTCTACTAGACGCCCCTCTCAAAAGACCTTAGACTTTGACTTTTATTAGAAAAAAACTCTAGTGCACAATACTTTTAGCTAAGGCTGTAGACTTTTGAGGTTATAATCTTTACATAGTATATAACTACACATAGCACGTAGAACCGATGGCCGTTGGGGCGGAAAGGTTCTCGAGTGGCGCCCACGTACCGGAAGGCGCGGCGTGGGTAGGCCCCCCGCAAGGTGGACTGATGACCTGGTAAAGGTTGCTGGAGTCCGCTAGATGCGGGTGGCGCAGGACCGGTCACTTTGGCACTCTTTGGGGGAGGCCTATGTCCAGCAGTGGCCGTCTTTCGGCTGATATGATGATGATGATCAGTATATAACTGTAGGTATACATTACGTTACAGGACCCCGAAGCTCTGAAAATCCGTGTCAATCAAGATACCCGCTTGGATAACAGGGTGCTCGACCTGCGGACTCCGGCCAACCAGGCCATCTTCCGGATCGAAGCCGGTGTCTGCCGCCTCTTCCGGGACATCTTAACCAGCCGTGGTGAGTCCCTGTTAGTAAGAGAGAGATGCATGTGTTAGAATGAGACAAGCCATCTTGCAAATTGAAGCCGGTTTCTGTCGCCTCTTCTGGGACATCTTAACCAGCCGTGGTGAGTCCCTGTTTGTAAGAGAGAGATGCATGTGTTAGAATGAGACAAGCCATCTTGCAAATTGAAGCCGGCGTCTGTCGCCTCTTCTGGGACATCTTAACCAGCCGTGGTGAGTCCCTGTTTGTAAGAGAGAGATGCATGTGTTAGAATGAGACAAGCCATCTTGCAAATTGAAGCCGGCGTCTGTCGCCTCTTCTGGGACATCTTAACCAGCCTAGGTGAGTCCCTGTTAGTAAGAGAGAGATGCATGTGTTAGAATGAGACAAGCCATCTTGCAAATTGAAGCCGGCGTCTGTCGCCTCTTCTGGGACATCTTAACCAGCTGTGGTGAGTCCCTGTTTGTAACAGGGAGAGCATGTGTTAGAATGAGACAAGCCATCTTGCAAATTGAAGCCGACGTCTGTCGCCTCTTCTGGGACATCTTAACCAGCCTAGGTGAATCCCTGTTAGTAAGAGAGAGATGCATGTGTTAGAATGAGACCAGCCATCTTGCAAATTGAAGCCGGCGTCTGTCGCCTTTTCCAGGACATTTTAACCAGCCGTGGTGAGTCCCTGTTTGTAAGAGAGAGATGCATGTGTAAGAATGAGACCAGCCATCTTGCAAATTGAAGCCGGCGTCTGTCGCCTCTTCCGGGACATCTTAACCAGCCGTGGTGAGTCCCTGTTTGTAAGAGAGAGATGCATGTGTTAGAATGAGACAAGCCATCTTGCAAATTGAAGCCGGCGTCTGTCGCCTCTTCTGGGACATCTTAACCAGCTGTGGTGAGTCCCTGTTTGTAACAGAGAGAGCATGTGTTAGAATGAGACAAGCCATCTTGCAAATTGAAGCCGACGTCTGTCGCCTCTTCTGGGACATCTTAACCAGCCTAGGTGAGTCCCTGTTTGTAAGAGAGAGATGCATGTGTTAGAATGAGACCAGCCATCTTGCAAATTGAAGCCGGCGTCTGTCGCCTTTTCCAGGACATTTTAACCAGCTGTGGTGAGTCCCTGTTTGTAAGAGAGAGATGCATGTGTTAGAATGAGACAAGCCATCTTGCAAATTGAAGCCGGCGTCTGTCGCCTCTTCTGGGACATCTTAACCAGCCGTGGTGAGTCCCTGTTTGTAAGAGAGAGATGCATGTGTTAGAATGAGACAAGCCATCTTGCAAATTGAAGCCGGCGTCTGTCGCCTCTTCTGGGACATCTTAAGAGGGGGCGTATCGCCAGGGAAAAATCAGAAATCACCCGCGCGCCCCGTACCTGCCGCGCTGATGCGTCTATTGCTGCCCCGCTCCTTCTCGCATAGTATATGCCCCGACAGTCAGATGAAACATGATGAATACCTATAGATAGTTATAATAAGTGGAAAGAAAGACAAAATCTGTAAGTACCTATATTTGAAGATACAATTTTCGCTAGTAGCTAAGTCAGTTTCGAGAGCTATAACTGAAATATGACCTTCCGTTTTTTTACTAAATCACGTAAGGGTTGTAATTTAGCATAACAATGTCTCGTAAAAGGCTAAAGCAAAAAAACAGCTATAATCGAATTTAAACTTTTGTGAGACATATCTAAAATACTACTAATAAATCCACGGTTAAAAAATTAACGTAAATATATTTATATATATTTAATATTTATTTTTATTAACATATACAGACACTCAGAAGCATATCTATGGTCCCACACTAGGCTACGCCTGTCCCGTGGAAACCAAGACAAATACAGATTAACAGACCATGCGGCCTAGGAAAACAAGACAAAGCAAAAAGAAAAAAAAAAAGAGAAGAGAAATGTCACGGCAGGCGACATGTTTCGAACTCTTCGGGAGTTTTTCTTTAAAACAAACATCGAAAACACTAATCCTGAAGAAGAACTCGCGAAGAGTTCGAAACATGTCGCCTGTCGCGTCATTTAATACGTGAATTTATTAGTAGCATTAAAAAAAACTGTAATTTATTATGAAAACTTCGATCATGTTTATGAAAGCCAGATTTTCAGGCCCTGTGTGGCGGCCAAATTTTTCAATTCTGACCCCGTGTCATGGTCGGCCTTATCACGCGATAAGTGACAGGATAGAGCGTCCGTCACTGGCTGACACCGTTTGATAGAACGAGACGATGCCCCTATCTTGTCACTTATCGAGTGATAAGGCCGACCATGATACGGGGTCTGATCTCGGATTCGTACTTGGAGACAATGGAGACGCTTTGGCCCTTTAGTTATCAATTTTGAACATACTCGTATTAAAGAAAAACTGCAAAATTGTGTTCACTTTTTTAACCGACTTCAAAAAAAGGAGGAGGTTATCAATTAGAACTAATTTTTTTTTTTTTGTATGTATGTTACTCGATATCTCCGAGAACTGTGAACCGATTTTAATTTTAATTTTTTTAATCGAAAGGGTATAACTCCGAGTTGGTCCCGTGCGTTGAAGTTGGTTTTATTTTTTGTTAAAAAGTTTTTTAATATAAAAATGTCCAACTTCGCAGGCAATAATTCGGGTGCAGACTCGAAAATTATTATTACTCCAAAAGAAAGAAGGCAAAAAAATATGCATAGTGATGAAAATCCCATTCAGATATCTCAAAGAATTACGAAGCTACAACCGTTTTAATATTGCTTGTTAGAGAGAGAAAACGCAAACGGGGTGTGACGTCACATTACAGGATGCTGCCGGCAGGCCGCGTCGACGGCGTCGCCGACCACGATGCGCGCGGCACGTTGCCGTCTTCTGTGACGTCACATTCTTCCAGCGTCATCGTTTCATATGAAGTTGCGTTTTGCGAAAAAGGGACAGAACACATCCCTTCTTAAAACTTTGGACACTTATAACTTCGTGATTATTTAACCTTTTGCGTTGATTTTTTCTCCATTTGACATTTTTTTTTATCCTTCTTCGAGAAAATATCACATTATTACGCCCCTATTGTTGGAATCTAAAAGCGTCACCCGTGATGACTTTAAAGAAAAAAAATGACAATAATTACACGGTTCACCCACGTATTAAACGTCACTACGGGCGACATGTTTCGAACTCTTCGGGAGTTCTTATTCAGGATTGAGACAAGATTCAAGCGACACCGCCGCGAAAACACTCACTTTATAGAGTACAAATTACTTTAATTACCCAAGGAATACCACTACCTACATTTTGTTGCTTAAAAAACCACCGGAGCTATAACTGAAATATGGCCTTCCGTTTTTTTACTAAATCACGTAAGGGTTGTGAGCTAGCATAATAATGGCTAGTAAAAGCCTAAAGCAAAAAAAAGCTATAATCGAATTTAAACTTTTGTGAGACATGTCTAAAATACTACTAATAAATCCACGGTTAAATTCACGCATTAAATGTCACAACAGGCGACATGTTTCGAACTTTTCAGGAGTTCTTCTTCAAAACAAACATCGAAAACACTCATCCTGAAGAAGAACTTCCGAAGTGTTCAAAACATGTCGCCTGTCGTGTCGTTTAATACGTGAATTTAACCGTGAATTTATTAGTAGCATTAAAAAAAAACTATAATATATTATGAAAACTTCGGTCATGTCTATGAAAGTCAGATTTTCAGGCCACTACTGTGTGGCGGCCATATTTTTCAATTCTGATCTCGGATTCGTACTTGGAGACAATGGAGACGCTTTGGCCCTTAAAAGTTGTGGGCGGCGAGGTTTAAGGCGAATGTTAAAGTCGGGAAAAGAGTATAAAATGTTTAATAACTAAAAGACTACTACAAAAACTGTTATTGGCTAAGTTAGATAGATGTTGAAAATGTTAATGTTATAAAATATATTCGAATGCACCCGGTCGCGACGGTATCCGTAAATGCATTAAAATTAAATCGAATCGGCACTCAATGCAACTAAATAATCGCATACGCACGCAGGCGTATTGCACGTGTTAGGTGCATTGCACCGAACATCTTGCCGGGGGCAAACGATGAGATGAAGTTAAGATGATTAGGTAAGATGGTGGTACAAGATGATTGAACAATCGACTTAAGTTTAACATGACATAATATTATTCATTAAAATATATTTTTCTTAAAATTGGGGAGCTTCCCCTGTCCATAAATATCGATCCACTCATCTCATCATGACACTTCAATACTTTCACTCGCGCATTGTTTAACTCTCCTTCACTCACACTTTTGACTCGGCTCCGCGCACTCACACTACACTTTTCGTTATCACGGCTGCCGCTGGTGCTGATGCGACGGGCTGCACGCGGCGTCGAGGTTGCGCTCGCGCTCGCTCGGGGCGGCGGCGGCGGCGGCGAGGCCGCCCGGGGACGGGGACTCGAGACTACACAGCACGATGTCGCTGGTTCCGAGGGATTTGCTTGTACTGGTGGCGCTCTTAATAGTCGCCACTGGCAGCGTCTCTTACGACATACGAGCACGGCTGCTATAATGATCATTGCGATCCAGAGGCAGTATATGGCCGCGTAATGATGCACGTCATGTATAGAATAATTTTCTCCGGGAATTTGACTCTCCTTTAGCGCTTTGATTCTTTCCTCTATGTTTTTCTTTTCTTTCTCTTCGTTCATAATGTTCAGGCTGTTGTTATCAAATTCTTGGACAGTTATGTTTATTACGTGGTTAATAGGGTCAATTTCCGGTGTCAGTATATGGTATTTTAAGTCAATTTTACTCTCCATACTCATATGCGTGTGAAAAGCAAAGTTATCAGTTTTTACAATGCAATTCTGTTCGATATTAATTATATTCGCTCGTGTTAATGTCTGAGCCGTAACCTGATCCTTACAAATGGTCCGAAACTGACACCTATCACAACAAAAGTGCAAGTAATGGTTTGGGCTTGATAAGCTAATCCACTTGTTCTGGCACGCGGCGATGTTCGTTTTGCATTGTTGATTCTCCAGTTCATCTTTTATACATAGGTCTTTATCATTACTCATCTTGTATATGGGAACCTTAAGGTAACACATATAAGTAGATGTGTCTCGCAGAAGGCAATTTTCGAGATCCTTTTCTCGTAGAGGCATGTAGGCATCTTTTTGAAAGTTCATAGCGACGTATTTTTCTATTGGGATAACAGATATCATATTTCTGGCTGAGCTGTGCGGAACCGGAATAATGTTGTAAATGACGTAACGATCACGGGTTATTAATGGGATGCGAATCTCGAATATCATAAATTGGTCAGTAATTCTCGCTTTTACTTTTAATACTTGGTAAATGTTTTGTAGGTTGGTCTGTATGTTATCGATGGGAAGGGCAAGGTCGCTTAAAAGTTGGCCTGATATAATGTTCAATTCCTTTTGTAATTGTTGAGGATTTATAATATGTACGTTCATTTTTTCGTTGTAAATGTTTGTTATTGTGTCTAGTAGCGTGTCCTGGATCGTTTTGAGATGAGTTAACAAATTGTTGGCGGCCATGGCAATGACGGTAAATTGTGACATTCTTTCGGCGGCGGTTAATTCTGTTGCCATGGTGGTGGTGTCGTTTTCCAAATGCAGTAAATGCTGATGTATTAACTTATGTTGTTTTTGGATTGTATCTCGTGTTCGTAAAAGCATGTTGTACTCAGCTTCAACGACAGATGTTTGGTTCTTCCACATCGTTGCGAGGTGTTTTTCGTTGTTTCTGAGGAGACCTATGTCCTTTTGGTATTGTTTGGCGAATCGATCGTCTAGTACTCCAAACAGAGCGCTCGCGATGTTCCCGACACCGTTAATTAGTCCCCGTTTCTTACGCATCTCGTGTTTCAGCTGATGTCTGGATAAAACTCTATCATAGTGTTGTAGTTCATCGTACGCGTGACGTAGTTGTAGTAAGATAACGTCACAGTGTGAAAGGGTTCTAACTTGTTTACAAATCATTTCTAACTGGTCGTTGTACTTTTTGTATGCGGTTATACCTTCCCAGTATGGGCTCATGTCGTAGTATGCAACTAGTTTCCATTCGTCCCTAACTAGCTGCATGTTTCCTAGTTTATCGAAATACAATCCTTGTTTTTCGTTGATTGAGGTCAGTTTGACGCAGCTTCCTGCCGTTAAAAATGTTAAAAAATATATTAGCATCATTAGCATAGTTGATAAACATCCTCTTTTTGTATTTTTTTGATTTTGGTTGCGTTTCGGTACATTTTCGACTGTTTGATTCTCCGTTTTCTGTTCGTCCAAAGGTAAGACAGATAACTTTACTATCGGCCTCTTGAGTATACCCCTTGCTGTTTTGAGTGTCACTACTCTTGTATGCCCATCTTGACCTGGATGGACGTCTATAACTCGCCCTAGTGCCCATTTTCCTGCCGGTAAATTATCTTCGTGGATGACCACAATATCTCCTGTTACAAGGTTCTTCTGAGGGTGAAACCATTTCTGTCTTGCTGTTAGTTGGCTTAAATACTCTGTTTTCCAACGTTTCCAAATATCATTGAATATTTTTTGTGTCAAGTGCCACCTTGTTCTTGCATCTTCGCCTGTTTCGATTATTGTGACGCCGGCTCTCCCCGTTAGAAAATGAGAAGGAGAGAGAGAGTTTAGGTCATCTATGTTTTCTGTTAGTGGGCATAGTGGACGGGAATTTAGACAAGCTTCTAACTGGGCTAAGACGGTAGAGTACTCCTCATACGTCAGTTTCTGTTCACCCACTACGCGTTTTAAGTGATATTTCAGACTTCTGACAGCCCTTTCCCAGAGGCCGCCAGCGGATGGCCAAGACGGTGCATTAAAATGCCACTGGATCTCCATGTCGGTTATTTCTGCCAAGAAGTCGTCATTAAAAATGTTTTCAAGCTGCTGCCACTGTCTTTGTAGTATGTTGTTACTTCCTACGAAGTTTGTTCCTTGATCGCTGTAAATATGATGTGGGGCACCTTTTCTCGCTGCCATCCTTCGTAGAGCGGCTAGGAATGCTGAGCTTGTTAGCTCTGTTACGAGTTCCAAATGCACAGCTTTTGTGACCATGCAGACAAAAATGGCAATGTAGCCCTTCAGTGTTCTGCTTCCTCGAGCTTTGCTAGCCTTTATGTCAACGAATCCCGTGTAATCGACTCCAGTGTGATAGAACGGTTTGGCTTCGTTGACGCGGGCTGAAGGAAGATCACCCATCAGCTGATGTTGTGTTCTCCCATCAATTTTCTGGCACTTAACACATTTTCTTACTTGTTGTTTTACTCTGTCGTTTCCGCTCATAACCCAATATTCTTCTCTTAATTTGCTAAGAGTGAGCTTTGCACCTCCATGAAATGTCAACAAGTGAGCTTGTTCGATAAGTAGAGTCGTTAGCCGTGAATCCTTAGGGATAATTTTTGGATGCCGTATCTCGTAAGATAAATGCGCTTCTCTGAGACGACCTCCCACGCGAAGAATGTTGTTATTATCAATGAATAGGTTTAACTTTATTAGTTTGCTCTTTGATTCGACTTTGTTATGCATGCGTAAATATTCAATATCCGTTCCCAATTCGATGTTTTGCACATTTCTAATTATTATCAATTTAGCCTTTCGTAACTCGGGTAATGTGATATAGCTAGGTAAACAATTGCGGTTCGGAGTGAATGCCCGCATAATGTAGGCTACGATTCGTATTACTTTAGTAATATAGCTATATTTTTGTAACAAATTGTTTATAATATCTTGGCCGTTGTTGTTATGTTGTATTACATTAGATTTGTATGTTTTTTTCGACTCTTCTGTTGTTGTATACTTAACATTTTGAAAACTTTCTAGCTCTGATTCGAATTGTGCCAACCAAGTTGGACCGTTCCACCACAGAGAATTGGCTTTCAACTGAGATGCAGTCTGTCCTCTGCTCGCAGCATCCGATGGATTTTCTGCTGATTTTACGTATCGCCATTGATCCTCGGGCATTATTTGTTTTATCTGTTGGACGCGATTCGCTACAAAGGGTTTCCAGCGACTCGGTTCGCCTTGTAGCCAGCCTAGCACAATCTTTGAGTCGGTCCAACCGAAACTTTCCAACTTATGGTGTTCCAGGGAAGTTTTAATCTTTGCCATTAATTTAGATAGTAGGTGAGCTGCACTCAATTCTAGTTTTGGAAGGCTTAATTGTTTTTTGTGTGGGACGACCTTTGTTTTTGCGGCTATTATTACGGGGGGTTTTTGATTGTTGATACGTGCGTAAACTACACAGGCATATGCTTTCAAGGACGCGTCACAGTATCCGTGAAGCTGTATTATGTCATTTTCCTTACATGTTAACCATCTTGGTATTTTGAGATCATTTATTACGTGAATGTCATTAAGTATTTCGGACCACTCGTTGTCCAGGTCTTCTGGTATAATCTGATTCCACTGTAGATTCTGCTTCCAAACTTTTTGGAATAAAAGTTTCAGTTTGGTACTAAGTGGAGCAAGCCAGCCTAATGGGTCGAAAAGTTTGGAAATGTCAGACAAGAGGGTTCTCTTCGTTGGTTTACTTTTTTGTTTTTCTAGTTTACATTGAAAGGTAAAGCTATCTTGGACGGGATTCCAGCTTAACCCGAGTGTTTTGGAAATGGCGCCTTGTTTACAATTGAAAAGCAAGTCTTCATTGTTTTGTTTGTTCTGTATCTGTTCTAACACTTCTTCTCTGTTTGACGACCATTTGCGCAAAATAAATCCACCTGCTCTTAAAAGATTGATCACATCGTTTATTAATTTTGTTGCTTGTTCTACTGAGTATGACCCATGCACCAAGTCATCCATGTAAAAGGACTCTTCTAAAACCTTGGCTGCTTCTGGATATTTTTCTCGTTCGTCGTGCGCTAGTCTTCTTAGCGTCATCATTGCCAAGAAGGGAGCTGCTCTTTGTCCGTATGTTACAGTTGTTAGCTGAAATGATTTAAGTGGTCCTTGATTTTCTCTCCAAATAATCTTCTGCAACTGTTGATCGTCCTCATGGACCATGATCTGCCGGTACATCTTGGCAACGTCTGCTGTATAGACGAACTCGTACAGTCTCCATTTTAGTAATAGTGATTGTAAATCATTTTGTAAGTTAGGACCCGTGTACATTAAATCATTTAAGGAGTATCCTGTGGATGTGCTGGAAGAGGCATTGTATACCACCCTGTACTTTGTTGACGTTGACTCTTCTCGCTCTATTATGTGGTGCGGTAAGAAGCATTCCACTTTCTGATTATCTACCGCCGGTTTCATATGCCCTAAGTCACTATATTCCTTCATGAAAGTTTTATAAGCTTCTGCTAGTTTGTTTTGCCTCTCAAGCTTCTTTTCCATGTGCTTCAGCTGAGCTATGGCCTTTGTTCTGGAGTCCCCTAGTTTTGTTTGAAAGTTAGGCTTCATAGGAAGCCGTACTTGATATCTCCCGGCGGGTATTCGAATTGTGTTTTCTTCAAAATGCTTCATACATTCCAAGTCTTCCTGTGATAGGTTTCCTTCCTCTGTGATATCCTCCACTTCCCAAAACTGTTGTATGTCTTCCAAATTGTTAATGACTACATTACAATGATATGTTTGCGCATTCCCGCATAATAACCACCCGATCTGCGTTTGCTGCGCCAGTGGTTGTGACGCATCTTCGCTTTTTATCATCCCATTCAAGAGGATTTGAGAGTAAATGTCTGCTCCTAGTAGTAAATCTACTGGGCGACTAATGTGGAAGTCTGGATCGGCAAGGTTGATGTTTTGTAACATGGACCAGGACGGTTTTGTAAATGTTTTGTTCGGCAAACTTTTTATAAGGTTATTCATTATGATAACTTCTGCGTTAAATGTGAAATCCGTGTAGATGGAGCTACAAGTTATGGTTAGTTTACCCTTGCAATTGTTCTCTCTCTGTCCGATCCCGTAAATAATACCTCGACACTTCTCTCTCTTTAAGTTAAGTATGTGAGCCGCTTGTTCGGATATAAGTGAAATTTGAGACCCAGCGTCTACAAGGGCTCTAAGGGTGTGGTAGGTACCATCAGCAGCCTTAATTTTCAATTGAGCAGTAGCTAATAAAATTTCAGCTTGCGATTGTTGCGAAAAGTTAGTCCCGTGCACTGTCTGTTTGTCAGAAATAGTTGCATTTGCTGCATGTGTTGAGGTCGATGACTGAGGTGCTGATGTAGCAGACTTTACACACGCTTCGTGCAGCAATGTGTTGTGTTGACCTGCACATTTGTGACATGTTTTATTTGAATTGCAGGCATTTCCATTATGACTAAATAAGCAATTTATGCACAATGCAAGTTTATTGACCGTATGATATCTTTTTTCACTTGGCATTTGCAAAAAGTGTCTACAACTGTAAATTCCGTGCGGATATTTGCACAACGGACATTTGATACTGGCGACGTGCATTGTTTTCGCAATAGTTAAACTTCCATTATTTCTACTAGCCGAGTTAATATTTTGTTGATTGTAAGAATAAGGACGATTATTGTATGTTTGAACAGGTTTCTTCATGTTATAAGAGGAGTGATTAAATGGCTGTTGAGATAGTGTTTTAGGAATGACCGACTCTTGTTTACGGCGCGATGACTCCAGGCTTGTAAATTTCCCTTCCAGGAAATCGAAAAACTCCTGCAGGGTTGGTAATTCCCGAGAGTTTTTTAATGACTCTATGTAGTCCTTGTGTGTTTCGGAATCCAGCTTCTGAGTCAGAATATAAACTACGATCGGGTCCCACGTACTAATGTCTACGTCAAGGTTCTTAACAGCGTGCAAGCACTCCGTCGCCGTGTCATGAATTTTCTTTATTTGGGCCAGTGATTGTTGCTGCATGTTAGGAAGTCCAAACAAAATATTCATGTGGGACGTAAATATTAACTTTATATTGTTGTAGCGATTGTTGAGAATCTCCCAGCAAACTAAATAATTATCTGAACTTATTTGCAAATGTTGTATAAGTCGCTCCGCTTCACCCTTTACCTTTGATTTCAAAAACTGCATCTTTTGGGCGTTTGACAATGCCGAATTATTATGGATCGCTTCATTGAACAAATCTTTGAAAGAAACCCACGAGTTATAATTTCCATGAAAAGTGGGGATGTCTAAAACAGGAGTTGACTTGTCCCGATGTGCTACAGACCAAATCTTTTTATTGATAGCCTTCTTATGCATGTTATAAGTATCCTCATGTTTGTTAAACGCATCTTCATACCCTGCATCTAATTGGGAGTCCTCACTTTCTATTTCCCAATGCAAAGAATCGATAACTGACCAACGAGATCCTAACGACTTAAGAGCATCCTCTAGTTCCCATTTGTCAGTCAATAAGTCAATATGAATATTATTGACGGTTCGCACAAAAGCCTTTATGTTTGCATACTGTTTACGCAACATTTCATCCATCTTACTATCTGTACCCCTCTGCTGTTTGTTACGCTGTTGGATATCTTCTAAGGGCCTTCCGTCGGTGCCCACTGGTGGTCTTACTGTTGGTTCCCTTGCGCCACTGCCTTCTCCCGTAGTTTTTTGAGAGATTGCTTGACAACCCTCAGTTAGCTTACAGCTTAGGATGGAATAAACTTCTTTAGTGGTTTCATAAATCCTGTTAGTAAAGTACGGATCAGTCCGGCTTTCCACCATAGAAATTTGCTCGTGGTTGAATTGAAATTCGCCCCATAACTCACTCAAATTCTCCAAACGTACCTTGAAGTACTCAATTCTCGCCTTCCTCTCCGAACTATCCTTTTTAAAGTTAGACAAGGCAGTCTCAATGCTTCGTTGAATCTCTACCTGACGTTGGACGTTAGCCATCTTGATTGATTTGGTGTTAGCAATATAAAAGGAAAGATCTTACTTGAATATCTCTTTGCGCTGTTCTCTTACTGCCAAATACCACCGTTGCTGTTGAAGTTCTGCTACTCTTCTCCTTTAATCGCTCCAATCCTCACACGCGAAGTGTAAAGTTCGTTTGTCTCACACGCCAATCAACCACAGTATCAAAACGCGCGAGGTCACTGTTCGAAGGACCAATGTGGGTGGCGAGGTTTAAGGCGAATGTTAAAGTCGGGAAAAGAGTATAAAATGTTTAATAACTAAAAGATTACTACAAAACTGTTATTGGCTAAGTTAGATAGATGTTGAAAATGTTAATGTTATAAAATATATTCGAATGCACCCGGTCGCGACGGTATCCGTAAATGCATTAAAATTAAATCGAATCGGCACTCAATGCAACTAAATAATCGCATACGCACGCAGGCGTATTGCACGTGTTAGGTGCATTGCACCGAACAAAAGTAGTACCCCATAAAGAAAAAGTGCATAATTATGTTCACTTTTTTAATATCAAAATGTCCAAGTTCGCAGGCAATAATTGTTGGAATCTGCACTCTCGATAACCCTAAAAGCGACACCCGTGATGACTTTAAAGAAAAACAATGTCAATAATGTCACTACGGGCGACTTGTTCCGAACTCTTCGGAAGTTCTTCTTAAGGATGAGTGTTTTCGCGGCGGTGTCGCTTGAATCACGACAAGATTCAAGCGACACCGCCGCGAAAACACTCATCCTTAAGAAGAATTCCCGAAGAGTTCGAAACATGTCGCCCGTAGTGACATTTAATACGAGAGTTGAACCGTGTAATTATTAGTACTGTTTCAACACGTCTCACGAAAGTTTAAATTCGAAAAGCAATGTCCGCCATCTTGGAATTCAAAATGGACATCATTTCTAGAATCTTCACCCTCGAGAAGCCTGCCAATGTATGTTGTTCTTTAAAAAAACGCGCATATTAATTTACAACGAATGTTTCAAAAATTTTAAATAATGCGACCACTTTTTGAAATATTTCTGACTATGAATTCGTATTTAGACCTCTCAGACATCGATTTTGAACATAACCGGATTTATTCTCAACTAGCGATCCGCTCCGGCTTCGCACGGATACTATATTATACATATAAATAGAAACCTTCTTCTTGAATCACTCATCTATTAAAAAAAACCGCATCAAAATCCGTTGCGTAGTTTTAAAGATCTAAGCATACATAGGGACAGACAGCGGGAAGCGACTTTGTTTTATACTATGTAGTGATAGTGATAGTGATAATCTTTCATAAAGTAAATACACGATCGACAGAAAAATGTTCGTCTAGTTTTGCATGTACTGCACAAATTATTCTAAGAAGCCGGTCACCCGCCGATCGCTGCGTAATCTTATAGTTGTATTTTGAACTTTAAGATCTATATGTTAAGGTCGACTTTTAAATATATTATTTCAAAATGTAGCAAAATATCTACTGGAATGTAATGATACGTTCATTCACTGGACGAATATACTGGGTCACAATATTATTGAAATAATTATGTTCATCGTGCTGTCGTGAGAGCACAGAACGTAGTCCTCTCGTCTCAGCGGAGCGATTACGACTGACTCCGCCCGCGAACGGCAACAAAAGATATACAGAACCGCACGAAACACGCGACGGGAGAAAGGGTATCGCGCTAAATAAAAAAGGCCTATACGCCAAATACGTTTCACCTCAATAAGTCTGAAAAGGGACTACATAAAAATACCCCGCTAGTTGAACTTAGTTTATATGCACGGGAACCTCACACTATTGAAATTGAGTAAAAATAAGACATGTTTTGGCGGTTCTTTTCTATCGAGGCAATTTTGGTTTTGTATGGTTTGGTTCAGACGATTCAATTGCAAATATGATGTAGTTTTGGTATGTTCTTTTTCCTGGCATTCGCTTTAGTTTGTCATAGGTAAATATTCAATCTAAGAACCCCGATTTCGCGGAGCGCCCCCTCTTAACCAGCTGTGGTGAGTCCCTGTTTGTAACAGAGAGACGCTGTGTTAGAATGAGACAAGCCATCTTGCAAATTGAAGCCGGCGTCTGTCGCCTCTTCTGGGACATCTTAACCAGCTGTGGTGAGTCCCTGTTTGTAACAGAGAGACGCTGTGTTAGAATGAGACAAGCCATCTTGCAAATTGAAGCCGGCGTCTGTCGCCTCTTCTGTGACATCTTAACCAGCCGTGGTGAGTCCCTGTTTGTAAGAGAATGATGCATGTGTTAGAATGAGACGAGCCATCTTGCAAATTGAAGCCGGCGTCTGTCGCCTCTTCTGGGACATCTTAACCAGCCGTGGTGAGTCCCTGTTTGTAAGAGAATGATGCATGTGTTAGAATGAGACGAGCCATCTTGCAAATTGAAGCCGGCGTCTGTCGCCTCTTCTGGGACATCTTAACCAGCTGTGGTGAGTCCCTGTTTGTAACAGAGAGACGCTGTGTTAGAATGAGACAAGCCATCTTGCAAATTGAAGCCGGCGTCTGTCGCCTCTTCTGGGACATCTTAACCAGCTGTGGTGAGTCCCTGTTTGTAAAAGAGAGACGCTGTGTTAGAATGAGACAAGCCATCTTGCAAATTGAAGCCGGCGTCTGTCGCTCTTAACCAGCCGTGGTGAGTCCCTGTTTGTAAGAGAATGATGCATGTGTTAGAATGAGACGAGCCATCTTGCAAATTGAAGCCGGCGTCTGTCGCCTCTTCTGGGACATCTTAACCAGCCGTGGTGAGTCCCTGTTTGTAAGAGAATGATGCATGTGTTAGAATGAGACGAGCCATCTTGCAAATTGAAGCCGGCGTCTGTCGCCTCTTCTGGGACATCTTAACCAGCTGTGGTGAGTCCCTGTTTGTAACAGAGAGACGCTGTGTTAAAATGAGACAAGCCATCTTGCAAATTGAAGCCGGCGTCTGTCGCCTCTTCTGGGACATCTTAACCAGCTGTGGTGAGTCCCTGTTTGTAACAGAGAGACGCTGTGTTAGAATGAGACAAGCCATCTTGCAAATTGAAGCCGGCGTCTGTCGCCTCTTCTGGGACATCTTAACCAGCCGTGGTGAGTCCCAGTTTGTAAGAGAGAGATGCATGTGTTAGAATGAGAGAAGCCATCTTGCAAATTGAAGCTGGCGTCTGTCGCCTCTTCTGGGACATCTTAACCAGCCGTGGTGAGTCCCAGTTTGTAAGAGAGAGATGCATGTGTTAGAATGAGACAAGCCATCTTGCAAATTGAAGCCGGCGTCTGCCGCCTCTTCCAGGACATCTTAACCAGCCGTGGTGAGTCCCAGTTTGTAAGAGAGAGATGCATGTGTTAGAATGAGACCAGCCATCTTGCAAATTGAAGCCGCCGTCTGTCGCCTCTGCTGGGACATCTTAACCAGCCGTGGTGTGTCCCAGTTTGTAAGAGAGAGATGCATGTGTTAGAATGAGACAAGCCATCTTGCAAATTGAAGCTGGCGTCTGTCGCCTCTTCTGGGACATTTTAACCAGCCGTGGTGAGTCCCTGTTTGTAAGAGAGAGATGCGTGTGTTAGAATGAGACAAGCCATCTTGCAAATTGAAGCCGGCGTCTGTCGCCTCTTCTGGGACATCTTAACCAGCCGTGGTGAGTCCCAGTTTGTAAGAGAGAGATGCATGTGTTAGAATGAGACAAGCCATCTTGCAAATTGAAGCCGGCGTCTGTCGCCTCTTCTGGGACATTTTAACCAGCCGTGGTGAGTCCCTGTTTGTAAGAGAGAGATGCGTGTGTTAGAATGAGACCAGCCATCTTGCAAATTGAATCTGTCTATCGTATCTTTCGCGACATCCTCACCGGCCGGGGCGAGTCTACTCTGCACGGCTAGAACTGCGCGCGAACTGTCTCGCGTGCGAGATGACTGTCCGTCTCTTTCTAATTAGAACACTTAGAGACTCGTAGTTTTTCTCTGCTCTTCGCGATTCAAAGACGAATGGATTAATAGCTCTATTTCTACCAGAACCAAAATAAGAGGTTTAGTTTTCCAAGTCGCGAATGAAATTTTAAAGGTATTTAGATTTCAGAAGGATTTTACTTTATAGTATTTAGAGACTTTCCGAGTGTAAAAAAATGCGCATTTATTGAGAACTAGCTTCTGCCCGCGACTCCGTCCGCGTGGAAATCGTTTATATCGCAGCTCCATACAAACTTCAACCCCCCATTTCATCCCCTTAGGGGGTGAATTCCAAGATGAAAACTATCCTATGTCCTTCCCCGGGATTCAAACTATCTCCATACCAAATTTCATCGCAATCGGTTCAGCGGTTTAAGCGTGAAGAGGTAACAGACAGACAGACAGACAGACACACTTTCGCATTTATAATATTAGTATGGATAGTATGGATAGCATCGATGTACGGTATTTTAATCAAGGACATGTGTCTAACTACTGGTGCTGAAGATATGGTAATGATTAATTGTAAACAAATTGCCTTAAATCTTCATAAGGTTGACTGGTAGAAAACTCGCAGATTTATTCATATTCATATTCATTTATTAGTTGCAACCATGGTATTACAGATGTTCTTAAAATAAAGTGAGTACAATCATGGACCCTACTAGGGCGTAACATTTTTATGTCTACTTACTTCTAAGGCACTCTCTTATAAAATTAATCTATAAACAATTATAACAAATAGAATAATAGGTAGTTAAAATCAAATATTTACAGTATTACAATAATTAAAATTGTCTATGTAACTAGTTCAATTCAATTCCATTCAATTATTTATTCTGCAAATAGGCCACAAGGGCACTTTTATATGTCAAACGGTAATGTACAATGTAATAATAATAATCTTACACAATAATCATTTGAAACTTGCAGATTAGGGACCGATTTAAACGGTTACCAAAGTAAATGTCACTAAGTTAATGAAAACAAAACAAAATTGCAAAATATGACCATTACATTCGATATAAGGTCTGTATCAGCATTAACAAGAAGTTAATGATATTAATTCAGTATTCCAGAGATGTATAACGTCTCTGAGCGTCCAAATACAATTAATAATCATTCAAGTGTTTGTAGAGAAGTATACGGTCTCTAAGCGTCAAAACAAAACAAAAAAAGGAACATTAATGTAATATTGTCAGAGATGTACAGGGTCAATAACAATAATATATTATTATACCACTATAACATTTATCATGCTCCATTTTTATTAAGTACAAACGCCAACACAGTTAGCTGACCATCCTATATCAATATAGAATCTTATTACAATGCACATAAAGTGCACGGATGGTCAGTCAGCTGTGTTGTCGATGGTACATAATTATTATTTTTCATTCTAATTATCCATACATTCTTGTAGAGCGAATTGGCATTCAGTTAGAAGGTAATTCTTAAACTTATTTACAAAATTATTATATTTGGTTTATTTTTTTATATACTGAGGGATGTGGCTATAAATTCTAATGGACATTGAGTAAGAGCCTTTTCTGAATATTTGGAGGTTAGCTTGAAGTGCTTGCACAAGTTTATTCCGATTACGTAAGTTGTGTAGTTTATGATAGATTTTCAAAACAATTATTATTAATTTGTTCAGGTTTTGTGGAAATCCACACGCCGAAGATAATCTCAGCGGCGTCCGAGGGCGGCGCGAACGTGTTCACGGTGTCCTACTTCAAGAACTCGGCGTATTTGGCGCAGAGCCCGCAGCTCTACAAGCAGATGGCGATAGCCGCTGACTTTGACAAGGTTTGACAAAATCTGACATGTGTCAAACATTGCTAAATTGGTTGAAGGGTGGAGGCTGGTGGTACTTTGTGAAGGATCGAGTGGAGTTTGATCAATTTGTCTTGTTTGACAAATGTAAAACACGTCAAATTAGTCAGGTTACACAAGCCGTAGCGGCAAATTGTTACGTAAAATCAACATAATTGTACCAATGAGGAAACGTTTGAAACAAAGCTATTTTCTCAAACATGCAATGAAATTTATTTAAAAAACTCGAATAAATCAAACTTTAAACTATGAAAACCTCCAAATTGGTGCACTGTTTCCAAGTTACCCTGTATAACTTCTATGGAATCCGACTAGTAAAGCTTGTTTTGTTTTGAAATCGAGAGAAACTTTGTTCCAATTTGGGATAGTAGAAGTTCCCTTGAAGAGGATGCCCTTTATTAGGCCTTGGGCCTTTTGGCGGCTAGAGCATAAGAGTGAGGTAGCAGAGCGGTGTGGGAAAATCCAGCAATAGGAATATGCGTGCGCGAGGGCAGCAATGCTATTGATGTATTTTTTCCTTGCTACCTCGCCCAAGTCAGGCCCCTAACTCAAACTCAAACTCAAAATGATCTTTATTCAAGTAGGCCTAGTAACAAGCACTTTCAAATCGTCAGTTATTTTTTTAAAGTAATTTATGAAACATAAAAAAGTAAAAATTGTATAGACAATACTAGTGAATGTTTCTAGAAAAACAATCTAATGTCAAAAAAACAAAATATAACGAGAATTAAATAATTAGTCTATTGATTAAAAATTCAGTCACAATTAGTTCCATGGCGTTTTATCATTCATGTAGTCGTGTGTGCTATATAAGCTTTCGAAATAAGTTTACGCTTCACATAGTTCTTGAACTCAGTTACGTTTCCTGGAAGTTTGTTATAAAACCTTACACAATTACCCATGAATTATTTTTTTTATTTTTTGGAGCCGAGTGGTGGGCACCGCGAGCTTATGCTTATTTCTAGTATTAATATTATGTATGTCACAGTTTTTCCTAAAATTGACAATGTTTTGTTTTGTTTGTTTTTTGTTTTTTTGTTTTTATGTACATACACAATATTTTCACATATACATATACTGACAATGTAATGTCATTATATTAATATTTTTAAACTTATCTATAAATGAGTCTCTATGTTTCAATCTATATATCGCCCGAATAGCACGTTTCTGCAAAACAAAAATCGAATGAATGTCCGAGGCACTGCCCCACAATAAAATGCCATATGACATAATGCTATGGAAGTAGCTAAAATATACTAATCGAGCTGTTTTCACGTCTGTTAATTGATGGATATTGATCACTGCAAATGCTACAGAACTCAGTCTATTCGAGAGATTCGCAATATGGGGACCCCATTGCAGCTTAGAATCTAACCTTAAACCAAGAAAAACTGTACTATCAACTAGTTCCAATTCCTCATCTTTCACAAAGACACTCCCTTGCTCGTGCGTAACGTGATTCGTGACAAATTTAATACATTTAGTCTTTTTCTCATTTAACAATAAATTATTAACATTAAACCAATTTACTACTTTAGAAATAGCATTGTTTACATCATTGCAAGCTTGTTGCTGTCTTATGAGTTTGAAAACAAGTGAGGTGTCATCTGCAAACAATACTATATCATGGTGGGTCTTTACTAGGTATGGCAAGTCATTTATGTAGATAAGGAATATTGATCCCTGCGGTACACCCATCGAGACCAATGACCCCGGTGATCGCTGTCCATTCACTTCGACCCTTTGTATTCTACCATGTAAGTAAGACTTAAGTAAATTCAGTGATGATCCTCTGACTCCATAGTAGTCGAGTTTCCTGATCAATGTTTCATGACAAACGCAGTCGAAGGCCTTGGATAAATCACAGAAGATACCTAAAGCATCTCGTGATTCCTCCCAGGCATCGAAAATGTGTTTAATTAGCTCGACACCAGCGTCGGTTGTCGAGCGACCCCGGGTAAATCCAAATTGCATGTTATGCATCAAATTGTTTATATTAAATTGTTTTGTCGCAATTAATAAAATTGCGACAAAACTATTTTTTCAAAAATTTTGCTAAATGTTGGGAGCACAGATATTGGTCTGAAGTTAGTGGGGTCAGTAGTGCTACCCGATTTGAATAACGGAGTGATTTTACTATGTTTCATTAGATCAGGAAACTCACCGCAATCGACACTGTTGTTAAATATAACTGCCAACTCAGGCGCAACGATTTCTATAATGGATTTGAGTGCATGATCAGAAACTCCCCAGAGGTCACAAGTTTTTTTGACATTAATTGATTTAAACGCCTTTACTACATCTGAGAAACTAACGTGTTCAAAATTAAGATTTGTATTACATTCTGGGGCGTTTTCTTTCAACAATGTAACGGCAGAGGAAGGTGATGAATTTAAATACTTAGTTGTGGAAACTGGTATCTCAGTAAAGAAATATTCAAATTCAGCAGCTACTTCCAAACTAGAATCTACAATTCTGCCATCAATTTTTATTTTAAGATCGTTCGGTGTGTTCTTCGGTCTACCAGTCTCCATATTAATCACTTTCCAGGTTGTTTTAATAATGTCAGAGCTATTTTTTATTTTCTGGGATAAATAATTACGATTGGCTACATGACAATCTATTTTAAATTGCTTCGAATATTGCTTGACATGTTCTTTAAATTCATCACTTGTATTAAATCGCCGTTCTTCATACAAGGCATACAGTACTTGTCTACGTTTATGTAAGTCCTCAGTAGCCCACTCACTAAAAACTGGTGCACTACTAACCACGGCCGATTTGCGAGTAAATACCGCATTATAAAGTGCCATAAAAGTGTGGAAGAACGAATTGTACATGTTGTTAGGACTCATTTCGGAAGACAGAAAGGGCAGCGCCTGAGCTAGACTTTGTTTCATTATTTCCACACGATCTGTGGTTACTGGTACAAAATTGTTTTTTTTTTCACGATATTTTTCCTTAATGTCTTAAATACCATGTTACCAGTTGGCCTAAGTGATCTGATTCTAGTTTGCTGATTACACTTTTGTTAGTAGGAAAAATATTAGTGAAAATGTTATCTATACAGGTGGAGCTAGTAGCAGTCACTCTAGTAGGCTCCATAAATACGTGGTTGAGATTACCAGATTTGAAGAGACTCAACAATCTAACACTTATTGTTGAATTTTCCAAAATATTTACATTGAAGTCGTCGCATATAAGTAATTTCTTTCTAGAACGTTTCTTTAAGTAGCGCAGATTCCATTATGTTTTCAAACAGTTCAAAAAAAGTTCAATTTGTAAATATTTTCCTCTAATTCATTGAATGTTTTGATGAACCAGGTGGATATAATTATCATACTTGCAGCATTTTTCATTTGATTTATTTAAAACTAAATTTAATTTAAATTATTAGTTAAGATTGTAACCAATTCCAAGTTAGCATTGAACTGCTCAATAGGAGCTGAGTTATGTGCCAAATTCTTGGCAGAAATGTCAAGTAAATAGGATAGCGACAGAGCTATTTGTCTCTTACAATAATTACTATTCCACCAACTTGACATTTGTCACCTGACACTTACAATTCGCCATACATTGCTTGTTCTAGAAGTTAAGGTGGTTGCTAGGTTACTCGTGGAACCAGCGATGTACGGAGAATTGTCCTTGTCAGGTGACAATTGTCAAGTTGGTGAAATAGGGGCCTGGTGGATACTAATCTTAAAACTTTTATCTCTACAGGTGTTCACAGTAGGCGCTGTCTTCCGCGCTGAAGACTCCAACACGCACCGACACCTGACTGAGTTCGTGGGGCTGGACCTGGAGATGGCCTTCAAGCATCACTACCATGAGGTCGTCGACACCATCGGTCAGACCTTCACTGATATATTCCGAGGACTACGCGACCAGTGAGTACACTATCAAAAACTTATCTCAGTCCTTACTAAGATCTAACCTCATCGTCATCATACCAGCCGAAAGACGGCCACTGCTGGATATATGCCTCCCCCAAAGAGTGCCACAATAACCGGTCCTGCGCCCGCATCCAGCGGACTTCCGCTACCTTTACCTTTACCTTGTGGGGGTCTATCAACGCTGAGTCTTACGGTACGTGGTTGCCACTCGAGAACCTTTCCACCATAACGGCCATCAGTTCTACTTGCAATATACTTGAGAATATAAGCTCCTAAAAGAGGGAATCATTGTGTTCTGTCGTTTTTTCTGGTGTCCTATCGCAGTCACTAAAATTCATTTCCCAACTGTATTGTTTGTCCGAATGTTCATTTTCGCAAAAAGCCAATTTTCTCAAAGACCTAGCTTTTATTTTTTGGGTTAGGTTTGTTTTATAATAATCCTGAAAATGTCATGGCTTCAGAGAAAAACTGCTTTTAGGTCAAATGTGAATTCGGACAAACGATACATTTGGGTAACAATTTTTAGTGATTCAGATATGATGCCTGTTTTTAACCCCCGACGCAAAGAGAGGGGTGTTATAAATTTAACGTGTCTGTGTATCTGTCTGAGGTATCGTAGCTCCCAACCGGATGGACCGATTTGAATGTGGTATTTTTGCGTCATAGATAATTTTATCCCGAGTGTTCTTAGCCAAGTTTCACGAAAATCTGTTCAGCCGTTTTTAAGATATTGGACTTTGAAATGAAAATATCGGGGGTTTTTCAACTTTTTACAAGCTTTTATTTAGTTTCACCTGTCCCTTTGCCTGTCTGTCTGTATTCAAATCTTGCAAGTTACATTTGATTCACTTCCCGGTGACCGATTGAACTGAAATTTTGGGTATAAGTATAGTTTGGATGACAATTCAATATTATGATACCATCGAGCTGATCTGATGATGGAGACAGAAGGTGGCCATGGGAATTCAGCACTTAACCGACGCAACCCCGTTGAGTTTGGGCTCGTTAGAATCGTCTCAATGAGTAGTTGATCATGGTATACAGAAAAGTACAGTCGGCAATAAAAGCTTGAACCAAAAATGATTTTTTTGACAGAAGCTTGTTTAAGTTATAGTTATTAATCCAATTGTTGTGTCCTTGCAGGTACGCGTCTGAGATAGCAACGGTCGGTCAGCAGTTCAAGGTGGAGCCCTTCAAATTCCTGGACCCTCCGTTGAGGTTGGAGTTCCACCAGGGCATACAGATGCTGAAGGAAGCTGGTTAGTGGAACATAGATGACCTCTCTCTTAAAATCCTACTTTTTTTTTAATACAACGACGGTGGCAAACGAGCGTACGGCCCGCCTGGTGGTAAGTGGACACCGCTGCCTATGGACGCATGCAACTCCAAAGGAGTAACATGGGCGTTGCCGACCCTTGATATGTTTGAGGATTCGCCTTGTTGACAGCTGAAGGAACAAATTCCCTCGCTCTCAACACAACGCATCCTCGAGAGCTCTGGCGAACCTTACATACATGGGCAATCAACTATTTATTGTTGGTCGTTGCCAGAGTTACGTCTCCTGGAAGACTATCTATGATTTTATAGGGTTTCAATCCACTAAACGTGGATATAGTGGGGCATCTCCTAAGCATGGCAGGAGTCCAGGTTATCATCAAAGTGGAAAATTGATAAAAATATTTGCCACGAGCGGGATTCGAACCTGCGACATCTGGAATCCGCCCATTGCTCTTGCCAACTAAGCTACCGTGGGTTCGAACCTGCGACCTCTGGAATCCGCCCATCGCTCTTGCCAACTGAGCTACCGTGGGTCCGTTAGCGGACGTTTCTTCTTAGTAAAAATGTACATATTAACATTATTTTTGTAATATAATATCCTGGTCAAAAGTCGATCGACCCACATGACCCACATCCATAAAATCATACATCTAATTACACATTAAATTGTTAGCCCAGTTTGACGACCGGTTAGCCCAGTGGGTAGTGACGCTGCCTACGAAGCTGGAGGTCCTGGGTTCGAATCCCGGTAAGGGCAAATATTTGTGTGATGAGCATGAATATTTGTTTCTGAGTCATGGAAGTTTTCTATGTATTTAAGTATATATATCGTCGTCTAGTGCCCATAACACAAGCCTTAATGAGCTTACTTATGGGACTAGGTCGATTTGTGTAAGATTGTCCCCAATTATATATATAAAAAAAAAAAAAAGAAATTTGGGTGCCACTTCTGGCGCTTATAGGTCTAAAGAGAGAATATGATATTGCAGTGATGGATCGTGCATTGCAAATTACAAATAGCGCGGGCAACCCCGCGTTATAAAAATATCATATGTCCATCTGGAAAATCAATTCCATACACAGGTGCAATATTTTTTGAAATTCACAAGTGGTTGAGATTACCCCCTACATACAAACTCACAATCTTGTAGGAGTAGTATAACTCTTTATTTTATTAAGGGCCTGTTTCACAATCTCCAGTTAAAACATATCCGTCAGATAAATGTTGGCTGTCACTTTTCTTTTATATGACGGGAGAAAAGGATAGCAATAATTTTAACTGGCAGATAACTTTATCCGGCGATAGTGAAACAGGCCCTAAATATACAAAACATAAGATATACAAAAGGAGATGTCATTATTTATTCGGTATAAGAAGCAGTAAGTAAAAGTATAGATTAAAATTTTCCCTGACCATAGAGCTGGCTACTTCCTCGGCCAACGGATTGGAATTGCAAGCCAACAAGCAAATGTGGCCAGCCTTACGGACACTCTTCCCTGAGGCAGCGACCTCGGAGAGTGCATTTATACCAGTAGTTGGGGCGTTTAAAAAAAATCGTGTACCTAATTAGCCTGAGTTGTTAAATAAAAATTAACTAGGCGTCAGTTTTGTGACGACAATTAAATACAGTTTGTATAAAAAAATAACTTTTTCTTTTCAATGTATAAATTATATGCATATACTTACACGTTATTTAAATGTGAAACAAGTTAAATTTCACATAATTTGTATGCTTAATTTTCGTCTTAAACTGACACTGAGTTAATTTTGATTTAACAACTCACGCAAATTGGGTACAGGATTTAAAAAAAATGCCTGTTAAGTAGATTTAAGTGTTAGTGTTGTTTAATATTAGGAGATGTTTCAGTACAAAGGCAAACATGTCACTTTGAGATCTTATTCTTTTGTTCTCACAGAAATGTCTGCTTCTTATATTAGTATGGTTAAAACGTTGCTCATCTACTTGGCATGCTACAGTGTCAAAGAATTTCTACTACACAACAACTGTTGACCCCTTGCACATAAATAATGAAAATACAATTGTTTCTACAAAAAGTTTAACAATGTAATGTCAAATAAACTAGTTTATTAGACAAAGCTTAGCCTCTGTATATTATTTTTGAAATTGACATATAATGGAATACTGAATCTGATTAGTATAGATAATAGATATCTGATCTAACACGCATACCTTTTTTGACAGGCGTGACAGTAGGCGAGGAGGACGACCTGTCAACCCCCGATGAGAAGCTACTCGGCCGTCTAGTGAGAGCGAAATATGACACGGATTTCTACATACTGGACAAATACCCTCTCGCTGTGCGGCCGTTTTACACCATGCCCGACCCGAAAAACCCGGTAAGTTTCGGTTTTAGTGAGTCATTGTGATCAACATCGTCAATTTGTATAGACAGTAGAGTTATTGTTATCAAAGTCGTCGTCAGTATCATTGTTGTCACCACGTAGTAAACAAAGTCGCTTCCTGTCGCTGTCTGTCCCTATGTATGCTTAGATCTTTAAAATTACGCAACGGATTTTGATGCGGTTTTTTTTAATAGATAGAGTGATTCAAGAGGAAGGTTTATATGTATAATATAGTACCCGTGCGCAGTCGGGGCGGGTCGCTAGTCAGTATCATTTTAATATATGCAACCAGCGAACGAAAAAACCACAGAAGTCTAAGCGCCGCAAAATGGCCCCACAGAATGGGTGCCATTGCATTATGCGGGGTTGGGGGCGGGGTGTCAAAACGATGCCAGGCAGCCGTTTAGTTCTAACATCCGCATACCGGGTTCTAGGCGGTTTACTAATGTTTCGCCGAAAATTATTTAGCAAATTCTTAACTCCCCAAACTATGTTCCCCATATTTTTATGTTATCAAATTTTGATTTCCCAACTCAACATTTCGCACTGATATCATTTCCCACCTAATGATTTGATAAATTATTGTTAGACAAATTATTACCTGGGATTTTTTAAAGATGTCAATTATGTTTTCGTCAAATGTATTGATTGGCATACCTTGATTCAGCAACATATTGAATGGCAATTTGAAATGTAACCTAGTTTGTTAGAATCCAAGGTTTTGAACTGCAAGGAATTGCAATATGATTTTATTGCATTAAGCGGGTAGGGTGATGCTAGTTCGGCGACGGCTAATGGCGGATGCAAAAGAAAGACAAGGATCTCGTTTAGGTTATAATTATGTCACTCGCTTATATATCCTATTAATTACATTGATTATAGTGACCTCTAGGCGGGTGCTCCTGAACTATCTAGGTATACAGAGTGCTTAATTATGTTACTTATGCTAATAAGATAGTTTACATACAACTCCGCAGATGTCGCCCTCACTTCATAGTCGTGTGGCGTCATCTAAGGAGTAAATCAATAGGCACTTGATCTGTTTATCCATCCATTAACCTAGATGGTGCTGCTGGGCATACTAGGTAGGTAAATTATCGGTAAAAAAAACTATCGGTGGATTGATTATTGGAACCGGCCATTAATTTGTTTATGTATGCGTGAGCGTGTGCTATACTTAATTAGGCTTGGTTGGAAACCGGCTTCACTAGGTTGTTCGTAATGCTTTGCCTATCTTTTTTTCTTGGTCTGAGGTACTATGCTGACTTTTAGATTCAAGGCTAACGTGCGGAATTTTTACATAATTTCTGATACGAGCAACTCGGTTATCTGGACTAGTTTAATTATGTAGATTGTGTTGGTCACCATCGGAAATATCGCCACTGTTGTCATGACTCACTGACCAGTGTAGTCATCAATAACTTCATTATCGTATTGTCATTCTTATCACAGAAGCGTTCTGTAGACAGTTCAAGTATTGACTTTTTGACCACTAAATAAAAATTGGAACAATTGTTGCTTCGTAAGTTAGTATGGCAAATACACTACAATTTTATTCAAGAAACTAATGATATGTACCTACAGCCAGCATCATAGAGTAGTAGCAGCCAAAGTAGCCAAATATATTGTAACACATCCTTAGTGTTGCGATATTTTTGGCTACTTTGGCTGCTACCAACTATATGATGCTGACTATACCAATTTTTACGTCGTTTATATTCGTATCAAAAGGTACAATTTGTATCTATTAATTTGACAACTAAAATTTTTGTTGACAGAAACAATCCAACTCGTACGACATGTTTATGCGCGGAGAAGAGATCTTGAGCGGTGCGCAGCGTATACACGACCCCGAGTTCTTGACCGAACGGGCCAAGCACCACGCCATAGGTCGGTACCACTTTACAGGTCTAGTCATAGGGACCAGTATAGTAGTCTGCGAGATCCTGAACGGTGCGCAGCGGATACACGACCCCGAGTTATTGACCGAACGGGCCAAGCACCACGCCATAGGTCGGTACCACTTTACAGGTCTAATCATAGGGACCAGTATAGTAGTCTGCGAGATCCTGAACGGTGCGCAGCGGATACACGACCCCGAGATCTTGACCGAACGGGCCAACACCACGCCATAGGTCGGTACCACTTTACAGGTCTAGTCATAGGGACCAGTATAGTAGTCTGCGAGATCCTGAACGGTGCGCAGCGGATACACGCCCCGAGTTGTTGACCGAACGGGCCAAGCACCACGCCATAGGTCGGTACCACTTTACAGGTCTAGTCATAGGGACCAGTATAGTAGTCTGCGAGATCCTGAACGGGCCAAGCACCACGCCATAGGTCGGTATCACTTTACAAGTCTAGTCATGGGGACCAGTATAGTAGTCTGCAAGATCCTGAACGGGCCAAGCACCACGCCATAGGTCGGTACCACTTTACAAGTCTAGTCATGGGGACCAGTATAGTAGTCTGCGAGATCCTGAACGGGCCAAGCACCACGCCATAGGTCGGTACCACTTTACAAGTCTAGTCATGGGGACCAGTATAGTAGTCTGCGAGATCCTGAACGGTGCGCAGCGGATACACGACCCCGAGTTCTCGACCGAACGGGCCAAGCACCACGCCATAGGTCGGTACCACTTTACAGGTCTAGTCATAGGGACCAGTATAGTAGTCTGCGAGATCCTGAACGGGGCGCAGCGGATACACGACCCCGAGTTCTTGACCGAACGGGCCAAGCACCACGCCATAGCTCGGTACCACTTTACAGGTCTATTCATAGGGACCAGTATAGTAGTCTGCGAGATCCTTAACGGTGCGCAGCGGATACACGACCCCGAGTTCTTGACCGAACGGGCCAAGCACCACGCCATAGGTCGGTACCACTTTACAGGTCTAATCATAGGGACCAGTATAGTAGTCTGCGAGATCCTGAACGGTGCGCAGCGGATACACGACCCCGAGATCTTGACCGAACGGGCCAACACCACGCCATAGGTCGGTACCACTTTACAGGTCTAGTCATAGGGACCAGTATAGTAGTCTGCGAGATCCTGAACGGTGCGCAGCGGATACACGCCCCGAGTTGTTGACCGAACGGGCCAAGCACCACGCCATAGGTCGGTACCACTTTACAGGTCTAGTCATAGGGACCAGTATAGTAGTCTGCGAGATCCTGAACGGGCCAAGCACCACGCCATAGGTCGGTACCACTTTACAAGTCTAGTCATGGGGACCAGTATAGTAGTCTGCAAGATCCTGAACGGGCCAAGCACCACGCCATAGGTCGGTACCACTTTACAAGTCTAGTCATGGGGACCAGTATAGTAGTCTGCGAGATCCTGAACGGGCCAAGCACCACGCCATAGGTCGGTACCACTTTACAAGTCTAGTCATGGGGACCAGTATAGTAGTCTGCGAGATCCTGAACGGTGCGCAGCGGATACACGACCCCGAGTTCTCGACCGAACGGGCCAAGCACCACGCCATAGGTCGGTACCACTTTACAGGTCTAGTCATAGGGACCAGTATAGTAGTCTGCGAGATCCTGAACGGTGCGCAGCGGATACACGACCCCGAGTTCTCGACCGAACGGGCCAAGCACCACGCCATAGGTCGGTACCACTTTACAGGTCTAGTCATAGGGACCAGTATAGTAGTCTGCGAGATCCTGAACGGTGCGCAGCGGATACACGACCCCGAGTTCTTGACCGAACGGGCCAAGCACCACGCCATAGGTCGGTACAACTTTACAGGTCTAGTCATGGGGACCAGTATAGTAGTCTGCGAGATCCTGAACGGTGCGCAGCGGATACACGACCCCGAGTTCTCGACCGAACGGGCCAAGCACCACGCCATAGGTCGGTACCACTTTACAGGTCTAGTCATAGGGACCAGTATAGTAGTCTGCGAGATCCTGAACGGTGCGCAGCGGATACACGACCCCGAGTTCTTGACCGAACGGGCCAAGCACCACGCCATAGCTCGGTACCACTTTACAGGTCTATTCATAGGGACCAGTATAGTAGTCTGCGAGATCCTTAACGGTGCGCAGCGGATACACGACCCCGAGTTCTTGACCGAACGGGCCAAGCACCACGCCATAGGTCGGTACCACTTTACAGGTCTAGTCATAGGGACCAGTATAGTAGTCTGCGAGATCCTGAACGGGCCAAGCACCACGCCATAGGTCGGTACCACTTTACAAGTCTAGTCATGGGGACCAGTATAGTAGTCTGCGAGATCCTGAACGGTGCGCAGCGGATACACGACCCCGAGTTCTCGACCGAACGGGCCAAGCACCACGCCATAGGTCGGTACCACTTTACAGGTCTAGTCATAGGGACCAGTATAGTAGTCTGCAAGATCCTGAACGGGCCAAGCACCACGCCATAGGTCGGTACCACTTTACAAGTCTAGTCATGGGGACCAGTATAGTAGTCTGCGAGATCCTGAACGGGCCAAGCACCACGCCATAGGTCGGTACCACTTTACAAGTCTAGTCATGGGGACCAGTATAGTAGTCTGCAAGATCCTGAACGGGCCAAGCACCACGCCATAGGTCGGTACCACTTTACAAGTCTAGTCATGGGGACCAGTATAGTAGTCTGCGAGATCCTGAACGGGCCAAGCACCACGCCATAGGTCGGTACCACTTTACAAGTCTAGTCATGGGGACCAGTATAGTAGTCTGCGAGATCCTGAACGGTGCGCAGCGGATACACGACCCCGAGTTCTCGACCGAACGGGCCAAGCACCACGCCATAGGTCGGTACCACTTTACAGGTCTAGTCATAGGGACCAGTATAGTAGTCTGCGAGATCCTGAACGGTGCGCAGCGGATACACGACCCCGAGTTCTCGACCGAACGGGCCAAGCACCACGCCATAGGTCGGTACCACTTTACAGGTCTAGTCATAGGGACCAGTATAGTAGTCTGCGAGATCCTGAACGGTGCGCAGCGGATACACGACCCCGAGTTCTTGACCGAACGGGCCAAGCACCACGCCATAGGTCGGTACAACTTTACAGGTCTAGTCATGGGGACCAGTATAGTAGTCTGCGAGATCCTGAACGGTGCGCAGCGGATACACGACCCCGAGTTCTCGACCGAACGGGCCAAGCACCACGCCATAGGTCGGTACCACTTTACAGGTCTAGTCATAGGGACCAGTATAGTAGTCTGCGAGATCCTGAACGGTGCGCAGCGGATACACGACCCCGAGTTCTTGACCGAACGGGCCAAGCACCACGCCATAGCTCGGTACCACTTTACAGGTCTATTCATAGGGACCAGTATAGTAGTCTGCGAGATCCTTAACGGTGCGCAGCGGATACACGACCCCGAGTTCTTGACCGAACGGGCCAAGCACCACGCCATAGGTCGGTACCACTTTACAGGTCTAGTCATAGGGACCAGTATAGTAGTCTGCGAGATCCTGAACGGGCCAAGCACCACGCCATAGGTCGGTACCACTTTACAAGTCTAGTCATGGGGACCAGTATAGTAGTCTGCGAGATCCTGAACGGTGCGCAGCGGATACACGACCCCGAGTTCTCGACCGAACGGGCCAAGCACCACGCCATAGGTCGGTACCACTTTACAGGTCTAGTCATAGGGACCAGTATAGTAGTCTGCGAGATCCTGAACGGTGCGCAGCGGATACACGACCCCGAGTTCTCGACCGAACGGGCCAAGCACCACGCCATAGGTCGGTACCACTTTACAGGTCTAGTCATAGGGACCAGTATAGTAGTCTGCGAGATCCTGAACGGTGCGCAGCGGATACACGACCCCGAGTTCTTGACCGAACGGGCCAAGCACCACGCCATAGGTCGGTACAACTTTACAGGTCTAGTCATGGGGACCAGTATAGTAGTCTGCGAGATCCTGAACGGTGCGCAGCGGATACACGACCCCGAGTTCTCGACCGAACGGGCCAAGCACCACGCCATAGGTCGGTACCACTTTACAGGTCTAGTCATAGGGACCAGTATAGTAGTCTGCGAGATCCTGAACGGTGCGCAGCGGATACACGACCCCGAGTTCTTGACCGAACGGGCCAAGCACCACGCCATAGCTCGGTACCACTTTACAGGTCTATTCATAGGGACCAGTATAGTAGTCTGCGAGATCCTTAACGGTGCGCAGCGGATACACGACCCCGAGTTCTTGACCGAACGGGCCAAGCACCACGCCATAGGTCGGTACCACTTTACAGGTCTAGTCATAGGGACCAGTATAGTAGTCTGCGAGATCCTGAACGGTGCGCAGCGGATACACGACCCCGAGTTCTTGACCGAACGGGCCAAGCACCACGCCATAGCTCGGTACCACTTTACAGGTCTAGTCATAGGGACCAGTATAGTAGTCTGCGAGATCCTGAACGGTGCGCAGCGGATACACGACCCCGAGTTCTTGACCGAACGGGCCAAGCACCACGCCATAGGTCGGTACCACTTTACAGGTCTAGTCATAGGGACCAGTATAGTAGTCTGCGAGATCCTGAACGGTGCTCAGCGGATACACGACCCCGAGTTCTTGACCGAACGGGCCAAGCACCACGCCATAGGTCGGTATCACTTTACAGGTCTAGTCATAGGGACCAGTATAGTAGTCTGCGAGATCCTGAACGGTGCGCAGCGGATACACGACCCCGAGCTCTTGACGGAACGGGCCAAGCACCACGCCATAGGTCGGTACCACTTTACAGGTCTAGTCATAGGGACCAGTATAGTAGTCTGCGAGATCCTGAACGGTGCGCAGCGGATACACGACCCCGAGTTCTTGACCGAACGGGCCAAGCACCACGCCATAGGTCGGTACCACTTTACAGGTCTAGTCATAGGGACCAGTATAGTAGTCTGCGAGATCCTGAACGGTGCGCAGCGGATACACGACCCCGAGTTCTTGACCGAACGGGCCAAGCACCACGCCATAGCTCGGTACCACTATACAGGTCTATTCATAGGGACCAGTATAGTAGTCTGCGAGATCCTTAACGGTGCGCAGCGGATACACGACCCCGAGTTCTTGACCGAACGGGCCAAGCACCACGCCATAGGTCGGTACCACTTTACAGGTCTAGTCATAGGGACCAGTATAGTAGTCTGCGAGATCCTGAACGGTGCGCAGCGGATACACGACCCCGAGTTCTTGACCGAACGGGCCAAGCACCACGCCATAGGTCGGTACCACTTTACAGGTCTAGTCATAGGGACCAGTATAGTAGTCTGCGAGATCCTGAACGGTGCGCAGCGGATACTCGACCCCGAGTTCTTGACTGAACGAGCCAAGCACCACGCCATAGGTCGGTACCACTTTACAGGTCTAGTCATAGGGACCAGTATAGTAGTCTGCGAGATCCTGAACGGTGCGCAGCGGATACACGACCCCGAGTTCTTGACCGAACGGGCCAAGCACCACGCCATAGGTCGGTACCACTTTACAGGTCTAGTCATAGGGACCAGTATAGTAGTCTGCGAGATCCTGAACGGTGCTCAGCGGATACACGACCCCGAGTTCTTGACCGAACGGGCCAAGCACCACGCCATAGGTCGGTATCACTTTACAGGTCTAGTCATAGGGACCAGTATAGTAGTCTGCGAGATCCTGAACGGTGCGCAGCGGATACACGACCCCGAGCTCTTGACGGAACGGGCCAAGCACCACGCCATAGGTCGGTACCACTTTACAGGTCTAGTCATAGGGACCAGTATAGTAGTCTGCGAGATCCTGAACGGTGCGCAGCGGATACACGACCCCGAGCTCTTGACGGAACGGGCCAAACACCACGCCATAGGTCGGTACCACTTTACAGGTCTAGTCATAGGGACCAGTATAGTAGTCTGCGAGATCCTGAACGGTGCGCAGCGGATACACGACCCCGAGTTCTTGACCGAACGGGCCAAGCACCACGCCATAGGTCGGTACCACTTTACAGGTCTAGTTATAGGGACCAGTATAGTAGTCTGTGAGATCCTGAGCGCTGAAAAACAAACACCTGTAAAGTGGTACCCAATAAAGAAAACTTTCTTTCTTTCTTCGGTACAACAGTCATAGGGAGTGTAGTACCACGGCATCAACCTCATATGCCAGCACAAACTGGCATGTACATATTATTTGAATTTCAAATAGTTCCTGTCTCTGTCACGGAGTGGAACAAACATTTTTAGATTCGTTATCGAAATCGCAGTGGCCACAGCAAGGCGCTGTAAGTTCGGAGATTAAAACTATTATCTTTCAGCTATTTAATATCTTTATTCATTTATTTATTTATATAAATAAATAAATAAATATCTTTAACACATTCCGGTCCGCCCATTAAACAGACCATGCGCGCGAGGCCAGAAAAAACTATAAGACCCGACGCTCGGGCACATTTTCACACTTATAATGTCAGTACCCTTAGTCCTAATAGCAGGACTTCCCGCGATCGATGTGGTTTTCGAATACTAAGTTTATTTTTCTTCTTTTGACAGATACCAGCAAAATCGCTGCCTACATCGAATCGTTCAGGCTCGGTTGCCCACCCCATGCAGGTATGATATAGCGGCGACATAAACACATCATCTGTGAAATTTTCAACTGATACAGCCTGCAGCAGCTATAGATACAGCCTGGTGACAGACGTACAGACATATAGACGCGGAGTTTTAGTAATAGGGTCCCGTTTTACCCTTTGGGTACGGAACCCTAAAAAACAAGTAAATGGGATAAGGCCAAGTGAATGATGATATTGAAGCTAGAATTTTTGTTTTCATCGTTTTGTATCCGTTATCGGTGGTATATGCAAATAATTATTATACTCGGTGAAATTTCGTGATACATACCTACAACTTAGAAAAGTTGAAAAACGACATTTTCATTTCAAAGTCCAATATCTCAAAAACGGCTGAATAGATTTTCATGAAACGTGGCTATGAACACTCGGGATAAAATTATCTGACAAAAAAAACCGCACTCAAATCGGTCCATCCGTTTGGGAGCTGCGATACCACAGACAGATATACAGATACACAGACACGTTAAACTTATAACACCCCTCTCTTTGCGTTGGGGGTTAAAAAAAACTAATGTGAATCTATCCATGATTCTGAGACATTTTTACGAGCAAAGTATAAAATAACTGGTCATTTTTTGGCATACCTAATACAAAGTTGATCCAGTTGTCCAGAATCATGAATAGAATTATGAATATAATTCACATTCTGCTATTTCAAATCAAATCAAATCAAAACATTTATTGGTGACAAACACAACACAGATAATAAAAGAAATAAAATAAAAAAGCACATTTTGCTTTGCCACGAAATGTTTGTATCACGAATTAAATTTCATCCTGTACACCTCTTTTATTCGTAGAGCTACGGTAGCCTAGTGGTTCAGCCATGCGGCTGTCAAGCGGCGGTCGTGGCGTGGGTTCGAATCCCGGCTCGTACCAAAGAGTTTTTCGGAACTTATGTACGGAATATTTACCGTTAGCTTTTCGTGAGGAAACCGGTCTAATCCCAATAAGGTCTAGTTTTCCCTGTCTAAAACTAGTGCCTCTGCCTCTTGGGATTAGGTGTCAAAGCGGACCCCGGGCTCCTTTAGGGGCACAACCGGGAATGACGCTAGGAAGATGATGATACCTCTTTTGTTCCAGGTGGAGGCATCGGCATGGAGCGAGTAGTGATGCTGTACCTAGGTCTCGACAACATCCGGAAGACGTCCATGTTCCCACGTGACCCTAAGCGCGTTACACCCTAGATCTTCGCTTTGGTCTAGCCTGGCTAGACTCCGCAGTAAGCTGACAGAGTGTATTTAATAAAACATTTTCTATTTGAGTTTTCCTTACTTAAATATTTTAGTGTGATAACGACCATACAAGGTAAAGGTTGCGGGAGTCCGCTGGATGCGGGTGGCGCAGGACCGGTCACTTTGGCACTCTTTGGGGGAGGCCTATGTCCAGCAGTTGACGTCTTTCGGCTGATATGATGATGATGGACAACCATAAATTCAGTTTCTAATTTTTTTATTTTATTCAACGCGGTGGCAAACAAGCGCACGGCCCGCCTGATAGTAGGCGGACACCGCAGCCTATAGACGCATGCAACTCCAAAGGAGTAACATGGGCGTTGCCGACCCTTGATATGTTTGAGGATTCGCCGTGTTGACAGCTGAAGTAACAAATTCCCTCGCTCTCAACACAACGCATCCCCGGGAGCTCTGCTGATTAAGAGTCGCCAGGACGCTCAACTCTCCGTACAAAAGTAGTTTGGTTCTCATATTAAAACGGCATGTACTCCAGGCAAAATACGGTTTCGCCAAACATTAATTTATAATAGCCTGTGTTTTTTTTCTCCGTCATAAATACATATTTTAAGATACTCTATTTACGAATCTTACAAACTTTCGACCCGAAAGTAGGTATAAAAAAATACTGTCAAATATACGCCGATTTTATTAATTAAAATTAATAATAGTTGTCTATAATCGTCAACACAACAATATTATTGTCTTTAACCTGTAAACAATGAAATCCGACATTTTTTTTACATGTAAAATCAATATATTAACAAAATGCATGGCTTGGGTGACAGGTGACAGAAGTTGGTAGAAAAAAATTGTAATAAGTAGTACTTTGATTTGATTCTCATAAAAATAATTGATGAACCTATTTTGCTAAAAATCGTATAGATTTTTGTTTAGAATTGCATATAAATACATTTACTCCAATAAACTATCGGTAAATATATTTATAGGACCAAATTGTGTCCAAATTTAATTTAACTATATAGATTATTAAAGTAGTACACGAATCCTACAGAAAAAAGGTTTATGTAAAGCATAATACACATTTGAATAGTCCTGTTTAATTCTACAATTGAACTTGAGCTCTTTCCGCGTGTGTTAACGATCACATTCGCTCGCAACGGCGGCACGCAACGAGTCCTTTTCTGTGACGCGAAGTAGATAGATACCTACATTACCTACGCAGATTATTTGTAATCATTTATATCGTCTTCGAGGAGAATGCGACTATTCACGGTGTAATAATGGCGTAAGCGGGAAACGCGCTAACAATTAATGAAATAAACATATTTTAGTGAAAACATGCCAAGAATTTAGTACATTTCTATGTTTGGTGTCTCAATGCTTCATAATTATTTACTGATAAATGTCATCATTATAAAACAGTGACGACAATTTTAACAGGTGATTTCCTACTTAAAGTAGTTAATTTCCCACTTAATCTGCGTAGGTAGTACACAGACCACTTAACCTAGGTTAAGTCGTCTGTGAGTTTGTAGTACAAGATCCATCTGCACATCATTGTAGTAACGGAAGTAGGTACTTTATTATTGGAATGGATAAGAAAGAACACGCTGCTAAAATACTGCTTAGCTGCTATAGCTATACAGAGTGGAAAAACCTATGGGCCCTGAAAGAAAACCACCGTAAATCCATAACATCAGTGGCGTGCACCACGTAAAGGCAGATAGACACTGCCTGCCCTACTCAAATCTGTGATATTGTTTTACCCAAAGGGTAAAAACGGGACCCTATTACTAAGGCTCCGCTGTCTGTCTGTCTGTCTGTCTGTCTGTCCGTCTATTGTAGGTAGTTTGGGCTAATTTGGTTTATTTTTACTAATCATATGTTTAATCTTGGTGAAAATTTAAAGTCAGGCATTAATATATGTACAAAAAAAGGGCATAAATATCTGTGTACGCCTCTATGTCAGTTTTTATCCTTACTCTGGTACAAATATTAATATCCCTGACTGGTAAATTCGATTTTCAGCTACGTTACGAGTGTATCGACTCGATAAAAATGCAATACTTGAGTACCATTTGGTTTTGGTATTCGATGGTTATTCTCGCCAGTTCCCACCAATTTGCTAACACTAGTAACGGCTGTGAATTGTTTCCTATGGAACTGGACTGAGAAAAGTAACCCTAAGTAAAACCATTATTGTCCGCTAATCTAACTTTTTAAATTTGCTTACTAATATTAAACTGACAAAGGAAAAATTTCACACTGCCAACCACCACTAGACTCTGTTCTGTAAGCAAACTTGTGACATAAAAAAAAAACGATGGTACTATACCTATGTGCGGTTAAACATAGTGCTCGAACGGCTTGTTTAAATGGCATGTTTAAAAAATAAAAAGGCGGCAAATTACCTATTATTTAATTGATTACCTTGTATTTATTTTTATTTTAATATTTCCTCGCATCGTCTGAGAAACGCACTATACAATCCTCGGCCGGAACATGGATTGCTGGACTCGTTGTATCCGGCCTCGTCTACGACTCGGCCGTTTACCCCAATCTCGTCTACTCCAAGCAAAATACGGTTTTGAAAAACATTAATTTATAATAGCGTTTTTTTTGTTGATTTCATTTGAAAATGTTATTCTAAGATGATTTGGTCAAGAATCCGACCAACTTTCCACTCGGAAGTAATTATGTAGATTTCAATGAAGCATGCATTATCTTTTTTTGTACGATTTATCTTGAATATTATAGAGCAAATGTAAATGAACCAAAATTAAGACAAAAACATTTATTAATATTTTTACTGACTTTTTAGAAGAACTTATCATTTTTTCGATGTCTGAAATTTTGTCGGATTTTGTCGCTGGGTAACTATTTAGTTGATAATATATCCGTTTTACATAAAAAATAAGCTATTATAAATTATTTCCAAAATTGACATTTTTTCCATACAAGTTGTCAGTTCATTGCCTGGACTAGTCCAGCAATCCCTTACTTCACTGCCTCTGCAGTAATGTACTATTATTCAAAATAACACACGTATAGTCTGGCCAGGGAAAGATGAGCCTATATTGTTTGCATATTTAGCAAGTAACCAAGTAAGAAAATCTCAATGAGAACAACGTTTACGTTTACACATTCCTATATGACTATGACGTAAGAAGTTTCATTATATTTTGCAAAAATGCTTCACAAGACGACGTTTGGGATGAAATGGGTAACTCTGGGTAGGTTGGGTCACAGATTAAAGAATACAAGTACAGACACCCAATCTCATAGAGCAAAAGCGTACCGTCCTAATGTAGGCAATTCTGTATACAATTTTAGTCCCGTAGCTACACCAGTAGATGCAGTATCCGAGCTACCACGGCTATGACGCTGTCAGCCTTTAGTAATACATTGAGATATCACCAGATGGCGTTGACTTCCCGGGCAACAAATAGAGTATTTTTGATTTTTTCGATATAAAAGTAGTATTTTAGAGGCAATATTACACATCACACAAAAATATACATAACTAAATGCTCAGAGCCTGTGGTTCCACAGAACTTTCGCGACCCGTGATGGCGCCATCTAGTGACAGTACCCAATAATACGTAGCAAGCTTGAAAGCTCACTCGTATAGTACGAGTTACATGGATTTAGTATCAATTTTATTGCATTTACTAAACTTATAAAATATATCTTTATTGTATGTGCGGAAGTATGTTTGTGATATAATTAAGGTAACTTGAATTTATTAAGGTGTAAAAATCATTCTATCTTCACGATTACTGGTTCAAATGTTTCGCTCGGTACCTGTGTCGCCATCTATGAGTTCTTTTTTGTATCAATTATACGTTGTTCTAGTTGGGAGGCCATGGTTGGGTAAACACCATCTCTAGGCAGGGTGTTCTTTAAATAAATCGATACTAAATAATTACAACATTTGGTTTATCAAGTTATTTCTTCCGACCTGACCCTTACTTATACAGTACATATGTAAATATTAAGTTGTAAAAAAGTGTTCGGTTCTGGCGCTTCGCCGGCCGCTGCCACGGCACGCTACGCTCGCTCGGCTCGCGCGATGTAGGGTCGCAAACTCGCAGTTCACCTAAAACTCCTCCTCGCTTCGCTCGTCGTCGTACCTACACCGACCTGCCTTAGTCTCTGTAAAACTACTTTGAATTTCATTCAAAATGAACATTTGACTAAACGTATGAAATGCGGAAAGTAATGCTGGATAAGTCAAAAATTGGCTATGAAACAAAAGTTGTAACAAAGCTCAAAAGACTGTAGTGGTAAAAGTTTTTCGGACAACTGACACATTTGGATAACATCAAATGGTACTTAAATGAAAAAAGTAATGAATTGTATATTCGGAGAAGTCATAAAAATACGAAAAGTTTTCGGACAAAAGATATTCGGTCAATAAATTTTAGTGATTGCGATAGTAAATTGTAATTCAAATGTAATTCGGGCTAAAACTAGGTAAATTAAATTTAAATAGTGTTTAATTCATGATAATGAGAGCGAGAGAATGAGCTGTCTTAAGGGTTTCCCTTCAGGTTCCATAGATTTTTTCACCCTGTATATTATCTAACGTGTAATATTGGGCATAATAAAAATCAAATAATAGGTAAGGGTATAAATCTCTCTAGTTTACTATTTTAACGAATTTTGCTCTATTACAATTACTACACGCCCACAATCTGTCTGCTTTGCGCAAAGGTTGACTGGTAGAGAATGCTTACGGCATTAAGTCCGCCTCTTGTACGATAAGTTGTCCTTAGTGCAATAAAGACTAAATATATAAATAAAACTGAACCAAAAAAGAAATTAATGTAAACAAAGCAAGCATCTTCCTCTAGTCTTAAAAAGTCCATCACAAACTACATAATATACACGTGTGCACAATCTTTGAAGTCCTTTTTTCCAACTTCCACTACCTACGTCAAAGTTCAAAGTTAAATTGCATAGGTATCTTCATCCCACGCTCGTCAGTGTCACTCATTGATAAATAAATAAAAATACTTAAATATTTTCATAATTCGTTTCACAACGAGTATATTAAAATTTAACTACTATCAACAACTAGATCTTAGACGCGTTAGATGGTTTCGCGAATCGTTGCGATTCGTGCGGTACCTACCTAGTATGTAGTACCTACGCGGCGAGCGGGCGGCCGACCAATCACGTTAGCTCTGCGGCTCGCGCGCGGCATTTTTAAACCTATTTTAACAGGTGTTTGTAATAACATTACTTGCAACCGATTTTATAAGGGGATTCGTACATTATTCGATGAAAAATAGCTTATAATGAAAATCCCAAAAGTAACTGATCAATTTGCATTTTTTTAAATAGTTAAACAGCATTTAACCCCTAAAATCCACCCTCCGTTGTTGTTTAGTGTGCGATTCGTTTCTAATGTTTGTGTCCACTACATTCATCAAAGAATGTAGGAACCTACAGCCAATTATTATTTTTGGACACGGAAATATGGTAAATGAATAAAATGTTAGGGATCTACTAAATAGAAATGTAATATTCGGAAACATTTTTTGCCTGATTTATCATCAAACTTATAGAGGAAATATTAATTTATCAAAACAAAGAATAAAAAATGAGTTCATTTTTTTTTCCGATTTTACAGGAATTTATAAATTTTCAATTATTTATTAAAATATCTAAATCACAAATATTTTGTCGGATTTAGTCTCGTCGTTATTAATACAATTATAATTTATCTGTTACGCAGAAAAAAAAAGCTATTATAAATTATTTCCATTTCGCCATACTAGCTGACCCTATTTTGCCTGGAGTAATGCTAGAATAACATGAAACTGTATACACAATAGGATCAGCTATATCCAGGTCTGCGTGAGCTAAACTACGTTTGTATGGGAAGCCGATTTGTGTCCAGCATTCTGCGGACTCCGCCATGGCAACGTCGCGGGCAACCGTATACACACAAAACATACAGAAATGTATGGAGGTTAAGAGTCCGCAGTAAGCTCGATTCTCCATACAAACGTAGGTTCGCTCTTTTTTAAAACTACGTGCTGGATTGTAACGAAACTTTGCATGTACAATGACATGAGGTATATCCAGGTCTGTAATTAGTTCATGTAGCTTCAGATACTATAGTAAAAAAAAATACAGCGAATTTAACTATTTCATACTAAACTTGTTTTTGATGTATTTCGTTTGTTTTATAAACTGGAACCATATAAACTAATTACAGACATAGATATACCTCGTGTCATTGTATATGAAAAGTTTCATCACAATCCAACGCGTAGTTTAAAAATGAGAACGAAACTCCGTTTGTATGGGAAGGTGAAATTCGGCCGAGCTTACTGCGGACTCTTACTCACTTGTTGACGCTTAGCTACCCTGTATGTATCGTCCTCATGGCTCATGGCGTGGTCGTCGTGACAGGACTAAGGATCTTTAAAGCAGCAGTAGAAAAACAACTTCTGTGAAAATTTGAACAGTCTAGCTATTAAACGATATGATACAGAGAAAGAATCTAATGGAAAAATAAACCATCTTCGTCTGTAGCCCCCGACAGGATTCGAACCTGCGACCTTTCTATTAACGCTAGACTGCTCTACCAACTGAGCTACGAGGACAGTGACGGAAGTTGTATATTTTTCAATTACATTCCCGCTAAGACTAGCGCCCTCTCTGTATCATGTTATAGACTTGTTTCACAGCCTTGGCACCGCCTCTAATGGGCGAGCTATGCGCCCGCTCCAATCTAATCGAACCACATCAGGTAGTTTCGGACTAGCGAGAGAGATGGCGCTGGTGTACAGTTCGTGATAAGGGTATTTAGTCTCGCTATTGCTGATACGCAGACAGCCGGAAGGACAGCGGAAGCTTAGAAACAGGGTTCCGTTTGATATCCTTTGGGAACTCGACTCTAAAAAATATCTAGTTGAATTCCTTGACCCCAAATATGTACATTTAGACACAAGTTTGTGATTCTACGTTATTTAGAACTCGAGATAAATGATATACGTATAATTCAAAATGGCCGCCATAAAATTAAAGATGGCCGACGGAGGAGTTGGTTCCTATTAAAAACTTAAAGCTATGGACTTAACAAGTACCTGAAAAAATTTGGTGCTTTTGTCCAGCGTGTCCACATTATCACCTGAAACAGTTTCAGGTCTGACGCCGTTTTTATGTAATGACGCCGGTAGCTGTCATTCCATAGACACTTGTCAAACTTTCCATACGGTCAGATTTTAACGAACACCACTTACGATTACGGACGGTTTGGTTAAACCCATACTCCGTAAGCCCACTCCAATACACCTACGTCTCATAACAACATGATAAAATGCATGGCAGCTTAACCTCAAGAGACCCGGCACAGACAAACGCCACATGGGAATGTGGCCTGTATCGACGTCGAGTCCGTTATTACGCTAAGGCCACGGTCTCCTATAAATCACGCCGTACGCTGTGTCACAACGCTTACTATGGAGATGTACTGATGTGGTCGTCGGCCAGTAGTAAGCGTTGTGACGCAGCGTACGGCGTGATTTATAGGAGACCGTGGCCTTAGAGGTTACGCTCCCCGGTGACCGAAGAGCATGGCCGACAGAGGGCAGACCTTTTATGGTTGACTAAGATGTTCTTGGGCGCGTTGTAGTCGCGATCGCGCCGTTGCAGTCTGGACAGACGCCGCGACGCAGCCGATGGTCGATCTTGAGACAATGGAACGTGCCGTCCCTCTCGTTGCACGCGGAACACGCTTTGCTAGTGAACGCCTCGTTCACAACTTCCACGTTGATGTTTCGCCTGGAACGCAGCCTGCGCAATAGGTCGTGTCGAAATTTGCGTCCGGAGACAGAGGCCACGTTCATAAATCTAGATCTGGCCCCATACAACACGAGCACGCGGTCGGAAGGAGCGCCGCCCAGCTGCGCTACCACGAACTTCAAAGTCGAAGTTCGGGTATTTCCATCTCTATCGCACTCCCTTAATCGAGTGACAGGGATGCATGTATTACGAACTTCGACTTTCGAAGTTCGTGGTAGCGCCGCAGGAAGATCTCTCGCACGATCCTTTCGTTGACACGTGCTCCGTTCACGTACTTGTCAAATTTGAGTTAGCAGCTTAAAGTTCTAAACTTGGACGCCGTGTGCCAAGTACTTCCGGCCATTTCAGGACTGACACACTTAGGTTTACGCTCTCTACGATTAACCCTTAAATGCATAATGATGTATATATGCATCGTATATTTGATGGTCCGTGGCTCAATATGCAGCTATCCCAAATCACATTTATTACTTTTATTTAATAAATGTGACGTTTACGTGTTAGATTCTGAACGCACCCATAAACTTTTGATAGTTTTTTTTTTCTGTAGTGTCATATTTTCAATCTTTGGCGCGTAAGTTGCTACACTGGTTGCCGCGAAATTTACAAGTTCAAAATTTATTGATAAATATTAATAAGAACTGCAAGTAAAAAATATTTCTGAAAAGGATAAAAGGTAAGTGTAATGTATATTATTAACAGGTTTGATAATAATAGTATAGTTTTCCGAAAATTTGTGTTTTATATGTGATGCGTAAATACATCACCATGCAAAATCGGTTGTATTAGAATTTACTTTATTGTTTCGTTCTTTGTATAGTCATTGAAAAGTTTTAGAATGAAACAAATCTATATTCGTGTCAACAAGACCCAGCTCGTCCGCAGAATATAACATGCAGAGACATCCAACAATTTATAGGCATTATTTTATTTATGTCTGTCCAACGATTTCCGAGTGTGCGGGCGTATTGGCACGAAAAATATGGTTACGAGCCTGTAAAAAGCGTTATGCCGGTAAATAAATTTGAGCTTATACGTAGTTTGCTGCATTTCAATGATAACACCAAACATTTGCCAAGAGAGCACCCAGATCACGACCGATTACATAAAATTAGACCAGTAATAGAGCATTTAAATGAAAGGTTTTCATCAATACCAGTGGACCAACGCCTCTCTATAGACGAGCAAATGTGCTCTACCAAAATCGCACACTTCCTCAAACAATATCTACCTAATAAACCTCACAAATGGGGATATAAGCTCTTCGTTTTGTGTAGTCTTATGGGTTATGCATACCGCTTTGAAATTTATTCTGGGCAAGAAAATAAAGATAGACCAACAGGTGAGCCGGACCTGGGAGTAACAAACAATGTGGTCTTACGTTTAGCAAGGGTGATTCCGAGGATGAGAAATCACATCGTATTCTTCGATAACTTCTACACTTCCTTGCCTCTGATTTATCATCTGGCAAAACAAGGAATACACTGCGTTGGTACCGTGCAGCAAAATAGACTTCCAAACTGTCGTTTACCGGATAAAAAAGAGATGTTGAAAGCAGCAGTTCCAAGGGGAACACATGAAGAAAGGATTACGCACTTTGACGGGGTTGACTTTTCGGTGACAGCATGGAAAGATAACAAGATAGTTACGCTTTTATCTGACTACATTGGTTCCTAGCCGATGGGAAAAACTGCACGTTATGATAAAAAACAAAAACTAAGAGTGAAAATACCTTGTCCAAAAATTGTGCAAGAATATAACATGCATATGGGTGGTGTGGACCTAATGGATAGCTATTTAGGCCGCTATAGCGTCAGGGTCAAGAGCCGTAAATGGTACTTACGATTATTTTATCACGTTTTGGACTTGGCCGTAATAAATTCCTGGATCTTAATGAAGAAGAATTGCATTGCAAAGGGTGTTCCTCAGAAACAATTACCGAATCCTGGTCATTTGGATTAACTTACGGCATCAAAAGAGGACGTCCAAGTAATGCTTCCATCGAAGAACAATTACAAGCCAAGAAACGAAAAGGTACTAGTCATCCTCTTCCAAGCGTAATGTAAGAAAAGATGGCGTTGATCACTGGCCTATGATTGCTACTAGTCTTAGGTGCAAAATACCTAGTTGCAACGGGACAACATCTTGGTCTTGCTCAAAATCTAATGTGCCTCTTTGTTTGAATCCAAGAAATAACTGTTTTACATATTTCCATCAATAATATTATGTAGAAAACTCCAGTGAGTCTCAAACATGTTCATTATTATTATTAAACGGGTCACTCTGCCAAAAGTAGCTCAACCTGTTTAGGGTCTATTTCGAAAAACTTAGTCATGAGCATTCGGCCGGATTCAGATTCGCAAAGCTACATTGTTCCGTGAACGGGAAAGACATAGGTATATAATTATTAAATTTTCTGTTTGCCCAAAGGTTGACTGGTGGAGAATGCTATTTGGGGTGAAGTCTATCTGTTGTACGTTAAGTTATTTGTTTTGTGCTATAAAGATACGAGAACAAATGTAATAATAAATTGCAGATTATAATTTTACTGTTAAATATGTAATCTATAGCGTTTAGACGTTAATGCATAGTGATGTATATATGCATCAAGTCTTTTTTGGAAAAAATATATGTTTTTTTAAATACTATGATTTTTTTCTTTATTTTTCCCTCAATCTATACAACATGACACATCTATTTCAATTTATTAAAAAGTTATCCAAAAAATCATGCATTTAAGGGTTAAAGGGCTAAATGATGCCACATGTCTCGTACTGTTGTCACATGCCATTAATATACCTACCCTTACAAATTTTGACCGGAAGTGAAGGTTTTTAAACTTTCGGCCAACTTTTTTTTCTTGCACATAAAGATAAAGATAATTTATTTGTCCAAACATGAACATTGCAACTTTCTCGACCTGCTGCCATGCATTTTATATGTTGTCATGAGGCGTAGGTGTATTGAGAGTGGATTTACGGATTACCATCCTTACGACAGCGCACGCCATTGCCACAACAACTTGCGACGTGTTTAGGTGGTCTTGGCGTCCAAAAGGGTAAAAATAGAATAGGATGAAAATAAAACCAAGCGAATACGAATAACCATTATTATAATACAATATAATTATCATCAAGTCCTCAGTTATCACAAACGCTAGGGCGAACCTTACTGATCGTACATCAATATTACTGTCAATATTATCGTACGATACCCACCTTTTGCAGATTCAATAATGACAATAATTGACAGATTTCGGCACTACAAAAAACCATTTCAGGCCAGCCGTGAAAAATGTCAGTCAAATGTCAGACTTATCCATACAAGTTAGGATACATGTATGACAAGTAATGGTCGATATAAACGCCTGTAAAAGGCATAAAGCAAAAGGCAGGAAGCGTACAAGATATTATTTACAACAGTTTAAAAACTACAACGAAAGTTACATAGGAACCATACTGATCTATTGTACAAGAAATATTGACAATAATATTGATGCATTCAGCACCAATCGACACTCAACATGATTGCAAACTTAAATCACTTAAAATTAAACATTAAATAACTATTCGCTTATTTAAAGTAAAAGTTAAATTACAGTAAAATTCAAAAATGCTTTGATTACAATTGGAATTTCCATGTGTTTTAAAGGAAAATGTGAATTTCACCGTTTTTTTTTACAATGTATATATATCTGTTTTTCAAACGTTCATACAAATGAAATGTAATCTAGTTTATTGTTTGTATGGAGGTTTACTTTTAAATTACTCAATAAATAATACTGGTAATTAAAGAAAAACAGTATAAATTACGCGTAAAAACTTAATAAAAATTAAGTAACCTCTTAAGTACCAGTTGATGTCTGCATCATTACCTTGATAAAAACAACGAATGTGTTAATGCCAACGACGTCTTAAGTGGTCTCAACCAGTTGCGACTAAAGATGTTCAAATATACAAGTCAGACCAGTATGTTGTCAAGTTCAACGTTTTTTTGCAACGAAAAATTTGGGGTAGTCGTCATAAGACGTTCAAATGCAGCTTGTCAAGATAGGGTGACAGCAAAACCTATGCCTTGTCATGACCACATGACAGTAACATGGGGTATAGGAATAGGAAAATGGTAAGGCGGTAATGGTAAGTGGTATGGCGTTTACAGTACAGTAAATGAGCAGAATTTAACAGAAAAGGCAATCTATGTTGAATATCACAAGATTACTTAGCAATTTGACTGATTCATTCAATGATGTAATATAAAAAAGAGGTAGATAATATAAGCACTCTAAATCTCAGCCAATTGTATGACCTTGCCTCAATGTCACAGACCCCGTATCATGGTCGCGATAAGTGACAGGATAGGAGCGTCGTCTCGTTCTATCGAACGGTGTCAGCCAGTGACGGACGCTCTATCTTGTCACTTATCGTGCGATAAGGCCCACCATGATACGGGGCCTGGACACGTATAAAGGTGTCTCAGCTGTCAGATTTGGTGGCCATTTTTATACACGGAATTTCATATAGACAAAGTATCTACCTACTTTTTATATTACATCATTGGATTCATTATTCAGTTTCTAGCAGTTACTTAATGATGCCATAGGAACATATTATAAATTGAAGGCTTGTGCTCAAAAATGAACCTGCATACCGGCTTGACATAGTTGTGAGTAAGGCCGGGTTGCTCCAACTTAAGATTACAGACCGATCAACGTTAAATATGGCGCCGACAGCTGTCCATTCCATAGAAACTTGTCGAACTTTCCGTAGGTTCAGATTACAACGAACACCGCTTTACAGACAGTGTGGTGCAACCCATCAAAGTACAGTATTTCACCAACTGACAATGCATAGTACATTTCTCGTTCGACAAGTAATGACAGCGGCAATGTACGACGAACTGCCACAATTATCAAGTTGATGAAACACACATGATACTCTGGACAGGCTATGGTAATAATAATACCACGTACGAGCGAGCTGGTAGCATACAAATCTCGATAAGTGTGACAGAAAGGGAAATATCATTCATTGTCCTTGTCATAGTTCTACTTTTTTTTATTTGCCACAACTGATTTAGTATGAAGTTGTGGCACATAAACCATTACCCGTCCAAATTAAGTAGGTTGTTTATGGCAAGTCATCAGCCATTTTAAGACCAGTTCTTAATTTAGCTGCATAGGAGCCTTTCCGTCCCTCGCTGTGGCATCACGTACTCTATTGTTGTAGCCTGTCCAGAGTATTATAGGTTCATGCATGGACAAGATAATAATTTTAAATGTCAAATAACTGCTACAATCTAAATGTCAAAACTGTCAATACGGGGTGGTCCAATCAAACCTCTTTACACACCATTCAATATTACATAGACAAATTTGAGATAAAAAATCTACCTATTAATAATTCTGTATGAAGCGTATGGACAAATCACTGTTCAATAAGTTGGAACTTTTAACCCTTTAAACGCTGCATAAGTTTAAATTAATGTTATTTAACCCTTTTCTGGGCCGTCACGTCAAACTCATTCAAATTAAAATTTATTTTAGATGTGAAATAAGGGTTAACATAATGTCATGTATGGAAGACAGAGCCAGTTAAAGGGTTATTAACCACAAATTTCTCAGAGAAATGTCCAATTAAATAAGTAGTATTAAAAGTTTAACTTTTAATTTATTACGATTAATTATAAACAGTTTTATATAAGTACCAGACACATTCGATGATATATTAAGCTACATTGACATCATAATTTTAAGTATAGTCCAATCAATAAGGAAATGGATTCTAACAACAATTCCTCCATCGTGAAAATCTATATGTAATTGACACTGACCGATATTATGGGAATTATAGTGTTATCATTGGGATTATTTATCTTAAATAAGTACAGAAATCCATTTTTTTTGTAAACCCATTCAATGTCAATTTTAACACCTGCGTTAGAGCGCTACGGGCGCCTTTCGCTACATATGGAGTTAAGCTGCTACGGACTACGGCGTAGAACTACCAGCGTAGCGTAGCGGTGAATGAGTCAAGTATCTGAGAAATTATGTATACACTTTTAAGTATTCGAGTTGAGCTATCTTGTGTTTCTACACAACTAAGTACATCACATTTTTATTTTATAATAGATTATGATAATTTCTATACAGATGTAGTATGAGCATAACATATATAAAGTTTTACTTAAATTATACAACTAACCTATTTTTTTTGCCTTGATCAATTACATAATTATTTATTCGAAGAAAGAGACAACAAATGTAAATCAACAATATGTGTATTATGCTCCTACTACATTTAATTTGATAATCCTTATTACCAAGATTTTAGGAATATTTTCCTACCCAATCACTTTTTTAGCATGATAAGAAACACAAACATCAAAGTACTGCAAAGATACGCTTTTCTTACAGACTTTGGGCTCACTTTAAGTTACAAGTAACTTTTCTTGGTTTTTGCATCTATGTTTTTGAAGATGACTGATAATATTCATAGAATATTATAATATCAGTTTAAACATGCATAAGGCCGAGAACCGTATTATTATTGTAATCTTTACAATATTGTGGATATGGTATCCACTTTATAATTTTAAACCATAGGCTTTAGGTTAGGTATCTTTCCAAGTCATTGTGCAACTGGTCTGCGAAATGAAAATTGTCCTCTATTGTTTTTTTTTATCTGTATGCGATATTATCAATTTTCCTGCATTTTTCATTTTTTTTGTGAGTTATATTAGCACTATATCTATATCATAAATACAGTTCAAACTCACGTATTATACTGATATTTATTGTACTTTTTTCATTTTAGATTAGAATGAAAGTGGGTGTGCAGATTGAATTACTTGTTCTATACAATCATCACACAATTATTGACATTGTCTGACATAAATTAACTCAGTGGAAGTACAACATTTTAGGGTAATATTGTATGTACCCATAATCACAAGCTCTTCCAAACTACACTATTATCCAATTTTGAAGAAAAATATAACCTTGGGGCGCCCAGCACGCAAAAACGAACAGTGAAATTTGAAGTTTCTAAAATGGAATTCATTTGAATTTTCATCAACTGACACGGCCTTTTAAAAGGCGTGTGGGCGCCACGAGGATCAACAAGCATTTGAAACTCACAAGTTTGAAACGTAGTTATTATATAGTTACAATACACATAGATTTAGATAATTATATAAAACACTGATAGGCCTAGACATTGTCCTGTATGATGAATTTACACTCAGGTTTTACTTAATATTAATAGCACTTTAAAACACTTATCAATGTACGTCCGGGGAAGTGTCCATTTTGTAGAAGACTTGAGAGTTGTCAAATTATCTCTGTGTGTTTAGACAGTCGCTTATTTCTGAGTAAAATTCGAGAGACCAGGGTCTTATATATCAACGTATAATGGCGATTAGTCGTATATTGTTCAGATAATGGATCAATAAGTAACAATGCCGTGTAGCGATTTTTACATGTTCACTAAGAAATGTATGCCGCATATTGGCATTGTCATTTGACAATGACAAACACTTACTATCCACGGGGTGAATTGTCTTGAGACTGACTATATTGCATACATTTCTGGGAGTCAATAACAACTCGTCGCGCACGACTCATGTCTTGTCTCACACGAACTGTGGTATCTGGGCTTGACAAGCACAAATGGTCGCTTGACCTATAACGACTGGCAATTTAACCTGTGCCTTTTTAGACATAATCATAGCTTAACTTCGTAGAACTCACTGGTTCAAATATTACAAACAAAAAAAGCAAACGGTTTAAATATTACATGGACCCCGGACACTTCACTTCACTTTCACTGCACTTCACTTCATCCAAACAGCGACTTTAGATCCTCCTCATACAGCGCTATGACCAGCATGATGCCAATGCCTGTGGCCAGCCCCATGAGCTGGAGTAGGCACTGGCAGAGCGTGCCCTCGTTGCTGTGCGATGTGCTCAACTCGGGCATCTGCGGACAAGAATATTATTAGTATTAGGTTTTAGAATGGACAATGTCTGCGTGATACAAAGAACACGGGCGCCGCAGGGCAAAATATAGCCTATTTACATTAGGTGAAAGAACTTTTGAAATGTTTTTCTGTCCTACGAACTTATGTTCGCATAGGGAACGCTCAGAGCTGGACTAAGTACATACAGCCCCACATGTCGGGTACAGTATGTTGGCTGACACCATACCGGCGAGACTTAACGTTGAAGACAGTATGTTAGTAGCCATATACGCCTCGGTACACCTTAGAGAGATACACTCCAGTCTCGGATCCAAGATGTTGGTTTGGCTTGATTACGTTTGGCTGGTTGAGGAGCGGTTTTAGTAAGAACTTAGCAGCTCGTAGGGCGGGCTTGAGCCCCTTGCATCGTTAGATCCGCTAGTTGTTTTGCTACACTCACCATATCAACGAGTGCAATGTACAGGAACATGCCCGCTGCAGCTGCGAAGAGCCAGCGAGTGGCGTTGGGCGCGTGTCCCGCTAGCACGCCGCACACCATGCCGCCGAGGCAAAGAGCTGAAGACAGGATGTTGTAGCACACGGCGCGCTTGACGGACATGCCCGCTTTTAGGAGCACAGCGAAGTCGCCTGAAAGGATTAGTACATTCTGTTTACTATCACGAAAATATACACGTTCTAACACTCCGCCGTATTTCTAATTAGATAATGTGTGTTTCAGAACTAAAAGTGCAGTTTTCTTTTAAGATATTTGTGAAAAGGTGTTATGGTGGAAATTCGGTCTATGCAAACAGATATCACAAAAAATCTCAAAACGAACATATTTTATAGGGTTTTGTATTCTTACCTAATTCGTGCGGTAATTCATGGCACAACACCGCGATGGCTGTTGAGAAACCGCCGGCAATGTTGGACGCAAACGCAGCACCTGGAAACAACAAAGATAAATAAATACGTATTAGGGGACAATCTTTCACAAATCGAACTAGACTCATTGTGAGTCTAAGAGACGTAAAGACGACTATTTGTTTATATATTTATGGCCGTATTCATAAACGTTCTATAAGGCTATTTTAACTAAAATGGTGTTAAAATTCGTTTGTCTGTGGCTTTGACATAATTATGTGTTCGTAAGGCAACATTTTATTTAGCAGAGGCATTTTAAGTTTTATGAATTATGAATAAGGGAGTTAGAATAAGAGATGGAAAAAAAATGACATATTGGTGAGATCTACGCGTGAAGTCGTAATACTTACTATTGTTTTTTTCTGTTGTCTGGCTTTAAGGAGTTACTAATGTTTTCCATAATTTCAATTGACATTACAGTAATGTTAGCCATAATCAGTTGTTCTAAATTCGATTTTATCAAAAACTGTATTTTTTTAGAAGTATTATAAAACAAGACCTCTATACAACGACTATTGTAATGATAGGTTCCAAAGAAAATCGCTTTTATAACAAATGATACCTAAGTAGTTATAGCACAATCAAATAGATCCCAACTAAAAGCATGTGATGATTACCTATTTTCAGAATAAGACAGTTACTTATTGATATGCAATGCAATCGATTGATAGGGTCAAAGGAAGGAAAACTGTAGCCACGTACAGAGACAAGGGACAACCACTAGAGACAAATGCAGGTCCCGCATTCTAGCGACTTCACCATTAACACAACACCACACACCTACATAGTGGTGTTATTATGTGGGTTTTTTTATACAACGACCCCCCCGTCCAGAAGAACCACAAGTGCGTAGCAGACCCTTCTTTGATTTGAGTTGAGGACTAGACACGAACGCGGGTCCCTAACTCTCAACATAACATCTTTGGGACATTACTCACCAGCGCAAGTGTTACTCACTCACCAACGTTAGTTGAACTACCCATTATGTAGTCCTTTAAGAATCGTTATTGTGAGTTATTTGTGTCTGAGGCCAACAATTGATTGACCGCGCTGCCGCCATGGAATATAATCGTGTGTTATTCAGAGAACAATGAAGAAAAAATATTTAATATACGTCTTATGCGCTTTGTGGCGCCTTAATCTCACATTGTTTAACGTACAATGATGTAGGGTCTATGCATACTTACATAGCAATATTACATATGCCTGTTAACTTTTCAGGGTGAAACAGCAGAACCGATTTATATAAACATTGGCATGGAGATAGTTCAGACCCTGGGAAGGATATAGGATAGTTTTTATCCCGGAAATTATCCCTTAAGGGATGAAAAAGGGAGTAGAAGTGTCTATGCGATACTTGATGCCGGGTCTGTTGGAAGTCTTATAGTATATATAATGTTAGCCCTTAACTTTGGCAATGTCTACAGTAAAGAAGCGTGCCTAACTAAATACTTATTGAAATTGTGAGTATCAAATATCCTTAGCACGTACAATTTACATCCAGTACTACGTAGAGTCAAGTGAGTTTTTGCACTTGACTGCACAGAACGGAGTAACGACACTTATTAATACGTCTAAATAAACAGTGACACGATAATATTTCAATGTCTCCATCATTGGTTATGCAGCATACACCATGACATTGGCCTTGTCAAGCTCCGTGCGTAACCAGGTCAGTCGTTGACATTCCGTGGCGGTTCGTCGCGGCCTCACCAGTCAAGGAGGTGGATACTCTAATTAGGTGTGGATGAATAATTTTGGGATGCCCTTTGGATTGTATAATGCACCTTCCTTTGATGGATCCGGATCCGATATAAATATTTTGTGGGAATCTTTGCAGCTTGGGCACATTAGATCAAATACACCACAGTGGCGAGGACTTGCTAGTCATGCTGTTTACTACCGGTTAAATATCTTTTTTTTTTTTTTTTTTTTAATTTATTGATTAAGACAAAACAATGAATATCATTATCATTACAAAGCCCATCTAGGCAAAACCTTGGAGAGGTTTGTGTGCCGATGGGGAGTTCTTATTATTCTTTTGATCTAATTTATAGCTAAATTAAAAACTAAGTATTTTAAGTAGGTTAGTTAGTGCAACTTAGTTTACAGAATATAGGTTACATTATTGCATTTTAAAAAGTGCATCTTTAATATTTTTCTTAATTTACAGCCTTTCACATATAAGTTTTGTACATGTTCAGGTAATTCATTTATTATTTTAGGCAGTAAGTATGAGTATTTTCGAGCACCATATATATTATATTTAGATAAACAAAATTGGCTTTGGGATGATAACTTTCTTAATCTAATACATCTTTTCTTAGCTTTGAGTTTTGTAACATTGTGATATTCTTCAATTAAGACAGCTAGTTTAATTTTTTTTTGTACAGGAAGTAGATTACAGTATTTAAATAGTTGTGAATAGTCGGTTACATAATGCTCTTTAATATTTTTTGGTACAATAGTTTTGAGTATTCGAATTTGTAGGTTGTATATTTTTTCCATATAGGTCTTAAAGGTTCTACCATAGGTACCCAGGGCGTATCCGATCACAGAGTCAGCGAGGGCTAGGTATAGCAGACGTAGGGTTCTGTACGGTACTTTATGCTTTAAAATGTATAATCTACTCAAGATAGCTCTCAGCTTATCGCATACGTAATTAACATGAGGTCCCCAGTTGAGCCTGTGTTAAAACAGTATTTTTCATGATTGGTCTTCACTTGTTTTTCCTTGCTAGGCTTTTATTACACTCAAAAGGGGAATCCTCACGGTGGTTAATACGATAAACACAATACCAAACTTCAAATTAAACGAAAAATAATGTTGCTGCGAGAAATATTCAAGCCTGCCACCTTATAACATACGTGGCCAGTCGCTGCTAACAACTGAGCAATCGGAACCAATTTCTCGGTGAGCGAATCTTTCAATCAGTTCCCTCTTACAATGCTTGTTTGTCTAGTTTCTATGGAATGACAACTGCCGGCGCCATAATTAGCGTTGATTGGTCTGTTCATCGTAAGCTTGCACCATCATTTCCACAAACCGGATGTTGACAGCCCACCAGTTGTTGACAGAGCACCTTGAATTCCTTTGGTTGGCTGCCTTTACAACCCTTAGAGAAGCGCACGTCAAGTTTACCCTTTAATTTGAAATGTATATTTGGTTAGTAGACACAATACCTATAGCCATCCCGTCGGTGAAGTTGTGCAGGCCGTCTCCCATGATGACCATCCAGGCTACGGAAGACATGCTGGATGGAGGGGCGTGGACGTGCCCGTGTGCGTGCGAGTGCCCGTGGTGGGCTCGAGAATGTTCCCTGGAACAAATTATATGCTATCTCTTTTGTGCCTAAGTAGGGTAGCCAAGCGGTAAGGCACGCGACTTTTAATATGCAGGTTGCGGGTTCAAATCCCGACTTGTTTAAATAAAACATCATGTATGAAATATCATTTGATATTTTTTGGGTTAAGGAAAGCATCATAAGGAAACCAACAGTCTAATCATAATAAGGGTTAGGGTCTAGTTTTCCCTCTGGGTTGGAAGGCCAGATGGCAGTAGCGTAAAGTGTCCACACCAAATCTTTGGATTAGGCCAAAAAACAGACTCTGGGCTCCTTTCGGGTACAACCGGGAAAAACGCTAAGAGGATCAACAGATATTGTGTGCCTGAGTTTTAATATGTGGTCGAAATCTAAGTTTTTCACACGATTTTAACAGTGGGGGAGCTAATGGAGTAAAAAAAGTGAATATTATAGAATGATATGTAACCTAGAATTGGGCCATTGGTAAGGCAAGATAACTTCAAATTTTGTTTATTATAATAGGGGTAAGACTTACCTCAAAATGACAGTATAACTATCGCCGTCCTTGAGATCTTTAGCACCATCCTCCTTATGTTTAATGTTGTTCATTTCCACCACTGCAGCCGGCTCAGCCTTCAGCAGCCAGTCCTTCGCTGTGGGCTCCTCCTTACCCTCAGCATTCAGGGCATTTGAGGAAACCACACTCACAGAATTATTCTGCTTCTTAGCCTTGGGACTGGGCGGGATCTGGCCGTCCCGCAAGTGATGGTCGTCATGGGTGTCAGTGTCAATTTCATCGTAGCAATACGGGTATTCTGAATACTTGTGCTTACAAGTTTTGGTTGTCGGGTCATTCTTTTCATCTTTCTTGAAGATTTTCATTAGTGAATTGGTCGTGGAGTTGGTTGTAGGGGCTTTGGAGCCGCCTGAGCAACCTCCGTCTGTGTCATCTTTCAACACACGGACTCTTGAGGGAAGTTTATCCTCCTCAAGCTTTTGACGACGTTTCCTCCATTCGACAACAACTGTCAGGCCCTTTTCAGTGAAATAGAAGAAGACTACCCCCAACATGGCGGCTAATCCTTTCCACATGCCATCGTTATGCGATGATGAGGGCGCTCCTAAAGACGTCCCTTGGTCGTGGTCATGTGGACTCATCGCGTGTGGCATTAGGTGCAGTAGCGCGTCACCACAGAGTGTGCCCACAGCCAACGCCACTAGGAACTGCAGTAAGTGATTGTAATACGTCTTATGCATTATAGGGATCACTGCCACACCTAGGAGACCGCAAGCACTGATGGCAGTGATACTTAGGAAGGAATAGAGCCAAACGGCGGACATGTTTTTGTTGTTGTCGTCTTTCTCATCAGTCACAGCTTTGAGACTCTTTGTATGTACTTTAGTATGTTTAACACAATCACGTTTTTCGGAACCAGGTTGTCCTAGTTTCTGGTAAAGTAGCACAGGACAGACGGCGCGTAGAGTTTCCTCTGTTATTAGTACGTCATGGTCGTGGCTTGGGTCTGTGTGTTTGTGGTCGTGTTCGTCCGCTTTTAAGCCGTTGTTTACGGCTGTGATTAGCTCTGAACTGTTTAGACACTGGAAGAATAAGAAATAATTAATATAGCTGTCGAAAGGACAATATGGGTGGATAAATTATCCTTAATTTTGTGAAATCTGCTATGCCAACCATTTTCCAGCCTCTTTCCGATATCCGATTGATGTGAAATTTTGTATATTGCTACTACTCGGAGAAGGTGGCTACAGCAACTCTCGAACTACAAGTGATCAATTCGTCATGCTCGGGCTCATTTGTTTGGGCCCTTTCAACTAATGGTGAATGATTGTACAAAAAAGTATCAACCATGGCATTTTTGACAGAATTTTATTCAGTCTCAGTTTCGAGAAAACTCAATTATAATCTATTCCCAGATTAGAAATACTTTCGGGGATTCCGTGTAGTTACTATTTATTGAAGTACTTAGACATATTATAATTGAAAAAACACTCACGTAAGCCGATTCGTAAACGGGCGGAGCAGTCTTCTTCTCGTAACCTCCCTGCACCAACTTAGACAGCTCCAACACATTCAGCATATCATTGAACCTCGTCAAATTCATCTCCATCCCATCCCCATTCCCATACTCATTGAAAATCTCTTTAATATACGTATCCGAGACCTCATCTAGGTGCCTCTTAGGTCGGTATTGTCTGATCTTCTGCAGTTTATGGTTGTATCTCTGTCTGGACTCTAGCTTTCGTTTCTCCGTCAAGTCTACGGGTAGATTGTACTCGTTTGGTTCGTAAGTGCGGATTTCCTTTGTTTCGACGTGTGCGCCGCATGTGTGCGCCGCACATAGGAGGCAGAACATGCATACGGTTACGAGGTGGTGAGACATTTTGAGCTAACACTAGTTTTGCTTAGCTTAAATGTTCCATTAGGGGTCACGCGCGAGATCTGCGGACAAAGAGAATGTTACATTAGTTATTGGTAATTTGGTAAACAGAAAACTTAACTCCGCAAAATCTAGAAGGAAGATATTAACTGTATAATTGGAAATGGTTGCCTCTTTTTTTGTTATTTCAACGATGTCTAAGACCCCCTACGTGCGTGCACACTGCGTCAAAATGCTTGTATGGAAATGTATTGAGGTCGTCATTATACTAACAATAACTTCACGCGCCCCACATCGAGCTTGTTTTGCATTGGAAAAATGTTATACTGGTTTCTGGAAAATCACAAACTAAACACTATGAATGCGTATATCACTAGAGATCGGAAATTCGGGAGCTTTTATACCTAAACTTCGACCCCAGTACCTACACCGCGTTGTTGTTGAGTAGCATGGAGGCGGACTCTATTTAATTTTACTAATAAATTTCCAGGGATTTCCCGGAATACCGAAAATTAGGATAACATGAACACATACGTATTAAAGTATTTAAATAAACTATTTTAGTTGTTCCTATTTACAAAACATTATTTAATTCATATATTCATTTAACTAACAGTTAGATAACATCAAACCAAAATTGTTTTGTAACTTTTATTAAAAATAATGGTACAAACGTAAGTATCTCTGTTAAATCAATAAATTAAAACAAATGTACATAGCCACAGAAAAGTGAATAGGTAATCAACCTACAGCGACAGACGTGGTATTTTTGCATTTCCGTCCTTGTCTAATGTATGTCGTTAAAACTGTTTACCAACGTGTATGTTGACAAAAATCCCTGAAAATAGTCATAACCTAAAAAAAAGGTATGCTTTTCATGATGCTTTATACATTCCCGGAACTTAAATAGTTAAAATATTATTTTTAAGAAGCCGACTCCATACTTGCTTCGCTTTTTCCGGGATTTTGCTAGGTTTAGGTATAAAAGCTCCCGAATTTCCGATCTCTATATATCACGTTATTTGAAATGTCGCGAGTTTTAATTTTTGCGTTTATATTTAGGCGACTTAGATGATATTAGGTATAGAGATAGGCTTAGTCCCGGGGAAGGACATAGGATAGTTTTTATACCGGAAATCATCCCCTAATCCCTCAGGGGTGAAATGGGGGGTAACAGTTTGTATGGAATTACGATACAAACTAGTTCCACGCGGACGGAGTCGCGGGCAGAAGCTAATAAGTGATATATTAACAGGTTTTACGGAATAAGACTCAAAATACATTAATCTAAAACACTATTGTTGACTTTTTGAAATTCGTACGGGCGAAGACCACTTTATATCGAGCTAACCTTACATTTAAGTATATGTTTTGTTGTCGGCCGTCCACCAGCTATAGATGGGTGGACGATATTGGGAAGATCGCGGGTCACTTCTGGATAAGATTAGCTCAGGATAGGGACGGGTACTGGAAGAGAAGCCTATGGTCACCAGTGGGCGATTACGGGCTGAAAATGATGATATGTTTTTTGCTTTTGTTTTCGTTTAATACTTTGTGTTTGTCACGAATAAATTATTTCATTTATTTAGTGGTGTTAATATAGATGTAGTGCGTATTTTATTTGTGGTAAGCTTGATGTTATACAACAATGAACCGATAATGAAGATTTTATGAACCAATTGGCTGGTTAACGCGACGAATTGATGGCAATTGGCTACCAGCTGCGCAAACGAACACTCAAGAGCAATGAAGCGGGTCCATTTGTACAGTCGACTACAAAGAGATCGATACGGCCAAAGTTACAAAAATATGTATATATATATATATATATATATATATATATATGTATAAATATGTATGCAATGAAGTAGTGTATACATATTTTTGTAACTTTGACCGTGTCGATATCTTTGTAGTCGACTGTACTAAGGCTTTTTGCGTTAGTTTGCGATGTATCGTAGTATATTATGAATATTTTTCAATGTATAAATGTATCATAAATACATAAACAACCATCACCTTTCGTCTCTATTCCCAAAGAGTGGTAGGAAGAACACATTACATTTAATTCCTGTGCCAATTGTAGGTTTAAATGTGGGGAAAATATGATTTTGCAGGAATAGGTTGCTAGCCCATCGCCCACAACACACTTCTACCCGGTCCCCGTAGTACTCTTACGAGAGTCGCGGGAAGAAAGGCTCAGATTCTAAGTTTGTTTTCAAGTCAATCTCTTTTTATTATCTTAATTTTCGCTAAGCCTTGTACTAAATAGTCAGATTAAAGTAGGTGCGATAATTATATTGTGAAAACAAGCGAATAAATTGATTGGTTCCGCTTACGACCATATAATAGGGCGTATTGTCTTCCTAAAGTAGACTTTTTTCGTGTAAATAGGTATGACAAATATTCGGAACAAAAGGTATTTGAAAATAGTCAAAAAATATATAGCTAATACTCAAATTGAAAAATTGAAAAGAATTGCTAAGAATTGAGAAAATTGCTATCCTTCTTGCGAAACTCACAACTTTTGTTATTTCATCGGAATCTTCAACTTACTTTGGCTATTTTAAATGAATAAAGTCTGTAAATAAAATTCTCTTAGTAAAACAAGTTAGTACTAGTTAGTTAGTAAAGCTCTGTTAGTAAATAAAATTCAAGAAAAGGACGCTGTTTTTCATCGATGTGACGCCACTATAAATAATCTGAATGTATTGAAAGTTTGACGAGATTCTATAGAATGGACAGCTGCCGACGCAATATTTAACGTTAGGCGGTGCATTGGAAATTATCGCGTGCTTTGAAACGCCGTTCTGACTAGATTAAGAAACAATAAGGTCTGATTTTCAGATATATGATTCTTGTCTATATGATTGTTTATCTGATTTTATCGATACATGATTGCTTAAAATTTTTTTCTATAGAAAAAAAATCCAAAGTTGGGTCTGTATTTTTCTTTTTTACTCAGCCTACTCAAACGATACATTATTTTACGATACAATCAAGTTAATACTATAGTAATAGTATTTTATCTCACTTTATGAAATTTAAATAAAATTTCACTAAGTTGGGTATTTATCGAAATTTGTCCAAAAAAGCCATTCCCGGAGAGTGTTACATCTATTTCCCTCGTGCGCGGAAGGCATCAGCGTGTCTCTGTCTAGGGGGCGTGTTCGACTCAAATCAAGGCATACCCTTAACGTTGAGCGGTCTGTAATCTGTAAAGCTGGTGCGCTATAACATGTATTTCCCATTTCAACGGAACGTTTTTGACTTCAAATAGCCAAAAATGTGTCGTGTAGGTCGTGCAGTGTATACAGCAGTTTCACTAGATGGCGTCAACGTTTGGAAATCGAATAATATAATAACGATAATACTGATTGTATTTTGTTATAATATAACTATCACTATCGCTATGAATAAGTACCGGAATCATGAAGTCAGTCGATTCCATAATACCATAATATTACGTGCATGCAGTATGGAAAGCAATCTATCAGATTGTGTCACATATCTCTACGCGCATGTCATTTTGACGTTTACACACTACGTCTATTGACGTCATCGTTGTCAGCGTCGCGCTAGTGTGACGGACTCGCACGTGTCAAGCGAACAAGCTATCAATTTTGAATCAATTTCTTTAACAGACTTGAAATGTTACGGTGGCAGGGTACCAATAGGTTGGTAGTAATACTAGTTTACCAGCATCGTTACACGATAGGATACCTGGCAATAATAATAGGTACTAGTGGCTATGTCAGCTGTAGAACTTGCGAGCCTGATGTCTGTTTTTAAATTTTTTTTTCATTTAAAAAAGTGTCTGTATAATTATCGAACCTGTTCACAAAATTTCACTAGAATCGGTTGAAAAATGCGACCAGTAATAATTTTGGCTCAAGCTGAAACGGACAACTTCGCTTCGCTCGCTCATTCAATAAAGATGGCATTGAGGTATAAAATAGCGCTTTTAGTATAAATTATACTTAAAAAAGTAGAGAGTTGGTGAGGCAGGGTACAGCGAAATGTCATCCCGCTCGAATTTGGAGCAGCCCAACTGGGGAAGTACCAATGCCTTGCAGAAGACCACAGCCATGATAACACTACTACTTGCTCTGTAGTAGTGTTGTGTTCCTGTAGGTGAGCAAAGTCGCCAGAGCTCCCGAGGATGCGTTGTGTTGAGAGCGAGGAAATTTGTTCCTTCAGCAATCAGCTGTCAACACGGCGAATCCTCAAACATATCAAGGGTCGGCAACGCCCATGTTACTCCTTTGGAGTTGCACGCGTCTATAGGCTGCTGTGTCCGCTTATCATCAGGCGGGCCGTACGCTTGTTTGCCACCGTAGTTGTATTAAAAAAAAAAAGAATAAAGAACGCTACAAATATTTATGAAAAATGACAGCTTACGACCCGTCCTATGTGTTACCATTGACGTGTACCGCGACGTCTATTGACGTCACAGAGGCGTCAAGTGGAACATCGTCGGATTAGCGACGGCAATCCGACCGTGACATTGATTCGTCGCGACGAAATAACAACTGAGAGTTAACTGCTTATCCAATTCGGTCATCCGTGACGACTCGGCCGATACTTGGAGCGGCAGAGGTTCGCGATACGCGGGAGCGAGAGATCCGAGCGCGGCCTCTCGCTCATACGTAGGAATAGCGCCCCGCTGGCTGCCGCCGCAACTGGCAGCCATGACCGAGCCCTGACCACAGAGGGGTTACGAAAAGCTCCCCTTTGTCGCACTAGCTAGTTCGAGCGACAGACAGGGAGATACAGGAACGGAGTTCGTTTTCGTTTCGCGGTAGGTCCTCAGGAGACATTAATGGTTAGCCATTTTTAACCCCCGACGCAAAGAGAGGGGTGTTATAAGTTTAACGTGTCTGTGTATCTGTGTGTCTGTGTATCCTGTCTGTGGTATCGTAGCTCCCAAACGGATGGACCGATTTGAATGCGGTTTTTTTTGTGTCATAGATAATTTTATCCCGAGTGTTCTTAGCCATGTTTCATGAAAATCTGTTGAGCCGTTTTTGAGAAATTGGACTTTGAAATGAAAATGCCCGAGGTTTTTCAAATTTTCTAAGTTGTAGTTATTTGTAGGTCTTAAGCCAGCAGAATTTTGTCTATAGTGGCTGAACACCTCATCAGCTCAACGATATCGCGGTTGCTGCATCCAAAAAGGAGAGGGGGGTGACTTCGGCTACCTAATCCTAAAATATGATGTAGGCACTAGATTTTGCGGTACCAGAGATTAACTTAGTGTGACACTTAGCTGTCAAACATGGAGGTGTCAAATATATGAAAACACTACTTACATCTAAAACATCTGCATTACACAAATGGTAAGTCGACAAATGTTTTTACTCAATACAAGAATGTTTAATGTAAGTATTTATAATAATATAATGGAAACTAAAATAATAAGAATAATTGTTATTAAGTTAAAAGTTTTAAAGTTTTGCATGCCCAAATGTTGTGTTGGTAGGATGCGCTGATTGCTGATCCTAACAAAGTTGTTGCACCTTATTGTTAACCATATTTAAAGCCGATTTTCATTTTATTTCATTTATGCACAACATATAGACGATCTTTACAAGCACGAGGAGGCATGAATAAGGTGACGCGTGTTATGTATGCTTCACATAAGTTTACCACCTAGGTATATCACTAGTAATAATGTAAGGTTAAATAGCTGTATTAGAATACGAACCTCTAGGCATAAGACCATTTTATAAACATCAGCGTTCCAGCGAGAGCGGGCCAAGCCAGACGCTACCTTGCATTTTCTATACGATAAGCCGCGACCACGGCGACATGCGCCCAGCCTGGCCGACCGTGAGAGCGCCGATCATAATTTAGTCCTAACATATTATTTGAACATGTAACATTGTAACTGAGAAAATGTTAATTAAATGTAGTTAAACAAAGGACTCCTACATTTTTATTTAATACACTCACCGCAAGTGTAATTCGCGTAAACAAGGACAGTAACAGCTGACAGATGCAGTTCTTTGTCAGTCCTCGCAGACGGCTATTGTGAAACAAATTGTTACTCTATGGAGCATTAACTAAAGCTTTTCTTCGAAGTTTGGTCCGTATAATAAGTATTGACTATACTCATCATAGTATAATGTACAACATAATATCTCCATAAGAGTATTCAGTAGGAGTTGAAGAGCGTGTGAGCGGAGCGAAGCGACAAATCCATACTAATATTATAAATGGGAAAGTGTATGTGTGTGTTTGTTTGGCCGTCTTTCACGGCATAACGGAGCGACGAATTGACGTGATTTTTTAAGTGGAGATAGTTGAAGGGATGGAGAGTGACATAGGCTACTTTTTGTCTCTTTCGAACCACCCACTTCCAATAAAATAGGGGGTGAAATTTTGTATGGAGCTACGATATAAACGAGTTCCACGCGGACGGAGTCGCGGGCAGAAGCTAGTACATCATAAAATTCATAAAATCAGCCAAAAGACGTCCATTGCTGGACATAGGCCTCCCCGAAAGAGTGCCAAAGTGGGTCATGCGCCACCCGCACTCAGCGGACCCCCGCAAGCTTTACCAGGTCATCAAAAACATCACAAACACATATATTGACTTAAACTTTCATGATTATCACATGATTGTTACTAAACGTAAATTTCATTTTTACCTCTTGAGGTTACTTGACGTATCAGATGTGCCACAACATCGTTGGTGATGCGCCAAAAACGGTTTGAAAGTAGGCAAGGAAAGACGACTACTGACGTCAGTCTTCTATGGTCAAACAGGGTCTTTTATGGTCTTTATTTATTTAAACAATCTTTAAAATAACAAACGTATGCTTAAGGGGCTACCCAAGGTTTTCATCGATTTTTGACAAGTTTTGAATCGTATCCTACTTTTGCACTTCAGATAGAATTATAAATCAAACGGCTATCGGTTCTTCAATCTTTTATCTCCATTCTGATGTTTTCCGAGTAGTTTCGCTAGTTTATTGTAAGTATAATTACCGTTAGCTTTTCGGTGAAGGAAAACATCGTGAGGAAACCGATCCCAATAAGGTCTAGTTTTCCCTCTGGGTTGGAAGGTCAGCTAGTAGTCGCTTTCGTAAAACTAGTGCCAATGCCACATCTTGGCATTAGGTGTCAATGCGGACGCCGGGCTCCTTAATGCTGGGGGGCAACACTAACGAGAAATGCCATTCATTATCGCGATAATGGACGTTAAAGGTACGGCTACACAGAGATGGGCAAAATGTAATCGACTAACGATTGACGATTAAGATTAACCTAGTTAATCGTTAATCGCGATTAAAAATGACGATTGATCAATTTTAGCGGTAAGAGTTTCGACTAATTTAGTCACGATTAAATTAATCGTCGATTGAATACGAGCGACTAAATCTTTAATCGATTGATTAGTTAGATTAATTTTCTCTCGATTGATATCAGAAATGAATAAGTTTTTTTGTAATAAAATAAGTTTTATAGTCGTCGCTGCCGTGGTGGGCACGACAGCACACGACGACGCTTTGAGGCGTTTTTGGCGTTCAAAGGGTTAAACCAGGGTAGGGTTATATCTCGAAATTGCATTAACTTCTGTGTTTTATGGCCCCGGTCGTCAGTTTGGTTGGGGGCTAGAAACAACTGATAAGAAGGGTAAGTAATGTAGTTCTCTCGCTCTTTCATACATCTTTCTCTTCTAATTTTCTACCTGGGCTTCATTCATCTAAGCCATAAACCCTTATCTAGGATTCTAGGAGACCCTTAGAGTACTGCACTGTAAAAACAATCTTGTGTTACTGGAACAAGTTTATATCACACATAATATTTACTAGAATGATTTCCAAGTGTAAAATACGTGACAAGACATATTGAATTTTTTGTAACGTGTGCCAATTTTTAATCGAGATTTAATCGTGAAATTTAGTCGATTAAAATGACGATTGATCAATCGTCAATCGAACTCTGCGACGATTAAATTAATCTTGACTAAATTAATCGCGATTAATTTTGTGACGATTGATTGTTTAGTTGACTTAAAAAATAATCGATTAATGCCCATCTCTGCGGCCACACTACGATTATCGCGATAATTAATGGCATTTCTCGTTGGTCTGGCCCCAGGATAAGGGGCACGAGCGGGAATAACGCTAGGAGGATGATGAATAATTGCCGTTAACAGTTACTTTACTAGCGAATCGAAGTCTATTCTAGTTCCTCAAGACCACGGCGGAAATAGCTGTAAAAATCGATGCCCCAAAAGCCTTGGCGGTTATACTATAGATAGCCTGGCCCGTCTTCGTACATTGGGGCATTAAAAAAACACCGCATCGTTGCCATGTTAACCGTTACATAACATTATCATGTACGAGTATGAACGACGTACAATTAGCTTGGAACTCGTGGAAGTGAAACACACAGCCATACCAATGCTACTAATATTATAAATGCGAAAGTTTTGATGTTTGAATGTTTATATGTTTGTTACTCAATCACGCTTAAACAGCTTAACCGATTTGGATGAACTTTTGCATAGGATAGTTTTTATCCCGGGTCCACGCAGACGAAGTCGCGGGCGGAAGCTAGTATTATATATGCGAAAGTGTGCTGTCTGTCTGTTACCTCCTACGCTTAAACCGCTGAACAGATTAAGATGATATTTGGTGCGGAGATAGTTTAAATCCCGGAGAAGGACATAAAGCAGTTTTTGTGCCGGAAAAATCATCCTTATAGGAGTTTGGAGACGCGATATATCGCAGACGTAGTTGCGGGCATCGATTTTGCAGTCCCCGTCTATTTAGAGACAGCTAATAGTTTCTTCCCTTTATAGATGGTATCTAAAAAAATATTATAAAGAGGAACTCTGTGAAATTGAAGCTTTGTACTTTTGTATGTAGGGGGTAATCTCCGGAACTAGGACCTACTTATCCACGGACTTTGCCCATTTCCATCCAGGACCTAAGCTATATTTTTAACCTCCGACACAAATAGAGGGATGTTATAAGTCTGACGTGTCTGTGTGTCTGTCTGTGGCATCATAGCTCCTAAACGAATAGTCCGATTTGAATGCGGTTTTGTTGTCCGACAGCTGACGTGTTCTAGATGGTTAGCTACGTTTCAACAAAATCGGTTTAGTCGCTTTTGAGATATTGGACTTTGAAATGAAACTTTGCCAGCATTCTTTGCAATAGGCAAGTTAGTAATCTATAATAAAATAATAAAGAGAGTCTGTTAAGCTGTAAGTTTGTATGTCCGTATCTAGGGGTAATCCCCAGAACTACTAAGCTGATTTCAAAAATTCTTCAACCATTTTTTTTATGGAAAATAAGGATGGACGTATATCGACGGTCCCTATTAAAAGAGTCGGATCTGCAAAACAGCTACTTTTTAGGAGAAGCTGTCAAGGTTTTTGAAAAAAAAAATTGTATGGGGGAAATTGTTAATTAATGGAATATCGTTATCAAACTTCGAATGTTTGCTTATTAGTAGGTTGTTTATTACTAGCCGTTGAGCATACATGTACTTTATCAGCCATTATTCCAAAAAATACAAAAACCTCCTATATTACTTTTTTAACCGGAATAGCTTAAGCATCATTTGTAGGAAGTGCCACATACGACATTTTTGTCTGGAAATTGTATACATAATTATGTCGGATACCCATTGTTTTAAAATTTAGAGTTTTTTACGACCTAAGCCGCTGAAAAGCAAAAATTGCAGATCCGACTTAATTGGGACCGTCGATATATTGCATCCCACGACTCCACCCGGTTATTCTGTAATGGGTGTGCCGCAGGTAGTCTAGTGATATAATTTACTTTAAAAACAAAGTTTTAACCGACTTCAAAACAGGACCCAAATGGCTTCAAGTGTGCCTATGAAATTTGAAGAGTTCCCTTGATTTCACCATGATCCCATCATCAGGACCATCGGGGAAGGATGCCCTTTCAAACAAAAAAAAGTATTTTCCAAATCGATTCAGGCGTTTTCGATTAATCGGGAATCATATACATAAAAATATTCCCACGAATTGAGAACCTTCTCCGTTTTTGAAGACGGTTAAAAAGAGTCATGCTAGACTAGCTGATAAATCAGGCAACTTGGATACGTCACACCAAGGCTGCTCCATCGATTTCGCAGTCTATTTAAAGACGGGTTCGAAGGTTCCGGAACTGGTTTTTGAACTTTACCTGTTATATTTTATTGACTGTCGTTCATATTTTACGAGTATGTCTATGTGTGACGTAACATGTGTAGGTCAAGTTATGTAAAAAGGCATGCCTTTGTCAATAAAGATGGAATCTTGATCATCTGCCGTGTAGCTCTTTGACGGTTGACACAACAGAGGGGACGCCGCACCGCGACGCGAGTCGAGTAAGATCTACCCTCCTCTTTCTAATTTGCACGGTGCGAGTAGACGGAAGACGCTCAGTCGCGCGCGAAGCGACTAAAGCAGCAGGTTGGGGTATACGTACAGGATCGTCAGAGTGCGCCAGATGAATGTGGATATGACATAACAAGTGTACGAAAGCGATATCGTTATAGCCGTCACGACACGTCGCGTCAGACCATTATGAATCCGACAAAAAAAATGTAGAACTAAATAAGGATTTTTTTGACCACTTCATACTTATACAGGGTGTCCAGTAAATAATGGATAACCTTCTAACCACCAATAGGCCACCTTAGGCTGGTCCAGAAAATCCACTTTAGGGTTTAGTAAAAGTTCCCTGGTTTTAGAGATTTTCACACTTTTCATAATTTTAAGTTTTCGGTTCCTTATTTGACTGTTATCATCGTGGTAACGAGAAATGTAATGATTTGTTGTTGCTTTGTTTTTTTTTTTCTTTTTCTGGACCAGCCTAAAGGTGGCCTATCGGTGGTTAGAAGGTTATCCATTATTTACTGGACACCCTGTATAATTGAAGGAAAAATAGAGGGGTAGCGAGGAAGACCTAGAATAAACAACATAGAGCAACTCAAAAAGAGAGTTGATGTTAGGTCGTATCGAGATGTCAAAGAGGTCGCGTGGGATCAGAGTAGATGGAGGGCTTTGAGCTACACCGACAAGAGCTTAGCTCTTAAATAAGAGAAGGATTATTATGTTTAAAATAAACACAAATTTAAACAGCACTCTTATTCCATACAACGGGTAGTACGAATGTTAAGCTGTGAGGTCGTAATTTGTGTAGGTATTGACAGCTCCCATATTTGAATAACTATCACTATCGAAAACACTTAAATTCGTTATGAAACGTGTATTAAATAAACCGGCACGTGTTTAGTTAAATGTTCAATAACCCTAAAGTTTAGTAGATAAGCTCCTTGGGAAGCCGACAGGCAAACAAAGTTGTACCGGATCATCACCTGCACGCAAATATTAGTCGATAATGATCGAAAATAACAAGATAACTATAGCACTTCCTGTCGACACTGTGATTATATGTTATCTTCTAGAGGGTTCTTAGAGTATCAGATTATTACATACGAGCTATGCGGTTGCCACTATAAGGGATGCAAAGTCTGTAAGTCTCACCAAACCGTCTGTAAACATAAGCGGTGATCGCTAAAACCTGAATGTATGGAAAGTTTTTCAAGTTTCTATGGAATGACAGATGCCGACGGTTGCCAACCGTACTATATTTTGACTCTTTGCACTGTGTTGTTTTGGAGTAATACATAGTACGCAAAAATACTATATTTGGAGATCCTTACGAAGTATATTTTTTACAGTGTACTACATTTTTGTCGTTTTTTTCTGGGAAATAATATATTGCCCCTAAAAATTGTTGGCAACCCTAGCTGCCGGCGCCATATTTAACGTTAGTCGGTCTGTAATCGTAACTTAGTGCAACCCGTGTGGCGATAGTGTGGATAGATAATGTTTTGTTTACATTTTTGACATTCTTACTCCATTTTGTTGTTGTTATTACACTTAAGTGAAGACCGGAAATCACGCCATGTTTTTTTAATCAATGCTAACGCCTCGATCTTTTGATTGCGCCGCGTTCATGTCACAAAGATAAAGATAAATAGCGCACACAGATAGCAGCTATCTGTATGTGCTTAATCTGTCCGATTGTGAGTTTGTTCCGCAATCATTTAGGGTTCTTGTGATTTAACTTTATATTTAAACTAGCGACCCGCCCCGGCTTCGCACGGGTACTATATTAGATATACATATAAACCTTCTTCTTGAATCACTCTATCTATAAAAAAAAATGCATCAAAATCCGTTGAGTAGTTTTAAAGATCTAAGCATACATAGGGACAGATAGCGGGAAGCGACTTTGTTTTATACTATGTAGTGATAAATAATAAAAACCTAGGGGACGATCTGACGCAAATCGAAATAGTCCTACATAGACCAGCGGTTGAACAAAAATGGGTTATTACAACATGAAAGTTTTTTCTTTTTTGATATGTCGTTGGAGGCATGTTAAATAATACTTATGTAAAAAGTTAGAAAATTTTAGGTGGAGCTTTCGGCTATATTGAAATATTTTAGTTTTTGCCAATAACTATGTCAATATAGAATTAGAGTTTCAAAAAACTGTAACATATCCATTAACACTTTAATTTATATACGATATTCTGTTTTTAGAAATCTGGGACTTCTGCATCCTGGTGAGCGTAAAAATGCAAACAATTTTGTAAATAAAGAATTAGAGTAGCTGATATTGCAAAGTTACGATATTGTCGATCCACTTAACATACTGGAAAAAAATTAGAAATGTAGACAATCGGCTTGTCTAGATATTGATTTCCGGTTAAACAGTATAGCCAATATTGAATTAAAGTTTGTAGAGTTAATAGTAAACGATCATGACAATGATATCAGTTACCAAACAAAAGTTAAGAAAAATAAACTTACGGCGACACTAAATATTGATACCTAAGTACTCCGTGCGTAAATGAATACATTTAAAAAGCGCGGCATGTATGCGCGCGCCGCGCTGTGCGCTGTGGCAGCAGGCAGCGATCAACGCAACGGTAGAGGAGTGCCCTTGATTGCGTCCACGATCCATAAAAAAATCCACAAAGAATAAATATCAATGGCAAAACACATGTTATTTTGTTATACGTACGTTAATGGAAATACAAAGAAGAAATGTATCCTTATTTATTACCAACTATACCAGGGATTGCCCGCGGTTTCGTCGAACTGGTTATCGCGTTATACACATAATTTAAAAATATTTTAGGGACCCCTTATACAAATGACCACTCTTCCATGTTTTGTTACTCCTTTAAGCCAGCTGCATAAATACCTACTAACAAATAACCTACATATATTTTTTTGCGACGTGGTCAGCAGTAAGCTATAGTTAAACTCAATTTACCTTAGATGAAATTGTATATTTAGGATGTAGGGTAATTTCACCGGTTAGCGACCACCTAATTTAGTGTGCCGGTTTGCGACCACTCGGGAGTAATAAATGGTGAACCGAGAGAATATTTTCTCGTTTTTTAAGTAGATTCCTGCCTAATATCTGCTTTAAAAATTGCGTACGTACCGAGGCATTTTTACAGCCTGTTTAAATGTTATTATATCTTTAATTGAAAAAAAAAACCTCGTCCTTAAGGTGGTCGTTAACCGAAGTTGGTCACGTAACCGGCGTAATGACCGTATAATATGGTGGGGTAAGTATAATACATGACGGCGAATAGGACTGGATAAGATATGACAATAGGAACCAGGATAAACAGAAATAATAAAAATAGTTGTGAATAGCTCGTATATTTTTATTACAATAACAGTAAAAAAAAAAATTGAAACTTTTTTCACATTATAATATAACTGACAGCGAACTTTTATTAATACAGTATAATCTCGATTATTCGAAGTGTCAAAGAATAAAATTTTCAGTCGAAATATTATACATTTTCGACGTTAAGTCCTTTATAAAGTCGGTACTTATTGTTTTATATTAAGGTCAGTATGGATGGCTAACACGATAGTAAAAAATTACAAAAAAATACAAACATTTACGACAACATTATAATAAAATTGCAAGTAGGTATTGTATAAGTATTAATCATTCATATTTGTTTACACCTAATGACAATTCTAAGTGAACTTCTGCGACTTATCATTATTCTGTGCAGCTTTTTTCAGAAAATAACTAAAATAATTAAAAGACGGAACTTTTTTTTCATTATTATTAAAATTGAACTCTTATTTTTACAGTCTAATCTCGCTTCTTCGAAGTGCATTAGAATAAAGTCTTATATTCTAATCTTACAACTTTCTAGTAGTAAGGGTGACTGAGCTAAGCCGCAGACGGACATACGGACATGGCGAAACTATAAGGGTTCCTTGTTGCCTACGCAAACCTGAAAAGGCTACTGGCGATTTTTTTTTATTCTGATCGAAAAAACACCGCACACCTAGTATGGAAAAAAAGACCTGAATATTTTGAATAAAAAAAAATATTTTGTGTATTTAAGTATGTTTAAAAATAATGAAGGTACAAAAACTTTTTAAGTAAGGACTTTTTTTTCATCCTAGGGAGCGTTGTCTTTTAAAACTTCGTTAGCAGACGTTTCTGCTTACTAAACCTTTAATTGTCTCCAATATTCCTAACAAGTAGGGTAAATCGTCAATAACTGGCCACCTCATACTATCTATATCTATTCTATTATACGTGAATAGAGTTAATTTTTAGTATGAGGGGGCCGATTATTCAAGGGTGGCCAGTTATTGGAGATTTACCTTACTACAAATAATATACATACATACATACAAATGTACATCACGCCTATTTCCCGGAGGGATAGGCAGAGATCACGGATTTCCACTTGCTACGATCTTGACAAACCTTTCTTGCTTCATTCACTATCATTACATTCTTGCTAGATATGCAATGCAGGCATGTATGCACCTGGTGTTGGTGTGCGTGCGGCTCTCGCACACACGCCAGTATTAAACGGACCATTGTACAAGACGCGTGCGTTTCTTTACGGACCCACCTATACCTACCCAAATAGATATCATCCAATTGGCGACGACGACGGAAAAAGAACTCAGAGAAGCATCATGAGTATCTACATTGGTACCCTGGGAACATTTGATTACAAAAATCAAGACTGGAAGATCTTTTCTGGAAGACTGTCGATGTTCATAACCTTAAATGACATTGCAACAGACAAAAGAAGTGCCGTGTTGCTAACCAGTTTATCGGAGGATACATATCGGTTGGTGGTTAACTTGCTTCATCCGAAGGAAATAGGAACGGCTACGTACGATGAGATTGTTTTAGTACTCGACAATCACTTTACGCCGAAAAGATCGACTTTTGCAGATAGGAACAAGTTCTATGACGCAGTGAAAGTCGAGGGCGAAAGTGCAGAAGAATGGGCAGCGCGGCTACGTGGGTTAGCAGTGTACTGTGGTTTCGGGGCAGAACTGAGTGTCGTATTGCGCGATAGGTTTGTGTTAGGGTTTAGATCAGGGCCTGCACGGGATAAATTGTGTGACCAGGACTTGTCAACCTTGACGCTCGCTAGAGCATTGGAGATAGCTCAACAGGCAGTTTGTGCTAGGGAAGCTAAAACTTGCGAGCCTTCGGCAATCACGGTGAAGGAAGAACCGCTGTTTAAGGCAAGTGTGAGGCGCACCGGCGGCGGCGCTGGCGGCGCCAGCGCAGCGCGCGCGCGCGGCCCGCGCCAGGCGCCGGGTCAGGGAGCGGACTCGTGTACAGTGTGCGGCCTAAATAGTCACCTGGCGGAGAATTGCAGATTTAAAAATTATCGATGCAACAAGTGCAAAACCAAAGGCCATCTCCGTAAGGTTTGCGGGTTTAACGTAAACAACTTGCAGCTGGGGCCAGGACAACAGGAAGAGTGTCAACACGACTGCGAGGAGTGCAACTTGTTTAGTATGAGGTGCGTAAACAATAACCCTATTTTGGTACCAGTGGAAATAAACAGTTGCGCATTCAAGATGGAGCTCGATTCCGGTTCAGCTAGGAGTGTCGTGGCGGACAAAACGTACAAACAGTTTTTTTCTGAATGCCCATTACAAAATTGCGATGTAAAAATGTGTTTTTACAATGGCCACAAAATTACGCCTGTTGGTTACTTTTCTACCACAATAACATTCAACGGTAAGAAAGACACTATTACTTTTTATGTAATAAAAAATGGGGGAAAACCGCTATTAGGGCGTGATTTTATGGCCAGGTTTGGGGTAATGTTTACTACGGATACTAGTCACTGTAACGTTAATAATAAGTTAGAAGTAGTTTCCTCAAAAGATGACGATGTGTTAAAGTTGCTCACTTGTTACAAGGACGTGTTCAAAGATGAACTCGGATGCTATAAGGGGTTAGAGATTAATATCATGTTAAAAGAAGGTGTTCAGCCTAAATTTTGCAAAGCGCGGCCGATTCCTTTTGCCCTCAAAGAGCAGGTTGAAACGGAATTAAGGAGACTCGTTGAAATAGGGATTTTAGTCCCAGTGACCCATTCTGATTACGCAACCCCTATAGTTCCAGTGCGAAAAAGCAACGGCAGTGTGAGGATTTGCGCCGATTACTCGGTAACACTAAATAAGCATACATACGTCGATAAATACCCCTTGCCTCGCATTGAAGAGGTATTTGCAAAGTTAAGCGGAGGTGAAAAGTTCTCGAAATTAGATTGTTCACAGGCCTATAATCAATTAGTGTTATCAAAGTCGGCACAGGAACTCACTACAATAAATACCCATAGAGGGCTATTTATGTATACTAGGCTAGTGTTTGGACTAGCCAGCTCGCCAGCGATCTTTCAACGAACTATTGAGAGTTTACTAGCAGGTATTGAGGGAGTTGCAGTCTTCTTGGATGACGTGTGTGTTACAGGACCTAATAAATCAGTACATTTAGAGCGGCTCGAACAGGTTTTCCAGCGATTTCAGGCGGCGGGGCTAAGGCTGGAAAGCAAGAAATGTGCCTTATTTCAAAATAATGTGACGTATTTAGGGCACATTATAGATAAAAACGGGTTACGTAAATGCAATAGCAAGGTCGAAGCTATTGTAAAGGCGCCCAGGCCTACGAACGTAACAGAATTAAAAAGGTTGTTAGGAATGGTAAACTACTACCGCAACTTTGTACCTAATGCATCCTCAATATTAAGTCCATTGCACGAATTATTGCGCGCGGGCGCACGGTGGGAGTGGACGGAACGGCAACAGGCGGCGGTTGAACGAATAAAATGCGAGCTGGCGTCCGATCGCGTGCTGGGGCATTTTGACCCTAACGCGCAGTTAGTTCTGTCAGCTGATGCGGGACCCGATGGGCTAGGGACGGTTTTGGCTCAAATAGGGTTAGACGGGATTGAACGTCCTTTAGCTTTCGGTTCTAGAACCTTGTCACCGGCTGAGCGTAATTATAGCCAGTTACATAAAGAGGCTACTGCGTTGGTGTTTGCGGTAAAACGATTTCACCAGTATTTATTTGGTCGACAGCAACCATTTATTCTAAAGACCGATCATAGACCGCTTTTAGCGATATTTGGCAATAAAAATGGCATTTCAGTCACAACTGCTTCGCGGCTCGTGAGGTATGCGATCTTTTTACAAGGTTATAACTTCACGATCCAGTATATAGCAGGTAAACAAAACCTAGTAGCAGATTATCTCTCGCGCGCACCGGTGGACAATAACAAGCTGACCCACACAGATAAACATTGTTCGGCTGTGAGTATTAATTCCCTACAACTGCATAACTTACCGGTGACATATCGTGATTTACGTGAAGCGGCTATTAATGACAAAATAATAAATACCGTTATAAAATATATAAAAAAGGGTTGGCCTAGGAAAATTACGTGCCAGCAAATACGGCCATATTTTCAATGCAGGAATGACTTGGAAGTAGAAGACTACTGTTTACTCCGTGGGCACCGAGTCGTCATTCCGACGGTCTATAGGGATAGATTATTGTCGGAATTACACAACACACATTTAGGGATTGTGAAGTCCAAGAGTAGGGCTCGCGCTCGGATGTGGTGGCCGGGCATTGACCTTGACATCGAGCAGCTGATCGGCGCGTGTGACGTATGCAGCGCGCTGCGGCCCGCCCCGCCGCGCGCGCCTCCCGCCCTCTGGCCGGTGCCCGACCACCCCTGGAGTAGAATTCATATTGACTATATGTCTATAGGGCAAAGGGTCTATTTAGTGGTGGTAGATGCACTAACTAAGTGGGTGGAGTGCATAGATATGGGATCCGGAATTTCAACGAGTCACTTGATTAAAACATTAAAGGGTTTAAATTCACGGTTTGGATTGCCTAGGACGATTGTATCGGACAATGATCCTAAAATTGCTTCGCAAGAGTTCGCGGGTTTTTGTGAAGAAAACGGTATTTGTCACGTGACTTCCCCTATATACCATCCGAGTAGCAACGGACTCGCAGAGGGGTATGTAAAAATCTGCAAGAAAATGATTAAGTCTATTATGCAACAATGTACATGTGTAAATACGATAAATGAAATATTGCAAGACTATTTGTTCGAATATCGCAATACAACTCAGATGGGTACGGGGGAGTCGCCGGCAAAAATGATGTTTGGTCGTAATTTGCATTGCAGGTTAGATTTAATCCTCCCTCGGAGAAAAAAAGAGGGGATAGTGGGTACAAAAGGTGACATTTCAGATTCGCAAAATATGAACAAGGCAAGATCGTTCTCGGTCGGGGTAGCGGTCTGGGTAAAATGTTACCAAAATAGAAGACCGTTTTGGGCAAAAGGGTCAATAGTTAAAAAGGTTGGGAGTAGATTATATATGGTGAATGTATATGGACAAAATGTAAACTGTAAGCGCCACATTGATCAACTGAGACGGTATGTTGACAAGCCATCTGTTCTGGAATTTGTAACCCCCAGCCCGGTGATGACTCATGATAGCGGTGATAACAGTGTTGCTACTCAGTCGGAAATAACAGACACTGAACCGCCACTGTTGTTGCCTCCTATGGAGCAGGTCCAAGGAGACCCGTCCTTGGAAACTGAAGCTTCTGAAGACCAGGTCGATGAGTGGCAAGAAGCTTCAGAGGAGGGAACAGTAGAGGGGTCTGAGAGCGAGGTCATGGGAACCGAGCAGTTCAGGTCAGAACTGGCAGCGCGGCCTGCTACCTTAATTACTCCCGAACAAAGCGAAAACAATTTGCCTAATTCTGACCCACTGCCCAATTCCCATGGGCAACGGCTGAGACCTCGAAATAAGAAGGTTAGTTATAAGATATAACTTGCGGATAACTTAGAGATGTATACTTACTTATTATGTTATATTGTTGTCAACAGGTTTGGAAACTAAAGGAGGAGGAATTGCTAGATATGCAATGCAGGCATGTATGCACCTGGTGTTGGTGTGCGTGCGGCTCTCGCACACACGCCAGTATTAAACGGACCATTGTACAAGACGCGTGCGTTTCTTTACGGACCCACCTATACCTACCCAAATAGAAATAGAATATCATCCAATTCTGCATACAAATAATATTTGTAATCAAAGAATATATTTCTCACTGTTTTGGTTTAAATTATGCTCTACTTTCTAAGTTTTCTTTAATCAGGTACTATTAGAGCAGAAACGGCCTATTTTAAGTGTTAACGTAAATTGGAATGTTTAATTTAATAACGTTGGGTCAATACGCCGCCCCGGTTACGCGACCAGCTTCAGTTAGCGACCACGTGAAAGACAACGTATTTTTTTTTTTTTTCAATTAAATATACCTAATAAAATGACATTACAACGCTTTCTAAATAAACCGTGCCCCGCATGTATTATTTAAAGTAATTATTAAACAGGAATCTATTGAAGAAGTATTTAAGGACCGTAGTATTTGGCGTTCCTTAGTCTCTGCCTACCCCAATGGGATACGGGCGTGAGTATATCTATGTATGTATGCAATCTATTGAAAAAACTGAAAGGATATATTGTCGGTTTTTGCGGTAGATTCCTGACACCAATTGAAATGAGTGGTCGCAAACCGGAACCATAAATTAGGTGGTCGCTAACCGGCGATATTACCCTGCAACATCACCCTGGTGTTCGTAACAGCAATCCGTAATCAGGGGCAAACTAACATTGGTTTGCTTGCGGGGAGCAGCTATAGCTGCGTTTAACAACATCTGTGTAGTACATTTCTTTATTTTGCTGACAGTGATTGTGACTTGAACAGGGCGTTTGAGTTGACCCTGTTTAAACACTTCGTTGGCAGCTTCGTTGCAAAAAAAAAACAAAAGTCTTGAAAATCAAAGCATTCCTCATCGTCACTAGGCTGTGCTACTGGTGCCTCCATCTCCATTCTTCTTTTGTGCGCCGATATAGCCTTCGAATCAATGTATAGTAATCTACACAACGACGTTTTTTAATACAGTTGCGAAAAAATAAGAAAAACAACAAGTAAGGAATTTGAAACTTTTATATTATTAATTCTGTAACGTCATTGTAATACAGTTAAAAAATGATGAAGTTCAAAAATCATTTTATTTAGTACAGCTCTATCTTATTTATTTTTTATTGACATAATAATTAATGGTACAATTTGTACGATTATTGAGTGGGAAAAGTGAAAAGCACTAGTTCGTGAAAATCAACTTTCCGCACGCTAAACAGCTACGTAAAAGTAGAACTTTTTGAGCAAATGTATTAAAAATTGCATGTAATATGTGCACGGTAAACAAACAAATGAATGATTTAAAAGACAACAGCAGCGCTTGCGCGGTAATGCGGGGACGGCGGGGCGAGGTATCGCTCGCTAGGTCGGCTACGATCGGCTCCCGCGCGCCGCCGTTGAAGGGCCAGCGCGGCGTGGTTATGAATTTCGCGCCATTTTAAATAAATTATACTATTATTAATGCAAGCAATACACAGAATTTTCTTACTTTTCATAATATGGTTGCATATATTATTTTATAGTATTAGACTTATTTTTACAGACTCTAATTCAATATTAGATCTTACAGGACAAAAAACGCGTATTACTTTTATAGCATGTATCCTATTCTTCTACATTTTTAGCTTTGTCTATTAACTTAAGAAATTAGAGATATTGTTGAGGATTTTTAAACTTTAATTCAATATCGACAAAGTAATAACCTAATTCTGGTTTGACAAAGAAGCTGCGTAAAAAAAGTTCTACAAACTTAATAACATATAGCGTCATACATATTATAAACGATGAAGCTAAAACTTTGCACTTTAATTCAATATTCACAAATTATAAGTAAAAATATATAAATACCTAATTTATACCTAACGCTCGTTCTAACTTTTCATCATATATTGTAAATATACTTAAAAATATGTCCGATGTCATATAAGCATCACTTTTCCATCTTTAGAATTATCAAAACTTTTAGGGCAAAAATCCGGTCCCACTATTGATCTAACAGTAAACTCAATGAAGCTTGCGTTCTGTTCTGGGTAAACGACGACATTTTTCATAGATAAAAATACTTAAGAGTCATAGTTCTCATTTTAAAACGACATATCGATCAAATCCGCCATATTAAGGTCGGAAACGAGTTAGTTTCTGTTCCTAGAATAGAAATAGGAAAAGAATACAGCGAGTAGGACATTTTCATACAAAGTCTCTGTGTCTCTTCTGACTAGATTAAGAAACAATAAGGTCTGATTTTCAGATATATGATTCTTGACTATATGATTGTTTATCTGATTTTATCGATACATGATTGCTTAAAATTTCCTCTATAGAAAAAAAATCCAAAGTTGGGTCTGTATTTTCCTTTTTTTACTCAGCCTACTCAACTCAAACTATACATTATTTTACAATGCATGTGCTCGAAAAGAGCGTTTTCCAAGCACTAAAATCGTGCGGAAAGCGCCACTTTTTCGCACTAGTGCTTTTTACTTTTCAATTTTTTTTTAATTTTCAAGTCCGTCGTCAGCCCGACACATAGAGTTTTTATTACTCGAGAAAAGTTTTACAAATATTTCAATTACACGTTTTCTTTCATATAAAAGGTACATAAATACTAATAACGTATAAAATGATTTAATAATTTATTTTTGTGTTTATGAATTTTGAATTTGGTCAATAAATTAATTAATTTTAAATATTCACTTAATGTGTTTGGCTGAACGCATATCTTTCTTATGCCTTTTACAATACGACAGTATGGCGGCTTGCACATGCGCAATGCGCATATGCTGACCGCGCATGTATCTAAAAGCCCGCCATTGTTGTTTATTGTGAGTTTTGTGTAGTTATTTTATGTAAATATGTTAAAAAGGTCGAGTGAAAGTGAGTAATCAACAATAATAATGATTTATTGCGTTTCAATAGTGTCAGTATGTTTCTTAGAACAACGACGGTACAGCGTCTTTTTGTTGTTTAATATATTGAGTTACTCAAAATTAATTGTGTTCTAAAACCACAATACAATGGCTTTAACTTTTAAGTGAATAAGCTTGACTGCAAAAGATGTGGAGAAGTTGTTAAATGCAATTCCAGATAATAAGTAGGTACCTGACATTTTACCTGGGTTCTTCAATTTTAACCTAGATCTATTTTAAACCAACATTTCAACATTTAATATATTTCCTCACACAAGGCATAGTAAAACCTTGTATGATACACGCGCGTAAAGATGATTTCCGACTCGTGTCGAATTATACATTCGCTCGCTTCACTCGCTCATGTATAAAAATGACACTCGTCGGAAATCACCTACTTTCCACACTTGTAGCATAAATAACTATTACGACATAATCAAGTTCATACTATTGTATTTTACCTCATCTAAAATCTCACTATGAAATTTAAATAAAACTTCACTAAGTTAGGTATTTATCGAAATTTGTCCAAAAAAGCCATGACCGAAGTGTTACATCTCTTATCCTCGTGCGCGGAAGGCAGCGTGTCTCTGTCTAGGGGGCGTGTTCGAATCAAATCAAGGCATCCCCTTAAAACCCAGGCATGCATATAATTTCCTTCTATTTATATCCCGTCTTACAATACGATAGCCTTGTTATGATTCACAATCTTAACGGCGTAACTCGTAACGTCGTTATTGTTTTCGTTATCGGCTCTGATAACAACGAGTACAGTCGAAAGGAGTGCCCGTTATCACTTATCACGTGTGACGAAATAATTATATTTTCAACCTACTTTCAACAAGCAAAAGAGTTCAAAAAACTGTATCCCGAATGCAAAAACTGTTTTTTTTTACAAAAGGTAGCCGGGAGCATAATTTAGAATAGATTGACATCTCCTAGATAAAAATCGGTTCAGTATCTTAAACGCATAACCATTCCTTTCGGCTATGCTGTAGTCGGGCAAATATGAAATGCGATTTTGTATGTACCTGCGTCGCGCGTCGGTCATTACGTTCTTTTTAACCCCCGGCCCGGCGCAAAAAGGGTGTTATAAGTATAATTTTAACATTTGTGTGTCTGTGGCATCGAAGTACCCAAACGGACCGATTTAAGTGCGGTATTTTTTAATCGAAAGCCTTGTCTGTCGAGACGGTTTTATGTTTGGTGGAAATCAAAGCAGCAGTTCTCACTGGAACTAGTGACAGGATCTCAGCCATTCATGAAGTAGGACACATTTTTTTTTATCAGATTCCCATTGCGTCCCTCTTCACGGCAATGCGGGAAAACGAAGGTGTGGCTTTAGTGGGTATGCTATGTCTAATTGAGTCCCACATAACCCTCTATTTCCCAACCATGGGGTATGCATAAAGCATTTCCACATCGAGAAAAAAAATAGGTTTACAGTACATATGGTGCTACTTTCCCGCACTAGTGTCGAAACTTTAAAGAGCCATATCTAAAGTAAAATACACGTGCGAATAGGTAATTCGCAACTCGTGTCGTTGTGTCATTTATCATTTATCACCACTCGTTGCGAATTTCCTATTTTCGGCACTTGTATCGTAAATAGCTATTTTGGAGTAGGCAACAATGCACGATTAAGGGAATCGCGATCAGCCAGAAAACATGCGACTTCCCAATATTATACTAATCCATACTAATATTATAAATCTGTCTGTTACCTCTTCACGCTTAAACCGCTGAACCGATTTGGATGAAGGACATAGGATAGTTTTTATCCCGGAAATCATCCCCCAAAGGGATGAAGTGGGGGGTGAAAGTTTGTATGGAGCTACGATATAAACGAGATCCACGCGGACGGCGGAGTCGCGCTCGCGGGCAGAAGCTAGTATTATATAAGCGTTCGTGAAACGAAAACTAACTTCGTTCTGACATATTCCTCTCTGTCGCTCTAATCAGCTAGTGTGACAGAGGGGGTTGATACACGAACGAATATCGTTTTCGTTTCGCAGTAGCAGCTCTGCCCCTATTCCGTAACTTGTTTTCAGCTCACCTCAACGCTACCCACAAATATATCTTGACCCCGCGATGCGTAGTAACTAAGCGTAGGTAGAGGTCTAGCTGCGTGACGGGTGACCGGCAGGGTGAGCCGCATTAGCGCGTAGCGAATAACAGCCCTGCACGGTTACCATAACACGGCGAGATAATACTATCCGTCTCATTCTAATTATAACACTTCGAAAGAGACGCTCTACGTCTATCTCGCCGCGAGACAGCTCGCACGCCGTGTTGTGCCAACCGTGCTGGATAAGGGGGTGAAAACTAGTAAGTGCATAAACCGTGATAATGACTGGAAAAACCTTTACGTTTGAGCCATATTTCTAACAAAGTTACTAGAACATCTTTTGTTTTATTTTATTAGCTTAAATTGTGTCCCACTGCTGGGCAAAAGCCTCCCCCTTTTTCCGCCACTCGTCTCGGTCCTGTGCTACTGGGGCTAAAGTGGGTCTGGGCTGGACATGTCTGCCGGATGCACGCGGAGAGATGGGCCAATTTAGCCACCGAATGGCTTCCACAAGATGGCTTCCGAGGTAGAGGCAGACCGAAAAGAAGATGGCTGGACGACCTTGATACGTTTTTTACAGATTGACGAACAGTAGAACAGGACTAGAACATCTGTTTCATATTAATTTCCTTTTTCTACTCCTGTACCGTTATCTGTCATTTATATAGGCTCTAGCTCAAATACAATGACACCGATAATAAGTCGTCGAAAAACTCTATGATCTATGGCCCATAAACGCACTATTTAGTGTACTGTTATGGTTCATACATTTTTCATAAAAGCACTGTTTACCACGATGTCAAATCATCTAACTTTTTTTCAATCGGCCGCAATATTGCAGTGGTACCAACTTCATAAGCAAATTTTTCGAAATAAAAAGTTTTACTATCAAACATTTGTAGAACATAAATTATTTACTAAAATAAAAATAAATGATCATGTATTTATTTGTATAAATATTTTACCAATTATTGGTATTATTTATAAATATAAACCGATCCGATTCGGTTCGGATCCGGATTCAGTTTGGTTCGGATGGCAAGTTCAAGGAAATTAAAAACAAAACAGACCATAAACAATGTGTCAATGTGTCATTTTTTTAATTTCCCACCAAAGTTCCAATTCAAAATGAAAATACGAAATATGATAACTATTCGTTATTTATAACTTATTAAGATTTTATTCGTGTTTGTGAAGTGAAAAAAACGTTCCTTTTAAAATGGACCAAGAAGAAAATAACTGCACCGCTGAAGAAATTGCGTGAGTAGTTTAGAACTAACGGAAAAACTACTGCCTGAAAAGTCAAATGCTATTTATTTAGAATTCGTAGAAAAAGTATTGTATGCAACGGTATAACGGTATACGGGTATAATAACTTGGTCTTTAAACGCTCGTGGCGTCTTTAAGACCCTACTTATACAACAGTTGCATAAAATACTATTATCTTATTACACCTGACTGTATCCGATAAGATGTTAACAACGAATGTTATTGAGGACGTTCGTGCCATTTAACGAAAACATGATGTTAAATCATACTGCGCAATACTTTGTCATTGTAGAAATGTATCACTTGATTGTTGATTTCGTAAACTGTATCTCATCATCCTCCTAGCGTTATTCCCGGTAGTGCCTCTAGAGGAGCCCGGGGTACGCTTTGGCATAGGCACTAGTTTTACGAAAGCGACTGCCATATGACCTTCCAACCCAGAGGGAAAACTAGACCTTACTGGGATTTAACCGGTTGCCTCACGATGTTTTCCTTCACCGAAAAGCTAACGGTAAATATTCCGAAAACAAGTTCCGAAAAACTCATTGGTACTAGCCGGGATTCGAACCCGCGACCGCCGCATGCCTGAACCACTAGGGTACTGTAGCTCGTTTGATTTCGTAAACTGTATGTATCCTTACTTAATATTATAAATGTGTGTTTGTATGTTTGTCCTTCTTTCACGTCGCAACGGAGCGTCGTATTGATGTGATTTTTTGTATGGAGATAGTTTAGAAGCTGGAGAGTGACATAGGCTACTTTTTCCAGCGGGAAAACATCTAATTCCCAAGGGAAAATTCATAAGTTACATTTCGAAGCCGCGGGCATCAGCTAGTACATTATAATATTCTACAGTCTGGTAAATGTCGCGGGAGTCCGCTGGATGCGGGTGGCGCAGGGCCGGCCATTGTGGCACTCTTTGGGGGAGTCCAATGCCCAGGAGTGGACGTCTTGATTGACGTCGATGATTTTTGGGCTACTTTCTTTTGGAGTAATAATACAATTTGAATCAACCTATTCAGTCAACGGGACTTAAAGCCTAAGTGGAACAGTCATCATCGTTTAGTTAGTAGCAGCCAGAGTAGCCAAATATATCGTAACAGGTCCTTACTCTTACAGGAATTAACAGAGGCCGGAATTCTAGTGGCACTTTCGAGCTGTCATAGGGACTTCTCATTTTATCGACTTACATTTTTTTTTTTAATGGTATAAGGAGGCAAACGAGCAGACGGATCACCTAATGGTAAGCGATTACCGCCGCCCATGGACACTTGCAACACCATATTATATACCTAACATAACATATTAAAATAGATTGAAAGTAGAGGTACAGGCGGTCATATCGCTAAATATATATGCAACCAAACGAAGAGAATGAAAAGTTAACATTGACACATTTAATCAGTTCAGCTCAGTGTTTCATCAATTTCATGTGCAAAGTCTGTTTTAGTGCTAACAAGTGTTTCAACATTAGCTTCTCTATAAAATTTGTAGTTATAAATTTTCCAAATTATCTGCTTTTAAATTACTTCTTTTACAGTCAAATGTATCGTTATAATATGAATCGGAAGTCGATAAATGAGAAGTCCCTATCACTATGACAGCTCGAAAGTACCACGATAATTCCGGCCTCTGGAATTAAGAGGGGGCGTATCGCCAGGGAAAAATCAGAAATCACCCGCGCGCCCCGTACCTGCCGCGCTGATGCGTCTATTGCTGCCCCGCTCCTTCTCGCATAGTATATGCCCCGACAGTCAGATGAAACATGATGAATACCTATAGATAATTATAATAAGTGGAAAGAAAGACAAAATCTGTAAGTACCTATATTTGAAGATATAATTTTCGCTAGTAGGTAAGTCAGTTTCGAGAGCTATAACTGAAATATGACCTTCCGTTTTTTTACTAAATCACGTAAGGGTAGTAATTTAGCATAATAATGTCTCGTAAAAGGCTAAAGCAAAAAAACAGCTATAATCGAATTTAAACTTTTGTGAGACATATCTAAAATACTACTAATAAATCCACGGTTAAATAATTAACGTAAATGTCACGGCAGGCGACATGTTTCGAACTCTTCGGGAGTTCTTCTTCAAAACAAACATAGAAAACACTAATCCTGAAGAAGAACTCCCGAAGAGTTCGAAACATGTCGCCTGTCGCGTCATTTAATACGTGAATTTATTAGTAGCATTAAAAAAAAACTGTAATTTATTATGAAAACTTCGATCATGTTTATGAAAGCCAGATTTTCAGGCCACTGTGTGGCGGCCAAATTTTTCAATTCTGACCCCGTGTCATGGTCGGCCTTATCACGCGATAAGTGACAGGATAGAGCGTCCGTCACTGGCTGACACCGTTTGATAGAACGAGACGATGCCCCTATCTTGTCACTTATCGAGTGATAAGGCCGACCATGATACGGGGTCTGATCTCGGATTCGTACCTACTTGGAGACAATGGAGACGCTTTGGCCCTTTAGTTATCAATTTTGAACATACTCGTATTAAAGAAAAACTGCAAAATTGTGTTCACTTTTTTTAATATAAAAATGTCCAACTTCGCAGGCAATAATTCGGGTGCAGACTCGAAAATTATTATTACTCCAAAAGAAAGAAGGCAAAAAAATATGCATAGTGATGAAAATCCCATTCATATATCTCAAAGAATTACGAAGCTACAACCGTTTTAATATTGCTTGTTAGAGAGAGAAAACGCAAACGGTGTGTGACGTCACATTACAGGATGCTGCCGGCAGGCCGCGTCGACGGCGTCGCCGACCACGATGCGCGCGGCACGTTGCCGTCTTCTGTGACGTCACATTCTTCCAGCGTCATCGTTTCATATGAAGTTGCGTTTTGCGAAAAAGGGACAGAACACATCCCTTCTTAAAACTTTGGACACTTATAACTTCGTGATTATTTAACCTTTTGCGTTGATTTTTTCTCCATTTGACTAATTTTTTTATCCTTCTTCGAGAAAATATCACATTATTTTATTTAGTGTCTACGCCCCTATTGTTGGAATCTAAAAGCGTCACCCGTGATGACTTTAAAGAAAAAAATGACAATAATTACACGGTTCACCCACGTATTAAACACTCACTTTATAGAGTACAAATTACTTTAATTACCCAAGGAATACAACTACCTACATTTTGTTGCTTAAAAAACCACCGGAGCTATAACTGAAATATGGCCTTCCGTTTTTTTACTAAATCACGTAAGGGTTGTGAGCTAGCATAATAATGGCTAGTAAAAGCCTAAAGCAAAAAAAAGCTATAATCGAATTTAAACTTTTGTGAGACATGTCTAAAATACTACTAATAAATCCACGGTTAAATTCACGCATTAAATGTCACAACAGGCGACATGTTTCGAACTTTTCGGGAGTTGTTCTTCAAAACAAACATCGAAAACACTCATCCTGAAGAAGAACTCCCGAAGTGTTCAAAACATGTCGCCTGTCGTGTCGTTTAATACGTGAATTTAACCGTGAATTTATTAGTAGCATTAAAAAAAACTATAATATATTATGAAAACTTCGATCATGTCTATGAAAGTCAGATTTTCAGGCCACTATGTGTGGCGGCCAAATTTTTCAATTCTGATCTCGGATTCGTACTTGGAGACAATGGAGACGCTTGGGCCCTTTAGTTATCAATTTTGAACATATTAAAGAAAAAGTGCATAATAATGTTCACTTTTTTAATATCAAAATGTCCAAGTTCGCAGGCAATAATTGTTGGAATCTGCACTCTCGATAACCCTAAAAGCGACACCCGTGATGACTTTAAAGAAAAACAATGTCAATAATGTCACTACGGGCGACATGTTCCGAACTCTTCGGAAGTTCTTCTTCAGGATGACTGTTTTCGCGGCGGTGTCGCTTGAATCACGACAAGATTCAAGCGACACCGCCGCGAAAATACATCCTTAAGAAGAATTCCCGAAGAGTTCGAAACATGTCGCCCGTAGTGACATTTAATACGTGAGTTGAACCGTGTAATTATTAGTACTGTTTCAACACGTCTCACGAAAGTTTAAATTCGAAAAGCAATGTCCGCCATCTTGGAATTCAAAATGGACATCATTTCTAGAATCTTCACCCTCGAGAAACCTGCCAATGTATGTTGTTCTTTAAAAAAACGCGCATATTAATTTACAACGAATGTTTCAAAAAATTTAAATAATGCGACCACTTTTTGAAATATTTCTGACTATGAATTCGTATTTAGACCTCTCAGACATCGATTTTGAACGGATTTATTCTCAACTAGCGATCCGCTCCGGCTTCGCACGGATACTATATTATACATAGGTATAAACCTTCTTCTTGAATCACTATCTATTAAAAAAAACCGCATCAAAATCCGTTGCGTAGTTTTAAAGATCTAAGCATACATAGGGACAGACAGCGGGAAGCGACTTTGTTTTATACTATGTAGTGATAGTGATAGTGATAATCTTTCATAAAGTAAATACACGATCGACAGAAAAATGTTCGTCTAGTTTTGCATGTACTGCACAAATTATTCTAAGAAGCCGGTCACCCGCCGATCGCTGCGTAATCTTATAGTTGTATTTTGAACTTTAAGATCTATATGTTAAGGTCGACTTTTAAATATATTATTTCAAAATGTAGCAAAATATCTACTGGAATGTAATGATACGTTCATTCACTGGACGAATATACTGGGTCACAATATTATTGAAATAATTATGTTCATCGTGCTGTCATGAGAGCACAGAACGTAGTCCTCTCGTCTCAGCGGAGCGATTACGACTGACTCCGCCCGCGAACGGCAACAAAAGATATACAGAACCGCACGAAACACGCGACGGGAGAAAGGGTATCGCGCTAAATAAAAAAGGCCTATACGCCAAATACGTTTCACCTCAATAAGTCTGAAAAGGGACTACATAAAAATACCCCGCTAGTACTTTCATTAGGTAATGTGAAAAGCTATTATACACTCAACTTTTACTTAATTTATATGCACGGGAACCTCACACTATTGAAATTGAGTAAAAATAAGACATGTTTTGGCGGTTCTTTTCTATCGAGGCAATTTTGGTTTTGTATGGTTTTGTTCAGACGATTCAATTGCAAATATGATGTAGTTTTGGTATGTTCTTTTTCCTGGCATTCGCTTTAGTTTGTCATAGGTAAATATTCAATCTAAGAACCCCGATTTCGCGGAGCGCCCCCTCTTAAGACATGTACCTATAGTGGCCGTCAATTGAATTTGCTAACTATGTAAACAAACCGCCGTATTGAAAGTCAATTTTAATATGGCAGTTTGTTTACATAGTTAGCAAATTCAATTGACGGCCACTTTAAATATTTGGCTACTTTGGCTGTTTCTTTTTTATATGACGCTGACTGTACGAGCTCGGGTCTGTGCCCACGACCTCCAAATTGGAGGTAGCGTGCCTTACAGCTAGGCTACAGAGGTTTTTCCTAAAGATATAAAAATAACGGGACAAAACTTGGTCTTACCCCAAACTCGATTCCGCCCAGTACAAAATTGAAAAAAAAAAACAATAAAACACGATCGCTATAACGCACTGTAACCTAACGAATGAGTCAACATAACGCATAACTTCACTCTTTCGCGTTGATCACAATCACAACAAACACGAAGAAAAAGCAACCATATTTTTATGGCAACACAGTCTATATTTAATTGAATAGCAACAGCACGAATATCAATAGAATTACCTGTACCATTTAAATATGCACCTTAACAAGGAGGAATACCGTTGGTTTCAGCATAATTTGTAACTATTATGAAACCAGCAGCGCGTTTAAGCTGAAATGAACTTTAGTTTAACAGAAATAAGGTCAGTTTTCCGCTTGTGCGTGATACCTGCGTATGCGCATACAGATGACGTCACAGCGTATTTATAGGCACGTGAATTGAGTTTTTCGTTTAACGCCGCTGTAGCGTCGTTACGGTGGAGGATATGTATGGAAAAAACGTGATTCCAATTGAACGTTGGCCGTTTAGTATGGGGTTTTTTCCAGTATTATACTTTATTTTGAAATTGGATGTTGGTGCCATTACATAATGTACGTTCTGAAGGTTTTGAATGTAAATTAAATACTAATGTATCATCTATTTATGCACATGGATCATTCTATCTTTTTACTCATCATTTTATTTTTAACCCCCGACGCAAAGAGAGGGGTGTTATAAGTTTAACGTGTCTGTCTGTGTATCTGTGGTATCGTAGCTCCCGAACGGATGGACCGATTTGAATGCGGTTTTTTTTGTGTCATAGATAATTTTATCCCGAGTGTTCTTAGCCATGTTTCATGAAAATGTCAGGGGGTTTTTCAACTTTTCCAAGTTGTTATTATTTAAATTTCATAACAGATATGGTTGACATTTGGTATGGAGATAATTTGAAAAGGACTTATAATATTAGTATGGAAGTGGATATTTAATTTGGTATGGAATAATTTATTATTGTGCTTACCTTGGCGAGTCGTTTCGTTCGTCGTTATGCGGAAGGAAAATGAATGGTTCAAATTATTTAACGTGCCCCTTTTTTATAAAACTTGTCATTGGAATTGGGAGAAGTCCCTTGGACAGTAGAGTTGCTTTTTGAATGGACCGCTTTCATGCAACTCGGCCAACTATAATAATCTCAAGAAGGTATATGTAATCATACAAACAACTCCTGGCAATACCGAAACGGTCACCATCTCTATACATTATGGTAATGCATATTGGTAACAACGAATAACGGCGGGTTTCAGGCGTTACCAGGAAATACATGTTGATAAACACACTTGAAGTGGCAGATATGAATCAGTATTAATATTATAAAGAGGAAAAGTCTGTGACGTTTTACGTCTGTACAGATCGCATTTCGCAACCGATTCTCGCCTATAGGTAATTAGTTAATTAGTCATACATCGCATATTTTAGAGAAAAGCTCAGACGGACAGACAATAAGATGAAACTTGAAGGTAGCATTCAACTTTTATGAACCTCTATCATCATTTAAAAGTGCACTCTAAACTAACGAGAGAAGATATAGATAATTTAGCATGACAAATGTTTAATATTAGATGGAATTCGGTATTGGCACTCGCAAATGAAATTGGACTTTAAATTATTATAGAGAAGCTTCTTTTTCCTATGATTGGTAGATGTCAATTCTTTAATTATTTTAATTCGAGTCGTAATAGTGGGATTAAAGTTCAATATTCAATGATACGATAGGTATTTGTAGTGTGGGCTGTTTGAGAAATATCTAGATTACAATCAAAGAGGCTTTGAATTGTTTATTTTCGTGCATTACGATAAAATTTATTTATAAATGGTTTCATATAGGAATGAACGTTAAAGAAGCGGTGGAGTGCGAGTCAAAACGGAAATTACTTTAAAAACAAAGTTTTAACCGACTTCTATTCAGTACTTCGCCTTATTTGAAGAGTTCCCTCGATTTCTCCAAGATCCCATCATCAGATCCGGCTCTGGTGACAATGGGACCACATGCGTTTTTCATACAAAAAAAGAATTTTCCAAATCGGTCCAGGGGTCTTCGAATCGGAGCTTTTTATCGGAAAATAAATGATACCGACGAATTGACAAACTACTCCTTTTTTGAAAGTTGAAATTAATTTTCAATTACAAAATAAAAACAAAAATATGTAAAATACTTACAAAGAAATACTGGCCACCAACAACTATTAAAATCAATATTTAAAAAATTTAATTTGGAACGCTGCGCGCCGCGTGCGCCAACGCAGGCCTTCCGCTTATCAATCGGATAACGACGTTGGCGTAACGAGCGTTAGCCATAGATTAGCGAGTGCTGAGTGGACAGAGGTTATATAGCCGGTTTAGCAATTATCAGTGTTGGCCACAGAGTAGTTAGCTTAGAGAGAGTAAATACTGTAGGTACTACAAATAGTATCAGTATAAGTTAGACATTGAGTGGCCAAGGTGGTTAAGTATCTATACCTACTTGTCGGCAGATATGTTCTTCTCATACGAACTTCTGACAAAAAAAAAAGTTGTATGTAGTTGGTCAGACTATACACATACACGGTGGTAAAAACGTTAATACCTAACATACATATACTATCAGTTAAACATACTATAACATGTACGATTATTAACAACATAATAATTGGACATTATCACGGAAAGATAGTATCGTCAGTGTTTTATATTGTAAATTAATTTTGACGACCGTCTTAGCCTAGTTGGTAGTGACACTGCCTACGAAGCAAGAGGTCCCGGGTTCGCATCCCGGTAAGGGCATTTATTTGTGTGATGAGCACGAATATTTGTTCCTGAGTCATGGATGTTTTCTATGTATTTAAGTATTTATTTATCTATATATGTATGTTTATCGTCGTCTAGTACCCATAGTACAAGCTTTGCTTAGTTTGGGACTAGGTCGATTTGTGTAAGATTGTCCCCTAATTATAATTATTATAATTATTATGATTTTATCACGGAAAGATAGCATCGTCAGTGTTTAGTACTCTATTCTATTAATTTACAAATTTAAGTCTTACAATAATTCATTATTCCGGGAATTCCGGCATTTATATTAGTTGCCATATAAATATATATTTTTTTACCGAATTCTGAAATTTCCGTAACAGGAAGTAGAACGCCATACATATCAGTTTTGTACATGCCTAATATACATTAGAATGTGGCTTTATTTATTAAAGGAGCATGATATAATAATTAGTGACAGTGGCGCTTCGAAGCTTGCCTGTAGGAGACAGTTGAACGCCTTATCCTAAAGTCCTGGAAGTAAAAAAAAAGGCTTTTTTTTGTAATTGTTGGTTCAAAAATAGAGAAAATAAAATGATAATCGCCCTAAACTATCTTGTCTAGTCATGTTTGACATCGCATCACTGGTTGATAATGCATTAGCATCAGGGATGTCATGAATGTCAGTTCTATTATTAAGGAAGTACACTTAAAACTCAACGTACGTAATCCATTTTTAATAATTTTATTTAACATTCACAAGCATAAAAAGCAATCACCAGTCGCTACCCAAGTAAAAGTACATTCTATTGGTTAAAATTAATCACGTGATACGGGTTGGCGCCCTTTGCATGCGCGAGTCGGCGTCTCGGCGTCAGGCGGCCGGCGCGGGCGAAACGCGCCACGACTTGCACATATTCGCATTCGCAAAACATTCGCATCGTTTGATGCGAATGCGAATGTTGATGCGAATAATTAAAATGATGCGAAATGCGAATGCGAACATTCGTAACATCCCTAATTGCCATCTATGAGGCTAAGCAACTGTATCCACTATATAGATAAACAACTGCATTTTATGCTCTTTGAAGACACTGACCAAGGGAATCGAATCGCGACCACTGCATGCTTTAAAAGTATGTAAGTCAATTGCAAAGACATGTTACTTATATCACAGTTTATTACGAAGGAATTCGATTCTACACAGCGGTAGTGATAAGGCTTTTAGTAAATAGTATAGAATAGATTTTTGCGTATTGCAAAGCACGCAAGTGGAGTTTGGGGATAAAATATAACTATAGCCATCCAGGCCCCGTATCATGGTCGGCCTTATCACGCGATAAGCGACAAGATAGAGCGTCAATCTCCTTCGATCGAACGGTGTCAGCCAGTGACGGACGCTCTATCTTATCACTTATCGCGTGATAAGGCCGACCATGATACGGGGCCAGGTCCATTTTTATTTTATTTATACTAGTGAAACAAATTTTGAAATCGGTTGCGTAGTTACTGAGATGAGATGACAGTCATCTCTAAAATACTTTATATCTCGGAAATCATCCTTGATGGGTTGAAAATGGGATGGAAGTTGGTAAGCTGGTTACAAAACAAGAGTGATAGTAGTTTTTTAGGGTTCCGTAGTCAACATGGAACCCTTAGTTTCGCCATGTCCCATCCGTCCGTCTTCGGCTTAGCTCAGTAACCATTTCTACTAGAAAACTGTAATTCGGCATGGGTGCCAAGCCCAAGCAAGCCCCCCCCCCCCCCCCCCCCCCTGCCGGCTAAATGGCTACTACTCTGGGGATGTGAAAAAATTCGTGGTAGTAGTACCTACATATAATTAATTTAAAAGTAGGCATAAGTAGTTACCGAGTAATAGTCGACCAACTTAATGTGTACTTGGAAAGGCCAAATTTCGTACAAATTCGGCCGACGCAAGCGCACCGCACCGCACGTCGATGTAACTAAGACAGATAGCACCTACGGAACCCTACACTGCGCGTGGCCCGACACGCACTTGGCCGGTTTTATTTTATAATTAGTTCGCCCCATAATATTTATATTGTTATTAGATTAAAAAAATAACTGAAATATTAAGAATACTCAGATCTATGTCAGAACGGCTAGGGTGTCCAAATAAACATACAACCCGTGTTCTTCATATATTTCTAGCGCTTATTTGCTCACAAATATCGATAAAAAAAAACCGGCCAAGACGGTGTCGGGCCACGCTCAGTGTAGGGTTCCGTAGGTTTTCGTCCAGAAAATATTTTGTAATTTTTTCAAAAACTATTCAACCTATCAAGTTTAAAAAAAAAATCCTAGAGTTTTTATAGTTATGCTTTCGAGATTTTTATCATATTCAAAACTTATGGTTCAAAAGTTAGAGGGGGGAGGACACATTTCTTTTTACTTCTGGAGCGATTATCTCCGAAAATATGAACATTATCAAAAAAATATTTTAGCAAATCCCTATTAATTTTTAAATACCTATATATAAAAAACACTCCCCACGTTACGTATAGGGAAGGTACCCTAATAAAAATATAAAATCACTTTTTATTTTACCACTTTGCCGGCGTGATTGATATACATATTAGTACCAAATTTCAGCTTTCTAGTGCTAACGGTTACTGAGATTATCCGCGGACGGACGGACAGACAAAGCGAAACTATAAGGGTTCCTTGTTGACTACGGAACCCTAAAAACGTGTCTGTCGGTCCGTCCTTCAACTTTTAAATCGGTTTACTCGCAGTTCGTCGAACTTTGCAGACGATGCAAAAACTACACGTGTAACACAGGCGGCGCCCGTGGCTTCGCTTGAGTACTTAGTAGGGTGAATCATATTTGTCGCTAGATGCTCTGGCTGGCCACGGCTAATACACTCGCGGACAAATATGTTGTTGTGAAAATACCGTCATATTTCCTAAAATAGTGCAAGGTTGTACAGTTTTTTGAAGTGAAAACTTCTTTAGCGGCGCTGAGTACTTTTTGGGATGGGGAAAAATTGTTAAGGCGCCGTAGGTTCATGGTCTTCTCTCCCTCTCACTGAGCATAAGCGTGAGCGAGATGGAAGTGCGTGCTCGGAAGCGCGGATATCATGTTTTTTAATTTTAATTTTTTGGCCGTATAAATAAATAAAAATGTAAACACTGATTTCCCTTAAACATGATATTGCCGATTTTTAGAAGCAATTTTAATATTTATAGCTTTTGTGCATAATTTGTTAAGAATATTTTAAGTGTATTTATGTGTGTTTTAGACCTATGTTCGTGATTTTTTCCTATCGAGCAAAATTTACTTAATCATGTTTCGAAGCACTGATTTCCCTGCAGAAAAGCCTCAAGATTACTATTCGTATTTTTTTGAAACCATATTATTATAAACAGACGCATTATATTGTTTCAAAAACTCTGTTCGCTTAACTTCGCTGAACCTACGGCGCCAGATCTAATAAACTCGCGACAGATTTTTGTGACGTCACGGTGAGACTCTCTCACCTTAAGAGATTCAGGACGAGGCTTGGGGGCGGGGGGAAAACGTACGGGCAGGGGTGGGGGGGCGCGCGTTGGAACCCTATCGCTCGCTCGGCCCCGGGCCGCCAGTCAGTCGAGGGCCGGCACCGCGCGCGCGAGCACACGTGTGTCGTGCTGTGCTCCGCCGCCGCTGCCGACTTGAACGCGACGAACCGCGCGTATCTATTTTTAACCCCCGACGCAAAGAGAGGGGTGTTATAAGTTTAACGTGTCTGTGGTATCGTAGCTCCCAAACGGATTTGCAAAATTAAAATTATTCAAGTTTTCCCTTCTACCGGCACTCTTGGAGTGCAACCCGGTCTTTTTTTTTAAATCCTGTCATGATCTTTATTTAATTTTACATCTAAACTGCAAAAATAACAGTAAAGGACTCGTAAAAACCAATGAAAAAAAACATCGTTAATGGAGCAAGATATCGCATAAATCGTCATTTTCGTGTATTGATATTTTTATGATAGGATCCCTGAAATTGCTAATACAGTTGGGTATTATAAAGAATACTATATTATGTAGATAAAACTTAGTGTTAAATATTAAAAAAAAACCTATTCCGGTCAGCGAACGAAATAACCTTACCTTCCTTTTTGGTTTTATTAATAATTATTATTATGTTTTATGAAACTCCAGGTCTGTTTGTATAACCTCTCAGTTATTGTACATTGTGTACAACATATGTAACAAATTTATTATGACTGTTTGTGTTTCTAAATAAATTAAAAAAAAAAAAAAAAAAAAAAAGAAATAAGTAGCGCCGCAAAAGGGCCCCACAAAATGGGTGCCATTGCCATTATGAGGGGTACCAAAGCAATGCCAAGGAGTCGTTTAGTTAGAACATACGCATTACGGGTTCCAGGCACGTGTTTGGGTAGGAATTTGTAAGGAGCTCGCATTCTATGGTTTTTTCGCTGATTGCGGTTATTTCATTTAGGGTGACCCGAAATTTTTGACCGCAAGTGTATTTGACACCTGCGCTCCTTTTAAAACCAGTTCTATGAGGCGCACGGGCGGCACGGGATGTACCGCCGACTACCCCGACTTGCACTTAAGTTTACTGTATCGACGCGTGGCTGTGCGAGTGCGCCGCACCGGACGGATTTGTTTCACTGCTTGTTAGCCATATATCTATGTGTTCTGGGTCACTTATAAAACCGTAATGTTGTGTCATCATCATCATCATATCAGCCGAAAGACGTCCACTGCTGGACATAGGCCTCCCCCAAAGAGTGCCAAAGTGACCGGTCCTGCGCCACCCGCATCCAGCGGACTCCCGCAACCTTTACCAGGTCATCAGTCCACCTTGTCGGGGGCCTACCCACGCCGCGCCTTCCGGTGCGTGGTCGTGGTGTCTCAAGACGAGAGTCTTTGACCAGTGTGTTGCCAGTGATGACATATGGCACTGAAACGTGGTCGCTTACTATGGGCCTCATAAGAAGGCTTAAAGTCACCCCAAGGGCAATGGAGAGTTTCTCTGCGTGCTGATCGCATCAGAAATGAGGCTATCCGCAGCAGAACCAAGGTAACCGATATAGGCTTCCGGATAGCTAAACTTAAGTGGCAGTGAGCGGGGCACATAGCACGTAGAACCGATGGCCGTTGGGGCGGAAAGGTTCTCGAATGTTGTGTGTATACATTAAAATCCACCAAAAGTAGGGTAGGGTAGGGTTGCACGCGGTCGAATGCGTAAAGCGATCCCGCGGCGCCCCTCCCTTAAGACGGAGCTGGCACTCGTTGGGTGGTTGTGACAGACGGTAGTCTAAGGCTTCTGCCGCGGTTAGTCCGTCATACCCGCCCTGCCCCCCTCCCCGTGGCGGGCGGGATGCGTAAAGGCATTTTCCCCAACGTTAAAAAAAAGGGTAGGGTAGGGTTGACATCACAACAACACATTCACTGCCTAGAATGGCTACGCGCTACGTTCGTAGCCGATGCCGTGGTTTCCCTCGTATGTAGCGGAGCGCCACTGCGGCGTAGGCGCCCGCTAGGCGGGTTCCCGGCACTGAATGTGTTAAGAGGCTCCCATACGCCAATGACCTTCGATCTGAATCCCTTAGTTTTCTAATGTTTTTTGTAGCTTATTATATTAACAACAACGGCTTTAAGCAATATAGTATCCCATATTTAATTCAAACTTCATTGTTTTCGAGATATTTGGCATCAAAGTTGAACAATTTTAGGCCAAAAAACTGGTTTTCTGGCCATAACTTTTGTGTTAATTGGTTTAAAATTAAAACTCTCTACCAGTTTTTAGAGACGTCATAGACGAACCCAAATTTGTAGATTTCGTATATGTTAGATCTTTCACGTCAATAGAGATGCGAAATAAGTGTTTTTTTAGACAATGTTTAAAAAAATCATACAAAATTAAGTAATAATTTGTTTCAAAATCCGGTCAGTCAAAATGGAGATAAAAGATTGAAGAATCGATAGCCGTTTGATTTATGATTCTATCTGTAGTGCAAAAGTAGTAGATACGATTCAAAACTTGTCAAAAATCGATGAAAACCTCGGGTAGCCCCTTAAACCCCATCTTCTAAGAATGTTAGAAGTCCATGTTGCAATGCAACATTGTTTCTGAGAAACTTTACTATTTACACGAAATAGTTGATTGACCCAGTGTCAATTACAAGAAATTGTCTTTTTCAGCTTGTTATGCAAAGATTGAAAAAAAAAAAAACGATATATCTCTTTATAGTTCGCGTATAAATAATCCTAATGCTCCAAAAAATTGGACATGTGCGAGTCGGACGCGCCCACCGACGGTTCCGTACAAAATTACAAATGTATAGTTTTCACATTCTTCTCTGTAGTTACTTGTAGTATAAGACGAAATTACTTGCCAAATTTCATAGTTCTAGGTCAACCGAAGTACCTACCCTATAAATGTTGATTCCCTTGAGTGTATCGAAATATTCGTTTTTTGCGACATAAACGCCCGTATCTTTTTTTACGATAACTTACAAGTTTGATTTTCAGAGATTCAAGGGACTGTAGACCTGAGTATATGGGTTTAATTTCAAATCGATACCTTCACGCGTTCCCGAGATAAAGGGTCTTGACTTGACAGACAGACGGACAACCAGTTGATCCTATAAGGGTTCCGTTTTTAACTTTTGATTTGAGGTACAGAATCATAATAAACCAACCAAATAAAAAAAAGAAGTATATCACTGGTTTTAAATAATTGTTTTTTTTTTTTTTTTTCATTCACTAAAGATCCGATGCAATTTGCAATATAGGGATTTACGGGGGCGAAAAATCGATCTAGCTAATAGGTCTCATCATCATAACTGGGAAAGTGTTTCATCCGAGCAGAGATCGTTCGCCCAGATACAGTATACAATACAATACAATACAAATACTCTTTATTGCACACCTCACACAAACAAAGCAGTTAAAAAGAGAAACAATACAATAACATGTAGGTAGAGGTAGACAACAGGCGGTCTTATCGCTGAAGAGCGATCTCTTCCAGACAACCTTTGGGTATCGGAGAAAGAGATAAAACTAGATTATGTAGTAGGTGGTGCAGAGATTATAATAAGCCAAAAATCAAAATAATTTTATCAATACACGTACATAAATAGCTCTATATATAAACATACATACACAATCATACATATATACAAATAACACAAATAAAAATATATAAATATAATACATAAACAGTCAGCCAATAATAATAATAGTCAGACAATCGGGGTTAGGGGAGAGACAAATAATGTTCTTTAAGAAGAGATTTGAAGTTACCGATAGATTTAGCTTGTCTTATATCAAGAGGGAGAGAGTTCCACAGTCGAATAGCCTTAAAAGTGAACGAACTACTGTAAAATTTCGAAGATGACGAAGGCACAGTTAATAGCAAATTGTTAGAAGATCTAACAGAATTAAAATAACTAAAACGCTCTTTGAGATAGCGGGGAGTTGCAGGGTTAAAAAGGACACTAAACAGAAGCGAAATAATGTGAGAGTTACGACGATAACGGATAGGGAGCCACTTGAGTTTGGAACGGAAACTAGAAACGTGGTCATATTTGCGTAACCCAAATATGAACCGAATGCAGACATTTTGTTACACACACAGTATGTTTTATGTAGAAAGCATTAAGGTATCACAACCCGCGATCATATGTCGACATAACGTGATATTGTATCGTTCTGTGAACTCTATACACACACACATACACACACACATACACACACATACACATATGACGCGTAACATGCACGTTAACATAAACACACATCATATGCATTCTTGACTAATACAATCTGCTTATGAATATTTTCGGTTAGCTGCGAATATGCCGTGGCTTCTCGGTGAAGAAAAACATCGTGACAACTGATCTAATCCCAATAAATAGTTTTCCCTGTGGGTCGGAAGGTCAGATGGCGGTCACTTTCGTAAAAGTAGCCTACGCCAAATCTTGAAAGTAACCTCGGGGTCGTTCAGGGTAGTAGGTACTTGAAAAAACGCTGGGAATATGCCTAACCAAACCACACAGCGGCGACAAAATACATAGAAATAGGGTTGTTTCGCATATAGTTGCTTAGTATAAACCTTATACTTCAAAAGAAAGAATGCGAAAAAATATGTCTAATGACGACAATCCGATCTCAATAAAAACATTACATGTAAAGTGATGCCAAGACTCCGTAGCTCATACAGCTTTCAGCGTGAAAAAGATATCAGATCGCGACTAACGCCAAGCTCACTACCAGCCACGCTCTACAAATTCTATATCTTGGCTAAAAAGTATAGCTCTGTTGGGCACATCCCGGTCGCCGCATAGACTCTCGCGCCGAATGAATTTATGATGATATTAATAAGCAACGGGTCTATACTTTTTAGCCAAGATATAGAATTTGTAGAGCGTGGCTGGTAGTGAGCTTGGCGTTAGTCGCGATCTGATATCTTTTTCACGCTGAAAGCTGTATGAGCTACGGAGTCTTGGCATCACTTTACATGTAATGTTTTTAGTGGGATCTCATTCCTTTTTGTAAGGTAATTTCTAAAGGAGTGAATGGGAAAACCTATACATTCTACCATACCATCCCTTAATTTAAAGGGTATTTTATTATTTATAACAAGGAGTCCCTACATACATATATGTTCAGACCCCTAGCATCAAAATTTGCGGAAGTCTCATACAAACTTGCACCTCCTAGTTTAAGGGGTTGGGGGGGTAAAAGTTTCTAGTTTTAAGATTTTTTCGTTGTTTGTATACGATTACTAGCTTACATACCAAATTTCAGCTTTCTAGGACTTCAGGAAGAACGTTAAGAATATTGATGATCATCAGTGAGTCAGTGACGAAATCGGGGTATTTTAGATATCAATAAAATCTAAAGTATAAGAGCTATGCAATTGAAACTTTATAGTTTTAATAAGTCAACCACTGACATCATATCCCGATAATTTTGTTTATCTGGTATAATCCGGACCCAAGTTAAGAAGGTTCAAAAATACGACGAAGCGCTTCGAGAAAAGGTAGGTAGTGCCCTTGCGCTTCGCTTGGCTCGTCTTGGCGGGGGCACTCCCGTGCCCCCAGATTCAAATTTCTCAAAAAAATTACGAACCTACAGTTTTAATGTTGCTTGTTAGAGAGAAAACGCGACGTCACGGATCTCGAGTGGCATAATTATTGGCAATCGTTTAATATGAAGATATACTTCAAACTTTGTGATCATTTACGCTGTCAAGTTACTTCTTCTCTATTTATAGTCTCAAACCTTATTCGAGAAAATTCTAAATTATTGATTATTTAATTTGGCCAATATGCCTATCCGTTTGTCCAGCAGTGGACATCTTTCGGGTGATATGGTGATGACATTGATTGCTCCACTGACCAAAGTCAGCTCTTAAGAGGACAAGGGCCGTTTTTCCATAGAAACGTAGTCCCCTGTTTTCTCTCTGGATAATGGCAGTAGAGCAATTTTTTGAAGTGAAAACTTCTTTAGCGGCGCTGAGCACTTTTTGGGATGGGGAAAAATTGTTAAATACGCGACAGAGTTTTGTGACGTCAGATGTGAAGGAGGTCACTTTTTGCTGCTAGCCGATTCGACTTCATTCAAAACTGAACGCTATTCGTAAGAGTATAAAGCCGTTAAACACTTTTTGCAATAGCATATTCTGCAAATAAATTTGTAATAATACCAACGCGTCCTTCACCGTTTTGGTATTGAGAAAATTCGAATAGTTCGAATTTGGGCGTTATTCCTTAAGAGATAAAGCTTAGAAAAATATTTACCAACGGAAAAAACAAATTGATATTTTGGTCGCCACCGCCGTCTGCTGTTCTTGCAAATTCGAATAGTTCGAATTTAGACGTTATTCCTAAAGAGATAAAGCTTTGAAAAATATTTGGCAATGGCAAAAACAAATTGGTATTGTGTTTGCCGCCGCCCGTCGCACCCAACGCGCCCGCGGGCCTTCCGCCAAAATAATTGATAATTGTTTATAAATTTGCGTCAAATTCATTTTTAGGGTGAAACCGTAAGATGTCACGTGACCTGATCGAAAAACTGTTACAATGTTATTGAGTTTTCACTTCTGCCAGCACTCCCGGAGTGCAACCCGGTCTTGTTTTTTCCATAAATCTATGGCTACTATTGACATGTTCCTAGGTTTTCCTTTTTTTCATAAATTTATTCTTAAAACCTTCTAAACCTTAAAATAAATGCCAGATTTTCCGCTGTGTTGAGACATCCAGAAAACAATTTTGACTTGATTATTTAAAAAAAGGAAAACATAGGAACACGGTCAAACCCTTTCTTTGATTTTTAATAAAAAAAATAGTTAAATAGGTCAAGTTTTGGAGAAGAAATCAGGGGACTACGAAACGTTGATTTTATGTACTTTTAATAGGTATTTTCGGTCCAAGATGCAGTTGTCTCTATCGCGCTCTGCGGGGGAAGGCTTGAGGTTGGCGCGACAGCAATACATTTTACAAATACTCATTTCTCAATTATTTTTGCCTTAGTGTTTCTATTAGACATAAATACGGAAGTAGTTCAATTAGTAGCGCATCAAAACAAAATTACAGTCCAATACGGAAATGGTCCTAGTTAATAACACGATCGTTTATTATCATAATTCGTGAATAATGGGAGTGAATCGGTGTTATTGTGTCCCTAGTGCGCAATTGCGGTATTATTGCACGGGTACATAATGTTGCACTTTGTGTAATGGGTGTTTAATTTAACGAAATTGCTAGTGCTGTTGTACGTGTGCAATAAAAAGTATTATATAATTTGGTAATTTTGCGTTTATTAAATGGGATTTTTAGGAAACCTAGTGATGCATTTCAAATCCATTTATCAAAAAAAAAATTGTAATAAAAGTTTCGTTTAGTCATAATTATATGTATAGGTAGATATGTCATATACGAGTATGTCTTAGATAGGAAGAAAATGATGAGGGATTTTAAGATTGGCAAAAGCATACCCAGGTCTCCCAGGGTATGTTACATATCATAATATTTAATAATACATTTCTTACCTAGGGCGGTAAAGCAAAGATTGTCTCAGATCGCAGGTATTAGACGATCTGGGGCTTTCTTTATTACCGCCCATGGTGAGTACAACATTTTACGTAAAAACTTAATAATTGACCACCCTAAAAAAACTGTCTGAAATATTTTATTACGAGAAAATTCAACATTTGACTCACCGAAATAAACTTCTAGAAGAATATAGAACCTCGAAGAATGAAACACACTCTGAGACTGAAGCTGTAACCGTTAATCCGCCATTTTATATTGAAAAGTGCGCGAAAAGACATAGCCAATGCGGAAGGCGGAAGGATGTGTTTTTATTCTAAATTGAAATTGACTCCTAAGCCATATTATCTTACCGAGTCACCTGGAATTTAAACTGTATCCGTTGTTAATACAGTTCATTGTACAATGATTTTAATTTAATATGCGACGTTTGGAAGGTGACGTGAACGAACGCTCCATTGGACAGATTGTTTCGCGCCCTTTTGTTTAGATTCTTTTACAAACTTAACTTTACCGCCAAATTGTGTAAATCTTTAAACAATTGCAGTTGAATTGTAATTTTCCGCTCGCAATCTCAATTTGTTAGTGCTAATCTGTAACAACATTTACTTTACCGCTGGAAATGTGAAGTTAAGTAAGCAGGCAAGTTTAGTGTGTGGTTAATTTGACAGCAAAGTTAAGTTGGTAATTTTCACATTGTGCATTTTTTTTGCGTTCACCGTTTCCTTGCGGAAGAAAGTTTGGCGTAGGTTTATGTAGTGTCTTAGGTTCTGTTTGTGGTTGGGTGTTTGATGATAAGGGTATTGGAGAATGCGACTCGTCTCAAGAAAAGCTAGTCACATTGCTACACTATAATGGCGACATTTGTGAAAAGTGGCGATGTCAACGGAAACCCTGTCGAATTTTGTTATTCATAATGCCTTATTAAGAGTCCGCAGTAAGCTCGGCCGAATTTCACCTTCCCATACAAACGGAGTTTCGTTCTCATTTTAAAACTACGAATTGGATTGTGACGAAACTTTGCATGTACAATGACATGAGGTATATCTATGTCTGTAATTAGTTTATATGGTTCTAGTTTATAAAACAAACGAAATACAGCAAAAACAAGTTTTGTATGAAAAACTTAAATTCGCTGTTTTTTTTTACTATGGTATCTGAAGCTACATAAACTAATTACAGACATAGATATACCTCATGTTATTGTACATGCAAAGTCTCGTTACAATCCAACACGTAGTTTTAAAATGAGAGCGTAACTACGTTTGTATGGAGAATCTAACTTACTGCGGACTCTTAAGTTTCTAAAAGTTCTATTGAGGCAAGTATAAGTTATTTAAGCGCAGTTTAGACCTAGACAGTTAGTACTTTGACGAAGTCTAGAAAAAATTGTGGGATATGAAGATATGATACCACTTGCTATAGGCAGGCATGTCACAAGTGTGACGAAGCGGATAGTAGTCTAAGGATAAAGTCGAATTAGCGCCGTTGGGATCTGCGGGGCACAACTGACATCGCGAGCGCGACGCGAGACGAGATAATGTATCCTCCTTTTTCTAATTTTCACAGTGCGAGTTAGAAAGTCGCCGAGTCGCGCGCGATGGGACTTGGCAGTAAGCTGTGCTTTTACACTGGTAAGACTAAATATCACTGTACTAAATGGTTAATTATTGTGCTGTTATTTTTTTTTATTAAAACCTGTTTTCTTATTGGGTAAGTAATACGAGGTATAAGAACTTATCATATAACAGTCTTAATATATACGCTCACTTTGTATAAGCTTGTTTAGAATAACGTAGTGCATATAATGAACAAAAGGTATAATTTCATTTTTTTTAAGAGTAACTTTATTAATTATTAAAACGTATAATATTCATAACGCCTACGGTTTAAAACATATATTATTCAATTAATCTATCATCAAAAAGTATAATGCTCGTATAGTATAACCGCCTATAATTATTTTAAAAGCAGTAAACGTTTATAATATACATTTGTTGTTGGAAATTAAATATATTTTTTAAAACAAACACGCCAATTATTTTAACCTATCCTAAACCTAACTCAACCGCCAGCGTTTCGACGTCACCCCGCTTCGCGGGGTGCCTATTTCCGCTCTAAGGGACACAAGCTAACCCTAACCTAAACTACAAATAATACCATTGTTACGATTGCTTTTTTTTTACTGCGGGGTGCTTGGCATCATTTTCCGCTTCTTGGCATAGTTTTGCCCACGACTCTGACCGCCACAAACTCGGTCTAATCGCTTTCCTGTACTAAGTTCCATCACCATTTTTCCCCTTTAACTAATAAGCTAGATTCTAGTCTCCGTCCTAGCAATCCCAACGAGGTCTAGGAATGGTCAGATGGCAGACGCTACGCTTAAGCTTCGGATTAGATAGCAAGCGGTTCCAGGACTTTAGGCTGCAACCGGGATAGTGGTAAAGGATAATAAGTAAGAATGGTGGTAGGTATGAATCGCCAATCTTTAGATAAGACCGCCTCTCGTTGGCCTCCACTTTTATTGAAGTGTGCAATTATGAGTATTTGTAACAAGTTCTTTCGCGGCTCATGGGAACTTGGCCAATTTTTCACATCGGTTTCTTATCCATATATAATATTATAAATGCGAAAGTAACTGACAACTGTCTCAATGAGGGGTGCATGAAAGTTTATATGAAGCTACGACATAAACGTGTTCGAATGGAGAGTTTGAATCCAGGGGAAGGACATAGGATATTTTTCATCCCAAAAATCATCCCCTAAGTAGGTGAAATGGGGGGCGAAACTTTGTATACAGCTACGATGTAAACGAGTTCCACGCAGAAGAAATCGCGGCAGAAACTAGTGGGACATATTCGTGAACCAGGAACAATTGCCAAATCTTGGCACCGGCGTGACGCATCGAGGGATTCTCTTGGCGCTGTCCTGTCACGCATGCTGGCATGCCGCCTATTGGGTCGCATTTATTGTTGTAACAACCCATAAGGCAGTGGGTTCTTGAACTTTTGTAAGGCTTGGATCAATTTCAGAATTTCAAAAATACCGCGGCCCGCTGTTGACTAAAATGTTGAAAAAAAATATCATGTTTCATGTGACCTACGTACCTGCCTACGTCAAGAGTGAACGAAGTGGCAGGGGACCCCTAGCAGTCATGTCACGGACCCCTAAGGGTTCCATGGGCCACACTTTAAGAAACCCCGCTACTTATAAGGCTATTTTGTTGTATTGTACACCTAGTACAGCTCGAAAGTAAGGCGACTTCCTGAATCGTCGGCGCGGACGCAGCACAAACGCCAACACAGTTATGACCATCCTGTATTAATATAGAACCTTATTACAATGCACATAAAGTGCACGGATGGTCAGTTGGCTGTGTTGTCGACAGGCCTTTAAATAGCGCTATTTTCGTATAGCGCTATCATTTATAACGTTATTATTCCTAAAACCGCTATACTCAAAAACGATATTTGACGCGCTGTATAGCGATATCCATTATAACGTTATAAATCTAAACCATAAATATAAAACCGATACTTTTTTAACCGATATAATAATGTTATAACGTTATAGGCTACCCCTTTCTCGCATTCAGTATAGCCTACTCGTGCAATGTAAGCGATGTGATTACGTAACGTAGGTTGTTTGTTAGAGTGCACGACGTCATAGTAAAATAGATAATTTTTCGATTTGCTCGGCTTGTCGGCGCAGGTTGTAGCCTGATACGAATATCCTGACTAATAATTTTCAAATCAGATTGTCTTTAGCTACTCTGTGCCTCATTAATCGGAAATGCATCATCCCATAAAAAACATGCCATGTAAAAAAGAGGTCAAGTCTCGAAACTCTTCCACCGTAAAAAGTTGTGAGATATTTCGTAGAGCCAAGTCTCAGGCATTCTTTTATCTTTATTTGCTTGCTAAATAAAATTTTGTGACTTGGCAATCACACAATACTACATAGCTTTAGGTATGCAGAAATCTATTAATGCAGGAAAGTTGTGTGATTGCCAAGTTACAGAATTTTATTTAGCAAGAAAATAAAGATTAAAGAATGCCTAAGACTTGGCTCTACGAAATATCTCACAACTTTTTACGGTGGAAGAGTTTCGAGACTTGGCCTCTTTTTTACATGGAATGTTTTTGCTTGCTAAATAAAATTCTGCAACGTGGCAATCACACAACTTAACTGTATTTATAGATTTTTGCATACTTGCCTAAAATTATGTAGTATTGTGTGATTGCCAAGTCACAAAATTTTATTTAGCAAGCAAATAAAGATTAATAAGAATGCCTGAAACTTGGCTCTACGAAATATCTCACAACTTTTTACGGTGGAAGAGTTTCGAGACTTGGCCTCTTTTTTACATGGAGTGTTTTTTATGGAATCTCACTTCTTTTTGTAGGTTAATGTGTTATCCATACATACAAACTATGAATGCAGGCCCATTCTTGCTTTTGAATTTTCCCATTCACTGCAAATGTAACTTTGTAATCCTATATATTTGTATAGGATTACAAAGTAATGTATACAGTTGGTGTATCTAGAAAACTGGGTTGAAATAGCAATTTTTTATAGTTTTCCCTTTATGTGGCCATTAAACCCTAACTCTGTACCAAATTTCAGCTCTCTGAGTTTATAGGAAGTACTAGTTTCTGCATTCTGGTCTTATCCAGAGGTTCTCAAATAGGGGCCTGAAAATGTGGCGAAATGGTTCCAGTAAAGGATGGTACGGCAGTGTTTGCTTCGCGCTCGACTTGGCGGGGGCACTGCCGTTCCCCCAGATATTAATGGCATTGTTATAATATGGTAAATAATTAATAATTTAAATGCCTGCATCAAATGTTTCTGCTTAGCCCGTTGGTTGACTGGTAGAGAATGCCTTATGGCATTAAGTCCACCATATATACTTTTTTGTATTGTGTCACAAAGTTTAAATAAATTAAACCGGTCTTATGGCACCAGCACGCACATTACGGATGGATGGTCAGCTAAGATGCTTAAAATGAGGTGGAGAGAATGAGAAATTTGATTTATCTATACAGGGCGTCCCACGGCGATGCCACATGGAGGGAAAGTACCTTAAATATCACAGATAGCATATTTTGCTGAAAGAAGACTTCATTTTATTTTTAAAACTTAATAAAGTTGCATTCATACTTTTTTAATTTTTTTAGAAAAAATATGTATGGAAAAAAAATTTCGCGTCATTGGAGGAAAAGTACCTTAATTATTGTAAATCATCTTACTGAAAGAAGGCATTATTTCGATTTAAAAAAACAAGTTGAATTGCATTTTAAATAATTTCATGGTTAAACCGGGAATCGAACCCGCTACACGAGAAAAAAAATACCTTAAGTAGCTTTGTCATACCGATCGAAAGGCGTCAATGTGAGAATATTTTTTTTTGCCAAATAACATAGTGTTGGAAACAAAAGGAAGGCCATTAATTTTTTCATTTGACGCGAAATTTTTTTTCCATACATTTTTTTTCTAAAATAATTAAAAATGTATGAATGCAACTTTACTAAGTTTTAAAAATAAAATGAAGTCTTCTTTCAGCAAAATATGCTATCTGTGATATTTAAGGTACTTTCCCTCCATGTGGCATCGCCGTGGGACGCCCTGTATATGTAAAAGAAGACTTCCTGACTAATTCATCAACGCACAGCCGAAACTACTGGGACTAAAAAGAAGGGACAAGATGGAATTTTTGGAAATCCCATCCCTAAGGGGGTTAAATAGGGGTACAAAGTTTGTATGAGGGAAACTTTTTTTTTTAACTAGAGACTTGAAACTTTGTAGGAAGATTACTTATTAAGATGCATAAAAAGTTCTTGCAGCGTTTTAGAAAATTCCACTCCTAAGGGGGTTAAGTAGGGGACAGGGGTGCAATGTTTGTATGGGGGAAACATTATTTTTTGAACTAGAGACTTGAAACTTTGTAGAAAGATTACTTATTAGAATAGAAAAAAAATATTTCTGTGTTTTAGAAAATTTCATCCCTAAGGCGGTTAAATAGAGGTGCAAAGTTTGTATGGAGGGAACTTTATTTTTTGAGCTAGTAACTTCAAACTTTGTAGAAAGATTACTAAATACAATACAAAAAAGGACTGTCAGCGTTTTAGAAAATTCCACCCCTAAGGGGGTTAATATGGGGTGAAAGGTTTGTATGAGAAACACTTTTTTTGAGCTTGAGATTTGAAACGTTGTAGAAAGATTACTTATTAGAATAGAAAAACAGTTAGTACTTTTAACGTGTTAGAAAATTCCATCCCTAAGGGGGTTAAAAAGGTACTTAATGGAAGATTAGGATGAGAAACATTTTTTTTGAGCTAGAGATGGACAACTTTGTGGTACGATTACTTATTAGAAAAAAAAATCCTTTCATCGTCTTGGAAAAATACCACCCCTAAGGGGGTTAAAAGTGTTAAAACGGTATTCAAGGTTTATATGGAGAGCAAGAAAATATAGTAAGATATTTCTAATGTCAGTCTTAGTCTGTATGTTAAAAGACAACAAAACTGATTTCAGAGTTTTTTTTTAATTCATCCCCTATAGGCGTTAATGGGGCTTCAAAGTTTATATGGAGGGAAAAGTAATTTTTTAAGTAAGATTTTTTAATTTTGGTCTTAAAAAAGAGAGAGCAGATCAGTTGATTTTTTTATTCATCACCTAAGAGTGTTTAAAGGGGATTCGAAGGCCGTATAGGGTCAAGACAATTTTAAAGTAAAACATTAGTGTAACTACGATTTTAGACGGTTTGTTTAAAACTAAAAAATACATTTCAATGTTTTTGAAATTCATCCCCCAAGAGGGTTTCTAGGGGGTTCAAAGTTTATACGAAGAGCAAGTATTTATAATATAATAGATTTATTACTTAGGTTATGGACCGTTTGTTTAATGATTAGAAAACGATTTCAGCGTTTTTTTTATTCATCCCCTAAGAGAGTTAAAAGGTTTGAAGGTTGTATAGAGAGCAAGACCTTTTTTAAAGTAAGACTTACAGATTTGAACAGTTACCAGAAATGTAGGATAGGTTAGGTTAGAACTGCGATGCTCCCAGAATCGAATAGATTTAATCAACATTGGGTACTTATTATTATAACAGTAATGTAGCTTAGTAGACATATAAAATATATTTTTCTTTAATACTGTATGAAAACGTCTGTTGATGATTCTTAAGATATTTATGTTTGTAAAAACGAAGTTTTCAATTTAGATTTATCAATTTACACTAACGAACTTATCGCACTGTTACCTTTTACGTAGGTCTAATCCCTGAACGGATTTAGATGAACTTTCCCGTACAGATAATTTGAGACCCTTGAAAGGATATAGGATAGTTTTTGTATATCTTTAAGATGGTAGAAGTGTATTTGGGACAGCGATAAATAGCTTGCACCGAACATAATTTAATAGCAATATTTTTTCTAAGACCATAACAAGTTCCACGCGAACGTAGTCGCTGGCAACAGCTAGTTATTTATATCAATATTTAGTGACTAAGGATTAATTAGAAAAGGAGGATGAATCGTAAGAAAAAGAGGATCGATACATATTTATGTGTACCAACCGTCCTTGGTCTCCCCTATCTATCGCGAGCCTATCTAGACAGATTATAGCGAAGAACCGGAATCGAAAATTCACACATTCTTTGGTTTCATAATCAGATTTTATTTAACTTGTCGTTTTCGGAATGGCTCTAAATCAAAAATAAAATAAAATGTCGGAAACTAAAAGTATATTTTAATTTTATTACGATTAATGAACAAAAGCACATACCAACATACCTATGCATAATTTTTTGCTCACGGCAACACCGTCGGTCGTAGGGCTTGTTTGGAATAGGTCCTAATACTGGGAGTCTGCGATTTAGTGCCGAGACAAACAATTAACATAAAATAATATTGACCCTCTTACATATTGTAATAGTGTATACCTAAGGGCTATTAAGATTGGCACTCTTTCTTTTTATTTATGAGCAAGTCCTCGAATCTGTGGACAGCGTTGCGTTTCCTGCGTCCCATTTTTATTCCGCCATTTATCGTCGCAACCAACCAAATATTCACAATTCACAACCAAATTTGCAAATGATCGAGGTAAACAAGCATTAATAAGATTTAGAAGCTAGAACAACATAACGGCAACGTCGCACGTCGCGCTACGGCCCACGTGGTGGCATGTTGGCATTGGCACAGAGCGGCAACGGCGCAGCCGTAGCGCGCGGCTCGCATTTTAAAACGATATTATAACGTTATTATATATCGTTCTGTTATTCATTCTGTTACGGTATTTATATCGTTATGGAGAATATTGATTTTGTTATAACGGAATTTTCGAACACTAACGGAATATACCGTTATAATTCCGGTTCATTTTATAACGTTTTAAAGGCCTGGTTGTCGATAGTACGAGCAGGTCAGTTGTTTAATCGAGTCAGTACCAATTCTTTACTACGCGCGTTCATTTAAATGTGCTTCCTGGCCGGCTCGGAACGTAGGCGGTACGAATGCAGTACTGTTTGAAGGCCGAAACGCACTGGGACCGCGCCGCGCCGCGTTGCTCTGTTCGCGGACCCTTGCGAGTTGACATAAGAATTGGTATGCATCCAAATTTTTCCACATCACAATACTGAGATAACGCAGTAGAACAACTCAAGGTCGCGTTCCATTTATCGGTCGTAAATTCGTTTCCGACCTACCGTGACACACCCACGTGGTGTTACGTCAGTTATATATTATTTTTACAACGAATCTACGCTTGTCTACCATCATATACTAAAAAGTGTAATATAGGGCACGAGGATTGTCTCGCTCATATATGTAGCAGCCAACTGGGGAAGTACCTCCTCCACCTCCTTACACAAGACCGTAGCCATAACCTTCTTTCCTTTGTGGTGGGAGTTCCAACAGACCATCAACCGACCTACACTAAGAAAGTATTTTGGGTAAGTTAGCGTTTTCGCGGTCGGTTACCTGACACCACGACATCGCGCATCGCAGTAATATGGACCTTTATTGCCTACTACTTGCTCTGTAGCAGGGATGTTGCAGACATTCGCATTCGCATCCGCAACCGCGGATGTTCCGCGTCATTTTCAACATCTGCATCCGCATAAATGAATGCGGAGTTTTTGCGGATGCGGATGTAGTACATTTCGCGACAAGAAAGGGACCAACAACGCGGTACTTTCTTTTAAGCTTTATTACAGCCTGTGTCAGGAGGTACCGCTCTTCCATTAGCTAAATGATTGCTAACAAAATTGTGCTACATTTATGTTCGGTAAATTATAGTAGTAGGTGCTAAATTTTATTTTACAGTTACTTTAAAAGTTACAATAAAAATAATAGAAAGGGTAGTAGTATGTACGAGTATATAGCATGCAAACGGTATACAAAAAGAAAATCAAACTACAAAGTTAAATTATAACATAGGACTTAAGTGTGTGTGTGTGTGTGTGTGTGTGTGAATAAGAATCTTTATTTCGTTTCTGTAATCAGACGATTCGCCGTATTCGCTATAGGTGATGCGTTAGGTTTTCTACGATTGTAAATCAGTCGCAACATGTTCGAGTACTGCGTCACCCTAAAGACGTTCCTTATTTATATTTTTGAGTGTTTTGCCCCAAACGCGGATGTTAGCCTCGAAATATCCGCATCCGCGGATGTCTAATGCCGGCTGTACACTCTCGGCCGAGACCTCTCGCCGAGAGTCTCGGGGGACAAGTTCTCGGCGAGAGCACACCAATGTACTCTTGTTGCGTCATTTGAACAGCGGAACAACCCTTTGACTCGGCCGCAAAAACCGACACGCGATCGAGACGAGACCCGAGCGAGCGATACAAGGCGAGAGCATCATGTACACTCTCGTTCTCGGTCTGTCTCGGGGTGTCTCGCCGAGAGTGTACATCCGGCATAAAATTCGCTTCCGCGGCATCCCTGCTCTGTAGGTATGTGTTGTGTTCCTGGTTCCTGGTGGTGAGTATATGGTCGCCAGAGCTCGCGAGGATGGGCTGTGTCGAGAGTGAGGGGCATGAAGCTTTCAACACAACATAGGTTTGACGACCGGTTAGCCTAGTGGGTAGTGACGCTGCCTACGAAGCTGAAGGTCCTGGGTTCGAATCCCGGTAAGGGCAAATATTTGTGTGATGAGCATGAATATTTGTTTCTGAGTCATGGATGTTTTCTATGTATTTAAGTATTTCTATCTATTATATATATCGTCGTCTAGTACCCATAACACAAGCCTTATTGAGCTTACTATGGGACTAGGTCGATTTGTGTAAGATTGTCCCCTAATATTTATTTATTATTTATTATTTATAGGTATACTCCAATAAATTATTTCGCCTTATTGGCAAATTTTGCAGGGGCAGTGGCCGATATGTGGTGGAGGAACCAGAAAGTTTAGTCCTTTTTAACTGACTGCAAGAAAGGAAATTCGCAATTCTTCGGAATCTTTTTTTTTTTCATGTTCCATCACTCGAAGACGTCTGGCCATCCTTCCCAGGTGGTCCCATGGGCAAGCGAATTGACCATGGTCAATGGTCAGGATCTGATGATGGGATCCTGGTGAAATCGAGGGAACTCTTCAAATAACGAATTACTGCATTTTGAAGTCGGTTAAAACTTTGTTTTTAAAGTGATTGCTCGCAATTTTGACGCGAAGAGATATACCTATCTATGGTAACCTCTAATCACACTACAGACTATGCAATTGGACACAACTGAGATGAAAATATAGTTGGAATGAGACAGCAATACATGCATGTATAAATTCTGTGATGTAGACAGCACGTGTATAATTATACATACGGCATGTCTGCAATTCTGTCTGTCACGTCTTATTTATAACGAGGCCGAAATAGAAGTCACAGTAATCCGGGTTATTTTTAGAGGATCGCGGTTCTAGCCATGCGTAACATTTGGCGGGTTTTTATATAACACAGTAGATAGGTATATCGCAGCAAAACAAATACGCACCAACGTCGGATGCGACGTACTCACAGACACGTGTTGATATAGTAAGCTTAAGTGCAAGTCGGGGTACCTAGTCGGCACATCAGTCCGCGTGCCGCCCGTGTGCCTCACAGAACTGGGTTTAAAAGGAGCGCAGGCAGCGAAAGAAAAAACCACGGAAGTCTAAGTAGCGTCGCAAAATGGTCCCACCGAATGGGTGCCATTGCCATTATACGGAGATGGCGGCGGGGTGTCAAAACGATGCCATGCAGCCGTTTAGTTCGAACATGCGCATACCGGGTTTTTGTTAGATTGTATTGCACTCCATGTATTTACGTGTGTAGCGCACTAAATGACTATGGCTAGAGCTGTAATGCATCTATGCATGTTTTGTCTATGTCTCATCTTCCTATGTCAGCGATCAGGTTAGGACGTATCCTAGATTCTTAATAATTCCTATATTTAATCAGTGACAAATTGCAAGTGTTAATTATTTATTCTGAGCAATAAATGTACCGCTTCAAGACTGTATCCAGTGTTCTCATTTTCATCAACGACCAGCCCCTCGCTCTCCATACCGGTGTCGCGCGGCGCAAACGCCACTGCGATCCACACACACCCTTTCTAACAGTTTTAGGGACGTGTTTGGGTAGAATTTTGTAAGGAGCTCGCATTCTATGGTTTTCTCGTTCGCTAACGCTAAGCGAAGGTGTAGAGAAGTCTCAAACGGCGCTACTTAAGTTAGATACCGCTTTAGCTTATACAAATATACATTTACCGGGGCAGTGGGCAGTAAAGTCTGATAACGAAACGTATACATTCTATATTAAAGGTACAGGTTGGAACCTGACCGCAGACAGCAGCCCCGCCTATTCTGTAACTTGTTTTAAGCTCACCTCAACGCTCACCTCAACGCTCACCCACAAATATATCTTGACACCGCGGTGCGTAGTAATTAGCGTAGGTAGAGGTCTAGTTTCGTGACGGGTGTTAGCGCGTAGCGAATAACAGCCCAGCAGCAGACGACGTGTTGGAGCGATTCGATTGGTTTCTACGTATTTCTTTGACGGTGACGTGCCGATGCCGTGTCGCTTCGCTGGCCACGAAAGGTATTTCGTAGAAATACATAGAAACCACGCGGCACGTCTGCTGCTGTCGGGTTTAAACTAGCACCTTAGGTAATGATCCCTCTTAGATCATTACCTAAGGCGTTTTTCAGATTTAAGAATTCTAGATCAGTATATCTGTTGCGCTGACGTAGGTGAGACCGCGCTCTAGTGCGATAAGGACAGTTGAATAGCAAACGAGGTAAGTCAAAAGCGTAAGTGGAAATTCGTGATCTCCGCCTACTCCGGGAAACGGGCGTGATTATATTAATGGGGCTTCTAAACGGGCCACATTTTCCTGCAATATCTGGCCGGCAACTTTTGCTGTCTTACGCTGACTTTGTACGCTAGAGCAAGATGCACATTACTCCAGGCAAAATACGGTTTTGAAAAACATTAATTTATAATAGCGTTTTTTTTGTTGATTTCATTTGAAAATGTTATTCTAAGATGATTTAGTCAAGAATCCGACAAACTTTCCACCCGGAAGTAATTATGTAGATTTAAATGAAGCATGCATTATCTTTTTTTGTACGATTTATCTTGAATATTATAGAGCAAATGTAAATGAACCAAAATAAAGACAAAGACATTTATTAATATTTTTACTGACTTTTTAGAAGCCAGTTAACTTATCATTTTTTCGATGTTTGAAATTTTGTCGGATTTTGTCGCTGGGTAACTATTTAATTGATAATATATCCGTTATACATAAAAAATAAGCTATTATAAATTATTTCCAAAATTGACATTTTTTCCATACAAGTTGTCAGTTCATTGCCTGGACTACATACTTGCCGGCCACGCATTGCCGTAAAAATGTTGCCCGTTTAGAAGCCCCCAGTTTATGTAAAATGTAAAGTATGTGTCTATTGTACTGTTATTTGCTATCGTCCAAGTCGTAGCGGTCAAGGTGAACTGATTACGTACATTATTCTATATCGTATGTAACATAATTCAAGGTAAATCGGAAAATGGACAATTCTGTATCATGTAGGTACTATTATTAGGGAACCAAAGTTAATATAACGTAGGGCCATAAGTAGTTTTATATAGGTACTACGACGGTGACAAACAAGCATACGGTGTACCTGATTATAAGCAACCACCATGGCATTGATTCGTCTCCCAAACTAGGCATGCCAATGCCTCGCGCTGTACTGCTTTATAAGGACTGCGCTTTATAAGGCAGTGGATTCGAGTTCTGGCCGTGTGTGATGGGATGGCGAATTTAGTGGTCGTTTGGGGACAAAATGTATGTCACCATTGCCATCGCAGATAACAATTTTACTATATTTTGTAATCCTTTTTGAGAACATAACGTCCTACACTGAAGGAAAGCTCGCAGTGGCAGAGACGAATATCTGGCGGAAGATTCTGGGAGTTGGGACCAATCAGGAATGAAACAAGATTTGGGAGCGGAGGAAGTACAGGGAGCTGGAAGAACTGATGGCCATGCCGGACATAATACGGGTAGACTCAAAATGTTTAATTACTCCAAAAGAAAGAAGGCAAAAAATATGCCTACTGACGAAAATCCCGTTCAGATATCTCAAAGAATTACGAATCTACCACCGACTTAAAGAAAGAACACGATCGCAGACCGTTATGGGCTGTTTACACTTTGATTAGTGATTAGTGCGAGTCCATACATTTGCTGCAAGAGCGAGTAGATTTTGTATGGCCTCGCACTAATCGCTAAACTAATAATAATGATGCGCTTACCTATAGCCTAGCGGCGCCTGCGAGTCGGAAACGATAACGCAGGTTAAGCAAAGATGGCAGCGGTCAGTCTTTGGATGGGTGACCGCCTGATGTTTGAGTGGTTAATAAATGAGCGCTTTCGTGCTTTGGAAGGCACGCTAAGCAGTTGATCCCGGCTGCTGTCTATGACAGTAGTCGTTACGCCGAGTTAGAGGCCTCCGGGCGGCTTAGGAACGTCTAACAGTCGAGTTGCCCACTCACTTGACAAAGGGGGCACAACTGTCACTCGCGTGCGCAGGAGCTACCTACCACAACCCTGCACGTGTCCCCTGGGTGGTACTAAAGAGTGACAAACTTTAAAAACCAAAATAATGTATGCCATACGATTAAATAAAATCACTAATCAATGTGTAAACAGGCCCTAACAGTAAATGACAAACGTTTCATGTGAAGGTGCGTTTTGCGGAAAAGGGACAGAATCTCCTCCCTCTTAAAACTTTGGACACTTATAACTTTGTGATTATTTGATCCCCTGCCTTACTTTTTTTCTCCATTTGACAACATTTTTAATCCTTTTTCAGGAAAATTCAACATTGCCGGTTATTTTATTACCCCCTATTGGCGAAGTCAAGGCATTCGACTCCGCTGGTTCGGCCACCAGGAGAGGTTGGGAGATGATCGTGCAGTGAAGAGAGCGTATGTGGGCCGGCGCAGGTACCCCTGGAGTGACAAAGCCCTCAAAGATCAAAACACCCTTGGCGCAACTGGCGTGAGGTGGCGCAGAATTGGGAAGAGTGGCGTTCTCTTGTGTCAGAGGCCAAGATCCTCTTTGGATAATCGAGCCGGCGTAGTGAGTAAGTTTATTACAAGCTTTTATTTAGTTTCACCTGTCCCGTACCCACTTCCCGGTGACCGATTGAGCTGAAATTTTGGGTATAAGTATAATTTGGATGACAATTCAATATTATGGCACCAACGAGCTGATCTGATGATGGAGACAGAAGGTGGCCATGGGAACTCAGTACCTAACCGACGTAACCCCGTTGAGTTTGGGCTCGTTAGAATCGTCTCACGTCTCAATGAGTAGTTGATGATGGTACACAGAAAAGTACAGTCGGCAATAAAAGCATGTACCAAAAATGATTTATTTGACAGAAACTTGTTTTGTGTCAAGTGTCGATACTATTGTCCTTCTTAAAAATTTAAGTAGGTAATAAATATACGATGCCTGTAAATTGGTGGCAATAGAGACATGTCTCAATTTTTGTAAGTTGTGACGGAATATGTTCCTTAAACAATTAAACATATATGTCTATAAATACTAGAGATTACATTTACAAAACCGATCGATCTTATTCGACTGAGTATAGAAAATATAAAAATACAGACGTCAAGGTAAACATTATTCAGTTGGCAACGCTGTGACTTCATAATAAAGATCTCGCAAAAATCATAAAAGCGCTTCAGTTTTATCTCAAGATATAATTAGCTATTAAAGTGCCATCTAAATTAGAATGATAATTATCGTGAGTCAGTTGTGCGCTCCGTAAATCATCTCCCACGCTTGCATATATGCGACTATGCGCACGAGTCGACGGGAGAACGTGGTAGAACGGTGGCAAAAATTACTATAGATACCTACTTTTGTCAGCACGGCTATGACAGGACGGAACGCGAGCTGCGTCGCGGCAACATGGACTATCCGTCTCTCTCTAAGCGTTCTAATTAAAAAGAGAAGGATAGTGTGACACAGCTCGAGGGCCGACCTGTGATTGCCGTGCAGTATAGGCTTGTGTCGATCAGGAATTATAGGAACTATTAGGAATGAATTCCCATCTCAGAACAAAAAGAACTAGTTCGTCAATCACGATCTAAACCGGTCTTCGGTCTTTAGTTCAGCAGCAGAGCGAGAGTGGAACGGAACGAGATGCGGGTGACGTGACCGGGTAATATCGCGCGGGCGCGCACCGTCTGAATCAAACAGTGCTTAACTAACTGCCACTCCAACACTGACCTAAAAGAGCGAAGGAACTAAAAGACCGAACTAGTTCCTCAAACGGATCGAACGAGATCGGAGCGCTCCCGTAAAAGAACGAGCAAGCACGAGCCTAGTGCAGTAGAGGTAAAACCTGTCGTGCTAGCTGGGCTGATGCGGAGCCTTTCAGACCCTGTAAACTCTTCGACAGTTCGGCGAAGACTTAAAGATAAGATTTAAAAAAAAAAGATAAAAAGACGTTTATTGTACAATAAAAAGAGATTTACAAATACAGAACATCACATGTAGAGGAACGTACAGTCTGATATTTTCTTCACAGTTTGCACTGGTTCCTACACTAGGCTAGGCCTGACCCGTAGGTAACAAATCCGAAAGAGGATTATCAAATTTCTGCGCGAAATCTTAAATGAGACAGCATTATTCATTACGTCTTACTAAGAAAGTTATTGACTACGTAGTGTTTTTATAAACATTTAAGCAAGTAGGTATTAGCATTTAAGTAAGTATTATATACTTAAGAAAGTCAACCTCCCCCAAACAGGGCTACTACGGGGATAAAATTTACTCAGAACGCTCGAATGGATTTCGTGAAGGAAGACATACGAAAATTTGACGTATGAGTATGAATTTTGCACGAGCAGAAACCGCGACCGCTCGTATATCGACAATAGGCATGATGCCTCATGTTCAAATTGATAACGTAGTGATGCTAAATGGATAGTAAACCATCAAATTATCGTAATAAAGTATAAATTATAAAATATAATTAAAATCACAAAAATATATGAACCTTGAAAGTTTAGAAAAAATATCATTTTTTTTTCATTGTCCAAGAGTAAATTAAAAGCTACCAATAGAATCCTTACGCTTTTCTAGAAACAAAATTGTACAACAACTATATACTTAAACGCAGTATTTCGCGACCGAAACAACAATTTACCTGATTTTCCATACTACGATTAGTACAAAATATACAAATGTCATGTCACACTTGTATAGACACACAGTATGAAGCGTTTCGCGCTGCCGCCAGCGAGGTAAATTTTTATCTCGAATTTTTAGGTATTTATGTTCTTTAATTGTAGTTGCTCCCATACAAACATCTGTTCCTCTCCAAAAATCTTAGTCATCATCCCTATTATCGTTAGTGTATTAAAAAATAATCTCCCACGCTTACTTATAAGCGCAGAAGATTATTAATAGCGCCGTAGCAAAGGAATTACTTCATTAAATATTTAAAAAGACGCTCGGGAATAAACGCACGTCCGATTTTAAAGCCGATTGTCGAATGCGATTGTCTGATAAGCACAGGCCGGAATTCTCGTGGCACTTTCGAGCTGTCATAGGGACTTCTCATTTATCGACTTTCGATATTCTCCCATACTGATGTGCCGACGGAAAGTTTCCAAAATTAAGAAATTTTCCCAAAGATAAAATTTCCGTGAACATCACATATCTCGACACTTTCCGCAACTTTGTGCAGTCCGTTAGTTCGCAATAGTATAGTATCTATATAGAAAATTCTTGTTTGTGGTTTGACGACTTATACAGTAAAAGATAGCCGAGTTGTGTTTAATATACTGATTAACATGGAGACTTGGCAGTAGAAAGCATAGTGAAAGGTAGCTTGAATGTAGTTACACTTACTTAGTTATACTCACTATAAGTACTTGGCTAGATGTAAGTAGGCTTTAGATGTAGCATTCTGAACCAAATGTTATTTATGTATTGTCTGTAGTGAGTATGTCCGATTTACTACTTGAACCATAAGAATTGAAACCATGAAATAAATACATAAACATTAAAAAAAACACAAAAATAAGTGTCAGTCAGACATTGCTAGGGACACTGAAAACAGCCCATACTAACTGACAGATAAAAGCGATACGTGGAAGCCTTGTATTAACTGTTGTAAACAATAACAAGAACATTGCTGTGTTGGAGTGAAATACTTGTCATACAATTATTTTTTATTGAAACATAAGAATCCTAGTGATTTCTTTAATGTACAGCCACATAGTCAGCGTCCTTTATATCTCTGAACCCTTGTTAAGACGCTGTCAACACCAAAATGCCCTTGAGGATTTTGGATAGCGCGCACACTGTCTATTTGCATCGGAGTTAAACGAGAGCAAGTGTTACTGGGCGGCCCGGTTTTTGAAGATAATTTACATAAATATTGAAATAAAAAAGGGTGGATTATTTGTGAAATATTACTCGTCGGTTTAGGTATGAATATGTTGACTTCATGTTTTTAATTGCAGACCCATACGTCAAAAAAATAAAGACATTTAGAACCGTTTAATGTGATTTTAAGACCAATCTTTGCAATTATTTTCCACGGTCTTTGAAATACGGTGAATATTAACATATATTTTATTTGATGAGCTAAAACAAATAGTTTTTCTTAAAAAACTGACGTAAATGAACTGACTTTGACATAACACAAAATAAATCGCAGTGATTTGCCTAAATACCTTACGCAACCCCGCCATGCTGTTTTTAAATTTGACCAATCCGTGCGAGCGCGTAAAGCAATTTAGCGCGAAAAATTAAATGCGCGTATAGCGAATCCGTGTAAAGCAAGGTCGCGAAAACCGGGGTATTACTTTATAGGGAATACCTCTCCTCATTGACTGGGGTACTACCTAAGTGTATGCTATAATAAATACAACTGAAGAAACAAAATCAAACTGTTTATAAACAACTACTTATCAGACAAGATAAAAAAACTTGTTATTGCAGTTGCTTTCTTGGTACTCTGAATTTCAGAATATTAAGTGATTTATTGAAGAATTAGTTGACTTTAATCACAAGCTAAAAAAAACGTTGAAGTATTATCTCTGTTTCTTGACATAAATTAATTAAAGCACGGCAACTACGCTTGCGTAAGCGACACGTTTATGTTTGTGTGAGACAACCAAATGCAACACTTCAGGAATGGGTTTTTGGATGACTGATCATAAATATCTAAGTAATAAATTTCATATCATAATGAATGAATGAATGAAATATTTTATTTCAGGTCTTCACCGACCCATATAAGAGGTGTTAGTTTCAATTTACAATTTAATTTAATTTTAATTATTAGGTTAGGTTACACAACTTGTACACAGCAAAAATTTGACACACAACAGAGACTGACACACAGAGAACATATTACATTTATTTTATATATAATAATGTAGATTTAACCTGCCCAATCCAATACTCCAGTATTGGACCGTCAAACCTACCAGCCAACATTTTCAGGATGCTGTTAGTACTTTTTCTAACTCGAGCCATCAGGGATGAAATTTTATTTCGCATAATCGCATGAAAGTCATTAGTGCTATGCTAAGCTATGTTAGCCTAGTGGTTCATGCGGCGGTCGTGGGTCGAATCCCGGCTGGTACCAATGAGTTTTTCGCAACTTATGTACGGAATATTTCCCGTTAGCTTTTCGATGAAGGAAAACATTCTAGGGTCTAGTTTTCCCTCTGGGTTGAAAGGTCAGATGGCAGTCGCTTTCGCAAAACCAGTGCCTATGCCAAAATCTTGGGATTAGTGACAAAGTGGACCTCGGGCGCCTTTTTTTTTCAAATTCAAAATTTTATTTATTTAGAGAACATGATCCATTTAGTTAGTAAAAGATTACACTTACAATTATGTGTTAGTATTGGTTTAGATACATATAAATTTTACATTCAAAACTTAAATTCTAAATTTGATTTGACCGTTTTAATGAAACCAAATAATATTGGGCACTCAACACTTGATTATAATTTTAAGGAAAGCATTGTTGCTGCCCCGCAGTCTAGTTAAGAGTGATGCTGCTTTCTTTTGCAGGATGGCGAAAAAACCATCCGTGCGGGCTACCGCAAACATTGTTGACGCGCTGCAGAAGCGTGGCAACCCCAATAGCGCTCTATACCCATTATTATATTGGATCCGCAGAGCATTGTACGATTTTCGGCTATATTTGACCCATTAGCTGCCAGCATACATAGATGTACAGTATGCTTTGAAAAGTAACAAAAAACATACAGCGCCCTCCGCGTCCAATTCAATAACGCGTTTAGGGTGATATTGGGGCTGCCCCGCTACTGTAGCGCGTCGGATATGTTCGCAGAGGCGCGCGTGACGGACTTCCCCGCGAGCATGCGCGCGCGCGGCGCTGGCCTGGTGCGCAGGGTGCGTGCCAGCTCCAATGCCGTCCTGAATATGATAGCGAATAAAGTTAACTGTCCATATATTCGGCATTGTTGCGACAGGCACGTCCAAGCTGTCTGAGATTGTTTAATTTTAATTGTATTTTAAATCCGAATTGTATTTTATTGTTACATTTTTATTAGTATTTTGTATTTTTAATGAACTTATTCAATGTATCAATTGTAATTGTAATGTAATGTATAATGTATGAGTCCTAGTCACTTGAAATAAATAAATAAATAAATAAAAAAGTGTTATTTTGACAGCATTGTTAGGGGCACAACTGGGAATAATGCTAGGTGGATGATGATGTGCATAAATATCTCAATTTGTGAAGGTTTTTTTATATTTGCGTTTATGAGATATTTATTGTTATTCACAAGAATAGGTATGTGTATAGACTGCATCTGGGTCAATAGCACTTTGTACAATACATACCAATAAGCTGATTGCCTTGTGAAAAGCAATTGTTGAACTGTGGTAACCATATATTATGTGGATAGTAGCAATACAAATAATATAAATGTAGCACTGTCTGCATGTCTGTTACTACACATTTTTCAAAAGACTATAATATAATCTTGCAACTTGCAGAGAAACACCTCTAAAAATATTTGTCAATGTTTGGAATTTGAAACGAACCATGTAGATGAATACATACATAAAAAAATAATTGATGTTGTCTGTTACCATCTCATGCTTTAACTGATATGATTTTTTATTAACTTCCAAATGCCAGGCTGTTACAAATAGGATTTAAGAAATCAGACATAACATAGTGTGGATTAGATAATCACTACAAATTAATATTCAGCTTAAATGATATAACAATTAAATAAGTCTATACAAAACTATTATGTATGTAGATGTAGTGATACTTAAAATCTTTACTCAATTAATTTAATTAGTTACTAAATTCAAAGTAAAATAACACACTATTCTACTTAAATTGAACAAACCAGCAATAAATAACTGTTTAAATTACAATGACTGAACATGGTAATTTCACACTTAACTATAAAAAAAAGAAAGTGTGTCAAACCATAGACAAAACCACTATTGTAAACAAATAAAGTTAACTTAAAACTTTCAAAACACTAATTTCTCATCTTAATTCACACGGAAAATCGCAAATGGACTTTCAAGACCATTCTTCAACAAAAACTACAATAACAAAAGCGTAAAAACGACTTCCTGAGAAGAATAATTGTCTAAAATAGCGATAAAAACAGCTTCCTATTACGTATATCCTAAATTCAGACGTTGCAACCAGTTGCCTGTGATGTGCCGAACGGAAAATGTATTGTATCACATCATAGATGTTTTCACCTAGTTTACCCACTAATATCAACAGCCACTAGCGTATAAACACGCGTGCCATTACCGTAAGTAATCAGCAGAGTTTATAGGCTACTTGACACCGCTGGAAGAGCCGGCCTTCCAAATTAAGACATAACAAAATGTGCTTAATTTGTAAAAACACACTAACCTTTTTATAAGAGCATCGGCGTCTCCGGCGCGAAGACGTAATTCCATTCAATGGTTAACTCAACAAAAACCACTATAGTTGACAATTATTATCTATTTCACACAATAAATGTTTGGTTTTTTAATATTTTCTTTTATGACACTCGCGGACGTGAGCGATGGAGCGCGAAGCGACGCACGCACAGATTGTAAAAAATGTGCATGTCTATTTCTACGTACGGTTCTGTGTTGCCACTATCTCTTTATATGACAATAAAGCATCAATAAAGTCATAAATACAATAAAATGCATTAACATTACAATATGAAATTATTAAAAATCGTTAATAAACCTGTATTTATGACAAATACACACTTTAGTAAAGTTGAAAATAAATGGGAATTCTGAGAAGGAACTATCATTACCGATTACCGAACGAAATTACAAATGTCACTGTCATATCAAATCCATTGATTATTCTACTTTTCATTTCCGATCTGATATTAGTGTGTCCGCGTTTTAACAAAATTAGAACAACAAATGCGATAATTAGGCTCTTAAACTAGTTATAAATTTCTGCTGTCAATCATGATCAAGGCAATTTTGGTATTCAACAACCATGGGAAGCCGAGATTATCCAAGTTTTATCAGTACTTTGTGAGTATACGTGAAGTATTTATAAAGTTTCCTTTCATTTGGTAATAAACAGTTATTTAAGATTATCTTTTAGACTGTACATAATAGTGTTTTTAATTGACCTTCGTCAAGTTTCGAGTGTAATCTAGGTTTTATTCTCATATAATTATTTCACTGATTTTCTTTCTAAAGCTTTCACCACTGTACGAGTTATGATCTCGTCTCCTTTAAAAGAAACTCAAGTATTTTGTTACTGTCTTGGTGATTTTCTTTTCTATTAGGTGTACAACTCTAGTAGCAGTTTTAAATTGTTGTCAGGCAAGTCCTAAGGGCAAATTTGAACAGCCTAGAGCTCAGTCTTGGGGGTTTGGCTAGTCTTTAATATATACCTGTGGTAAAAAACTTTTTAAACATTTCTAATACCAAAAATGATGTGTGTAACTGCCCTTATTTACTTTTTTTAATAAGCAAAGCAGTGTCAAATATATGTTGCATTTGTACTTTACAGAATGAGGATATGCAGCAGCAGATAATAAAGGAGACCTTCCAGCTGGTGTCGAAGCGGGATGACAATGTGTGCAACTTCTTGGAAGGTGGAAGGTATTAAATATGTTGTATATTTCAGTAAGTCCCATACCAACACTGGTCCGGCATGGGAACCATACTACCCAATCCCTCTCAATTATCTCCCTTTTGTGGGCTAGCCTTTGGCCAGCAGTGGGACTTATGCAGGCTGATGATGATAATGATTATGGTGATTATGATGATATTTCAGCAGTCCTGGAATTACCTAATAAAACCTAGGTCTTTTTTGGTTTGACATGATGCAATATGAATAAAAGTATCATTGATATATAGGTATATATTATTCAATCCATCATACTCAACTATTTCCCTTTGCTTGTAGAAAGTAGACGCACACAAGAATGATTCATTCATTTTATCGCACTATTATAGGTTTGACAGTTTCCAAATGAACAAAAATTCTAATCGGAACAAAACGGGACACAACTCATTTGGGACCATCTACATATCATGTAACAGCAACAGGGGAATTTTATGTGACGTAATATGTGGACGATCCCTTTTAGTTGACATATGTTTAAGTTTGAAGAATAAGATGGTTCACTTGATGGTACTTGCAGGATAAAGGTCTACCATTTTTAATAACTGTATAGTGAGTTTTAGTTTTTTATAGACAAATTTTCTAAATGACTTTTCTTTTCAGTCTTATCGGTGGCTCGGACTACAAACTGATCTACAGACACTATGCCACACTTTACTTTGTGTTCTGTGTGGACAGCTCGGAGAGTGAATTGGGCATTTTGGACCTAATACAGGTATTCGCCATATTTGATTGACCTTTATAGGAGAACAGTTGGATAGTGGGATAGCCGGATATCCGCACATACGAAACACACAAGACATATACAAAAGAATTTTGGCCCATGCAGAAACAGAAAATACGTTCAATAAATACTTAAATACATCGAAAAACCTTGACTCAAAAACGAATTTACATTCCTGCTCATCACACAATAAACCTCATCCTTTCCGGGATTCGAACATAGGGACACCGGCTTCATACTCTTCATAGGTCGGGTCGTCAAGTATATGTCATATCTCAAGTATAAATAATAATAGATAATATCACGGTATTATGGAAACACAGCTTAGCACTAGAAATGGGCCGACTATGGGTTTGACTAGTCGGCTAGGCCGATCGTGGACTTCGGCTAAGTTCGGGTGCAATCGGAAAACTTCGTTTCGCTATGCCGTCGCGCTGTCTGCATGCGTTGAATTGAAAGTACCAAATGTGATAATAAATCTGTATTTGAGTAAAATATGAAACGAATGGTGAAAAATGGCAGTTTAATCGAATTTAATACATTAACACACATTTTGAACATGTCGCCCGTAGTGACATTGAACACGTGAGTTGAACCGTGTATTTGTTAGTATTAATGGCAGGTTACTTATTCTATGTCTCGTTTTCCTGTGATCCATAAAGTGCCGAAACCCTTCCTATCCCGTGGCCTTCAAAGGTCAAAGGTGTTCAAGTCCCGGACGTTTCCATGTTGTTGTTTAAATTAGAATTTTGATAAATAATAATAATTAAGTCCAAATTATTTTGAAAAAAGTGACCCATATGTGGGTCAGCGGGAGTCCAGGAGATAAGACCTGTGACCCATATATGGGTCAGCGGGAGAGGACCAGCTAATCGGCACATTTAGCCGACTAGTCGCCAACTAGTCGCCAACTACAAATGAGGCCGGATGGTCGGCTTTCCCGACTAGTCGGCGACTAGTCGGTACATCTCTACTTAGCACATCTCTCGTGGGTGCTCACCCTTATTCTGAACATCTGGTTTTAAAATAAAAAGTTCCAAAACTACAGAATATCTGTAATGTTTGTGTACCTCTTGGCACAGGCCTCGACTAACATTTTCATTATTTTATTATAGAAAGCTAAAAACAAATGAAATGTGGATCTTTTTGGAAACTCTAAGTACGGGACACACGTAAAAAGAGCTCTGGCGGCAATACATTTAATATGGCGCGCAGAGCTCTTTTTACGTGTGTCGACTTATTGCAACTTGGCTTAAGGTGGTATTCCAATTGTCCAAGATCTTTGTCCAATGTGCATTGCATCTCACTCACTTATAAGCAAAATGTGAGACGCAAATACACATTGGACAAAGATCTTGTACAAGTGGAATACCACCCTTATACACTTTTATATTTTAGGTATTTGTGGAGACCTTGGACAAATGCTTTGAGAATGTCTGTGAATTGGATCTGATTTTCCACGCGGATGCTGCCCACCAGGTCTGCAATTCCATTATTAAAATACAGTTATTATTATTTAATTGTATGGCATACATTATTTTTGGCCTTTAAACTTCGTAAGTCTTTAGTACCACCCAGGGGACACGTGCAGGGTTGTGGTAGGTAACTCCTGCGGGCGCTAGTAACAGTTGTCCCCCCTTTGTCAAGTGAGTGGGCAACTCGACTGTTAGGATTGCCGCCCGAAGGCCTCTAACTCGGCTTAACGACTACTGTCATAGACAGCAGCCGGGATCAACTGCTTAGCGTGCCTTCCAAAGCACGGAAGCGCTCATTTATATTAACCACTCAAACATCAGGCGGTCACCCATCTTTGCTTAACCTGCGTTAACGTTTCCGAGTCGCAGGCGCCGCTAGGCTATGAGCGCTTCAGTTATAATGAAAAACCATTTCCACAGTCTAGGTGAAATTCAATGTTATGTTATTTTTATACAGACTTTACTCGCATTATCTGCATTTTTACACCAATCGATTTTGTCCTAAAATAAGTAATAAGGTTTAGTGGGAAGGTTCAAACCAAATCTCACGAAATCTCACCAGGGGTGAAAATCGCTGTATTAGCCACGCCGCGCCTTCCGGTACGTCGTTGCCACTCGACATCCTTTCCGCCCCAACGGCCATCGGTTCTACGTGCTATGTGCCCCGCCCACTGCCACTTAAGTTTAGCGATTCGGAGGACTGATGACCTGGTAAAGGTTGCGGAAGTCCGCTGGATGCGGGTGGCGCAGGACCGGCCACTTTGGCACTCTTTGGGGAGGCCTATATCCAGCAGTGGACGACTTTCGGCTGATATGATGATGATGGTGACTTAAGGAGTACCAACAGCTGCAAAAACATGATACAAGTCTTACATAATCGCCAAAAACACTACGTAATTAATTGACGCCTTATTACTGAACGCCTCAGGTGCTAGATGAGCTGGTGATGGGCGGGATGGTGTTGCAAACCAACATGGCTGACATCCTGTGCCGTTTGCAAGAACAAAACAAAATGCAGAAGGCTGAGGTATGTACTCTAGCTTGGAAAAGAATTCTCATGCAAAATTGTTCCAACCGTAAATATGCGACCACTCAGTGGCCGTTCGTCTGTCATAGGCAGTGTTTACAAATACAAATAATTTATTTCGTCAAAAATAGGTGACAGTTACGTCTACATTATCCCCAGACTGCGCCTCGCGACTAGGGCTTCCAATCCCGGTATTCTGAGATCTCGGTATTCCGGGATCCCGCGCCTTTTTTCAGTCCCGCTCGTAGGGGGATTACGAGCGCGGGATCCCGCGGGATTTGCGGGAATGCAAAAAGACAAATGCTAACAGCTCCACAGGCAAATATCTAAGCTTTGCGTACAACGCCTTAACCCTTGGCATGCCTGGTGAACGAAAGTCACACTGTACGCCTGGTGGGTCTGACAAACCCGTAAATGTAAAAAAAAAAAATACATATGAATTGTTTTTTTAACTTGTTGGTTTGTGTGTTTTTGGTTATTTTGTACATTATTTTTACTAAAAATAAATACAAGTCTTAATCCAAGAAACTCCATAAGAACTTATTACATAAATAAAAACATTTGATATTTCTATCAACAAAAATAGACTCTCATGTCAAAAAACATAAAAATTAAACTTATACCTAAGATCAACGTCAGTCTTAGGTTTATTTAAGGCACTGATATATCATTGTGACTATCTATAAAATATATACTCGTATGTATATAAAATATATACGAAAAATAACGTAAATGTACTTAGCGATAAAATGTTACGCCGTATGCCTGGTCGGGTTTCTCAGGCCCGCGAGCACTTTACGCACGTCCAAATCGAAAGGGTGCTCGCGGCCGACTGCGGGAGCAGCGTCAAAACGTTGGATAGTTCATGACGCGAAGCTACTCAGAAACGCGACGCGGTAAATTTAAAATTTCAAAAAATAACGACGGATTTTTAACAGCCCGGGTCTGTCAGACCCTACCAGGCATGCCAAGGGTTAAAAGGAATTCCGCCAACTAGCGTGGAAGCTGAAGGGGCTTTTTCAGTGGCTGGCTATATTGCGTCTAAAATTCGTAGTGGTTTGGCTGACGACACTTTAGACATGTTATGTTTTCTTCGCAAACAATTTCAACAAAATATTGATGAAAGCAAATAATACATTTTATATTTTAATAATTTGTCTTAAATTATAATTGAGTTCCTTACAGTTTGTTTAACATAGGTTGATTTTGATCTCAATATAACTAATAGAAGTGCAATGTATTTTTTTTATGTTTAATATTTAATGTTCAAAAGGTAAACTCTTAAATATCTTTAAATACGTACGTACGTTTAAGTGTAATATTGAATGTTTAAAAGGTAGACTAATAAAAGTTTAAATACGTTGATTATTTTGTTGTTTTATTTACCTTATAATTGATATTATTAATTTCTATGCGGGATCCCGCAAATACCGGGATCTCGCGGGATCGAAAATGTTCAATCCCGCAGGTACCGAGACCCGCAGGTACCGAGATTAAAGATAGGCTGCGGGATTGGAAGCCCTACTCGCGACGCGTCAGCTGTCCACAATGTCTAACGGTCGAGAACTCCGCTGTAAGGAGCAACCAAAGGAAAGTGTTGGAATAAATCTTTGAGAGTCCGCAGTAAGCTCGATTCTCCATACAGACGTAGTTACGCTCTCATTTTAAAACTACGTGTGGGATTGTAACGAAACTTTGCATTTACAATAACATGAGGTATATCTATGTCTGTAGTTAGTTTATGTAGCTTCAGATACCATAGTAAAAAAAACACAGCGAATTCAAGTTTTTCATACACAACTTGTTTTTGCTGTATTTCGTTTGTTTTATAAACTGGAACCATATAAACTAATCTCATGTAGTTGTATATGCAAAGTTTCGTCACAATCCAACACGTAGTTTTAAAATGAGAGCGTAACTACGTTTGTATGGGAAGGTGAAATCCGGCCGAGCTTACTGCGGACTCTTAAGCCGATTATGGAAAGAATAATCAATATGTAACCAACATTTTTGAAAACTCTTAGAAAACATGAAGCTATGTGTGTTTATAAATGGGCGCCGTTCGACCGTAGCAAATTGTGACGTCACAATTCTGTATTTCCGCACAAAATTCCATGCTAACAGCATTTTTACGTTTCATAAAAAGTTAGGGACTTGATCATCAGTAAAATGATTGTGCAAGTTTTTTTTAATGGCATCGCACTCTTGGCGCTATCAGCCAATTTGTGCAAGTTTAGCGTAATTTGCACATGCAAGAAATTGTGAATTATGTAAGTTTTAATACATTGCGGGTTACCGAGGTATCCGGAGTTCAATGGATCTATCAAACGACCCAATGGTAGTGTATTAAAAAAAAAAACTCTGCCTTGGTGCCTTGTCTTATGTAACACGTTTCGGACATGTTTTCTTGTAGGACAACGCATTATGTTTTTTTTTTATTTCATATTTAGTTTGACTTATTTTGAGTAGGTTAAGAATATCATTGTAATAAGCTTTTTTTGGCTCCAGCGTTTCTTCTTAGCAGTCGTCTTACGCTGGTAGAATTTTGACTTGCAAAAGTGCCATTACGGCTTACTTGCAGAATAAAAAATCATTTATTTAACTCATTTAGTTAAACTTGCATACAAATTCTTGCAAGTGTATATTGAGCTATTAATTAGTATATTCTCAAACATGCAATGAAATATTGACGTTGTGTTCTGCATAATGGGCTTCGAAGTGTCACAATTTGTGGCACAGCATCACAGCGTTCAGTCATGAAAATGAAAGTTTGATTTCTTGGCGTTTTATTTATTAATTAAATTGCATGTTTGAGAAAAGCACTATACATACATACCTCGGCGTGAAAAGGGGTTGCCAGCCTCATAATTATCCGGCCTCTAGCTCTGTAGTTCAGTAGTACCACAAATATAAGTTACAACGATGCACCTGCGCAGAAAGCAATTTTTGAAAACAATTTAACCAATCATTAGGCAGCGCGTTTACGCGGGTAAAATCTTCAACGCCCATTGGCCGAAATCTTGCGCGTGACGCCGGCAGCTCCGGCGCCCGCCATTTTGTCTAGCGCCATGAGCGGGAAAGCACGAGTTCACCTGTCATTGCATATAGTACCTTACGAGTGTAACAAGGTCTTTATTGAAATGGTCACAAGTTCGTTTTCATTCGATACTTGGCAGCACTCGTCGGCGTGGACGAAGATTGCCGATGTAACTTATACTACTAACTGTAATGTACTATTTGTGTGCGCAGGCGGGCATATCGGCGGCGCCGGCGCGCGCGGTGTCCGCAGTCAAGAGCATGAACCTGCCGCAACAGCTGCGCGACATGCGGCTGCCGGACCTGCCGCAAGCCATCAAGGTATGTCGGAAGAGGCAGGCCTATCCCTATTATCATATTACATTACTAGCTTCTGCCCGCGACTCCGTCCGCGTGGAACTCGTTTATATCGTAGCTCACACAGCTCACCCTCTTAGGGGATGATTTCCAGGGTAAAAACTATTCTACGTCCTTCCCCGGGACTCAAACTATCTCTATACCAAATTTCATCTAAAACCGCTAGTTTACCCCGTACAAACTTTGCTCCTCTATTTAACCCGCTTAGGGGTGGGTTTTCCAAAACCTTAAAATTACTTTTCTTGTATTGTAATAAGGAGACCATACACAAAATTTCAAGTCTCTCACTTAAAATTATACTCCATCCCCATACAAATTTTCAACCCCGTTTATACCCCCTTGAGGGTGGAATTTTCAATAATCCTTTCCTAGTAGGTGATTCCTTTATATATAAAAAAAATAACCTGTTTATTTTAGTAAAAAAATAAATTTCGATGAAAATTACTTAACTATTAATCTTAAATAACAAAAGATGTAAACAAACTACCTATTGTGAAAAAAACAGCTTTCTAGGTTCAACGGTATCGGCTGGGCGTTGATTATAAGCCAGTCACTCAGTCAGTCAGGACTTTTACGTTTATTTATATAGATTTCCAAAATGGATGATTATTTCGATGACAAACAGAAAGTAAAACAATTATAATTTTGTATGTTCAGTTAAGTGGTACGTTGACAACCCTATCCGACTCCATGATTGTCTATCGCCAAAAAATGACAGCTAACTTAGGCAGTGGACCTTCTGTACCTTTAGGTATTATTAATTAGTCTGTGGAAGAGGTAGGACAGAGCTTAATGTCATCTCGCTCACATAGGGAGCATGTGACTTGGGAAGTATAGTCATAATAATAGCACTAAGTCACACTTTCAGTGGCAATTACTGTCCCACTTCCTAACCAGAGGGAAACGTAAAACTTTGTACTCACGGTGGGCGGTAAAGAAAGCCTCGGATCGCATGTTTATCGCCGTTGCCTTCGACCGTCAATTACTGCGATCCGAGTTCTTATTTTGTTTAACCGCTGTTGTTCCAAAATAGATGTATTCCTTTTACAATGACATAGGTATGGGTCATACAGTGAAGGTTTTAGCTTCGTAATTCTTTGAGATATCTGAATAGGACTTTTGACTAACAATCAATTAATAACATACACTTTATAGCCTTTAACGGCTTTAACTATGGCAATTTATTTCTCTCGTCACATATTTGTCAAAAATTATCTTATATCATCAAGTCGACCGAGCTCAGCCCGGGTAAAAATAGAAAAAATACGGAGAAAACTAATTTTCCCAGACATGAGACCCAGCTAGATCGAATTTTCGCCCCAGTAAACCCCTACGCTCCAGATTTCAATGAAATCGTTAGAACCGTTGTTCTCAACAATATTGTTGAGAACGTGATTGCAAATATATATACAAACTAGCGTCTGCCCGCGACGATATCGTAGCTCCATACAAACTTTCACCCCCCACTTCATCCCCTCGGGGGATGATTTCCGGGATAAAAACTATCCTATGTCCTTCCCCAGGACTCAAACTGTCTCTATACCAAATTTCATTCAAATCGGTTCAGCGGTTTAAGCGTGAAGAGGTAACAGACAGACAGACACGCTTTCGCATTTATAATATTAGTATGGATATTGCTATATCTGGTGCTTTCAGGACCTGAAATTCTGACCGCTGCAGCAGGCGTACCCCGCCACCCCCGTCGCCCTCGCCACAAACATACTGAACACGATCTGCCCAGACAAGTACCAGAACCTCCAAAAGCCCGAACTAAGCAGCAAATTCTTCGGCAGCGAAACACTCAGCACCAAATTCGCCGAGAGCTTCGCCGAGAACTACCAGCAGACTGAAGGTATCAATTTTCCGGATTACGAGACCCAGAAGGTGGAGGGATATCAGGACCTGAGTGGAGCCGTGGAGTGTGGCAGGAGGAAAAAGAAGAAGAAAAAAGGTAAGAATTGAGGGCGCCAATGTAGCAGAGTTGTGCTTAAGGGTTGCTTCGAACTATTATCACCTGGGTGGATCAACTACTTCCTGTCACTAGTTGCCATGAGTCACTTTTTAAAACTGCGATTTGTGGGTTTTAAATCACCAAATGTGGGGTTTTCTTGTCATGTTCGACCCCTTTTTCTATGGACCACCTTTTCTAGGAAACTCTGTTATTTTGTCTGCTGGCTAATGGGACAGTATGAACACAAAAATTTGTTGATTGACCTACTGGCATTTTTATCGGCCTTGCCTTCCGTAATCCTGCGATCTGAAATATTCTTGGTTTTTCCGCATAACAGTAATGTGCTATTTCACGCTTGCTATTCAGAAAAGAGTAATTGTTGTTCTCAAGGGATCAAAGTTGCACTTACCTCCCCTGATCCTGCTTTTCAGAAAAGAGCCTTTATTGCGCTGTAATAAGAGATTGCCATTTTCCCCATAGGTGTGAAAATTAATATGTGCCACTCGGTAGCAAAATTATAATCAGAAATACATTTAAGTAAAGATTCAATTATTACATTAGCTAGGTAATTAAAATGTAGACGAGTACAAAAATAAGTGCTTCTCCGAAATAAAAAAAATGGTGGATTTGAATTAAATGATTATCATTAGATTATCTGTCCCTGGTTTCAAATCTTTAATAAGTTACGTACTTTTAAATGTATTGTTATCTGTCTCGCTCTAACATTAGTCACATAGACAATGTTCTCAGTCGTGTGGAGATTTTTATGGTCACTTCGTCCGCGTAGCTTCTGTTTCTGACTTTAGTACTAAATTAATTTGTTGAGGTTATTTAATGCGGCCTACTTTTTTATAAACATGTCATTGGAATTGGAATCTTATACCTTTGACGGTAGAGGTGCTTTTTGAATGGACCACTTTGTTGCAATTCGGCAATTAAATAAACTCAATTATACAAATGAGCATTTTATTGTTCGGTAAACGTTAAATATGGCGGCGGCAGCTGGCAAACCAGTGGTCGTATCATGGTCGGCCTTATCACGCGATAAGTGACAAGAAAAGAGCATCGAGTCGTTCTATCGAACGGTGTCAACCAGTGACGGACGCTTCTTGTCACTTATCGTGCGATAACGCCAACCATGATACGGGTCAGATTTTATTGGGAATGACAGTTCTCTACGAAACGGTTTGAAACAATCTGCCTTAAGCGTTAGTAGATATGTGATGGACCCTCTTATGAATATATTGAGGTTCTATTATCAAGAATTGTGTATTGCAAGAATTGATTGAGGTAGTGCTATCACTTACTTATAAAAAACCCTCCCGTATCTTTTAACTCATTGAAAAATTTTCTGGGGATTTGTCAAGAATTTTTCCCCCCAAATTGAAGAATTAACCACAGGTTCCAATCAAAATTATTTTTGATTCTACTTGAAAGCAAGGATTATGTTTTATTCTCTTTCCTCCTTGTAAATGTATGTATATATAAAATTTGAAATGTTATTACATTCCATTGAATTCGTTTTTAAAACACAATTAAACGCTACTATAAATATTGTTATTGTGAAAAATACGTTTACGAAATAATAATAAAAACAAATTTAAAATGTCTTTGGCGAAAGGCGATGGTAAAGCTTGAATAGTAAATAATACTTATAAATAATTGTATTTAGCTTATAAGAAATATATTTTATGTTACAATGAATGTTGTATTTTATTATAATTTTCAAACCGTTGAAATCCCAAATCAACAATCAACATACGCAAAAGAACAAACAACTAGAAACCGTTGTCTTAATTTAGACGAAAACAACGATATTTTATGTCAATGTTCATTTAATAATTTTGAGACAAAGCGTGCTTAAGAAAATGTTAACCTCCCTGCAGTCGGATAAAATTATTGTGTAATATTGAATATAGCGCCATCTCTTATTGCGTCCAAAAAGCTCTAAGACACGTGTATAAGCGTTATGAGTCTGACGAACTTAGAACGCAGGTCGTCGTAACAGTTTTATCAGTTCGCCTACTGCCTGCTAGATGGCGCTTATTTCAAAAATGTAGCAATCTTTTAAATAAAATAAAATATAACAACTAGTCGACAACAGATGGCGCAACATGTTCCGTACGGCAATTTTGGCATTGTAATGTAATTGTAAATTAGTTTATTTATTTTGCCGAATTTTAGTATTTTATATTTAGTAATTAATTCGTAATTGTTTATTTCACACTAACTGCCCGCACGGCTTCGCATTCGAATTCCACAGAACGTATAACCATTTCGAATTTTATATACTGGTGAAAGAATTTTGGAACGGGAAGACTAGTTTCGGAGATTACCCCCTACATATAAACTCACAAAGCTACACCTTCACAAACTATGCCATTACAATATATTGGTTGGACTGAGTAGGTACGGAGCGAATGTTAGGAGTTCGTATTCATGTTCATACTAGATGTATCATGAAACTAAGCAAACGTGACGATGTCTTTAGCCGTAACTTTACCAAGAGGGCCAAAGTTCTAGAAATATATTAAATGTGAATCTCAGAATGCATTCCTCGACTATAAGGTTCTCAATGACATGGGTATTTTGTTTCTCTCTCTCTTAGGTATTAGCTAGAACGAGACGGATTTACAATTTCACGTCAGTATTTCTGATGTTTCGTGAACCATGAAATAAACATTCATTCCGCTGCTCATCATCATTTAAAATAACATTACGGGTGGGTACCTAAAATAACAGACGCTATTTGTTATTCTAAACCATTTTGTTTCGTAAATAGGTACCTACAACACGCTATTTGACAACTGTATAAATCATTCATTTCTTATTATATTATTACCTACCTACCTTACCCACTACAAACAAAACTTACGAAAATACTCGGAAAATATCAACTAGGTATGGTACCTATACCTAATCTGACCAGCTGGGTAGTCGTTTCACAAAGAAAAAAACGCATGCTGGTAACTCAAAATGCATAGCGGCGTTAGGCCTGAATTACACTGGCGCGGCCTCCGGTGGCAGTCAATAGTAAACTTGGCAACAACTGTTACTGTTACGGCAGTTTGTGCGAGGCTTAATAGGTACTAGGTTACTGACAGCTTATTTCATAGGTAAAATGGTTGCCATATATAGAATTAGATAAAACATGCTTGTGACCTCTCTATACTCTCCTCTCTCTTTTTCCGTTCTCCGCTACGATCTCTTCCTCGTATCGCCACCGCCTGCCGCTTGAGTCTTGGTCGCACGGTCAGGCCTGTGCCTCTAGGCGCTTCGGCTAAACTCGCATCTCGCGCACCGCTGAGGTATCGATATACCTACTTAAGGGGCTCCCATACACCAATGACCTTCGATCTGAATCCCTTAGTTTTCTAATGATTTTGTACCTTATTATATTAACAACGGCTTTAAGAGGGGGCGCTCCGCGAAATCGGGGTTCTTAGATTGAATATTTACCTATGACAAACTAAAGCGAATGCCAGGAAAAAGAACATACCAAAACTACATCATATTTGCAATTGAATCGTCTGAACAAAACCATACAAAACCAAAATTGCCTCGATAGAAAAGAACCGCCAAAACATGTCTTATTTTTACTTAATTTCAATAGTGTGAGGTTCCCGTGCATATAAATTAAGTAAAATTTGAGTGTATAATAGCTTTTCACATTACCTAATGAAAGTACTAGCGGGGTATTTTTATGTAGTCCCTTTTCAGACTTATTGAGGTGAAACGTATTTGGCGTATAGGCCTTTTTTATTTAGCGCGATACCCTTTCTCCCGTCGCGTGTTTCGTGCGGTTCTGTATATCTTTTGTTGCCGTTCGCGGGCGGAGTCAGTCGTAATCGCTCCGCTGAGACGAGAGGACTACGTTCTGTGCTCTCACGACAGCACGATGAACATAATTATTTCAATAATATTGTGACCCAGTATATTCGTTCAGTGAATGAACGTATCATTACATTCCAGTAGATATTTTGCTACATTTTGAAATAATATAATTAAAAGTCGACCTTAACATATAGATCTTAAAGTTCAAAATACAACTATAAGATTACGCAGCGATCGGCGGGTGACCGGCTTCTTAGAATAATTTGTGCAGTACATGCAAAACTAGACGAACATTTTTCTGTCGATCGTGTATTTACTTTATGAAAGATTATCACTATCACTATCACTACATAGTATAAAACAAAGTCGCTTCCCGCTGTCTGTCCCTATGTATGCTTAGGTCTTTAAAACTACGCAACGGATTTTGATGCGGTTTTTTTGAATAGATAGAGTGATTCAAGAAGAAGGTTTATATGTATAATATAGTATCCGTGCGAAGCCGGAGCGGATTGCTAGTTGAGAATAAATCCGGTTATGTTCAAAATCGATGTCTGAGAGGTCTAAATACGAATTCATAGTCAGAAATATTTCAAAAAGTGGTCGCATTATTTAAAATTTTTGAAACATTCGTTGTAAATTAATATGCGCGTTTTTTTAAAGAACAACATACATTGGCAGGCTTCTCGAGGGTGAAGATTCTAGAAATGATGTCCATTTTTAATTCCAAGATGGCGGACATTGCTTTTCGAATTTAAACTTTCGTGAGACGTGTTGAAACAGTACTAATAATTACACGGTTCAACTCACGTATTAAATGTCACTACGGGCGACATGTTTTGAACTCTTCGGGAATTCTTCTTAAGGATGTGTTTTCGCGGCGGTGTCGCTTGAATCTTGTCGTGATTCAAGCGACACCGCCGCGAAAACACTCATCCTGAAGAAGAACTTCCGAAGAGTTCGGAACATGTCGCCCGTAGTGACATTATTGACATTGTTTTTCTTTAAAGTCATCACGGGTGTCGCTTTTAGGGTTATCGAGAGTGCAGATTCCAACAATTATTGCCTGCGAACTTGGACATTTTGATATTAAAAAAGTGAACATAATTATGCACTTTTCTTTAATATGTTCAAAATTGATAACTAAAGGGCCAAAGCGTCTCCATTGTCTCCAAGTACGAATCCGAGATCAGAATTGAAAAATTTGGCCGCCACACAGTAGTGGCCTGAAAATCTGACTTTCATAGACATGATCGAAGTTTTCATAATATATTATAGTTTTTTTTTAATGCTACTAATAAATTCACGGTTAAATTCACATATTAAACGACACGACAGGCGACATGTTTTGAACACTTCGGGAGTTCTTCTTCAGGATGAGTGTTTTCGATGTTTGTTTTGAAGAAGAACTCCCGAAAAGTTCGAAACATGTCGCCTGTTGTGACATTTAATGCGTGAATTTAACCGTGGATTTATTAGTAGTATTTTAGACATGTCTCACAAAAGTTTAAATTCGATTATAGCTTTTTTTTGCTTTAGGCTTTTACTAGCCATTATTATGCTAGCTCACAACTCTTACGTGATTTAGTAAAAAAACGGAAGGCCATATTTCAGTTATAGCTCCGGTGGTTTTTAAGCAACAAAATGTAGGTAGTGGTATTCCTTGGGTAATTAAAGTAATTTGTACTCTATAAAGTGAGTGTTTTCGCGGCGGGGTCGCTTGAATCTTGTCGTGATTCAAGCGACACCGCCGCGAAAACACTCAATCCTGAATAAGAACTCCCGAAGAGTTCGAAACATGTCACCCGTAGTGACGTTTAATACGTGGGTGAATCGTGTAATTATTGAAATTTTTTTTCTTTAAAGTCATCACTTTTAGATTCCAACAATAGGGGCGTAGACACTAAATAAAATAATGTGATATTTTCTCGAAGAAGGACAAAAAAATTAGTCAAATGGAGAAAAATCAACGCAAAAGGTTAAATAATCACGAAGTTATAAGTGTCCAAAGTTTTAAGAAGGGATGTGTTCTGTCCCTTTTTCGCAAAACGCAACTTCATATGAAACGATGACGCTGGAAGAATGTGACGTCACAGAAGACGGCAACGTGCCGCGCGCATCGTGGTCGGCGACGCCGTCGACGCGGCCTGCCGGCAGCATCCTGTAATGTGACGTCACACACCGTTTGCGTTTTCGCTCTCTAACAAGCAATATTAAAACGGTTGTAGCTTCGTAATTCTTTGAGATATCTGAATGGGATTTTCATCAATATGCATATTTTTTTGCCTTCTTTCTTTTGGAGTAATAATAATTTTCGAGTCTGCACCCGAATTATTGCCTGCGAAGTTGGACATTTTTATATTAAAAAAAGTGAACACAATTTTGCAGTTTTTCTTTAATACGAGTATGTTCAAAATTGATAACTAAAGGGCCAAAGCGTCTCCATTGTCTCCAAGTACGAATCCGAGATCAGACCCCGTATCATGGTCGGCCTTATCACTCGATAAGTGACAAGATAGGGGCATCGTCTCGTTCTATCAAACGGTGTCAGCCAGTGACGGACGCTCTATCCTGTCACTTATCGCGTGATAAGGCCGACCATGACACGGGGTCAGAATTGAAAAATTTGGCCGCCACACAGTGGCCTGAAAATCTGGCTTTCATAAACATGATCGAAGTTTTCATAATAAATTACAGTTTTTTTTTTAATGCTACTAATAAATTCACGTATTAAATGACACGACAGGCGACATGTTTCGAACTCTTCGGGAGTTCTTCTTCAGGATTAGTGTTTTCGATGTTTGTTTTGAAGAAGAACTCCCGAAGAGTTCGAAACATGTCGCCTGCCGTGACATTTACGTTAATTTTTTAACCGTGGATTTATTAGTAGTATTTTAGATATGTCTCACAAAAGTTTAAATTCGATTATAGCTGTTTTTTTGCTTTAGCCTTTTACGAGACATTATTATGCTAAATTACAACCCTTACGTGATTTAGTAAAAAAACGGAAGGTCATATTTCAGTTATAGCTCTCGAAACTGACTTACCTACTAGCGAAAATTATATCTTCAAATATAGGTACTTACAGATTTTGTCTTTCTTTCCACTTATTATAATTATCTATAGGTATTCATCATGTTTCATCTGACTGTCGGGGCATATACTATGCGAGAGGGAGCGGGGCAGCAATAGACGCATCAGCGCGGCAGGTACGGGGCGCGCGGGTGATTTCTGATTTTTCCCTGGCGATACGCCCCCTCTTAAGCAATATAGTATCCCATATTTACTTTAAAGTTCATTGTTTTCGAGATATTTGTCATCAAAGTTGAACAATTTAAGGCCAAAAAACTGGTTTTCTGGCCATAACTTTTGTGTTAATTGGTTTAAAATGAAAAGCCTGGACCAGTTTTTAGAGACGTCACAGGCGAACCCAAATATGTAGATTTCCTATATGTTAGATCTTTCACGTCGATAGAGATACGAAATAAGTGTGTTTTTAGACAATGTTTAAAAAAATCATACAAAATTCGGTGTTCATTTGTTTCAAAATCCGGTGGACCAAAATGGAGATAAAAAATTGAAGAACCGATAGCCGTTTGATTTATAATTCTATCTGTAGTGCAAAAGTAGGACATACGATTCAAAACTTGTCAAAAATCTATGAAAACCTCGGGTAGCCCCTTAAAGAGGTAAGGCACAGCGGAATGTCTTCTCAGTCGTGGAGCTCGTCGGGGGAAATCCTTCCGCCTTCAGTAGACCGCAGCCATGATACGCACACCACGACTTGCCTTGTGGTCTAGTGTTGTGTTCCTGGTGGTAAGGTCGCCAGAGCTGCCGAGAATGTGCTGTGCTGAGCCTTGAGAGTGAGGGACCTGTCTCTAGCTTCTGTCACCAGTGTCAACACAATCAATACTCAAATCAATAAAGGGTCGGCAGAGCGCTTGTGTTTTTTTGGTGGCGCAGGCGTCCATAAGCGACTGTGTCTGTTTACCATCAGGCCGTATGCTTATTTGCCACCGTCATAGTACCTATAAAAAAATGTGTTTTAGTTGTAAAACATCAGTTTTGTACGTATTTATTCTGTATGTACTATGGAAAAATACATTAAGTTTATAAAATAAATAACAAATAAAACTAAAACAAAAGACAAAAAAAGGCCCCAGATCGCTGCCAGGCGGTAGTGTGCCCAGAAGACTGGTAGCATTGCCACGTTGTATGGCAATGCTGATTCTCTGGGCGAGGTGAAAATCAGCCTTCTGAGGTCCTAGCACGATAGGTTTTATCGTCACGTTTTACGGTAAAAATGTACTGAAACGTCATGTAAAACGTATCGTGCTAGCTGAGCTGGTCACGTGAAGCCTCGACCAGAGGGGTAATCACGTAACGTTTTGAACGCACGTTAGGTAGTTCCAACTGACATTTTTCTATATAAAAGTTGACATTTAGATGCGTTACGTGGTCGACCTGCAGACCACTACTACTCCTTATGTGCCCTAATATTTACTGACTTAAGACTTACACAAATAACATCTTGCAAATGATTATCCTCCACAACAATGGGCATGGTTATAAAACCGTTTTACAAATACTACATTACTTACCAATTTATTTGCAATATAACCCACAATTTGATCGGCCGTAATAAGGATCATTTGTAGAGAAACTTGGCAATTTGGCACTACCAATGCAGAGGAAGTGGTCAAGGAAAGTAGGTCATAATATTTTTGAGTAAATATTTCGCTTGGACAGTTCTTGGGTTCAGTCGGTACCTATCTTAAAACAGGCGTTAATGTTTTAACAATTTTATTCCCAGCTCGCCTCATTATTAGTGCGTCGTGCTCACACTTGGATACGCACTAGCGCAAGAGATGTGCATGAACAAACATTATTGACCTATCAATTCTAGCTTCAAGAACGCGATATGTAGTCGTAGGCCACTGGGTTTTGACTGATTTTTCTAAAAGTTTTGTTTGTCAATTTTGATGAAGAAATAACCTGTTCAGGATATTTGTTTAAAATCAAATTACGACCATAGGTTACAAAGGCCTTATTCAACCAAATTGAATAAGATCTTAATCCTACACTATTAAACAAATATTCGTATATTTTTTTGCTTCTAGAAAACGGTTTGAGTGCTAGCAGTGTTTACGGGGCGAAAAATCGATCTAGCTAAGTTTCGCTTCTGGGAAAATTCGTTCTCTCCGGGAAAATACGAGACAAAAGTCGCCGGGCAAATCCCGGTCCCTCGGGTAAAGTCAAAATTGTATGGACTAATCTGAGGATAATTTATATTGATGATATTATATTAGGGTATAATCTTATACAAATCGACCTAGCCCCATGAAAGGTACAAGATGACGAAATATTAACTAGATATAAATACACAAATACATATAAAATATCCAAGACCCCGAACCAAATGAGTTCACATTTAATTTATATATTTTTTATATCATTCAAATATTTTGCTTTATCGGGATTAAAAGGAAGCTTCGTAGATAGCGTCCCTACACAGAAAAAAGTACATACCTACTTGATGCGAGGTAAGAGGTTCTTGAACCAAGAATTTAATTAAGAATATAGTAAATTATTTCGAATGACACGAAATTATCTTCAGCCAAGATTTCTTCCTGTTGCTTTGGTTCGAGAGAATCCTCTAAGACAGTGTTTTTCAAACTGTGGGTCGCGACCCCCAGTTTATTATTTTTAAAGTTAAAGTGCTTGAAGTATTGTAAACAGCGTAGGGTGGGGGTCGCGAAATATTTTTTTCTGTACTAAGGGGGTCGCGGCATGAAAAAGATATCTGATAATTCAAGATATATACGCTCTACCTAATTTATTTCTTGATTCAAGTATTATTTTTTCTGTGTGTATGACTGGGCTATACCAGTACCCGGAGGATCAACTCTACCTATACCTTGTTTGCTGATTGACACTAAATAAATTATACAGAACCCTATCGCCAATAATTGCAAACCTCGACAAAGTCTGACCGCAATCATCCGAAACATCCTGCGGCAGTCCGACCGCCATATGTGACCACAAGTGACCAGTAATTGTGGACAGACGGACAAACAAACAATTGAACATACAATGCTGTGACCCCGAGGGGATTTTAGAATAGCTGCCCGCTTCGCCTGCGTTACCAGGCGCGGCTCACTCCGTGATTTGGTCACGCCGTGACAAGTACATCACAGTACCTACCGGCCCCAGGGGGTATGTTAGTGCTGCTACGGCACGCACGCGTTCTATCGCAGCGCGTTGCATGCGATAGAAAGGTATGGCCACGTTTAGACTCGTTCGGCATAGCTAAACAGGGGATTTGTTAACAAATAACCTTCTGTACGTAGTAACTACTATTATTTATTCTGTGGTTTTACAGAGAAGCTTGTGAATAAAATATAGCTTAAGTCTATCCTGTAAAATCTACTTACTCTACATGCTGGTGAAAGATTTTTTGAAATTGGATAAACGGTTCCGGAGATTACCCCCGACATACAAATTTAGAAAGATACGATCTTACATTATAGAAACTTTACCACTTTATTGAACGAGCGAACGAGCGAACTTCTCCGTTTCAGCTTAGGCAAAAGTTCTTCTTGTCCGGTTGTCCGGCTGTTCTGTATAGGGCTCATTTGTCACCCAATTATTATGAAATTCTGTGAGTAGGTTCGATAATTATATGTATTATTTTTTAGATTCAGTTTTCAGAAAAAAAAGGGACTACAGGGGACCGATTTTTGACTTTCGAGCGCTCGAAAATCAAATAAAAGTAAATACGTTTGTAGTTTCAAAATGGCAGGCACTTACTTTCTACTAATATAATTAATTACGAGTGGTCAATACCACTCGTTTTTAAATTTTCTATCGCTATTTCAAAATAGCATTTCACAATTTTCGTCAGTTTTCGAGTGAAAGAGTCGAGCGCTCGAAAGTCAAAAATCGGTCCCCAGGTCTACAGCTTACAGAGTCACAATATACCTATGTCCCAAATTCCCTACACTACACAGCGCACTACATTTAGCCAGGTATAAAGGCCGCTTTTTCCTTTATTTGGTCCATATAACTGCGCCCAGGTTTTCCCCTGCCTCTCCTTCCTTCCATCAAATAAAGGAAAAAGCTGGTGTCGAGTCCATTTTTCAATTCAATTTAAAAAAAAATGGCTTCCATCTAAATTAAGATGATTTCGCCAGTGTCAAGTTTGCTTATAAAGCGACGTTGTTCGGTAGTTTGGTCAGTCGTCAATAATGCAATCAGCGTCAGAAGCTCCGCTTGAGAAGCAAGGCGTCCACCGCTGACCGCATCCCCGACGAAATACCCCTGGTGTCGAGTCATATCAGCTAATCAAAGTGCTAGCGTAAGAGAGATAAATGGAAAATACTCCACAAGAGGGTAGCTCTTCAATTTATGATAATGAAAGGCCGCTTATGTTTTTGAGGTTTTAGTTTTTAGATTAACTATAAACCATATGTTACAGCTTTACTTTCGAAAAGCATATTTGGAATGGCACCCAGCATTTCTAATAAGCTGCCAGATGCCATCCCGAAACTGCAAGATTCCCATATAAAAAAAAAAGATTTGTATAGCTTTTTAGTCAGGAAAGCATATTATTCCACCCAAGAGTTTTTAAATTAATATGACCTAAAATAACGATTTAAGTAATAAGAATGACAATTTACTTTAATTTATTTTACTTCATAATTTTGACATTAAATTTATGAAGATTATATATTATACATATTATATTAGGGAACAATCTTACACAAATCGACCTAGTCCCAAACTAAGCAAAGCTTGTACTATGGGTACTAGACGACGATAAACATACTTATGTAGATAAATAAATACTTAAATACATAGAAAACATCCATGACTCAGGAACAAATATTCGTGCTCATCACACAAATAAATGCCCTTACCGGGATTCGAACCCGGGACCTCTTGCTTCGTAGGCAGGGTCACTACCAACTAGGCTAAAGCGGTCATCATTGCATGCTATTTGTATGCCTTTTGGCTAAACATAGGCTAACCTGTGTTTTACAAATAAAACATTTTGTATTTTTTATGAGTTCTATACGGTAATAGGATTGAAGAATATAGAACACTAGCATTTCATTATTTCCTCCGCTACGCAAAATGTAGCCCGCAAGAGGTCGCTTTTCAGCGATAAGAACGTCTGTTATGTTACCGTTTTGTTTATCTTTCAAACTGTTTTTTTGTTCGCTAACTTAGGTTACTTATAAAGTATCTGCTTCAAAATGGGTACCTGTCGAAAAAACTGCGTAGGCTCCTGCGAAGTCTACAAACGTACAATTATCAACCATTTAAAATAAAATCCTCAATAGATGCCTTCCAAAAGCATAATTACATCAGATTTTATCTAAAACCCACCATTAATATGCATCTATTCAATCCAGAATCGCAATTCTCACGCACCTGACACGGACATCAAAACATTTTGACTCCGCGACAATTTATAACGCCGGTGCGTTTGTCCTTTTTTCCCCACTTTTTCACCCACTGCGCTTTTGTGACCTGCATGGGTGGTCAGGCGCCAAAGTGACACGACTGAAAAAGATCTGATGGTGAATTATGGGTAGTTTTGAGCTGTGCCGCTTTGCCCCGGCCTTTATTGTGTGTTTACTGATTGAGATCATTATCGGGGGTGATTTAGAAATTTTGATAGGTTTTTTAATCTTTATTTATTTTGGGCTTTGATAAATAGCTTCCGATTTAAAGAATGGAAACTATGTACAATTCTGGACTCTAGAAAAAATACGAAATGTTTTTTACGTGACTTACCCATCCTTAGGCATAGTACCAGTAAACCAGTTTAAACCTAAGTATATAGCAAGACACTTCCAGTGTGTAGCCAAGTAAACTCTGGTTTTACTCTCAAATATGGTTAAATACTAACTAAATTGAGGTAATCGTAATAAAATGATTGACGTAGGGACGTAGGTCTGCAACATTTACGAATCAAGTATCTTCGCCTGACGTCTAATCGCAAGCATTAGTTTCAGTTGTAATAACCTTGCAATAGCTAGGTAGATATTTTAAGCTGCCTCGTTACACCATTAACGTAATAAATATGCCAAGAAAACATTCTATGCTAAAAAACATACCCAAGATTTATCGTTGGGAAAATGATTATCCAGAATCTCCAGATTTAGGTCTTGCTAAATCTGGAGATTCGAGCATTGCGTTGTACGGGAAAGAGACGGACTTTAACTAAGCGAGATAGAGAGAAATGAGCATTTGCAATAAAATGTCTAATTCAATACGTTTATTTGGCTCCGTTTTATTTGGTTCCCTGAGCCTTGCTTGAGTTTTCCATTACAATCCAGACTTTTCGTGTAAAAACGTATTAACTAAGTAGATACATGTATATGTATATGTATCAACTGTCTATCTATTATATCTATCTTCACATATATTCGGTGACATGTTTTTTTTTTTTTTTTTTTTTAATAAATATTAGGGGACAATCTTACACAAATCGACCTAGTCCCATAGTAAGCTCAGTAAGGCTTGTGTTATGGGTACTAGACGACGATATATTTAATAGATAGAAATACTTAAATACATAGAAAACATCCATGACTCAGAAACAAATATTCATGCTCATCACACAAATATTTGCCCTTACCGGGATTCGAACCCAGGACCTTCAGCTTCGTAGGCAGCGTCACTACCTACTAGGCTAACCGGTCGTCAAAAATTTTGTGGTTTATATTTGACAGTATGATTTTCTTTGTTCTATTTGACGTTTAAATAATATATGTTTAAAAAATTTAAAGGATTACGTAGCGGATAACACGTAGATTCACATATCAGAGTTCCTCCCCAACTAGTGAGGTTTCTAGCGTTTTTATAAATATATTTCTTCACGAATCTAATTAAAACTAAGCGTGTTCACAGAACAGCCCCAGAATCCACAAACAAACAGTGGTATAAATAGCGCCATTTTTTATCGAATGCTTCATAAATTCTCTACAGCGTAATCCGCAGACCATATCTTCACCAGCCTTATAAGTTTCTCGTTTAATTAACTGGATGTTTTAAGTTAGGATTTTTACGTAAATCGCCCACACGTACATGGTTGCCCGATACAAATATGGTTGGATAACAAAAAGTTTGACATTGCAATAATTTTTAGACGTTTCAATTTAATTTTTACTTTTGATCGCAATTCGCCGCTGTGTTAGGCAGCGGAGCGGTACGAAAAAAATCACCTAGTACCAATAGATGCGTGGGCAAGGCTAACAATGCTAAGTATTTGTGGATTTTTTCCTAGCACACCGTTCCGGTAGCTCGCACAGCTTTTGTAGAAACTCACCCGTTTTTGCGTCTGCAACAAACCTAGAAATTGAAAACAACTCCTTCCTTTCATTAGGTCTTTCCAGGAGATCAGCATCGGCTTTTGAGTTGAGCATTGTACTATTATTTATTCTGTGGCTGAGACCATTTCGTGGCGTATACATTTTCTTTCTTTCTGTGGGATAATATTAGTTAGAAAAAGACAAGATGAGTCTCGTATCTAGTTTATGTCATGGCTGGACTATTATAATTATAACATAGGTATGGTATTTTAGTCACTTTTTGTAGCTAAAACGGTAAAGAAGGTATCAGTAGAATGGCCATTTTGCAAATAAAAATAAACACATTTCGCGGTGTTTTCGTAATTTTGATACGAGAACATAATCATGAATAGAATGATGAAAATAATACCTACATCGACCTTGTTCTAGGCGTAAACGTATAATACATACAAGTGATTATTTACTTATAAGTATAATTGATCTTCATTGCACGAAAGAAACAATCTTAATCGTACAAAAAGCTACACTGCGATGGCGTGTTTCCAACGTTATTTTTACCACAGTTACACCCCGTTTTTACTGTCGTAGCTATATATGTATGTCTGGTAGATTTCTATTAAATACATATCTACGTAGGTATTTCTAACACTAGCTTACATATGCAAGTTTTTATTTATTTCCACTGTTTTTCTAGTATTGCAACATATTTTTCAAATGCTTCTTGAAATCGCAATTTGAAAAGAAAGCGTGCAGTTTTGCAATGATAATGTTTTTTTTTCATAATCAATGAATTTATAATCATTTTACTGAATTGCGTTTCGTTTTTAGTAACTAAGTAAATGGTAAAATGAATCAATAACTTTATGTAGGTATATTAGTACCTCACATATAAGTTACTTGGATTGTCCATAACTGCTGCCCGCGAAACTCCGCTTGCGTATTGTAAAGACTGCAGGCAAAACCACGGGATTACATTAAGCCTATATCCATCCAGAAATACCATTATATACACACGTGAAATAATTATTTAAATCAGATAATTGGTTTCGGATATTATTTGTTACATACAAACTCACAAGATTATAAACTTACAAAGCTCTTTTAAGCTAGCAAACTAACTGATGTTTCTTCTTTATAATATTACTAGCTGATGCCCGCGGCTTCGCCCGCGTGGTTATAGGAAAATGTAACATATTGAAATTTCCCGTGGGAATTAGATGTCTTCGCGCTGGAAAAAGTAGCCTGTCACTCTCCAGCCTCTAAACTATCTCCATACAAAAAATCACATTAATACGACGCTCCGTTGCGACGTGAAAGAAGGACAAACAAACACACACACACCCACACTTACGCATTTATAATATTAGTAAGGATAGTCATCATCCTCCTAGCGTTATTCCCGGTTGTGCTCCTTTGGGGGCACAACCGCCGAGCCCGGGGTCCGCTTTGACACCTAACCCCAAGATTTGGCATAGGCACTAGTTTTACCAAAGCGACTGCCATCGGCCCTTCCAACCAAGAGGGAAAACTAGACCTTATTGGGATAAGACCGGTTTCCTCACGATGTTTTCCTTCACCGAAAAGCGAACGGTAAATATATTTCCTACATAAATTCCGCAAAACTCATTGGTACGAGCCGGGATTCGAACCCACGACCGCCGCTTGACAGCCGCATGCCTGAACCACTAGGCTACCGTAGCTCTTCTAATATTACTTCTTATTTTATTTATTTTTATTTATTCAATTATACGGGACACCAACAGAGTACATAAGCAGAGTATATAAATTTATCTGTAGCACAATTATTATCTGGGATTTTATGTACCCCAATTATAGGTGAACACATCATTGTCATATATTATTAATTATTATTATGAATTAAGATTATTACATTTCACGCATAGTTTCAACAATTTAGTGAAGTGCAGTATTAAGAGTAAAAGTAAAATTAAAAAAATAATTTTAACGCTAATGCTAACGCTACAATTGGATTATCATATTTAACGGATAGAATTGAAAAATCAATCAAAGTATCACCCGTTATGGGGTGTCATGTATTTGACTAGCTTTCCTGTATGGATTCGTAAGTTGTCGTGATAATAAGCATGCATCATTGGCGATATCATTGTAACTATTGAGTAGCCTGGTAAATAGTGCTTGTCGTTTAATAATTGTTCGTGCTAGTGGTACTCTAAAAGCTCTGCATGGTCTCTACGACTATTTAGACGTGGTACGGGAAGGTTAATCGTATTTTGTATTTCTAGCAAACTTATTTGGTTATTAATTAGTTTATGCAAGAACACTTGGTCGTGCAGTAACCGCCGATTCGCTAGAGATACCGTGTTGAAGTGCCCTTCTTTATAATATTAGTAAAGTTATGAATATCTTTGAGATTTATCTAGTTTTCATACCTACTTACTACTGTTTATTTAATCAATTGAATTTGTTACTTGGATATTCTAGATTCATACGTGAATGATCAATTCCATATTATCTAATTTATTTAGGAGGCATGTTTTGGTATTGGTGGAAAACAATGTCGACCTCGACACAGTGATTCTTCTGTAGGTATAAGGTCAGGCCCCTATTTCACCAACTTGACAATTGTCAGCTGACAATGACAATTCACCATCCATTGCTTGTTCTAAAAGTTAAGGTGGTCGCTAGGTTACTTGTGGAACCAGCAATGTACGGAGAATTGTCGTTGTCAGGAGGCAATTGCCAAGTTGGTGAAATAGGGGCCTGGTGTCTTAAATCTAAAATGTCACATTCAAGTCTCGGTTTTACTAAATAAATAAATAAATAAATATTAGGGGACAATCTTACACAAATCGACCTAGTCCCATAGTAAGCTCAATAAGGCTTGTGTTATGGGTACTAGAACTAGACGACGATATATTTAATAGATAGAAATACTTAAATACATAGAAAACATCCATGGCTCAGAAACAAATATCCATGCTCATCACACAAATATTTGCCCTTAAATTGCCGAGATTCGAACCCAGGACCTTCAGCTTCGTAGGCAGCGTCACTACCCACTAGACAAACAGATATGAAACAAAATTGATCTTATATCTATGGATGTTCTATGGAATTGCGGCTCAGTCTTAGAGCATACATACCTGGAGTACCCTTTATACTGTATTTGAGTACAAAAAAGTCTGCCGAATTTTGCGGGGGGGTGAAGAAATAAGACATGCAAAAGATTGCTCACTAATGCAAAAACGATCTGTATATTTACACACGCACACATTATGAAAAAGGAAAACACATTCTCATTTTGATGCACACAAACATATCACACATGGAAAGAATTCGTGGAAACACGGGTTAAGAATTCGAAAATGCCAATGAGATCGGCTAAACCTATAGGGCGAGGTTTGATTCGTTAACTAATTTCGATAATTTTATCGATATTTACATGGATGTTACAATGGAGTCTCGTGGGGAGTGCGTAAATTTAACAAATTTTGATTAATCAATGTTAATGTTATTATAGACTCTTTTTCAAATGCCATTAAGTTATTTCTTACAAAGCATGAAAACGGAGTCTCATGGGGAGTGTCAGGACGCATCCAAGAAAGAATTGTAAATCGATTACATAATCGTTTAATTTGAGAACGAAACCGAACGTGTCATGAAAATATTTTCATAAATATAATATTCAATCAATACAAAAATACTAAAATTACTTACAAATGGAATGTTATACCATATTTTCCAAGCTTGAAGTGGTTGAACGTTTATTACACGTGCTTACAGCACATGCGTCCATTTTTATCATACGTGTTGTCTCTTGCGATGCGATTCTGTGAATGACCATTAATCGATTGTGAAACTGTGTTTGTATAATTTTTTGCACATTGTGCAAGGTTTTCAACTGAGGGGTAATTTACTGAAAGGCTACTCCAGGTATGTATGCTCTAAGGGCACAGTGCTTTCAACAAACGAAATAACACAAAACTATCCTACATTCTACTCCTAATTTTCAAAAAAGTACCAAACCATAACCAAAACATACCTTGAGTTAATTGCGTATAGGCGTTCCACAGATAATATAGATCGTGGCCACAGATCATATAGAGTCATCCCGCGGCTAGTCATTATGAGGCAACATGGCCGACACAATTGACAGTAGAGTGGCCATGATGGCCATTGTGATTAAAATATCCTGCTAATATTATTAATCCAAAAATTTGGATCTTTTGATTTTTGGATGTTGAAATGTTTGTTACTCAATCACGCTTAAACGGCTCATCCGATTTGGATGAAATTTTGTAGGAAGATAGTTTATAGCCTGGATTAAAATATACCTAGGATAGTTTTTATCCCGAGTCCACGCAAACGAAATCGCGGGCGGAAGCTAATATTATAAATGCGAAAGTTTGGAACTTTTGATTTTTGGATGTTTACATGGTTGTTACTCAATCACGCTTAAACGGCTGTACCGATTTGGATGAAAAGTTGTAAGAAGATAGTCTATAGCCTGGATTAAAATATAGGATATCTAGTATTCCCGGGTCCACGCAGACGAATGTCCTTTGGTATAGAGATAGTTTGAGTCCCGAGGAAGGTCATAGAATAGTTTATATCTAGAAAACCATCCCCTATGGGATGAAGTGGGGGGTGATAGTTTGTATACAGCTACGATATAAACGAGTTCAACGCGGACGGAGTCGCGGGCAGAAGCTAGTAATGAAATAAGCGAAGTATCCTTTCAAAGAAATCGCTATGCCGGCCATACAAATTACTATTATTAGAATATCAGATTTGTCCCAAGTTCCACCTAAAACTTCGTCACCCTACCCAATTGACAAAAAAGTAGAATTGAACCCGAAAGATAATTATTATTTTACGAACCCGAAGTAAATTATATGTATTCTGGCCTAGACCCTTCACGATCCAAACTTAACTAGACCTCAAACCAAATGTAATAACAGTATAACCAGAGTTCAAAGTAAACTGGTTTATTTTGAGTTATTAATTTCTTTTCGGCTGTCCATTTGGGGTGTGAAAAGGACCGAGGTAGGTTATTAAGGTGTGTTAGAGGGGGACGAACGAGTTTTTTTAAGGTGAAGTGTATGGGCGGCGTTCGTGGTGATTATTGTTTTTTCTATACATGATGTTTCTAATTTTTAATGTGCTTTTTTTCAATTTCGTGGGTTCTTATAGTGATGGCGGTTTGTGGTTTTGTACTTATGTTTAATGTCTCTAGGAAGTTATGTAGCTCATATTCGAAATTATATTCAAAGGTTGAGTTAAAACTGTCAAAAAATAAATAAACGATGACTTCTTTGAAACTTTAAAATGATGTAGGTATATAAATAATATTGTGTCCAATACGCGGAAAAATGCGTGAATACTTAGGTATTTAGAATATTTTTAATATATCGTATTGCATACGTACGTTTCTTTGCCCTAGGCATATAACTTTGGATCGAATGTTAGACTCTGAGGTATGTTCTACTCGCGACAGCTTATCCATCAGCTTATTGCTGATAGAAAGCCTGAATATTAATACATAAAAGAAAGAAAAGCTACGTTATCATTAAAAAGTACCTACTGGGGGGCTAACAAAACTGACACCGCGCCGCGACGCTAGTCGAGAAAGATCTCTCTTTCTAATTTACACGGTGCGAATAAGACAGGAGACGCTCAGTCAGGCGCGAAGCGACTTGTCTAAAACAGCAGGATAGTTATGGATGATTATTTTCTTTCTCTCGTTGGCTGGTCTGCCATCCCCCTCTATGCAGTCGCGTCATGGGTAATGTATTTATTTATCGCACCGCTTTTGATTTATTCCTCGAGGCCCTGCGGCGATGGATATTGGGAACACTATTTCCTATATTGTACAGACTGTACTGTAGTCAGCTGAAGAAGCTACGCGAGCCTAGTGCTCGAAATGATCAACACATGGACTGTGATGACAAGGGAATAAGGATCATTTGGAGCCTGTTATTCTGCTTAGCAACTTCTGTGCTAGCAGCATTATGTATAACACTTTAAACTCTCGCGCAATGTTTACTTTATTAAAAGATTAACGGGTCTAATTCGATATGTCCTAATCCTAAGGTTTCGGCGCGGGTTTCACCGACATGGATGGTACCTAAATAGCTCCTGCCCGCGACCCCGTCCGCGTGGAATTCTTTTATATCGTAGCTCCTTACGTTTCACCCCCTTAGGGGATGATTTCCGAGATAAAAACTTTCCTTTGGCCTTCCCCGAGACCCAAACTGTCTCTATACCAAATTTTGTCTAAATCGGTTTAGCGGATTCCCGCTGGCCACGTGGTCCCACTGTATTGTCCTACCTACTGATTAGGCGTGAAGAGGTAACGGACAGACAGACTGACAGACAGGCAGATGAACAGACAGACAGATATTAGTATGGAATTTGGAATTGCTAATGGAATTTTAAAAGCTTTTTTCTTAGCAAGTTGCATAGAATTGAGACGTTCTAAAGTTCTAAGCAGGGTTATGAAGTTTATCTTTAATTGAAAAACGTTGCCTAAATACTATCCCACGCTGTCACGACTACACTCTTACTATAATAAAACCACTAATATGCATATAACAAACCCGTTATTACTGGGAAATAAAGTTCTGTTTCTCCTAACTCAACCGCCAATGCCGGTGGTTATTTAGAAATCTTATCGAGGCCAGTAATAAAACATTAAAACTATAAAATAAACAAACATAAATAACTTTTCGAAATTGAGTTCTTTTTAATGTCCTTTTTGTGACTCTAGTAAAATAATCAGAAGGATTTTATTCATTTTGTTTTCATCTTATACATGCACGGGGAATTAGGAATATAAATAAAATGTAATGTTTAATAACCACTTATAAGGACAAGTGTGAGAAAGTATAAAATGAAATGTATCATTTATGATATGTAGAGAAAATTTATAAAACTTAAGTCATAGTCATCATATAAGCCGAAAGACGTCCACTGCTGGACGTAGGCCTCCCCCAAAGAGTGTCACAATGACCGGTCCTGCGCCACCCGCATCCAGCGGACTCCCGCGACCTTTACCAAGTATCTAATAATACGTGTTATAGTTATGAACACTCACACTTGAAATTAATCAATACCTATCGGTGGAATAAGAAGGGTCAAATTTTTGGTAACAAAATATTCGACGGAAAAGTAAACACTTACAATCTATCTATCTTGCATTAACACACTAATTTCATGTTACAGTTGCACTTCACATAATAATATGTTAATCTACAACCTACTTTGTTATATGTTCACAACTAAGTTTAGTAAACTAATATAATTCTATAGTTAATCAAATAACCACTAACTTATTTTAACTTAACTATGTCATACTTTTTAACCGTTAAGAAATAATGTAAGACTAGTGAAATACGAAAAATATTATTTTTTGTTAATTTTAACATATAACCTTGTACGAAAGAGCGAATACCTCCTAATACAAGTGTCAAACTTAAAAGGAGGGTTCGACAAATCTTATGTAATAACCTAAGTTACAAAAAAAATAATTTTGAATTTTTTGAATTTTGAGTTACCATATAATGACAATTTTATTTAAAATGTAGGTGCATATCGCCTGATTAACACTCCAAACAAAACAAAACACACTCAATTTACGTGATGCCAACATTGAGAGCGAAATAATTTCGTCAATTTATTACGATCTAAAGGACTGGCCGCAAATAAGTCGGTAAACACTTTATCGCGAGGGCCGTCGTCTTAAATTAAAAAAAAACAACGACCTCTACAAATTTATATACAACGGCGGGAGATTTGAATTTGAACGTTCTTTTTTTGAAAACTAAATGGTTTTCGGCGGCGATATAATGTTGAGGTTGGAGATGGATGGAGTTGACATTAGAATGTTATAAGGACAAACAATTTCATGTAACGAACGTCTAAAAGGTTAGGTAGTAGTTAGTAGTCGTACTAAATGCGGCGGTAGTAAAGTAAGTATGTAAAATGATTGTTATTCTTGACTTCTTGTTGCCTGTGTCAATCGACTGACAAGTAGGTATTTTACCTATACATTACGTTGATTTTATATAAATAAGTAGGGACACATTATGTAATAGGATCTTGCAAACACGTACACATCACAAAAGCTTTTATTTTTAAATAACCAGTATTTTTAATTATATTTAGCACCTAGCAAGAACATTGTAGTTATGATACCTAGAAATAAGTGGTATACAATTGCAAATCTTGGCAATAGAAAATTTTGAATTGATAATAAAGTAGAGGATTTATGAAATAAATATTAAACTTTGTGATTCAGCCATTTCAATAAAACATATGGTAGCGCCCATATTGCTCTCGGTTAGACATCAATAATCGAAGGAGCGCTATATCGCACTGATAAGTCGCTTTTGTCAACCGATTCTCGTGAAATTCTGTGAGCATGTTTGTTAATGTTTTTTTTTGTCGGGCGAGGGCGACTTTATCGAAATACAAAAATTTTGAAAATTTATGGGCTCGCGATTTCTAAAGCTCACTGAGATGAGCTACCTACTAGTCATAAATGTACCATGTAGTCTCCACACAACTCGCTGTTCTAAATCGTTTCTGATTTCTAAATCCGGTAGGGCCGCGCGTATCGGCGCGATTTTTCATTGGCCCCTTTTAAAAAAGGAACAGCTTTTTTTTTTCAATTCGTTTTAAGACCCCGGCACCAAAGGCTCCGGCCAGGTAAGTTTTATGTATATTTTTTAAATCACTAAAGAGGTTGGGTGGTTTTAAAGTTACATAAGTAAGGAATCACTTTAGTTGAGGTACTTAAGTGGGACCGATTGGCTAAGCATTAGGCTGCTTAATTACTTTTTTACACATTTGAATTACCTTTTCTCTTTAATCTAGGACATCAGAAAGAAATACTAAAGTTGAAATACTTGTTTTAGTTACTATTGGTATTACGAGGTATATTTTTCTATTTGGACCCCAAGTAGCCCAACTTTTTTCTAATGCGATAAACAGAAGTACTCATAGATATACCGGGTTTGTTTCTTGATCGTGCCACTTGGTTTCGTGTTCTACTATAATATCCATACCAGAATATTTCTGTTTGATATTAGGTAAAATAGTTTGACCGGTCTAATCCCAATAATGTCTAGTTTTCCCTTTGGGTTGAATTGAAAGGTCAGACGGTGGTCGCTTTCGTAAAACTAGTGCCTATCCCAAATCTTGGGATTAGATGTCAAAGTGGACCCCGGGCTCCTTTAGGCTACAACCGGGAATAACGTTAAGAGGATGATGATTTTGACAACTCACAATTCTTACCCTAAATCGGTGTACATATTGCGGACCCGAAGTGGATTGCGATTAAAATGTTCTACTAGCAGGTTACTAATGTTACAAAAGTGAAAGTTTGTAGATATGTTTGGATGTTTGTTACCAATCATGTAAAACCTGCAGAAAAGAGCGGAATTCTGAATTTTATGGATTCATGATACCTTTTATCCCGGTATTTATCCTCTAATCTATCAGTAACGACTGATGACCTGGTAAAGGTCGCGGGCGTCCGCTGGATGCGGCTGGCGCAGGACCAGTCATTGTGGTACTCTTTGAGGGAGGCCGGTGTTCAGCAGTGAACGTCTTTCGGCTGATATGATGATGATGATATATCCTCTAAGACCTCTAATAGATGAAATGGCTGCTATAGATAAAGCGGGTAAATTATTTAGACTAAGGACGGGCTGCACCAACTGTTGTCATTGTACAGAAATTTGACAAACTTTCCGTACATTCAGCTTACCGCGTGTTCACACTGCGTCCGTTTCCGTGTCCGGGAGGCATCTCTCTTTTTCTCGTCTGCGATGTTTCGCCCGAGTGCGAAAGAGACGGATGCCTCCCGGACACGGAAACGGACGCAGTGTGAACACGCGGTAACGATTACTGACGGTTTGGTGCAACCCACCCTCAGGCACGCTATCAAAGTTTAAAGTGAAATACTTTTCAAATAACTTAATATTAAAGAAACCATTAAACCAATTATCAAATAAGGGAATACGCCACCGAAAATCTTTCGCCGAAAACTGTCCCCCTTAAACGGAATTCGGCGTGAAATTCGGCGTAAACGCCATTCAATGGCCGACACTCCACTTTGTTTATGCTCAGGTAAAAACAGTTACATTGTTTATGGTCCCGCTTGACATGTTTGGGGTAAATAATAAAAAAAATATCTGTGCAGTTTATTTCGTGCGTAAGTAATAGCTTTTGAGACAAACGCGTAGCGAGGCATTTGCAAAGACAAGTTTTGCTTTTCCTAATGGAGATACAGCGTTAGTATATTTAATGTAGTTATAGCCTGGTCATTAATCAAACAAGACAATGAAATGAAATGAAATGTGGTTGCTGAACATTATGTACAGTCAAGGACTTTAATTGTTGAGCCATTTAGGTGTCAACTAATTTTGGTATTTTAATAGTCAAACTTTGAAAGGTCCAGTATAAAGTGAGCTCTAAATGGCTCAACAATTAAAGTCCGTGACCGTACATACTCATACGCGTACGTATAAAGATTACTCCAGAATACGGTTTTGAAAAACATTAATTTATAATAGCGTTTTTTTTGTTGATTTCATTTGAAAATGTTATTCTAAGATGATTTATAGTCAAGAATCCGACAAACTTTCCACCCGGAAGTAATTATGTACTTACATTTAAATGAAGCATGCATTATCTTTTTTTGTACGATTTATCTTGAATATTATAGAGCAAATGTAAATGAACCAAAATAAAGACAAAAACATTTATTAATATTTTTACTGACTTTTTAGAAGCCAGTTAACTTATCATTTTTTCGATGTCTGACATTTTGTCGGATTTTGACGCTGGGTAACTACTTAATTGATAATATACCCGTTATACATAAAAAAGTAAGCTATTATAAATTATTTCCAAAATTGTAATTTTTTCCATACAAGTTGTCAGTTCATTGCCTGGACTAGATGGTGAGGTAAATGGGAAATAATATGAATAGAGGAGAAACTGAAAACATACCTTCACTCATCTCTTTTGTGTTTCGCCAAGGCGCAAGGTAATGAGGAGCTACCCACTCTATATGCCCGCTCATAAGCGTTCAACAAATCTATTTTAGTTAAATTAACGTTATAATTATTTTGTATTTATCCACTTTGATATTTTTATGTTTGTGAGAAAGTGACAAATCACATTTTAGTAGACGATCCTGTCAAGTTTTGTGTATAGGTAAGGGTAAATCTAGTTAAACCACGAAGAAGCGCCCCACCCCCACGGCTTCACCATAGACAAAACGCCAACTGGCTTCGAGAAGGACCAGGGCGGTACCTCCTCAATTGAATGATCCATAACAGTGAGGCCGCTTTTTCTCCTGTGAGTGTGACACGAATGGTTAGAACATTATACTTTAATTACACGGGTAGGGCTTTTGTTATTAAATTCTCCCTGACGTTTTCAACGTCTCGCATACCTAAGTAAAAAAAACACTTTAATTATTTCAGCTACACAATTAGGTATATCGCTTTGACAGATCACACGCAAGTGTTGCCATTTGATACGCCGAAACGCCCTCATTTAAAAAGAATGCCGATAAACAAAATTAAGTCGGCGATTTCAGGCGCCCGGCGTCGTGTGTGGCCCGCTTTAGTGTTCCGAATTTGAATTTCTTTGGCATTCAAAATTTAAATAAAGATTCTGATGTTTTGTGTTTCGAGTGTTAGTTTTTAACGGTCAATTAGGTTTTTGTTGTTGTTGTTTGTATTTATTCTTTGTTACATATTGTTTCTGAAGTTTTCATAGAACAGCAATTTATGAGAGATATTAATTAGAATTTTGGCTACCTGTGTGTTTAGGTGATAGCCTGCAGATTTAAATCTAAACTCAAAATGTTATCTTAAGTAAAGTTTGAAGTAGGAACTAATTAACAAATGTTAACTATTTGATTATTTATTGATATAATAAAAATAAGAACCGGTGAATACATACAAATATGCAGCGTATATAAAATATCTGATGGTTTATAAATTTCACATAACATATAGGTAAAAGCGTTAAGTATTTTAGAAAGGAAGAAAATAATTTAGTAAGTAGCTGTACATTACGTATATTTATATCACAAGAAAAACGCTAACTTAAGGAATTAAGACTTATAAAAAAATTGCTAGCATAATAATAATAAAAAAATACTTCTTTCCTATTTATGCATTGGATTATTGCTGTTAAAACAACGTTTGCAAACTTATATAATATATAGGTATGTAAGTACAATACAATATATAAATGACTGCATCAACCGCACGTATTAACCAACGATTAAAACAACAAAAACACACGAACAATACAGATATCGCAAATTTAATTACACGCATTCGAAATATGAAATTCAGAAAATTCAAAATGGTTCCAAATTCGTTCGGTAATTGGCCGCGTTCCATTCTTCGTTCAAATCGCAAAATTAAAAAGTATAAAGCATATAACAAATGTATTGTAAAATAATGCTTATTGTAACTAAATTGAATTTAGAATCGTGTGGTCCTATTTTTATTTCTATCTCTTTTGATTTCGAAGAGTACGAAGTTGATGCAAAAATCGGCACCGCAGCAAATAAAGTTACATTTTCATAATGTTCATAGGATCCGTTACAGAAAACAAAATGGCAAAGGGATTAATTAATATGTGTTTATTAAAGGGGTAAAAATAAAATAAAACCGAAAATTAAATACACCAACAAAGTCAAGTAGAAACTAAGTAACGAAAAGCCCCCCGCGTCACTCCAGGTGCAAAGGTGCCCATAACACTAGCCGCATTGCCGCGCTGAATTGCTATGGCCAACCTCTGCACCAGAAATGATCCAGAGCGAGGATCGAGTCCTCTCTCTTGTAAGCGGCGCCCGACTTAAAGGGTTGGGTTTATCGTATTTTTTTTAATAAACATTATTTGTTCGATTTCCAAGATCCACTTTTAGGTCTTATACAAGTATGAAGATTTTCTAAGTAAGAACGAACTGTACAATATAATACACATTTCTTTCTTGCATACCTCATATACCTACATGAATCAAATAAGCGGTCAGGCGAGTATACTCTAAGTTATAATTATTATACCCATTTTAAGTTGCGAGGAAACCTGCTGTTTTTCATGTAGGTATTTTATGATACATCATTTTATCATATGTAGCATAAAATCCATATTTCATTGCACCTTTTCAAACTTCGTATTTAAATTGCCTGACAAAGAATCCAAACAAAAAGTCGTTACTATTTCGGCGCCAAATACACCGAACGAACACCGAAATTCAAAAAAGGAATCGAATGTGTCCTCTAGATACTTATCTACGCCTCTAATGGCCCATTGTCTTCGAAATTTAAAAAGAAACAAATTCGAAATTGGCTTTTTTCTTCTAAATTTAATTACAGCCATTTTTACGCATGTCAAGTGTTTTAAATTCTAAACAGCCGTAACTGTCATTGTAAGCCCAGTGACATACTCCTTTCAATATATGTGCGATTAAAGTGTCTTTGATATCCAGAGACAAAGTCTTTTTTACAGTTGGTCAAGTTTCAAATTCTATATATTTTGTACTGATAATATGTTTTCGAACTGAAACTAAAAGTTTGCCGGCAGGGAACGTCAGTTCGATTTTTGAAAATTGAGATTAGATTTCTTTATCAAACCTGTGATGACAATAGTCGTTTATAAGCTTTAAAATGAATCATTGTGACCCGTGTCTCTGATCTTGATAACTGGTAAAAAATAAGTAATTAGATACTTTAAATCAGTAGTTAAGTTATAAAAGAGGGTTCTCATTTTTTACACTCCTCTGGTGGCAAATAAGCGTATGGCCCGCCTGATGGTAAGTGGTTACCGTAACCTATTGATGCCTGTAACGCCAGGGGACTCGCATGCGCGTTGCCGACATGTGTAAAAATCTGTACACACCTTTTTGAAGAACCCCAAACGGTACGAGTAATCCCTCGGGAAAACTATGGCAAGGAGTTCAGTCCACGTCCTCATTTTACTAAAGGGCATTGTGTAAGGCCGCGGTCTGGAGGCCACGCCAGCGGGCAACGGGGCGATAAGCGTGCGTACTCGATCAAGGGTTTGAACTGATGGCGCTCAGTCCGCGGCGTAAGAAATATTTCAGCTAGAGCTAGAGAGGCAAAGCACTGAAAAGAAATTACCCAAGTATTCTCCAATTTCACTAAGAATTAAATTTAGTTATTTACGATACAAGTGCCGAAAATAGGAAATTCGCACCGAGTGGTGATAAATTAAAACACGACCGAAGTGTTGCTTTCTTACGAATTAATAACTAGTTGTAAGAAAACAACAATTCAGTTCCCGGTTGCTTATCCACTTTAAATATTAAAAAAGCTAGTAGGCATCATATGATAGAAAAAAATAAACAACGTGATATAATAATAGAATCACTTAAAAATACATTATCAATGTACGTTCACTGTAAATGATTATTTCATTAAACATATTCAAAAACACGAACAATAAAGCTGCAAAAATACAGATAATAAAACCACTATCGAACCATCTAATCGTGTATTCCAATGCCAACTCACAAAACATCCATTAGATACCAAATAAAAACAATTTAAACTTAACAAAACAAAATTCTTACATAATACCAACATGGCGAACCAAGCGAAACCATTTAAATATAACCGGATGTTATAAACTAGCATTATGGGGCGATTATACGAAAAAACACTGACTTCCGTTGTGACAAGAATAGGAATGAAAGTATTAAAATTAAAATCAGAACGCAACCCTCGCAATAAAAAAAGATTTAAACCCTTTATCTGTGGTTGCAGTGGCGCGAAACCAAATGTCAGCGTGACATTAAGAACGACTAATCGGCGAAATTGATGAATAATAAAAAGTTTGATAAATAAACATGCATAAACACGTTTATTTATTATTGGCATGTTTAGAAAGTAAATTAATAATGTTATAATCCATATACGTGTACGATTGAAACATAATTTATGATTGTAGTACACATTTAATTAAATTAATGATCTAAGCTTGTAAACGTAAGGGTCAAGTTTGCGTGGTAGAACTCCATCAATCGATATGTAATAATATATATTTTTTAAATATAACGTTTCTAGTTTCAAAAATCAATTTCTTAGTATATGATTTATCGTGTTTCATTTCGCAATCCATGAGGATTGTAGTAGAGCTATAAACCGGTATACGTAAAGTTTAAGGGACGCGATATATTCAAATAACTAAGTAGATATTATCGCGACTAATAATTACAATTCTACGACATAAAATATGTTTAGAGCAATTCAAAAATTGTTTAAACATAAAGCAATCCTGTAAAATCATAAAATCACCTAAATCTTTTGTCACATCGATTACAGATGGGTGACCAGACTGACCAGTGTCCCCGTGTCATAAAACTCCGGAAATAAAAACAAATTGCACCAAACTGACGTGAATAACAACAAACATACACCGCCTCTTGGCATAGGTACGAGTAGCGGCACTCGCAAAGCCTTGGTCTCCCGCTGGCTAGAAAAAGTTACGGTGCGCAAAAAGTTTGTCTATGGACAATGGAAATTACATTTATGAAAGGACAGTCGCCATTGACCAGCAGTTTGAACACGAATATAGTTACACGGGGAAAAGTGTATCACATCACATTACTGTCCTTGAATCTCTTATGAGTATGTATAAGTACATAGTTTTGACGACCGGTTAGTCTAGTGGGTAGCGACGCTGCCTATGAAGCTGAAGGTCCTGGGTTCGAATCCCGGTAAGGGAAAATATTTGTCTGATGAGCATGAATATTTGTTTCTGAGTCATGGATGTTTTCTATGTATTTAAGTATTTATATCTATTAAATATATCGTCGTCTAGTACCCGTAACACAAGCCTTATTGAGCTTACTATGGGACTAGGTCGATTTGTGTAAGATTGTCCCCTAATAAATATTTATATATTTATATTTATTTATAGTGATATCTGTTTGTGATATTTATCGAAAATGTTTCTCAACTATGCATTACAAAATCTTCGATAAATTAAAATAACCCAAATTGTTTTTTGTACGGTTGCATGCAAATAGATACCTACAATACATACTAAGTATATTTTAACAATGAAGTTTAACTTCATGTTTGTAATGTATTGTATAGTTTCATTAATAAATAAGGAAACTTCATTAAGAAATATAATTATAAAGTTCATTTAATCTAAAATATTGTTATAATTTTATTATCCCTTACATATTATTCGAACAATTTACCGTCAGTTTAAGAAATAATATGCAACATCCTCAAAATAACTGCACAACAAAAACTGCCCAAAATCCATAGGCAAAAACCTTTTTAATTCGCACAGACCCAGGTAACGGCCACACAGCCGCAGCGCGGTGTGTCAAAGCGGTGTTCCATTTTCAAAATATTTTGACGTTAATAGCCACTTTTGTGGAGCAGTGACATATTGTTTTTTTTTCGTTACCGCCAAAGGCAAAGGTATCAATGCAAAGTGACTTGCGCGTTGATGTGTTGTTGGCAATGTTGGCATTATGGGTTTTCTTTAATTGTTTGTATTGTGGGCGGTGAGTTTTGTTTAATAAGATTTGTCAATGCAGTTGCATGGGTGGTATGTTCGTTTTTTATTTCTGAGATTGATGTAAGGTAACTTATAAGATTACTATGCATTGGTTAAGTGAATTTTATTGAGACGCAATAGTGCATAAGGAAAGGAATATGGGAGATAAACTGAAAATGTAAAACCTAGATTTAGATTCTGAGAAGATTATAAAGGGGTACCTACCTAGATTTTTTTAATATTTCGGTTTATATGAGGAACCCTTAAACAAGAACCTGCTTCATAGCGTAAATTCGATTTTATTATTGTTGTGGTTAAACGGTGGCCTCCATTCTGAGAACAACCTCTTTGCGCCGAATAGACCTTCTCTAAAACAACTCTAGTCTATAAATCATTTAAAGTCACAAACAATAAAAAAACAAAGACAATAAATATGGCCGCGCTTAAAATTCAAAACCAGTAGCAAATCGCACCCCAAAAGTGAAGTGCTCTTATCTCCACAAACAATTGTTTATACAACAAATAAACCAAACCAACTTATACCTCTCATAGCACGCGCTCAAATGACCAAAAACCAGATACAGAAGACCTCCGATCGCTTATATTTCAATTGTTTCACAGTCCTTTTCAAAATAGCTTTACAACCCACAGTTTTTAAAAGATCTCCGCTACATTGGCGTTTCCATAACTATAAAGTGTCTTCGTAATTTGGCCGTCACAGCCAGTTTACTCTGAGCCGTATAATTTCACAAAAAGAGCGAAAAGGAAGGCGTGTTTAAATTAGACAAGGACACAATAGGACTCTTTGTACCCGTCATTACTTTGGTCAGTTTTGCGGTTGACAGCTGATGTCCATCCTTTGTAATTAGAGTTTTAGGGTATTTTCGCAGCCCCAAAACCGCCGAAAGCGCGGGAAATCTGACAGATGTCAGTTTCTTTTTTTAAGAAAGCGTTTTTTCGTTAGTGGCCAGTTGTGGCCGCTCGTTTCGTATTGTAGAAATTTGAAGACACGTGTTTTTGAATAAACAGGCCAGGTGTTGCCTGTGGTAAATAATAATGATTTTAAGGCGTTTGCGTTTGTTGTAGTGTTTGCACAAAACGAATAAAAGTAAACATAATGGGGAACATGTGTAGTCTTCGACGTGGCTCGTGGCCATCTTTGATTGATGTGAATCTGTACAAATAAGTACTTCTATGTATTTTTTTTATTACAAGCTTTTATTTAGTTTCACCTGTCCCGTTGTCTGTCTGTCTGTCTGTAATCAAATCTTGCAAGTTAAATTTGACCCACTTCCCGGTGACCGATTGGGCTGAAATTCTTGGTATAGTTTGGATGACAATTCAATATTATCGTACCATCGAGCTGATCTGATGATGGAGACAGAAGGTGGCCATGGAAATTCAGTACTTAACCGACGTAACCCCATTGAGTTTGGGCTCGTTAGAATCGTCTCAATGAGTAGTTGATGATGGTACACAGAAAAGTACAGTCGGCAATAAAAACTTGTACCAAAAATGAAATCTTTGACAGAAGCTTGTTTCAAGATACATTTAACGTATAAGTCGCTCTTGGTATTATCCGGAGCTATCCCTTTCTTATGCTAGCACTATTTCTCCAAATAAATAAATAAATAATAAGGGACAACCTCACACATATCGACCTAGTCCCAAACTAAGTAAAGCTTGTAGGTACTATGGGTACGAGGCGATGATATACATACCTACCTACTTATATAGATAGAAAAGTAGTTAAATACATAGGAAACTCCTTGAATCAGGAACAATTATTCGTGCTTATCACACAAATAAATGCCTTTACCGGGATTCGAACGCAGGAGCTCTCTTCGTTGGCAGGGTCACAATGAGTCACTACCTACTAAACTAAAGAGGTCGTCAAGGACGTCAGGTCATACCTACTTATATACTTAAAGATAGAAGTACCTAATTGCATTTAAAACGAATTTGTTGAACGCAATCGGCAGCACTAGCGCATAGCAAAACACGAGGTAAGTAATCATAATCATAATCATAATCATTTATTTCGTCATCATAGGTAGGTTATGTAAGGTGGTAGGTATTATAAAATGGAACAACCATGATGTACCTTTCGGCGTACGATAAATTACAAATACAATGTCACAAACTTAATCCTAAAAATACTATTGTATTAATTAATAAGCAAGCAGTTAAAACAGAATAAAATTGCGAAATGTCAAGTGTAACAGTATAATTATTGTTATGTCTAATAAGATTTAATTAATACTAAGGTAATCTTGAACATTATAATAACATTTTTCCACAAGAAATTTAAACAACAAAGATTTAAATTTACTTGGGTTCTTATTTTTTATATCACCTGGTAATTTATTTATTTATTTTATTTGAGCTTTGGAGGAACTGATTGAAAAATTTGGTGGCCGACCGAACCGGATTGTTCCGATAGCTCAGTTGGTTAGTAGCGACGGGCCATGAATGCCTGTGGTCGCCGGTTCGAATCCGGCTCGGAGCATTAAGTTTTTCAATTTTTCCTTTATTTAAAAATGTATAATTTCGTTAGCAGCGTATGTGCTTAATACAAAATTAATTCAGTATGGGGTGGCGCATCGTTACTGACGATTTCTCAATATAATTTGAGACACTCTTCTGGTAGATGTCGCTACACGCCTCCCTAAGGCGTTGTAGGAAGGAACTGATTGTAAAATTTGGTGGTCGAACCGGATTGTTCCGATAGCTCACTTGGTTAGTAGCGACGGGCCATGAATGCCTGTGGTCGCCGGTTTGAAATTCAAACCGGCGACCACAGAAAATTGAAAAATTTAATGCTCCGAGCCGGATTCAAACTTTGAATCCGGCTCGGAGCATTAAATTTTTCAATTTTTCTTTTATTTAAAAACTATTCAACCTATCAACTTCAAAATAATTTTCCTAGAAAGTTTTTATAAAGTTCTACTTTTGAGATTTTTTTCATATTTTTAAAACATGGTTCAAAAGTTAGAAGGGGGGGAAACATTTTTTTTTACTTCTGGAGCGATTATCTCCGAAAATATTAACATCATCAAAAAATGATTTTAGCAAACCCCTATTCATTTCTAAATACTTATCCAACAATATATCACACGTTAGGGTTAAAATGAAAAAAAAAACACTCCCCACGTTACGCATATGATATGATATGATATGATTTATTTATCTCACAATATACATAGAGGAGGTACCCTAATAAAAAAAAAACACTTTATTTTAACACTTTGTCGGCGTGATTGATATACATATTAGTACCAAATTTCAGCTTTCTAGTGCTAACGGTTACTGAGATTATCCGCGGACGGACGGACAGACAAAGCGAAACTATAAGGGTTCCTAGTAGACTACGAAACCCTAAAAAAGAGGTAGATAATATAAGCGCTCCAAAACTCGGCCAATTGTATGACCTTGCCTCAGTCAGTGTCGCGTCGTCAATAGACACGTATGAATAAAACTGTCTCAGCTGTCAAATCTGGTGGCCATTTTTAAACACGGAATTTCATAAAGACAACGTATCTACTTCTTTTTATATTACATCATTGATATTGCCATTCATTTCAACTGAAGATGAAAATGAAACGAACTTTAACACTGCGAATGACGTCTTCAGGCATTGCTCGAGTAATATAATATCGCTAGCACCATCATTGTAGGTATTTGAGGTTATTTATTGTGACGATTTTTTATAAAAACTGTCTTTAGAATTTGAATCTAACCTTGGACAGTAAAGTGGCTTTTTGAATGTACTACTTTAATGCAATTCGGCCAACTCAAATAATCTCAAGTATCTCGAGTACGTGTGATTTTAAGTCGTGCCTTTGGGGTGAGGCGAGACGAGTGCAATTTATGAGCTGTGAGTCGCTTAATTTCGGTCCGCCCATATATGGGCAAACCGAAATGTCCATCTATGGGCGAACCGAAATTACGCGACTCGCAGCTCGCAAATTACGCTCGTGTGGCTTCACCCTTATTCATATGTTTAACTGCCGTATGAATTTCACTGACTATTTTAAAATACGTTTTAAAATAAGCCACACCAAAATTAATGAACTTAGTTAGACGTGATGTTCTTTAAAAACTCTTGAAGTATAAACGATTTTATAATTAAATTGCAATACTTATCATTTGTAACACAAATGAAGTGACACCCCATCTATTGACGTACTGGAAGCTCCCTCGGAAGATCACTAAGGATTATGAGGGTAAATATAATAAAGCAAAATAAATAATTAGTTAACGCACCCTCATGGGCCACCATTTCATAAAACGTCATAACCGCCATGTTTCGTCGATTGTAATAGGCCTTTATGATGGTGATGATCATACAATGGCTCCCGTAGACCGCCGCACCCATTCTAATGGGTTTCCGAGGGTGGGTCAAGGGAGCTCTAGCGGTAATGGACTCACACCTTCCTGAATTTATTCAGTGTCGAGAGAGTCGCAGCAATACATTAGAGCGAGATGCATTGCAAGGTGAAATTAGTCACTCAATCATATCAAGTTATGTCGAGATGGAATTTCAAAATGATCATAGAAGATCATAGATCATTAAAGTAAACCTCAACATCTAAAGCTTCTAGAATTTATTGGCATACCTAGCGATTAAGCCAACACATTTCGGCTTGCGGCAGTTATGGCTCGGCCTGTGCTGTGCTGTGCTATACAGTCGCAGGAACGAATCCTGCTTCAAGCAACCCATTTTTTGATATCTCCCTTTAAATAGATTTTCATACAAAATTTGGTTAATTAATGCTTTAGCGGTATGTGTTTCGTGCGATAATTCTGAAGTTAACTCTGCATATAAAATCGGAACGCGATATGTAAGTATCAGATTGACCCAGGTATCTGCGAAATAGAGACAAAAGGGTATTTTTAACGTTTCAGATGCAAATGTCGTAAGTGAATCTTTGTCTTTGTCAATCGAGCAAAAACAGCTCAACGGATTTGGACGAAATTCGGCATAGAGATAAATTAAAACCTAGACTAAAAAAATAGGATTTTTGTAACAGAATTCATCTCTTATAGGGATGTAATTCGGGGATAAACTACATATAAAGTTGGTATTGAACTTCAAGCGGACCCAATCACAGAAAAACCTTTAAAAAATTTGAAGAAGTCCTTAACTTTATCAGCCGAACGGGTCGGCAATCTTCATGACTCGTTTTAGCTTCCACGTATCCAATAACAACAGTAAATGTGTATATAAAGTGTCTTTATTTACCACACATTGCATGCCTCAGACCAGCCCTAAAAAGCCAAAAAACCGATACTCAGAAACGTCCTGTTTCATGTCAGGCATCTTGTTCGACAACGCGAAAAAAGTTAAACAATAGTACTCGTCAGCCATTGGTCACATGCCCGATATATACAAGGTGTGGCCTGAACCAAGGGCTAATATACGGCATATGACAACAGTGAAATAAAGAAAACATTGCCAATAAATCACTGTTTTGAAAATACTAGGTTAAACTTATTTTTGCTATTTTAAGTTTTTCATGTCATCAAATAAGGTTGTGTCAAAAAATGACTAGCAGTATTTTAAAGCACCTGCATCCTTTTTGCCTTTTCGGGGTGAGATGGCTTTACCAAAGAACCTATAGGTGCCAATTGCCAAGCCAATTTGATTTTTAATGGATTTCTTCTGTACACATCTTTAAAATCGCGATAGAAAAAACGTAAAGATTTTCAGTCAGTAAAATCAACATCTTCTACAGTTTTATAAATTTTCTTTTATTTATTTATTATTATTCGGAGAACCAACAGCTATTAATACAACATGGTTAACTTAATTAGGTTACAAAAAGCCAATTACAGGTTCCCACCAATAGTAACATACTAGAAATTATTAGGTGGTTCACACTACCACATTGTAACACTAACTACTTAATCTTATTTGAACTTAAAACAGTAACAAAAGTAACAACATACTTAAATCACACACACACACTACTAATCTACAGTCATCGAATAGGACAAGCTCACTCAAAGCTGCTGTTCACCAGATTACGCCTCACAGATTAGATATTACTTTTAAAAATGTCTATGTCTAAGTATTTCGTTAAATTATTCAGACTTTTACTCGCACGCATTAAAAAACTGTTCTGCCGGTAGTTACTCGAAGAGAGGGGAATAGAAGGGGAGGAAAGTGTCTCTTGGATCTGGATGGAGTATTGAAAGAAAGTCTACGCTCTAGTATAAGTTTTACCGAAACAAAACTTTACGATCGCGTTTGCGTTTTACCCTCAATTTGCATGGGATATGACAGCTAAACGCGAACGCGGTCGTAACGTTTTGTTTCGGTAAAACTTATACTAGAGCCTCTGCTAGCAAATCAGGACAGTCCACATTGCCATTGGTTATGTTTAAAATATATAGCCTGACAAGTTCCTATTTAGCCCTGATATAGTGTCGCTACAAACAGCTTACATATGGCAATAATACTTGTACGTCATGAATAGTCGGGACAGTGTGTATCGGCATTGTGTTGTTTGTTGAATGTAAAAATGATATGCTTTATAATAAATACCTATTCATCCATATCTGGTTCCACGTACGAATTCGATATTTAACTCCGAAGACTGCGACTCTGATGTGTCGCTTTCAAGAGCGCCGACCTCAATTATAAAACTTTCGGTCTGGGATTCGACTAAAGGAACTTTTTCTATATTCGTCTTAAATTTTTAAAACAATATTTTAATAAGAGAAGAAATTTCTAGTTAAATCCAACAAAACTAACCAGTTTAATCAATACCTCACTATAAAATGTCAGTACCGGTCATGTCAACAACCAATTTCAAGACATTGTTTATAGAAATATTAAACAAACTGGCATGTATTGCTGTAAATATTCAATTATATTCAAAATAAGCTTTCTGACCTCACTATGGATTGATTTCGACATATTTACTGTAATTTATTTTACAATCGCGTAGTATTTCGTCTTCCTTGCTGTTTGTTTACGTCGGTGACATTCGATGACTTCTAACGTCTGTTGTCAAAGAGTACTCCTTGCCAGTAAAATAAATTAGTTCCATTAAAAATCCGCAACATGGCTAGGGTCAAAAAGAACCTTGTCAGGCTTTAAATTATATCAGCGATTTCACGACGCTTACCCAGAGGAATGAGATGGTGTTTTTTACATAGTTGTAGGAACTATATGAAGTATTAAATTTAAAAGAAAGGAGCTTAATAAATTTTCTCTGAACGCGTTCTATCCTGTCGATATACGTAAGATAACGAGGGTTCCAAATTTGTGATGCGTATTCGAGTTTGCTTCTTACATACGTACAGTAAAGAATTTTAATTGTTTTAGCTTGAGTAAAGTGTGCAGAACTCCGTAAAAAAAAAAAAAAATAATAACTTTATTGAGTAAAAACAATAACATGGCTACTTACATTTCACAAATACCGGACTGGTTTTTTGTTAACTAATTGTTTTAATAATAAATCCTAATGTTTTTGAAGCGTTAGATATAATACTTTCAATATGTGTGTCAAATAAAAGTTTAGAGATGACTCTAAACTTTTATCCCCATACTTAACTTAAACCCAAACTTTAAACTTTTTTACCCATGAGGGTGACACCCAAGTCTCTCATAGATTGAACCCTTTTGAGTGGTTGATTTTTTATAATATATGAGGTATTCATTACGTTGCGTTGTCTAAAGAAAGTTAAAGTAAAGCACTTGGATGGGTTGAGTTCTAACTTATTGGAACGGCAGTATGATTCAAGGCGTATAAGGTCATCTTGGATTAGAGCAGAATCATGAATAGATTTTACTTTAGCAAATATTTTCATATCGTCCGCAAAACTCAGCAATTTAGAAAAAACAAAACAGTCAGTCAGTCATTGACAAAAATGTTGAATTAAAGGGGCCCCAACAACGAACCTTGAGGGACGCCACTTGGAACAGTAACCCAACTAGACACATAATTATCAATGACAACAGCCTGCGACCTTTTGTCGATATATGAAATGAACCACCGCAACAGGTCTCCATGTATTCCCATGTTATAAAGCTTGAGAATTAGCAGTTCATGGTCAATTCTATCGAACGCCTTGCTGTAGTCCGTGTAAATTACGTCAACTTGACTACCTTTGGTCATAGCCTCAGTAACAAAGTTATTAAGCTGTATCAGATTTGAGACCTTCGTTGAAGGAAGCCATGTTGAGTAGGACTGAAATAATTCTTGACTGCTCCATAAACTTGACAATGAACTATCTTTTCTAGAATTTTAGAGATTATACATAATTTAGAAATTGGCCGGTAGTTGCATATATCAGTTTTAGGACCTTTTTTGTGGACTGGTGTAATAAAGGCAGATTTCCACAATGACGGCACTGCGCACTCAACAAAGGAACGTTTAAATAGCAAGTATATCGGTTCAACAATAGTTTTAGCACAATTTATCAGGAATTGTCCTGGCAATTCATCTGGACCAGCTGATTTTGACGGATCAAGTGACTGTAAGAGCCGGGTTAGTACTTCACGGTTGACTTCATTTCGAGATATATGAGAAGCGGAGCTATGCACAGAGTCAACGGGTGCTATTGGATCAGTACTCGGTGCTGAAAAAGTAGTATGGAAATACTCGGAAAACGCCTCACATATGTCTAAACCTGTATTGACCAAATGGTCACCGTATTTCTAACAACTAGGTGTGAGCTAGAGCGTGACTTCGTATAGGTCCAAAATTGTTTAGGGTCCTTGGAAATGCTTTCTTCGACGCGGTGAATGTAATAAGTAAAACAGTCATTTTCAAGTTTTTTGACTCTGTCCCTCTGAAAATAAAACGAAATTAAATCCGATTTGTTACCATTTATCTTATATTTTCTTAAGTATTTAGTCTTTTCTTAAGTTAAAATCGCCTATTATTAGAAATGTATCATTGCAGCTACATACAACTAAGTCACTAAGTTTGTTTAAATAATTTGACAGCTGTTGGGAAAACGTATATCCATTATTTTGTTGACAGAGGTATAGGACACATAAATGAAGTTTAAAAGATGTATCACGGCACCCCTTAATAGATAATGTAACCCAGAGATCCTCGGCTGATGAGGGGAAGTAAGGCTGCGGAACGATAGCCAGCCCCCTACGAGTCGCGATAATAACACCGCCACCGCGGCTTTGTCCAGTTAAGGCTGTTTTACTGAGTGTTCTTTTACTTAATTAAAGGTTCTGCTACGTCTTCCCTTCCCGGTTTTTCAGGGATTTAATTTTGACTAGGCCTAAACTAAATATGGCAGGTAAAGTGAGGTAGATAGGCTCTTTCTAGGATTTGTGATATCCTAGAAAGTAAAAAATACCATATTAAAATAGTAAGAAATACCAAAATTACCCAAGGATACTCCCCTTCCAAATACTCTTAACGATGTAACTTAATTTATTCTATAACAGAGTCGCTTTACTTAATTATTATAATATATCTAAATTCTTCACCCATGAAGTAACAGAGAAAGACATAATTTATGTTTTCAAAACAGATTACAACTAAATACGAATTAGCTTAATAATTTATCAATTAAATAACTAGCCCCCGTTACAAGCCACACCCTGTATGCCCAATACATATGTTTTTCTGGTTATTCTGTTAACATCAGGTTATAATTGTTGAACACCATGGGTGTCCATTTAGTGTTATAATTATATCTGTAATTCGACATATTTGCGCACATACTGACATGCATACAAACAACCTAAAAAACGGGTACGCTAAAGGTTCAGTGTAAAAGGCAGCTAGTTAACTTTTTATTTAATATTTTTATAATAATGGCAAGGGTACCTGAATACAGACAGGTGATCCTGTGCAACATAAATACAATAATCTAATTACGCAAAAATGTTGTCGTCATCATAATCATCATTTTCAGCCTTTAATCACCCACTGCTGAGCATAAGCCTCTCTTCGAGTACACCACTTATCCCCCCGTGCTAGTCTCATCCAGAAATGTTGTATGTAAGTACAAGCAATTCCACTGAGTTACGGATTAGCATACGTTTTATATTGATTTATCATCATAGTCATTTAATTCGGATACTCGTCCATATTTGTTAGCAGCGTACAGAAAAACTTAATTCTAGTGTTAGTAATTAAGTACATACAATTCATTATTTATACTTTCACGATTCTCACACATATTTTCACGGGTTTTTCATAATTAACTTATTTATTTACCTCACTGAGGTCTTCCAACGTTTCGGATGCGTCGCCACGTCGGGAGACCTCAATTTATACGCGTTTAAGTCCCGTTTAGTAAAAATAATCACATAAGTACGTTTTGTCACTCATTGGAATTAATAGAAACTAATATTTTTATTTTATTTTCGTGCGTCTCAAATGATTTATTCGTTCCTCTTGCGGTGGAGCTTACTGGGTGTTGATGCTCGGAGGCCAAAACCTTTTTTAGGGAAGTGGGGCATTTCTGGTGCAAAGGCTAGCCATAGCAGCTATTCAGCACGGCAATGCGGCTAGCGTTATGGGCACCTTTGCACCTGGAGTGACGCGGGGCGGGTTATTCGATAGTTGGTTTTTTTTTATTTGACTTAGGTGGTATTTAATTTTAGGTACTCGTACTATTTTTATGATGGTTTTTAATATCATTACTTTAGGCAATAAATACCTTTTATTTTTTATTGTGGCACACTAGGAAAGTGCGAGCATTATACAGAATCACGAGCTCTTCTACATTCTGACAAGAAATGAAAATCACCAAGAAAACAAAAATCTGAATTGGTGGTGGTGGAAACTGTAACCAATGGACGCCTTCAAATCCATAAGTTACGTGCGCGTTGCGAACTCTCTATTGGTTAAGGGATTCGCTGTGCTGATTAGACGAATCCAGTTCCCTTTTTATACCCCTATGGTGAACCTCACGTACCGGGAGCGTGAACAGCGTGAGACCCCCAAAGGTGGACTGATGACCTGGTCGGGGGAGTCCGCTTGATGCGGGTGGCGCAGGACCGGTCATTGTGGCACTCTTAGGGGAAGGCCTATGTCCAGCAGTGGACGTGTTTCGGCTGACGACGACGATGATGATGATGATGATAATGATGATGATGATGATTATGATGAATGGTGAAGAAACATACTAGTTATAACAGCTATCATGACTACATCCTACTGTTCAAAATAAATAAATATAAAAATAAATATTAGGGGACAATCATACTCAAATTGAACTGGCCCCATTGAAAGCTCAATAAGGCTTGTGTAATGGGTACCGTAAAATGGGGTGAGTAGGGATCGCGAGGAGAGTTGGGTTATGAATGGGGAGAGAAGGTATGAAATGGGGGTGAGATGGGATTTTAAGGCTACTGCTACCTAAATAATGTATTCCAATTTAAAATGAAACTATAGCAATATTCGTAAAAAAAAAAACGATCCAACAATCTTCCAAAATCACCTTTGTATGAAAACCCATCTCACCCGAACTACGAGGGACTACGGGGTGAGGTGGGATTTCGTGTTTATCTTTAAAGTTATGAAATGGAACTACCCAAAATCATAAAAAAACCAAAATACAAACGTCCGGAACACTTATTATATGTATACAACATTCAGTTTGCATATGTAAAAATGAAATGTAATGGTTTGAATGACAGTTTTGTCCCTACTCACCCCGTTTTACTGTACTAGACGACGATATATTTAATACTTAAAACCGTTTTTATTTAAGTTACTTAAAAATGTGAGACTCTAAGGATGGATTGCACCAAACCGTCTGTAATCTTAAACGGTGTTCGTTAAAATTGTATGGAAAGTTTGACAAGTCTCTATGGAATGACAGCTGCCCGGCGCCATATTTAACGTTAATCGGTCTGTAGTCGTAAGTTGGTGCAACACGCCCTTCGTCTCTGCCCCTGGGAAAAAGTTTGCCAAGTTTATACCAGGGATGTTGCAGACATTCGCATCCGCATCTGCCAAAATCGGTGAGGAGTTTTTGCGGATGCGGATGTAGTGTAATTCACGACATGAAAACAGCCCAAGCGGCGCTTACTGCGAGTTTTAGACATTTTCGCCATTAGTAAAAAAAAAACTTCTTGTCGTTTCTGTGACCAAGAGCAGACACGTTTTTGATTTGTTCGCTGCGATTGTAATTTAGTATCAACGTGTTTGATTATTGCGTGATATCATAAAATGGACGTTGTTTATTTACCTTACTTTAGTTTGGCCACAAAATCCGCCTCTGAATCCGCGGATGTCAAAAAAATCGCATCCGCGGCATCCCTGGTTTATACCCATACAATTTAGAGGGAAATACCTTATTTCATACACACGTATAACTATTTCAGCCATACTTAATCAAGGATAGGCGGCTAATCAATTTCAACTGAAAATCTTAACTTTTCATCGTTGACGTAATGAATTTCTAATTGATCACAAATCGATTTGCTTTTATAAGCGTTATAACCTAAAACAGTCTTGAATCGAATTCGTCCGATGAAAGACGATGAAACGGGAATGTGTACTTATATTGGTGAGTTTTGCATACATACAAAGTTTGTATCTTTGTGTGTTTGTAGCTTTGTAACTTTGTATGTGGGGGGTAATTTCTGGAACTGCTCATCAGATTCGGAAAAAAATATCACTCGTATATAGATATTGACTGGTTCTTCAGGATGGTGGATACTAAAATTATAAATGCGGAAGTAACTCTGTCTGTCTGTTAGCTTTCACGCTTAAACCTCTGAACCGCTTTAGAAGGGTTAGAGAAAAAAAACTAGTACAACAGAAAACTAGAAACTATTATGGTAAAAAAATGTCTTAATATATTGTTCCAAAAATATTTAACAAAATTAATATCCTAAGAGAAACTCCCAAAGTAAGCAAAACTGTGTTAAAATCAAAGTTAAAGGGCTTCCTCCTTGATAACGAGTCACCGTCGACTAGCTAGATAAAGTTAAACCTTTAAGCATAAGTACTCACCTAATACGAGTATGCCTAGTTGTTTATTGTTAAGTTAAATGCATGACGTAAGCACTTTATTGTACACAGAAACAGGTTAAAACCATACACATATCATATAACTGTTAGATTTAAGTACTTAAATAGGTTATTGTATTACAGTATAAAACATGAGCGTTTCTCGCCATCAAACGTCACAGTTTGGCGAGTTTTTAAGTTGTGTATAAAATGTAATTTCTTTTTTTTGAATAATAATAATAAAAAAGATACACAATACAAAAATACAAATACAATTTTTTTTATTGATTTAAAACACAGTGGGTTACAGACAGGGCAAGGTTGAGGCCTCTCATTATGTATATAATATATGTACCTGTGTTGAGAAGTCTCGCTCTTCCAGACGTACCATGTATCCACAATTTAGAAAAAAAATATTTAAAGTATATCATACTAACTTAATCTAAGTTCATTTTATACATTTCCTTACAGGGGACAAGATAATTATGTATGTGTGTGTATTTGTGTGCGTGTGTGTGTGTGTGTATGTGTGTGTGTATGTGTCTGTGTGTGTTTAGGTAAATGTACAATACTACAGTTACTAGACAGTTTCTACAGTGACAGTTTCATGGGTGCTATATTATTATCTCTGTGCCTAAAAACAACAGTCCTTCAGTTTCACTATAGATTAAATTTGGCATGAGGATAGTTTGAGGCCCTGGAAGGACATAGGATTATTTTGTTCCGGTAATTTTTTCTTAAGGGGGAGAAATGGGGTGTGAAAGTTTGTATGGAGGTACAATATTAGGGCCAATCAACTATTTCTTGTTTTTATTCTGTCCCGTTAGCCTGGAGATCATTTGACAGGTTTTTTTTTGTGTTATAGATAATTTTTTCCCAAGTGTTCTTAGCCATGTTTCATGAAAATATGTTCAGCCGTTTTTGACATATTGGATTTTTAAATGAAAATGTCGGGGGTTTTTCAACTTTTCCAAGTTGTAGTTATTTATTACCATGGTAGGTAACCAGGGACCCAATCACCGGGGGATGACTGGGTTATGTGGTATTTAGACTATCGACTAGAAACTCCACGGTGCCCTGCATCTGCGCTCTCATGCAGGGGACTCCAGGATCTCATGCTGAACGCACTGGAGCCCCCTTCGCGCCTCGCCACATTTGGCTCGTCCTAGGGCAAAGAGATGTTGTCGCCTTCCCTGGGGTTCTTAAGCCAGAACACTGCGACCCCAACGACCCCCTTAGTCGCCTTCTACGACAGTTGGGTGAGATCGTAGACCTATTCTTGTCCGAGCCTACACTAGGTACCTGTTAACCCGTGGCACTGCCAGCGGTCTTTATAATACGCATGCGGTGCGACGTGAGCAGTTATATACTAACTTTATACTTGTTTCAGGCATTCCATTTAGTATTCATTGTTCAATATGCGGCATCTGAAACCTATAGAGAGTGGTATAAAAGTGAGTGTACAAACATTAATAAAAATATACGGGGCGTGTAATTGGAGCAATAAATTTAAAGAATGACTCCATATATAATATCTGCAGTTATTCTATATCGGTATCCACTGTTACAGGCCACACCGTGTATGCTCAAGTTAAACTTAGGTACTTACTAAAAGCCATTAGTAAAATAAAAAAAACCGGCCAAGTGCGTGTCGGGCCACGCGCAGTGTAGGGTTCCGTAGTTACCTGTCTGTCTTAGTTACATCGACGTGCGGTGCGGTTGCGTGCAAGTACACATTAAGTTGGTCGACTATTACTCGGTAACTACTTACGCTTACTTGTCTGTGATAGTTTTCCTTTTAAATTCATTATACATACATACAACGATTTTTTTCACATCCCCAGTAGTAGCCATTTAGCCGGCAGGGGGGGGGGGGGGGGGACACATGACTCGAACAAAAATTAGGGCTTTAAAGCCCAATATCTCGCAAATGAATCACTGATTTGAAAAGTAGTATTAAAAAACTCATAATATTTTTGAACGAGCTATCCAACGATACGCCACACCATGGGTTTAACGAGAAAAAAAAATCATCCCCGCTTTAGGTGTAGGGTAGGTACCCTAAAAAATAATATTTTTCAAGATTTTATTATACTGTTTTGTCGGCGTGATTGACAGTTTTCTAGTAGTAATGGTTACTGAGCTGGGCCGAAGACGGACAGACAGACAGACAGACGGACGGACATGGCGAAACTAAGGGTTCCTTGTTGACTACGGAACCCTAAAAATGGACGTTTTTTATTCCAGATACCGTAAGGAACTGCACGCCAGGCTCTACCGTCAAGTATTACAAGCCAAACGTGATTTGCACATGTAGGCAGCCTGGCGTCATCGACTCCTGCCGATTTTTAGGAATGAGGGTCAATTCAGCGATCATGCTCCGGGGAACAACTCGGACTGCTGAAAATGGAGAAGGTATATTATTATAGATTACTAGCTTTTGCCAGCGATTCCGTCCGCGTGGAAGGAACTCGTTTATATCGTAGCCCCCAATGATGTAATATAAAAAGAAGCGGGTTGTGTCGGAAATACAACCGTTAGTTAGGTTTAAGTGGATACTTCTTCGTTGGCTATGGAACCCTAATAAAAAAACCGGCCAGGCCTGCTATTATGGTAGTCTGAATTAATTCACTAAAATCTGTATCATCATCATCACATCAGCTGAAAGACATCCACTGCTGGACATAGGCCTCCCACAAAGAGTGCCAAAGTGACCGGTCCGGCGCCACCCGCATCCAGCGGACTCCCGCAACCTTTACCAGGTCACGCCTTGTCGGGGGCCTACCCACGCCGCGCCTTCCGGTACGTGGTCGCCACTCGAGAACCTTTCCGCCCCAACGGCCATCGGTTCTACGTGCTATGTGCCCCGCCCACTGGCACTTAAGTTTAGGGATACCTTGGTTCTCCTGCGGACAGCCTCATTTCTGATGCGATCAGGACCATGGAGGACTTAAGGACGGTGCTCGATGACCTCAGTAAAGCTTCCGAGCGAGTTGGTCTAAGAATGAACATGGATAAGATGAAGATCATGTCAAATGCCCAAGTATTACCAACTCCCATTGCAATAGGACACTTTACGCTCGAAGTTGTAGACGATTATGTATACCTAGGACAGACTATCCAGTTAGGTAGGTCCAACTTCGAGAAAGAGGTCAATCGTCGAATCCGACTCGGCTGGGCAGCGTTCGGGAAGCTACGGCACTTCTTTTCGTCCAATATTCCGCAGTGTCTCAAGACGAGAGTCTTTGACCAGTGTGTGTTGCCAGTGATGACATATGGCACTGAAACGTGGTCGCTTACTATGGGCCTCATAAGAAGGCTCAAAGTCACCCAAATGGCAATAGAGAGGAGCATGTTGGGAGTTTCTCTGCGTGAAAATCTGTATAAGTACAGATAAATCGGTATATATGGCAACATTGACTGACGTAGCTCATTTGACTCGCGATACATTGAAAATGGCGGTCATTTCAGCATTATTTTCATGTCCGCCACATAAACTAAATAACACTTTGTGATTAACAACTATAATGGCAAATAAATAAGGATTAAGACATGTACCTACCAAACAATTATTTCAAATCGGATTAGGCTTCTCTACAAAAAGTTATTCCGGAAGTCACGTGATACATTTTGAACTGTACCCCTATACAAGAACGCGGGCAAAGAAGTATCCACTTCAAAAAAGAGGTAGACACGTTGTCTAGATGAAATTCCGTGTTTAAAAATGGCCACCAAATCTGACAGCTACAGACGTCTATTGACGACGACGTGACATTGAGGCAAAGGTCATACAATTGGCTGACCTCTTTTTTATATTACATCATTGGTAGCTCCATACAAACGTTCATCCCCCATTTCATCCCCTCCGGGGATCTTTTCCGGGATAAAAACTTTCCTATGTCCTTCCTCGGGATTCAACCTAGGTCGCGTAACTCAAGACGGATGTACTTTAGAGCTGAGCTGCCATAGTAACTATTGTTTGTATGGAAGTACTCTACACATCTAAAAAGGTGGCGTTAGTGAGCCATCAAAAAAAAGGCACCAGTTGCCCATACATTTCCAGCAAAGCCCTTTGTCTCACATAAAGAGGTAGGTATTCCATTTACCCAGTATCTGAGATATCCAGGTAAATATATATAAATCTGTCTCATTTACAGAGCCGCCCGGTCTTACAGCTGACATTAGAGGTAATTTCAGTTTAATCATTTTTAACAATAATCAAAGAGTAAACTTAAATAACCATAGCACGTTTTTAATAAACAGTACAAAAATGCGTCAATCCAAAAAACAGTCATTTTTTTAGTTTGTCTTTGGGAAATATGTTTAGGCACAATTAGACGAGCGCAGAATTTTCGGGTAGACTAAGAATTTGTACTTAAACAAAACCGAAATCATTCAGCAATGACGTCTGAGTTAGAGAGGTAATGAATTGACACCCATGAAATTCAAATAAACAATTTAGCCAAAGTATTCATTATAATACAGTCTCAGTTAAAGAGGTAAAATACACCCGCTCTCAATTATAGAGGTACCTAATTATCACGAAAATATAAGAATTAATTTTGGTTTAAGTAATATTTTGTGCCTGTTTGTTTCAAATGAATAATGCACAATTTTTAATTTTCAGTTGTGTAATAGGTATCTGTTTATTTCGATATTTTCGGTGGAAGGCGCACTACCCCGACTGACCCTATTATTAATTTATTATTATTATGTGTTATTGCTTAAGAGTCCTTATTCCTACAGACGAGCGTATTTTGCAAAATGCTTCCTTTTTCATTCAATATTACGAAATGATTATTTAAGTAGCGTAAAACGGGGTGCATTGCCGACCCTTTAAGAATTTATACACTCCTTTTTTGAAGAATACTGTAGTCCCTCGGGAAAACCTTGGGATATCCGGAGTAGTTCTTTATGTTAAGCTATTGTATAGTATAGGTAGTTATTAAGCTGTGTATTTTTTATAATTGACATATAATTGAAATACATTTATGAATAAATTATCTGAATCTGAATCTGAATCTAAGGGTCATTCAAGCCTCGACGAACAAAGGGGGTCTTACAAGTTTGGCCGCTATGTGTGTATGTCTGTATGTTTGCTGTGGCACCGTAGCTCTTAAACGGGAAAACTGATTTTCCTTAGTCTTAAACCATTACCCTTTCTATTTTGCTGTCGAGTAAGTCAACACAAAAGCTTTGTTCGTTTAGGTACACTTATCCTGAATGGTATAGCGCTGGTGTGATTCGTGAAATAAAGTCAAAGGCGGCCCTTCATAAAAAATATAAGACCGAAAAATGCTATGAGAATTATAACGCTTTTGCGAAGTGTAGGGCACGGGTAAAATATTTGATTGAAAGTGCTTACATGCAATATCAAGAGCGTGTTCAAGCGCATCTGAAAGAGGACCCAAAGGCTTTTTGGAACTATGTAAAGTCTAAGACTACGCATGGAAGCACTCGAAAGATTTTTAAGGACGGGATGGCTCTTCACGAGAACAAGTGTGCTAAAGAATTTGCAGAGTTCTTTCAATCTGTGTATAGCACCGTTCCAGCTGAACTAGACGTGAACGCAGCCGTCGCGGAGGCAGAATGCGCGGTAACCTCGGCGCGAATACACTTTGAAAAGCTGCATCTGGCTGATGTAATGCGAGCTCTGACGAACCTTAAACCTAAGCGCTCGGCCGGACCTGATGGCATCCCGGCTTTTTTATTTAGAGACTGCCGGTTTGTGTTAGGTCAGCCGCTTCTACATATTTATAACACGTGTTTGCGTGATGAAGTGTTCCCGGAGTTATGGAAAACAACTCGTGTAGTCCCGGTTCCGAAAGGGGGAGGAAGCCAGGGGGTTGATGGATATAGGCCGGTGGCAGTGTTGTCAACACCCGCTAAAGCTTTTGAGTCAGTGCTACAAAGTATTATGTATAAGCAGTTACAGAGCCAGCTTTCGGACGCGCAACACGGGTTTCGGCCAGGTTGTAGTACAACTACAAATTTGCTCAGTTACGTGTCCCAGGTTATGCCAGTGGTGGACAGTGGGGGGCAGGTTGACGCCGCCTTTTTTGATTTTAAAAAAGCGTTCGACGTCGTTGATAACGACATCCTGCTACGGAAGTTGGCTGGCGTCGGTTTTACTCCTCACTTATTAAAATTCTTTGCGAATTACATGACTGACCGGCGTCAGTATGTAGAGTACGCGGGGTACAGGTCGTGTCCTTATCTTGTGAGGTCTGGAGTAAGTCAAGGAAGTAATCTTGGCCCTTTAGAATTTATTATTATGGTAAATGACTTGCCCCAGATTATCAGACATGCAGGATGCTTATTGTTTGCGGATGATTTAAAATTATTTTTACCCATAAACAGTGCTGCAGATTGCGCCAGATTCCAGAGCGATGTAGACAGGGTAGTTTTGTGGAGTGAAAGTAACAAGTTGTATTTTAACTTATCCAAGTGCGTGACTATTACTTTTTCTCGTGCGCACACCCCTATATGTCACGACTACTATATCCACGACGAAAAGTTAAAAAGAGTGACAGAAGTAAAAGATTTAGGTTTAAATTTTACATCGGATTTGAGATTTCGTGATCATATTCAAAATATTTGTAAAAAAGCTTACAGGATGCTTGGTTTTGTACTGCGTAGATCTCATAGCTTTACGAACGTTGGAGCTGTTGCTGCCTTATATAATGCTCTCGTCCGCAGCAGCCTCGAATGTAACGCGGTCATCTGGGCTCCACATGAGGCGAAGTATCAGTTAATGGTCGAACGCATACAAAATAAATTTATTCGTTTTTTGTATTTGCGGCAATATGGAGTATATCCTTTTTACCCTCTTATGTATCCCACGTTGTTCGTCCTGGGCATGGTGGGGTACAACGAGTTGAAGGTACGCAGAGAGCTGTGTCTGGCAACATACTTGTTCCGGGTGCTAAGGGGGAAAGCCTACAACAGGCAAGTGTTGAGCTGTGTGAGCCTGTACGTGCCCGACAGGTACGTGTGGCGGAGGCGCCGGCCGCGGCTGCTGGCCGAGCGGCGCGGGCGCACCAACCTGCTCGGTAAAGCGCCGCTGACGCGCGCTGTGCGGACCCTAAACATAATAGCGGAGAACATTGATTTGTTTTGGTGTTCTCTGACTGAATTCACAAAGTCCACATTGTTCACGTTATGTTATAGGCGCCATAATTTAGAATAATTAGTTAAGGCAAACATGTTAATAGTTACACTATTGTCTTAGGTTAAGTACCTGTAAAGATAGTTGTAAGTGTTGAAAAATAAAATAAATAAATAAAATAAAATAAAAACATAATTTTTGACAACCCTATCGAAATACAGTAAATGTATGAAACTAACTTCAGATCGTTACCTGTCTTCGCCTACCAACCTTTGTTTTTTTAAATATGACTTATCTATCTAAGGTTCATAATCGAAAACACGTTAAAAATTAATAAGATAGTTGGCGGCAACTTCAAATTTTGTCTATAACTGACGCTCCGGCAGTATTTAGGCGAAGGCAGGGCATTTTGTCTACGCTTCGCCTACCACCTTTAGAGTCCAATTGTAGCCATGCCTTAGCGAAATCTAGAAGTTACGGTAAACTAAAGTCCCATATAGATTAATTAGTTTTTTGATCTTAACAAGCAAAAACAAGTGTAAATCTCTGAGAAATTAAAAAAAACTGCGAAATCCAGGCGAAGTCACGGGGTTCTACGGTACTATAAACTCCCTCCAGGCAAAATACGGTTTTGAAAAACATTAATTTATAATAGCGTTTTTAAAAAATCGTGTAGTCTAGATTATAATTTTTTACGATAGGGTTGACCCCCAGATATAACATACTAAAAGTCCCCAGCCAAGGGCTGGTTCCCTTAGGCGAGGTGGAGGGAATATGTCCCATATTTTAGTTTTTCTTAAATATTTCAAAAACTAAGCGTCGTAGGAAAAAAAAATCTTTAAACGTAATAAAGTTTATTAGATTTCTTACAAAATGATATATTAATTGTGTTTTTATGACAAATACAAAAGGACATACAATGGTTATAAACGTGATACAAACTGAAAAAGCTATTATTGCCTTAAAAATTAATGTTTATTATTCCATCATCATCATCATCATATCAGCCGAAAGACGTTCACTGCTGGACATAGGCCTGCCCCAAAGAGTGCCACAATGACCAGTCCTGCGCCACTCGCATCCAGCGGACTCCCGCGACCTTTACCAGGTCATCAGTCCACCTTGTGGGGGGCCACCCACGCTGCGCCTTCTGGTACGTGGTTGCCACTCGAGAACCTTTCCGCCCCAACGGCCATCGGTTCTACGTGCAATGTGCCCCGCCCACTGCCACTTATGTTTAGCGATTCGAAGTTGGTCCGGCAGAAGACAGCAGGCGACATCCCGGACATCAGCCTGTACGAGATTAGAATGGCTCTGAAACTGTTTAAGAACAGCAGGGCACCCGGTGAAGACGGAATTACAGCCGAACTCCTGAAGGCGGGTGGAAAACCCGAGCAACGCCCCTGCACTATAGGTAAAGCCGCCCCTGGTGGTCGTGGTCATGTCACGGTAGTTTTGCAACACCGCAGCTCTTGTAATGCGTCGCCATGTGCTGCACGGTTAGCACAAGACGGCACGAGCTCTTTCGAGCTCTCTCGCGCTATTGTCATGACGCGCCCAGTGTTGCCAACACGCCCATATTAATTAGGCGCGTTCAGAAATGCCGCTAACAGAACATTTATATTGTACCTCCTATTTCATTTTCATGAACCCTACATCCTTCCTAGCCCCAAACTATCTTCATACCAAAGGGCATTTGGGTAAAAGTGTTGTTTTTTTGGTAAGCGGCCATTTGGTACATTATGATAGATCTATTCAAAAGAAACATATTTCGCTCCGTGTGTTCCGCGTCTTCAAAGTCGGTAAATATACTCGCTTTTATGTCAGCGGATTAAGGTTTCGGTACATATTTATGAGAGGATTAAGTCGATACATAATTTTGCACTTGACTGTATGTCCGATAAGTATGCTAGCTGAGCTGATAGTAAGTAGTAATGTCGCCAGAGTTCCCTATGATGCGCTATGTTGAGAATGACCATCAGCGGCGCTACCACGAAAATCGAATCGAAGTTCATATACCTATCTCTGTATCTGTCACTCGAGTACCACATACGAACTTCGAAATTAGATTTTTGTGGTTATAGCCCAGCGTTCGTCTCTAGCCGTCGACATAACTATTTAATCTTCAAATCAGTTTCTGCAAAGCGCTTGTCACTTTTCACCGGGCGTAGCATGGTTGTCAATTTATCACTTTTTCCCCTTCGCCGTTTCACACTTGACAGAGTGGTCGTGGTCATCATTTCAGGTGTTGGTAGCAAGCTTCACAACACGCCGCCATTGCTCTCTGACAGTAGCCTTCCTTATTCTTGCGTGTAGCGATGCATCTACTGCAGCTTTAATCTGGTCTGTCCATCTCATTAGTGACCTGCCTCGCAGTCTAGTGCCCACCTTTCCCTGGATCACGAGTCGCTCGATAGCTACGTCTCCTCGACGACATACGTGCCCGAATAACGTTGGGATGCGAGACTGCACTGTGGATGATAGACGCTGCTTGATGCCGAGTTCCTTCAGTATGGATTTTATCACTTATCGCTGTGTAAGTATTAACGTCCGTCACGTTCTGACAAGTATGCGAGTGCGAGAGTGACGGATGACCTAACCCACAACAAAGTGATGAAATGTTAACCATAACTACGGCAAAAAGGTAAACCACATCACAAACGTCACTCAGTTTAAGCCCTTTCTCACCAAATTGCACAACAATTTTAAGCCTCCAAAGTCTATTACATGATCCAATGACAATAAGTTTTTTTACTAACAAGCCTTGTCAACAAAGCCCTACCGCGCTCAAACGCGCCGCAATAGAAAGTCTGTATTGTCCATGGTTGAAAAAAAAGCTATTGAAGTTTGTAGTGTAAAATATTGACCGATGTTTGTAGTGTAATACCAGGTGAATTAGTGGGTATTTTATTAGAATAGGATTGCAATCGTCGGGGATAGTGCAATACCGCGTAACTAGCACTAGTGAATACTGCGTATCTACACAACACCCATAGGGCAAATCCGCGTAACTGGCATTGGTTAATACCGCGTATCTAACAAATATAGCCAAATTAAGATTTCCCGCCAACGAACGGAAAATCCTGATTAGAATATACCAAGCTTCTCCTGTAAAGTTGGGTTTTATTGTAGATACGCAGTATTTAGTATTTACCAGTGCTAGTGACGCGGTTTCGCACTATGGGTGTTGTGTAGATACTAGATACGCACTATTTATCTGTGCTAGTTACGCGGTATTGCACTATCCCCGACGATATGTTGTGTTGTCCGTTAGTTTAGTTGACATTTTACGTTGGAAGTACTTACACTAAACTTCTATATGAGAAAATTTGCGTAAGTTAATTCTTAATGTTTCAAAGACATACCATATTATTTTTCGCCTGTCTTCTTTAAGAACATGTTACCACCTAGGTATAGGTACCTCATTCGTAACGTTTCGAACGCGCGTTAGAACAATGCAACTGTCATATTTCCATATAAAAATTGACATTTACATCTATCTAACGTACGTACAATGCGTTACGTGATCGGCCTGCAGATAACATTTCATTTTAAACGGATAAACATTCGTTTATCTAGGATATCAAAGGAAAATTACTTAATTATATTATGGATAATGTACTCATACTATTTTGAGTCTATAGATAGACATTTTGTAAAAGTGCCCTTTTGGCATATTTGCAGAATAAATATTTGTAATTCTACTTATTTAGACCGTTTAGTGCTTTTCAAACATAACAATACTTTATTTACATTTCACGATGGTTTTCCTTGAAATCGCACGACGGTTATCGCGCAATTTTTCTAATCTTAAATGGAACCTATCTTATGTTCTATATCCACCACGAAAGTCATTTCTACATACGGGTGAAAGAGCTTTTGAAATCGGACTTAGTTCCGGAGATAACCCTCTACATACAAACTTATAAAAAGTCACAACCTCAAAAAAATGTTCCTCTTTAATTAAAGCCTTAGCCTTAATACATAAGTAGAATAATGAAATTCATAACCACACTTTAGTATTATAAAGAGTTTACAAGGTAATTTGGAATAATAATTTAATTTTCACCTGCCCCCCCTTCCCCACAGAAGCGTGCGCTATCGCGACGCTCGTCGCCCGAAATCAATTTGCATGGTAATGTGAATTTTACGGGCCTGGGTGACAAGCGCTGTTTTGGGGACTGATAATGTTTCAAATGATGAAAATAGATATAAATATGAATATTATAAAGAGGAGAGAGAGCATGTGACGTTGTTATTCAGAATAATGACTTAAATAATATCCTAAAACTCCCCACTCCAAACATTTTCCAGATTTGGTCGAATAGCAACCTGTGCTATGCTCGTATATTTCAGTCTAGTTGACTTGGTCGGTTGGTAAAAAATAAATTTATTGAACGAGCGAGCGAAGCGAACGAAGTTTTCCGTTTCAGCTGGGGAAACATTCCACGTCCCGCTGTCCGGCTGTCCTGCTGTCCGGCTATCGGGCTGTCCGGCTGTCCGGCTATCGGGCTGTACGGCTGTCCTGCTGTCCGGCTGTTCTCGTGGATTTTGTGACCAGGTTCGATAAATTATAAACATTTTTTGTCGATTTAGTGTTTGGTTTTTCACAAAGATTTATTTTTTCATCAATTCAGGCTCGCGAGCTCTAGAGCTCACTAGTATTTATATATACACCGTTGGCCTGAATAACCATATATATACATGTATAGACAACTCCCGTGACAATCAGACATATTTCAAATACATATTTACATATAATGAAAACGAGTCACTCACATATGTAGCATGACTAGGAACCGCGAATCGGTTCGAAACATGTCGAGGGGTTTTGGTGAGTGACCCGTTTTCTTTATATTTTAGTATATATACATTTATATATTTCAAAGTTTTAACTGTATGTACATGTATATTCCAACATGAATGAATAGCATAATCCAACAACTAACCAACTAACCAAAACACTCTCGCGTGCTCAGCGCCCGTTTGTACCACAATAAATCATAAAAATAACTCAATACCCACACCCCTATTACAATAGCGTAAAGACTATATTCCCGTGGCATTGCCTAATGTTCCATGATTACAGGGTAGGCTTGGGTTTCCTCCAATTTGATGGTTAATAGGTTTTTGGAAAGTGAGCAGTTTGCTGTCCTCTGTTAATGATTATGAATGTTAAGGGACATGCATGCTAACCCACCGAAATTAGGTCTAGGTTTCTATTATGGATAGAAGAGTTAGAAATAATACTAATAATTTAATTACCTACACGATTAAACTCTATTAAATGTCGGACACTACGCTCGAAGTTGTAGAGGATTATGTATTCCTAGGACAGACTGTCCAGTTAGGTAGGTCCGACTTCGAGAAAGAGGTCAATCGTCGAATCCGTCTCGGCTGGACAGCGTTCGGAAAACTACGGCACATCTTTTCGTCCAATATTCCGCAGTGTCTCAAGACAAGAGTCTCTGACCAGTGTGTGTTGCCACTGATGTCATATGGCACTGAAACGTGGTCGCTTACTATGGGCCTCATAAGAAGGCTCAAAGTCACCCAAAGGGCAATGGAGAGGGCTAAGTTGGGAGTTTCTCTGCGTGATCGCATCAGAAACGAGGCTATCCGCAGCAGAACCAAGGTAAACCGATATAGCCCTCCGAATAGCTAAACTTAAATGGCAGTGGGGCACATTGCACGTAGAACTAATGGCCGTTGGGCGGAATGGTTTTCGAGTGGTTACCATATATAGGCTGCTAAAATCAAATCCTTTCCTCTCGGCTCTGCCGCTGTCGTGCAAGAAGCTTGTAAAATTGTTTTTACTCATGAAGTAGGTGCCAGCAGAATGAAAACATGTTAATAATCACACTCTCAATATTAAATACCGAATGGAGGATACAAAATCACCTGAATTCGTTGATGGTAAGACATCGCGGTCGTTACGGAGGGTACAACATAAAACCGATTCTTTATCGGTATCGATTGGGGCTGTACTTTATTCTAATTGGTCTCAGCTTTAGGGATCCTTTGACTCTACCGTGGAGAGATCAGGGCCAAATCGGCTTCTTAGAAAATAAGTCTATGGAGCGCAATGTTCATCATCATCATCATATCAGCCGAAAGACATCCACTGCTGGACATAGGCCTCCCCCAAAGAGTGCCACAATGACCGGTCCTGCGCCACCCGCATCCATCGGACTCCCGCCGTTAATATTATATACAGAAGAAAAATCTGTGAAATTATAGCTTTGTAAGATTGTATTGATTGTATTGGTTGTAGGGGGTATAAACTAGGAACCACTAATACGATTTCTAAAACTATTTCGCCTGTCTATGTAATGGCTTTGGCAGATGTAATCACGCACGTTCCGAACGCGTGGTAGGACAATCCAACTGTCATTTTACCATCTAAAATATCAAATTAATAAAATCATTAAAACAATTTTATTCGTGACAAACAAATGAAACAATACAGAAAATCAACGAAATAAATTAAAATAACACATTAACTTTTGTCACGAAATTGACCCAGCACAGCAAGTTGCTAGGTTTACAGCCAGCGCTGGTCTTCCGCGGGTGCATTCGGTGAAGGCACGGTAATTTGACATTTAGTTCTACCTGACGTGCGTACAATGCGTTACGTGGTCGACCAGCATGCCAAAAGGACGGATCGGGTCCGAAACACTACACTGCGCTCGCGCATGGCTGATGTGGACCGATAAACGAAACCGAAATTCGTTTTCGTTTCTCGGTAGGGCCTCAGGTGGGCTAACATAGCTACCAAGTGGGTACCACACGACGGGCGACGCAGAAAGGGCCGACCTAGATGGCGAAGGCGGGACGACCTGGTCCCTCATCATGGTCGCCCTTATCACGCGACAAGTGACAAGATAGAGCGTCAGTCTCGTTCTATCGAACGGTGTCAGCCAGTGACGGACACTCTATCTTGTCACTTATCACGTGATAAGGCCGACCATGATACGGGGCCTGGATGTATTCCTCAGCAATTGGCCGGAAGAAACACCTAGTACGGCCCATGGAGATGACGGGCAGAGACCTATATGCCTACTGATTACCTAACTCTGAATCATCACTGAACTAGAAACTTGACTGTACTTAAAACCTGACTTCAGTTCGATATCTCGCCTGAATGTTATTAATATGGACCAAAGTATGTGTCAGATATGAGCTATCCGCAGCAGAACCAAGGTAACCGATATAGCCCTCTCTGGCCACATTGCAAGTAGGACCGTTGGCCGTTGGGACGGAAAGGTTCTTGAGTGGTGACACTGGCGATCACGTCCCGGCAGGTGCAGCGTGGGTAGAACCCCACAAGATGGACTGATGTCCTGGTAAAGGTAGCGGGAGTTAGGTATATATGCGGGTGGCGCAGGACCGGTCATTGTGGCACTCTTTGGAGGAGGATATTCAGCAGTGTTCTTTCGGCTGATGAAGTATGTAAGCGCGACTGACGGAACCTTCAAGTACATCTTCGAACACAATCCTTGATATTGACACGACTTTCAGTATCTCGTACCTATACACTGATAATTAACTGGAATGTACCTATTAAAATCCGTTTTTATGCGAATTCTTGTGTGTCGCGCTGGGCGAAACTAATTGAAATTTAATAAAAATTGAGTGAATAACACTTTTGCGGTACTTTAAGAGCGTGGTCGGTAATTGGCCTCTCGGTGGCCGGATAAGACCCGTTTTATTATGCTTGAGATTAGAGTTGGCCGAATGCCATGAAAGTGTTCCATTCAAAAAGCAACTCTAACAACTGTTCACCGATTTCTCTGTCATTTGAGGAGCGATTTCAAAATTATTTTTATATTTGAAAGAGTATACTCCTGCGGTGGTCGAATTGTCACCAAGTCAGGATCTGATCAAATATTATTGGCCCACATAAACTGTAATAATCAACGCTTTTGATCTCGAAAAGCAATTACATGGGTTAAGTTGGAAAGGAAATGTGGAAATTTTCATGTAAGTACGAGTACCTATGTGGCTTGGCGAAGTACTGAATTGTAAAATGAAACTTTTGCGCAATAACACGTTTGCCAAGTATTATTTGATGAAGCGTTTTTTGTCAAACGATAATTTGCTAATATTTTTTTGGTTATACATTAGTAAACCTCCCCTGGACGGGTCGTTTCATGGAGTTTCTATTTCGAGTGATGTGCCTGAAGTACTTGAGGATTCGTATTTGCACAGTCGATGATAATCTCTCTTTGATTTTAAGTTCTTCCAAGATCGAAACATTGGTTTGAAACGCTGTCTATGCAATTCGCAGCAGTCGACGCCAGCACCACATTTCGAGGGCGTCAATTTTGCGACTGTCTTTCAGGCGGCGTCCATGTTTCTGCACCATATAGGAAAACTGGGAAGACTAGGCTTCTCATCTGACGAATTTTTGTGGCTTTGGTGATGTTAAGGTTGCTTCAGACTCCACTTAGCTTATTAACTGCAGATCTTGTGATAGCACACCTTATACTATACGGGACAGTAACTAACGGCCCATCGTGCCCACGCGGCTTCCCCGCATACCTACTGCAGAGAACGCAGGCAAAACCGCAGGGTAAAACATAGCCTATAATCCTGTTTTACGATATTTGTACGATAAGTTGTTATTTTGTGCAAGAAAATGGGGTGAGTAGGGATCGCGAGGAGAGTTGGGTTATGAATAGGGAGAGAAGGGATGAAAGGGGGGTGAGATGGGATTTTAAGGCTACTGCTACCTAAATAATGTATTCCAATTTAAAATGGAACTACCCAAAATCAAAAAAAAAACTAAAATACCAACTTCCGGAACACTTATTATGTTATTATATACAACATTCAGTCATCGCGGTTTAAATGTCAGTTTTGTCCCCACTCACCCCATTTTACGGAAATCCTGAAAGACCATTCGACACGCAGGTGAAGGAATTTTTGAAATTTTTGTTAGGATTCTGGCGATTAACCATTACATACAAAGTTACATTTTAGAAAGCTACAATCTCACAGACTTTCCCTATTTATAAAATAAGTATAGATTAACTTATGTGTGGGAATCGTGAAAGTTTATATCAATATATTATACAACCCTGCTGGACTCTTGGCTAATTTAGACTAGTCTAAAATATTATTTCCCCATACCTTTTGCATGACGAATACTCTCCCAACTTCAGCAGTGAGGCAAAATAACTAAAAGATGACAAAGCGACCATTACGGCACACGTGCGAAAAACTACGATGGCAATGCCGAAAAAGGCTTAAGTGACGTAATTTTCCATATATTATAAGGCTTTTTTGTGTAGGTAAAGTTCTTTATTGGATTCGGATATTGGCGTAAACCGCTGAGTGGGGCTGAAAGTGTAATATCTGGAGGTTATTAAGTTTAGGTGTGACTTTGGATATAAGGACGAAGCGGTTACTGATGTATTCAGGAGAAACGTAAAAGTATTTTTTTAATACCACACTGGTGGCAAACAAGCTAACGGCCCACCTGATGATAAGTGGGTACCGTAGCCTATGGACGCTTGCAACTCCAGGGGTGTTACAGGCGCGTTGCCGACCCCTTAAGAATTTATACACTCCTTTTTTGAAGAACCCCATATTTTAGTCCCTTGGGAAAACCTCGGCAGGCTCATTCCACAACCACTAGCTATATGCATCTCCCACTGCTGGGCAAATGCCTCCCCTTGATTGCCATGAATCACGTATATGCGTTCATTTGGGCCAATTGCCAAGGATAAGTCATTCCGCTGTCAAGGCCTGTCCCGTCTCCATTGTCCTTGCGGCACCCACTTGGTGGCTATGCTAGGCCGCTAAAGTTATACTAATAATGAAACGGTTGAAATCATGTATTAATTGTCACTACGACTTGTTTTGAACACCTCGGAATGAGACTACGCGCGGGCCTATCGAACGGAATAGGAGGTCAGTGGTGAAGAGAATTCGGTCTTTAAAAAGAATCCGCACTATACCAAACAGATGTCTGTTAAGTTTTATTAATAGGAAGTATAAAGTGTTACTAATATTTTTTAAAGTTTTGTCAAAGTTATTTAAAGTTTACAAATGTGCCCTTACCCTATTGGGTCTTTACCCATTTCCCTTTCGGTAACACTTATCGAGATTTTAATGCTACCATCTCGCTCGCAAGTCGTATTATTATTACCATAGCTTGTCCTGAGTATTTTAGGTCCATGATACATTCAGATTTTAACGAACATCGGTTACGATTTCAGACGTCTCTCTCTCGTGTCCTATATACTCTAGTCGTATTATATATGTCACCGTCAGATTATGAACACCGTCAGTTTACAAGCTTACGCGCGATATTATAATCTGGCGAAAAATTGTGAACTGTCAATACCGTTCACAATTTTACGCATTATTTTTCGTTAGTTTATAACAGTGTCACGCAACTAGGAACAAAAAGAAGAATCACATCCATTTGCTCACATTCAGATCAAATCTGACAAGTGTCAGAACAAGTGACAAGTTTTCTATCTGTGCTTCTACCATGGCGGACACATGCTATCTCTTACTTCCGTTCTTTCTCTTTCTGTCACTCTGTAATTTTGGCATTTGGATGGTAACCATGGATATTGTAACTTCAGGAGAAAACATGTGTGTCAAACAACGAATGCTTTTGACGAATTCAACACGATCTTAATTATTTTCAAATTTATAAACATATATGTTTAAGATTCTCGTCATCAACCAGTTTAAAGCCAGCATACTTAATGGATACCAAGAACTTTAGGTACCTACCTAAGTACATACAAGTTTGTTTAACCTATAATGTTATAACGAAATATGTAAGTAGATACCCATAACGAAAATAACGAAATATCGAGCGTAAACATTGATTTACTTTTGAAAATCTACGGCACTTGGATAATACAAGCGGGAGCTGTCTTATAACAAGAAGAATTATGGAAATACATTGGAGTGTTTGCGAACGAAAAAGAGACAGTATGGACAAATTGGTGAAATTTTGTAAATATATATATACCTACTCCTAAATATTTTTTATAATTAATCAATTGGTGTGAAATTAATAAACTGACAAAACATTTATTATCCTTTTATTCCTTTGTTAGTGTCGATATACTTAGTGCAATAATTTGCTCTTCATGCAGTAGACCTCACCATCATAATTTATCGATATCGATAACGTTGCGTACTAATACTATCGACATCGATAATGTTAAGTACTACATCCCTAATCCCTTTCGTGCCATTATGTTGGTACGACTTACTTCCGTATTGGACTTTTTATTGTGGTATGGCAAAGTAGCTAAACTCAATTTTGTTATCATGTCAAAATCAAATGACAATGTCACTGTCATCCAAAACTTAGTTCGAAGTCTCGTCTCTTAGAACGTAGTGGTTATATTCTCTTTGGTTTATAATCTGTCAATGTCAAATCGGCGAATTCTGAACTGAGATCAAATTGGCATGATTCGGAACGCACCCTGTGCGTTGATTTGTTGTACGCGTCATTCTACTTGCATAAGCTTCCAGTTACGTCAGAACATGATAGTTATTATTTAACTTGACTTTTTATATATTATTTTTCTCATCTGGCGGTGTAAAGACAAAGTGAGTCCCTTTCGGGCTCCTTTTTCAGCTCCTCTAAGATAACTCAAAAACAGTCTACATAATTATAGTGACTTACAACATGAGTTCAATTTTATTTTGGTAGTCTCCGTTTTCAAACGAAACATAACAACTCTTCATAAACTGGGTACTTTCCGTCATATTAAAAATAAAGGGTTGCTATATTTATGGTCAATTGACAAATTATTACAATAGAAAGTAAAATATAAAATAATAATAATCACGAAAAGAGATTAGAGTTAAAAGTAAAAAAAAAATGTATATTTTAATCATCCAAGAGCGAATTTAAAGCTACCAGCTCCGTTACGCTGTAATAAAAAACTAATTATATGACAATTATGTACCTAAACGCAGTATTTCATTAGCAAAACAACAATTTACATGATTTTGTGTACAACGGTTAGTACGAATATAATGTTGTGACGTCATAATACTAAGTCAATACGTCGACGTCATAATAATATGTACCAGCGCGGTCCGCCTATGACTATCATTTTTGTCTTGTTATGTGCTCTAATTGTAGTTAGTCTTTGCAAACATTTGATCTTCCCAGGAAACTGGTTCAAATGGCATCATGGAAAAAATAGTCAAGTAGTAGCCAGTCTTCAAAGCAAGTCGAAGGCGCGTGTTTCACACGGCGAGCAACACTTTGGTATACTAAATGTCGAGCCAGATTGACCCATGCTGCCGGATTATAGAATCAGCCATACATGCTCACTGAATACCAACATACAAACTTAAAGAAGAGTTTGAAAAAACATTCTCACTACAACTACAATTGTACGTTCCTTTGACACCGCCTTGTATCCCTTGTTAGTCGGCCCAAATAAGTACATTTATAAATATAAATAAGGAACGAGGGATATAATACTTCACAACACAATGGGGGAACAAATGTTCTGCGTCGACCGTTGTCACTTTTTCCATGTAAATGTTGGGCGTAATTTGTGAGTCTTTGTCGCCAACTTTTTTTCTGTCGCCGGCGCGGAAAGGATTACGCGCTGTTTGCGGATAAATCAATTTGTTTTCAACGCTTTGTTTTAATTGCGTTGTACTGTCTTAATCTTAACATCAAAACAGTGTGATTATTTTGGTTTGGTTGGTTGGTACTGAGTGGTCACCCAAAGGGAGCTTCCTGCTTTGGCAAGTCAATATTGGCATGGGGTATTTAGTAACTTAGTGATGACGTATCGCACGGAAACGTGGTCGCTTACTATGGGCCTCTTAAGAAGGGTTAAAGTCACCTAGGGCAATGGAGAGGGCTATGCTGGGAGTTTCTCTGCGTGATCTCAGAAATGAGGCTATCCGCAGCAGAACCAAGGTAACCGATATATTAGGTAGCTATATTATATTGTGTGAAAAGTTATTGTGTCAGTTTACAACATGGCTAAAACTGGCGGACAACATTGATATCCGTTTTTATGGCATAAATTTAATTAAAAAAATGAAATCTTTGAAATTACCAGTTAGAATTACAATGGTTATAAAATATACACAATAAAGTTTTTTTTTGAGGGACCAGCTCCCAATGAACTTCAATCTGTAACTGCCCGTTTTTTCGTGTTTTTTTATAGCTTATCGTATTAACAACAACGAGGTTTACCGAAATAGTATCCCATATTTACTTCAAAACTCACGGTTTTAGAGATATATATGGCACCAAACAATTTTAGGCCACTAACCAGATTTTAAGACGTAACGTTAGCTCGTAAGTGCATAAACAACATACTAATATCGAAAACAGAGCTTTTTTGGACCATGTTTGCATAAATCATTAAGCAGAGCTACGGTAGCCTAGTGGTTTAGGCATGCGGCGGTCGTGGGTTCGAATCCCGGCTCGTACCAATGAGTTTTTCAGAACTTATGTACGGAATATTCACCGTTAACTTTTCGGTGAAGGAAAACATCGTGAGGTCGGTCTAATCCCTATAAGGTCTAGTTTTCTATCAGAGTTGGAAGGTCAGATGGCAGTCGCTTTCGTTAAACTTTGCCAGATCTTGGGATTAGGTGTCAAAGCGGACCCCGAGCTCCTTTGGGCACAACCGGGAATAACGGTAGGAGGATGATGATGGTTGCATAAATCATTTTAAAAAAACTTTTTTTTTTTCAAAATAAATCTCGTGCAAATCTAGGTAAAGGATTGAAGAACCGATAAGCGTTTGTGCCATAAATATATCTATAGTTCTGACGGAGGAATATCAACTAAAACTCGTCAGAACTAGTCAAAAAGCGCGTGGAGCCCCTAAATGAGATCAATCTAGGGGACTGATTTTGGCTGTTTTTTGGGCACTATAAAATAGCTGTTGATATAAATAAAGTTTATTTAAATGGGTATTGTACGCTTAGAACACGTAGATTGAGTAATTATCATTTATAATTGATTAAAAATTATATATACTGGGTGGAACAGATCGATGGACTTTTAAGCAAATGGGATATAGATCAGGTTTAGTGCTTTACTTCTCACCTAGTAACCATATTAATATTTCTAACGGTTACCGAGATACAACTTGTTAAACTTTGGTGAAAAAAACTGTATGTTTCAACCCTATCCAGCAGATTCAATGAAGTCAGCAAGATTCTTGTGACTTGTGACATGTGTCAATTTCAAATGAAAATAATAACTATGTATAGTATTAGGGTTGTCACTAAGATAAAACATTTCGATTTTTATGTTTTTTTTTTCTTTTAAATCCAGCTTAACATTTATAATAGATCGTTTGTACGTCACTTATATAACACTGTCCTTTCAGCTTAGTCCAAGGAAATGTTCCTCCCTGTATGTGCATAATAAAGTTTTAAAATGTAAATTGGCCTGGACAATCAATATCGAGTTTAAAGAGAATCGCCCATTTATTCGTTAGGTTTCGTTTTTAGACAATTAGGGCTAAAGCCCTAATCCCTGCCTAAAGGCAGGGTTAACGCGCTGCCAGGTGCTTCGTCGCACGCGCCCTTTTCCTTGAATACGGCCTTAGGCTTCACTTGGCGTGCGTGGTAGCGAATACGGGTTAAGAAATAGCATACTGAATCCAATCCAATACGTTTAGCCGAATACAGCCCAAGGCTCTATGTCGTGAAAATGTTCGTAAATAATCTAATTTCAAATTGCTATATGATAAGTGATAATGATAACATTAATTAAACTGCTTTGTTAATTTTATGGCTTTATTACGAGTATGCGTTAGAATTAATACGCAGAGTTGCAGCATTTGCCTAAAAATCCATAATAATCCATCCATACTAATATTATAAATGCGAAAGTGTGTCTGTCTGTCTGTCTGTCTGTTACCACTTCACGCTTAAACCGCTGAACCAATTTAGATGAAATTTGGTATAGAGATAGTTTGAGTCCCGGGGAAGGACATAGGATAGTTTTCATCTCGGAAATCATACCCCAAGTGTGAAATGGAGGGTGAAAATTTTCTACGTGGATGAATTCACGGGTAAGAGCTAGTAATACGATCAGGCCGTACGCTTGTTTGCCACCGTCGTTGTATAAAAAAAAAAAAGTAACTAATATTTGTTACAAGTCTTGGGGATAGATTGTAGCAGAAAAACAGAATTGCATAAACAATTTCTTAGGGTGGGTTACGGAGGGTTTGGTACAAAATCGTACAGTGTGGCAATTTTCTAGAAATGACAGCTGCCGACGCCATATTTAACGTTGATCGGTCTGTGGTAAACTCGCATTATTTGGTGATACGCCTAATTCGGTGAATTCGCCAGATTTATTCGGTAGCGTACTTCAAAATATGTACCTATTCACCGAATTAGGCGTATCACCAAATAATGCGAGGTTACCCTAATCGTCGAGACTTGTCTCCAAATCATACTTGTCTTGTCTTTGGTTACCTCTTTGTGATGTCATCCCTTAGCTTTCGTACGTTTTGAACGACGGCACGACGCTTTTCGAGCTACATTTATCAAATACAAATCAAGCTGCCTTAGTTTTTCCTATTTTATCTTGGTATTAAGAGCACTACTGGGAAAAACGATAGAACAAGGATGATACCTATTTTTTTCCCATTTTCCTGCAAAATTCATAATAAAAACAGCGTTTTTGAAGATTCATAAAAATTTACTGAATTGACTATCAAAGAACATCCCTATTTTAACAAACCAACCAAGTACGAACATTCAATATCAAACAATACATAACACGCTTGAACACTTGTTACATGCTTGCATAACCAGCGACCGCCCAAGTGGCCATGCAGGTGGTGCCGACTCTGCATTTCGCAACACCGTGCCCCGTTTCCCAAAAAGACTAGTGTTCGTCACTCTTGGTTCTCACATCGACCATTAGGCACCTGTTAAATATAATTAATTTTAATTGATTTATTTTAATCTTTTTGTAATTCCGTCATTAAAGGAATTTAAGTTCGCATTCTTTGGTTTCTCTCGAATCCTCCGACTCCCAGCCTACATAATTGGCGCAGTCGAGAGACGTACCTCGCGGGCCGGTTCGCGAGCGGTCACCGAATTTCCAAAATCGAAACTTCGCGCTCGCTTAGCGCCCGGGCAGCTATCCGGTCATCACGTCGAGGGCGGAACCTACGAGCTGTGGGCGGAGGAGTATCCAAACTTCGATACCGCAGAGAGCCAGAAATGTGCATGTAAGTACTTTAGAATCGTTCTAGAGTTGCTTATGTTAGGAAAGGAGGTACTTTCATAGTGGTAATTATTTTAAAGCTCAAAGATTTTCCATCCACGGCAATCGAGCACTCCTAGGCTAGGCAGTAATAATAGATTCGTTTTACTAGACGGTCTTAGGAATATTAATTTTGATTTAAGTTCTGAATCGGACTCGGAACCTGAAGTAGTTAGTATGGCAGACCTAGATTCAATTTTTAAAGCCCTGCGCTTGTTACCCGAGTTTGACGGGAACCCTAACGTACTCACGAGATTTATTAAATTATGTGATCAATTAGTAGATGAGTTTGTTCGCCCCGATCAAGCATTGGCTAATTACGCACTTATAAATGGTATACTTAATAAAGTTACCGGGCCCGCCGCCCGCTTAATCAATGCGAACGGAGTCCCAGAAAGCTGGGCTGGTATTCGCAACGCACTTATTAATAATTTTGCGGACCAGCGCGATGAGACCTCTTTGTATAACGATCTCGCGCTTTTATCCCAGGGGAACACCACCCCTCAGGAGTTCTATGAAAAATGTCAAAACCTGTTCAGTACCCTTATGACATACGTAACTTTACATGAAACTGTGCAGTCTACAATTGATTCTAAACGCGATTTATATAAAAAGTTGACCCTTCAAGCGTATGTCCGAGGCCTTAAGGACCCCGTAGGCTCACGCATTCGTTGTATGCGGCCCGAAACTATAGAAAAGGCTCTAGAATTTGTTCACGAAGAAATGAATACATTATATTTACAGCAACGTAATGATCGGCTGGATAAGAAACCAGCTGATTTTCAGCCATCCAAAATATCTATTGGTCCAATACCACCAGGTTTTGTTGTACCACCATTCAGACAGTCTGCGTTTAATTTGCCGGGTCCATCCCGACCAAACCCTAGGTTTTTGCCTCAACAATCCCGACCAATATGGACACCAAATTTAAATCAGCCTCCTCAAGGCCTTACCCGTACTCAGCAAATATTTGGAGCACGACCACCTAACTATAATCCACAAGAAAACTCATTCAGGCCTAGAAATAATTTCCAAAGCAATGGAAATAATACCGTGCGCCCTATGAGCGGTGTCAGTCATTACGTAGCCAGGCCATTGCCACCTACTCAGAATTGGTCCAATTTCAGGAACCCGCAATCGAATAATTATTTCAGATCTAGAGATGTTAATTTTACCGAGTGCAACGACTATACACTGGACTATGAACCTTATACCGACTATTATAATGAATATTATCAGGACAACTACTGTGACGTGTACCCTACTGACGATACTTACTATGACGAGTCCGCGATCCAACCTCATTATCCAGAGATTTCGTATCCGAACCCCGCAGGCGAAGCTTATAAAAAAGAAGAACCCACTATTCAGCATGAGGATTTTCGGAGAAATCCAGAGTTAGGAAGACAAAAATAGAACTCAACTTACAGACACAACGACAATTACCGTATATAAAAATAGCTAACCCGCCGCTGAAATTTCTTATAGATACCGGCGCTAATCAGTCTTTTATCAATCCCGACTCGGTTACGAAATATTTCCCCAGCGTACAATGGAAATATGATCCGTTCGAGGTGACGAATGTGCATGCTACCAGCCGTAACGATTATTCCGTAACATTACCGTGCTTCCCTGAGTTTAAAAGTGATAACAACGTAACTTTCTTCGTGTATAAATTTCACAATTATTTCGATGGTTTAATTGGTCTAGACTTACTTAACGAATGGGAATCCAATATTGATTTAAAAAATAACGTCCTAGTTACAAAAAGTGCGACTATTCCTATAAGAATGTATAATTCTAGGAACTGTAATTTATACGAAGTTGTAATACTTGCGAATTCTTCACGACTCATTAAAGTCCCGATTAACGGCCGGGAGGGAGACGCGCTTATTCCGCGTCAATCAGTATCAGATTGTTTTATAGCGGAATGTTTTACTACGATACATAACAACGAGGGCATACTAGAAGTTGTAAACCCAACCCCGAATGACGTAATCTTTTCCTTGAATCGTCCCGTGCAGGCTGAAATATTAAACGTTGAGTGCAGCCGCACTAAACAGCCAAGATCAGATCGCGCTCGCAACGTATTATCGCGCTTGCGCACCGATCATTTGAACCTCGAGGAACGTGCTAATTTAGAAGCACTATGCTCACAATATGCTGACGTATTTTACATAGAAGGCGAGCCACTCAGTTTCACTAATAAGATAAGACATAGGATAAATACCACAGATGAATTACCGGTTTATAGTAAAAGCTATCGCTATCCCTTCATACACCGTAATGAGGTAAAGGAACAGATTACCAAGATGCTAGAACAAAATATCATACGTCCATCCGAATCTGCCTGGAGCTCCCCCATTTGGGTAGTTCCGAAGAAAGTTGATGCATCAGGTAAGAAAAAATGGCGGATAGTTGTGGATTTTAGAAAACTGAATGAGAAAACCTTAGACGATAAATATCCGATCCCCAACATAACAGATGTACTTGACAAACTTGGTAACTGTCAATATTTTACGACGCTTGATCTTGCCAGTGGATTTTATCAGGTGGAGATGGATCCCAAGGATATAGCCAAGACAGCGTTCAATGTAGAACATGGCCATTTTGAGTTCCTTAGAATGCCAATGGGTCTCAAGAACTCCCCCTCGACCCTCCAGCGCGTCATGGACAACGTTTTAAGAGATTTACAAAACACGGTCTGTCTCGTGTATTTAGATGACATTATAGTTTTCAGTACTTCCCTTCAGGAACATATAGTCAATTTAGAAAAGGTGTTTAAACGTCTCCGTGAGTCTAACTTTAAAATACAGATGGACAAATCAGAATTTTTAAAATTAGAAACCGCGTATTTGGGTCACGTAATCAGCAAAGATGGGATCAAACCAAACCCTGATAAAATTGTCGCCATTCAGAAATTTCCAATGCCTAAAACCCAAACCGAAATAAAACGATTTCTTGGTTTGGTAGGGTATTACAGGAAGTTCATCCCAGATTTTGCTCGTATTACCAAACCGATGACACAATGCCTCAAAAAGGGATCAAAAATAACTTATGAAAACCCTGATTATATTAATTGCTTTGAGAGATGTAAGACTCTACTTGTAAATGATCCAATATTACAGTACCCCGATTTCAATAAGCAATTTATTTTGACTACTGATGCTTCCAATGTTGCTATTGGAGCGGTGCTCTCTCAAGGGCCCATAGGATCCGATAGGCCGATTGCTTTCGCTTCGAGAACATTAAATGATAGTGAAATCCACTATAGTACGATAGAAAAAGAGCTTTTGGCAATCGTCTGGGCAACGAAGTATTTCCGCCCGTACCTTTTTGGACGCAAATTTACGATTGTCACCGACCATAAACCCTTACAGTGGTTAGTAAATCTAAAAGATCTTAACTCCAGACTTACTCGCTGGAGATTGAAGTTGAGTGAGTATACCTATAACGTAATCTATAAGAAAGGTAAATATAATCAGAATGCTGACGCACTATCACGGGTAGAAATTCATAATGAAGAGACCTGTTCCCTTTGCTCTATGATAGTGAATCACTCAGAAAAAACTCCATCCGAATCCGGATCATCTACCCTCACTGCCCGCACAACCCCGTCTGAAGCAGGATCATCCACCCTGACTGCCCACACAAGCGCGGAAAATCCAATATTAGAAATACCAATTACAGATGATCCCTTGAATAAATTCAATAGGCAAATCCGACTAACGATCGTAGGTGACATTAAGAAACGAGCAGTAGTTACAAAACCTTTCGACACTCATACCCTTACCACAATCCAGATATCCGAGCGTAATCTCGAAGAAGATTTGGTCAACGCTGTAAACGAGCATATTAACCCTAAAGTCAAAACCGGAATAATAGTTTACCCCCCTTTAGCTATGTACAAAATTGTCCCCATCTTACAAGACCGGTTTAGAAACTCGTCTATGAATATATATTTAACCAAGAAAGAAGTTGAGAACGTAAAGGACTATTTGAAACAGCAGGAAATCATTCAGAATTACCATATTGGGAAAACTAATCACCGTGGCATTAACGAATGTTACCTGGCCTTGTCCCACAGGTACTTCTGGCCAAAGATGAAGGAACACGTAACCAAATTTATTACTCAATGCGGCATTTGCGGTCAAGCAAAGTATGACCGGAATCCTGTTAGGCAACAGTTTTGCATCGTCCCACCACCTACCAAGCCATTCGAAGTTGTTCATATAGACCTATTTACAGTACAAAATGAAAAATATCTTACCCTGGTAGATGCTTTTTCTAAATACGCGCAGGCATATCCTCTGAAAGATGGCACTGCTATCAGTGTTATCCAAGCACTTATGATTTACTTTACTCACCATCGCGTCCCACTCACCGTAGTCTCAGACCAAGGTCCCGAATTCTCGAACCAACTCTTCACAGAATTCACAAAACTGCATAAAATTCAGCACCATAAAGTCCTTGCACACTCCCCTAATGATAACGGGATCGTAGAGCGATTCCACTTAACTATTCTCGAACACTTGCGAATTCTGAAGTTAGAACGACCAAAGGAGCCGACTTCACACCTTATGCCTTATGCTCTATTAGGGTATAATAGTTCCATTCATAGTTTCACTAAATGTAGGCCATTGGATATATTAACAGGACATTTCGACCCACGCGATCCTTTTGACATAGATTTATCTCAGCATTTATTACAACAGTACATACGCGACCATCGACAAGGAATGACAAAAGTTTACGACCTCATCAACGAAGCGTCCTTACAACACCGAACCGAACTCACAGATGCAAGGAATAAGGACCGTGACCCTGAAATAGAGTATTCTCCCGATCAACATGTTTTTATCAGGAACCCCATGGCCAGTAGGCAAAAATTAGCTCCTCGATATACTCAAGACATTGTAATGGCCGACCTCCCTATCCATATTTACACCAAAAAACAAAGAGGTGCCGTAGCAAAGTCGCGTCTTAAGAGAGTCCCTAACGATTCAAAATTGTTACAGAATACTGCTGACGTACCTTCTACAAATGACTCTGGCGGAAGAAGTAACACTTGAAAGCCTTGACAATGGACCAGGACTACTCCCTTTCAAACTTGGACCGACGAAACTCGTCTCCCACTACCACGCCTTTTTACAACATGTAGACCTAAATGACATTGACCATAAAATTGACATAGTACGAACACAGTTACTCAACCTCGGACCTCAACTTAATAATAAGACTTTTTCCCTATATGAACCGCACATATCATTTCTCAGCGCAAAGCTCGAAAGGGTTTCAGAACAGGTGAGGACTTTTGAACCCGACCGTGTAAAAAGAGGACTCATAGATGGTCTCGGCTCGATAATTAAAAGTATTTCCGGAAATCTAGATTACACAGACGCCATAAAATATAATGCTGCAATTAAAACCCTTCAAAATAATGAAAACAAATTACAGTCTGAATTTAATAATCATATCAGTTTATCTAAAGAATGGATGCTGGAACACTCCAAGATATTAGATAACTTAGTTAAAAATCAAGAAAAAATTGCCCAGGCCGTTACGCTAGCCATTCAGAGCGAAAAGAACGGTGAGACAGAATTAATTAGATTTGCACACTTGGCACAATACTTGGTCATCCTGAATGATAATGTAGAAAACTTGTCTGAAGAACTGGACAAGCTAGGAAATGCGTTAGCTCTTATTCGGGCGTCGAGTATACCGCACGCGATACTTAGTTTTAATGCTCTTAAAAGCATGTTAGATAAGGTAAAGGTTCTCTACCCTAAGGGAGAGATCCTTGAAGTAGATCTTAGGGAATATTATGACCTAATTAAAGTTGGATCATACTATATCGATAAGCAAGTAGTTTTAGTTTTTAAGGTGCCGATTGCAGTAGATAGAGTCTATGATTTATACAAACTAGCAGTAATACCTAATAGAAATCATCAGGTTCTAATACCTCCCTCTCCCTACATAGCGGTTCATGAACAGGATTCTATGTACATGGAGACAGAATGTCCGAAGGTCAAATCATGGCATCTCTGCGAAGAACCACTCAATCAGAAGATACAAAATCAACTTGACTGCACGTACCAGCTCATCACTTCGCAGCAGCTCAACCCGTCCTGCCAACACACGAGAGTGTTCCTGACTAGACCAGCAGTACAACAACTCGACAGCAGACAATACGTTATAAGTCTACCAGAGCCGACTAAAATACAAACCTCCTGTGGCCAAGAACAGTTCAAAACGATCCAGGGAAGCTACCTTGTTGAAATCCCGCACAAATGCGTCCTGAAAACCCCAGATTACACCATTACCAACTCTAACGACCAGGTTGAGGGGCATGTATTAAAAATCATGGAACTACCAGACATTACTTCGATAGATGAATTGCGAGCTCAGGAGCCATCCCCTTCAGTGACCCTGAACTCTATTAATCTGGAAAACCTACACGCCAGCGATAAAAAGATATCCTCGCAACTACCCGTGAATATACGCCAGATCGACCACTTAAGCCTGTATCATACTACTATACCAGTCTACCTACTCATACTCTGCGCATGCACAGTTGCTGCCGGTATAACCGGTCGTCGCCTATTCATGAAACGATGCCGATCAAATACATTGGAAACCATCAAAACTGACACTCCACAAGGCATCGACCAGACACCAGATAAACCAAAGCTGCACCCCAGAAACATAGAAGTGAATCATGGCTCGGCAATATTCTCGAAGAATCTCGAATAGTTGCCTAGCTGAGGATGGAGGTGTTACATGCTTGCATAACCAGCGACCGCCCAAGTGGCCATGCAGGTGGTGCCGACTCTGCATTTCGCAACACCGTGCCCCGTTTCCCAAAAAGACTAGTGTTCGTCACTCTTGGTTCTCACATCGACCATTAGGCACCTGTTAAATATAATTAATTTTAATTGATTTATTTTAATCTTTTTGTAATTCCGTCATTAAAGGAATTTAAGTTCGCATTCTTTGGTTTCTCTCGAATCCTCCGACTCCCAGCCTACATAATTCACTTAAGCAACCATCGCAATATCATGGCAATAAACAAATGGCGAATAAAACTTTATCACTGCCCCATACATATTGCACAAACTTACAACAAACCTTGCCAACATACAACTAACCACACCGCCATAACAGCTACTTAGAAAACCGACTACGCTTTCGCCGCTCCCGACCGCAACCGTAACTTTGCAACAACACTACACATGTTACGCAACCATAGACAAAATAGACAATATTAACTGACAGATGCGCGTAATGTTCCCGCCGTTCCGCGCCGACCAATCACCGGCCAGCATTTTTTTTAACCACAGACAACAGCTGCGTGTTTTCATGTATTAACGCATGTTATTGGGCGTTTTTATAAATACATTTCGCGGTAGGGGATGTTTTCTATGATGATTTGTGAATGATGACGTCGGGGTTTCGGTAATAATTCTAATTCTGGGGTAGGGGGCCATCTTGTGTAACAATGGATTAGTTGATTAACTTATAAGATAAAAATGTTTCATAATTGAATCTTGTAATGGCATTCCTATTCTGTTTGTTGTGTTTTTTGACGTTTCTCATGGATAACGGTACTTTTACTATATTTGTCGAACTTTTTCTAATTCTGATTTCAAATCTCAGTAAGGGCTAATATTTAATTCAGAGGTTCGGATCTATAAAATATTCGACTACATAGTTACCTATACTTAGTAACATATGCGTAGTATATAGTATATATAGTAGTTTTTTTGAGCTTCCTAAACGGCTATGTTGATTTTGAGGTAAGGGCATTTATTTGTGTGATGAGCACGAATATTTGTTCCTGAGTCATGGATGTTTTCTATGTATTTAAGTACCTATGTATTTATCTATATAAGTGTGTTTATCGTCGTCTAGCACCCATAGTACAAGCTTTGCTTAGTTTGAGACTAGGTCGATTTGTGTAAGAATGTCCGCAAATATTTATTTATTTATAGTTTTAGTTAAAAAATATAAATGTCTTGAAGTTTCTTATCGGCTTATCGCATACATAAGAGAGGGCAGGGAATAGTATCTCGCTCATATTTGAAGCAGTCCAAAGGGGGTACCACTCCAACTTACAGAAGACCGCAGTCATAATACCTCCACTACTTGCTCTTTAGGTAGGTACCTATCCGGTTTTGTGTTCCTGGTGGTCAAGTAAGGTCGCCAGAGCTGCCGAGGATGTGATGTGTTGAGAGTGAGGGATCCATGTTCGTCTCTAGCAAAGATTTAATAATCTTTGTCTCTAGCTATCAACACAACGCATCCTTAAATCAATAAAGGGTCGGCAACGCGCTTGTTTTCTTTAAGCGTGTATAGACTTTAGCGTCTGCTTACCAAGCAGACCGTAAGCACGGTTGCCGCCTTCGTAGTTTACAAAAAAAAAACATAATATATCTCACGTTTTAAACAGGAACATTCCTTTTTCAAATAAATACTTTAAACAACAGATAAGTAGCCATTTCGGGTCAGTTACGGTAGTGACTTATATCTACGTTAGTAATTACTTACTTATTTTTTACATAGGTACTTAATAAAAGAAAACACTCACTTTTAACATGAAAAACGTTCAAAATCGGTGTGACACAGATCACGGCTATTTAAAAGGTTATATTAAACTACTGTCGTGATCTGTGCCACACAGTGACAAACGATGGTACAGTTGTACCTAACCGCTATCACCAAAGCCAGTTCAAAGCAAATCGAAACCCTCGGAATCTAAATATTCCGATTCAGACCATTCTAATATACCGCTGCTTCAACATGCAAATCCCCACTATCCTATTTCAAAGAGTCCGACGGCGTCCTAATATCGGGTCAAAGGTGAAACTAGAGCTTAAAAGAAAAGCGTTTGCCTATGGGTTTTCTTTTTTTTAAGTGTCTTGTTTTCGATTAAGACATTGTTGGTTTGTGTTTTGTTTTGCGTGAAAGTGAAAGGCTATTTGATGTGCGTGAAGCAATGTAGATACTCTGTCTTCAGCATTTATTAGTACTAAGTGACCACGCGATTTGTAACGCGTATTCCAGAGAATCCTGCGGAATGAAATGTAACCTATTCGCACCCCGGCGACCTATTTTGAAACGAGATTAGTAGTTTCGGAGTTTAAACCCTTACTTACATAAATCATATAGTACTCATAGGAAACCACATTCGGTTGGTAAGGAGAACTTTCCAGTGTCGAACACTGGCCTAATACATGACTTTCAATCTCGTGTCAAAAGAATAGAGGTGAACAATAGGTGTCAACTATTAGGCATAAGGCGTCAAGCATTGGAACGCTTACGTTACGAATAATACTTTATTGTGTTCGTGTTTTTGTGTTGTATTATAAGTTTTGTATACTGATATGTATGTTAGTCTGTAAGGTATTATTAGGCCGGAATATGCCATACTTTTTAAGCCAAGATGTAGAAATTGTAGAGCGGGGTTGTTTTTTCTTTTTCGTCTCTTTGATTTTAGCAAAAATCAGTCCCCGCGAAGGATACGGGCGCTTGAATCCGCGATTACTGTATGGTAAATGATTTCTAATGAAATAAGTGATTCTGTGCATGAATGATGAGTGATGGTTGTAATGGATGATGGGTGAAATGAAGAATGAACCATGTGCCGTTGAACTTTTTCAGGAGGTGGCGAGTTGCAAAAAGAGGCTATTGTAGTTTCTTTACGAATGATTTTCTGCAGGTTACATGGTTCCATATGGAGATTTTGACAGGTGATTTCGTGGTTAAATTTCGGTTTTGTGAATTTCACCTATACCGCTTCAAGATAACCACCGATGACCTTTGCCCGTGAGATGGAAGCTCCTCACAATCCACCGACCACCTTTTAAGAGAGCTGGGTTGGTAGAGTTAGGCCGTGTGGAGTAGGAGACTTGGCGCTACTTGGGATCTGATAACTTTTCAATGCTGAAGGCTAAAGAGCTAGGGAGTCTTGGCAATCACTTTACACAGCGAACGAAAATACCTTAGAACTGTAGCGCCGCAAAATGGCCCCACAGAATGGGTGTCATTGCCATTATGCGGGGATGGGGGCGGGGTGTCAACACGATGCCAGGCAGCCGTTTAGTTCGAACATGCGCATACTGGGTTTTAGGCACGTGATTTGGTCGTTTTTAATGAGTTCATATTCTATGGTTTTTTCATTCGCCGACTTTACATGGAATGTGTTTAGTGGTATGTTGTTGACGAAACAGAAGAATGATAACATAAATAGTGTCTTAAATCTTTCTGACATTTTGATGGTTTTGCTGATTAGCGCTCCCTTTGCAACCGTAAAACTAACTTTATTTATTCGCGAGGTTACATCGTAATAAATATTCCGCCATCTTGATAACGTGATAGTAATTAAAATAAAACAATATGGTTATAAACGCTTCTCGAGTCCTTCCAAGAAACACACTCAAAGCTCAGAACGTTTAATAATTCCAAACAGAACCTCCTTTTTTGCAGTCAGTTGAAATATATGAACCTGTCTATGTCTATGTATTTTAAATTGTTTTGTTCTAACAATAATACGCGGGTGGACCCGCTCAAGCAGCTAGGCTATACTAATATTATAGTCTGTGAAATTGTGGCTCTGTAACTTAAGGGGCTCCCATACGCCAATGACCTTCGATCTGAATCCCTTAGTTTTCTAATGATTTTTGTAGCTTATTATATTAACAACAACGACTTTAAGCAATATAGTATCCTATACTTACTTCAAAGTTCATTGTTTTCGAGATATTTGGCATCAAAGTTGAACAATTTTACGCCAAAAAAATTGGTTTTCTGGCCATAACTTTAGTGTTAATTGGTTTAAAATGAAAACCCTGAACCAGATTTTAGAGACGTCACAGACGAACCCACATATGTAGATTTCGTAAATGTTAGATCTTTCACGTCAATAGAGATAAATAAGTGTTTTTATAGACAATGTTTAAAAAAAACATACAAAATGAAGTGTTCATTTGTTTCAAAATCCGGTGGACCAAAATGGAGATAAAAGATTGAAGAACCGTTTGATTTATAATTCTATCTGTAGTGCAAAAGTAGGAGATACGATTAAAAACTTGTCAAAAATCGATGAAAACCGCGGGTAGCCCCTTAAAGGCGGGTTGCACCAACGATTACAGACCGATCAACGTTAAACATGGCGACGGAAGCCGTCATTCCATAGAAACTAGTCAAACTTTCTTGCATTCCGATTTTAACGAACACCGCTTAGGATTACAGACGGTTTGGTGAAACCCACCCTTAGTATGCAAGGGGTAAATCCGACCTAAAAAAAACTCGTTCACTAGTATATATAGGTACTTTATCCGCCGGACGCTTGCGACTCCAGAAGTATCACAAGCGTTTAGCACCAGCCTTTTATAGATTTGAGGATTCACTGTGTTGACAGTCAGAAACAAATGAAGCCCCCTTACCCCCCGTTCCCACTATGTTGTCTGTCGGGACGATTTTTTATCGGGTGTCGTCGCCTCATACAAATTCGTGTCCGACAAGTGTGAACAGCTTCATATAAAATGTTCTGCCACTACGACACACGATAAAAAATCGTGCCGACAGACGACATAGTGGGAACGGGGGGTTACTCTCAAAACTGCGCATATGTGAGAACTTAACGAGCTTGAGCGTCTTCAAAACTTATGTATCAGGTTCATATTTGGGTTACGCAAATATGACCACGTATCCAGTTTCCGTTCTCAACTCAAGTGGCTTCCTATCCGATCCAGACGTAACTTTCACATTCTCGCCTACCTTTATGGAATTCTTTTTAACCCTGCAACTCCTCGCTACCTCAAGGAACGCTTTAAATTTCTTTCTTCTGCTAGGTCTGCTCAGAAGTTGCTTCTGAGTGTTCCCCCATCAAACTGTAAATTTTACAACAATTGTTTTACTTTCCGAGCTGTTCGATTGTAGAATTCTTTGCCTATTGATATTAAACGTGCTAAGTCTCTTCCCATTTTTAAAACTAGACTTAAGGATTACTATTTTTCTCTTCCGTAACTAGTCATTCCTACTTCGTGTGTGCTGTTTGTTTTCGGCTGTCATTGATACTGTTTCTATGACATTTAGTTATTATATGTGTATGTAGGTTTATATATATACTAGCTTCTGCCCGCGACTTCGTCCGCGTGGAACTCTTTTATATCGTAGCTCCTTATATACAAACTTGCGCCCCCTATTTGGCCCCCTTAGACGATGATTCCCGGAATAAACACTATATGTATACCAAAAATCATTTTAATCCGTTTTTGCGTGATTGGGGTCCAAACTTTAGCATCATAGCCTAGCGGCGGCTGCGAGTCGGAAACGATAACGCAGGTTACGCAATGATGGCAGCGGTCAGTCTTTGGATGGGTGACCGCCTGATGTTTGAGTGGGTGGTTAAATTTAATATAAATGAGCGCTTCCGTGCTTTGGAAGGTACGCTAAGCAGTTGATCCCGGCTGCTGTCTATGACAGTAGTCGTTAAGCCGAGTAAGAGGCCTTCGGGCGGCTTAAGAACTCCTAACAGTCGAGTTGACCACTCACTTGACAAAGGGGGGACAACTGTTACTCGTATATATACATATGTATTTATGTAAGTGTATAGTCTTTCTTATAGTTAAGTTGTTATTCTGTTGTTCTGTTTTCACCTACTCAAATCATATATTTTCTTGCATCGTCTCCACCACCCAAAGGTCTGGAAGAGATCGCTTGTTAGCGATAAGACCGCCTGTTGTCTACCATTGTTTATGTTGATTTTACCTCTATTTTATTTTTACTGTCTGGTGAGCAATAAAGAATATTTGTATTGTATTGTATTGTGAGAGTGAATATTTATTTTCTTTTTATTAGAATCAGATAACCTAACCTACATATTACTTACCGGATCGGGAGAAGCCAAGTGGGTATGTCCGACTCTCACGGACTAAAACCTTTGGGGAATTTCACTGCTCGCTTCTAGAGCCCCGGGAACGCTATTACACATATCCGGAACAACCTCTAACCTAACCACCCAGGAAAGCTGATTTCACCGTGTGATTTCTCTGAGCACACCAGCCGTTTTTACAAGCGTTCTATTAACTTGCAACTTGCGGGTGGAATCTTGCAACGCTATTTTAAAGCAGATATCTTCAACCGATTGACCTGAAATGTTGGGTAAAGGTATATAGTTTGGATGACAATTCAATATTATGGTACCATCGAGCTGATCTGATGATGGAGACAGAAGGGGGCCATGGGCATTCAGTACTTTACCGACTTAACCTCGTTGAGTTTGGGCTCGTGAGAATCGTTTCAATGAGTGAGTAGTTGATGACGGCATACAGAAAAGTACAGTTGGCAATAAAAGCTTGTACCAAAAATTACTTTTTAAAATAAACTTATTGTCTTAATAACTCTGTCAAACATTGAATTTTTGGTAGAACCTGTTAACTGTACTTTTTTTTCAGCTACGCGTTTATAGGATTCCCAATCATTAATTCCACCTATGAGCTGATCAATGAGCAATCGCCTCAGGTCGGCGGTGCCATAATTTTGCATGGTCACCGAACAAGTACCTTTGGCACTCTTTGGGTGAGGTCTTTGTCCAGCAGTGGACGTGTTTCTTGATATGATGATGATGATGAAGTACCTATGCTAAAGCTCAGCTCTGTCGATCGAATTCTGAACAAACATACGTACATACATACGAAGAGTGATAGGTACAATTTTTTTATACTCCCAACAGGTTTAAAACAGCACACTGAAACCCCTTACAGCACTGATCATGCCAGTAAAGGCGTTAAGATTTTGTTTGTGTTTAGTGATTGGGCTACGCCTGGTATTTATAAAAGTAGAAACCGTCTATACGACTTATATGGTCTAAAAAATATTAATAATGACCCTGAATTTTTAGATTATACTCGGCGTTATTCTAAAACATTTAAAATCGTTTGTGCTGCGGCGAAAGCCTTGTTTATTTCAAATAAAATTAAATGTTCCCTAGATAAGATCAAAACCTGTTGGCAAATTATAAACAGTGAGACTGGCAGAAAAAAAAGAATGGACCTCAACATAGCCTTCGGATTGGAAACAAATTAGTTAACACTGATTTTGAAGTAGCTAGGGAATTCGAATATTTTTTTGCCAATATTCCTACTGAAACGACAAGGACATTAAATAGCTCTCCTTCTGCTGCTAAAATCCTTTTGAAAGGTTGTGTGGATGAATGCGCTGTTATTTTTAAATTTACGCACGTATCTCCGAAAGAAATTGTTACTGCTTTCAATACACTCATGGTGAAAAAAACCGAAGATCTTTGGGGCCTTTCGGTTAAGGCATTGAAAGCAATAATAGTATCTATAGCACCATATCTTGCTTATATATTTAATAGTTGCACAGACGTTGGAATTTTCCCAGACCTAATGAAACAAAGTAAAATAATACCAGTGTACAAAACGGGCACCAAAACAGACCCTACTAATTTTTGACCTATTTCTATACTCCCAGCAATAAGTAAAATTTTTGAAAAGATTATGTTGAACCAAATGTTATCACACTTCAACTTGAATAATCTTTTACATGCAAATCAGTTTGGATTCACCAAAGGCCGATCAACAACCGATGCTGGTGTTGAACTACTGCGAACCATTTTCGATGCTTGGGAAAAGTCTATGGATGCAATTGGCGTGTTTTGCGATCTGTCAAAGGCCTTTGACTGCGTAAACCATGATACTCTTATCTTAAAGCTTAGCCATTATGGGGTAAAACATCGTGCACTAGATCTTATAAAATCTTACCTATCCAATAGAACCCAACACGTGGAAATAAATAGGATATAATCTGAGGGGTCTAATATTTCTATAGGAGTCCCGCAAGGCTCAATACTTGGTCCATTTCTTTTCTTGGCCTATATTAACGATTTGCCGTATCACGTGCAGAACAAACACGATATTGTGCTATTCGCTGATGACACATCGTTGATATTTAAACTTGGCAGAAAAGAAACCAATTTGGATCAAGTAAATGCAGCACTAGACTCAGTTGCAGGGTGGTTCACCGCTAACAATTTACTTTTAAATAGTAAGAAAACAAAATGTATTAAATTCAGTCTCTCTAAAGTCAATACGAGTAAGAACGAACAGGTTAAACTTAATGATGAGTTCGTTGAATTTGCTCAAAGCACAGTTTTTCTCGGTATTACACTAGATCATAAACTGCAATGGGGATCACATATTTCTTCGTTAGGTAATAGGCTTAGTTCGGCAGCGTATGCAGTCAAAAGAATAAGGCAGCTCACCGATGTTGAGACAGCTAGGCTTGTTTATTTTTCTTACTTTCACAGCATAATGACCTATGGTATTATGCTTTGGGGTAAAGCAGCTGATATCCAAATCATATTTGTATTACAAAAAAGAGCGATTCGCGCTATTTATCAGTTAGGATCTCGCACTTCATTAAGAGAAAAATTCAAGCAAATCAACATCCTCACATTTGCTTCTCAATATATCTTTGAAATTGTGATGTATGTAAAACGTAATTTACACTTATTTAAACTAAATAGTGACTGTCACTCGTTTCATACTAGAAATAAGGATAAACTTTCCGTGCCTCGTTATCGTCTGCAAAAAGTGAATTTGTCTTTTATGGGCAATTGTGTGCGTTTTTATAACAAAATTCCGGAAAATGTACAAGGTTTGTCACTCAATAAGTTTAAGTCGTTTATAAAAAGCCATTTAGTTCGCAAGGCCTACTACACTATAAACGATTTTATAAATGACAAAGACGCCTTTAAATTATTTTAAAATGATTATTATTTTTTATTTTATTTTTCTCTTTTTGTACTGACATACTCTGGTTTTGAATTTGTTTTATATAATCCTGACATAAGTATAATTTTCTCCTAGCTCTAATAATATTTATCTTTTTGACAATGTGAAAACAGCATTTATGTTTGTAAGTTAACATGTGCTTAATTGTAAATTTTAAATGAACTTTGACCTTCAATAAGTGTTCTGTAATGAATCTATATTGAATAAAATATTTGATTTGATTTTGATTTGATTTGTTTGTCCTAAATATACGCAAACACGACACGTTTTCTCTTCTAGATTTTTTACGTATTATGAACGTCTTCCTGCCGATATCCGAAATGAATCATCTGATCAGACCTTCAAACGTCGACTGAGAAACTTTTTGTTAGATAAGGCATTATACTCTGTTAGTGAATTTATGGACATGTAACCTGCATTTATTATTAAATTAGCTGCTGTATCCTAGGCACATAGACTGACGATCCATTATCGGGGACAATCTAGTAATTTATTTGTAATTTTGTTTAATTATTTGTTGAATTTGTATTGTACTTAAATTGTAATCTAGACTGACGATCCATTAATGGGGACAATACAGTACTTAATTCATTGTATGTAGCTATATTTATTTGCGGACTTTGAATTGTATTAAATTGTTATTGATTATAATTACATTTGTTTTGACGATCATAATACGGATTCATATAAATTGACATGTATAATTTATCATGTAATGTTGTATTATGAAATAAATAAATCTAATCTAATCTAATCTTTCTTTTCCTAGGTCCACTTCTTTACGATAGACTTAATGCGCAGCTAGGTTTATATCCCCTAAACTACATGACATGTAAATCAACGCTACGAGAAGCCCTACAAAATATGTCCTATGACGATACAGAGAAGTTATTTATCGTTTTAATATAATTTTATGCTATCTTTTATAAGTAGTTAATAGCGCCTAGGTTATAATTATAACATCCTACATATCTTGTACTAGTCAAAAATAATGATATTATATTATGAATAACTTGATTTTCAATAGTTAGTTCTTTTTTAGGGTATCAGGGGGGGGGGGGGGGGGGCTCAGGCACGTGTTATTTGCCTGTAATAGTAAGCTCCTAGTCTATAATAAAACTGATGTACATTATGTTTTATCAATAAATTATGCTAAATGTTTATTAGCTTTTAATCTCTCACAAAACCAAAAAGATAGTAACAAGGGCCTAAACAAGCTTAAACAGTGAATACCTACTTTCATTTTGTTAAGGGAGCCTAATACTTACACAATTGAATGTGATGTAACCGCGAGGGTGCTAACTGGCCCAAATTACCCACATCCCAAGGGATGAAGGGCCCTGTAGGGCCCCTATTCAAGCGATGCTGCTCAAGGAATGTAATCGATTACGTACTTACCTCCTGAACATTTCCCTACTTACCTCCTTATTAAACGATATCATACAGAGAGAAAGAATATAATGGAAAAATAAACCATCTTCGTCTGTAGCCCCCGACAGGATTCGAACCTGCGATCTCTCTATTAACGCTAGAGTGGTTTGAACACTAAGCGTTAAGCATAGATAACTTCCTCGTTAAAAATAACATGAAACAAAAATATTTCATAAAATAAAAAGAAGTACCTCCTTATTCATAAAATTTAGGCAACTGTTTGCTAAGATGTGTGTCAAGAATCAAATAAAAAAGCGGCCAAGTGCATGTCGGACCACGCACAACGAAGGGTTCCGTGCCTATTAAAAAGGTCGTATCGTTACTGAAATCTTATGGCACTTACGTCCTCTTCTTTAAGGAAGGCAGTTTTTTAGAAATATCTCAAAAACCTTTGAACCGATCTTGTTCAAAACAATTTTCGCTGAAAGAATTTAATAAGCCCTATGTCCATGATTTTTTCCATATTTTCAAAATACACGGTCAAAAATTAGAGGAGAGGGGGGGGGGGGCGACGACACAATTTTAGTGACTTTCGGGGCGATTATCTCCGACTCTATTCACTTAATCAAAAAAAATGCTTATAAACCCTATATTTATTTTAATAGGCCTATCGATTGACGAAAAAAAATTTTTGACTTTCAGTTCTGTATGGAATGCACCCCTCAAAAAATTTTTTTTTAGTAATTTAGTTTCAAGCTATTTAGCGGATAACAAAAAAAGACCTATCCTTAAAATTTTATTCAAATATACTTTATAGTTTTAGAGTAAAATGCCTGTGACATACGGACGGACAGACAGACATGACGAATCCATAAGGGTTCCGTTTTTTGCCATTTGGCTACGGAACCCTAAAAATGGAAGGTAACGTCCATATAAAACCGTGACGTCACTTGTTTCTATTTCCAAGAACCTTCATGTTAATTAATTGAGCGTTTTCACGTTCTATAAAAAGTTGCTGATTTATCTATTAGTCCATATACCTATTGTAGATTTAAAGGCGGAGAAGATGTAAAGTATGATGGTGCGAAATAATTTCATATCAATCACCAGAAATTTTGATTACAACTTAATGTTTTCTCTTTCCGCTGTAATTCAACCACAACTTATTCTATATACCACGGCCTGGGGTGCAAAGTGCCCCGCGGATCCCAATCCGCAGCTCACCCCGTGTTTCGGCATTATCGTTATTTACATGTTACGTGTTACGCTCACCTCGGCATCCGTTTTTTGAACGAGCGAGAGAAGGGAACGAAGTTCTTCGTTTTAGCTTGGGCAAAATTTTCTTTCGTGTGTGTCTGGCGGATCCATGTTAACATAACACAACAACGGACAGGGGCTGTTAAGGTTCCCATACACCCCCGGCTGTGTCTGCCCGTATCGTGCCAGCGCGTGCTCTCGAGCAATGTCAAGGAGCCTCCTCGTCGCTCCCTCCCGGGCATGGCCAACGCCTCCGCGTCCTTGCAGCAGAACTGCTGGCTGGCTGAGTCACCGGAACGGAACGGAACGTGTGTGTGTCTGGCGGATCCATGTTTGGCTGTTCTCATTTCTTAATCGAATCTCGTGATTATGTTTTTTATGGTTATTAGGGTTCCGTACCCCAAAAGGAAAAAACGGAACCCATATAGGATCACTTTGTTGTCCGTCCGTCTGTCTGTCTGTCAAGACCCTTTATCTCGGGAACGCGTGGAGGTATCGAGTTGTAATTTAAACCATATACTAAAGTCTACATATCCTTGAAGCTGTAAAAAAAAATAACTTCTAATTCTAAGTTCATCATTCTCCTAGCGTTGTTCCCGGTTATGCCCCTAAAGGAGCTCGGGGTCCGCTTTGACACCTAATCCCAAGATTTGGCATAGGCGCTAGTTTTACGAAAGCGACTGCCATCTGACCTTCCAACCCAGAGGGAAAACTAGACCTTATTGGGATTAGATCGGTTTCCTCACGATGTTTTCCTTCACCGAAAAGCTAACGGTAAATATTCCGTACATAAGTTCCGAAAAACTCATTGGTACGAGCCGGGATTCGAACCCACGACCGCCGCTTGACAGCCGCATGCCTGAACCACTAGGCTACCGTAGCTATTTACTTCTAATTCTAAGTTAACGTAAAAAAAGATGCGGCCGGTTATGCCGCAAAAAACGTATATTTCGATACTCTCAAGGGAATCAAAATTTATAGGGTACTTTCCGATGACCTAGAACTATGAAATTTGGCAAGTGATATCGTCTTATACTACAAGTACAGGGACAATTCTAAAAACTATAAATTTGCACAGAATAGTGGGACAGCTTTACGAGGTATTCCTGAATGCTGACGGTCGTGCTTCTCCCTTTTTTTTTTTTTTAATTGATTTGTTCACCACCTGCGTCTTGAATCGTGCATCTCATGAAGTTTGGTGTTCCGGGATGGGCGGACTTGGTCTGACCATCTGATTAGACTACGACCTCTAGAGCGTTTGCCCCAGTAAGCATCAGTTCATTTATGTCTAAGGTCTACCAGGGTTAAAGCGACAACGGAGTAAATGCGTATTTTGAAGATATCTTCGAAACGCAACATTTTAGAACTATCACAGCCCTCGATGTTCAAAGTAGCTATGGTTACCAAACATTAAATTTACACGATTGTAATAGTTCAAAAATTTTCAGTTTTGGAGATATCATCAAGAACCGCATTTACCCCATCGACGCATTTGCCCCGGTTGACATTATGGAGAACCAACAGCTTTTGTAACAAATCAAGACTATGACTTATAGATAGACAACCTATTACACGTTTCACTGGTAGTAACAGAATAGGTAAAATATAAGTTAACTTATAATACTAGAGTCACACACTTAAATCTAAATCGTTTATTTGGATAAGTTTGTACAATAGTGGTTGAGGCCTCCTAGTAGGTTTCATGCACCTGTATCAAGAGGTCTCGCGCTCTTCCATTAAATAATACAGTTTAGCGTCTAGTATTTTTAAGTACCTAATTTGTTGAATTCTCATAAGAAGGCTCAAAGTCATCCAAAGGGCAATGGAGGGGGCCATGTTGGGAGTCTCTGCGTGATCGCTTCAGAAATTAAGCTGTCCGCAGCAGAACCAAGCTAACTGATATAGCCCTCCGGATCGCTAAACTTAAGTGGCAGTGGGCGGGGCACAGAGCACGTAGAACCGATGGCCGTTAGGGCGGAAAGGTTCTCAAGTGGCGACCACGTACCGGAAGGCGCGGCGTGGGTAGGCCCCCGACTTATCACTCATCGACATTATCCGTCATTCCTGTCAATGTGGTCAAAGAACTCCCAGAATCCTACGAATAAGGCAGATCGTGGAAAGTCATATGTGAAAATAAGAGTGTCAGCTTGCTCGATATACTACTGTGATATATGAATTATGATGTGCCTTTGTTTTACTGGTACATGGTTTAAAGTGGATATACTAAATCCGCAATTTAAGGCCAAACAAAACGGAACAAAAGAAGCTAATAAAAAGCTATATTCGACCCTCAGACCAGGGGGCCTAGACCAGGTTACAATCGACAAGCGCTAACGCTAACGCTAACTAATAAAATGTATGGGAATGACAGATGTTAACGAAGAGTGTTTCGTCGGCACCTGTCATTCCCATACATTTTATTCGTTAGCGTTAGCGTTAGCGCTTGTCGATTGTCACCTTGTCTACGGCCCCAGGTCTGAGATTCGACCTTACAGTTAACACTCAATTTCAAAATAGATCCATCGCATAAAACTAACCAGTTTATTTGAAAGCATTTTATCTAAACTCCAACAATTAATTAGTACAAACAAATATCCAAAGCCACCAATTACAGCTAAAATGGCGGCCAATTTCCCGCCAATTAAAGCAATCGTTCTTAATTCGAAACTTATCGCCCAATCGTTCCCACCGACCCGACCAACCTACTTTATTACTGGCCGATAACAAAATAATCCCACTTTTAAGAAAAATAAAGAACAAACTTATTCTTAATCTGTGGAATAATCACGAACTAAACCCGCCGCATACTTTTTAAAAGTTGCGACTGTGATGGTGGCGACACTGCCACACGTAAACTCAAGATTGCGGTGCCGTATTTAAAAAACTATAAAACCCCATCCACACTACTGGACATCAGAAGCGGTCGATAAAACCGGCTAATTTATAACCGAAATCCTCTATAAAGGTACAACATTATTCCTTATAATATTTTAGAACCCTATGTATAAAGCTAGCCGCGGGTAAAAAAAGAATTTCAAAAAAAGAACTCGATGATGAGGTAACGAACGAGGCGCGGTTGGCGAGTTCCTTTTTTAAAATCCTCGCCGCTTCGACGTGTGTGGTCCGATTTAGATCGCGCTCAAAGAAAATTCAATCCTTGGGTCATATAAATACAGTTTGAATTGGAATAGGTGGGAGTAATGAAATTTTCCACTTGACGCCGGTATGTATTGGCTATTCAAACATTATTACGAAAGTATAAGCGTTTTTGAATTGAGAACTGAAGTTTTCAGTCCAAGATCCGTGTTCGATAGGTAAGCTATTTGTGAGATAATTAGGTGTTTTTTAAGCGGTTTAGCAATCGAATTCGATTAAACACGTTTATGTATGGAATAAATATGTCTATTCCGAGGAATAATGGATATTGATCGAGTACTTACATAGGTAAGTAAAAGTCAGTAGATAGTTAGGTAATTGTATTGTTTTCACGCAACATACATCGTAATTTAATGTATCTTCATTAAAAATAATAAGCTGTGTTGATTATTCTTCTGTTTTATTCATGATTAGTATTACGAATTACAATTGCCAACTAACTAGTTCTAATCTAATTTGTTATTTGATGCAGTGGGGTATTCGCGATAATTGATGCTAAGCGTTGAACACATTGTATATTTTGCCATAAAATAAATAAATAAACGGTATCGACACAATTAGTACTGTTACCTGCATTGATTTATTATTACTAAGTAGAGACTGGCTTAGAAAAATAATCTTGACGTCTTCCATAAGGCCGCCATCTTGGAAAATTTGAATTGGTCGCCACAGACTAAGCAAATATGCGGACACATCAATGTCATACGCCAACTTAAGCTATAGAGGATGTCTGCTCTAAACATTTAATTGAATAAGGGTTAAGTACCATTTTTTTATGCCACGTTGCTGTTTTATGGATTATCTGACAGACGCGACTCTTTTTATAAATCCATATCAGCATGTGAGCTATTTTTCAGCTGTATCCTACTAATATTATAAATGCGAAAGTTTAGATGTTTGGATGTTTGGATGTTTGGATGTTTGGATGTTTGGATGTTTGGATGTTTAGATGTTTGGATGTTTGTTACTCAATCACGCTTAAACGGCTTAACCGATTTGGATGAAATTTTGCACGGAGATAGTTTATAGCCTGGATTAAAATATAGGATAGTTTTTATCCCGGGTCCACGCAGACGAAGTCGCGGGCGGAAGCTAGTCTATTATATGACAGATGAATACAGGTAGGTATATATTTTATGTAACCACAACGAGCTGATTAAAGGGCGGACAACGCGAGTCGATTTGAAACTTTTGGAGTTGGAAGCGTCCATAGGCTACGGTGGCTTTCTATCTGGCAGGACGTCTGTTTGTTTGTCACCTCGTGCCATAAAACATATATATTAATTCAGACTCTGCATATACCTACATTATTTTCGTCTCGGGAGCGCTCAGAATAATAACATAAAGTCTTTTTTTATACAACGACGGTGGCAAACAAGCGTACGGGCCGCCTGATGGTAAGCGGACACCGCAGCCTATAGACGCATGCAACTCCAAAGCACGTTGGCATAAACAATGAGCATAGATATTCCCAAGTATAAGCTGCCACTTTTCGTTATTAAATTATACTACTTAGTGGCTCTATGAGATGTAGATTCGCGAAACTGTTAAAGAACACGGCGAATCCTCAAACATATCAAGCGTCTATAGGCTGCGGTGTCCACTTACCATCAGGCGGGCCGTACGCTTGTTTGCCACCGTCATTGAATAAAAAATAAACGACAAAAAAAATGATTGGATCTTCTCACAGAATTTCATGGGAATCGGTTAATGCGACCTGAAGAGGAGAACAGCCCCACAGACGACCGAAAATGCAAAAATGTCGGCCAAGGGGAAGCATAGAACTTCGTTCGCTTCAACTTTTTCTCAAAGAGTTCAATTAAATATCGCTAATACTAAAATTGCGCTTGCTCAAACTTTACTTCTTCCTATTCTTGATTACGCTGATGTATCCTATCTCGACCTTTCTGAGGAGCAGCTTAATAAGCTTGAGCGTCTCCAAAATGTCCGCATTCGGTTCATATTTGGGTTACGCAAATATGACCACGTTTCTAGTTTCCGTTCCAAACTCAAGTGGCTCCCTATCCGTTATCGTCGTAACTCTCACATTATTTCGCTTCTGTTTAGTGTCCTTTTTAACCCTGCAACTCCCCGCTATCTCAAAGAGCGTTTTAGTTATTTTAATTCTGTTAGATCTTCTAACAATTTGCTATTAGCTGTGCCTTCGTCATCTTCGAAATTTTACAGTAGTTCGTTCACTTTTAAGGCTATTCGACTGTGGAACTCTCTCCCTCTTGATATAAGACAAGCTAAATCTATCGGTAACTTCAAATCTCTTCATAAAGAACATTATTTGTCTCTCCCCTAACCCTGATTGTCTTACTATTATTATTATTGGCTGACTGTTTATGTATTATATTTATATATTTTTATTTGTGTTAAATTTGTATATATGTATGATTGTGTATGTATGTTTATATATAGAGCTATTTATGTACGTGTATTAATATAATTATTTTGATTTTTGGCTTATTATAATCTCTGCACCACCTACTACATAATCTAGTTTTATCTCTTTCTCCGATACCCAAAGGTTGTCTGGAAGGGATCGCTCTTCAGCGATAAGACCGCCTGTTGTCTACCTCTACCTACATGTTATTGTATTGTTTCTTTTTTTAACTGCTTTGTTTGTGTGAGGTGTGCAATAAAGAGTATTTGTATTGTATTGTATTGTAAATATCTACTCTTTCAAAATTTGAGGAATTCGGGATTACCCCGCTTCAACTATATCATCATCATCCTCCCCTCCAAGCGATATTGCCGGTTTTGCCCTAAAGGAGCCCGCGGTCCGCTTTAGCACCTAATCTTAAGATTTGATCCGCTTCAGCTATATGCATTAAAACAAAAACAAAAGGATATCGTAAAAAACGGGATTTGTGAAGTCATAAAAACTATAAAAAGCAAGAATCCCTGAAGCGCCGAGATCATAAAATACCTGTTTCATTTCAATTATCAAACGCCACGGGTGCCATGCTGAATTTGAAGTATAAAAAAAAAAATAAAGGCCCTTTTTATGTGTTTACTAGCTTCTGCCCGCGACTCCGTCCGCGTGGAACTCGTTTATATCGCAGCTCCATACAAACTTTTACACCCCCATTTCACCCCCTTAGGGGATGATTACGGGGATAAAAACTGTTACTCTCCATCCCTTCAACTATCTCCACTTAAAAAATCATGTCAATTCGTCGCTCCCTTTTGCCGTGAAAGACGGACAAACAAACAAACACACATATACACTTTCGCATTTATAATATTAGTATGGATTTTAGAGATGTACCGACTATTCGCCGACTAGTATCCGGCCACATTTAAGTATAGAAGGCGAGAAGTCGGCGACTAGTCGGCAACATATACCGAATAAGTACGCACAGGAAATCTAAAAATAAACTAGGTACTAATTTAGATAGATAGATGTTTATTTGTAAAATCATGTACATGAAATGTTTAGATTATACAAAAAGGCTTCCATGACACTCTGATAAACTTATGGATATTCATTAAAGTTTTATGAATATTTCCAGTATTTTACTTATATACTTAAAACAAACAATGATCATAAAGAAATACGATTTTTTATTTCCATCATATTAGATATGTGCCCACTAGTCAGCAAAGCCGACTATCCGGCCACATTTATAGTCAGCGTATAGTCGGCGACTAGTCGGTCGCCTCAGCGCCGATTATTATTTCTAAAATCTTGCTAATCATCAGCAGTCGCAATGGAAAATATTAATCTGTCAAAGAAAAATTGTCGTTATATATAAAATCTAATTTTAATTGTAGATTTGTACATACGTAGAGTTGATGGCGTCCCGTTGTAGCTGTGGCGGTATAGTAGGCAAAATAAAACAACAGAAACAGTTGTTGCAATGAGCAATGGTAGCTACCTGTTTCAATACAGAAGTACGTATATTATCCGCATTTTAAAACGATTTAATAAAACAAATCTCGGTTTTCAAAACTAAAACGATTTTGTGTAATCATTTTTAGGAATATTTGGATAAAAATATTCCTAAAAATGATCATACTTATTTTGACATGTTATCAAAATTTTACTATAACTACAGATTAAGTGTTGCCGATATTTTACTTATATAAAAATCAGAGCTGTTTTTGGAGCGTGTTGTAACAATAGTTCCAGAGGAATTTCAACGAAACGGCAACGCGCCTGCGACTCGTCTAGAGCTGTTGGCGTCCATAGACTACGGTAACGTTAGGCGAAACCGTTAACGAAAACACGATCTTGAATCTCACATAAGAAACGTCGAGGTAAAGATAGTTATAATACCTATTAATACGTAGTTTTTATATACGTCAAAGCCTTGGTTATTAGCCAGTTGACTCAAGTCACGTAATAATGTCCATAATGACTACGTTAGAGATAATGTTGCTATAAAATTATAAATTGCCTCAACAATCGCGTTTGCGCTGGCAACCCGCAATTATCTCATTAATCGTGAAGCCTAATAGGCTGGCAACATTGATGCGCGTGTAATTATACGCACTTATGTTAAAACGGTATGTGTATGACTTGACGGGTTGAATTGGGATTGGGTTAATATTTGTCGCGTTAGCTTTCACGCACCAAACCTGACAAAATACTAAAAAAGTGAAAGAATTTTTGAAATCGTATAAGTGGTTCCGGAGATTACCCATTACATACAAACTTACAATATACAAAGCTAGCAGACTTTTCCTCCTTAATAAATAAATAAATAAATAAATAAATATTTGGGGACAATCTTACACAAATCGACCTCGTCCCAAACTAAGCAAAGCTTGTACTATGGGTACTAGACGACGATAAACATAATTATATAGATAAATAAATACTTAAATGCATAGAGAACATCCATGAGTCAGAAACAAATATTCGTGCTCATCACACAAATAAATGCCCTTACCGGGATTCGAACCCAGGACCTCTTGCTTCGTAGGCAGGGTCACTACCAACTAGGCTACACAGGTCGTCGTATAATATTAGTAACTATATATAACGGTTATTCTCAAGTATTAAATGGCCATACGGGTGACATGTTTCGAGCCCTCTGGGAGTTCTTCTCTTGGAAGAATAGCTTTGCAGTAGCTAAGCAGCTCGCGACTGACAATAGGTAAATAATATATATATATATAATAATACTTTTTTGATGAAATTTCCATTTCGGGAGAAAACGGTTTCCACTAACTAAATCTTAACAATTCACTTTGATTTTGAGGTCGATCGCTTTAGCATAATAAATTCTAGGCACACATATGTTTCGTTTTTAAAAAAAAGAGAGTTTGAGGTGCTTATAAATTTGTATTTGTAGCAAATTTTGAAAAAAGGAAAACCTATAAACCTAGTGACCGCTTTAGCCTAGTTGGTAGTGAACCTGCCTACGAAGCAAGAGGTCCGGGGTTCGATTCCCGGTAAGGGCATTTATTTGTGTGATGAGCACGAATATTTGTTCCTGAGTCATGGATGTTTTCTATGTATTTAAGTATCTATTTATCCATATAAGTATGTTTATCGTCGTCTAGTACCCATAGTACAAGCTTTGCTTAGTTTGGGACTGGATCGATTTGTGTAAGATTGTCCCCTAATATTTATTTATTTATTTATTATTTAGTCTTTCACTGCTACAATAACGTGACCTACTAAAAATCATTGAGATTGGAAAACATTTAGAAGTGGAATAGTTATTTACGATACAAGTGTCGAAAAAAGGAAATTCGCAACAAGTGGTGATAAATTAAAACACGACCGAAGGAGTGTTTTAAATCGACACGAGTTGCGAATTACCTATTCGCACGTGTATCGTACAACGTTTTACTGTACATATGGCTCTTTAAAGTTTCGACATAAGCACGAAAAGTGCTCTTTTCCGCACTAGTGCGGGAAAGTGGCACCATATGTACTGTAATAGTACATTGTTTACCGAGGGGCGTAAGTGGAATATTGCGAACAAGAGTCTATCAGTAGCCCGACGCCGAAGGCGGAGGGCTTTTGATGACTCGAGTTTGCAATATTCTTACGCCCGTGTTATACACAATGTTTTTCATCACATTTGCGAGGAAACAAATACATTTTAGATGAAATGAATACAAATCGTAATAAAAACTGCAACATGTCAGTCGTCCATTTTGTTGAATTTGACGTGAGGCGCGTATGGCAAAGACCCTTCTCTATACAGCCACGATTTGAAAACACTTAATAACATATTACATAGACACTAAATAACTACATATTAAATCTGTAAATAATTCAGTTAAACATGTTTAAGTAGTTTTTTAAGTTTAAATGTATTTATAAATACGTTTTCAGACATCGTATTTGATATAAAACCTCTTTGCTTTGCAACTGCCGCATGAGTGACAGATACAATTTAAGAAAAAAACCATTACGCCCGTGGGCGTAACACGGGCTATTACAGCTCTGTATGTCTGCGCATTATGAAGCCCTTTTCGAGCAAGTGTGATGAAAAAACATTTTTTATACTCGTCGACTAAAATCTTTAAATTAGAACCTCGCAAACCATAACGCAATTGAATACTTTTATTCTGATATAATTATTATTCAACTGTACACAGAACTAAAATGAATTTTGACCAATAACGAGGCTCGATTTACAGAAAGACATCAACGCGTTTAAAAAAGAAGCGCTTGGCTGCACTTCGTTTCAGCAGGGCGATTTTCAATAGATACTAAGTTTATTTAATAAATTATTATTTCCGTTGACTCTAAGAAAAAGTATTGTATACAATCCTACTAATATTATAAATGCGAAAGTTTGGATGGTTGGATGTTTAGATGTTTGTTACCCAATGACGCTTAAACGGCTCAACCGATTTGGATGAAATTTTACATGAAGATAGTTTATAGCCTGGATTAGAATATAGGATAGCTTTATCCCGGGTCCATGCAAACAAAGTCGCGGGCGGAGCTAGTAGTTATATAATTAGCAGTTTAAGTCTCGTACCTTAATAAGGCCACTCAGCAAGCCTCGTGGCCTAAACGTGGTACTCGACTGAAAAAACATACATTATATAACGATTGCATAAAATACTATTCTCTTTTTGCATGAACTAGTACGTATAGTATTATTCCCTCTTAATACGTTACTTTTAACATGACTCACAAAGGTAAAAATCCATACTAATATTATAAATGCGAAAGTGTATGTGTGTGTTTCTTTGTTTGTATGTTTCTCCGTCTTTCACGGCAAAACGGAGCGACGAATTGACGTGATTTTTTTAATTGGAGATAGTTGAAGGGATGGAGAGTAACATAGGATAGTTTTTATCCCCGTAATCATCCCCTAAGGGGGTGAAATGGGGGGGGGGGGGGGGGGGGGGGTAAAAGTTTGTATGGAGCTGCGATATAAACGAGTTCCACGCGGACGGAGTCGCGGGCAGAAGCTAGTCCTTATATATTTATTCAAACTTTATTGCAAAAATCTACCTCGACGTCTGAATTCCAAACGGCAATTTCTCTGTCAGTGAATTTTATGGCATTAGCAGTTGTCAAACATAACTTCCCTCCTCTCCTTAGGGTGGTTGCACCCACCTGAGGCGCTACCACGAACTTCGAAAGTCGAATTTCGGGTATGTCCATCTCTATCGCACTCCCTTAAGAGGTAATACTACGCGACGCGACAACTGCAGCTCAGAGTAAAAATCCGATACAGAAATCATCAAAATCGAGGTTTCGTTCTCGACTGTTTCCTCCTCCAAAACTTAACCAATCTTAACGAAATTTTGGAAATTGAATGGGAAGGAGACATTCTGTGTCGGACCGTTTTGATTTTTGTGCTTATTATTATACGATTTGTATACTAGGCGTCTGTTTGCGGTCAATTTATTTTGGCGTTTTAAGCGATGTTTGAAGTAGCCTAACTTCTATATAATCAAAAATATCCAATAAATAAAAACGTACCGACATAGATAATGATGATATTAATTTTGTATAAAAAAATTATTGATCTAGGTTCAAAAACCAGGGAGGAAACAGTCGAGAACGTTTGTATGGAAAAATGACCCATAGCATTCCCTCTTAATCGAGTGACAGGGATGCATGTATTACGAACTTCGACTTTCGAAGTTCGTAGTAGCGCCGCTGTCTGTATTCGAAATTATAAATGTTGTAATATTATGTACTTAAGGAAAGGTTGACGTTTTCTATGGAATGACAGCTGTTGACTCCATATTTAACGTTGATCGTACGCTGATGCAACTAGCTCTAAGTATCCCTGGGGGCCTAGACAAGGTTACAATCGATAAGCGCTAACGCTAACGCTAACGAATAAAATGTATGGGAATGACAGATGTTAAGGAAAAGTGTTTCGTCGGCATCTGTCATTCCCCTACTTTTTATTAGTTAGCGTTAGCGCTTGTCGATTGTAACCTTGTCTACGGCACCTGCATTTGAAATATCAGTAGTCAAGCATTGTCGATCAGTATTTGCTTTGATTGGCTGATCAATCACATTATTCACATTGTAGGAAATAACGTAATATCCTATCCGTTTTATAGTAATAAAACGAGCAATATGTATAGAAAGAAAGAAAGAAAGAAAGAAAGAAAGAAAGAAGACATTTATTCACTACGCAAAAGACACACAGAGACAAAGGGAGTACAAATACAATACAATTTACACATAATGTGTGTGTCTTCGCGGCAGTGAATCGGTCGCTGTCTCAGCATTATGCCGAGGTGTCAGACAGACACCTACAGCGCTGATTTTCAGACAGCACCGTACGTGACCCACGGAACGCAACACAACATACCGCCGATATAAACGTATACACAAAATACATAAATAATTAATATACTAGTAAAATAAGTAACACAAGCACAATGGGATGAGAGACATGTGAAAAACGCGAAACGGTTGGGATGTTTAATAAAACAAAATTGATACAAATTAAATAAAGTGCTGGATGGGTTAGGGTTGGGATTTTTGGAGCGTCAACAAATAGCCCTTAAGCTGGCGCCTAAAGGTATACCTGCTAGTATGCTGTATGTATTACCTATTCGAATTGAAACTTTCGTGAGACATGTTTAAATGAATACTAATAATTACACGTATTAACCGTTACTAACGGTGACAGTGAAAGTGAGTCCTCGATAACCGGATCTAACGATTTCGATGGCACTTGCAATATGAAGATTAGTTTTCTCCGCATTTTCACCCGAGCAGAGTTCGGTCGCCGTATATAATAACACATACAATGAATATATCATCTAAACAGCCCGCATACTTTCGCTAGGCATAACCGTATAGCGTTATAAACTTACCTGGCAACCCCCCAATTATCTTATTACTGCGGAGGCTGACTCAAGAGCCGAGCGTGTTATGAGGCCCGCTATAATTATATACACACTCTCACAGAGAAGGCTTTCCTATGAGATATTGTACGTTTATCTGTTTATTACGTAGCTCTGTATGTTTGTAACATTGTCATAGCTATCCACCGAACTGCTTTAGATGATATTAGGCATGGACATAGTCCGAGTCCAAAAAATAACGTAAGTTAGATAATTTTACTTCACCCGAAATCAACCCCTTATGGGCTTAAATGGGGGTGAAAATATAGGAGTGCTGTTAATAAGCCCAAATATAAATACTTTACATATACCTGTTTGTATGTATGTCTGTATTTTTAAGTAATCAAGTGTTAATTGAAAAGGAAATTTATGTAATTTGCGACATTCTGGCACTTTCCGAGTGACAGTGCGTGAAGCCTTTCACCTGATTATAGTAATTAGTCACTCGCAATTATCAGCTGTAATTACTGGGTAAGGCAGCTTTCACACCCGGGCGGGATTGTTTACTTACGTGGTTTTAGGGTTCCTTGAGATAGACGGAACCAAAACGGCGGGATTATGGTCAAATGACTCGAGAAAGGCTATTTGCATCTGCCTTTGAGGCACTCGCTACGCTCAAGATCCTGCAACCAGCTGCAATTACCGGGTAAGGCCAGTGCCACATTAAGGCTCATGGGCTAATCCGGCACTGGGTAAGGCCTAGTTCCTATAAATGTAATAACTCGTGACCCATTTCACGATGCTTAAAGTTACAATTTTACAAGTCTGGTAACACTGGTCCAAAGGCCAGTCATTTGGTCAATATTCTCTTCTTCTTTCTGCTTTGCCTTAAGGTTGACTGGTAGAGAATGCTTTATAGCTAATGCTCCGCCTCTCCACCGCCCGCCCCACACACGCCGCCACAGTCCGCCTTTTGTACCATAAGATATTCTTTTGTGCAATAAACATTAAAGTAAAATTTATAATATGAACTACACTCTAAAGTAATATTAAAAAACTAAATTAAAAATAAAATAGCCCCTGCGGCATTGTGCCGAAGATGCTGGCAGCATTACCTCGCTGAATAGCTAAAGATTAAATAAATAAATAATAAATATTTATTAATTTATATTTGGAGAACCAACAGCTATACACACTACACATTGATTATATAGATAAAATGCAAAAAGCCAATTACACCTATAGCATCAAAGTAAGTAAATATTTGAGATCACTATTACCTACATTGCCAATAACAATTTAGACTTGTAAAACTAACTACAGGGCGTGACTATGGACAAACGAGACGAGAGCAAAGCTATTTGCATCTCGAGCCTTTGAGGCGCTCGCTACGCTCAAGATTCTAATTTTGAATTTATGAATTTGTCATAGAATCTTTCGCTTGCTCGGGACTTATAGTACTCGCAACTTCGTTGTCTTGTTGCACAAATAACTAATACTGGCTCTGTGAGCTGTAGAATAGAACTCACTAATCTTTTTTTTTCGGTTGAGAAATGCGACGGCAGTGGAGAACATCCGGACAGACGACTGACATATGAAAGAATTCTTGCCCAACCTGAAACAGAGCTTCGTTCGCTTCGCTCGCTCGTTCAATTACGCACCTGGCTATAAAACGGCTATTACCACCCGTATACCACTTTCTGGCCAGGGGAGACTAAACATTTTACACTGATTACTGGCGGTAGTAAAAAGGGTTTTAACTTTGCCTCAGGCGTCCAATAGGTATTAGCGATCTGCCACATTCTTTGTTTAATCGCCCTAAGTGATTAATGTAGGACCTACATAGTTTGTGTCAGTGTCAAATTATATTCTATCGGCAACAGAGTTAGGCGTTATTAAGCAGGCATACGTCAGGTTCCCGGATCAAGTTCTATGATAAGGTTTTGGGACCTGAATTGGTACCGGTGAACCGGGGTTACTTTAGGAAAAAATGCGGCTACTTTGATCATTTAGAATGTAGTATAAAAGCAGAACTATTTGAAATTAAGAAGATTTAATCAAGTAAACAGCAAGATAGAATACTAATGTATTCACTGCCACAGTTCACCCACAGTTAAACACAATGATTTCGGAGAAAAACCAATTTGATCAATGTCGCCCCCCGAATCAAAGTATTCCACGGTACTGAGGTGTGCTTTTGAGTACTATAAACATCATCATCATCATATCAGCCGAAAGACGTCCACTGCTGGACATAGGCCTCACCCAAAGAGTGCCACAATGACCGGTCGTGCGCCACCCGCATCCAGCGGACTCCCGCATTGGAGGCTGCACTGGAGGATGTTTTCAAGACTGGACTGGGAAAGGCTAGGCATCATCATCTACTGCGAGTAGGTACAGTCACCAGCAATAACGTCTGCCACAACATAGCACGCATAAATATCTGACACGACTCTATGTCTAATGCCATATAATAAGGACGTGTCAGATATTTTTGCCGCCTTTGTTACGGCAGATATTGATGCCGGTGACTGTACATCAGTCACTGGTTTGCTGACGATTTAGTTTTTGCTGAGACCATGGAGGTCCTGAGTACGATGCTCGATGACCTCAGTAAAGCCTCCAAGCGAGTTGGTCTAAGGATTTTTTGAACATGACAACGAAGATCATTTCAAATGCCCATGTAGTACCAACTCCCAATAGGGGTGAAGACGGTAAATAAAATAATCAATAATGATGTATTTTCTTGAAAAAGGATTGAAAATGTAGTCAAATGGAGAAAAAAACAACGCAAGAGGTTAAATAATCACAAAGTTATAGGTGTCCAAAGTTTTAAGAGGGGGTAGGTATGTACTGTCCGTTTTCCGCAAAACGCGCCTTTATATGAAACGATTGTCATTTCACTCTTGACGATCGTGACGTAACGATCTGCTAGCGTTGTGTCTCTCTAACAAGCATCATTAAAATGGTTGTAGCCTTCTAATTTTTTGAGATATTTGAATGGGATTTTCGTCATACGGTATATTTTTTTTCTTTCTTTCTTTTGAAGTAATAATAATATTTGAGTCTACATCCCTATTACTACAATCATCATCATCATCATCATATTTTATAACCCTCTTTTGTAAACGACTGTTTGTTTCTTAAATAAATAAATAAATATCAGCCAAAATACGTACTAAAGTGGTCTTTTACAGTCTTACACAAGCTCTACACTCACAAATCTTGTATGTGTTGAAAAATGCATGTATGAGTGTATTAGTCTGGTCCACCCCGTTTCGGCACCGATTGGAAAAAAAAACTTGACAGCTAACACAATGGAAGACGAGACCGCATGCCGGGCACACATTGTATACAAAAACTGCGTAACAGCACGGTGTATAAATATTAATTTTGTAACTTAGATCCAGGGATTACGGTTCAATATTGTATGCATGTTTTTAGATTTAAAGTACAATTGTTGGAATCTTTTTAAATTTGTATCGAAACTCTAACCTTCACGGGTAGTTTTGATCGAGTCAGGTGGGTTTATACCTAAGTTTGATATTTGGTTGTTATACATTTCTTGTTCATTCCTTATTTTAGGCTTTAGTAGAGGCGTTGGAGTCAATAATTCCCACTCAGACGGGGTTTGATTTTTTCAATTCATTAATTTGTATTAATTTTAGAAAAAAAAAGACCGGGTTGCACTCCGGGAGTGCCGGCAGAAGTGAAAACTCAATAACATTGTAACAGTTTTTCGATCAGGTCACGTGACATCTTACGGTGTCACACTAAAAATGAATTTGACGCAAATTTATAAACAATTATCAATTATTTAGGCGGACGGGCCGCGGGCGCGTTGGGTGCGACGGGCCGGCTCGCCCGTCGGCGTCGGCAAACAGAATACCAATTTGTTTTTGCCATTGCCAAATATTTTATAAAGCTTTATCTCTTTAGGAATAACGTCCAAATTCGAACTATTCGAATTTGCAAGAACAGCAGACAGCGGCGGCGAACAAAATATCAATTTGTTTTTGCCGTTGGTAAATATTTTTCAAAGCTTTATCTCTTTAGGAATAACGTCCAAATTCGAACTATTCGAATTTGCTCAATAGCAGGCTCTGAAGGACGCTTTGACAAAATTACAAATTTATTTGCAGAATATGCTATTGCAAAAAGTTTATACTCTTACGAATAGCGTTCAGTTTTGAATGAAGTCGAATCGGCTAGCAGCAAAATATAAAAGTTAGTGACCTCCTTCACATCTGACGTCACAAAGATCTGTCGCGTATTTAACAATTTTTCCCCATCCCAAAAAGTGCTCAGCGCCGCTAAAGAAGTTTTCACTTCAAAAAGTGCGAACACGCGTTTTTATTGGTGATAAGAGTGACAACTGATAATATCTTAAAAAAACAAATAATACTTAATACCTATCTACTATTTGATTTTGGGTGCATTGACTCGGAATGACAAAAAGTGACGAAGATAGTCATACAACAAACAACTGAACAACTTTTCCCACGGGACCAACCACGAAATTGAAAAACAAGAGTTAACTGTAAGTTAACTGTGATTTAATTGATAGTTAATGTATGGAACGGCTGTTTTTTTGCGATGTACTAGTTGGTGTCACTTTTAGTAATTATATCAATAAGTTTCTTTCAAAAATTTCATTTTTGGTACAAGCTTTTATTGCCGACTCATTGAGACGATTCTAACGAACCCAAACTCAACGGGGTTACGTCGGTTAAGTACTGAATTCCTATGGCCACCTTCTCCTCTCGTCTCCTTCATCAGATCAGCTCGATGGTACCATAATATTGAATTGTCATCCAAACTATACTTATACCCAAAATTTAAGCTCAATCGGTCACCGGAAAGTGGGTCAAATTTAACTTGCAAGATTTGTCCCATACTAACATACTAACAGGGCAAGTTAATATAAAGCTTGTAATAAAAAGATACACAAAAAAAAACCCCGTCTGTTTGGGAATTAGTATCTACTTATATCTATTAGTTTATCTATTATTTTTCATATAACTCATCCTGAGGGGTCACGTAACTTTTCGAACAGCTACTAATAGAATCCTTACGCTTTTCTAGAAAAAAAAATGTATGATAACTATGTACTTAAACGTAGTATTTCGCGACCGAAACAACAATTTACCTGATTTTCCATACTAGTACGATTAGTACAAATATACAAATGTGACGTCACACTTGTATAGACACACAGTATGAAGCGTTTCGCGCTGCCGCCAGCGAGGTCAATCTTTACCTCAAATTTTTAGGTATTTATGTTCTTTAATGTTAGTTGCTCCCATACAAACATTTGTTCCTCTCCAAAAACTGGTTCGAATGACGTTACAAAAAAATCTTAGTCATCATCCCTATTGTCATTCCGATCTACATGACGTACGTACAATGCGTTACGTGATCGACCTGCTGTTCTACTTGGAGATACGTATCTGTGTTTAGGTACGCCCAAGTTAGAAATAATTTTGCTACCAAGTGTCACATAATGATTTTCTCACATTCTATGAGGAAAATTAAAATTAGGCGCCGTAGGTCCATGGCCTTCTCTCCCTCTCACTGAGCATAAGCGTGAGCGAGATGGAAGTGCGTGCTCGGAAGCGCGGATATCATGTTTTTTAATTTAAATTTTTTGGCCGTTTAAATAAAAAAAATGCAATCACTGATTTCCCTCGAACATATTGCCGATTTTTAGAAGCAATTTTAATATTAATAGCTTTTGTGCATAATTTCTTACGAATATTTTAAGTGTATTTTTGTGTATTTTAGACCTATGTTCGTGATTTTTTTCTATCGAGCGAAATTTGCTTAATCATGTTTCGAATCACTGATCTCGCTGCAAAAAAGCCTTAAGATTACTATTCGTATTTTTTTGAAACCATATTATTATAAACAGACGCATTAGATTGTTTCAAAACCTCTATTCGCTTAACTTCGCTGAACCTACGGTGCCTTAAACAGCCAATAGCAGGGAGAAAAGTACAACTTTGATCCCTCATTTGGAGGCAACAATTATTAATTTCTGAAAAGCAGGTGTGAAAAAAATGTTCTTCACTAGCTTACGGTGCCTACCCTTTTAGGTATACGGGCGTGAATTTATGTGCAGTCAACGTCAAATAAATGTATGCAATTGTTTGCCTTATCACAAGGTAACAAGGTGCGTAAACGTAATGTGTAAACATATCTGCGTGGTCGACTCAATGTAATTAAACTTTTTGAGTACTATTGTCTCGTCCAAAGTAATTTCCTATAGGTGTCGGTCAACACCTGTCGGTAATGAACGTAATTACGTATAATGCCTAATTAGGGACGCAGCGTTATGTACTGTTATTACGTGCGAAAATGGGTAATTAACAGTTAGGGGTTTCGAAGCGTGCTAAGTTACCGTTCGGTTCCGTAGGTCCGGCAGTAGATTAATTATGGTGGATTTACAGCGACCAGCCATTTTAGTCTTATCTTACCGATTTTAGACATGGCTAAAGATTTCACGTGGAAGGAAAATAGACAACTAGCTTCTGCCCGCGACTCCGTCCGCGTGGAACTCGATTATATCGTAGCTCCATACAAACTTTCATCCCCCATTTTAGGGAAGTGGGGGGGTTAGAAAGAGACAAAAAGTAGCCTATGTCACTCTCCATCCCTTCAACTATCTCCACTTAAAAAATCACGTCAATTCGTCGCTCCGTTTTGCCGTGAAAGACGGACAAACAAACGAACAAACACACACATACACATTCGCATTTATAATATTAGTATGGATTAGCTTCTGCCCGCGACTCCGTCCGCGTAGAACTCGTTTATATTGTAGTTCCATACAAACTTTAATCCCCATTTCACCCCCTTAGGGGATGATTTCCGGGATGAAAACTATCCTATGTCGATCCTCGGGACTTAATAAGTTAGTACTCGTACGGGACTCATAAAGTAACTTTTATTCTAATAAAAAGACAAACAAATGATTTGAGGAACGCTACTACCTATAACTAAAGTTGGTTTGACAGAGGGTGGTGTTGGTAATTTGCGGGGAGCAAATATACCTACAGGGTGTTTTTTTTAATGGTACCCATTTTTTTTCCAGGCATTAGCCATCATTTACTTATAGATTTCATTCATGAAAAAAAAACAACTGTTTTTTTTTTCAAAAATAATAATTCAAATTCATTTATTTACTTCAAGTAACTATGACTCATAAACAACACGACATACATACATACATACATTGACTAATAAATATAATACTTAATACATTATAATTGATAGGTACGTTAGATTAGATCGTTAAAACTGATAATGACAGTAGTGGTTACCGAGTCGAATGTAAAAAAAAAACAACTCAATATTTTAGTACCAAGGGATACCAAAAGAAAAAACACGTATAAGGATTAACATACTTCAATTTGAAGAATCATGAAAAAACCATTCTGTATATTACAGGAAAAAGAACCGTCGGTAACCAGCTCGATTGGTTGAAGACGTAAAAGACCGCAGGTCATTTCTTAATGAGACTACTTAGCACGGGACCGGGATAAGTGGTGTAGGTACTCGAAGAAAGGCTTTATGCTCAGCAGTGGGCGATTATAGGCTGATAATGATAATGATGATAAAATAAACATTACCTAGGTACTTAAGAATGCTTCATTCGCTTGGTGCAAACCCGCCAATACGAATAGACTGGCTCCACAGCGGCGCTACCACGAAAATCGAATCTCAAAGTTCGTGTACTTGCATCCCTGTCACTCGAGTTAGAGATATCCGAAGTGCGATAGAGATAGAGATATCCGAACTTCGACATTCGAAGTTCGTGGTTATAGCTCAGTTACGTGCTTCCTCGGCTCATTATACGACTTGTCCCACTAATAACCACACGCGCTTTATACCTCTAATTATACGTAATGCATGTGCATATCTTAGTTGAATGAAAACGTCGTGCTAATGGCGGCAGACGGGTATTTACTTGCCTAATGGGTTATCAAGAAGTGGAGAATGATTTATCATATTTTAACACGTTCGCGAAATACGAGGTTCTTGCGGTAATGCGGTATAAATAATAGTAAATGTAGTAAAAAGCTTCTGTAGGCCAGCGATAAGGCTCGCGACTTTTAATCAGAGAGGTATATAATTGCGTAACTTTTAGAACGAGCGTTCACCATCAGCCTGTGCTGCCCTCATAAGCCAAATAGCGGTATCTTAAAATGAAATGTCATTGTAAGTTATGTCATTAGACGTAGATTTTAAATTGCATGTTCCAATGACATTTAATTTTGAGATAACGCTATTTGGCTTAATGGGGGCTGTGTATTACTTCTCACTGCTGTAAATTCTTTGCACGTTTGTAAATGCCCGTAAACAATTAAATAGTTGTCTTAAGACTTCAAACAAGATTGACGACTTAATAGAGTAAAACAACAAACAAAATACAAAATGTAGGTAACACAACAGTCACGTGCCACAGTAGGATAACGGGCCAATCTTAAACACAATTAAACAAAACCAAAAACAACAAAGAAAAGAAAAACACAATCCACAAACACAATTAGCAACGCCGTAAACAAATTCTCTATGCCCAGGTGACAAGAGACAATTCCTTACCTTTTCTGCTTGTCAAATAGAATGTCAACATTTTAACAAACTTATGAAATGCCGCTGGTGAAATTTGGAAATAACGCTTCCTAATACGATTTGTTGAACGACCCGTAGACGCTAGCGCTACAATTGACAGCAATACTAACTTTGCAGTCGTTGAAAAAAACAAACGTCAATATTTTGGCGTGATTTGAAACGCAGTCGGGAGTATACTTTAAAAAACTGCGTCAAGCTAAAATAAACTTTACCTGATTGCTTTAAAGTGTATTTTTGATAGAAATGTCTGAAGTAAAACTCGGATGCCAAATACGTTACGCTCAAAACTAATGAATTCGATTTGACTCTGTATTGAAATTTTCCTGGAAACTTTACCTGTGCAACTTTAAATTTACATTCTTTAACCGTTTTATTTTGTTAAGTGTAAGGTCGAGATTGTTAATTTTTATTTCTTTCAACTTTGCGCCGACCGTGCATTTTTGTGGCAAATTGATTATCAGGTGTTGGCGTTCCTTTTTCGAAAATTGTGACTTATTTCCCGCCTTTTGTGCTCTATGGTCAACAATGTTTTTAACTCCCGCGTCATGTGGCCAGTATGAAATCGTTTAACCATAAACATTCGCTTGTTACTTTTAAAGGTATTTTGGTGTGATTTATTTTCTGTGTACAAATATGATACGCTGTAGGCAATTTACTTACTTTGTTGAGCCCAACAATATTTTAGGAGAATTTGTGTGTGTGTGTGTGTGTAATCTTGTAGATTAACAAATCTTTTGTACAGCTAGATTTTGATCTCATCAGGATCATCCTCCTAGACCTTTTTGGGATTAGACCGGTTTCCTCACGATGTTTTCCTTCACAAAATGGCTACTGTCAAATGATATTTCATATTCGTACCTACATGAGTTTTTCGATAAACCCTGAGCCAGGTTTCGACACAGAGAGTGACTTAAAACGTGGTTAGGTTAAATGACTTAAATAAAATAAATAAATAAATAAAATTAATATTAGGGGATAATCTTACACAAATCAACCTAGTCCCATAGTAAGCTCAATTAGGCTTGTGTTACGGGTACTAGACGACGATATATTTAATAGATAGAAATACTTAAATACATAGAAAACATCCATGACTCAGAAACAAATATGCTCATCACACAAATATTTGTCCTTACCGGGATTCGAACCCAGGACCTTCAGCTTCGTAGGCAGCGTCACTATCCACTAGACTAACCGGTCGTCTTATTTAGAAAGTATTCGATATATTTTTACTTACTTCGATGTATAGACACAATGTAAGGTGGTCATCAGTGTAATTTGCATGCTGTGCGCGGAGAACTTAAAGAGATGAGACTTGTAATATATTTTAAGGTAACATCTGTTGTAAGGTTCACATTTGTAAATAAATGATTATTATTAGATACAATATGTAGGTACGCATAACGAACACGAATATTCATTCCACAGGCTCCACAGCCCAGCCTTATAGTCGTTTCTATGTACTTAACCCTTAAATGCATAATGATGTATATATGCATCGTATATTGTATATGTTTTTTTAAATACTATGATTTTTTTCTTTATTTTTCCCTCAATCTATACAACATGACACATCTATTTCAATTTATTAAAAAGTTATACAAAAAATCATGCATTTAAGGGTTAATTCTATATTCTATGTTACTCACATACTGTACGATAAATTCTATTCCAATTTAAGGTATCAAACGTAAGATATGTGATTGGAATTTGGAACGTAAGGTACCTATCAAACATGGACGTTTGTTTACCTTACCTATACAAGTGACGATCGATTTTTCATGGGACGCTTGACTCTCCATACATATGTAGTTTTGTTCTCATTTTAAAACGACATGCTATAGTAACATGGAACTTTGTTCTCACAATGGGATTGGGAAATTAAAATAGAAAAGAAAATAGAGCGAGTAGGACGTTTTTCATACAGTCTAAAATCACTTTTTTTTTTGTCATATTAAAAGCAACAGAAAGTAGTTTCCGACCTAGATAAGGCTGATCCCATCTACCTAGATATTATTAATTTATTTAGATATACAATTTAACAGCATTACAGCATATGCCAAGGCGCTGGTAAACTTGAACTTTTTAACATACATAATACACAATTGGTAGAGTTTTGACTCGTAAAAGTGCCATTACGGCCTACTTGCAGAATAAAATTCATAAGAAACAAGTTATAAGTATCAAATGATATTTAAAAATGAATCTCCCAGAATCTTTTAAAAGGGAGAGGAGGGGGGAGAAGTTTAGGTACGCCACTTGTAAATCGCTATGGCTTATCGCCAAAAGTTTCATGCTATTCCAGAAGGTATGCAGTTTTAAAATGAGAACCTACGAGACTCCGTATTTCGACTTGAGTCGACTGTCCTGGCGACCCTAAACGCTATTTTTTTTTTTTTTTTTTTAACTTTAGAAATCTTTCTGATTTTAATTATTCATTCGTTTTAACACTCAAGTTAGGTATGACACCAATAGAGATATCCGGTGGACCCCAAACTAGGCTGAGCCTGTATCTCGGGGCCCAGAGTGGTAATCAGTGTAATCACGTAACGTTTCGAACGCACGTTAGGACAATTTAACTGTCGATTTTCCATATAAAAACTGTCATTTGGATCTAAGTACAATGCGTTTCGTGATCGACCTGCTGGTGTGCAAATATGTGAAACTTTGGTAGATGAACATAAAAACATTTTAACAAGAAGAATTAATAATTACAATAGGATCATTTCGCCGGTTAGCGACCACCTAATTTCATGTGCCGATGGGCGACCACTTAAGCTGAGTTGGTGAACTGAAAGGATATTTTCTCGGTTTTTTAGTAGATTTCTATTCTAAAACAACAACAAAATGCATGTACAAGTAATTGTCTCAATAGGGTGTGTAGAATTGATGTTACCTTCAATAGAAAAAACCTTCTCCTTCAGGTGGTCGCTAACCGAAGGTGGTCGCGTAACCAGCGAAATGACCCTACCTACGAAGCAACAAGACAAGTGGAGCCACGGTGAATGTATGAGTGTGTGTGTGTATGCTATTAAAAGATACTTTCTCAAATTAGGACCCGCAATCAATATAGTTAACAACTTTAAGCCAATAAATTTTATGCAACGTCAAAATTATCCACTAAAAGTTGAGGAATAGCGGTTTTTAACCGTTTAATGGGTATTTTTAACAGTTTAATAAAGTTAATTAAATTAATTAACAACACAATTAAAGGTGTGACTAATTACATGACCAGTTTTATGGGTGAAGTCAAGACTGTCGTAATAAAATGGCGGATGATGGCTGAACTTTAATTATACGCGCGCCGGAAATCTCATCTCTAGATTTAGTAATATCTACTTCGATACCCATGTAGGTGCCTATAGGTGGTAAAGTTTCTTCTTACATTTTACGGTGTATTTTGTTGTAGCCAGAGTTATATTTGATTCAAAACAAGCTGTACCTACTTCGTAAATGTTTCACGGGTCGCACTCACTGAATAAGCAATGACGCGTAATTTCGGTGTCCGAGAGGCAGCCGGATGGCTTGCATGTATCTGAGCTTCCGAAGTGTTGTCGAACCGCCCTGTGCAACCCAAATTGAGCCAACTGGGGCGGCCGTTTGAAACAGCGCTTGCCTGAAAGTGTGTACGCTGTTTATAAAATGAAATGCTGGTCTAAATCGAATACCTGGCGACATTTTTTTCACCCCCCCCCACAAATTCCCTTACAGTCCAAGTTGGCTTAGTTTGGGTGGCACAGGGCAGTTCCACAACGCTTCCGGAGCTCAGATACTGCAAGCTATCCGGTTGCCTCTCGCCTCGGACATCGAGATTACGCGTCATTGCTTTAACTATCACGCGACGGCGCGCGAGCTTTCTCGATTTTTCTCGCACTATCCGTCTCTCTCTTATTAGAACACTGTCGCGGCCGTCTCATGATAGACGTGCAGGGTTCTCATGAAGCTCGACACAAGTTGTCTCCCCATACAAACATTACACGCGTAGACTGTTGATTGTAGTTTGGCTATAATTTTAAATCAACGTGTTGGAATTACATGAAACCTTGTACTCAAGGGGTTCCGCCATTACCGCGATATCTATAGTTCAGAAAATAGTGTAGAAAAAAATCTTAGAAATAGTATTTTATGCAATCGTTTTATAATGTACTAGCGACCCGCCCCGGCTTCGCACGGGTACAATATTATACATATAAACCTTCCTCTTGAATCATTTATCTGTATCTATTAAAAAAAACCGCATCAAAATCCGTTGCGTAGTTTTAAAAATCTAAACATACATAGGGACATATAGCGGGAAGCGACTATGTTTTATACTATGTAGTGATGCTTTTTCAGTCGAGTACCACGTTTAGGCCACGAAGCTTGTTGAGTGGCCTAATTAAGGTACGAGACTTAAAAAGCCAATTATATAACTATTGTATACAATACTTTTACTACGAGTCAACGGAAATAATAATTTATTAAACAAACTTGGTATCTATTGAAAATCGCCCTGCTGAACCGAAGAAGTGCAGCCAACCGCTTTTTTTTAAAACGCGTTGATGTCTGATTCTGTAAGTCGAGCCTTGTCATTGGTCAAAATTCATTTTAGTTCTGCGTACAATTGAATAATAATTATTTCGATTGTCCATGGAGCATAAACTTTTGCATCAGAATAAAAGTATTCATATTCGTTATGGTTTGCGAGGTTCTAATTTAAAGATTACAGTCGACGAGTATAAAAAAAAGTTAAGTGTGAAATACTTTTTCAGGCTCTATTTTCATTAATTATATTTTCTAGCAACATAAACTAGTTTCCAACCTAAATATCCTGTTGTGTATACAAACTATCACGTTAGGCCAGCATGTGGTTTTAAAATGAGAACGAAACTACGTTTGTATAAAGAGTCCAGATTCCTGGGGACTCTTAATAGAGCCACTCGTCTTCGACGTGATATTTTGGTCAATACCTAGTTCAAGGTTGTAGATTATGAGTGATATTGCTAAATACTCTACTTTTCATTTCGATTACGAGGAAACTAAACGAGAAACAAATACCCAAAATAAAATCTGAATCAGTTTGATCTTAATACTATAAGGCTAAACATACGCACTGACAGCACTGGCTTGCTGAGCGAGTACCGAAGTGAAACGTACATTCTATAATGTTCTTAACCGGCAGCACTGCACACGCTAGTCACCTAGCGTTGCAGGGCAACCGGTTAAGAATATTAAAACCCATTATAAAATCCATTTTACACGCATAATGTTGAATATCCGCTAGAGGTGTGTGAAGCTATGTTTGATTTATTTGGCATGGCTGTCGAAATATGTGAAATAACATTTACATTATGGCAAGAAAATTTAGCTTAATGAATGCTGCTCCTTCGTCGCAGCGTAAACGCCACATATTCATGATTTGGAGAGGCTGGCCGCGTCTGAGGGGTAACTGGCAAGTACGACAGAGACGGAGATACACGAACGAAGTTCGTTTTCGTTTCGTGGTAGGCCCTCTGGACGCCAGTGAGCAGTGGGGTGACAAGCGGCAGGACATACAATAGGGGTGAAAACTTAAAATGTATTATTACCCTAAAAGAAAGAAGGCAAAAAATATGCCTGGAGTGGGAAAACCCATTCAGGTATCTCAAAAAAATACTTAGCTACAACCGTTCTAATATTGCTTGTTAGAGAGGGAAAACGCTCGCAGTTAGTGACGTCACTATCTGGTGGTAGTATATGACAATCGTTTCATATGAAGGTGCGTTTTGCGGAAAAGGGACAGAAGTTATTATTATTATTATTCTGGTAGTGGCTTCCGGACTAGAGAGCCCTTATATCACTGCGACCATCGCTGATCTATTGTGATCGCCACTTACTACAATTCTTGGTCAAGTCCTGCAAACTCGAAGAATTGCAGGATACTGTTGATCTCAAGAAATTTAATCTCCTCCGGGCACATGATGTGTTTTCCCAGAAAGGAGTTACGGCTGCGCATAAGGCAGGGGCACTCAGTTAGGATGTGTGTAGGCGTCTCTTCCGCGTCAAGGCAGAGTCTGCACTGCCTTGTGTCACACAGACCTAACGTTTGCATGTGCTTATTTAGGCGACAATGCCCTGTAAGCACCCTTACCAACATGCGTAGACGGTTCCTGCTTAGCGCCAAGGCATCGGAGGACGCCTTTTTGCTAAAGGCTCTAATAAGCGCCTTGGAATGTTTCAGTCCTGGTAAAGCTCTCCAGGCTTGGATACTTTTGTAGAAACAATAGGTCTTTAGAGTGAGCTTGGTTAGACTTTTGGGGATGCCACAGAACGGCTCTGGTCCGCAGTGCGTCCCCTTCGCCCCCGCTCGTGCAAGCTCATCGGCCTTCTCGTTTCCCTTGATACCTGCATGCCCTGGGACCCAACGTAATATAACCTTGTTTTTTGTGCCCAGGTCATTCAATAAATCCCGGCAGTTCTTGACCAGCCTCGACGTTGTGACGTTAGAGGTTAGGGCCAAGAGAGCCGCCTGGCTATCCGAATGGATATAAATAGTACGATTGAGGGAGGTGCTTTGCAGATTGGCTGCCGCACATTCTAGAATGGCGTACACCTCTGCCTGGAATATAGAGGTATGCTTACCCAGGTTCATGCTGATCGATGCCCTGGGTGCTTCTCCGTATATTCCGCAGCCTACCTCCGATCCGGATTTGGAGCCATCAGTGTACCACTTTAGGCTGCCTGGTTTCCAATTTATGAGGCCGTTTAACCAGTCCTCTCTCCTGAGGAGTTCCACTGAGTAGTTAGTCTGTGTACAAAGTTTTGGGGGCATTGTGTCTAGAGGCATCCCTAAAACAGGAATATCGTAAACTGAGTCCTTGAGTGTTCTCAAGGCTGAGGATAGCCAGTCTCCTCTCCTTGATGCCGCTATTCTGAGCATGCTGGACCTCGCCTCCTTTTCCAAATGGAGGTTCAGGGGCGGAAGGTTCAGCACGGCTTCGAGGGCAGCTGTTGGAGAGGTTGACATGGCTCCAGTAACGATAATGCAAGCCGTCCGTTGCAGACTGCTGAGCTTTGCTATTGTTGTTTTCTGTGTCGTTTTCCTATACCAGGCCACAGAGGCATAAGACACCATCGGCCTCACAATGGACGTGTATAGCCACAGGGCAATTCTGGGTTTTAGACCCCATCTGTTACCCGCTAAGCGACAGCAGATTGAGAGGGCTACTTTAGCCTTCTGTAAAATACTGTTAACGTGCGGATTCCAGGTCAATTTCTGGTCGAGTGTAACGCCCAGATACTTGACTTCGGAAGAGAGCGGGATTGTTTTGCCGTTCATAGACAGAGGTCTCAGACTGTCGAGTTTCCTCTTGTTTGTGAACGGCACAACAACCGTCTTGTCAGCATTAACAGATAATTCGTTTTCCCTGCACCACGTGTTAATTGTGTCTAGGGCTCTCTGCATTTGGTACGATAGTGTACTTTGGCAGTTTCCCCGCACCGTCACCACAAGGTCGTCTGCGTAACCCTGGGTGTCGATGCGTAGTTCCGCCATTTTGTGCAGAAGTTCGTCCACTGCAAGGGTCCATAGCAGAGGGGAGAGTACCCCCCCCTGTGGGCAGCCTCTGGCAGTGGTTACGTCACGAGTGGTATTGAGCAATTCTAGCTTAGCCACTCTGTTTGAGAGCATGCTTTGCACCCAGCGCACCGTTGTAGGGTCCACTCCCTTTGACCGGAGTCCCCCCACTAGTGTTCTGATGGGTGTATTGTCAAAAGCACCCTCAATATCCAGGAAGGCTGATAGAGCTATCTCCTTATCCTCCAGCGCCTTTTCCACCCTGTCAACAAGCTCAAGCAGAGCGGTCTCTGTAGATCTGCCGCTCCGATAGGCGTGCTGACTGTCATGGATAGGCTTGTTTCCGAGGCAGCTCTCCCTGATGTACTTGTCCAGAACCTTTTCCATGGTCTTCAACAAGAACGATGAAAGGCTGATGGGTCTGAAGGACTTGGCCTGGGCATAGTCCTTCTTACCCGCCTTTGGAATGAATAGGATTTTCACCTTGTTCCACATTTCAGGTAAGGATCCCCAGGCGTAACTCGCCCTGAAAATTTTTACCAGATGAGGGATAAGGACGTCAGCTGCACGTTGCAGTAGCACCGGGCTTATTCCGTCCAGTCCCGCCGTCTTGTACGGCTTGAACGACTCTATGGCCCATCTCACTATCCCCGGTCTGATGACCAAGGCGGCTTGCCTCCAGTCCTCCGATCGGGGCCTGTGCATGCCGTATTCGGCGCTAGGTCCCCTAATCTCGGTAGACCCCGGGAAGTGAGTATTGGCCAATAGTTCCAAGGTCTCCGATTCGTTGGTTGTGAAGGTTCCATCCTGCCTTCTTAGGAGGCCAATCTGATTAGGCTTTGCTTTAGAGAGTAGTCTATGGAGTCTTGCTCCTTGAGGCGTATTGTTTACTTCCTCACAGAACTTCCTCCACGACGCTCTCTTGGCTTTCCTAATCTGTTTGCTATATTCATTTAGGGCCCTGCGATAAATCTCCCACTCATTTGTTCTTTTGGCCCTGTTGAATAGCTTTCTCGTCTTGTCCCTTAGCTTTTTGAGCTTGGAGTTCCACCATGGGACCAGACGCTTTGTGGTTTTAGCCTTGGGGGGGCAGTTTTCCTCATAGGCACGTACAATACCTTTTGAGACCACTTCCACCGCAAGTTCCAGTCCTTCTCGTGTTCTTACGCTTTTGGCTGCCATGTCCAGGGTCCGTTCAAGGGCGCTTCTGTACCCCGCCCAGTCGGTCCTCCTGGGGTCCCTGAAAATAACTGTTTGAACACTGAGAGAAAATGTTAAGTTAAAACAGATGTGTCTGTGATCTGACAAAGATTCCACCCCACTTACATTCCAGTTTTCAATGTGCCTGGCAAGGTGGGGAGTGGCAAAGGTTATATCTAAAACTTCCTTCCTGGCCCTAGTGACAAAGGTCGGTTCGCAGCCTAGGTTTAGGGTTTGGAGGCCGTTAATTAGTAGAAAGTCATGTAGTAACTCACCTCTATCGTTGATGTCGGTGCTCCCCCAGCTTGTATGGTGGGCGTTAGCGTCACATCCCACCAGTAGCTCTGCGTTGTGTCTGCGGGCGTAGTCCACCACTGCATCGAGGTCCGCGGAGGGGTTCACCTTATCTCCGGGCAGGTAGGCCGAGCACATTATTACTCTTTGACCCTTCCAGCCCTTCAGATTTACATACGCTGCAACCAGATCATCCGTACACAGCTCTGGAACAGGTAAAAAGTCAATGTTTCTGTTGAAAGCAATGCATGCCCTAGGCCTGATTCCATCGGTGTAATACAGCGTTTTACCCACCGAGTTTAGTCCTAGTATGGTTGAGTTTCGCACCCAAGGCTCTTGTATTAGGGCGAGGTCAGCGTCAGTTGCAAGGCGACTCTCCACCACTGCTGTCGCTGCGGCAGCGTGGTGGATGTTCGCCTGCAGTATCCTCGCGGGTGCTGAGAGGGCCGCCATTTATTTGGCCCTCTTGGTGAACTGCCGGGCACTACCCCTACTCCTAGCTGCTGGTTGACCTCTCCCTCGGGAGGTGCCAGCTGCTGGGGTGGAGTGTACATCCCGGCTGTTCATCGCGCCCCTCGCCGCCCCTCTGTGCGTCCCAACGGGTCGCGTCCTGCCACCACGGCCTCGAGTGCCATGGGGTGTGGAGTCGCGACTGTCGGGCGCACTTGTGCTAGGGCCTGCTTCCGCGGGGGGCTGTAAATGCGTTGCAGTCGTTGGGGGAGCATTTGGCCCACCCCTCAGCCTGAACGCCACTTTCCTGAAGCCTATGGTGACTTCGCACCCACAGGCTCTCAGGGCTTCTGCGGATGGCTCGTCCAGGGCAAAGGTAACCACCTTTCCGCCCTGCTCCGCCTTCTCGCCAAGCACCCGCCATAGCTCCGTATTCAGGCCCGGGTTCTGGATCCTGATTAGGGAGAGAGCGTCCGTAATGGAGGACACATCGGCGTCGGAGATGAAGGTGATGGCCGTGGCTGGTTTGGGCAGTTCTCCTTCCGGTATCACCGAAAGGGTCGCCTCCGGCCACGGCTTCAGCTTCGGGATTGCCCCCACAAGCCAGTCCAGACTTGCCTGGTCCGCACAGGTGACCAGGATCCAACCCGTCTTGTGGAGGAAGCCCAGAAACTTCGGTCCGTCACCCCTCGCATCCTTCCATTCCCCTATGAGAACGGTGCCGAGCTGGAGACGAACCATCTTCATCTGCTCCTCACTCATGGGTTCCGAATTCCGGATCCCCACTCGTGTGGAGCCCGCAACCTCCTTGAAACTGGGGGGCCTACGTTCCCCCTCATCTCCGGTGGTAAGCTTCACGGTCTTCTTTGCGTGCCCTTGTGGAGATTCGTCCTCCGATCGACCCCTTTTAAGAGGGGCGTTTACTGGGGCCGGTTTCTCCACGGGCATCTTTGACCTTTGACAGAAGTTATACAAGAACGGCTTCTTTGTTAAAATACTCGTATAGCTTATTGAGAAAGCTGTCAGATAAAAAAATTAAGATGGATTCTACTGTAGTCCTTGCAGACGCTGTATTACATTTCAATACAATGTCATGGAATAGTTATTTACGATACAAGTGCCAAAAATAGGATATTCGCAACGAGTGGTGATAAATTAAAACACGACCGAAGGGAGTGTTTTAAATCGACACGAGTTGCGAATTACTTATTCGCACGTGTATCGTACAACGTTTTACTGTACATAAAGGCTCTTTAAAGTTTCGACTTATGCACGGAAAGTAGCACCATATGTACTGTAAAATATATTATAATCATATCAATGAAGTGTGCGTATCATTGAAGAAGTCACCAACCCCATACTTAAGAGGGAAGTATAGCTAGCATCTCGCGAACCCAGAGCTACACTACATCCCCATATGTGGTGGAGGTGCGGGCACATATACGCTCGAAAATTAAAAAAAAAAAATTGTCTAGTTTATTTTTGAGGCTATCACTGAAAACCAGCGTCACGGCCCCCGTGACAACATGCCGAGTGAGGATTTAGCACAAAATATATGTCCGTGTTTTGACTGCTAAATAAATTAATTCTTATTCTTAAAAACATGAACCCTGAGGCAGTCCCGTAATAAAATAACACCACTTCTTGCTCAGAACGTATTGGTGTCATGTTCCTAATGGTGAGTAGGTAAGTATAAAGGTTGCCAGAGCTCCCGAGGAGCGCTGTGATGATAGGGATCTTCATTTGTATCTAGCTGTCAACAGTATTTAAACAGTAAAACGTCTGCTCGACGGTCGCCAACAAGTTCTCCGACCGAGCGACCTTGGTACGGACCAACCGTGTGCGTATGTAATTTCGCTGTAAACAACTGTCTATACGGTCGGTTCGCACCAAGGTCACTCGGTCGGAGGGGCTTGTCGACCGTCTAGCACGTTTAGGCTTCTCACAGACTGGCGCGGGCTGGCCGTGGCGGCCAAAGAGAATATTGAATATATATAGTATAGAGTTGTCAGTCAACATTATTGCTAGTAGAGCCATCTAGACTTGCGGGAATAACATACACCCTCCGATTTGACATCACACATACATTGGCATGAGTATAATTGCATTTCACGCATACATACGTATATTTGTGGGATGGATGTAGGAAGAATTCGATTCTCAGGGAATTAGAAATCCATCAATTTGAAACACTACCAGAGTAGTTTTGTGTAATTATTGCTCACTCTGCTAATTGTCCAAAGTTGATGGATTTCATTGTAAAAAAAGTTTTAATAAAAGATTGGAATATAATTCAAAAATCAAATATTTATTTTGCAAGTACCTAGGACTCACGGGCTTTTTAACATGTCAGAGCATACTAACAAAATCCACTTACAATGGTAGCATTAAGTGATATCAGTACAGCCAACATCATACAGTTAGTAGCAGTCAGAGTAGCCAAATACATCGTAACACACCCTTATTCTTACATTAACAAAGACGTGTACCGAAATTGTTGGCCTGCTTAACATGTTGCCTGTCCAATGTCCATATATCCATGGACAGGAAACGTGTTAAAATTCACCCACGTATTGCAAAGAACTCAGGCATACACACTAAAATAAAGATTATGCCCATTCAAAAAGTTCATTTTATACAAAGGTGAAGGAATTTTTGAAATAGGATAAGCGGTTCCGGAGATTACTTACATACTTACTAACTCCCTACGGAGCGGGCGCCCGCTAGGCGGGTTCCTGGCAGCAAGTGCGTTAAGGGATCATTTCCGGGATGTCTAGACCTTGTCTCAGGGTCTCAAACTATATAGTTGCATGATTGGTTTAAGCGTGCAAAAGTAATAGACAGACATACGGACAGTTACTTTCGTATTTATACAATACAATGCAAATACACTTTTTGCACACCTCTAAAAATAACACGGTACAGAAAATAAAGCTTAAAAAAACTAGAGGTAAACTTCACCAAGGATTTTATAATATTAGTAAAGTATTAGGACCTTCAGAATCGACACAGCCGTGCATTAGCTAGCCTCTTATAATAACAGCGCGGCTAACACAAGACGGCGAGCGAGCTCTCTCGATTTTTCGCGCACTATAAGTCTCTTTTTAAGTTTTCTAATAAGAGAGAGACGGATAGTACGAGAAAGATCGAGAGAGCTCACGCGCCGTCTTGTGATAGCCGTGCAGGATAATCAACTGTGCAAGTACGCATACTTACCGATTTCACCCTGTAAATATAATTATTATTGATGTCCGCCTCTTACACCTATCCTCTTAAGCCATGTCTTGTACTATATCTGAGTTATCGTAATCAGTCCGCTAACCACTTAATATTTTGTTAATGTCTCTGCACCATTTTGCCCAAAATAGTCGACCAGTTAAATCAAAATATGTAATCAGTTCTTTCGTTCTTTCTTCACGACATTGATATCTACCTATACTATAATGTACAGTAAAGTTTTTATGTATTTTTTTTATTATTCATACTAGCTTTCCTACTTTATAATGTACCTACGTCACAACATCTTGTATGTCTGAAAACAGACTAATAAAATTGTTACACTTTTATTTATGTAGGTATAGTTTTTGCACTGATAAATTATATTCTTTCTTTCTTTCTTTCTTTCTTTCTGATGGGTAAGTCCAACATTTCTTATTTTTTAAATGTTCTTCAATACATCGTCCTAATCCGCTGTACCTTCACATTCCTTCGGTAGTATTCCTTTCTCTGAAAATAAGATAAATATGTGTCAGGTGCCGATGAATATACGAAAAAAAGTATGTTAAGCAAGAATCTTGCTGTTTATTGCCTACATAAGGTGCATTGGGGTAATCTCGAAAATGCAGGAGTTAAGTCGAAAGTCAGAAATATCTACTAAACTAAAAGCATTTAAACTCTGGAAACGCCTGCCAAGATACATATTCCTATCCTACAGCACACCAGACTGCGTTTTCTTATTATTTTATTCTAAACAGTGAATGAACAAACAAAAATAGAATGAAAAATCTTGAATAATTATATTAGTTATAGGTACTTACAAGTTTACCGCAATTGGGCACGCAACACTTTTTTTCATTGCCCGAAGACATATCCTAGATTCCATGCCACAAGCTACTTCAAGTCCGGTAAGATAAGCAGGGGTTCCAAAGAGTAAATCAGGTTCGACGTAGTCAAGTATGATAAAGCAGGGGGTCGAAAGCGGGGTAGATTCGTCGATCTTAGTAGTCCGGTAAGATAAAACAGGGGGTCCAATGAGTGTAGGGGTTTCGTCAAAGCCCAGAAACAGCAAAAGTCGTTGATGAAAACACAATTCAAATCGCATTCACGTATATAACAAAAGTCACGGAGTGAAAGAATTTCAAATGCCGCGGCTGACATATGTCATCTTTCCGTTTCGTTTTAAAAAAAGCTGTTGAGAAAACTCATGTCGGAATAATAGATTTCTGTCCTTTTAAATTGAAACACGATTGAAAAGTAATGCTCTTTTTGCATTTTTCATATATTCGTTTAGCAGCGTAGGCAGTGAAATTATCATATAAATAATTGTACAATAATAAAGCTGCGTGAAAATAATCGCACAGTTCTTTATTAATGAATGTTGCTAGAACAAAAAAAAGAAAATTTAAACAGCTAGTGCTGGCGCACGCGACCGGACCTGTGGTCGCTTCCCGTCATCCGACGGGTGCCGATGGGCTTGCGCCTGCCCTAAGTACTAAATTTAATTTAGCGACATCTATAGTCGCAGGAACCAATATCATCCGACTCAAAGAAAAGAAACAAAAGAAAAGCTATTTTACACAATGTTCTAAAGTGAAAACACCGGTGGCGGCGGTCAATTTAATAGTAAACTTGTCATTAGCTGTCGTTATGTTTTTGTAAGCGTTTATGTATCTCTATTTCGATTATATGTATATATTTGAAGGGAACAAAGTGAAAATATTGTAAATTAAATATGAAAATAAAAGATAATTGTAAATTATTTTTAAATTAATTTAGTAGACTCGCATCCCTTGATACCCTGTATACCCTTTCTTGTTGTGCATTTGTTTTAAATTATCATACCTGATCAGACGCACCTAGAAAACTTACCGTGCACATTATTATTTAATTCAGAAAAAAAATTAGTTCCAGACCGTAGGTATTTTTTTATTTATAATTAGGTACTACCTTCAATTTTCAGTTTACGCTAAATGTTAATTTTGGTGTTAATGAAACAGGAAAACCTAGTTAATTGCAATTCGAAACTTAGTAACGTTGCGTCTTTCAGTAACAGGTCAAATTACATGGCGACCTGAAGGTGAAAAACCCATAAAACTCCTTTATCGAAACATAACAATTTAATTCCAATAACCAATCTAAATCAATATGTAGGTGTTGCAAAACAAAATGGGAACCATTTTTAAATTGCAATAAAACCAACATCAATCAAAATTTAACGATTAAACATGTTTCAGTAGCCGTATCGGCTAGAGTTGTAAAACGAATTAAAATATGGCACAAAATGGCGTCCAACACCACAAACCTTTAATTATTCGAGAAATCCGAGCGGACCACACACGTAGCTCATTTGAACCTGAATCATAACAATAATTGTATTCACCGCTTATAATTTTGCGCGCGCGGACGAAAAAAAGCAATATTAAAACATAACCTTACCTTATTAATGTGTCAACAGCTCAATTTATGACGAGAAATGGCTGGCTACGCCCTAAGCGCGGGAAATCCTGGCCAATCGCGCGCCACCCCTTCTAACCGAGCCGCATCAACCGAGCTATATCTATCTCTGTTTACCATATGATAACCAGTTTATAAAGAGCTCGCATCACATGGATCTCTTTCTAATTTAAGCACCGTTGGGGTTCTTTATATGCTGGACTGTTTCAAAGTTCGAAATTTGAAATTCGTGTACGACTAACCATGCTGCCGTTAACGCGGACTGTATCATTGTAGACTGTATGTCAACGGATTAAGGTTGATAATGTTCGATAGAGAAGTTGGTGCACTGAACTTTTTTCTCAGGTTAATGAGTGCTAGCCTGGATGACATTATTTATTTATGCCCGGCCACAGAGCACGCTTTATTTTTTTATTTCCGAGCCGTGATTATACGCGTTTCATGTGATTGCGGATTGGTATTTATTTGTTTTTATTTTATGCAACTGACGGTTTTAGTTGTCGAGGTTGGCTGCGGCTTCATTTGAGAGACAATTCTTGGAATGTTTTTAAATGGTTGATCTTATTTAATTTGCCTTTAGCACCTGACTATTTTAGAAACATATTTATATGAATCATGAGGTAGGTACATTTCGGACCTAAGTGAACTTATGAAGATAGTTGATAAATGTGTTTAGGTATCTAAGTACTTTTTTTTAATTTGCTAAACGGAAATGCCCCATATTTACCAATTTTTCATACCTTTAGATGAAAAACCTTTTCAACAGACCAGTTGAAATGTCATCTTTCATAGGCTATAAGGCGTAAAAAACACCACTCACTTTTACTGTATTTTCTATCTTGATTTTTTTGTTCTGTCTCTATTTAGACATACTAAAGTCGAAGTTAAGTAGGTATTATAAAATTAACACATTGTGGACAACGAGAGGCGGGCGTACACAATGAGTATGGGCGTCTGTTTATTTATTTATTCATTATTCAAAATAAACTGTTGACGTTGTGTTCTAGCACCTATTGTTTGTTTTTTCTTTTTTTAGTGGCTCGGCTTCAACCCCCTTTAGACAGACATTGTTTTGAGCCGACATACGCGTTACGTCGCTGAAATTGACGCCAAGGGCACTATTGTCGTGCCTCAAAATGTGATGAAGATTTGAATTGGATTGTTAACTTGCTTTTCACACGTAGTTACTCAAGAGAGAGTGAGAACGTCGTTAAATTGAAATAGGTATAATTATAATTCGATTACAAGTAATTATAACGTGCGAAATTCAGCTTCTCGAAAACGTTAACTTATTATTTTGCTTATCTTTACTTTAAGGCGACTATAAAGAATTTTAGTTACATTTCCTTAATTCTAGCCCATCTACCCAGCACTCAAGGCCGTGGCATCTCCCTCCTTTTCTGAAAAAAAATAAAAAGAAGAAAGAGACAGCAGATTTTATAATATGAATGGTTCAGAGCTTATATTTGAATTAGGTATTCATTCCATGAAAAATCTCGTTTTATCACTGGGTATCACTAGGTAGGTAGGTATGTAAGTAGGTACGTTACATAATCTTTTTTTTTTTTTTGTTTTCAAATAACGTTCTTGCGTTGTAACCAGGTAGGTAAAATGGTAAACCAAAAGTAAGAATTAACAAACGAACAAAAAAAAAAAAATACATTCATAATGTTTGTACCTATAACGCTGCATTGTTTTTAGTTAAGCCAAGAATACCTACGGCGAAAATACTAGAGTTGTCCAGGGAATATTCGAGAAAATTCCCGATTTGTTATGAGGAATACTGGCGTATATTTCCGAGCTAGGAATATTCATCCTACAGCATCATCCTCCTAGCATTATTTGACAGTAGGTACTAGTATTACAAAAGCGACTGCCATCTGAGCTTCGAACCCAGAGGGAAAACTAGACCTTATTGGAATTAGACCGGTTTCCTCACGATGTTTTCCTTCACCGAAAAGCTAACGGTAAATAATCCGTACATAAGTTCCGAGCCAGGATTCGAACCCACGACCGCCGCATGCCTGAACCACTAGGTTACCTTTCAGAATATTCATCCTACAAATTGGGAATATTCCCAGTAACTGCTCATACTTACAAGAACACAAACAAGATTAAAGGCACGTAGCCATAATTGAAACGAAGAAAACATTACGTGATCAAATAAAAAAGGAACTTTAAAAAGTCACTCCACAGACTCAATATGCCATAGACACATTTTTTAAGCCGCGTTCACACACTAACGACCAACGGAATTAAGTTTTTAAACGCCGCGGCACTTTGAGAGGCAATCATGGTCCAAAGATGGCCGACGGTTTTTGTTTGTGGTTCGGGGATGTTCGAATTTGGAATGGTTCCGCTGATGTAACGACTTTTTTAGGTAGGTAATCATTTCTAATTTTTATTTGTTTTAATGTAAAGTCTGACATATTTATTGTATTCATGTCATGTAAATTACATGAATTATTTAATATATGTAAAATATACCATACTAACCTACCTAATGCTGCAAGGAAACACTTTTTCTTATACTTAAACCTAGACCAGATCAAAAATAGTGATACTGAAATCAGCATATCAGAAATTGTTTCCCTATTTTTATATATCCAGAAAATGTTTTTAACTCTATGCAATGTTTTTAACATTCCGAAATGCACTTAGACTATACCTACCTATTTAGACCTATACTGATATAAAATAAAAATTGCTGCAATAATAAGTATCTAAAAATATTTAATGCATGATCTACATTAATCTTCAAAGTTTAGATAATTTGGTTTACCTAACTCTATAAATAGCCTGATACCTAAACGATAGGTATATCGTCATACGATCTTTCCAAGCACACCATACAAATTACATAACAACCCACAAACCCGACTCCAGTCTCCCGCGGAGCCAAAAAAATGATATAATCCAACTCAACAACATATTCCCCAAAATTACGACCCGATTAATACATTCATAATCCACCCCTCTCCCTCTAACACCCGGCGACAACGCCCTATCTCTTTCTAGTCATTTCAAAAATGGAATCATGCGCGAGAGCATGAAATTACGCTTTTTTTTCATCTCAGCGCATTTGAATTAACCGCCGGTCGGTTCCAAAAGGTCGTAATGGTTAATGTTTTAACGTTACAAAAGTCAGTTTTGAATTTAGAATCCCGAAGGCCGTTGAAAGCGGCCATCTTGTTCTTTTTTTAATTATCTCAGTTTTTGAAAATATAAGTTGGGTCGGATGTCATTTGGGTGCGATTTGGGAACAGGGTGATTCGTTTTTAAAACCGTTGCTAATTATGTTCCTTAGAAATCAGATTTCGGCTTAAAATACAATACAACCGAGTGTGACACATCTAGCATCCTCTTGTTTTACAACTACAAAATGTTTTTAAAGGAATCTCTTGATAGATATTGTTAGCTAAAGATACTAGGCAGCAGGTATAAAAATTGTGTAAAACAAGACAAACGAAAAAAAGCGCACTAAAGTAGCTGAAAGTTATTAAAATCATACCTTTCATATACGCATTATTAGCTTGTATGTTCGCATGTTTACATTGGGTTACTAATGAAATTCATTATTTTATTGGCCAAACATGTAACGTTTGCCATTATCATCACTTGCCCGTAGTCGTTTTCCTTCAGCAACTTTAAACTTTTCAGGATTGTTATAAAAAACCTTATTTAATCTACAGAGCTCTATACAAAGTTCATTTAAATTGTTTTGCTAATGTTATGGTCTACTCTACCTACTAATCACTTATATATGGTCAATGATGGTTATAGAAAACATAAGTGTTATAGCAAATTAAATTATGGATATAGTTCGTATCCGATTCAAATTGAATATTCAATTTAAGAGGGGGCGTATCGCCAGGGAAAAATCAGAAATCACCCGCGCGCCCCGTACCTGCCGCGCTGATGCGTCTATTGCTGCCCCGCTCCCTCTCGCATAGTATATGCCCCGACAGTCAGATGAAACATGATGAATACCTATAGATAATTATAATAAGTGGAAAGAAAGACAAAATCTGTAAGTACCTATATTTGAAGATATAATTTTCGCTAGTAGGTAAGTCAGTTTCGAGAGCTATAACTGAAATATGACCTTCCGTTTTTTTACTAAATCACGTAAGGGTTGTAATTTAGCATAATAATGTCTCGTAAAAGGCTAAAGCAAAAAAACAGCTATAATCGAATTTAAACTTTTGTGAGACATATCTAAAATACTACTAATAAATCCACGGTTAAAAAATTAACGTAAATGTCACGGCAGGCGACATGTTTCGAACTCTTCGGGAGTTCTTCTTCAAAACAAACATCGAAAACACTAATCCTGAAGAAGAACTCCCGAAGAGTTCGAAACATGTCGCCTGTCGTGTCATTTAATACGTGAATTTATTAGTAGCATTAAAAAAAAAACTGTAATTTATTATGAAAACTTCGATCATGTTTATGAAAGCCAGATTTTCAGGCCACTGTGTGGCGGCCAAATTTTTCAATTCTGACCCCGTGTCATGGTCGGCCTTATCACGCGATAAGTGACAGGATAGAGCGTCCGTCACTGGCTGACACCGTTTGATAGAACGAGACGATGCCCCTATCTTGTCACTTATCGAGTGATAAGGCCGACCATGATACGGGGTCTGATCTCGGATTCGTACTTGGAGACAATGGAGACGCTTTGGCCCTTTAGTTATCAATTTTGAACATACTCGTATTAAAGAAAAACTGCAAAATTGTGTTCACTTTTTTTAATATAAAAATGTCCAACTTCGCAGGCAATAATTCGGGTGCAGACTCGAAAATTATTATTACTCCAAAAGAAAGAAGGCAAAAAAATATGCATATTGATGAAAATCCCATTCAGATATCTCAAAGAATTACGAAGCTACAACCGTTTTAATATTGCTTGTTAGAGAGCGAAAACGCAAACGGTGTGTGACGTCACATTACAGGATGCTGCCGGCAGGCCGCGTCGACGGCGTCGCCGACCACGATGCGCGCGGCACGTTGCCGTCTTCTGTGACGTCACATTCTTCCAGCGTCATCGTTTCATATGAAGTTGCGTTTTGCGAAAAAGGGACAGAACACATCCCTTCTTAAAACTTTGGACACTTATAACTTCGTGATTATTTAACCTTTTGCGTTGATTTTTCTCCATTTGACTAATTTTTTTGTCCTTCTTCGAGAAAATATCACATTATTTTATTTAGTGTCTACGCCCCTATTGTTGGAATCTAAAAGTGATGACTTTAAAGAAAAAAAATTTCAATAATTACACGATTCACCCACGTATTAAACGTCACTACGGGTGACATGTTTCGAACTCTTCGGGAGTTCTTATTCAGGATTGAGTGTTTTCGCGGCGGTGTCGCTTGAATCACGACAAGATTCAAGCGACCCCGCCGCGAAAACACTCACTTTATAGAGTACAAATTACTTTAATTACCCAAGGAATACCACTACCTACATTTTGTTGCTTAAAAACCACCGGAGCTATAACTGAAATATGGCCTTCCGTTTTTTTACTAAATCACGTAAGAGTTGTGAGCTAGCATAATAATGGCTAGTAAAAGCCTAAAGCAAAAAAAAGCTATAATCGAATTTAAACTTTTGTGAGACATGTCTAAAATACTACTAATAAATCCACGGTTAAATTCACGCATTAAATGTCACAACAGGCGACATGTTTCGAACTTTTCGGGAGTTCTTCTTCAAAACAAACATCGAAAACACTCATCCTGAAGAAGAACTCCCGAAGTGTTCAAAACATGTCGCCTGTCGTGTCGTTTAATATGTGAATTTAACCGTGAATTTATTAGTAGCATTAAAAAAAAACTATAATATATTATGAAAACTTCGATCATGTCTATGAAAGTCAGATTTTCAGGCCACTACTGTGTGGCGGCCAAATTTTTCAATTCTGATCTCGGATTCGTACTTGGAGACAATGGAGACGCTTTGGCCCTTTAGTTATCAATTTTGAACATATTAAAGAAAAGTGCATAATTATGTTCACTTTTTTAATATCAAAATGTCCAAGTTCGCAGGCAATAATTGTTGGAATCTGCACTCTCGATAACCCTAAAAGCGACACCCGTGATGACTTTAAAGAAAAACAATGTCAATAATGTCACTACGGGCGACATGTTCCGAACTCTTCGGAAGTTCTTCTTCAGGATGAGTGTTTTCGCGGCGGTGTCGCTTGAATCACGACAAGATTCAAGCGACACCGCCGCGAAAACACATCCTTAAGAAGAATTCCCGAAGAGTTCAAAACATGTCGCCCGTAGTGACATTTAATACGTGAGTTGAACCGTGTAATTATTAGTACTGTTTCAACACGTCTCACGAAAGTTTAAATTCGAAAAGCAATGTCCGCCATCTTGGAATTAAAAATGGACATCATTTCTAGAATCTTCACCCTCGAGAAGCCTGCCAATGTATGTTGTTCTTTAAAAAAACGCGCATATTAATTTACAACGAATGTTTCAAAAATTTTAAATAATGCGACCACTTTTTGAAATATTTCTGACTATGAATTCGTATTTAGACCTCTCAGACATCGATTTTGAACATAACCGGATTTATTCTCAACTAGCAATCCGCTCCGGCTTCGCACGGATACTATATTATACATATAAACCTTCTTCTTGAATCACTCTATCTATTCAAAAAAACCGCATCAAAATCCGTTGCGTAGTTTTAAAGACCTAAGCATACATAGGGACAGACAGCGGGAAGCGACTTTGTTTTATACTATGTAGTGATAGTGATAGTGATAATCTTTCATAAAGTAAATACACGATCGACAGAAAAATGTTCGTCTAGTTTTGCATGTACTGCACAAATTATTCTAAGAAGCCGGTCACCCGCCGATCGCTGCGTAATCTTATAGTTGTATTTTGAACTTTAAGATCTATATGTTAAGGTCGACTTTTAATTATATTATTTCAAAATGTAGCAAAATATCTACTGGAATGTAATGATACGTTCATTCACTGAACGAATATACTGGGTCACAATATTATTGAAATAATTATGTTCATCGTGCTGTCGTGAGAGCACAGAACGTAGTCCTCTCGTCTCAGCGGAGCGATTACGACTGACTCCGCCCGCGAACGGCAACAAAAGATATACAGAACCGCACGAAACACGCGACGGGAGAAAGGGTATCGCGCTAAATAAAAAAGGCCTATACGCCAAATACGTTTCACCTCAATAAGTCTGAAAAGGGACTACATAAAAATACCCCGCTAGTACTTTCATTAGGTAATGTGAAAAGCTATTATACACTCAAATTTTACTTAATTTATATGCACGGGAACCTCACACTATTGAAATTAAGTAAAAATAAGACATGTTTTGGCGGTTCTTTTCTATCGAGGCAATTTTGGTTTTGTATGGTTTTGTTCAGACGATTCAATTGCAAATATGATGTAGTTTTGGTATGTTCTTTTTCCTGGCATTCGCTTTAGTTTGTCATAGGTAAATATTCAATCTAAGAACCCCGATTTCGCGGAGCGCCCCCTCTTAAACAAATTATTTGCATCGATGTCGACGAGGCTTGATATTTTTTTACAGGTTTAAATTTAACTGTTAAAATTTAAATAGAGACAGACTGTTATCATGTAATATTAAATGTTACAATTATATAAGTAACGTGTTAAAGTAGTCGTTTTATTTTAGTAACTTCGAGTGTAATTTAGAGTTAGTAAAATTACTTTTTTTTTAACTGTTGGATGAGCGGGTCGTCCTAACCTAACACAGGCTCTGAAAACTGTAAATCTACATACTTTATAACTGATGATAAAGATATTTTGTATTTGTAAAATATCAGCCTGTATTCCCGAAAATAATCACGTATCTTAAATTCGGTGATTAGTTCGTCCTACCGACAGATGGCGTGTTTAGGTAGACCGCATTAATTGTCGAGCAGGTAGATTTTACTTCAATCCGGACATGTGGACTGGCTGAAAATAGCTTCTTTTTTTTAACGACCTCAATTCTCGTTTGAAGATTGCCTCCGATTTCGGTTAAGACTCTATTATACCTACATTATAAATACTTATATAAATATTTGCGGACAATCTTACCCAAATTGACCTAGTCCAAAACTAATAAGCAAACCTATATAATACATATATTTATGTAATAAATAAGTAGCTGCCTGGGAGCTGCCACATATTGCGAAGAGCAAAGACGAAAAACAAATCTATGGAATGAAATATAAGCTGCTGACGCTTTTTTTTTTTGAACCTGACTGTTGCTATAATAGGACGGACCCAATATAGCGGTCGAATTGCGTGGTTGGAGGGTAGCCTGGGAAAAATCCAAGGGAAGCCTCCGGCACGACCACGCGGGCTGCTGTCCCCGGAAAGTTCATTCTATACAAAGGTGAAACAGTTTTTGCAATTGGAGTACCCCACTAGGTACAAACGGCAACACAGTTAACTGACCATCCTGTATTTATATAGAACCTTATTACAATGCACATAAAGTGCACGGATGGTCAGGTAGCTGTGTTGTCGATAGTACTTCCGGATATTACAAACTTATAAACTTACAAAACTACAAACTCACATTCCCTCTTTATAATATAAATACTTATAGATTTGCGACTTTAATTATTTAACGATTTTAAGAGGCGTCGGGTCGCTGGCTTCATGTCCGGCTCGAAGGACCACGGCAGCTGTAAGTGATTTTGACATATTTGTCACATTAGATGTTATTCAAGTCACACTCACTCACTGTTATATATATACAGTATTCTTTCTGGATGGTTATATGCTAAATTGTATCACGTTGGTTTGTCTGCGTTCGTTGCAATACGCGGGCGACGCCGCGCGGGCGGCTAGTATCATATAAATTGAACAATACAGTTTGAACAAGACAGATCCATTTTTTTTAATGTTATACAGGGTGTTAACGGGATCATGATCCGGAATGACAAAAAGCGAATAAGATGATCATACTGAACAACCTTTCCCATGGGACCAACCACGAAATCGCAAAAAAAAAGAGCCAATTAAGAGTTAACTGTGAGTTAACTGCGATTTAATTGAGAGTTATGTATGGAATACCTGGTTTTTTTTTTGCGATTTTTTGTCATTCCGGATCATGACCCCGTTAACACCCTGTATAGGTATGTAGATAACCGAATTACATTTGACTTGCTAACTTTTTAATATTGATATCATATCCTATTTTATAAGTGCATGATTAATTAAGAGAAAAGTATTATGTATCAGGACGTGCTAGATGTAACGTTATTTTGTTACTTGGCCAAATAAAAAAACTTGAAACTTGAAACTTAAAGAGTATTACCTACACAGTGAACTTTACAAAACAGCGGCGCTACCACGTACTTCGAAAGTCGAAGTTCGGGTATTTCCATCTCTATTGCACTCCCTTACTCGAGTGACAGGGATGCATGTATTACGAACTTCGACTTTCGAAGTTCGTGGTAGCGCCGCAGAGCACAACAAAATGGTGCCTATTTCTATAAGCACACATATGTAAATGTAAGTATATATGTACGGTTCGCAATATCTCGGCAGCCGTAAATATACCTAAACAAATATTGTAGAGGGGCATTAGGGCTTTTGTGGACGCACCTGCCGGTTCCCGTGTAGGGTGGCCATGAGGCGAGCCAGCTAGCGGGATAGTCTTTGACATCCTTACTAATATTATAAATGCGAAAGTGTGTGTGTGTTTGTATGTTTGTCCTTCTTTCACGTCGCAAGTCGCAACGGAGCGTCGTATTGATGTGATTTTTTGTATGGAGATAGTTTAGAAGCTGGAGAGTGACATAGGCTACTTTTTCCCACGTCGCCAACATCTAATTCCCACGGGAAAAATCAATATTTTACATTTTCTTATAACCACGCGGGCGAAGCCGCGGGCATCAGCTAGTGTTTAGCATAAGCCCTGAAAATATAGTTGCGTAGAATTTTCAATATCGCAGTTACCGTTTTTAAGTAACAAGATGAGAAAGAAGTATTTTCCTCCGAAATACTAGTGAATGTCCCAGTGCCCGACGCTGTCCTTGTTGTGACACCTTCAATCTTACGTCATATATTTTTTGGAATTTAACAATAACAAGTTAAACAGTTCCTTTAAATAAAACCTGGAATTCTACTCCATGTTTACTTTCGACCGGGATCCACTGATTTTTTATTTTTTATGCAACGACGGTGGCAAACAAGCGTACGTTCAGCTTGATGGTAAGCGGACACCGCAGCCTATAGACACATGCAACTCTAAAGGAGTAACATGGGCGTTGCCGACCTTTGATATGTTTGAGGATTCGCTGTGTTGACAGCTGAAGGAACAAAGTCCCTCGCTCTCAACACAACATTTAATACACATTTAATATCCGCTATGTAAATTGTTGGTTTGCGACATACAGGCTAAATTCCGCTCGCCTGGTTCCGACTGCAGCTTCACCATACTTAATCTATGACAGAGTCAGGCGGACGAACTTGGCGGCGGATTTCATTGAAACTAAATTCAACTAATGAAATAACCTCAAATCCCCAGAATGCTGGTCACCCCACAGCCCAACCCCAAGCGTTCATATTTCATAATTCACTGAACATTTTTCTTAATCTATTTCACGGGGTGGCCAGCTTTCAGCCCGGGGTGCCATTTTGTGTCAGTTAAGTGCTTTGTATTTACAAATATACCTTTTCACAAATGTACATATGGAAGATACCTACCGCTATATATATTTCATTTGTCTACTTAGTTTACTATGTTGAATTTTAGAGCTTATTAAAAGTAATATAACTTTTACAATAAATTTAAGGGTCGCCAAAACGGTCAACTCAAATATACTCTAGTTTGGTTCTCATATTAAAAGGGCAGACTGGAATAACATGAAACTTTACATACCAATTTGTTATGTAAAATGTAAACCTATATATCTTAATGTATGCTAACCTACTTTCTAAGTAAGTTACTAATCACACTATGGATCCTGATGTCCGAAATAAATATTTTCATTCATTCATTAATTTCATTCATTCAAATACACAGATCCGCCATCTAGATCGGATACTAGTTTCTGGTGCTAGAAATTATAATAGAGAGAAAAGAAGTTTAGTATGAGAAACTTCTTCTGGGTCTATTTTTTTCCTATTATAATTTCTAGCAACAGAACTGGTTTCTGACCTAGATATGGCGGATCCCGTGTAAGTATACAAAGTTTCATGTTATTCTAGTTCGTCGTTTTAAAATGAGAAACAAACTACGTTTGTACGGAAGCGTTCTGGCGACACCCGGTTTACGGTTCTTACATAGCTGAGATTTAGGAATTGTGATGCCATATCCGACCTTTTATTGCCAAATGGCGTTTTTCTCATGTGCAAATAATATATGTCATATAATCACACCTTATAGTTAGTTTTAGTTTTTTTAATTTGAAATCTAGTTTTAATGTTATTTTCAAAGTACCTAATGTATTTTTTATATTTTATGTGTTTTAACAATAAATCCTTGAAATCATTACACCTTTAAATTTCTTCGCAGATGTAGGTATGCGAGTTTCATCGCTAGGTTTTGCTTCAGCGTAAAACTTATCTAACCTACTTAGTAATATTACAAAGATGAAAAGGCTCTGAGATAGTAGCTTTGTAAAAAGTGAGTTTTTATGTTTTGGGTCCCCTGAACCGCTTATCCGATTTCAAAAAAAAATTCACCTACTTGTAGAATGCGTTTTCTGGATGGTTAGATTTAGGTTTGCATGCGTTCTTTGCCTAGTTAGCATGATCATTTTTATGTCGGCCGTAAAGTTTGTCCTTCACTGGCAAGTATGTAAGCTTTTATAGAAAACAAAGTTTTTAAAATAAACATACCTACAATATACATCGGTTTAGGGTACCTACTCTTGAATTGAGCTTTCTTTAGACTATAGGAGGTCGATCACGTAACGCATTGAACGCGCTCATGGGAAAATTACAGTTGAGTGGTCCTAACGTGCGTCCGAAAAGTTACATACAGTCACCCCTGTGGTTGGAAAAAGTTCGCCGAGGCCGTCATCTTCTATCTGTACCATCCACTTATAAAACAAAGTGTAGTTTGTACCATTTGGCGTCGAGACCCTCGGTCCGTGGGGTCCCAGTGCGCAAGTTATTTGCGGAAATCGCGAAACGTCTGGTTGACGTAGGGTTGCCAACCGTACTATATTATATAGTATTGTACTATATTTTGACTCTTTGTACTATATACTGTTGAAGTAATATATAGTACGCAAAAATACTATATTAACGGGGGCCTTACGAAGTGCTTCAAATTGCCGGTAAAATTATACCAAATAGCAACATTTCCCAGCCAAGTACTATATTTTTTTACAAAGCACTATATTTTTGTCGTTTTTTTTCTGGAAAATACCATATCTCCCCCAAAAAAAGTTGGCAACCCTAGGTTGACGTAACTGGTGACCGGAGAGCTGGCGGCTTTCTCGCGCAACGCATCAGCATTGCAATTCAGCGAGGAAATGCCGCCAGCATCTTCGGTACTATATGGCTCGAGAGCCTTTATTAGATTTAACTTAGTTTTAATTTCATTTATTAAACAAAGACGAATGAATAAAAGCTGTATTGTCCACATTCACAGCACGGCCTGTTGTTTCGCTCTGCTATTATTCGCTGTGTTCTGTTATTGTACTGTTGTGCGCATTAAAGAGTATTGTATTGTATTGTACGCATATATTTACTTGTAGTCAACATAAGTAATTAATGACTATCGTTATCATTACCTATTGTTACATACATACATATAGTCACGCCCGTTTCCCAAAGGGGTAGGCAGAGATCACGGATTTCCACTTCCTACGATCTTGACAAACCTTTCTTGTTTCATTCACTTTAATTAACTACTTATTGTTAATGAAACTATTTTCTATGTATTATAATCAAACACTATGAAGACTGCTGGATGCGGGTAGCACAGGACTGGTCATTGTGGCACTCTTTGGCGGAGGCCTATGTCCAGCAGTGGACGTCTTTCGGCTGATATGATGACGATGACGACGATGATAAAGGCCGACCCACGGGATTAAATATGGCCCATGTCCAGCCAGAAAGTCTATTATAATCTTGTATTATTGTGTGAAATAATTTTTGAAATCGGGCAAGTGGTTCTGGAAATAAGAAAGCTAATCTCACAGACTTCTCCTTACTGGCGACCCGATACTATATTATATTATACATATAAACCTTCCTCTTGAATCACTCAAGAGGAAGGTGATGCGATTTTATTAAATAGATGGCTATTTAATAAAATCGCATCACAATCCGTTGCGTAGTTTTAAAGATCTAAGCATACATAGGGACAGACAGCGGGAAGCGACTTTGTTTTATACCATGTAGTGATAGCGACCCGGCTTCGCACGGGTACTATATTTTTTTTATTATTTTTTTTATTTTTTTATTTATACTTATCATTATTACATAATACACGGCCAGGCAGCGGACAAAACCCAGCAGGGTTTAACTGCCACTGCATAAATACCTATAAACATATAAACCTTCCTCTTAAATCACTCTATCTATTTAATAAAACCGCATCAAAATCCGTTGCGTAGTTTTATAGATCTAAGCATACATAGGGACAGGCAGCGGGAAGCGACTTTGCTTTATATTATGTAGTGATTAAACTTTCGTCCACGTATTACAAAGAAGCCAAGGTAGAGCAACGGAATAAAATATATCTAGCCTAAGTATATCGCTGACATTTTGTAATTCATAAGTATTGTAATCTAATTAATTTGACATATTAACTAGGTATAATTCATATTATTTTTGACATTTTATTAATATGTATATGAGTATGAATATGAGTATGAGTCGATTCGAGTCGAAGGTCCGCTCTGAACTGGTGAATTATAAAACAGTTTCTGAGCATACTCCCTACGTACAAACTTACAAAGCGAATCTATTCTAATTCTCATGGCTCTGTGAGCATATAAGCTTTCGCGAGTTTTTTTTTTTTAAGATTTTTTTTCAAATTTAGAAAAACTGAATTAATAAAATAACTGTGTACTTAATCATCGAACCTGCTCATAATATTTCTCGAGAAGAACAGCATTTTTGTCCAACCTGCACGGCTATCATGAGACAGCCCGCGAGCTCTCTCGATTTTACTCGCACTATCCGTCTATCTCTTATTAGAACACTTAGAAAGAGAGGTATAGTGCGAGAAAAATCGAGAGTATATCGCGGCCGTCTCATATTAGACATGCTGAAATTGAGAACATCTTACGCGTCGCCCACTTGTTCAATTACAAAGAGATTAAATTTGTGAGGGTTCAGGGCAATCTCTCGAACGAATCATCCGATTACACAAATTGATGCGCCAGTGTATAGGACATATATAATATGCGGTATATAGATGGTATATTATAACCTCCAGGGTGGACCTCCATACTAATATTATAAAATAAATAAATAAATATTTGCGGACAATCTTACACTTACACAAATCGACCTCCTAAACTAAGCAAAGCTAAAGAACTATGGATGCTAGACGACGATAAACATACTTATATAGATAGATAGATACTTAAATACATAGAAAACATCCATGACTCAGGAACAAATATTCGCGCTCATCACACAAATAAATGCCCTTACCGGGATTCGCTTCCAGGACATCTTGCTTCGTAGGCAGGGTCACTACTAACTAGGCTAAAGAGGTCAATATGCAAAAAAAAATATAAATGCGAAAGTGTGTTGTCTGTCTGCTAAACCGCTGGATCAATTTAGATGAGATTTGGTATAGAGATAGTTTGTGTCCCGGGGAAGAACATAGGCTAGTTTTCGTCCCGGAAATCATCCCCTGATGGTGTGAAATGGGGGGTGAAAATTTGTATGGAGCTATTACGATATAAACGAGTTCCACGCGGACGGAGTCGCGGGCAGAAGCTATAGAGGCTTCTTTACCTATGGTGCCGGGTGTTCGTTGCACACGGGCGCAGCGGTCCTAGGGGTCGCTGAGCCGTACTTTGTAAACATTACATTTTGACCGCGCGCTTCCTAGGGGGTGCTAGAGTAATGTTTGCACACGGGCGCTACATGGGCCTCTGTATATTTTATACCGATGCTTTGCTTGCATTTTTTTTAAGACGTGGAAGCCACGCGGGCAGCGAGTGAAATTATAAATGTACATTTTTACCAACAAAATACGTTACTAAAACAAATTAAAGACTAACAAACATCAGATAATTTAATCTACTTTCCAACCGCCCAAATTTCTCTATTCAATTCTTTTTATTTACTCCTATAATTGACTTAAATAAACCTTAAGTAAAACGACGTAAGACCAATAAATTGCTCCCACAAATACATCTATTTTATTCGTATAGCAATGAACTTATTCAAAAAGTAGCAATTGTAGTGAAATATGAAGGTTTTTAAGCTGTTGTAGAATTGGTAGTTACAAAGAAAGGAAGCCATTACACAATTGAATGGATAACAAACTTAATTGTGTCTGTTTTATTCAAAACACGCTATTCGTCTATGGTTCCGATTTTGGGTTGTTGTGATGAAAGCGTTGGTACCTTTTAAATATTCTCGTACTCGTTTAATATGATAGGTATTTAATTTTACCTAAATGGCACTGATAGAATTGAGTATTCACTGTAATAAGCATTGTAGCGAATGTTACATTAGGTACCTACATGTAAAAGTTCACAAAATGAACAGAAGCATTTTAGCTGTCCATCTTCGTGAAGAATACTAGCGTAAGCCGCGTAGCGTAGCGCTTTAAGCCTTTGTGCACTGTTGAATCGGTATGTTAAGATGCGTTATCACAAAGAGTCGTTTAAATCCCTCGTTACGCATAATTCAACTTTCATACAGCCAGAGAATCCTTCACTTGGCTCTAGATCAAATTTTTCGCCCTCAACTACTATCTAAGTTACTTTACTCCCCTCTGGCAAACCTAATAATTCCATTCGTAGGTGAAACGCAGCCCAAAAAAAATCCATTGAAACACACTCCTTTCAAAACAAAAAAGGATCAATTATAAAATAATCTAAATACAAATTTAATCCTTATCAGTTACAAAGCATAGTTCAAATTTGATTGTCTCTGAAAATCCACTGAACGCATTCTAATCTTAAAAACATTCTTTGTTTATGGAACCCAGTGAGTTCGAAAATTGAAAACGCGCGGGAAATCTGACAGCTGCCAGCTAAGAGGTTATGATTAAGGCTGCCAAATCATGTTTGCGGGTGGCGAAACTTGGAACTATATATTTTTCTTACTAATGGGGGTGTATTTTGTTAGACAGCGGCGCCGCCGTGGCGGTAGATGTAAGTTGGTCGCGGATCAATAGGGTTGGCAGTGAATGCTTACCGGCTAATGTGTTTTTCATTATACTGCCTGCCTCCCTAGAGTTAACCATAGAGTAAGAGCCCCGATGGTATTTTACTTGTAAATATAGATAGTTTAATATTTGCATGTACCTATAGAAGCAATGTTAATTGGTTGGTTAAGTTTGTTGAGTCATTAAGCCTGCCATCCAAAAGCTCTACTAGAAGTCTCTCGCCTATACTGATACTGCCCAGTATTATGGGGACTAATTCACTTATTTGAAATAATAATGTATGTTAAAAATAACTAAGCTACGGTAGCCTAGTGGTTCAAGCATACAGCTGCCAAGCAGCGGTCGTGGTTTCGAAACCCGGGTCGTACCAATGACTTTTTTCGGAACTTATGTACGGAATATTTACCGTTAGCTTTTCGGCGAAGGAAAACATCGTGAGGAAACCGGTCTAATCCCAGTAAGGTCTAGTTTCCCCTCTGGGTTGGAAGGTTAGATGGCAGTCGCTTTCGCACAACTTCAGCTCCTTTAGGGCACAACCGGGAATAGGAGGAATGTATGTTAAAAATCCTTACTAATATTATAAATGCGAAAGTGTGTGTGTTTGTATGTTTGTCCTTCTTTCACGTCGCATCGGAGCGTCGTATTGATGTGATTTTTTGTATGGAGATAGTTTAGAAGCTGGAGAGTGACATAGGCTACTTTTTCCAGCGGGAAAACATCTAATTCCCACGGGAAAATTCAATATGTTACATTTTCCGAAGCCGCGGGCATCAGCTAGTAATTTATATAACTTCTCAACTAACATTGATAAGCCCAAGGATACCAGAAGCATAGGGAAGCTCAAAACAACTTTTTATAGACAAAGAAAAGTAAAAGCAGCCGTCATTCTTGGGAAATTGCATTAAATTCTACAATAACATTCCAAAACACATGATCGAACTGTGACTGGTGACCGAAGAGCTAGCGGCTTTCTCGCGCAACGCATCAGTATTGCAATTCAGCGAGGAAATGCCGCCAGCATCCTCGGTACAAAGCCGCGAGGGCCTTTTAGATTGTACGTTGATTTAATTTAATTAAATTAATGTTCATTATGATCTTGTATATATGTATAAAATGTGTTATTAATTACCGAACTTACATACATAGATTGACGCCTTTGTTCTCAAAAAGGGTAGGAAGCGTACATGAAACTTATGTTCCAGTGCCACTTTTAGCAAAAATGTGGGTATTAAAACTATAAAACATCGACAAAATGTGCGCAGGGAAAGGTTGTTAGCCCATCGCCCACAACACAGTTCAACCGTCCTCCCTCAGACGACTTTTACGACACCCACGGGAAGGAAGGGGTGGTTAAATTCTAGTCCGACACCACACGGGGGGATTACCGAACTTACCGACTCGATCTAAATTCAAATCTGTCCTAAAACGGACACTTAACATTTCAAAAGTGGGATCTGCAGGTCGATCACGTAACACATTGAACACGCGTTAGGAAGGACAGTCCAACTGTCAGTTTTCCATATGAAAATTGACATTTAGATGTACCTAACGTGCGTTACGTGATCGACCCGCTGCATTTATCTCTAACACAACCCTCCGAATCGCTAAACTTAAGTGGCAGTGGGCGGGGCACATAGCACGTAGAACCGATGGCCGTTGGGGCACAAAGGTTCTCGAGTGGCGACCACGTACCGGAAGGCGCGGCGTGGGTAGGCCCCTCTCAAGGTGGACTGACAACCTGGTAAAGGTCGCCGGAGTCCGCTGGATGCGGGTGGCGCAGGAACGGTCACTTTGGCACTCTTTGGAGGTCTATGTCTAGCAGCGGACGTCTTTCGGTTGATATGATGGTAACAAAGATGCTTTTTTTGTTACCGCCTGTGGCGACTACAACATTTTACGCCTCTCCCTGGCCAGGATGTGGGATTTTCCGCACGCGTAGCGTTCGGTAATTTCTCCTTTATGGCCAGGTATGACGTAAAAAAACCCATATTCTGAAATCGGTTGATTAATATTGTTTTATAATTACCACAATGTTCACGTTTCTAATTTTCTAATTCAAAATGACAGATTGCAATACAAACAGGCCTTTCACATGTCATATCACTCATAATACATAGTTACTTGCACTTGTATGTAGGTACATCCAACGTTTAATTAGTTCTAATCCACCTGTAATTAAGAGAAAGTCTCCATAATTATACAGGTCGAATTAAAACCAATTTTAGTGTCAAAATGTCCAGGAATTAAACATTTGCGAAGAGCGCGGATTGTTTTGAAATATTATTTAAAAAGTGTTCGAATTAGCCTTAGGTCAATTAAGTCAAACACTTTCCTTTTTCGGAATCCACTATTCTGCGTCAAGATACATCAATTTTTTTTAAGGGGCATGAAACCTTTAATGTGGTTTGACGACCATACAGAACGACTTTAGAAATTCGCAGGCGTAATATTCTAAGAAACTTATGTAACAATCATTCATAAATTAGCTTTCCATTTGAGCGAAATTCTCTTTCCTAGAATAAACTTGTAAACTAGAATACTTTGAGAATAATCGTTTTCCCATAGTATCACGTGACAAACTACTTGGACAACATAAGTTTCTTAAAATATCACGTCGTTAGTCTGCAAATGTCAAAAAACGTTTTTTATATGATCGTCGAAACACCTTACGTTGAAACATTGGGACTTCTACCTCAAGTCCCTAGTCCTCAGTGTTTTGTTATTTCCCGACACACCGCAGTCTTCATACAAATTACTGGTTACAAGTTTGCATGTACGTAATTACATGCATATTTACATGTTGCGGTAACTGCATGTTAGTGTAGGTACTGTTTACCGACGTTGTCATTAGTATTGATTGAATAACATAATAATCAGTCTCGCCAAAGCGATTGTTGATATCGCAAATTATCAAAGGGTTATATTCTAATAAACGTATTGAATTGATGGGCAGTGCACATATGATCAAATCCTATACTATTCAACGTAATATTTGTATGTTTGCAATCAACGTTTTGCAAGTTTCTCGGAAACGGCTCTAACTATTTCGATGAAATTTGGAATATAGAGGTTAACGGGAGCGAGAAATCGATCTAGCTATAGATCTCATGTCTGGGAAAATTTGTTTTCTACGTATTTTCACCCGAGCTGAGCTCGGTTGCCTAGGGACTATATATATATATTTGCAATCACGTTGTCGGAAACGGTTCTAATGACTTCGATAAAATTTGGAATTAGGGGTTTACAGGGGCGAGAAATCGATGTAGCTAGTCTCATGTCCGGAAAAAATAGTTTTCTCCATATCTTCTAAGAGACTTGTTTAATTTGGAATATAGTATCTTCACCCGAGCAGAGCCCGGTCGCCCAGGGACTATATGATAGTAATAGCTGCCCACGCGAATCTGCCAACGTATTACAGAAAACCCAGGCAGAGCCGAAGGATACAACATAGCCTTAACTAATTCCATCCTGAATCTCAATTCTCTATACACAGATGAAATAATTTTTGAAACCGGTATCCGGAACCATACTTCCTTTCCTACATTCATATACTTAATTTCGAACCCCCGATGATTTTTCCTCCTAATAATAGTATTGATTGTGTCGCTAAATGGATGGTAGGTAAGTATATAAGTTGCAGTAAATTCACACATTATATATTTTGATAGGATAGCATCTAAACTATCTAGTTGTCATAGCAAAGTAAAAAGTAAAATATATACAACTAGCTTCTGCCCGCGACTCCGTCCGCGTTTAAATCGTTTATATCGTTGCTCCATACAAACTTTAACCCCCCATTTCATCCCTTTAGGGGGTGATTTCCGGGATGACAACTATCCTATGTCCTTCCCCGGGATTCAAACTATCTCCATATCAAATTTCATCGCAATCGGTTCAGCGGTTTAAGCGTGAAGAGGTAACAGACAGACAGACAGACACACTTTCGCATTTATAATATTAGTAAACAATAAAAAAAAAACTGCATTGAAGGTTCGACCATTTTTTTAGGTATTTTCATGGCGGTGCCTAGTTTTTTATTATTGTTTTACACGGCTCTAACGCGATATTTATTTACCTAAGAAAGCGCGAGAGTTTAAGAGGGGGCGCTCCGCGAAATCGGGGTTCTTAGATTGAATATTTACCTATGACAAACTAAAGCGAATGCCAGGAAAAAGAACATACCAAAACTACATCATATTTGCAATTGAATCGTCTGAACAAAACCATACAAAACCAAAATTGCCTCGATAGAAAAGAACCGCCAAAACATGTCTTATTTTTACTTAATTTCAATAGTGTGAGGTTCCCGTGCATATAAATTAAGTAAAATTTGAGTGTATAATAGCTTTTCACATTACCTAATGAAAGTACTAGCGGGGTATTTTTATGTAGTCCCTTTTCAGACTTATTGAGGTGAAACGTATTTGGCGTATAGGCCTTTTTTATTTAGCGCGATACCCTTTCTCCCGTCGCGTGTTTCGTGCGGTTCTGTATATCTTTTGTTGCCGTTCGCGGGCGGAGTCAGTCGTAATCGCTCCGCTGAGACGAGAGGACTACGTTCTGTGCTCTCACGACAGCACGATGAACATAATTATTTCAATAATATTGTGACCCAGTATATTCGTTCAGTGAATGAACGTATCATTACATTCCAGTAGATATTTTGCTACATTTTGAAATAATATAATTAAAAGTCGACCTTAACATATAGATCTTAAAGTTCAAAATACAACTATAAGATTACGCAGCGATCGGCGGGTGACCGGCTTCTTAGAATAATTTGTGCAGTACATGCAAAACTAGACGAACATTTTTCTGTCGATCGTGTATTTACTTTATGAAAGATTATCACTATCACTATCACTACATAGTATAAAACAAAGTCGCTTCCCGCTGTCTGTCCCTATGTATGCTTAGGTCTTTAAAACTACGCAACGGATTTTGATGCGGTTTTTTTGAATAGATAGAGTGATTCAAGAAGAAGGTTTATATGTATAATATAGTATCCGTGCGAAGCCGGAGCGGATTGCTAGTTGAGAATAAATCCGGTTATGTTCAAAATCGATGTCTGAGAGGTCTAAATACGAATTCATAGTCAGAAATATTTCAAAAAGTGGTCGCATTATTTAAAATTTTTGAAACATTCGTTGTAAATTAATATGCGCGTTTTTTTAAAGAACAACATACATTGGCAGGCTTCTCGAGGGTGAAGATTCTAGAAATGATGTCCATTTTTAATTCCAAGATGGCGGACATTGCTTTTCGAATTTAAACTTTCGTGAGACGTGTTGAAACAGTACTAATAATTACACGGTTCAACTCACGTATTAAATGTCACTACGGGCGACATGTTTTGAACTCTTCGGGAATTCTTCTTAAGGATGTGTTTTCGCGGCGGTGTCGCTTGAATCTTGTCGTGATTCAAGCGACACCGCCGCGAAAACACTCATCCTGAAGAAGAACTTCCGAAGAGTTCGGAACATGTCGCCCGTAGTGACATTATTGACATTGTTTTTCTTTAAAGTCATCACGGGTGTCGCTTTTAGGGTTATCGAGAGTGCAGATTCCAACAATTATTGCCTGCGAACTTGGACATTTTGATATTAAAAAAGTGAACATAATTATGCACTTTTCTTTAATATGTTCAAAATTGATAACTAAAGGGCCAAAGCGTCTCCATTGTCTCCAAGTACGAATCCGAGATCAGAATTGAAAAATTTGGCCGCCACACAGTAGTGGCCTGAAAATCTGACTTTCATAGACATGATCGAAGTTTTCATAATATATTATAGTTTTTTTTTAATGCTACTAATAAATTCACGGTTAAATTCACATATTAAACGACACGACAGGCGACATGTTTTGAACACTTCGGGAGTTCTTCTTCAGGATGAGTGTTTTCGATGTTTGTTTTGAAGAAGAACTCCCGAAAAGTTCGAAACATGTCGCCTGTTGTGACATTTAATGCGTGAATTTAACCGTGGATTTATTAGTAGTATTTTAGACATGTCTCACAAAAGTTTAAATTCGATTATAGCTTTTTTTTGCTTTAGGCTTTTACTAGCCATTATTATGCTAGCTCACAACTCTTACGTGATTTAGTAAAAAAACGGAAGGCCATATTTCAGTTATAGCTCCGGTGGTTTTTAAGCAACAAAATGTAGGTAGTGGTATTCCTTGGGTAATTAAAGTAATTTGTACTCTATAAAGTGAGTGTTTTCGCGGCGGGGTCGCTTGAATCTTGTCGTGATTCAAGCGACACCGCCGCGAAAACACTCAATCCTGAATAAGAACTCCCGAAGAGTTCGAAACATGTCACCCGTAGTGACGTTTAATACGTGGGTGAATCGTGTAATTATTGAAATTTTTTTTCTTTAAAGTCATCACTTTTAGATTCCAACAATAGGGGCGTAGACACTAAATAAAATAATGTGATATTTTCTCGAAGAAGGACAAAAAAATTAGTCAAATGGAGAAAAATCAACGCAAAAGGTTAAATAATCACGAAGTTATAAGTGTCCAAAGTTTTAAGAAGGGATGTGTTCTGTCCCTTTTTCGCAAAACGCAACTTCATATGAAACGATGACGCTGGAAGAATGTGACGTCACAGAAGACGGCAACGTGCCGCGCGCATCGTGGTCGGCGACGCCGTCGACGCGGCCTGCCGGCAGCATCCTGTAATGTGACGTCACACACCGTTTGCGTTTTCGCTCTCTAACAAGCAATATTAAAACGGTTGTAGCTTCGTAATTCTTTGAGATATCTGAATGGGATTTTCATCAATATGCATATTTTTTTGCCTTCTTTCTTTTGGAGTAATAATAATTTTCGAGTCTGCACCCGAATTATTGCCTGCGAAGTTGGACATTTTTATATTAAAAAAAGTGAACACAATTTTGCAGTTTTTCTTTAATACGAGTATGTTCAAAATTGATAACTAAAGGGCCAAAGCGTCTCCATTGTCTCCAAGTACGAATCCGAGATCAGACCCCGTATCATGGTCGGCCTTATCACTCGATAAGTGACAAGATAGGGGCATCGTCTCGTTCTATCAAACGGTGTCAGCCAGTGACGGACGCTCTATCCTGTCACTTATCGCGTGATAAGGCCGACCATGACACGGGGTCAGAATTGAAAAATTTGGCCGCCACACAGTGGCCTGAAAATCTGGCTTTCATAAACATGATCGAAGTTTTCATAATAAATTACAGTTTTTTTTTTAATGCTACTAATAAATTCACGTATTAAATGACACGACAGGCGACATGTTTCGAACTCTTCGGGAGTTCTTCTTCAGGATTAGTGTTTTCGATGTTTGTTTTGAAGAAGAACTCCCGAAGAGTTCGAAACATGTCGCCTGCCGTGACATTTACGTTAATTTTTTAACCGTGGATTTATTAGTAGTATTTTAGATATGTCTCACAAAAGTTTAAATTCGATTATAGCTGTTTTTTTGCTTTAGCCTTTTACGAGACATTATTATGCTAAATTACAACCCTTACGTGATTTAGTAAAAAAACGGAAGGTCATATTTCAGTTATAGCTCTCGAAACTGACTTACCTACTAGCGAAAATTATATCTTCAAATATAGGTACTTACAGATTTTGTCTTTCTTTCCACTTATTATAATTATCTATAGGTATTCATCATGTTTCATCTGACTGTCGGGGCATATACTATGCGAGAGGGAGCGGGGCAGCAATAGACGCATCAGCGCGGCAGGTACGGGGCGCGCGGGTGATTTCTGATTTTTCCCTGGCGATACGCCCCCTCTTAAACTGTTACATAGTTTAATTATTGTACAGTCATTAGCATTTCCAAACGCGCCTGGCAGCTCGCATCCCGCGGCGCCTAACGCTCCTCTTATCCATAAACCCGGCCTTAGATCAAACGTTGTTAGTTACAAAGGCACCAGAAAAGGCTAACAAACAAAAGAGCCTAGAATTCTATAGGCTATTCTACATGTCTTTAGATGGCGCATCTTGGAAAGGAATCGTGCAAAGGTGTTATTCTCGTTTCTCGTATTAAATCCGTGGCTGCGATGTCCAGGGGACTTTCCAACGAGCGACTAAGAGCTGGTAAAGGTCGCGGGACCGGTCACTTTGGCACTCTATGGGGGAGGCCTATGTCCAGCAGTGGACGTGTTTTGGCTGATATGATGATGAGCTAAGCGAATGAAAGTTCTCCGTTTCAGCTTTGCAAAATTTCTTGCGTTATGTCTGGCGCCTGATTGGCTGTTTTACTCTATAGGTTATTCTCAACTGGTTTACGTGAAATTTTGAGAGCGGTTACAATAATTATAGAGAATTATAACCTTTATAAGTAAACCTACTCCTCTCTCCTATAAATTTTTGCATGACTTTCCTGTTTTCTAAAAAAAGCGCGACAATACTATTTTTTTGTTTATAAGCTGTAGGTAGTCATTTTTAAGTTGAAAACATTATCTTTGCAATCATTATTTAGACATACTTTCCTATTCAAAATTAAACCCTTCAGATTACTAAATATTGAATATATTTACTAAATTAATAATTAATAATCAGTAATCATTTAATCATTGCAAGAATGTAGTACAAAACAAGGAAGTATAAACATTTTGGTGTCCAATACTAAGCATGCAAGTTTTTATATTTTTTTTTATTCATTTACATTTTTCAACAATGTCAAGATACTTATATAAAAAATAGAATTATTAACAATCCATACTAATATTATAAATGCGAAAGTGTGTCTGTCTGTTACCTCTTCACGCTTAAACCGTTGAACCGATTTGGATGAAATTTGGTATAGAGATAGTTTCAGTCCTGGGGAAGGACATAGGATAGTTTATGTCCCGGGATTCATCCCCCAAGGGGATGAAGTGGGGGGTGAAAGTTTGTATGGAGCTACGATATAAACGAGTTCCACGCGGACGGAGTCGCGGGCAGAACTCGACTCCGTCCGCGTGGAACTCGTATTATATAAAGGCTAATAATCAATATTCTATTTAAAATTATGATGTCAAAATTTAAATTGGAATACAATTTAATTATGCAGAATGTCAACAATGTCAAGATAATATATACCAGATAAGATAGAAATTAGCAACAATTTAATATAAAATAATTAGTAGTAGTATATATATGTTTATGTGTATTTTATGAAATAAATAATTAGAATTTGATTTTAAATTTGAATTTTTGGTTACTTAATGACGTAGCGAGTACAAGTAATAAAATACATACAGAGTGCTAAATAATTAATTGACTAAAAAGGTTAAACATATTCATATTAGCTTATACTGACTGGATTCAAAATATAGGTTCGTATGATGTATGGGTGGTCAATGATACAGTATGTATACATATATGGGAATACATACATTGTACACCCATACAGCTTGTGCCCTACAACGTGAGAGTACGAGAAAACGTAGCACAAGGAATCTGTGTATCATACGCATGACACCTTTTTCGAAAACGCCAGAGGACCGATTTTTGACTTTCGAGCGCTCGAAAATCAAATAAAAGTAAATACGTTTGTAGTCTCTAAAAGGCAGGCACTTACTTTCTACCAATATAATTTAATACGAGTGGTCAATACCTACCACTCGTTTTTAAATTTTCTATCGCTATTTCAAAATAGCATTTCATAATTTTAGTCAGTTTTCGAGTGAAAGAGTCGAGCGCTTGAAAGTCAAAAATCGGTCCCCAGGTCTTTAATAATATTATTCACTCGCCGCGATCGTAAATAAGAGAAACACACCGAGTAACCTTTACTCGTGTAGTAGTCAGGTGCCGCCATCTCGCGGCGCGGGCGCAGATCGCCAGTTAACGCGTGCGCCCGCGCCGGCCGCGCCACACACGACGTTCCGGCGCGCGCACAGCTAAAGATAGGCTACTGATTTAGTTTTATTTAACCTGCTTAATTAATTCATATGTATGAGGGGTTGCGGGTTAGGTTAGGTTCAGGCGACCGCGTCAAAGCATTCCCCCAAAGTAAAAAAAAAATGTTCAGGCGACCGTTTTAGCCTAGTTGGTAGTGACCCTACCTGCGAAGCAAAAGGTCCTGCTACTGTGTTAGAATCCCGGTAAGGGCATTTATTTGTGTGATGAGCACGAATATTCGTTTCGGAGTCATGGATGTTTTCTATGTATTTAAGTATTTTATACTTTTATTCTTATTATATTTATATATTTATTTATTTTAATGGTTTATTAGTTCTGGTTACTTATTTTCCTTTTTTTTTAGTTTCATTTGTTAAGGTTCGATTGGCAAGCGATCAAAAACAATATATAAATAGTGGCAGTAATGGCAAGTTTTTTTTTTTATGTAACTGAATTCAAATGCGACCGTCCTCCTCTTCTGAGGGACCAATCTGAAAATCAGCGCTGGGCACTTAAGCCTAGCACATGCTGAGATCGGCTCCCATTGTCACACCACACCTATGTTAACTAGATTTAAGTTATGTGATTGTACTTTTTCTTTTTTTTCATGTACTTTTTCTTTTGTTTCATATTTTAAGGTGATGGCAATAAACACATTCTTATTCTTATTCTTATTTATTTATATATAAGTATATAAGTATGTTTATCGTCGCCTAGTACCCACACTACAAGCTTTGCTTAGTTTGGGTCTAGGTCGATTTGTGTAAGTCTCTCCGAAAATTTTTTTTTTATTTTTTGGCCTCTGGGAGATAACGTGAGCCGTGCCATAACGTGTCTGTTAAATCGACTGGTTAATTATGTAGTTAACATTTTCACTGCCAGGAATCCGCCTAACGGGCGCTTACGCCCTAGTCGCTTTCCGCTGCATGCCTACGAGGAAAACCATCGGCTACGAGCGAACGCGCAGCGATTAATGGCAGCGAATGTGTTTTGTGTGCAATCGGTGCTATAAAGCACTTGTGCAATTTTAAATTCGGAAGTCGTGCGTTCGAATCGTGGCGTGAATTGTGCGAAATATCATTTGACATTTAATAGTAGATTATCGGTGAAGGAAAACATCGTAAGGAAACCGGTATTACCCCAACAAGGTTCAGTTTATCCTGTGGGTTGGAAGGTCAGATGGCAGTCGCTTTCGTAAAACAAGTGCATATGCCAACACTTGGGATTAGGTGCCAAACAGGAACCGTGAAAACGCTAGGAGGATGGGGAAGAGGAATTTAAAAAGGGTTAAAGCTAATGTAAAATGGAGAGAAAAATAACTCAAGATAGATTACTTACATAATTTTAATAATCACGTACCTATTAGTAAGTAATGCTTTGTAATATTTTAATAAATGTACTTATTTGAATTGCATTTTCATGATTAACCCAGGCATCGTTTTTGGTCTTCTTTCATTTGGAACTAGCTGGTGCCCGCGGCTTCGCCCGCGTGGTTATAGGAAAATGTAACATATTGAATTTTCCCGTAGGAATTAGATGTTTTTCCGCTGGAAAAAGTAGGCCCGCTTCTAAACTATCTCCATACAAAAAATCAGATCAATACGATGCTCCGTTGCGACGTGAAAGAAGGACAACCACACTTTCGCATTTATAATATAGTAAGGATAAGGATTCTTATTATTCTTATCTTAAATGAATCTATCAAAGTGACCCACACTGCCGTTGTGCAAGTTGAAGAAGTACCAAAAAACTTTTTACAAGGTTTTATTTAACGCACTACCTATGTACAGTGAGCATAATATAGTTAGTAGCAGCCAAATCAGCCATATATATCGTAACACATCCTTACTCCGACAGTAATAACGACGTGATGCGATATATCGTCGGGGATAGTGCAATACCGCGTAACTAGCACTGGTAAATAGTGCGTATCTACACAACGCCAGAGAATGCGAGCTCCTTGCAAATTTCTACCCAAACACGTGTCTAAAACCCGGTATGCGCATGTTCGAACTAAACGGCTGCCTGGCATCGTTTTGACACCCCGCCCCCAACCCCGCATAATGGCAATGGCACCCATTCTGTGGGGCCATTTTGCGGCGCTACTTAGACCTCTATGGTTTTTTTGTTCGCTGCTCACTAGCTAACTTTCTAGAGGAGCTGGGGTGGTTAGAGTAGCGCTACCCCTTTGTTTCACGCAAAATAGGCACGGGACACTGGATCTCGACTTGCGAAAAATGCCCAGTATACCTAACTAAGTAACTAAAGTACAGTTGGCAATAAAAGTTTTTTTATGCGCTCTTACCTTCTTGCTTGCAGTATGCTGCAAGCCTTACCCCGCATCTATTTCCTGACGCATTTATAAAACAAACAGATTCCTCATATTCTCTATGATATTATTTATTTTCTATCGTTTGATATAAAATCATTTTATTACAGGAATAATATTGTGACGCCTGCTTGGATGATATTGTTTTAAAGTATGATATGCTCTGATGTTTTTATATGAAATCCGGAACCTGAATTTAATCGTGAGTATAATTAAATTGCTAATTATGTAATAGCACCAGTATACCAACTACAGCTTCGTTTTTCCTTTTTTCCGTGGCTGCCGCAAGAGTCGATAATGGTTGAAATTCCAGCAGTAACCTACAACAGCGATAGGCTAGCAACCGATCAATGCAATATCACATTTTCGCCATTCTTTTTTACAAATAAATTACTAAAATTGACAGTGAGAAGTAAATTTCATACGCCTGTAAATAAACACTCTTAGAAAAGGCCATAATTATGTGTGTGGTTGAACGCCTTCCGATGCGGTTCCCGCACCGCCCAACGCTCCACGAGTTGCGTTAGTCTATAGGTACTAATATAATAAAGAAGGAAACCCTGTAAGATTGTAGCTTTGTCAGTTTATGTAGGCTATCTTCGGAACCACTCATCCGACTTGAAACACGCCTTCTCCATGGACATTGGCTATATCTTAACCCGCGAAGCCAGGGTTCCCTCCAAACCGCGGGCAAAGCCGCCCTGGCAACTTGTGCAGCGATTCAAAGCCCGCATTACACGGAATTTCCGATCACTAATTTATTGAAACTCGTCACCGACATTATGCGCCATCATCGGCCCAATTTGCTACCGACGTCTAACTCGCGGGCGACTCGACAAAACAAATTTAAATAACAATTGCTCAAACAACTTTTAAAAACAAACGTCGTCGGCATCAAAGGGATGTCGCAGAATAAGTAAGTACAGAAAGCTAACTTTACAAATATAAGCTTCTAAATTTTATTTCCTTAAAAATTCTTAGGCTTCAAAATGCGATTTAATACTCTTTCTAACCCTTTTCAATATGTGTAGGACGCTCTACATAGATCAGAGGCCTAACATATCTGATTAAATATTAAGGGCAATTTTGTTTTCTTTTGCTCTGAGGGCCGCATCACACTCAATTTTTTATCATTATCACCTAACTAGGTTTTTCCCGACCGTGAGGTTAAGCTAAACCTGCGCACACGTGTAGAAGCCGTCTGAGACTCTAGTATAAGTTTTACCGAAACTAAACTTCCGATCGCGTTTGCGTTTTATCCTCAATGTGTTTTATTTCGGTAAAACTTATACAAGAGATCGTTAACGTGTGAAATGATATAAGACAACTCTTTGTGATGTGTGGTGAGGTGACGGCCAGGAAATACAACACTACGTCATCGGAGTCATCGCATTTCAATATATTCCACGCGCTTTGATATGTTTGCTGGACGCGCGTGTAGGCGATCGCGTGAAACAGATTTAAACATGGAATCGGAAGCGACAAACCTAAATATACTTCCTTATGCAGTCCATGTAGCATTGCAGTCCATTAATTCAACTCCGCAATTGTACAACTCTTGATGTCTAGATTCGCGTTCAATTTAGAATGAAGTTAAACGATTACTAAAGTAAGTGTGAAGTTTGCAGTGGCAAACGATGCTATTTGTCACGTCCACTCACAGAGATGAAGCTATTATTTAGAATAAAAGCTATGTTTTGCGATCTCATACCAACTATAGCCGCATTTCTGTCGACAAATTGCAAGGTGTGTAATGACCTTAAACTTCATTAGGTACCTATCGCTTATTTTTTTAACCAAGCACGCTCTGCATTCAACAATATACACTTAACTATTTGATATCGACACGTTTGTTTATTACCTACGTTAAAAAAAAGCAAACTGTGTCAAAGGTTAAAATACAAATGAATACCAACAGCGACGGCAGCTAGAGGTTCATACATTTTTTGTATACTTTTCCATACGGATGCCGATTATGCCATGAAACATACTGCAAACAATGTCAAAAACTTGCTTTTGACTCTCAATTGAGCCAAAAAATTTAAAGGTGTCTCGGTGACGCTACACAGTCGAAACGATCCTAGTTAAGAAAAATATGTCCAAGAAAACCGGAATTCTCACCTTACCGTGTTTATACATTTTCGAAGTAGCAAATACGTAAGGCGTGATTTAAAACAGTTTCCGACTCGTAGTAACGCACGAGGTGCAAATTGCAGAAGGTCCGGTGAACTTTACCCACCAAAGTCGCGACTTGCCAAATCCAGGAAGTGTATGCACACGGTAGGACCTAAAGTATATAATAAGATCCCGCTATCGCTAGAAGTAAAACTAACGAGGTGCAAATTGCAGAAGGTCTGGTGAACTTTAGCCACCAAAGTCGCGACTTGCCAAATCTAGGAAGTGTATGCACACGGTAGGACCTAAAGTATATAATAAGATCCCGCTATCGCTAGAAGTAAAACTAACGAGGTGCAAATTGCAGAAGGTCTGGTGAACTTTAGCCACCAAAGTCGCGACTTGCCAAATCTAGGAAGTGTATGCACACGGTAGGACCTAAAGTATATAATAAGATCCCGCTATCGCTAGAAGTAAAACTAACGAGGTGCAAATTGCAGAAGGTCTGGTGAACTTTAGCCACCAAAGTCGCGACTTGCCAAATCTAGGAAGTGTATGCACACGGTAGGACCTAAAGTATATAATAAGATCCCGCTATCGCTAGAAGTAAAACTAACGAGGTGCAAATTGCAGAAGGTCTGGTGAACTTTAGCCACCAAAGTCGCGACTTGCCAAATCTAGGAAGTGTATGCACACGGTAGGACCTAAAGTATATAGTAAGATCCCGCTAGAAATAAAACTAGCTACTAGTGACGGATTATTCAAAAAAAAACTTAAAACGAAAATGATTTAATTTGAATTTTTTTTTGACCTCTACCTACATGTTATTGTATTGTTTCTCTTTTTAACTGCTTTGTTTGTGTGAGGTGTGCAATAAAGAGTATTTGTATTTGTATTGTATTGTATTTTTTTTTTAATTTATTTATCAAAAGTACAAAACAATTAACAATGTTATGTTACTCGCCAAACTGCGATAACAGTTTGTTGGCGAGACCGCTCATTTTATAACTAATGTGTTAAGTACCTATGTTAAAACTATGTATGTAATGCGTACTACTCACCCGATGCCTTTTTCGAGAACTAAATTGTACGCAGACCTACCTACCTGCAGTACTCGTAAATTGGTACAACACCAAAACGCAACTGGTTCGCTGACTCAGCCTCGCCTTCCAAATCTCCAACGTAACTTGAATGTACCTACTTAGCTAGAATACATAAGTTAAGTAGGTACCTATATAGTTAGTATAAGCATTTGACATGTAAAATTGTATATTTTATTAATAAACAATTGATTGATTGATTGATGAAAATACAAAAAGATGGCGTAACGTAAGGCGTTGTAAGAAGGAACTGATTGAAAGATTTAGTGGCCGAGACAGATTGTTCCGATGATAGCTCAGTTGTTTGTGTTGCCATGTATGGCTGTGGTCGCCGGTTCGAATCCGGCTCGGAGCATTATTTTTTTTTTTTCCTTTAATTTGAAATTTATTAATTGAGCGCGTAGCGTTACTGCTTAAAATACAAGATTAATTTACAAAAAGATGGTCTAAGACAATGTTCACCCGGGTGACCACTGTCAAATTAGGGATTAACAAAGCGAAATTTCTTCCCCAATCTAAGCTACACCACAACAATGGCGGCGGATTGACATCTGACAGCTATTTAGGCGGCAAAGCCGACAGCGTAGCTTGTTAACGTCGCCATGATGAAATTGCTTTTTTGTCTATGGTACTAGGTAATTTTATACTGCAAGCATGGGAGTGTATTAAAAATGTTCTAGAATATTTTTATGGCCTAATTGCCAGTTATAGCTTCATTTTTACGAGTACTTGTAGCAACTAGCATGCTATCACGTGTCTTCGTAGCCGACACGCTAGTGTGAGAGAATTTATAAAAGCTGGCGCAAAGGATCGAATGACTGATTAAAATGGACACATGGAAATCTCAAAATGGTTATCATAGCCATGCAAGCAAAATTTAATTTTAATCTTTATAATAGAAGTCACGAGTAGACTTTTGTTTCAAAATCAAATGAATCAAAACAAATGCAACTGATCATACCCAAATAGTAAAGCGCCGCAAGTATCTACTCTTCTCTACACAGAGCCAAACACCGCTACGATTTTCACGATAATTCTAGCAAACGCTCAAAGTAGTAATTACTCCTCAAAAAATGTATACTCTTCACAGACTTGACGGTCGGGTAACTATATTGCTCGGCTCGGCAAAAAGCTTGAAGCAAATTGACTATCGTTTCGCTAGAATGGTGCGGCGCTACCACGAACTTCGATAGTCGAAGTCCGTAATACATGCATCCCTGTCACTCGAGTTCGGGAGTGCGATAGAGATGGAAATACCCGAACTTCGACTTTCAAAGTTCGTGGTAGCGCCGCAGTATGCTCACTAAAACGCTCCAGTTTAAATTGTGAGCTTTTACCTGTATCCTCCTGGATCCCGCATCCTTTATAAAGCTCGCTCAGAGCGGAGCGTGCAGCGTCCGTATAAAACAAATGCAATTTATATGGACGCTCGACGCCCCGCTCTGAGCGGGGCGTCCACTCAGACCTTACACTAAGTCCAGACACTACGCAAATAAACTCATCCGAAAAAACCGAGTGTACTTTATAAAGTACTTACATAATATTTACCGCTAAAAATGTGGCCATAGTGACGGTAAACGGCGGAAGGTTCAGGACTCAAGGGCAAAGTACTTTATAAAGGAGCCTCGGATTTTATGCCGTCTTTCAAAAAAAGTTATCATGATCCTGGAGGGTATTGCAACATTCGCTAGCTAGAATTAATTCCAACCTAACCCAACCAAATTCCGATAAACCTGGCGAGTGATAGGTCCTATGGAGGAGTCTGCCCAAGAGTTATAATAAGCGCTAAAAGAGCGGTATAATTGGTTCCTATCCTGCCTCTGGAAGAGTTTGATCAGCAAGTACTGAGGGGTAGTCACGTAACGTTCCAAAAGCGCGTTGGGACAATCCAACTGTAATTTTTCCATATCAAAAATGACATTTAGATTTACTTAACGTACGTTACAATGCGTTACGTGATCGACCTGCAGGATATGATGTCGCGGTCAGACCCCGTATCATGGTCGGCCTTATCACACGATAAGTGACATTGACACTGCATTGACGGAGCGGCTGACGATGATGAAAAGATAAGTACTCTCAACTCAAATAATGTTTAACACTGCCAAGAATCGCTACGCGCTACGCTCGTAGCCGATCCCGTGGTTTTGCTCGTGTGTAGCGGAAAGCGAGTACGGCGTAGGCGCCCGCTAGGCGGGTTCCTGGCAGTGAAAGTGTTAAGTAGGTACCTACTTACTATTATTTCGTTTCATGGCTATTTAATGATATAAATCGATTTCAATGCGAAGCAAAGTTTTCGATCAAAATTTTCTTTAAAAACAAAGTTTTAACAGACTTCAACTCAGTTCTCCGCTTCAAGTGTGACTTTCTCAGGATTCTACCATCCAATCTTGACCTGATGACCATGGAAACAACTGGAAGGATACCCTTACAAAAAAAAATGCATTTTGGTCCAGGCATCTTCGAGTAAACATACCTAGGTCATTCATCCTCCTAGCGTTATTCCCGGTAGTGCCCCTAAAGGAGCCCGGGGTCCGCTTTGACACCTAATCCCAAGATTTGGCATAGGCACTAGTTTTACGAAAGCGACTGCCATCTGACCTTCCAACCCAGAGGGAAAACTAGACCTTATTAGGATTAGACCGGTTTCCTCACGATGTTTTCCTTCACCGAAAAGCTAACGGTAAATATTCCGTACATAAGTTCCGAAAAACTCATTGGTACGAGCCGGGATTCGAACCCGCGACCGCCGCTTGACAGCCGCATGCCTGAACCACTAGGCTACCGTAGCGTCAGTAAACATACCTAGGTAAAAAAACAAAAGGTTCCGACGAATTGGGAACCTCCTTTGTTGAAGTCGGTTAAAAATAAGTCAAATGCACCTTTCAGAATATTCAATTCAGTCCTAAAAACCGACAATTTATCATTTTACGTACCTATTCAAAAATTCAACTTAAAATTCGATCTTTTCGGCCGCGGGGTAAAGGGCCGGTAAGTCTAAAAATCACAAAAACCGGGAGACAATAGATCGTTAACATGCAGCCGCAGTCGGGGCTTTGCTCACTTATATTGTTTTTTTTTTTGAGTTAGACACACTGTTAAAAGCAAGCTTTGTATTTATTTACTGTATGGTACCCACCTATGTAGAAAAACTAAAAAAAAACCGAGGTTCGTCTAGTCTAGACAATTTATTTTATTTTCATTCACGAAATATTTATTTTAAACTGAATTAGATTGTAATAATGAGGACCTACTTATATCTTAATACTCGTACCTATTAACCCTTAAATGCATAATGATGTATGTATATATGCATCGTATATTGTATATGTTTTTTTAAATACTATGATTTTTTTCTTTATTTTTCCCTCAACCTATACAACATGACACATCTATTTCAATTTATTAAAAAGTTATACAAAAAATCATGCATTTAAGGGTTAAATTCGTAAACAAATAAAAAAGATGCTAACATCAATTTTAACTACCTACTTGATGAATACACTAGATACTCATATCCATTCACCTATATTATATATCAAAGCTTTGATTGTTAATAATACTAAGTATTTATATTGATATTAGGTACCTACTGTATAATAGTAAATCAGTTTACTTTAGTTGATTCAGTTCATTTAAAAAAATGTTAGCAGATACTACCTACCTAATTACTTTACATCGCGTTTATTTTCTCAGAATCAATATAGGTATAGCGAGCTTTTGCTTTTGACTATTTATGTATTCCATTTAATTACTCAAGATTTAAAAACAACACTCGGTTCTATTTTCATAATAGGTGCGTGCTGCCTTTTAGTGAGAAACATTTGTTTTCTTGATTATTTGTGACGTGATAAATAGAATTTGGATACATAAGAATAATTTATAATATCAAACTACATTCATACAGTGACCATGATGCAAGCCAAATAATGTCAGCCACGCAGAAAAACATTAAAACAAATCTTGAACCTAACATATCCAGAGCAAAAACTACATCACAAGAAAATCTAAAAATACCAAAACAACTTAATTACGCTATGACATTTAAAAATAAAACGTTCAATAATTCATCAACCGCCTATCAATATAATAATTCTGTCAGACTTTAATTGAAATTCAGTACAAAAGCACGATATTGATACATTACGAACGCAAAAGAGCCATACCGCCAATTTACAACAGAATTCACAAATCCTCCAAGCCCACTAAATACACAATCACGTTAAATCAACTGCTACACCCGTCCCGCTCTTGTAGCAATAAATCTGTTAAGATAAAAAGAGACGTGACACATTTGAAAGCGTTGGAGCCTAAACGGACAACGCCTACAAAAGTGAAGGGGGTAGGGTGAAAAAAAAGCTTGTTTGTTGAGGGGCGTGTCCCCTTGGCAGCTCAGTCAGTCGACCGCCGCGGTCGTGCGCAGTCGCTCCATCTGTCAAAGTGACAGCCGCGTTCCTTATTTGAATTACAAACTGACATACATAAATCGATGTTAAAAGTGAGCAGTGACGTTCGATCGACTGTATAATTTAGAGACATTGAGTGATTGACGGGTGAATAAGTTGTCATGGCTTTTGAAGATCGTTGCAGTCCGAACCAGGCGAACAGTCCGGGGCCTGTGGCGAGAGTGCCGGCTCCGCACGCAGAGAACTTAGGCTTGTACTGCCAGCCTAGCCAATACACCTGCACTACCATCGAGCCAAGGTACGAGCGAAATACTCCGATGACGATTGTCAAGGTCCAGCCTAGTTCACCGCCTCCAAGCCCCGAAGAATACCAGAACTACTACAGACACGAAACGCCCGATGTCAAGCCTGTTATCAACCAAGATTTCGAGCGGAATCAGAGACCGCAGCCGACTTTACCAATCAATTTCTCTATAAGCAACATCCTTCACCCCGAATTCGGTCTGAACGCTTTAAGAAAAACAAGCAAGATCGAAGGACCGAAACCCGTCGGGCCGAACCATAGTATCCTCTACAAACCTTACGATTTATCGAAGCAGAACGACTTCCAGAAGTACAGTTTCGACTACCTGAAGTCTAAAGAGCCTGACTTCAACAGATTGCCTCCGTTGGGTGGCTTAAGGCAGACTGTCTCGCAAATCGGGGAAGTGCAGAAAGAGAAAGAGATTCCGAAGCCTGTTGAAAACAAGAGGCCTGATTCAGCTAGCTCAATAGTATCTTCTACGTCCAGTGGTGCTCCTTCAACTTGTGGCAGCTCAGAAACGAACCAGGGGAACTCTAATCTATGGCCAGCATGGGTGTACTGCACTAGATACAGCGACAGACCTAGCTCAGGTAACTTTTTAAATTAGTATTTTTTTATAGCAATCGAGTGGACTTCTTGTGTTTTTGGCCTGCACAGCGGCTTGTGAAATTAATTAACTAATTAGGACTTTTACATCACAGTGACAGATGGGCCAACTGGGCTGTTAGTGATGGGGCAACTTTTTAAATTAGTTTTTTTGTTGTTATTTGTTTGATAGTTGTCTTATTTTTGTCAAAATTGAGTCAATAAACTTACCCAACTAGAACTAGATCCTTGATTTAATAAGTAATTAAATATAATAACCATTAATGAGTTTATTTACTGATTGTTTTGTTTTTTTTGGTGTGGCCTGTGGCAGTTTGTGGAAATAATTAGCTAATTAGGAATTCGAAGATCTTTTTTTTTCATTATATTATGATGTTAAGTAATGAATATTAATTAATGAGTTTTTTTTTGTTCTTGATTCAGTTTAATGCGTTCCTTGCCAAATATTTCTATATTTTTAAATCTTATTAGTTTCTTGTCGCAACCTCAGAACTTTCTACAATATCCAAATAGAGTATTATAAAGTGGTTCCATTACTGATTAGGAAACGCTTACAGGCAAGGGAATCCTACTTAAAAAACCAGCCAAGTGCGTGTCGGGCCACGCGCAGTGTAGGGTTCCGTAGTCGCCTGTCTGTTTTAGTTACATCGACGTGCGGTGCGGTTGCGTCGGCCGAATTTGTACGAAAATCGGCCTTTCCAAGTACATAGTAAGTTGGTCGACTATTACTCGGTAACTACTTATGCCTACTTGTCTGTGATAGTTTTCCTTTTAAATTCATTACATGTACTACTACCACGATTTTTTTCACATCCCCAGTGGTAGCCATTTAGCCGGCAGGGGAGGCGGGGACACATGACTCGAACAAAAATTAGGGCTTTAAAGCCCAATATCTCGCAAACGAATCACTGATTTGAAAAATTACATCCCCGCTTTAGGTGTAGGGTAGGTACCCTAAAAAAATGTATTTTTCAAGATTTTATTATATTATTTTGTCGGCGTGATTGATTTATATTATACCCATACCGAATAACAGTTTTCTAGTAGTAATGGTTACTGAGCTAAGCCGAAGACGGACAGACAGACAGACAGCCGGACGGACATGGCGAAACTATAAGGGTTCCTTGTTGACTACGGAACCCTAAAAACCCAATAAAGCTAGTTTAGTAAAAGCAGTACCTGACGATTCAGATTCAGTACCGACGGCAAAGTAATTAAATGTAATAATACGCGTGTTTAAGATTTCGTTGGTGGTTGGCAGCTGTTCCCGTCTTTAGAAGCCTACCTAATGCACTTCATTCGACGCGACGGAACCCGTAGGGCATACAACATCGTAAAAAACAAAATTATAACAAATATTCGATACACAATATGGAACAGAATAGACATACAATAAATTACCAAAAAAAGTTCGACATACAATTGCTGTGTGCGTTGCAGCAAAACAAAAGGGTTCATGGCTCAGTTATACCTACGCATCGCTCTTTCGAGAGAAGCACTGATATTCTGGCTGAGCCCGAGACACGTAAGTTCAGTATCACAACATCAAAAAATAAAAATAACTAAATCAAAACTGTACTGCAAAAAAAAAAATATTTATAGCATTCTTCCATTCATGCCAGGCGAAATTCAGTATCATAACGGTACGTCGTCGTGCCAACTTGTGTGAAGTGTAGTGTGTAGGTGAGTAACATCAATATCACGAAATAAAATACTTAAATAGAAGGTAACAAAATAAAGAATAATTATAATAAAATACATGTGCTCTGTATGGTATTTCCCGCAAGTAACCTATTACGTACTTGATCGCCTAGATTTACTTGTCGGTACACTGTCAGCATTATATTATATTGTGCGTTTTACTATACATTACCTACTGCATTTGTACCGTCCCCTATATTAACTTCACGTGTGCCTAAGTATGTTTGCATGCATCATAATCTTGAAAGTCGGTTTTCATTTCACCCACTTAAATTTGTCGTATCGATTTTAAACTTTGCAAGTATGTATAATAAATGACATTTCAATTTGGTACCATTTAGTTGATCTGTTGATTGTAGGTGGTACTCTTCAATGAATAGCAAAGATTTTACTAAAAACATATTACATCACCACACACACTTTATTGTTAATGAAATATAACTAATGTTCAATTTAGGTTGCGGCTTTCCTGTAGTTGTGGTTGATGTTATTTGAAATACAAACTGGTGCGGTTTTACCAGTTTGCCGTTTTAGTAATTTTAATGCAGTCATGTTTACGACAATTGTGTTGTTATGCAAGGCTATATATTGTTTTTTTTTGTGATTTAGGTATATTAATTATTGATAACTAGGAGGAGCTGGGGCGATTAGAGTGGAGCTACCGATCGGAAAAGGCCCTATGAAACTAACAAATTAAATGACATATACCTACCTACTTAGTACGTATTCAATTATAAACATGATGTTTTAAAATTATCTTTAACGGTTACATGGATTTCCAATAACTTTAACCATGATAGTTTTAGTATAAGTTAGGTACTAGAACAATATTGTTTTGCTACGTACAAACTTCTATACGGGGGGTCACATTTCCGCTGACTGTACATCAAACTTTTCCCGACGCGTTTTGAACGCTAACGAGGAGTTACACGAAGTGTTAACTTTTAAACGCATTCAGCCGACAAAGCAAACGTACTCAAATGCTCATGAGGCTAATAATCAAGTTAGACAGGCTTTAGTTATACCCGCATGGTTTACCCCCCATTTCCATCTTATAATGGACGAGTATTTAATATGCACAATGTGTATACCTACACACCCGGATTGATAGTTCATTGCGACGGCGCGACTAGCACCTAGCACGGCTATCACAAGACGGCCCGCGAGCTGTGTCGCGGCGAGACAGACTATGCGACTCTTTCTAATTAGAACGCTTAGAATTAGGATAGTGAATGATGAACGGATAAACCTTGAAAAGAACGCAAGCAAAACCCGCTGCACAAAAAATACCCTATGACCATTTCCAGTGGTTCAGGATATTACTTATTAGATACGAACTTACAAAGCTACAATCTCACAAACTATTCCTCATTATAATATTATAGGTAGAGTATAAGTAGAGATTATTTAACGTCACATACACAATGAAAAAAACTAAAGAATAACATTAATACGCGGACGTTAGACTGGATTCCCCACTCAGCATAAAGCCACGGGCAAGCTGAGGCGCTGATTTACGGTGGGGACCTATCAGAAGTAATATGAGGTTACAAAGTTGCTCAACTATGTAACCTTATGGTGCACGATAAATTAGAATACAATGTTGAATAGCTATTGATACAAAAAATATAGAGAAACGGTGTATCTTTTCCGAAACAAAGTCATATAGAGACGTACCTACTTATCTAGCCTATCACGTGAGAATCACAACTTTTATATACTTCCAAGAAATCATAGATAACAGAAGTCATTCCAATGTTATAAAAAAAGATACAAATTCAAATTTTATTTATAATAAAACGTTTTGTGATTATAATGTTTGAGATTATTCCGTTGGCAACCGAACAGCTGTTAGCTGTGTTTGAATAAATTGAATTTATTATATTATTCATGGGCTTCTAGTTCTTGGGTGCCATTGCTAGGAAATGTTAGTTTATTGGATAAGTAAAGACGGTTTAAACACTGCGGGAAAATGTTTAACTATAATTAACCATACTTATTGATCGGGCTGCTTCGACCCTGTGACGCAACGAACGTTTCAAAATATACACTAGCATAAAAACCTCAAAAAATTGGCCCTCCTGGCATAATCCTGATGATACTGTATTGGTGAAGCATAATAAGAACACTTCAAATTAAGTAAAACAAAAACTTTACAACACATTCACTGCCAAAAATCGCTACGCGCTACAGCCGACCCCGTGGTTTTCGTCGTATGTAGCGGAAAGCGACGACTGCCAGTTAAACTGTAGTACCACGATGGTGGTAAACAATTCAAAGCAAAAAAACACACGGCTCGTGTTCCAACGCGTACCCCACTTGGCCAAAAACGGGTCATTGTCAGTCAGTAAAACAAAAATCGTCTTTTCAGTGGGCAATAGTTAAGGGCTTATGTTTATATATAATATGTTTTTATCGCATAGAATTATAGAAGAGGCGACGCTTTTTATGCGGATTCACAGTTCAACCAAAAATTAGGCTTTAAAGCCCTTAACTTTAGCACGTTATCCACGTTAATCCCCTAGCCTGATCCCCCAGGGGAATTAGCGGCAATTATTTTATATTCAACTAGGAAAAAATGATAATGTTCGGTTATGGCGCTTCGCCGGACGCTACCGCGTCACGCTCGCGCGCTGTAGGGTCGCAGTTCAACTAACAACCTAACCGTTTTTTTCCCCTGGGGGATCAGGCTAGGGGATTAACGTGGACAACAGCAACTTTAGCAATGTCCATCGAAAAGACGCGCACCTAAATCTGACAATGACCCAAACATGAACCTACTATTTAATTTCATATTTTAGTTAGCAGAGGTAAATATGAATAAAGGCGATACCTATATATTATCACTTATCAGGTAATGCTTCTGAACTCTCAGCTCGCGAGCACAGCGTTCACTAGTTCATTTTCATCGTTGGAGGTCTAAAAGTCCCATAAATAAGCACTGAAACGTTTTATAGTTTATTGTTATTAAGCAATTAGGCTCAACTTTATGCAAATTAAGTAAAGAATTCGAATAAAGCGGCGTAAAAGGAAAAATGCGCGTACACTGTTTTTTTTATGGCCTAAAACAATAAAAGTTTGTTCCGACTAATTATAATCGCATTTATTATTCAGATTACAATTAAAGAAGCCAGTTTCTTATTTTTTTAGTTTTTCAAGTTACGCCGCTTTACCGTCGGGGCTTTTGATGATTCAATGATTGTTCATAGTGTGTAGTGTGTGTTTGTAGTGTCCTGTATGGGTCCCAACTGTATACACTCCTCTAATGATTGTGACGCAACGGGCTTTACCACGCTGGCCACGTGTGGGTTGGCAACTTCAAATCAATCCTTTGATGTGCGTCGATTTTAACCCCCGAAGCAAACGAGAGATGTAAGTTTTAACATTGCGTAACTGTGGTACTGTAGCTCCCAAACGGGTTTTTTTATTGAAAGTCTTGTCTACGTAGGTTGTGTCTCTCTGTGTCTCATTTTGTGTCTAGTTTTTAACACAACGAATCCTCAAATCAATAAATAGTGAGCAACGTCCTCGTGAATACTCTGCAGTCACAAGCGTCAATATGCTACGGTATCTGCATCAGGCAGACCGTCTGCTTGCCTTCGTCATGATATAAAAAATAAGCCTTCAAAATCTGCAAAGAGATTCATATTTGAATGTAACCTACCGCGGTGTGACAGTCTTGACAGGTGTCATGACGGCGATGACTGACAGACAATGACTACTTACTAACTTACAACGCCCATTGTTGTGACCATTGTTGTCATATTTGTTTTAAATGACAGCTTTTGACTGTAAAATTACCACGCATGCGTTTTGTTGTGATTCTCGTTACGGGAGCTAATTTGGGGTATAAAGGTAATGGTATTACAATCTGAGTGGACCAGTCAGTCTTAGGGTACCTATCTTGAAATGTCACATACTGACAGGCGGAAGAAATGTCTACGTATTACACATACCATGTTAGTAATATAAGTTCTACTCAAAGTTTTACTCTAAAAATACATTAAGTATCTACGCCGATTAAAACAATCTTAAATGAATATTTTAAGGCACCGTTGGTTCAGCGAAGTTAAGCGAACAGAGTTTTTGAAACAATATAATGCGTCTGTTTATAATTATATGGTTTCAAAAAAATACGAATAGTAATTTTGAGGCTTTTCTGTAGGGAAATCAAAGATTCGAAATATGATTAAGCAATTTTCGCACGATAGAAAAAAATCATGAACATAGGTCTAAAATACACAAAAATACACTTAAAATATTCGTAACAAATTATGACCAAAAGCTATAAATATTAAAATTGCTTCTAAAAATCGGCAATATCATGTTTGAGGAAAATCAGTGATTACAATTTTATTTATATAAACGGCCAAAAAAATAAAATTAAAAAACATGATATCCGCGCTTCCGAGCACGCACTTCCATCTCGCTCACGCTTATGCTCAGTGAGAGGGAGAGAAGACCATGAACCTACGGCGCCTTAATAAGTAATGCCTAATCTAATAAGAAAGATCCTAAACGATATGATACAGAGAGAAAGAATATCATCATCCTCCTAGCGTTATTCCCGGTTGTGCCCTAAGCGAGCCCGGGGTCCGCTTTGACACCTAATCCCAAGATTTGGCATAGGCACTAGTTTTACGAAAGTAACTGCCATCTGACCTTCCAACCCAGAGGGAGAACTAGACCTTATTGGGATAAGACCGGTTTCCTCACGATGTGGTCCTTCACCGAAAAGCTAACGGTAAATATTCCGTACATAAGTTTCGTAAAATTATTCAAAGGCATACGTTAATTCGTAGTACTGTCACCAGGTAGCGGTCACTCAAAAAATAACATTTATTTAGAGATTATACCTAATTGGCTACGACTTGAGAAGATTGAAAAAAAAAAACCGGCCAAGTGCGAGTAGGACTCGCGCACGGAGGGTTCCCCCCTTAAATATTTATTTTATTTTGTTTTTAGTATTTGTTGTTATAGCGGCAACAGAAATACATCATCTGTGAAAATTTCAACTGTCTAGCTGTCGCGGTTCTTGAGATACAGCCTGGTGACAGACAGACGGACGGACAGTGAAGTCTTAGTAATAGGGTCCCGTTTTTACCCTTTGGGTACGGAACCCTAAAAAAGATGTGACTGACTTAATACAATTCAACAAACTAGTTTTTTTCGCTACTAAATTGTGACATTGTAAAGTTTTTAAATTACGATTAAATTGTTTAAGTAGATGCCGCTTTTAAATTGAATTCGTAAAAAGAAAATTTAATGGCATCATGAAATTGAAAAGGCCTACGGTAACAAGACCAATTATATCATAAAGAACTTGTTTTTATTTTTAATAAACCGCGTCGAACGAAACCTGTCTACTAAAACGCGTCCATTTAATAAATAAAAATGCGAATTGACAACATAATTACTGGTTATTTTGCAGTGAATATTGCAATATTTATTCACACTTTCCCATCAATTCCAATCAATTATGGACCTTATCTCGTGAATACTTAAGTTAAAAACTGTTTAAAGACGGTCACATTCACACAATGACACTTACCTTATTTCCCTTACACGCTCACAAGCTTACGTAAACGGATCGTCAAATGCCCTATAGCTTTTATTCTTGTTAAAATAAGATTGGAAATCAAATAGCTGTAAATTTATTGACGGCAATTTAAAGCAGGTGAAGTAATGAAACAATTTAGGAGCAATTATTTCGCGCGATTATCATTTTTTTTGTTCGACGGCCATCTTGTGTAGTGTAATGGCGGCACGCCCAGTTGCCAGAGGCAAAAAAGGTGTGCGTACTGCGGCAGCGGTGTTTCAGTGTTGCTAGTAATTTTCCTTTTTTTCGTGAGGCGCGTATTTAGCGAGGTAGTTTGTGGAACTATTGTAATTAAGAATGAATTGTGGTGTTTTGACCGGGTAATGCTAACGAGTATGTGGTCCGGTAACTAGGCGGTTTTTACGGTATTGAAGTTTTTGCGGCAATTTTTAGCTTCCGTCGAAAAGTGTGATGCAGTTTTTATTGGTTTTAATCCAGTTGTACAGTCGACAACACAGCTAAGTGACCATCGGAAATCTAATCTGACCTTAAGTGCATTGTAATAAGGTTCTAGGTTTTCACGGTATGGTTAGTTAGGTGTGTTGCTGTGTGTACAATGTAATATTAGCTACCTTTACTTGGTTGGGACGCATCAGACAAGTTTAGTCATCATTATATAGTGCATTTTGGCGATTAAGTCCTTGTTATTCTGAACCTTTAATTTCCTTTTTCTAATCCAAATATTCAACAATTATATAATATTAATATTTTATAAAATATTTTGAATATCTGTATGTGTGCATTTCCAATTGAAAATCTGCTTGATAAAACTATCGTACCAGCTTAATTCTTATAAGACAACGTACTTTCCTACAAGACATTTTTGAGTAAAATCACTTAAGAGCTTATTATTTGTCAGCCATCCCCTGTCAGATCAGGACGTCCAGCACAACTTGCTGACAAGTCGGTTCGCGTGCGACTGAGCGTCTCCTGTCTCACTCGCACCATGCAAATTAGAAAGAGGAGGGTAGATCTTTCTCGACTCGCGTCGCGGTGCACCGTCTGCTGTGCTAGCCCCCCAGATCAAGTGACTGGAAGTGATAAGTTTTTATTACTTACCTGTATCACGACTATTTTAGTCATAAGCTCTGTCATATAAGTTCGCAGGTACTAAATCCCTACCTAGTTAGTTAACTGACCTGAGGTCAACGTCCTAGTGCTTGACACTGGCCCAATACTTACTCGACTCTTTCCATCCTTATTCAAGTTATTCATAAGAATAGAGGTGGATAAAAGTATACCCCATGTAGGTATTTGAGTCTCTAAAATGACAACTATTTTAACATACTGGTTATGCTAATAGCGCTTTTTACTAGCATATCGTTTTTGATGCATAATCGATAGTCGTAACCGATTATATCGATTTACGAGCTCGCGCCAACTATCGACTTAATTTCAGCGACGAAAGTTTTTGCCAAAGGTTTTACGTAGCTTTTTTAGGGTTCCATAATCAACAAGGAACCCTTATAGTTTCGCCATGTCCGTCTGTCCGTCCGTATTCGGCTTAGATCAGTAACGTAAGTTGTAGTAATCAAGTAGGGTATGTATAAACTAATCACGCCGACCAAATAGTAGGATATAATGCTAAATGTAGGGTATTTCCCCTACATTTACCTAAAGTGGTGATGTCATTTTTTTCTCGTTAAACCTATAGTGTGGGGTATTGTTGGATAGCTTGTTCAAAAATATTATGTATGTCTCAAATCCATTTTTAAACTCAGTTTTTTGTTTGCGAGATATTGAGCTTTAAAGCCACAATGTTTGTTCGAGTCATGTGTCCCTCCGCCTGCCGGCTAAATGGCTGCCAGTGCGAATGTGGAAAAAATCGTGGCAGTATTACATATAATGAATTTAAAAGGAAAACTATCAAGGCTAAGTAGACATAACTATATAGTTACCAAGTACCTGATAGTCAACCAACTTAAAATGTACTTAGAAAGGCTAACTCATACAAATGCGGCCGACGCAACCGCACCATTTAGTTGGCGCACGCGTGTCGATGTAGCTAAGACAGACAGTCAACTACGGGACCCTACACTGCGCGTGGCCCGAGCCGCACTTGGCCGATTTATCATGCTTTAAGCATATTATGACCACTTAACTCATTGTCTGATTAACTGGAGACAATTTCTATGGAATGAGAGCTGCCAGCGGTATATTTAACGTTGATCGGTCTGTAATCGTAAATTGGTGCAACCCGCCCCGCCCGCCGCGACAGATTACACAAATCGTCTTGATTTGTGTAATCCGTCCCCATATAAAAAAAATGGCAGTAAAGTTAGGCCGGGATCCGAAGCCGGTGGTGCCCGGGCGGAAGGTGTTCGATTTTATGCGATCTGGGAACTCTCCCGGAATCCGACAGCGCCGGTTTGGGGAGCAAAAACCGGGTACAGTCGCGGACGAAACGAACGAGGGTTGATGGTTTCTTGCTTTAGCCTAGTGGGTAGTGACCCTGCCTACGAAGCAAGAGGTCCTGGGTTTGAATCCCGGTATTTATATGTGTGATGAGCACGAATATTTGTTCCTGAGTCACGGATGTTTTCTATGTATTTAAGTATTTATTTATCTATACCTATAAACTTGTTCATCGTCGCCTAGAGTAGTACCCATAGTACAAGCTTTGCTTAGTGTGGGACTAGGTCAATTTGTGTAAGATTGCCCACTTTTTTTTTGGTATATATTTTAAGCTCAAGCAAGTTAGTATATAAAACAGTATCATGTATCAGTATTTATTATCTCGACACCAGAGACAGGAATTGATAGAGTCATGAATAAAAACATCAACACAACGGGAGATAACTGTCCGTGCGGAAACTTACATTGTAGATACAATGTTGAGTTTTTTAGGGTTCCGTAGCCTAATGGCAAAAAACGGAACCCTTATAGATTCGTCATGTCTGTCTGTCTGTCTGTCTGTCCGTCCGTATGTCACAGCCATTTTACTCGAAAACTATAAGGTGTATTTGAATAAAATTTTCAGGATAGGTGTATTTTGTTAACCGCTACATAGTTTTGTAACTAAATTACTAAAAAAATTTTTTTTAGGGGTGCACTCCATACATAAAACTGAAAGTCAAAAATTTTTTTTTCATTGCAATCCCACGCGTGGCAAATAAATATAAGGTTTCTCAGCAATTTTTTTGATTAAGTGAATAGAGTCGGAGATAATCTCCTCGAAAGTCACTAAAATTGTGTCCCCCCCCCCTCTAATTTTTGGCCCGTGTATTTTAAAAATATGAAAAAATCATGCTCATAGGGCTTATTAAATTCTCTCAGCGAAAATTATTTTGAACAAGATCGGTTCAAAGGTTTTTGAGATATTTCTAAAAATCTGCCTTCCTTTAAGAAAAGGACATAAGTGCCATAAGATTTCAGTAACGATACGAACTTTTTAATAGGCACGGAACCCTCGTTGTGCGTGGTCCGACACGCACTTGGCCGCTTTTTTAACCATGATTGTGGCAAACAAGGTGACAAACCTGCCGGTTGTTAAGGCCACGGTTATACATATATATGAACTTCAATGGCCCTTGGCATGAAGGCTTGCTGCGTTGACAGCTTGGGACAAATACAGGTCACACTAATGCCCCCGGCACGGTCCCACGGCCTGTTGGTTTCTCACAGGCTAGATCGCGCCAGGCCAGACGCGACGGTTCCAATGGCCTGTCGGTTTGGCCTGGCGCGATCTGACCTGTGGGAGGGCGGGCCGTGGGGCCGACTTGGGCACGGGCATAGGCATCCACAGGCGTGGCACGATCCGGCCTGGCCTGTGATAACACGGGCCGTGGGACCCCGCCATAAAACAGCACATATGCTCGTGAGTACTGGTATAATACATCACCAGGAACACAACATCACTTAGTTTTGCGGTTTCAATAGATGATAAAATATATTAATTTTGTATTAAGCAGTAACGCTGCTAACGAAATTATAAATTTAAATTAATGGAAAAAATTAATATTTTTAGCAGGTATGGGGTGGCGCATCGTTACTGACGATTTCTCAATATGATTTGAGATGTTGGTGCCGTTAAGAATCCTTAGGCGCTCGGTTGTTTTGTGCGGTAAACGCTGCGATTCCATAGATACCGTGTATGCGGTAAACGCAAGTATCTATGGAATCGCAGCGTTTACCGCACAAAACGACCGAGCGCCTTAGTCTTCTAGTAGATGTCCTCCCTAAGGCGTTGTTGTAAGAAGGAACTGATTGAAAGATTTAGTGGCCGAGACAGATTGTTCCGATATTTCAGTTGATTAGTAGCGACGGGCCATGAATGCCTGTGGTCGCCGGTTCGAATACGGCTCGGAACATATTTTTTTTTTTTAAATTCCTTCTATTTTGATAAAACATATATTCTAAATAAATAAATAAAATATAACTACATATATACATATATATGTACTATCTCATATTTTAAGGAAACATCCTGAAGTAGGCACGGGGCATTGAAATAAAATTATCTCAAAATGCAATGTATGCTTTGTTGCCGGGAATCTAAAATAAAATGACAAGTCACAATTAAAAGCTAATTCAGCGGCTAGTTAGTGTAACGCTTGCGTTCGCGACTGTACTCGCACGAATTCACTAATTAATGTACTTCCAGCAACCGCGTCAATTGGTTAAAACGAATTAGGGCTGCCCCAGCTCGATATAACGTCGACAAACTAACATGAACGTAGGCTTATGTACGTTCGCGTAAATACGCTATGAACAAAACTGAAACCTACGCAAATAGGTATCTCTATACCTAGCACGGCAGGCACGTTCTTGTGGATTATAAAAATCTATAGGTATAATGTCGACATGGTGGCGAACTGGCGCACGGCCCGACCAATAAAATGTACTGTAACCTATAAACGCTTGTGACAGCACTGCGTAACTTAAAAAAATGCTATATTTGTTGGAAAACATCAATCTTGTCGAACGAGCGAGCGAAGCGAACGAAGTTCTATGCTTCAGCTTGGGCCGAAAATCGTTTGTCCGGTGTCCAGTGTCTGGTGTCCCGCTGTCCCGCTGACGTTTACCTTACTTTAAAGATTTTTTGAATCTTACTTTTCCTTCTAAATTCACTAACAGAGCGTTTTTGGCGCTTCGTAAGATGTTATCGATTTGACTATCACAGTCAAGTACCGTTTTTGAGCGTGCTCTAACTCTACAAAGTCTCAGACGGAGTGATACTTCTATAGAAATCGTTAAGTACTTAAATGCAGTAGTGAGTAAAGATCTTCCTGCATTCCACATGCGTCAATTGCGGTTTACGTTTTACATTCTGATCTAATTTCAATTTTGCGCGCTATCAGAACACGGTTGTTTAAGAACAGGTAACGCGAGGCGCAAGCTGTTAGGGGTATGGAAACGCTCACGCTTGTGTCTAAGTGTAGGTGCAGAGTTCACGTTCCGCTACGAGCGGAGCGTCCATGGATATAAATTGCATTTGTTTAATGCCCTTTAGGTGGATGTTTTAGTTGAGGTAGGGCACAGCGAAATGTCATCCCGCTCGAATGTGGAGCAGCCCAACTGGGGAAGTACCTCCGCCTTGCAGAAGACCACAGCCATAATAACACTACTACTCGCTCTGTAGTAGTGTTGTGTTCCTGGAGGTGAGCAAGGTCGCCAGAGCTCCCGAGGATGCGTTGTGTTGAGAGCGAGGGAATTTGTTCCTTGAGCTGTCAACACGGCGAATCCTCAAACATCAAGGGTCGGCAACGCCCATGTTACTCCTTTGGAGTTGCATGCGTCTATAGGCTGCGGTGTCCGCTTACGATCAGGCGGGCCGTACGCTTGTTTGCCACCGTCGTTGTATTAAAAAAAAAAATGTCACACTGCGACGCGTCTCCGGACGGAGGTGCGTTTCTCGTTGTATGCAAGTACCTCAGTTTGTATATAAATTCCGTGTGGTACGACACACTGCAACGCACCTCCGTCCGGCGAAATTTGTATGCAGCTCCGGAACTCCGTCCGTTGATGCGGCGCAGTCTGACGACCGCTTTAGTCATACAGCAACGCCACATGATTGGGGGACTTTCGAGTTGTTCGCCGCGCCAAACCATGACCTGCCGTGAGTTTAGTGGCCGCCACAAGTAGCGGACGAGTTTTTTCATACATTTTTGTTTAGTGGCCGCGTCCGAGTCACAAGCTGCGGGAGTGGCTCACGGTGGCCTAAAGTCAGATTCCGATATCTGAGTCAGATCTGACATGTCGTGGCGTGACGGTTATCACAAGATGGCGCGCGAGACAGACTATCCATCTCCTTCTAACTGTTCTAATCGGAAACATATGGATATTATATCTTGCAACACATGCCGTCTAGTGATAACCGCGCCGTGCTGCATACATTTAGCCAATTATGTAATATAAAAAAGTCTGTCTATATGAAATTCCGTGTTTAAAAATGGCCACCTAATCTGACCGCTGAGACACGTTTATACGTGTCCATTGACGACGCGAGACTGAGGCAAGGTGATACAATTAGCCGAGTTTTAGTGCCACTTTTGGAGCGCTTATAACTCTTTTTTTATATTACATCATTGCATTTAGCACTGTTAGATTACCATTCATCTGATGCGGTCTGACTTGACTTCTTTTGTGTCATGTGTCAGAGTGCACTAAAGAGAAACACGTCAGATACGTATGAACAACGCTCGTGGAAAGCGCGTAACATTGAAATCAATTTGCAATGCGAAACTCGAGTCTGAGATCGTCCCCAAGTAATTAAATGTTCTTTTCCTTGATTCCCAGGCTTTAAGTATGACATTATAAATGAATGCAAAAACCAGAGTTATTGACGAGGTGAAGACAGCTAATTACCCGACTAGTGATGCCTCGCGACGGTGCTTGCGTATTCCTTTTTGAACAAGCGAGCGAAGCGAGCGAAGGTCTCCGTTAAAAAACAGGTCGCAATTTTCAACCGATACTCGTGGAATTTTGGGAGCAGGTTCAATAATTAATATTAGTTTTTTGGAAATTAAAAACCTAATAGCGCGAGTTCTACAGCTCATAGAATCACTAGTTTTCATTTATTTTAGCTATTGAATATACAAACAAACATGATAATCAATCATTGTAATTAGGAAATGAAGGCCTATCAGTCATCGATGGAAACCTTCTGTCTAATAGCTATCATTAGTGATTTTAAATACTTTGTAATGATCCATTGACAGTTTACTTTAGTAGTTATAGGCAATAAACAAGTTTAAGATTCCCCAACGCGGTCGACTCAAGTCAACTCTCCGTACAAACGTAGTTCTCATTTTAAAACGGATTACTGGAATAAGTAGTATGATTTTTTTTTACACAAGGAGATCCGCCATATCTAGGTCGGAAACTACACTCCAGAGCAAAAGTTTCGTGTGCATTTTGTATAGAATTTCAGTACAAACTGTACCCGAAACTTGCTTTATAGTTTCTGTTGCTATAAGTTATAAAAGAAATATAATAAAAAAAATAAAAAATAGAGACTATGTTTGAGAACTTTTTTACTCGCGCATGTTATTAAGCAGTTTGTGTAGAGAGTCCTGCGTCCTGGCGACTCTTAAAGAGCAATAAAATACCCACAGCAGTTAATTATAATAACTTAGATTACTACATAGATTAAAAATGTAGTACACTCCTGCGAAAAAAAAATACTTGCATGAACTATCTCGACGGAGCTTCGATTAAAAAAACCGCATTCAAGCCGGTTCATTGGTCTAAGAGCTGCAGACAGACACACAAATACTGTTTAACTTATACTGGTCGTTTTCGGGGTTTACAATTATACCTTTACGTACCTGGTAAAGGTACCTTTCATCCCGAAAATCATCCCGTAATGGGGTAAAATTTGGGGCCAGCAAAAGCTACGGTAGCCTAGTGGTTCAGGCATGCGGCTGTCAAGCGGCGGTCGTGGGCTCGAATCCCGGCTCGTAACAATGAGTTTTTCGGAACTTATGTACGGAATATTTACCGTTAGCTTTTCGGTGAAGGAAAACATCGTGAGGAAACCGGTCTAATCCGAATAAGGTCTAGTTTTCCCTCTGGGTTGGAAGGTCAGATGGCAGTCGCTTTCGTAAAACTAGTGCTTATTTATGCCAAATCATCGGATTAGGTGTCAAAGCAGACCCCGGGCTCCTTTATAAATAAATAAATAAACCATTTATTTCAGGCATCTTCAGGCTTCAGGTTCCTTTAGGGGCACAACCGGGAATAACGCTAGGAGGATGATGAATGTGGTAAAATTGGGGATGAAGTTCGATTTGGAGTTCACGCGTTCGAACTTCGAAGTCATAATACTAGTCTAACTTTTAACGGATCGTTATAATCCGAGCCCGAACCGTTAATTAACGATTAGTTAAGCTAATTGGCAGTTTACTGTTTAGTGAAGTGTAAAGTTTACACTTGGCTTGGCCGTGTCCTAACACATTATCGCTTTCGACGGCTGTGGATAAATTACTATAATCGTGTCGGTTTTGTAATGATTGGTAATGGTTAAGGTAAGCGTCCCAGTGGCCGACAGTAGATACATGACACTTTCCATCCTATGACAAAACAATCGAGCTGAAAAATATTCTGACAGTTGAATATTTTTCACATTAAGGTGTCAAACATCGGGACGTTTACCTTGCGCCTGTGTTCCAAAAAGCAGTAGGCAGAGGAGAAAATTTTATTTTCAGTTCCACTTCAAGCAATTTTGGCCAAGCCACATTATCCCAAAATTTGGCTTAGAGACTTAGTTTTAACACCACGTTAAAATATCATAGATTATTTGTGGGCCAGCGTGGGGACTTCTGCCCACTCCCCTTAATCCATGAGAGGTCTGTGCCCAGCAGTGGGACGTATAAAGGCTGAAATGGCTGATGCTACTTATTCTATATAAGTCATCATCATTAGGCCTCTGCGTCTTCAGATGGTCCAAGCAGCGCTTTGTGAATACATAGTAGAGCACTTTTTTAAATGGGTATGTAGTCATATGCGAGAGCGGCATTGTCTTCCGTAAAGGTGGCAGGAGAATTGGGTACTGGCTGTAACTAGAACTAACTATTTTGGCTCATGATCCAAAGAGGGTAGACTACTACGACTGACTGCTACGAGGGAGTGCTACGGTAGCCTAGTGGCTCAGGCATGCGGCTGTCAAGCTCGAATCAAAGTCATGACCGAATTTCTTCGAATCTACTTTCTTTTGCCACAAACCTTCGACATCGTCCCACCCCTATAGTACTAAGAACAGGCCACCGGGCCGCCAAGTTTTTGCCGGCCGGCATGCAGTAATGACTTGATTTCAGTTTAGGTGGCCCTCTTGGAGCACAAGTGCAGTAATTCTGGATATTTACACGTCATTATTGGACTATGCGAGATTAATTTAAAGATTTAACGATGTAATGACTTTTGGAGACAGTTTCGAAGGACTAAAATTGTAGGTTACATTGTAACTAAGTACTTTGGATTATTCTTAAGTATGTGCCACATCGTAAAGTATATATATAAATACCACTATGGTAATACTTAATATTGAAGCTAACTAATTGAAAACTGTTAAAATAATAAAGAGGAATGAATAGGTTTTTAAAGAAGAAGAAAAAACACTCCTTTTTCTAAATAATAAGTACCTATATAGTTTCTATATTTCTAACAGAAAAGCAAGACAAACACATTTCATTAGATTTATTGTCATATTTAGTCTATTTTTACGCGTGTTATTTTGTCATAAGTTAATTTGAAATGTTGGTCCTTCGAGCCGGACTAAAAATCTTTACACTCTTAAATGTTTAGTATTAGTCTTAAGTTTGTACTTACGTGAAAGCCATGACTACAATTTTACACCGTATTCCTTTGTAATAAGGATAACAATGTATACCTTTGACGGCTGTAAATGTGACGTATTGGAATTCAGACAGTGCTGGGGGTATGTTAAGATTACGGGAATTTTGGGCTGCAAAGTGATTGTTTTAGCGACGCGTATGTTAGAAGAGATGGATGCGGTATGATTATCGCTAGCGATAAACAAAACGAATCCAAAAATCTATAATATTTAACGTTATCACCTTCGTAGTGACACAAGTGCGAGTCGGAATCGCCCACCGAGGGACCCGTACAAATTGATTACTTTAAATAAAGACTATCGACCGTAGGTATTCATAAACGTCCTACAAGCCTGTTTTATCTAAAATGGCGTTAAAATTCGTTTGTCTTTATCTGTCACTTTGACATTTGTGTTCGTAAGAAAGGGACAAAGCACATTTTATTTAGCAGAGGCATTTTAAGTTTTATGAATAAGGGGGTATATTTTTTATTATTTAATTACAATGGACCCTGCGGAAGACCAGCGCTGGCTGCAAAGCTAGCAACATGCTGAGCTGGGTCCATTTTGTAGCAAAGCAAAATGTGTTTTTTAATTTATTTATTTTATTATCTGTGTGGTTTTTTTGTCATGAAAAAAAGTTTTGTTTTTTTTTTTTTTTTGGATTTCAGATTATTACCTGTACTTGTAGTATATAAAAAGATATTACTTGCCAAATTTCATAGTTCTAGGTCAACAGAAAGTACCTTATAAATTTGATTCCCTTTAAAGTGTCGAAATATACGTTTTTTCACAGTTTCAAGGGACTGAGTATATGGTTTCAATTTCAACTCGATACCTCCACGCGTTCCCGAGATTGAGGGTTTTGACAGACCGACAGACGGACCACAAAGTGATCCTATAAGGGTTCCGTACCTCAAAAGGAAAAAACGGAACCCTTTTTGGTCCGTCTGTCGGTCTGTCAAAATTTCCAAAATGTATAAAGTACTAGTAAAAAAGAATGCCCTTCCTTTTTCCACAAGTGTAGGTGAAATTCAATTTACATTACCTACACATATCAATATTATAAAGACTTTGTTAGGGAAATACTTTTCTCAGTTATGTCTTCTTCTCTTTTTCCAGTTTTAGTCTTGTTGCTCTATCTACTCTTTTCATAGTTTGTTATTTAATCGAACAATAAACAGTGAAAAATAACAATTCAAAATTTCACTCCAATGGTTCTTTTCTAATGATTTTTCTCATATTTAAAATATGTATAATCAATTGCCTACCTAACTAATACAAACAACCGCATCTAAAAATCCGAATATTTTCATACTTTACATACATCCTCGCCACTCTATTAGATATTCAATACACATCCTTACGCCTCGGCTCTACCGACTTACAAGAAACAATCGTAAGCACCTTATCCCGATACACATACAACCCATATTCGTCTAACATCACAGTAAAATCAACTTTGTTGCATACCAAGCTAACGTTAACTACGCTGCGAGCTAAATTGAAACTAAACATGGTAGCTTTAAGGTACGTTTTATTTGCGTTCAATAGTGTTATGTTACAGGGTAACCATTTGTTAGGAATTGATTTTTTCTGATTTTCCAAGGGTAGTTTTGGGGGGTATAATTTGGTAGGTAAATGCGATGGGGAGGATTCTATTACAACTTCTTGGGGTGTTTAGGTGTAAAAAGAGGGTAGACTTTTGTAGACAGGTGATTTAAATATTTTTCTGTTGTATTGTTAAAATTAATTACAGTACGCGTAACATAAGTTTGCGTCTTTGCTGTTAGCTATACCTATAGTTTGTTTTAGTTTAGATGACGTAAAGTACTTTAAACCCATTACCGACATCTATTGTTTAATTATAATGTTCAAGTATGGTTGTAAAACAATTACGCATAAACAGTAGCTAGTCCAGTACACTTGCCACGCTTCGGTCAGTTTTATAAGGTCTCTTTGTTATGTTTTCCTTTCATATTTAGCGACAAAAGAAGTTGTGATATCCCACGTAGGTACTCATGTGCATTTTCGTAATTTATACCAAACTATACCCATTGGATTGGCAAACTTTTAAGACGAAGTTTTAAATCTATTGTTGGCGAGCCCGTCACTAGACTGTTTACAATTGAACCATTATTTTAGCCGAGTGTACTGTTTGGTCTGGTTGTACCAACGAGGCAGATAATTTATTTGTCCGTGGAATAAATTCATGACCGCCATTAGCGGAGAGCGCGGAATGCGGTAACTCACTAATTTACAATTCAGCGTTTTGCTAACTAACCTAAAATTGCAATAACATTTACTTACTTTTTTTAAATATAATTACTAATAATAGGACTACAGTAATATATATATATATATATATACAACGTGTTAATAAAATAACGCAAAACCTGAAAACCGTTTGTTCAGAATCGAGAGTAGAATGCGAAAAAAATAAAAAATAAATTTTTGACGCGATTTCTTTTTACATTTGTATGGAGCAGGTCGCCACAGTCGGCCAACACTCCATACAAATGTAAAAAATAAATCTTGTCAAATTTTTATTTTTTTATTTTTTTCGCATTCTATGCTCGATTCTGAACAAACGGTTTTCAGGTTTTGCGTTATTTTATTAACACGTTGTATAATTATAATAATTAAATTAAATTTTCATTCATTAGGTAGGGTCTAATCTTTTTTTTAATATTATAGAATGAGTAGAATTATGTAGTTCGTAAAAAGTACTGTTTAACATCAAAATCATAACATACATTCGGCGAAAATTAGAATTAAGTACCTACATTTGAATGATGAGGTTTAGTCCATTTTGTTTCAGCAGTTTCAATTGAAGAGAAATTGGTCATTATTTTCTGGATGGTTTCAATGCAATTATAATGAATAATAACATAAATTTTTGTTTGATTATTAAGCTGAACCTTTAAATTAAAATAGGTATTGCGGATTGCGTGATTGCGTCTGGTATTCTGCTTTGTATTAGTTTGCGCGTGTATTTTAAGGGGTTAAACCCCGTATAAATATAAAGGGACTCAACTTAAATTACTTAAAAACTTCGTGTGAAACCAACACGAATCCAAGCGACCATTTTGTGTGAAAACAACAATAATTGCGTCGTTCTGAATTAAAATATGTTTTCATTGGGTATGTCGGCCATTCAAAATGGCGTATGACGTACGAAATTCCTTTTTCGTTAAGTCCTTCTGGCATTGACAGTAAATTCTTAATGTGGGGCCTGATTCAAGTTTTAAATGGCCTTCGAATTAAAGCGATTAGGTGATTAAACTTTATTAACAACAAGTTTGTATTTAGATATTTGAGACGCTTTCTTTGGTTCATTTCAAGTTAAGCCGTTAGAAATGAGCATAATCATAAAATTACAATTTTGCCATCTTATATTATTTATGAATGTTTATGAAATTGACATAGAGTGATTTAAACATCTTATTAGCATCTTATGAATATGATAATACCAAAACTAAAGAGACTATATATCTCAATTATGCAGCATGATTGTTTTAACGGCGTTGGTATAGACAATATCAATCGAATTTGTTAATTAAGGTTAATTTTAATGTTATTAACGCTAATTAAGCATCACGATTGAAATTGCTTATACCAATTCCCTTAAGGGGCTGACAAGACCTAATTTTGTTGAAATTGATGTTTTTAAGCGGTTTTTTAAGAAAACCTACTTGTCCTAGCACATGAAAAAAAAATATGTTAATATTCACCATATTTCAAAGAGCGTGGACGGGCTCGATATATAATTGGACGAAATCGGCTCGATAGAAAATAATTGCAGAGATTGGTCTTAAAATCACGGTTCTATGTCTTTATTTTTTTGACGTATGGGTCTGCAATTAAAAATATGAAGTCAACATATTCATACCTAAACCGCTAACGAGTCACATTTCTCAAATAATCCACACTTTTTTATTTCAATATTTATGCACTATTACCTATCTTCAAAAACCGGGCCGCCCAGTGACACTCGCTCTCGTTTACTCCGATACAAATAGACAGAGTGCGCGCTATCCCAAATCCTCAAGGCCATTTTGGTGTTGACAGCGCCTTAACACCACTACGCTGCACCGAAAATGCTAGAAAATGTACGATGTCAGATCAGATCACCACTCATGCGCAGCGTGCAGCATGCGCAACTAGAAAATTACCTAAGTAAAATTTTACATTTCGTAAACCAAAATGAAATTAATACCTATCACTCCTAAGTCCTAATAATTTTACTTTAAAAACAAAGTTTTAACTGACTCCAATTCAGTATCGCATTATTTCACCAGGATGCCATCCTCAGATCCTGACCTAATAACCATGGGACCATGGGAAGGATGCCCTTTCGAACAAAAAATGAATTTACCTAATCGGTCCAGGCGCCTTCGAGTAATAATAATAATATTTTAATTGTCAAAAGGGCCTCTACGTGTTGGTAGTTTGTAGGTACCTAGCTCCACGCACGCCTCCCAAAGGTTCGGGACATTATTGTCCCGTAAGCGGGAAAGACATACAATAATAACAATAAAACAATTGAGACCCTGCTCCATATTTGCAAAATACTATTTAAGCGACTTAGAGCCTAGTACCTAGTGCTCCGCCTGTGAAAATAGCAGTCCGGGTTTGAGTTATATTTTATTTTTAAAAAGTTTACAGTAATTTGGACAATGTTTCCTAGCAATTATCCATTTAAGAATCCGCAGCACTCTAGACTCAAGTCGACTTTCCATACAAACGTAGTTTGGTGCTCATTTTAAAACGGCATTCTGGAATAACATGCAACTAGTTTCTGAGACTTACTATGAAAAACGTTCTGCTCGCTCAATTGTTTTTCTATTTTAATTTCTAGCAATATTAGTTTCCGACCGGCCGCTGCCATTGTGTATAAGTTCATGTTCTAGCATGTCGTTTTAAAATGAGAACTAAACTACGTTTGTATGGAGAGCCGAGCGTCCTGGCGACCCTCAGTTCCACAAAAACTTCAAATGAATTATTTTAGACAATTAAAACATAGTAATTGTCACACACTGGTAAGGGGTGGTCGTTAGGGAGGAATGTTAACGGGGCAAGTTGCCCCGTTTGCGAGAGTTATGTTTCTACGGCTGGTTTATTACCGTTGGCAAAAATGTTCAAGATACTGTAAATAAACTCACCAAAACTCAGCAAATCCTGATCGCGCCCCTCTAAATTTTTTTTTTGTCATTCTACTACATAACTATGTAGCAGCGTACTATATATTTACAATATATGAAACCTAGAGTTTTCGTAAAAAAAACAGCTGAACAGACGTACAGACTGCAAGAACGACATGACGAAACTATAGGGTTCCGTTTTTGCCACTTTCGATTTGGAAGCCTAAAGACAGTTTCCACTACTAATATTGAAACAAAAAGTTTACGAAAAATTTTTCTAAATATATGCATTTTTAATAAGGTTCCGTAGCCAAATGACAAAAAACGGAACCCTTATGGATTGGTCATGTCTGTCTGTCTGTCCGTCCGTAGGTCACAGGAATTTTACAAGTACATTATTTGAATAAAATTTTGAGAATAGGTGTAATTTGTTAGCCGCTAAGTACATAGTTTTGTAATTAAATTACAAAAAAAAATTTTTTTTAGAGGTGCACTCCACTCCATACATAAAACTGAAAGTCAATAATATTTTTTTCATTGCAAGCCCACGTGTGGCACATCAATCGATAGGCCTTTCAAAATTAATATAAGGTTTCTCAGCAATTTTTTTTATTACGTGAATAGAGACGGAGATAATCGCCCCGAAAGTCACTAAAATTGTTCAAAGCAATTTCATTAAGTAGGTAGGTACTTATACATATTCACGTGCTAACTTTTTAACAAGTGCCAATGTCCATATGTCATTAATTTTAGATTCAAAAGTAAAAAAAAAAGCATTTAAGTATATAATTTAACACAGCAAAATGATTTAAATTACTACCAACATAACGCATTCTGAAACCGCCATTTTTTAAGACACAAAACACGGCCGTTTTTCAGCCTTCCCTCGTTACGGAAAACACTGGCAGCGTTTTGTTTAATTAAAAATAAGAATAAAAAAGTTAGCGGCCATTTTATCGAGTGATAAACTGTTTCGAACAATCCTACTATCCATACGACCAACAACCTTAAACCTGTTTGCGTAGAGTTTAAATTCTTTTGTCTCGCAGAGTAATTTGGTGTACAATTTTTCAAACGGTCGCAAGATTTGTGTTTAGAACATTTCCGGTTCTATTCTGAAAGCTATAAAATACAATTTTCATTAAAGCAGCGTGTGCTGGACACGCGAAATTAAGATTTATATCGAGTATAGAAAGTAATATTTATTATTTACTGGCTACAATTTTTTATATTTTGTGTTTTCTCTGAAATCATTATTTTCAGAATTTTACGCCGCTGCCACGAAATTCGAATATCGAAGTTCAAATATATCTCCATAATAATTCCAGACCCAGAAAATGTGAACTGCAAATATCGATTTTCGTGGTTATGGCTCAGATTTAAAAGAAATCGGTATCTGTTATAGATAAATACAATACTTTATGCTTTTATAAATAAATACAATGTTGAAGCCGCTTTTAGATTGCAAAAACGGGCTATTAGAACTATAGTACGCGTTCCGCAAAGAGGATCTTGCAGATATCATTTCAAGAGATTGAAAACTTAGACTGTGCCATGTCTTTATATCCTAGTTTTGCTCACAGACTTCATCAAGCATTTACACTCCAATGAAAGCCCGAGCGAGATGGACGCCAGAATCTTAACTGGAAGAAAAGATAGACGGAACAAGATAGTACCAAAACTGAATATTATAAAACATGCTACTCGTTATCAGGCTGAGTCCCTGTAATAGGCTTCCAATTCAGTTCAAATCAATTGATAACCGACACACTTTTAACGCAGGATTGAAAGAGTTTCTTCTCGAAAAATGTTATTACTCGGTGACTGATTTTATGAAGGATGGTAGTTAAAAATGAATATGCTCTTTATCTTTGTTTACCTACTGGCGTTATGATTATGACATAAATGTTTTTCTATTATTATTATTATATTTTAATGTAGTTATGGTTATTATTTATACTCACTCATCCGAATTTGAATATTTATTTATAATTGGACACCTTGACATTGTAAATGCTACTTACCTGTGTATTACGTCAATTTGAATAGAGTATCATAATTATTTAAGTATATTCTTAGGTTTAAGGCATGACATTCAAACACAATGTAATTTGTTAATGAATAAATAAAAAACAAAATACAAAAATTATAATAGCTTAAAATATAATCGAATGGAATATCATTTCATAAGTAAATACAAAACTATGCACACAGAGCAATTTCATTATTTAAATAACACAGTCATTGCTTCTGAAAAGTAGCGCAAAAGTTTAACCAATGTCGGGTAAATTAAACCGTCTCACAATGACTCTAAAGTCGAATATCCATTGCGTTACAAAGTGAAAAAATCTAAATTCAAAGTACAGGAAGGCACAGAAGTGTTTATAGCTTTTCCTCCGCTGATAGGTTGAATTTATTGTTAGTACAGTCACACGCGAAATTGTTAGATCCTTTTACAGATTACTAAGTGATTTAATATAGTGTTAGCTGAATTAAATAGATTAGGCTGGGGATTTACATATTGTCTAGATTTTATCGATAATGCTGTATTGTTTAAAAATAATGTTTTAGTCTAGTTTTAAGGTAGGTCTATTAATTGGGTCTTCTATTGTTTGTTCTTATTCTTCCATTCTGTTCTAAATAAAGTACTTGTGGTATTATGTAAATAGTTTTTTGAGACTTTACAAACTCATTAACTCAGTAGCTCATTAACTAGTGAGGCTAACCATGTGAATAGCAAACTAGTTGAGAGCATTCAATTCATTTCGATAGATTCTGACTGTAATTTTTGGCTGATACAGTGTGTTTATTCGATTACACCCATCTCTTGTCCTTCTTGACGGGCGAGTCGGCTAGATGGTATGCTATTATTTATACCTTACTAGCTTCTGCCCGCGACTCCGTCCGCGTGGAAATCGTTTATATCGCAGCTCCATACAAACTTCAACCCCCCATTTCATCCCCTTAGGGGGTGATTTCCAGGATGAAAACTATCCTATGTCCTTCCCCGGGATTCAAACTATCTCCATACCAAATTTCATCGCAATCGGTTCAGCGGTTTAAGCGTGAAGAGGTAACAGACAGACAGACAGACAGACACACTTTCGCATTTATAATATTACTAGCTTCTGCCCGCGACTCCGTCCGCGTGGAACTCGTTTATATCGCAGCTCCATACAAACTTTCAACCCCCCATTTCACCCCCTCAGAGGATGATTTCCGGGATAAAAACTATCCTATGTCCTTCCCCGGGATTCAAACTATCTCTATACCAAAATTCATCTAAATCGGTTCAGCGGTTTAAGCGTGAAGAGGTAACAGACAGACAGACAGACACACTTTCGCATTTATAATATTAGTATGGATGGATAGTATGGATTCCAGACCCCGTATCATGGTCGGCCTTATAACGCGGTAAAAGACAAGATAGAAGCGTCGTCTCGTTCTATCGAACGGTGACAGCCAGTGACGGACGCTCTATCCTGTCACGTGTGATAAGGCCGACCATGATACGGGGTCAGATAAGATTAGAAAAATCATAGAAAAAAAATGTTTGGCAAGGACTACTGATCGAAATAAGTAAAAACCAGTATAATATTTCCCTTTGATATCCCAGATAAAAGAAGAAACGTAGACGAATTTGTCCGTTAAAATGTAATATTATATGAATTTATATGACATGAGGTATAGACATGTCAAATGATACTCTACTTGACCGGCGAGTAGCCGCCTAGTCAGGCTAGAGTATCTAAAACCAAGTTCTTCACCCGATTCTACCAGGAATGTGTAGCGCTAACTTACCGATTATGAATGCCTCGTGTTTCAACCACATTAACTTTATGCAAATCGTTTGATTTATTTCACACGGAAATTGGAATTCCCGGATTCTTTCAGTTTCGCACTTAAGGTGTTTTGATTTTGATTTGGTGTTTAGTAATTATAATGACTAATATTTTTCTTATTAATGAGGGTATTTTTTAAATTCTACTAAGTGATTTTAATTAGAAAAGTTTCGCATGTTTCGAACAAATTAAGAGGAAAAAGAGTTTCTTCAAAAATTATGTCTTAATAGACATCACGATTCGCGAAATACTTACTTGATGAGTAATAATTTTTCAAAGCCAAGGACCAGTAATAATCGCTTTAAGTAGTTTAGTTATTAGCAACAGGGGTGTAACCAATAATGTTGAATTTTCCCGAGAAGGATTAAAAATATTTTCAAATGGAGAAAAAAGTAAAGAGGGGGTTTAAAAAAATCACAAGTGTCCAAAGTTTTAAGAGAGGTATATTCTGTCCTTTTTCAAAACGCACCTTTATATGAAACGATTGTTATTTACTATGACAGATCGTGACGTCACGATCTGCGAGCGTTTTCTCTCTAACAAACTATATTAAAACGGTTCTAGCTTCGTAATTCTTTGAGGTATGAGATACGAAAGTCGAAGTTCGGGTATTTTCCATCTCTATCGAACTTACATACATTACTCGAGTGACAGGGATGCATGTCGGAACTTCGAGTTTCAATTTTCGTGGTAGCGCCGCTGAATGGGTTTTCGTCACTAGGCTTATTTTTTTGCCTTGTTTCTTTTGAAGTAATAATACATTTTGAGTCGACCACCCGTATTTTGTCGAAGAACGATGCAATGGAGTTGTAAAAAGACACTACTCATTTATTTTTAACGCAGTACCTAATGGCCCTAAAGTCTGCCTTTTGAACGATAAGTTTTTCTAATTGGGCACAAAAAATAAATAGTTGATATCCTTATCAATATAATATAAGTAGTATTAAGTACTACTATAAGCCCGGTGTTTTTTTGTTTATATTTTACTTGGTTAATGTTGCTTAAAGACACCAATTTTTAACGTTAGTAAATTAGTTCTTTCTTTAAAAAAACATAACGGACGACATTCTAGTTCCACCGTAACACCAAAATGGCCACCACAATTCATAATAACCACCGCGCACTTAGGTCATTACTCTCCGTAGTTAGGGGCCCCTATTCCTTAATTGGTGTGGGTGGGGTTCCGCCCAAATGGTGTGAAAAATGCGGTATCTGTTGTGTACAATTATGTTATGGCATGTAATATTTATTAGGTTTTGGTGAGGGGGCTGTGTGGATCGTGGTAGATTGGTCCAAATGAAATAATTAAATGAGAATAATCTGATATTGAATAACGTTACTTAGAGTAACAAATGTGATTTTTATTTGATTTTATTTATTATTTTTATTCCTTGTGGCTTTATGAATTGTAATATACAAACATATATAACAACTCTTAACTTAAATATATACATATTTTTTTTCCTGACTTGTATTTAGAAGCTACATATGGTAGAACTTAGAATTAATTATGAACTACCCACATGTACTGTTTTTGGTCACAATTAATTTCGAACAGAGGGTTTATTAGTTACTTAATAGTTAATTAAGCCGCGTTACGGTAATTACAGTTAATTATTATTTTGGTAAAAGGGTTAATAGGTACCGCTATGTCCCCTTAAGCTGTATTTTGTAAGGGTTAACAATCCTATGTTAATTGCTTGTAATCAGTCTTCTGGTAATTATTGCCATTGCAGTAAAAAAAGAGGGATTAGGTTTTTTTTTTGTCAAAACCGCTTTAATTTATACTTGTTAGGAAAAGACAAAGTTTTCTTTGATAATATTAAATTAGACTTTCGTAGGTACCAACTTAAAAATATAAAAACGTAGGTACTTTATATTTTTCTGCATGTTGATCGTAATGATTTTAAAATATAAAAAAACTCAGATAACAACCTAAAAGCTTTTTATCTGATAGAGTTGGGTTGGCAGCAATCCTATCACGCAAATGGCGCTTAATAAATCATGAAGTCGTTAAAGATCAGCCAGTAAATATAGAAAATAATTGTACTAACATTTTGTTTCTTTTGTCACCAGGTCCTAGAAGCCGGCGGATGAAGAAGCGCGATACCCCAGAAGAGAAGAGGCCAAGAACTGCCTTCAGCGCAGCCCAGCTAGCTAGACTTAAGGTATATATAAGATCTTATGCCACCATACAACACTATAGCATTATCTGTCACAGCCCCTGACACGGCATGATGGACTAAAGGCGTCAAAAGCCTTAAACTACCGTCTAAAACCACAACGAGTGCCGGCTCCCCGGCTCGGGTTTGTGCTGAGGAAATGTCTATTTTGGATCTCAAGATTTTTTCTTTCCAACAATCATAGTTGATGGTTGAACATTAGGTCACGACCAGTTCGAAAGCTGATACTGACCTTTACTATCTATATACCTATATACCAAGACTCGGACTGACTGGTCTGGGCTGCCATGCTATGCAAGATGAGAAACCTTCCTCTTTATAATTTCAATTTCCACAGTGCAAGCGAGATAGGAGTCGCTGAGGCAGTAAGTTGTACTAAACTAAATAAAATAGACCCCCCCTCCATATATACTAGAAATGTTATCCGTTCTTCGAGACTAATCTCTTGTTTGTCCACAGCACGAGTTCGCCGAGAACCGCTACCTGACAGAACGGCGGCGGCAAGCTCTAGCCGCGGAACTGGGGCTGGCTGAGGCCCAGATCAAGATCTGGTTCCAGAACAAACGGGCCAAGATCAAAAAGTCAACGGGCCAGAGAAACCCTTTAGCCTTACAGCTGATGGCACAGGGGCTGTACAATCACACCACCGCAACTGAGAGCGAAGAAGAAGAGGAGATTAGTGTTACGTAAAGGAGTTGTTAGCCTTGGTAGATTTTTTCTGTTGCTGTAACATTGTGAATGGGTTCAAGTGGTTAAACTGTTACGGTGATTCGCTTGGAATTATTATTACCAGCCTCTCACACAGCACAACGTAACTAAGAGTAGTATTTGTAGCGTCTCAGCTGTCAACTGGCTAGCCCTGATAGAAGTCAAAGCGCAAAGTTAATAGAAGAAAATTGTAAGAAAATTAAATTATCTAAATAGTTAGGATGAATTTGATCTGCAGTAGTTTTTGCGATGATTTCTGTATCAACATTGTAGTAGATAAAACAGCTACTTTTAGCAAAGATTCTTGATACATGATTACCGAGTAATGAAAGCATACTTACTGATAGTTCAAATTTGCTGAGGCTTAAAAGTAATAAATTAAAAATAATGTTTGTAAGTATTAGAAGACATATGAACGTAGAACACAGGTGTTTAGGCCCTTAATTAAAATCAAGATAGGTTCACATAATTAGTGCTATTAAAAATGTTCCTGTACTTTACAATTAAAATAAGAAAATTATTTATTTCTTTTCATAATCATAGCTTTGTGAATAAGAGGGCTTGTAATAATAAATTATTATAGGTTAGTAATAATATGCCATCATTCTGATTAAAACAGGTTAAAAGTAAAAACGTCGCATAATCCTTTTTGGGAATTTAAGTTATGATGTTTTTACTTTATGCCGTATAATAATATTTTAGACTTATACCTACTTATTGTCTGGCTACTAGCTGTCATAAAAAAAAATACATAATGTATAACACAAAAATGTATGTAAGTAACCATTCCCATTTTCAATTGGATCATAATGTAAAACATAATTGGAATTAATTATTAGATAAGGTCTAATAATAATCCATAGAAATGCGCACAAATGAATGTTTGTTTATTTTGTTTGTGTTGTATTACGTTTCAGTCGCCTCAGACTTTAGATTGTAAGTTGATTTTATAAAATTTAAAATAGAATACTATTAAACTCATTAATGTCTGTAAAAAAATGGTTGGCGTAAAGGATGCAAAATTATTTATATTTTCCTTGTATAGACAAAGCACTAACAATTGCCTAATGATGCGATATGATAACCAAATAGACATAAGATACAATAATAGATTAAATTATTTAAATTTATTCAACATCGTGTAAGTGACTCATGTTTAAACAATAACAATTAGTAAAATGCAAGGTTTTAATTAGTAGTGTAGTGTATGACATCACATGTACAGTATTCTTTAAGTTTGAGGTACCTACGCTAAAACTTAGGCTGTTATGATAGTATTATGTAGAATTTTGTGCGAAATAATTCAACATTATTTTACGTCACACATGGCCATAAAGTGGAAATCACCGCCCGGTTGCGTGCGGAAAATCCCACTTCTTGGAACGTACAATTTTGTATTCACCACGGGCCGTAATAACGAAACTCTCAAATCGCATATTTATCGCCCTCACCTTCGGCTCGGTGAAATAACTGCGTTGTGAAACATTATTTGTGTAACTGCCCAAGGTGACTAATATTCTAATATAATCTTGCCTGTGACTACTCCACCCAAAATAAACCATATTTTGTGTTATTAGATCGTGTATCACTTTTCACGGCGACTGTACTTTTATTTTTAATGAACTTAGTCACTTTTCTTCCATTTTCGTTTGTAAATATTAATTGTAAATTATCTATTGGATGTTTGGTCTTGACTGTTTTAGTTTTAATTGTAAAAAGTAATAAATTATATCTATGGTTTTCAAATTTAAATTCTGGTTTTATTCTCATGTTCCTAGTTTAAAACTATGCTTTTTCAAAGTCCTTTCAAGTGCCATTAGACGGCGCTACAATCTTAGGAAAAAAACATATATCTGAGAAGAAATTCAAAGGTGTATGTGAAGTCCTCAACCCGCACTGGGCCAGCGCGGGGACTACTGCCCGTCCCTCTCATCCATGAGAGGAGGCCTGTGCCCAGCAGTGGGGTGAATATAGGCTGATTTATTATTATTATTAAATTGGCAACACTGAGATGCCGTGTTGCCTGTTTAGACTTTTAAAATTGTGATTTGCGGCTATTTGAATTTGAACAGGCACAGAAGAGTAGCACGTTGCCGATCCTTTATCGATTTGAGGATACCTACAGACCAATTAGTGGCGTTGGACTTAGAAAAAAATCTAGCTAGGGGGGGGAGGTGTTCGTTAAAGACCCCGACAAAGATCATTCTACCTTTCCGCTTGTACGGGTTGTACACCTGAGATGATTTGATTCTTGATTGTTGATTGTAGACCTGATAGAAACACTGATGTCGTTGAATGATTTTATTGATATCCAAGCTACTAGCCAACAAACAAGCTACTATAGGTACTAGCTAGGAGCACGTATAAACGTAGACTAATTCATAAGCGGCGTAATCATATACAGCTTTTAATATAACGTCATTATATTTAATGCTGACACGTGAGATGTGCGATGCTTGGATCGTACACCGCTGCTTTACACTTTTTATTTTGTAATGTAAGGATGTGTCTATGGGAACATACATAGATATCGACTGACATAGTGTGTTAGCAAGAAACAGATCGATCTCCTGGCACTCTGCGGTTAAGCAGGGAAACTGGTGCTTTCCTTTCGCCCGCCGGCCGCCGTGGAGTAAACATCGTCTCGTTGATCGCCGTGCCCCGCTCCGCGCTCTTGCTGGATGGAAGACGCGCCGAATCCGACGAGGATGCTGCAGGCTCCAGGCATACAAACTGCCCTTCTCAGGACAATTTAAAAACTGCTCTTGTCAGAGCAAATCACCTGTCCCTGTCTGCCCTTCGGCAAAAGCTCCCTGCAGACTTCTCCACTCAGGATCTCATATCCGCCGGTATTGTGCATCCCTGCTTCAGGTGGTCTTCCCATCTCTTCTGGGACGAAGAAGAGAGAAGAGGCCCATATTTACAAAGTTAAAAGACTACAATACAATGATTAAATTAAAACACCATTATGTAAGTTGGGGTAAGACTATCGCCGGGGTAAGACTATCGACTGATAGTAGTAGTAGATACAAACATATATTTAGTCTTACCCCTGAATCAGATGTAATAAAGTTTTTTTTTGTAGGAACTATATTGTATAAATTTCTTAAATGAAATGTAGAAAATAATTTTACAAAATAAGTACCTACTGTAGATTCGACAGTGGGTAGGTACTTGTTTTCCCGTTAAGTTAAATTCAATTCAATTTCTTTATTTCGGACATACAAAGTATCCATAGAGTGTTAGTAACATAACAAGTATCTTAATCTAGTGTTAGCATTTATACATAAGCAGTTCGGACATTTATACATCTAATTCACAATAGCTAGTTTGCAGTATACATAAGCAACTCCAGCAACGTATCTATACTAAGAACTGTGCTATGCTTTTAATTTGGTCGGACCACTGTTTGAGTAAAAAAAGATTCTGTTTTTTTCTCTAATATTAATATGAGACTACCCACGTTCTACACCCCTGATTTTAACCGTATGTTAGTCTTCCCCCTAATTTATAAAAACACACAGATACGAAAACGAACCTTACTCTGCTTGATAAAAGGTAATAAGAGGCTGCTGTTAGTCTTACCCCATAAGTGGGGCAAGACTAGCTGTTTTCAAACAGAGAACATTCTTTCGTTTTCCCTAAATATTTGTTTTGAGTAAACACGCGTAAAAATCACTACACTTTTGTAAAAGTGTACAAAAATCTTAAAAGTATAGTTCAATTATTCATTTAAAAGTAAGACGTATCAAAACCAATCTTTAATTTCAAACAATAAACTATGTTAGTTTTACCCCACCCTACCTTAATAAGAGGTATAATTTAGGGGACGAAACAGTGTGGCTCCGTTGATAAATATAGAATTTGTAGAGCGTGGCTGGTAGTGGTAGAGTTACGCCGCATGGAGTAGGAAGCTTGGCGCTACTTATGATCTGATATCTTTTTAACGCTGAAAGCTATATGAGCTAGGGAGTCTTGGCAATCACTTTACATGTAATGTTTTTGGTGGGATCTCATTCCTTTTTGTAAGGTAGTTTCTAAAGAAGTGTAAGGGAAACCCATACTAATTTCCATCCCCTAATTTTAAGGGTGGGGGGTGATTTACTAAAAATCCTGAAATACGTATTTTATTATTTTTAACAAGGAGTCCCTATACAAATTTTCAGACCCCTGGTATCAAAATTTGCGGAAGTCTCATACAAAGTTCCATCCGCTACTTATGGGGTTGGGGGGGTAGAAGTTCCAATGTTTTGAATTATTTTGTTGATTGTGTACTAATACTAGCTTACATACCAAATTTCAGCTTTCTAGGACTTCAGGAAGTACTCTAGAGGTTTTGATGATCAACATCAGTCAGTGAGTCAGTGACGAAATCGGCGTTTTTTAGATATCAATAAAATCTCAAGTATAAGAGCTATGTTACTGAAACTTTATATGTTTAATAAGTCCACTATTGACATCATATCCCGATAATTTTGTTTATCTGGTATAATCCAAACCCAAGTTACGAGGGTTCAAAAAAACGACGAACCGCTTCGAGAAAAGGTAGGTAGTGCCCTTGCGTTGCGCTTCGCTTGGCTCGTCTTGGTAGATAAGTAAACTTAAGAACAGCGGAGGTTATGAAGTCCTTAGTTTTAAATACTAAGGAGGTCCAAAAAGGTTGGAAAACACTGCTCTAGGATATACGTCTATTTAAATGTATATACTCGTATGTATAACTAGTATACATAGATAAGTTAACTGCACAATATGGCACGCTCATCACCTCCAGCGATTTTTGCCATCCTGACTAAACTTAGATCAAAGGACGTCGGGTTCGATTCCGCGAACGTTTAAATCATGGCTGACTTAACGCCTGATTTACAGCTTTGTATGATTTATTCCAGTGAACATGAGAGGTACTTAGTGCTTAGCTATGCGAGGTCTTGTTTTGTTTGGGAGTTTAGAGCGCCCGCACATTATGATGAACATGCGCATAGAGGTTATAAAATATTAGATAACATCAACTATTTACCTACAAAATCATAGCGTTATCCGTGTTTATAGTGCGGATTCTTATTTTAAGACCCATCGGTCCAACAAAGCAATTGTTAAGCCACAATAGCCACGTGCTACAAACGCTTCGAAATGGAGAGGCCTTGTTCATTAGGGTTCCGTACCCAAAGGGTAAAAACGGGATCCTATTACTAAAGCTCCGCTGTCTGTCTGTCTGTATGTCTGTCCGTCTGTCAGGTTGGGGTGCAGTGGCAGATAAGCGTGACGTTTGTTTGCTGGGGGCACACAAACTTCTATGCAGGGGGTCAAGCTCTCTACATGTATAACCCGTATATATCTATTAGTTTACCAATGTGATGCTAGATGGCGCTGATCCCTCTTTTAGATGGCTCTATAGAGATTTTTCTTAATTTTCCTCTAAGAAGGCCTACAATGTTTTGTGAACCGAGATCAAAAGACCAATAAACCACTCTGGACTGAACAGTGAGTTTCATTTAATCACTACAGCCACATGAGTAAAGAAATGGAACAGACTACGCTTCATACAAGCGCGCTGCGATAGGTACACTAATACAAGCGCTACGCGCTTGTGTGCGTGAGCACCTCGTCTTCGTCACGTACGCAGCGAAACCGGTTTCTACTGGCTCACGAGGTGCTCAAGCGCAGGGTGTACGAGTCGCGCATCGCGGTCGATTTTGTCATTACGTTTTGAGACTTTTGAGTGGTTATTGTGAAAAAAATGTGTAAATATGGTTTACTGTACTGTGTGTATGAACAATCACGGACAAAATAATAACATCATATTTTACCTATCCCATTAGGTAAGTAAAACCTTTATTAACTACCAACATACGTACCTATGTCTATATATCATCGTGCAAAAAAGTATTGAACGTGTTAGGCATCGATTTTGATTGTTTTTTGTAGCTAGAAAAGTGCACAGAATGAATAGGTATATCTGGTAAATGGTGTATTATTATCGTAATAGTAAATATAGGTAGGTACCTAACCATAGTTATGCGACAAAATAAAATCTTTAGGGAAAGTATTTATCGTGTTTGTTTCGTTTTGTCCGCCTGCGCCAACCCTACCAGATTAGGTATAAATGTTGCGTGCTCTTTAGAAGCTTAGTCTCTGTTCCGTTTCTTTACTCATGTGCTACAGCTGACTATAAATAAGTATATACGTATGTGTGCCTTAGTTACAGTCCGAGTAAATTTCCGAGTATTTTTTTCAGTGAGGTAGAGCACAGCGAAATGTCACCCCGCTCGAATGTGGAGCAGCCCAACTGGGGAAGTACCTCCGCCTTGCAGAAGACCACAGCCATAATAACACTACTACTTGCTCTGTAGTAGTGTTGTGTTCCTGGAGGTGAGCAAGGTCGCCAGAGCTCCCGAGGATGCGTTGTGTTGAGAGCGAGGGAATTTGTTCCTTCAGCTGTCAACGCCCATGTTACTCCTTTGGAGTTGCATGCGTCTATAGGCTGCGGTGTCCGCTTACCATCAGGCGGGCCGTACGTTTTTTTGCCACAAAGAAAAATTTTTGTGGAAAAAAGTTTCAGTAAACATGTTTTGTCTTGACTCTGTGAGCTGAAGAACTAGCGAGTCTGTCTTTTTAAAAACTGAATCGACAAAAATAATATATTTTAATTATGCTCAAACATTTTCACACGGTTGAGAAATGCGACCTGTAGAGGAAAACTGCTGGACAGACGCGATAATTTGTAGCTCAAACCACCGTCAACGCCGAATACTATTTGCCATAGTCTCAGCATTTGACTGAAAATCACATTTTTTCTCCCTAGACCTATAATTCAACCGGCCAATGGCGCGCGACCGAAATACCCGTCACTAGCCATGTGTCAACCGTAGTGACACCTCTAATTGGGTACCAATTAGGAGCCGCAGCCACCATATTTCATAATATTTAACCGTGTAATGTTGCCGACTAATGTTGCGCGGCGTTTTGGGGTTAGAATACAAAATTAACGATAGTCTAGAGTTGAGGAAAATTCCAGTGAATTAGAAATAGCTAAAATAAACTCTTTTCCTGGCTATTCCAGATTCTCCCTTGCTAGACCTAACTAATGTAGCCCTAAATGCTTAATTTGTCCCAATGTCTAATTAGACTTAATGCATTTGTTTACTTAAATAAGAAACTTTATAGGATTAAGTACTGCAAAACAAACCTAGCCTAACCTAATGATTTCTATTTGATGGTGTTAATAAGTGGACTGTAGGTTATTCGATAATTTGACTAGATTTTATGAAACTAGCGAAAACAGAGCCTTGAAGAAACTTAAAGGACACTCACCGTTGCGAGGAGCTGCTGTGATGCTCCTTCGTCAGGTGTAGGACCCTGAGACCTGGCTCGTGCTGCACTTACCCGATTCCAAGGTTACCTGGCACCTGAGTATACGCAGCTGGCTAGTTGTCTTCCTGCTTCCTCAAGGCACTTCGTGTATTTTAATGAGTCTAAAGATAACTCCTAATAAAAAGCGCGACTATTCGCGCGGAGCTCAATTTAAATCAACCGAATTTCAAAACGACAACGAAACAAGAGACTCGACAGTTACTTTCGATCTGTCAAACGCGAGCATTGAATGTTGCCAGCTTAAAAATACTAAATCAAAACTTAACAGATGGTATTCAATGAAAACCCGAAAAGTTCACTGTCAAGAAGAAAAATGCATTAGGTCTAAGGAAATATAAGAGCAAAAGTTAGTAAGTAGTCCAAGTGACAGGACCCCATGAATCCCGCATGGCGGTAGGGTCAGCTTTCCATGCTAATCTTAACCTCTTCACTCTGTCTTCGACATAGTCTAAATAAATAGATGAAAATTATGACTAAATATTAGCGAACGATCTTACACAAATCGGAACAGCCTCTTTGTAAGCTCATGCTATATAGCTACGTAGGCAAGATCACCAAAAAGGCTATGCTAACACATTCAATGCCAACTTTCTCGTTGCGCTACTTTAAGGGAAACACCGTTTTAGAGGAAAGTGCCTATGAGAGCGCACATCTGACACGGAAAGTGCTATATCATCATCATCAACATCATATCAGACGAAAGACGTCCACTACTGAACATATGGCTCCCCCAAAGAGTGCTACAATGACCGGTCTCCTGCGCCTGCATCCAGCGGACTCCCGCGACCCTTTACAAGCAGGTCGATCACGTAACGCTTTGTACGCGCGTCAAGTTCATCTAAGCAGGTCGATCACGTAACGCATTGAACGCGCGTCAGTTTATATGGAAAAATGACAGTTGTATCTACCTAAAGCGCATTCAAAACGTTACGTGATTACCCCTCTTAATGTCACTTTATGTATGGGAAAATGACAGTGGAGTTGTCCTAACGTGCGTTCGAAAAGTTACGTGATCACCCCTCAGGACAACAACCTTGTGGATATTAGTATAACTACTACTATCACTTTCATCACAAAAAAACGCCTCCTATAGCGTTATTCCCGCTTGTGCCCAAAGGAGCCTATGGGGTCTGTTTTAGCACCTAAACCCAAGATTTGGCTTAGGCACTAGTTTTACAAAAGTGACTACCATCTGACCTTCCAACCCAGAGGGAAAACTAGACCTTATTTTAATTTTAAAATCATAACTCTTGTACAAAACGCTAAACTTATTTATAATCCATATTTTACCCTCAACGCGGACAGCTCCTGTCCTTAGCATTAATTATCGTCAGTCTGTCTGTCTGTCGGTCGTTATCGCGTACTTAATATATCTCTTAACACGTAGTAAAGTAACTAAATGTGTTTAAATTGCTGAAACACCGTTTACTGGAGCCACCTACAGAGTAAAAAAACTTATGAGGATGCTAAATGGCTTGCGGTCCATTAAAAATGACAAATTCAAGGTTCGACTCTAAACAATTTCAAATTCAAAATTCAACCTAGGTAAATTTTTACCATTTATAGAATGTTATTAAAGAAGGGATAAAACTGGCCAAGATCGAATCGGACTTACGCAGCAGTGAAACGCGCCGGGTGCCGCCGCAGTGATAGAATTACAGAATAATAAAATAAAATAAAAAATATAATGTATATAAAGAAGAGCGTAAAGAGATACAGATGTCTCTTTTTGCCCGACGATGGCATAGCAGAAAGGAAGGGATATGATTCTAGCATGTTACATCTATGTTTGTTTTGACGTGTTCCGCCGTAGCTTTTAAGATACTGAACCGATTTTGATAAATGAGGTGTCAATCGATTGAAATTATGCTCCAGGTGACGTATGAAAAAAATAGTATTTTTTCAGTTATCTTTCCGTATTTTTAGAGACATTAGTAAAACGCAAAACAATAATTATTACGCTATTTTACATCTCCCCCTGGACAGGAAGTGGGAGACGCACTGTCGGTAATTGTCACTTTACGGCCAAGTGGCACGTAATAGGCAACATTTTACGTCTCTTGTGGTCAGGCCCAATCCCACTGGGTAATTGCCACTTATGACTAGGCGTGACGTAAAAAAATAACATGTCAAGCTGCCTACCCCTTTCGGGAATACAAACATGAGTTCATGATATACCTATACATCACACAATAGTTTCATGTCGTCACCATAATGAAACTAAGTTAAACAAACTACTTTTGTCACAAATCCATTTTAAAAACCAAACTTACCGTTTATTTTTGTACGAAAACTTAACCCTCCGACCAGTATGCTAATAATAGCGCACTTAATATGATAAACTGTGCGCACTGACAGATTTACTTACGGTGTTTGTATATTCACGACCGCGTTTCAGATGGAGTGGTCAGAGTTGTTTGTAAATATTTTGTATTGACGGTCTATCTGAAACTTATTAGTTTGCAGTATTCTGACTGACAAGGTGTAATGTAAACTGTCGAGTCTAGAAACATGATGCGAGGCAGGAGTTGTAGGGTCAATTACCCAAGCAATAAATTTTGATGGCAAGACTGAAAACGCAGGTGCAGAAAGCTTAAATAAAAAAGTACTATTTTTTTTGGGAAACATCTCCCAGTTGGCTATCTCGGGCAATAGCTAAAATTCAAATATTCATTCAGTTACTAATAAAAAAAAAAATTAAGGACTAATTTCTCATCAAGGTGGGTTGTCCGGAATCCAGCTTTGTTTGCAAAAAGCCGCCTAAGTCGAAAACAAACTATAAAAATCTTTTACCTCCATTTTAACACCATATAAATAGGAAACAAAAAATATGACTCGTTATCATCTCATTTGTACCCGCCCCTTTAATTATGTACAAATATATTTGTCCGGAGAAACTTTTTCATTACCGCGGACAAGGTTTGTCAACGATTTATTTGCTAAGTTTGAATCGGTAAGCCCCCCCGCCTCATGCGCACTTCGAGAATAAGTTACGTTGCGGCACTCGGCGAGTGAGCACGCGTGTAAGTGGTGATGCGACGGCCTGCTACACGTAACTATATCATTGCCGCGGTACGGGGACAAAAATAGATCATTCCGGAGTTTGCTATATATTTATTGTTTTTTATTTGTTGTGATTGAAATTAATATATAACATGTATTCGATATTCGTGATATCAAGAGTCGTATTGGTTTAATCATAAGCGGTTTAATATGTTTATAAATATATTTTTATCCAATGTTTCTCATTCCGCCGTTTTCATTCCGGTGTTTCCGGTGTAGTAAAATGGCTTTAATACCCCCTGGAATGAAAATAACACTGGAATGATTTAAAATGTAGCTTCACTTCATTAAATATATACATTATTTATTTTATTATAAGTTATACTTATTTGATCTAAGTGTATATAACTATCATCCAGTATTTTTATTTTAAATAGATGTTCCGCTATATTGATTTCTATACAAAATGTTGTGTCCTCGAATACTAATTCTAGAAGTAACTTCAATCTCAAGAATTTTCAAATGTGACCTTTGTAATGAAAAAAGGTTTAAATTTAGAGTAATACGGAATTATACCGATTATAACTCGCAATTTACGCTCATTACTTTAACAAAACTGGACTTAACCGCGTATATTCATCTTGGAAAAAAAAATCAGAAACAATACGAAGATTTAACAATTATAAAATAATTATAAAATGAATATAGGTAGTAAACGTTTATATTATAACACATTTGAACAAACGTTTAAATTATGATATTTGCTGTCATACTTTTAACATTTAAACCTATAATTGTTGTGCTAAGTTTTATTATTCTATAAAGAATAAACAAATAAAAAAATAACTTGAGATTAAAAAGTATTGGTTTATTTTACCCATAACTATTTTTAGTATAAAAAAGTTAATACAGACTACACTTGTTAAATAATAGGTGAAGCAATAAAAATAAATAATTTTAATACCGTTTTTTTTTTAAATTCCGGTGTACGATATTTCGTCACGGCGTACGTTTTTATTATTCTGGTGTGTATTTATTATTCCGTTTGCTTTTATTTTCATTCATGTGTACTGTTTTTATCATGCCGGTGTACATTTATCATTCCGTTGTGAGTTTCATTTTTAACTCTCTATTATCTTAAAAACGATTTAAGATATCAAGTGCCCTTTTAGAGGATTTGCATAATACCGTCTGAACTATCTGTTGACATTAAAAATCCACGAAAAAAACCGAAACAAAGGATCACACCGGAATGATGCAAAAACGTGTACTTTTGAAATTGACCCAGCAGGAGTTAACTACGCTACTTGAAGAAATTAACTGAGTAATCATCCTGAACGACTAATCATCCGGAACGAGTAAATCATCCTGAACGAGTAATCTATCGCTAAAATAAATAAATGGGCTTTCTACTGTATTGCCTGTTGCCTACGAAGCACGAGGTCCTGGGTTCTAATCCCGGTATTTGTGTGATGAGCACAATATTTGTTCCTCCTGAGTCATGGATGTTTTCTATGTATTTAGGGTTTTATTTCTCTATATATTTAGGTATGTTTATCGTCGTCTAGTACCCATAGTACACGCTCTGCTTAGTTCGGGACTAGGTCGATTTGTGTAAGATTGTCCCTAATATTTGTTTATTTTATTTATTATTTGATAATACTGTAATATTGAAATTATATAGTGTACCTATACTGTTTCAAAAAACTAACTCGTTGTGTTTTTCGCCGCATCTTCTCGTGGCATAGATTTTCTTTCCTAAGCGGTGGGGGTTTATCGACATTCATAGGTGCAGGTAATCATTAAAGTTCGATGGCAGTTGCGTTCGTAAAACTAGTGCCTATGCCAAATCTTGGGATTAGGGGTCAAAGCGGACCCCGGGCTCCTTTAGGGGCACAAACCGGAATAGCGCTAGTAGGATGATGATAGGGTGCATATGATATGGCTAAATTGAGAAATCTATCACTTTGACTTCGACGTAGACTTTGATCAATGAGGGTTTTTGAGACTGCATTATCTCCCAGCTGGCAGCCTTGGCGAGAGGTCTTTTTAACTCCCGACGCAAAGAGAGGGGTGTTATAAGTTTAACGTGTCTGTTTATCTGTCTGTGGTATCGTAGCTCCCAAACGGATGGACCGATTTGAATGCGGTCTTTTTTATGTCATAGGTAATTTTATACCGAGTGTTTTTAGTCATGTTTCATAAAAATTCGTTAAGCCGTTTTTGAGATATAGGACGTCGAAATGAAAATGTCGGGGGTTTTTCAACTTTTCTATGTTGTAGTTATTGACAGCAGCTCTTAAAATGCACACATCGTACCTTTGGGTTTCTCAAAAAGCATATGTGCGTATAATATCATTTGATATTTAACAGCAGCTTTTCGGTGAAGGAAGCGTGAGGAACCCGGTCTAGTCTCATCAAGGCGACTAGGCAGTCGTTTTCCTAAAACTTAGTGCCTACGCAAAATCTTGTAATTTAGGGTACAGTCGACTACAAAGAGATCTATACGGCCAATGTTACAAAAATATGTATACACGACCTTAATGTCAAGGCAATACAGTCGTGTATACATATTTTTGTAACTTTGGCCGTATCGATCTCTTTGTAGTCGAGTGTACAACCGGGAAAACGCTAGAAGGGTGATGTAGGGTTTGACTCATGCTTTGCTTTTGAAAGCGTCCTAGATTTACTTAGACAGACAAAATAAATATTAACTGTAAAATGTACCACGTAGGCGCCGCCCGTTTACCAATCGAGTAAATTAAAAAAAGTACCCGACTTTCTTAAACGGAAGGACAAACGAGTCCAGCAAACGTTACAGTTTCCGAATTATCACCAATCATGTTCTACAACCGCCGATGTTTGCCGACCGCTTACGGTGTTTATCGAATGCTACCAACACGAAGTCTTCTAAATTAAAATGTAGGCACACTTACTAAGTCTACAATCAAATTTGAGCCTTCATGTGTAGCTGGTAAGGTTAATATTTGAATGGAATATTTTGGTACTATCGTCCTACTTTAATAGTTTCGAATACGTGTAACGAACGAACATGATCGAAGTAAAATCTGTACACAATATTGACTTTTTCATACAACGGAAACCATGTTGTACTTGCATTTGAATTGAGAAGGGAATGCTTTCGGATTTCGAACATTTAATAGCAAATATAAGTTGGTTTATTAAAACGAATACATATTTAATAATGCGTTCGGAAGTTTAATCGTGTGTAGTGAATGTATGAGATTTTTATTTCACGGGTGATAAAGTTAAACTTGTTTTAAAACTACTAAGGTTAAATATTGTTTTGAACAATGATTGAGCATTGTTCTAGTGTTTATAGTAATTAGAACAATGGGGAATGTGTGGTGAAGTGATTTTAAGTCAAATATGTCGGTCATGACTTTTGATTGACTAGGGCAACTTCAAATCCACTTGGGAAATGAGGTTAATTCGATTGTAGTTAGTTAAGGATTTGACCATGTCTTGGTATAGAAAAAAATAATTGTTAGACAATTTACCTAAAGGTTGACGCTGTTGTAGGTTTACATTTTCTAATCCTGGTAGTTTATGGAACAAGTGTATTAAGAAACATCCTTGAAAATTACTGAAATTAGCCTTTTAGATGTCTCGTTTTATATAAGGCTGCTTGAAGATATCCATTTACTTAAATACGTTATGATCCCATTTCCAACAATCGTAAAAGATATGACAATAAAAAAAAAATGTAAAAAAAATAACTACTTTTATTAGGGATAAACTCGTTCCACTACGTCACGTATGGTACCTATAGACACTGTACTTATGGCTAATTTTCGTGACGTGGTAGAACGAATTAAATTTCACTAAGAAAATTTCTTAACAACGTGTAATTTTTTTGGAAAGCGCTCAAATATCATGTGCTCGTGTTATTTTTTTTTTGTTGTCTTCATTTAAACTATCTCAACAATGTAGTGCAAGTTAAGATCCAATATTTTGCGGTACAACGCAGTATAATAGGTTTTCTAGCAGGAATGCGGCGCGGCAGGAAAACATGTAAAATGCAGGCGAAGTGGAGCGACCACACACGACGCGCGCGCGCGCAGTATGGACATGACTTTCGGTTAGCTCACTAATATATTTTTTCACGGCTTTTACGGCTCGGATTTTGGTGAACTTTGGTCTGAATTGAGGCTTCATAGGTGGAATTAGTTGTACATGGAAAAACAGGCTTTCTATTTTGTACAGGCCTCAATGTATTATGATCATTAATTACAATTTCAATTAATAAGTAACCATCCTCCTAGCCCTAAAGGAGCCCGGGGTCCGCTTTGACACCTAATCCCAAGATTTGGCATAGGCACTAGTTTTACGAAAGCGACCTTCCAACCCAGAAGGAAAACTAGACCTTATTGGGACTAAACGTTTCCTCACGACGTTTATAAGTCGAGTCGTTTGGTTTGAGTTGTGTCTAATCTACTTAAAGGAACAGTGCCTTTGTTGACTGAAACCGCAAAACACCAAAATTACCATATTGTAAAAAGTCGTTACAGCCACCTAGAAAGTTCAATTGAATATCGACTCTATGTCCCTAAGTAGTAGGTTACGAGTGCACTAATAGGAAAATCGCGGTCCAGGTGCCTTTGTACTTGTTCGGATTCTCAGTGCTCAGGTAAAGGGTCAGAAACGTCACATTTCTATTAAAGCAATTTAATCTTTTGGCAAAGGCCCAAGAGTTGAAAATCCAGCAAAATGTTAATGCATGCAGTTTTTATCTACGAACTCTCTTTATTGAAAGAGCGAGCGAAGCAAAAGAAGTTCTATTCTCTGCTTCAGCTTGGGTCAAAAATCGTTTTTCCGGTATCTATCCCACTGTGCCGCTGCCCGGCTGTTCTCATGAGGTCACGCGCATTTTTCAACCAATTCTCGTATTTAAAAACAAACCTGCTTACAAGAGCAGGTTCGTTTTTTTTTCGTTTTTTTTTTTCAAATTTAAAGATTTTTTTTAAATAGACTGGCTCGCAAGTTCTTCAGCTCACAGAGCTACTAAATACTAGCACAGAGTATAGACAACTCTATCGCGGCGCAAGATATACTATGTTATACTTCACAAGGAATATCTCTCGCCGCAGCCTCCCTAAGTCTCTCGCTACCCGGGAGCTATAACTGGCATTAATAACAACAGACCGAGCCAGTGTAGTGGTACGGGGGCGAGTCTCGTGCTTAGGCGTAAACCAACACTTACGTATACATATTTTGCAGTCCACTGCTGGACGTAGGCCTCTGCCAAAGTGCACCACAAGACCCGCTCTCCCGTTTTCGCCATCCAGCCACTACCAGCTCTCCTCAAGTCAACTGTCCATCTGGCCGGAGGGCGTCTAACACTACGTTAGCCAAGCCAACACTTACATACATACATCAGCATATTGCAGTCCACTGCACGACGTAGGCCTCTGCCAAGGTACGCCACAAGACCCGCTCTCCCGTTTTCACTATCCAGCCACTACCAGCTCTCCTCAAGTCATCTGTCCATCTGGCCGGAGGGCGTCCAACACTACGTTTGCCAAGCCAACACTTACATACATACATCAGCATATCGCAGTCCACTGCACGACGTAGGCCTCTGCCAAGGTACGCCACAAGACCCGCTCTCCCGTTTTCACTATCCAGCTACTACCAGCTCTCCTTAAGTCATCTGTCCATCTGGCCGGAGGGCGTCCAACACTACGTTTGCCAAGCCAACACTTACATACATACATCAGCATATTGCAGTCCACTGCACGACGTAGGCCTCTGCCAAGGTGCACCACAAGACCCACTCGCCCGTTTTCGCCATCCAGCCACTACCATCAGCTCTCCTCAAGTCATCTGTCCATCTGGCCGGAGGGCGTCTAACACTACGTTAGCCAAGCCAACACTTACATACATACATCAGCATATTGCAGTCCACTGCATGACGTAGGCCTCTGCCAAGGTACGCCACAAGACCCGCTCTCCCGTTTTCACTATCCAGCCACTACCAGCTCTCCTCAAGTCATCTGTCCATCTGGCCAAAGGGCGTCTAACACTACGTTAGCCAAGCCAACACTTACATACATACATCAGCATATTGCAGTCCACTGCACGACGTAGGCCTCTGCCAAGGTGCACCACAAGACCCGCTCTCCCGTTTTCGCCATCCAGCCACTACCAGCTCTCCTCAAGTCATCTGTCCATCTGGCCCGAGGGCGTCCAACACTACGTTTGCCAAGCCAACACTTAAATCATAATAAATAAAATAAAGAAATATTAGGGGACAAACTTACACAAATCGGACTAGCCCCATAGTAAGCTCAATAAGGCTTGTGTTATGTTATGGGTACTAACGACGATATATTTAATAGATATAAATAATTAAATACATAGAAAACATCCAAAACTCAGAAACAAATATTCATGTTCATCACACAAATATTTGCCCTTAGCGGGATTCGATTTAATTCCAGAATATTCAGCTTCGTAAGCAGCGTCACTACCTACTAGTCTAAACGGTCGTCAAACTTGATCTTGAACAATGACATCGAAAATCTCGGCCGCGATTCCATTTGTCTTGATTATCAGAATTGGAAATTTCTAGGATATCACTTTGGCTTCATAACTGAATGTGTAAGCAATCGACCAGCTGAATGACTGTCAGCTGGTCGATTGCTTACACATTCATTGCTAAGAATCGCTACGCTCTACGCTCGTAGCTGGTCCGTGGTTTTTCCGCTAAGTAGCGGGAAGCCCCTACGGCATAGGGACCCGCTAGGCAGTCCTGGCAGTGTAAGTGTTGACGTTGTCTACGTACATTAGGAAGATCTAAATGCCACTTTTTGTATCGGAAAATGACAGTTACCTATTGCTCGTTCGAAAAGTTATACAATGACGCCTTTAATTTTCAATGAACGTAGTATCAGGCCCCGTATCATGGTCGGCCTTATCACGCGATAAGTGACAAGATAGAGCGTCAGTCTCGTCCTATCAAACGGTGTCAGCCAGTGACGGACGCTCTATGGTGTCACTTATCGCGTGATAAGGCCGACCATGATACGGGGCCAGGCCTCATAGGGAACGGTGGATGTGTATTGTATACGCTAAACCAGAAACGTTTCTTTATAGTACGTATAGCGATTTATATCAAAATATTATCGCATACATATTCCAATGATATGGACCGCCGCAGTATTCCTGGTAATAGAAATATTGGCGACGGCGCATCAGACCCCAATTTTACCAACATGACAATGAACACTAAACAAGATTTCTTACATTTTGGGTCTACAAGAACAGATGGTTCCTAGGACCTAAATGTGGTTCATGGCGCGAGGGGGGCTCCAGTGCGTTCTGAATGAGATCCTAGAGTCCTCCACAAGAAAGCGCAAATGCCGGCCGCCACGGAGTTTTTCATCCTAATTATCATCATATCAGCCGAAAGACGTCCACTGCTGAGACCAAGCTCCAAAGTGTGCCAAAGTGACTGGTCCTGCGCCACCCGCATCCAGCGGACTCCCGCAACCTTTACCAGGTCATCAGTCCACCTTGTGGGGGGCCTACCCACGCCACGCCTTCCGGTACGGAGTTTTTAGTGAATACCACATATATATTCCAGCCATCGACGGCCGCTTTAGCCTAGTTGGTTAGTGACCGTGCCTACGAAGCAAGAGGTCCTGGGTTCAAATCCCGGTAAGGGCATTTATTTGTGTGATGAGCACGAATATTTGTTCTTGAGTCATGGGTGTTTTCTAAGTATTTAATAATAAATATAAATATTAGTACTTAGTAGTAAGATTTGCTTATTTTGGGACTAGGTCGATTTATGTAAGATTGTCCCCTAATATTTATTTATTTATTTATCCCCGGATGATTGGTTACAACACGGAGCAAGACCGCAGGTTTTCTCCACGAAAAAAAATAAACAAAGGACCCGTTAAGTATGTGGCACCATATATGTGAGGCAAATCGTCTTTGTCTAGTGACAAGTATAATGTTCTTTTTAATTCTTGACGGTGGCAAACAAATATGTAGCCTGCCTGAAGCTGATTTTCCACCATTCGTATGGCAAATTTTCAATTCTCTCCTCGCGCGCGCTCGGTGGAAATAGTAAGTGCCATACAAATTTCAATTCTCGCCTCGCCTCGTCTCGTCTCGCCCCTCTCCGGTGGAAAATCAGCTTGACGGTAGCAGACTCCGTCGCCCCTGAACGCTTGCGAAACCAGAAGCATCACAAGCGCACTGCTGACCCTTTACTGATTTGAGGATTCGTGAGGTTAGTGAACGAAGGGCCATACTAGTCACCGACTTCAAAAAAGGGAGAGGTTCTCAATTTGTCGCAATCTTATATTTTTTATGTACCTATGTTCCCCGATTACTCGAGGACACCTGGACCGATTTGGAAAATTCTTTTTTTATTTGACATATTCTTCTCAGGTGGTCCCATGATCATCCGGTGAGGATCCGATAGTGGAATCCTGGTGAACTCGAGGGATCTGTTCATCAAGTGAGGCTACTGAATTGAAGACGGTTTTTTTTGTTTTTCATAAACATAATCATTTAATTCGAATACTTGTCCATATTTGTTAATAGCGTACAGAAAAACTTAATTCTAGTGTTAGTAATTACTACAATTCCTTATTATACAATTAAAATAGTTATTAATTATTTATTTATTAATCTTTATGATGGGCTCATGCAGGCTCATGCAGCTTGCTCCATCGCCTCATGACATACATGAGTATTCTGCAGGATAATAAAGTGAGAGATTTTTAATGTATTTTTTCCGTTATGGTACGAGTATTGTAGGTATACGAAAGAAGTCAAAAGTTTCGTACTCAATATTCTGTCCACACACCACTCCGTAATTTTTGTTTAACACGCCTTTTATAAGTAGCACGTATTACTAAAGCTTACATAAAAGTTCCTTTCAAGTTTAACTGCACCACAACTGAGCTTACGCGGTCATGTTTACACGGCGTAGTTTCGGTGGAGCTTCTTAACCACATCAATCAAATTATCGAATGCAAGCGATTAATAGCTCTCCTATAGAGAGTGCGTTAAACAAACGGCTGTGTATATACGGGGTTCTGTTCCGTACTGGGCCGCAATGGCATTCACGAGAAACGGATGAGAACTGCGACCTGGGGGGCTAGCACAACTGACACCGCGCCGCGACGCGAGTGAGAAAGATCTACCCTCCTCTTTCTAATTTGCACGGTGCGAGTGAGACAGGAGACGCTCAGTCGCGCGCGAAGCGACTTGTCAGCAAGTTGTGCTAGACGTACTGTAGAGGACAGCCAGACAGCGGAACAGACACATTTGAAACATAGAACTTCGTACGCTCGTTCGAAAAGTAACACATAAGTTAGAACATGTCCTAGCTTTTAAATGGTTGTACCGTTCCCGGGCTCCGCTTCGCCACTTAATAATCCAAAGATTTGGCGTAGACCTGGTGCCGAAAGCGACTACCATCTGACCTTCAAAACCAGAGGGAATACTAGGCCTAGTTTATTTATTATTCAAAAAATAATAGGATACATTTTTTATGACAGATTGTTCGCCACACACAGCGTTTACCTACTGGCGAGGATTGCACTCACTTTCTTTACAAAAAAATGTGTACCTCATAATTAAAAAATAAAATAATAATAATAACTTATACATAAAGTTTATTTTCTTTAATTATGTTTAGCACGAAAGTGAAAACATAATTAAAGAAACGAAAGAAATAATAAGAAAAAAGAAGAAGATTTCTTAGTGAGATAAAAAATCTTATAAACGGTGAATAAATAACCTATCTTTTTTTTACCTCTTCTTGAAGATGTGTGCTTGCTAGTACTTTCATGTTCAGGAATGATGGTGTTGAAAAAACGAGGTGTTAAAAACTTTAATGCTCTTTTGACGTAGTAAGGCTGTGCATACACACACACAGTCTGAATGCATACTCTGAATCATAATCTCAAGAGCCAAAAAAAGGTACACCCTCTGGTAGCGACGCTGTACAAAGTGTACCTTTTTATTTGCTCGTGAGTGATTCAGATTATAATCCAGTGCATACATTCAGACCGTGTGAGCTCAGCCTAATTGTTAGCTAATAGTTCCGTATAAGTTCGACGCGTCGCAACTCTCAGTTTACGGGTACACTCGGAGTGATTTAAATTCCATTATTTTATTGGGATTAAGACTGTCCGAGTTTACACCCGTGAGTACACTTGCTCTCGCACAATCGCGGGCTGGGATCAAAAAATGTATTGGCAAAGCGGTCCACTGCGAGACTACTTGGTACTTGATGGGAACTCCCGCCAGCATTTCATTTTGATACTTGAAATAATAGCCACTGTAGCCGAGCTGTAAGACACGCTTTCAATCAGATGGGTAATTATGTAACTTTTCGAACGAGCGTTGGGACAAATCAACTGCAATTTTCCGATACAATAAAGTCATTTATATTGATCTAACGTACATATATACATAGCGTTGCGGAATCAGACAGCTGGAGGTCTTGGGTTCAGACCCAGGCTTGTACCACTGGGTATATCGTATATTAAACTTATGTACGAATCATTCGATATTTAACATTAGGTGTTAGGTGGAAAACATCTTGTGGAAACATGTCTCCCAATATGGTCTAGTTTTTCCTTTGGGTGGCAAGGTCAGATGGCAGTCACTTTTTCAAAACTAGTGCCTACGCAAAATCCTGAAATTAGGTGCCAAAGCGGACATGGTCGGTTCGGTTATTCGTACTATTTTGTGCGTCTCTAATTTAACAAGAAAACCGTTAGGTAAATAATCGTACGGGCAAAAGCTTGTGACCATATGAAATTTGGCACCACGTTCGCAATGGTAGATCACAATTAGGCAGCTAAGGAATTATTTCCGGAACAGCTATACTCTTAAAAAATAACACGTGTAACTAACAACAATTAACGGATTAAAGTTCCTTCACATAGTAAAAAAACTCGTTTTCAATTTTGCTATTCCAAATGAAATTTATAAAGATCTTAAGTGTCAATAAGCTTAATATGGTTTCCGCCATCTTAATTCGCGCAGGTCTAAACGTGGCTAAATTCGTGGCGAATTGATCCGATGCATAATCTTGGTTATTACTCTATCAAAGCATGCAAGTTTTACGATTACATATACGCCGGGTAGATGGTTCTGTCAAAAATCCAGAAATCCGCCTGATAAGTTATTTCTGAATTAATTTTGTATTAAGCAGTTACGCTGCTAACGAAATTATACATTTTTAAATGCCATGAATGCCTGTGGTCGCCGGTTCGAATCCGGCTCGGAGCATTAAATTTTTCAAATTTTCCTTTATTTAAAAAGTTATTTCTGGCTTTCACGAAAAAAACATCAAAGTTAAAACTGTTTCCAAATTAAAAATATATTTGGGGATTATGATCATGATACATGGTTACTATCGCAATCACATTTTTTTCATTCCCAAGTGTATCGTTTATCCGATTTCTTTTTCTCTGAAATTATGACATTTTTAGGATTCTTATAATAGAAAACGGAACCTAACCTAATGAGTTCTACAAGATTAAACAACTTTTTTTAAATATACAAAACTTTGCCCAGGGGGCGCAAGAAATATGGTTTTTTGCCGAAATTAAAAGTCGGACAAACGATACAACCAATTGTATTTTCCAAAAAATGCAATTTACTGATTGCGATAGGATACCGTGTACTCTCAATAGTTGTAGCATTCTGGTCTTTATTTCAGCAACTTGAAAATTGACAATTTACTGTTCACTACATTGTAGTATAGGGATTCTGGTATAGGTACAATGTAATGGAAGAAATAACTACCACAGACTAGAACAATTATTGGCCCAAAAGCATTCACTTTCAAAAGGGATTGTTCAATGCCAATTACTTTTGATACCAAGAATGCTGTCTTGAAACTGTCGAACAAACTCATATCTCAAATGTTTGCATGCAAATCGTTACTTAAACATAATCCCCCGTTAAAAAACCCCAATTAAGCCTTTAAATGATGATTAAACTGAATCTATCAACAGCAATCATTAACTCGCGAACCCTAAAAAATCGCATAAAAAAACTGCAAACTATCAAGACTTATTGTGCACGACTAAATCGAAGCGGCATACTACGACTTGGGTGGTCCAGGGTGTGCTGTCTCCGTCGTGCGCGCGGGGAAAGGTAGCGGCGTCCCGCTCTGCCTGAGGTTTGGGTGCCAAAGATTATGGAGGTAGAAAGTTGGTTGGGAATCTTGTTGGAATCTTATTAGCGAATTGGTAGAGTGGAGTGAAATAAAACTTTGATTCTATATATTTGTTCATATATATAGCTTCGAATAAAACTTCTAAAAAAAACTAATTTTCCCTAAATTATTTTCTTTTATTTCACTATAGTTAAAGCAAGGATACGCTGTGTTATGGCCGCTCCTCTTAAGGGCTAGACATACATGTAGGACACTGATGGCCGCTCCACACGATGGGCCAACCTGACCCATCATACAGGACACGGCTATGCGGTACAACGAGACATAAATATGTCTTACTCCCTTTAACGCATAGTTGCGTCTTGTATGATGGGTCAGGATGGCCCATCGTGTGGAGCGGTCATCAGTGTCCTACATGTATGTCTAGCCCTTAACACAACGAGTCCTCAAAAAAAGAAAGGATCGGCAACGCGCTGACGACTCCTCTGGAGGGCCAAGCGTCTATAGGCTACAGGTATATGCTGACCATCAGGCTGACCGTATGCTTACCCGTCACCATCGTGAAAAAAACAAACAACAAACAGAGGTTCAATTCGACGCCTTTTTATGTCAGCTGGTGACATAGTGACCGTCTGGCCGAATTAGTAACATTTCGATGATTCATTCGCTTCAATTGCCTCTGACTACTTAAAATTTCCCGGCAATTTTGACTCCAACATGGTTCACGAAAGTTTTTTCGTTACGACGCGCGATCGTGTCTACCTATCGCGTTAAAGTGAGCGAGTGACAGAAACGAAATTGATGAATCGCATAGATGCCCTAGTGACGTCAGAAGGGATAGTGTTTTTTATATACGTAGTTACCATGGCGGTGGTAAACTTGCATGCGGCCTCGCTGATGGTTACCGCATCCATAGACTACGGTGTCTGCTGGGAAAAGGAGTACCAGCGCATAGTTTTGAGATTTTGTTGTATCAGCCATCAGCCAAGAGACAATTAGAATCCCAGGTCATATACTCTCAACACAGCGCTTACTTGGGAGAACCTTCCTCGACCTGGCCATCATCATAATATCAGCCAAAAGATCACTGCTGGACCTACGCCTCCCCCGAAGAGGGCCACAATAACTGGTCCTGCGCCCGCATCCAGCGGACTGCCGCGACATTTACCCCGTAGACAAGGTTACAATCGACAAGCGCTAACGCCAATAGAAAACTAATAAAATGTCACAAATGAATGACAGATACCGACGAAAAGTTTTCTTTAACATCTGTCATTCCCATACATTTTATTCGTTTTCTATTGGCGTTAGCGCTTGTCGATTGTAACCTTGTCTAGGCCCCTCCGGGCACCTGTCACGAAACTAGACCTGTAGCTAATCTTAGTTACTACGCATCACAGTGTCAAGATACATTTGTGGGTGAGAGTTGAGGTAAGCTTAAAACAAGTTACAGAATAGGGGGTTACAGTTTTAAGTTACAGCCAATACAATATACTGTATCTGCAGAGAGCTCAGAATAACATCCCAAGAGTTTTGTCATCAGCGCCCTGGTACGCTCGCAACTCAGAAATCCATGAGTATCTGGAAATCCTAACCATACTCGAAGAGGCAAAACGCTACACAGCTACAAGGACCGACTAGTAACTCATCCAAACCCTCTATCACAGATGCTTCTAAAGCCAAACCCAATGAAGGACTCAAGAGAGCCAATGTGCTGCCTGACTAGGGGAAGCTAGAGCAATGGCCCTACCTTGCCAATCGCCAACCTCTTTCAACTCATCTGCTCATAGTTGTTGTGACTGATCGCAGATCGCAGAAGAAAGAAGGGGGGCTGGTCATCAGCCAACCTTGTGGCGCAGACGGAGAGCGGGGCGCGCACGTCGTCGCTATGTGCATTTGTTTCCCCCGCCGTAGTGGTCTGGATGGCAGGGTCGGGGGACCCTAGCCGTCGAATAAGCCCACAGGATTGTAGCGCCCGAAATTGTCCCGGGGCGCTCTATCTGGTCGTGCCCGTGCAAACGGGCCAGTCGCGTGGTGAAGTAGAATGCGTCAAGTGAACCTTTGGCACTCCTTGGCAGTGAAATGGTTGGATAATCGTTGGGGGTTTAGTGGGTAGTCTGGGCCTTCTGTCCGGGAGTCCCAAACACCGTCCGGTCCCCCCTGACCAGGCGCAAGGCGCGTCAAAGCATTCCCCAAACGTAAAAAAAAAAAATGGGTCTACCCACGCGCTTTCTGATATTATCATCTCGTTTCGTATTTGTCCAACATAGGTAGTATTTAGGTACTAGCGACCCGCCCCGGCTTTGCACGGGTACTATATTATACATATAAACCTTCCTCTTGAATCACTTAAAATCTGTTGCGTAGTTTTAAAGATCTAAGCATACATAGGGACAGACAGCGGGAAGCGACTTTGTTTTATACTATGTAGTGATTACATTTATGTTCAGTATCACTATGTGTCACTAAGTCACCTCTCTTTCTAATTCTTTGAATGTCCTCTTTATCATTGCACATTCGCGATCGGCGTTCCCACTCGCACGCTCTTCAAAATTTCTCCCCGTCTCCCTCCCACACTTGCTCTTATGACCCAACATCTCTCGCTCTAATGACAATTTCTCTTTTTGTTAGACTTGTACAATTACACTAAAGGTCGTCGTCGTTTTGACTTTTTCGGCTTTTTAAGGAAAGGTATTGTCTTAGTATTCATGAATATTGATGTGGTTGCATGTGTGTTAGTGTTACTGTCTTGTGTAGACACACACACACACACAAACACAGTATTGTGCGCATGTATACCTGTATAGTTGACAACAGTTCGGGGCTTGTTATCTTGCCAAGTTTTCTGCCAAGTGGCGTCGCACGCGATAAAACGACTCCTGTCTCACTCGCACTCTGCAGATTTGAAAGAGCACATATCTTATTCTCGCGTCGCGTCACGGCTTCAGTTGTTCTAACCCCATAATTGCACGATCATTCACTATATCTAATTACACATTATGATAAACTAGCTTCCGCCCGCGACTTCGTATCTTATATTTTAACCCGACGAACGCGCGTCGTCTGTAGAACAATGTGTAAAGGGCTTAGGACTCGAACACCGCTCCCTAATTAGGATGCTAAATTCAGGTAAGTGTCATAAGCCCTTTACAATTGTCCGTTACGGACACACGTGTGTCACTAGCGCGCTTGACGGGTTAATCCAGGCTATAAACATCTTAGCGCAATATTTCATACAAATCGGTTAAGCCGTTTAAGCGTGATTGAGTAACAAACATCACATCCAAACATCTAAACACCCAAACTTTCGCATTTATAATATTTATGATATGATTATGATGATGATGATCATAAGTTGTCAAATCCTGATTGACATGATCTACATTGATGGGTACACTACATAACTCCCAAGAGCCATTTGTCCGAAAGCATAATTTTCCGAATTACGAAAACCATATTCCGCTGATATTTCATTTGATCTTTCAGGATATAACACTAACCTATTTATGTATTTCATTCAACATAATCTGCGTCCAAATAGCGTTCGGAATTTTGATGTTTCGTAATAATGATGCTTTGGGACAAATGACTTTTTCAGTTCCCCTGCATTGATTACAAGTTTACAACATAAATATTTTTACGTCACTCCGGGCGGTAAGTAAAATTTACCACCCACGGGCGCAGCGGCAAATCTCCCTTCATATCCAGGAGAAGACGAAAAATTGTGTACGCACCTCGGGCGGTAATTCGTAAAGCCCCAGATCGCATGTTTATGGCCCTCACCTCTGGTAAGGGCCACAACACCTGCGATCTGGGGCATTCACGAATTCACCGCCCTAGGTACGTAATGTACTATTCTAGAAAGCAGTAACGCTGTTAACGCAATTTAGTTTACAATAGCTTAAAAAACTTACATATTTTTGGACCACCTACACCTAGTCACTGGTCTGAAAATGTGAAATAAATTGTATTTGTAAATTTTCCAACGTATTCCCATTCCCAGCAACACTGTCGTTGCCATTAATAATGTTACCGCTACAACATTACTAGTAAAGTAACGTTCGCGTAGGTACACATATTGCAATTTTTTCCCAGATTGAGTCCCTCATCATATCAACCGAAAGACGTCCACTGCTAGACATAGGCCTCCCCCAGAGTGTCAAAGTGATCGGTCCTGCTCCACCCGCATCCAGCGGACTCCCGCGACCGTTACCTATGGTCACCAGTCCACCTTGTCGGGGGTCTACCCACGCTGCGTCTTCCGGTACGTGGTCGCCACTTGAGAACCTTTCCACCCCAACGGCCATCAGTTCTACGTGCAATGCCCCACTCCCACTAAAGTTAAGCGATTCGGAGAGCTATATCGGACATCTTGGTTCTCATTTCTCAATTGACAAAGTGACTAAAATATGAAGTTACAAAAAAAATGTGGCAATTGTTGGGTGTCAGTCTCAAAGTTGCCGGCAACATCGCCTTTGTTGCCAACAACGTTGACGACCATTACCGGCATTTTTTCACATGAAAAAGGCACATCTCTAATCACGTATTTTTATACTTATCTTGCCATGCACTCCAATTTACAAACACTATAAAAATCAATCGACCGATTCTCCCAACTTATCTAAGAATCCCCTCACACCTTTGACCTGCCCATGGAAATCAAAACATACAGCTCTAATTGGTCACCGACCACGCCTGTCGAGACCCTGTCAAACTGTCAAACGGCTGTCAAAACAGACGGTATCGGCCTAATTGATCTAAACGGGATAGCGATCTCGGTGTTCGGTACATGATATCTAAGTCTTAGTTTAATGTTGAGAATGTGGAACAATTTGGGGTTTTAGACTGTGTATGAAGAAGCTTTATGGTTCTGTACGGAATGGGTTATAGAACAAGCGAGCATTTTATGTATGTATGTAATGGTATTTTATGCAATCGTTATAATATAATGTATGCTTTTTCAGTCGAGTACCACGTTTAGGCCACGAAGCTTGCTGATTGGCCTAATTAAGGTACGAGATTTTAAAAACTAATTATGTAACTATTGTATACAATTACAATACTTTTTCTACGAGTCAACGGAAATAATAATTCATTAAACAAACTTGGTGTCTATTGAAAATCGCCCTGCTGAAACGAAGTGCAGCCACCGCTTTTTTTTAAAACGCGTTGATGTCTTTCTGTACATCGAGCCTGTGATTGGTCAAAATTAATTTTAGTTGTGCGTACAATTGAATAATAATTAGTTCGATTGTCTATAGAGCATAAACCTTTGCATCAAAATAAAAGCTGTTGTCCACGTTAATCCCCTAGCCTGATCCCCCAGGGGAAAAAAACGGTTAGGTTGTTAGTTGAACTGCGACCCTACAGCGCGCGAGCCGAGCGAGCGAAGCGAGCGTGACGCGGTAGCGTCCGGCGAAGCGCCATAACCGAACATTATCATTTTTTCCTAGTTGAATATAAAATAATTGCCGCTAATTCCCCTGGGTGATCGGGGTCAGGTGATTAACGTGGATAACGTGAAATAAAAGTATTCAATTGCGTTATGTTTTACGAGGTTCTAATTTAAAGATTATAGTCGACGTATATAATAGTTATTTACGATACAAGTGCAGAAAATAGGAAATTCGCAACGAGTGGTGATAATTTAAAGCACGACCGAAGAGAGTGTTTTAAATGAATCACCTATTCGCACGTGTATCGTACAACGTTTTACAGTACATATGGCTCTTTAAAGTTTCGACACATGGACGGAAAGTGCTCATTCCCGCACGCGTGCGGGAAAGTAGCACCATTTGTACTGTAAAAACAATTTATTGTACACAAAACAGGTTAAAACATAAACATGATATAAATATAAGATTAAGGTACAAAGTCGAACTTCTATCCTTATTTTAGTATTACTTATCCTTATTTTAATCACGTAACGTGTGCAACGCGCGTTAGGTAGATCCAACTGTCATTTTTTCATATAAAAATTGACATTTAGATCTGCCTAACGTACGTATAATGCGTTACGTGATCGACCCGCCGGTGTCGGTGTCGGTCCGGCTGTAATGTTCTCATTTATGAACCGATTCTCGTGAAATTTTGTGAGCAGCTTCAATAACAATCCTTACAGAGTTTATAACAGTATTTTTTTTTCAAAGAGTTCAGGTTCCCGAGTTTTACAGCTCAGAAGTTATTATTAGGGAACAATTAATAATGAAACTTAACTATGTGTTAGTATTAAAGAATGTAAAAGTATTGTGATGTCGACTGGTTTAGCCCTAGTGGGTAGAATGAAGCCTGGTATCCCATGAAGCTGGCGGTCCTGGGTTCGAATCTCGGTATGCTTTTTGCCACCGTCATATAAAAACGTCCCACTTCTCATCGCGTTACTATTTTCTATGATCAAACAGCATTCATTTTTGAATTTACCTATTTTTGAACGAAGCAAACGAAGCTGTTTCATCGAATTTAAACTTTCGTGAGACATGTTGAAATAATACTTACAATTACACGGTTCAACTCACGTATTCAATGAAACAAAACTTTGAAACTTTGTTTTGAAGACGAACTCCCGAAGAGTTCGAAACATGTCGCCCGTAGTGACATTGAATACGTGAGTTGAACCGTGTAATTGTTACTATTAAGCTGTTTCATCTTGGACAAAAATTCTTTGTCCGGCGGTTCTCATCTACAGGTCGCATTTCTCAAAAGATTCTTGTGAAATTTTGCGATCAAGTTCAATAATTATACAGATATTATTCTAGCCGTTTTTATTAAAAAGAATATTAAAAGACACGACTCACGAGGAACCTACAGCTCACAGATCCACACTAATTTAAAAATTGTGAAATGTTTGAACTAATATTTTCCCATTATATTTTGGAATTGCAAGCAAAGTTCATTTTTACTGTTGTTTACTACCTACCTTATTATTTTTTACAAGCTTATATTAACTTGACCTGTTCGTATGTAAGTATACCTATAAGTAGGCATGTAAGTTGTCCGTCAAAATTTGCAATCCATTTTTCAGTCACTTGTTATCCGATTGAGCTGAAATTTTGGAAATTGGTATAGTTTGGATGACAATTCAATATTATGGTACCATCGAGCTGATCTGATGATGGAGACAGAAGGTGGCCATGGGAATTCAGTATTTAACCGACGTAACCCCGTTGAGATTGGGCTCGTTTGAATCGTCTCAATGAGTAGTTGATGATGGTATACAGAGAAGTACAGTCGGCAATAAAAGCTTGGACCAAAAATGAAATTTTAGACAGAAACTTATTTATCTATACTAATACTATAAAGGGGAAAGGTCTGTAAGATTGAAGCTTTGTGAGTTTACGAGTAGGTATAATCTTGTTGTAATGGGTAATCTCCGGACCCACTGATCTGATTTCAAAAATTCTTTCACATGCGTTGCCTGTGTCTTTGCAATATGCGGGCAGCTAGTCTCAATAAACTGTAGGTTCCAGTTCCTCCAAATCGGGCCTAGTAGATTATATAACAAGTGCATAAAACGCACCATTTTACGCGAGACGTTTGAATAAATATAAAATCGAGTGTAAAATGGGTTTTGTGGACGAATTGTACACTCTACTTTTCACTTCGATTGCGAGGAAGTGAAATGGAATTCTTTTTTTTTTCAGTACGTGACACCTGACTTGGTCGCTACATACTGCTCAGTTATAAACATATTTTGTTTTGTATAGATATAACTTATTGTTATGGTTCAAATATATTGGTTTACTAATACAAAAAGCAAATGTAAAAAATAATAAATAAGACGAAATAAAAACTATAAGTTTATTTCATGAAGATTTATTGTGTACTTTGGCTGTTGGTATCCTTGCCTTGGTGTTAGAATACTAACGAAACATAATAAAATAAAAATAAAGAGTTTATTCTATGAAGTTGAACCGATTGCCTTGGTCTTCGACGAAGATTTTACTTTTTGCACTAGAGCATAAAAAGCATCTCACGCACAGCATAAAGACGAACGAACTTTTAGAGCATGAGAAATGAAAAGGTTATTTTTATCACATTTGCTCGAAAAGGGCCTCATAATGTGCAGACATACAGAGCTGTAATAGCCTGTGTTACGCCCACGGGCGTAATGGTTTTTTTCTTAAATTGTATCTGTCACTCATGCGGCAGTTACAAAGCATAGAGGCTTTTTATGAAAAACGATGTCTGAAAACGTATTTATAAATAAATTTAAACTTAAAAAACTACTTAAACATGTTTAACTGAATTATTTACAGATTTAATATGTAGTTATTAAGTGTCTATGTAAAATGTTTTTAAGTGTTTTCAAATCCTGGCTGTATACCGAAGGGTCTTTGCCATACGCGCCTCACGTCAAATTCAACAAAATGGACGACTGACATGTTGCAGTTTTTATTACGATTTGTATTCATTTCATCTAAAATGTATTTGTTTCCTCGCAAATGTGATGAAAAACATTGTGTATAACACGGGTGTAAGAATATTGCAAACTCGAGTCATCAAAAGCCTTCGGCGTCGGGCTTCTGATAGACTCTTGTTCGCAATATTCCACTTACACCCCTCGTTAAACAATGTACTATTATAAGAACATTTTTATTTACTAACATTAAAACCCTGTCGAAATGACGCTTAAAGTGGGCCTATAGAATTACCCCGGTGTCACCCAGCTGTAATGTGTTGATTAACCCGCGCCGTGGGCATTACACGTGTTAAGTTACTATGGAGATTATCATTGATATTATATTACGAGCACCCAGACGGTTATTTGCGATATTGCGTGCTTTAAGGGGAATGTTCCTTGTGTATTTCCATACGAGAGCATTTTACGAAAATATTATTTATTCATCATCGTCATCATATCAGCCGAAAGACGTCCACTGCTGGACATAGGCCTCTTCCAAAGAGTGCCAAAGTGACCGGTCCCGCTCCCGCGTCACCCGCATCCAGCGGCCTCCAGCAACCTTTACCAGGTCATCAGTCCACCTTTGACGACCGCTTTAGCCTAGTTGGTAGTGACCCTGCCTACGAAGCAAGAGGTCCTGGGTTCGAATCCCGGTAAGGGCATTTATTTGTGTGATGAGCACGAATATTTGTTCCTGAGTCATGGATGTTTTCTATGTATTTATTTATCTATATAAGTATGTTTATCGTCGTCTAGTACCCATAGTACAAGCTTTGCTTAGTTTGGGACTAGGTCGATTTGTGTAAGATCGTCCCCCTAATATATTTATTTATATTGTGGGGGGCCTACCCACGCCGCGCCTTCCGGTACGTGGTCGCCACTCGAGAACCTTTCCGCCCCAGCTGCCATCGGTTCTACGTGCTATGTGCCCCGCCCACTGCCACTTAAGTTTAGCGATTCGGAATTATTTATTACTAGCTGCTGCCCGCGGCTTCGCCCGCGTGGTTATAGGAAAATGTAACATATTGAATTTTCCCGTGGGAATTAGATGTTTTCTCGCTGGAAAAAGTAGCCTATGTCACTCTCCAGCTTCTAAATTATCTCTATACAAAAAATCACATCAATACGACGCTCCGTTGCGACGTGAAAGAAGGACAAACATAAAAACACACACACTTTCGCATTTATAATATTAGTAAGGATTTAATATGAGAACACTCTGCTCCATCGATAAAGCAGCGCGCGAAACGACACTGTCGGTAAAGTAGCTCGCTGTCAATACTGTCATGTCATGAGTTCACGAGGTTGGGAGGTTAAAGAAAAGAAATATGTTAAGGTATCATTGTATTGTAATTTAGAATAATTGTTGTTAAGTGATTGGCGAAATCCATACTAATATTATAAATGCGAAAGTGTATGTGTTTGTTTGTTTGTATGTTTGTCCGTCTTTCACGGCAAAACGGAGCGACGAATTGACGTGATTTTTTAAGTGGAGATAGTTGAAGGGATGGAGAGTAACATAGGATAGTTTTTATCCCCGTAACCATCCCCTAAGGGGTTGAAATGGGTGGGTAAAAGTTTGTATGGAGCTAAGATATAAACGAGTTCCACGCGGACGGAGTCGCGGGCAGAAGCTAGTGAGAAATAAATCTTAAATGTCGGTTGTTTGTTTACAGGTGAGACGTACTTTAGTTGTTAATATGTAAGTACTTATAATATTTTAGTTCGGAAATATAAATCCTTACTGATGGAATAAATCTGTTTACAGAGCAACGCTGTGTTATTTTATGTCAATCCGCGTAATTGAAGAAAATTCATATTATATGTACATACATACAACATAGATTCACGCCTTTATTCCCAAAGGGGGTAGACAGAGCACATGAAACGTATGTTCCAGTGCCACTGTAAGCATAAACGCGGATATATGAGATAAACAAAAAGTGATGTGTAGGTTGCTAGCCTATCGCCCACAACACACTTCAACCCAGCTACACGAAAATATTTAGTATAGTTAATTTTAAGAGGTAAGACGCTCGACTTTCCATACAAACTCATTTTATACCATCAAAATCTAGTTTCCGACCGACCGTTTAGATATGGCGGATCCCAATTGTTTTGTAACTGTCATGACACTCGGACTTATCACACAGAAAAATAACGGTGCCGGTTAATGTACGACCATGATAATGCACGGCCAAAATAACTTACAGTCCAATAATCCGCGTCCAATGTACATGGATTATCGGGCCGTGCATTATTTGGCTGTGCATTATCACTCTGGGCAAACTTGGTCAGGGGCAATAATGGATGCCACCTTTGTCCGGGCTGATAATGCACGACCCAATAATCCGAGTCCGCAAAAAGTGGACGCGGATTATCGGGCTGCACATTATTTGGCCGTGAATTATTGGCTTCCAAAATAACTAGTAGGTAATCCCACGATTTGGCGCTCTCACTAGTTTTACGAAAGCGACTGCCATCTGACCTTCCAATTAATCCTAATTGGGATTATACCGTTAAAATCACGATGCCTGCACCGAAAAGCCACTGTTATAATACAAATGATCATCATTATCCTCCTAGCGCTATTCCCGGCAATGCCCCTAAAGGAGCCCGGGGTCCGCTTTGACACCTAATCCCAAGATTTGGCATAGGCACTAGTTTTACGAAACCGACTGCCATCTGACCTTCCAGCCCAGAGGGAAAACTAGACCTTATTGGGATTTGACCGGTTGCCTCACGATGTTTTCCTTCACCGAAAAGCTAACGGTAAATATTCCGTACACAAGTTCCGAAAAACTCATTGGTACAAGCCGGGATTCCAACCCACGACCGCCGCTGACAGCCGCATGCCTGAACCACTAGGCTATCGTAGCTCTTATTATATATCAAACTAGCGACCCGCCCCGGCGTCGCACGGGTACTATATTATAGATATAAACCTTCCTCTTGAATCACTCTATCTACTTATTAAAAAAAACCGCATCAATATCCGTTGCGTAGTTGTAAAGATATGGACAGACAGCGGCAAGGTGACTTTGTGTTATACTATGTAGTGATAGTGATAGTGATGATGATATTTCGTAGAAAAGTTTATTGTAAAAACCCGGCACGAGCCGGGGTTCGAACCCACTACACTCACAGCAACATTGTCACAGCATTTTAATTCCAACCGTGTATACATATTAATGCGCGAGCCACGTGTAATTGATATATTGCGCCACCCACGTGGGTATTTATTTCGGTGCGTACGAGACGGGGAGCTGATTGGTTGTACGTTAGGGTTGTCACTTTTACTTAATTTACCCGACTGGCTTACCGCGTCGTTGGCGGATCACAAAAATCCCAGGGGGCCCAGGCAAGGTTACAATCGACAAGCGCTAACGCCAATGGAAACTAATAAAATGTAGGGGAATGACAGATGCCGACGAAACACTTTCCGTTAACATCTGTCATAACATCGGGCTAAACTATAGCCTGTGTCCAGGGTCCATTTTGTGTGCTGGTGAAAGATGTTTTTAAATGGAAGAGTAGTCGGTTTACCCCCTACATACCAACTTACATTATCTTCTCCTGGGTGTGAAGTGAGATTTGCCGCTGCGCCCGTGGGAGGTAAATCTGAATTTCAGCCCAGAGTGACGTAAAGGTACATTTCAAGGTAGGTTTCATTTTTCTATTATTAAAGAGGTATACGAGTATTAGTAGAGGCTAAGAAATATTCTAGGCCGAGTGGAGATAAGGAGAGTTATAACTTAATTGACAGTCTTCCTTCTCATTTTCTTCGTATTATTCCCATAATATTCCGAAAAGATCTAGTTCCGATTGTTACCTAGCAGTGGTGAAACGCCGATACAAGCCGATTCCCTCCGTCCTGCCTAAAATTTATCCCAGCCCAGCCTATTATCCTCTAAACTCTTTCATAACTTTTTAGTTCCGGGTTGCCCATCGAAAATTTTCACGCCACTGATACCTAGTACTAATAATTGACCTAGGCACTAGTTTTCATTAAACCCTCAATAAGCTAATAAAAAAAGAGTGCTGCATAATAATAATTGCGCCCTATTCAAATGTCATTTTTATGGACAAAAGAAACCGGAAACTAGTGTCCGAGTTACGCTTTGGGTTCTACGCTGTAACGCGTAGCAATGTTTTCCGTTGTGGCAAAACTCGCCTGTTAAGCTGTCGCACATAATTTGTGATTAGCGTTGAAGGGGTTATAGTTAACACATTCAGTGCCAAAGTTTTCGTAGCGCTACGCTCGTAGCCATAACATAGGGAAATCAGAGCGCAAACCTAGCCTGATCCCGGTACTCAAAGTGTTAACTGTTCAAAGGTTAACTGAAAGAGGTTCTCAAACCTTAGGTTACCTTTACGTAGCGTCGGCCACCCAAGCAGTTATTATTTGCGCGGACGCAGTGATAGATCGACGCGCGCGCTGATTGGTCGACGGGTGAATAGGGTTGGCAATAATTCATAAAATAAAAATAAATTGCATCAAGTAATGGCCAAGGACCCCGTGTGGTATCTGGTTAGAATGCCATTACTCCTTTTCTTCCCGTGGGTGTCGTAAAAGTCGACTCACGGAGCAGGGTTGAAGTGTTGTGGGCGTTGGGCTATCAACCTATCACTGCGATATCACATTTTGTCGATCTTTTATACCCACATTTATGCTAAAAGTGGCACTGAAACATAAGTTTCATGTGCTCTGCCTACACAAAGGCGTGAATCTATGTATGTATGTATGCAATGACTAAATAGACTTGCGGTAATTTTGTTATAAATAATATGGTCATGGTTAATCATGATCAATTTTTGTAGATACATTAAATAAAGATTGTATAAAAAACATTGCTGTGTGGAGTAACGCACCAATTTTTTTTTTGACTGGTTTAATGCACAGACATAATACCTATAGGTACTTAGTTAAATAAAAAATCAGACTAGCATTCCCACTTCAGACAAAACCATCAGATATAATGTTTGAACTTAATTAGTCTCGTCATAATTAATGAATCCCTCGCATTGACAACCCTAGCGTCAAATTAGCCAAACGCATTGCACATTCTATTTTCAAAATTCCTTTTACGTATATTGATCGAGTTCAATCGCTTTCGCTTTGTACAACTTTATTTTAACCGTTCTTTAAAGAAATGCCATTCGATTTTAAACCTCAGGAGTATAAGATAAGGCACATAGTGTAATTATTCAGGCGCATGGAAATACTTTACTATTACTACAGTTTATAAAATAAAAGTTATACTAATATGTGCTTAAATGTTATTAGGATAAGGCGCATACTTAGTTTTTTGGTAATTACATTAAATTTGTTAGTTGGCACGTTAATAAATGTTTGTTTTTAGTAAAGATAGCTTGTCCACTCCGAAATATTAAATTAGTATTTGTGTAATTGTTGTAATTACTTGCATCATGATATCATGAAGCAAGATTTGCGGGATTTTGCAAAAATAACAAGTGGGTTACCCTCCTCTGGCAGAATAATATTGGTCAGAAATACACTTGGCATAACATGTTTCGCAGAAACACTTTCGGTACCGTTAGGTACGATGACGAGCGAAGCGAGGAGGAGTGTTAAGTGTACTGCGACTCTACGCTCAGCGTCCGGCGAAGCGCCAGAACCGATCTTTAGGGTTCCGTAGGCAACAAGGAACCCTTATAGTTTCGCTATGTCCGTCTGTCGTCCCGTGTGTTGATGTAATCATTATGCAAAAAAAATATCTGTGAAAGTACTAATCGTTTAGAAGACGCTCATCAACATTATGCCAATATAAGATTCGATATTATAAAAATCTGCGAAATGATTTATGCCATAGTATACTCGTACTCTGCGTAAGTTGTTTCTGCCAAACGTTACTTCTGTCAAGTATATGCTAATCCAATATATGTCAAAAAAGTTTCTGCAAGACAATAGTGAACCATAACAAGTGTGTCTGCGAAAACCATATTTACGTTTGCAGTCAATAAACATTTTTAATGAAAATCTTTAATGAATGTTTCGTATTGTTCACGTGGAAAATATACCACAATCGTTGTACCTACCCTCGATATAAAAGGTACTCCCACAATGTGGACTGATGACCTGGTAAAGGTCGCGGGAGTCCGCTGGGCGGGTGGCGCAGGACCGGTCATTGTGGCACTCTTTGGGTGAGACTTGTGTCCAGCAGTGGACGTCTTTCGACTGATATGATAATAATGATTATTGATACAAAGATGCAGCAGTAAAAAACTGCACAATCAGACCGAGAATTGAACCTCTCGGTTTCTCTGGATTCCCGGTGCACTCCGTCACCAACACGTTACAAGGAAGGCAAATTCAACGTTTGAATGTTTGTCGTTTTGTGTGTGTCACGAATAAATGTTTTTCTTTCTTTCTATCTTTCTTTCAAGGTTAAGCTCTTGACTATTTCCTCCTTCATATAAACCGTCTTTGTCATTCTCTTATTGGAAGCGAAATATAACTATTAAAGCCATTAATCTGCATTGTAGATTCTGCAAAGAATTGCCGAGTAAAGTAAGCCCATGAAATGGTCTACTACTTTTCGACTATTACTTGTACATTAAGGTTCCAAAATGGTAGACATTTCTTGGCTGATTGATTTGCATATTGCATCTGTCCCTTTGGATGACGTTTGCTCCGTAAGGGCGATTGCCAGATTGGTTCCTAATCGCGGTCAACAATGATCGCTGATTATCTATGACTAAAATTATACTTAGAATTAGCAAAGTCATAAAAATACTGAAAGGGGGATGCTGACTGTGACTTGAATCGGTAGCTATTTTTGCAACGTCTAAAACGTTGCACTAGTAAAAAGTTTGTAGGGAAACAGGAACAAGTGACGTCACTATTTTATAAGGTCGAACAGCGTCCATATTTATGGTAGAGTTAGCATCACATCATATACTATAAAACGAGCAATATTTGTATATATATATATCTATATATATATTTGCAATCACGTTCTCGGAAACGCTCTAAAAAATTAGTTGAAATTTCTAATCTAGATCCGTCAAGGGCTCTTTGATGATGATAAGGTATTTACTTACCGGTGGCTCAGCGACCCAAAGTGACTCTCACGCCACTCTTCTCTCTTGACTCATAAGCCGTCAACGTTAACCTTTCATTGGCTTAGAGATTAATACAACGCGACTACGCGATCATCGTAAGTTCGCACGAATTTTACTCGCGCGTACGCGTGGTCACACATATTGGACTCGAATAGGTGTCCTAATTGAGTAAAATTCGCGCGAACTTTTGATGATCGCGTAGTCGCGTTATATTAGGACGATCCCTTAAATATCTAGGCCTTTCTCTGCCTCTCTTGCCTTCAATTTTCCCTTCTAGGATGTGTCGTGCCGTAGCAGGTGGCAAACCAACATCTTTTAATAATAATCTTACACAAATCGACCTAGTCCCAAACTAAGCAACGCTTGTATTATGGGTACTAGACGACGATATACATACTGTTTATATAGATCAATAAATACTTAAATACATAGAAAACATCCATGACTCGGGAACAAATATTCGTGCTCATCACACAAATAAATGCCCTTACCGGGAATCGAACCCGGGGCCTCCGCCTTCGTAGGCAGGGTCACTGCCAACTAGGCTACAGAGGTCGTCATTTTCTTTCCTACTATGCTTAAAACTTCTTCGTTTTTTCTTTATTTCCTTCCTAATCTTTTCCATCATTGTAAGTATTATCTTTGCAATCATTACTCATAGAGTACATCTGAATGTCCGTCTATTTAGACCAGCTAGACAGTACTGGCTTACCACGAGGCAGCTTATTCCCCCTTGGCCTTTTCCATTCTTGAATGCACGCATATCCAAAACAGCTAAAAACACCTAATTAAAGTTTACATTTGGAACATTGCTGTGAGACTTGGACGCTGACCCAGAGAGACTAAAATAGCAAAAATATGTTGATGTTTTCCGAGTATTTACGTTAGTTTTGTTGTAAGAATAACATATATTTATTTGCCAACTACCATATTGGACATACTAAAATGGAATGACTCCCGCATTCGCTCAGATTCTCACACTACCATATACCATCCCCGACAATTTACTGACACTGTACCTTATTGCAATGAGATACGGTCTAATGATGCTTAGCATAACGTGTTGCATTTGCATTTATGTATAGGCACATTTCACTCGCAAAACCTCCAAAACCAACTCTAAAATACATTTACGAACTCGATTATAACATGAGCTCGCGTTCCTTATGCAACCTTCCTCGCAACGGCTCTTCCTACACTGGCGTTTTACATCCAGATTGTGAAGACCTGTACTTGGTAAGCCAGTATTTGTAAGTAGAGCTCAAGTTATTCTGGTATCTCTGTCGTCGTGGGTGGTCGGAGGTTTTTTATTGCGTCTAAAGTTCGTTCACATCGATACGAATGTGGTTTTATTTTCACAGTTGGTTTTTAGACGTCTAGTTTCGTCGCTCAAGAATGTATGGAAATGTTTAATTAGCTTGTTATAGTTATGACTATATTTCCGAATTGTTTTTTACTTTTTAACCTGATTTTACTTACTTATAGTATGTAGTTTTGTGTTGTGTTTCTGGTATTAAGTAGCCAGAGCTACAATATTCCGAGTGAAAGTTATGGATTCGTAACAAGCTCCTGTTTCAAGCAGTCTGTTCTGCAAGAATGCTTATGCCAATACTTGGGATTAGAATCAGAATCAATCATTCATTACACATGAACAAGTAAACTACAAAGAAAAAGTTAATCTATGCCTTGTCACGAAATGGGACCAAGTCTGAATGATGCTAAGTTTGCAGCCAGCGCTGGTCTTCCGTTGGGTCCATCCAGTGAGGATTACGTAGTGGATCATGGGCTCCTTTAGGATGCAACCGGGATAACGCAAAGATGAGGAGGAGCTGACTAGCTGCCCGGGCCAGAAGGCTCTGACCTTCGGCTCTTCCAGAGAGACGGCACAGTAGATTGTCATCTCGCTGATATTGCGAGCAGCCCAACTGAGGAAGTACCTCTTCTTTACAGAAGACCGCAGTCATAATAATACCACTACTAACTATGTAGGTATGTGGTGTACGAGCTTTGTTGAGAGACTTGCATTTGTTTCGATACGTCAAATCCTTAAATCAATAAGTGGTCAACTCCCTTGTGAATGCTGTGGATTCGCAAGCGTCAGGCCTGTGATGTTTACTTACTATCAGACAATCCGTACAAGTTTGCCACCGTTAACGTGCTATTAAAAAAAGCTAGAATGTAGGGAACAACTGTTTATTGATTTCTGTGATCGCGTAAAATAATGTTGTTACACGGAACACAAGTAGATCAATAAAACGTATAAAGCACCCTTATAGAACGAGTCGGGAATGCGGGGTGGAGACTCGGGCTGGTTTACATGCGACCATTTACTTGACTGATATATTGGCAACAGGGTGTCATGGCGGCTAGATTTGACTTGAAACTCAAAGCAATGTCGGTGTTACAGAGTGCGTTATATCTTTATGACAGCAGTTTTTAAAATCCATCAATAACATTGATGATGGTTAAACTGATTGGATAATTTTGAAACCTAGACCTGTCGCGAAAGTTCTGCCAACTGGTGATAATACATTCTGGAAACACTTATTAATATATAATAGTGGCAACCGACAACGATTTGACCAGATTTGACATAGTTAAATTTAAATTAATGAAAGCCGACAGTCTGGCGCGGCCTGCGGTGGAGCTCAATAGTAAACTTGACAGTGAATGTCCGCCACCACAACCCGCCCCAGTGTGATTCAGGCTTCGCACTCACCATAATTTTAATGACAGCTACCAACATTTTGAATTTTCCTTACCTATGTTTATTCAGATTTGTAGCAGGAAGTCGCTAGGAATAGATAATCCTCGAAACGAGATCTTGGCAGCCAAAGTGGAGTAAGCTTTTATTATAGTTTTTTTGTATAAAAACATATATTTTTACAAAATAATAGTACATTTTTTGCATGTTTTCCTTTACCCTGGCGCTGTGACGCGGGTTTGTAAAACTAACATACTTTCTCCAAGCACATGAACGTCAGAAACTTACCGTTTATTTTGCAAGCAAGACAGATCAATCATGAATGCGTGTTCTTTCGCTTGGTCGCATCCATCAAAGATGTTTTATACTTACTTATCAAATTTATTTTGAATGAAGCAATAGCGTTTACTAATACAATCACACATTTCAAAGTTCATTGTCCAGAGCTGGACTAACCACCAGTGGACTTAGAACTAGCGACTTACTGACTGAATGGTCCGGTATGGTAGAAGGTGGCTGGTTCGAGTATAGCTCCGGGCAATATTTTATTTATATTAATCTCATTAATTGTTAATGCGTTATGCTTTGATTCCATACATATAATATCAACACTAAAATATTAAATATAGAATATTGATCTGTCGACGGAAAGAATCAAAATTTTCAAAAAAAGTCTTCGGAAAGATCTTGCAAAGTTCCCGTCTGTAAGAATCTGTAGTGAATCTGTCAAGCAGGCATAGAACGATGGGTAACTATATCGCCATGTGAGCCCGGCCGGCGCGGCACGCAAGGAATGCGTGCTCGACGACGTTTGAAATTAACTGTTTTTCGCCGATTCCCGCGGGGTGTGATCTTCCGGGACTTTTATAACCCTTGCTAGTCCGGTGTCCGGGTTGGCAGTTTTTTTTTTATAGTTTGGCAGGTTGCTGTTACGGTGGGTGTATATTGCGATTAATATAGGTAATAATCCAACGATATAAAACGACCGCTTTAGCCTAGTTGGTAGTTTATTTATTTAATCGTATGGCATACAATTCATGGTCGCTTTTACAAATTTACAAATGAATATCTAGATTCTTCACCCAATCGGTTGCGTACCTAGCCTAGTTGGTAGTGACCCTGCCTACGCAGCAAGAGGTCCAGGGTTCGAATCCCTGTAAGAGCATTGTGTGATAAGCACGAATATTTGTTCCGGAGTCATGGATGTTTTTTTTTCTCTTTTTAAGTATTTATTTATCTATATAACTATGTATATTGTTGTCAACTACCCATAGTGCGCTTTGCTTAGTTTGTGACTAGGTCAATTTGTATAAGATTGTCCACATAATATTATTATTATTATAAAACGACCATTTAACCTTAGTACTCGAAGTCAACAGTTCTTCGAAATTATCAATTACCTATCTACTTCTTAGTACCTTCACTTGATTAGAACAGATTCAGAATCGTTTATTCCACGATACAAATATGATATAAATATGCATTAATGTCAAAATTACAAGGATTTTCACCATACTTTCCCGCACTAGTGCGGAAAAGAGCACTTTTCGTGCGTATGTCGAAACTTTAAAGAGCCATATGTACAGTAAAACGTTGTACGATACACGTGCAAATAGGTAATTCGCAACTCCCTTCGGCCGTGTTTTAATTTATCACCACTCGTTGCGAATTTCCTATTTTCGGCACTTGTATCGTAAATAACTATTACCATGATCGTCAATATGATTCAAATGTAAAAATAAAATGTTAATCTATCTCCCAAAAAGGATCGTCATTTGTTATACAATATCATTAAATTTGCACTATTATTCATGTGTATCGTTTATGTGAACTGAAAATAACTGTCTACTTACGTTAAAATTAAAGAAATATTTAATTTCTGTAATTTAGTTTTTGCGTGCGTCACGCGCCGCTCGGCGTTCGGAACGGACGCGGGCAGTGATACAAGCGACACCGCCGCGAAAACACTCATCCTGAAGAAGAACTCCCGAAGAGTTCGAAACACGTCGCCCGTAGTGACATTGAATACGTGAGTTGAACCGTGTAATTGTTAGTATTATTTCAACATGTCTCACGAAAGTTTAAATTCGAGAATTTAGTTTTTTGTATTTTTTGTGTGATTTTCTGTTGTCAGGAATTAAAATAGAACGAGTAGAACGCTTTTAACCCCCGACGCAAAAAGGGGGGTGTTATAAGTTTAACGTGTCTGTGTATCTATCTGTGGTATCGTAGCTCCCGTCCAAAGTCTCAAATCGCTTAATTTTAATTACTCTAAAATGGCAACTATGTTCCTAACAGCAGTATTTTACGACCCGTGCCGGTTATATTTGTGTGCTTACATTTCATTTAATTTATTCAAATACAAACAACACCCACACTCAATTATCCCCAATAAAACTTTTTTAACACCCCAATCTTGCACCCCTTTAATTTCGCGGAGAGACAGACAGATAGGGGCGTTGGCGTTTTATTGGAATTTTTGCGGCGGCATCGCGAATCGGGAATGCTGGTTCGATTCCCGGCAAGAACTTTAATTTTGTATTTTTAAGGGGTGGGTTATTTTTAAACTGTATTAGGAGTTGAGACGGAGGGACAGTTTTTTTGCGAATTTATATTCGACTTTCCTAGATGAATTGAATTTAACCGTTGACACATTTTAATTAAACTATTTGCCTGACACTGTCTTTGGATCGAAGCGCTTATAGCACTCCCAGATTCACATCGATTTTGCCAGTGCAAGGTAAGTCGTAAGTAGGTAATGGGGATTTTTTTAAATGTTAATGCTTAACAGTTGAGCTAACCAAATTCTATTTACATAGTATAGTTAAGTAGATGTCAATTTTGTCACAAGCTACAGACAACAAGAGATACTGAACTCTCTTCTCAGTTAAACATATTGCTACGTCTGTCTCGATAGATCGGTCAATCCACGAGGAAACCTTAGGTTCGTTCGGTGGTTCCAAACCGTAGGTTATCATAAACTTCGTCCGTTAAAATCTATTTATTTGGGAACCTCGAAAGTTACCCGGTTCGCCTACCGGTCATTTGGGTTTAATGTATACTATTTTGTGTTTTGTTCATAGAGTATCTACAGTAGTGGATCCAGCAAACCACAAGAGTCCTTCCGGGACAAATCATATATTCAGTTTAAATCTAATTTTAGTAGGGTCACCCTCCCCAAGGGTGGAAGCACCCCTCCAAACCAAAATCCTGGATCTGCCACTGAGTATCTATATCTACTCTATCTAGAAGAGAGATGCGCCTTTGTGGATTGAACTATCTATAAGACGTAATACGTGCACTTCAGCTCGTTTGTGGTCCGCGTGCCGCGGCCGCTGCAGGAGACCATCGCGTGACTTCAGGCCGAAGGGTGTCGTGTTTCGGCAGTTCCGGGGCAACCTACCGAATTCTACACCAAACTTGACGACGCAACGGTGACGCTGTTTCGTCGCCTAAATATTTTTTATATGTATTGTATGTATGTTAGGCTTTAAGGTATTTGTTGTTATGGGCCTTAGACGCCTGAAATAAATGGTTTATTATTATTATTATAAGAATATGTCATAAGCGCTAGAATAGAAATGACGTAGTGTTTCTTTATGTGTGGGTTGTCAAAAACTTGGGCCTCGATTTAATTCATCAGCATCAGCGTCACATTTGTATCCATGAAGTGCTGGTGTCTATATTTCCATTCCTAAGAATACAGTCACCAGTAATATTTAAGGGAACAGTGCCTGTTTTTTCCAGCCATCTTCCAGGAGGTATGATTTTGTTTTTACACTACGTGAGCAAACAAGCATGCGGCCTGCCTGATGGTAATACCGGTGTCCTGCCGTTTGACCAAAAGTCATTTGGCAAACAACGTTTTGCAAAAAAATGTTTCGCGAATTGATCATTTTACTACTAGTCATTTTACAAATGACTCACTTTTCCAAATGATCAACAGTTAAATTTACATTTTATAAATAATTATATGACCATTTGGTGAAATGAAAAAAAGTCAATTGACATTTTATTAATTAACCCATTTACCAAGTGTAGTGTTTGCTAATTGATCATTTGCTAAGTGAGTTTTTGTAAGATGATACTTTTGTCAAACGTCTCGTTTGCCAAATGATCATTAGGTGAAACATTGTTTGTCAAATGAACTTTTGTCAATAATTTTTTGGTCAAACATTAGTGAACCAAAACATTGCGTGTGCAAATAAGGTTGGGTGGTGAAGCGACAAATAAAGATAAATCCGTTCGCTTTCATGAAGAAACTCATACTACAATGTGGAAAGAGGGTGCAATTACAAAATAAATAAAACAAATAGCTTTTTTAAACTTCTTTTAATAATGTTTTCCTATAAACTGCTACTTTACGGTGCGAGTTGATGAAAAACTGATGATTTAAGAAAAGTAACAATTAACAGTGGCAGAAGTAACTAACTAGTTAGCAAAAAATCTGCACACAAAAACTCAAATCTAGATAACATAAGGACCAGTTTCGAATAACCGTGATTTGTTTTAATTAAATATTACTTAGGATGACAGGTCGCGTTAACCGATCCGTTAAATGTGGTCGAAACTCGTCCTTAGATCTAAACAAAATATATTACGCTGCTATTTTTTTACTTGATTGTTGACTAATTCACTAGGGATGTCACAAGTAATGACGTTGATCATATTATATATTGTTTGCTACTTTCACGATTCTCACCCATTATTATTACCAAATAAGTTAATTACACGCGATTAAGTCTCGTTTGATGATGATGAATTAATGATGTGTTGATTAATAAGATCAGAGTCAGTACTGAACAGAAGAAAGGATTTCTTATTCATTTTATATCAAAGGAAATAATTAAAACACGCTTTGTTTGGAGCTGGATTCGAACCTATTGGCAGAATCTGTTTAACACCTAGGCCAATTTCTAGAGGCATCTGAATTCTCAAAACTGTCCCAACGAATTTCTAACTCTTATATTGTATACATATTTATGCATCTCCATCTCCAGTTTGTCACCAACCCATACAACTCTACTAATACTGCTACATTGCACAATAAATAACTTAATTATTATTAGAACTTATCAAATATTATTTACACGATATTTTAAATTATTTATTTATACAATTCGAGTGGGACATTATTCGGCCGAACCGCTATAATTTTATTATTATTTATTTAAACATTTATTTACAAGGCCATTTGTTATGGCAAAATAATAAGAAAGACAAATAAGTATAGCGTCAACCAGTGAACTGTAAACAGAATAAATAAAGGAAAATAAAATCATTATCTCACCAGATCATCTTTACTATTATAAAGGCAGAGACAATAACTACCACAGTCTAAACTCTTGGCTTCACAGCTATTATAACTAGGTGTTTCCAAGATGATGAACATTATTCGATTTGTAAAAAGATGGATAACTTGTCGGCGGCAACCCTATTCTCAAGGCAAACTGTATCAAAATGGCGGAGCTGCGTGCGTATCTAAATTGGAATGACACTTCTATGCGCTAGTACTATTTATCGTTCTTACAGCGAGATTCAGGACAAGGCTTTATTCAGATTACGTGCAAAAAATACTAGAACAAAACATATCAACGTAATTATTAAAAAAAGATTTGTAAGTATTAACTTTATTTGACGTCACACACAACTATACACACAATAAATGTATGAAATATCTAAGAGATATTTAAATTACCTAAATACGATATTGCACAAGTATCTGATCTATATTAATAAAAACTGACCAATTAATCATCTTGGTTCACTATATGGATATATTTATGTCCTGAATAAAACCTTATTGAACGTGAATGTTTGTTTTAAACACCATATGTCATGGCACTAATTATTTAGGAACAATAAAAACAGACAATTATTCAGAAACCTTACAACATAACAAAAAAAATCAAAATTTTGTCATGAAACAAATCAATCTTAATATTTGACTAAAACATTTTTACCTCAGTAAAAGTAAACTATTGTGTTGAAACTACAAATGCACTTTTTATCGTCTCTAGACTATTTCGAAAAAGATCATTTTGCTAAAAAATCAAGACTAAAAGTGTTTAAAAGTCTTTTGAGCTACATTTTGAAAGTAGGTTTACCAAAGTCGCTTGTACTTTTTAAAATAATACTTTTCTTAGTATTACTGCTTTTATACCATGATTAAAACTCAATGGCAACGCTTATACACAGTGAGTATTATTTCAATATTATCGCGATATTCCAAATCGTGCATATTGCTTCAATTAGGTACGTCAATATTGGCGATAAAAATATTGTGATGAGGTATCGCGTGATAATACTCACTTTATAATTATGTGCCTTTGCTTTTAAACTCGATGCAAGCGACAGCTAGCTGTCTCTGTTTTGTGTTCGACTTACATCTTTAGTCTCGCCTTTTTAACACTTAACCCTTCCAAATCACTGTCTATTCTGCTGCTCTCTTTCCCTGGCCTTCATCTCCAATTCCTCTTCCTCTCTCGTCAACGGCACCGTACTGTGGTTATACAGCCCCTGTGCCATCAGCTGTAAGGCTAAAGGGTTTCTCTGGCCCGAAGCCTTCTTGATCTTAGCCCGTTTGTTCTGGAACCAGATCTTGATCTGGGCCTCAGCCAGCCCCAGTTCCGCGGCTAGAGCTTGCCGCCGCCGTTCTGTCAGGTAGCGGTTCTCGGCGAACTCGTGCTGCAGACAAGCAGGAGGTTAGTCTTGGAAATAGAGGATGTACTTCTTTGCTCTACTGTGGGACAGTCAATCATTTATTCATTTAATATTTATCGGTCGCACACTAAATTGGTTAAGGCGTTGAATAGTTCTGGTAGAAAATGGGGAACTTACACTTTACAGTAAGCTAAGATAGTTTAGCCTTCCACTTTTCGACTAGATTATTTATAAATTAAGGTTCAAATGTGGTTGACCACATTCTTTGCTAGCTGTAACAAAATACCGACTCAATGTCATAAGCACTATCTACCAGTCAACCTTTAGGCAAAGCAGATAAATTGGGCGATGACAATGTCCTCTTGTGAAGGGAGGGAATTTAACTATTAACTAGCACACGAGGTCTAGTTTTTCCTCTGGGCTGGAATGGCAGATGGCAGTCGCTAGAAAAGATAATGTCTACGCCAAATCTTGGTGTCAAAGTGGACTCCGGGCTCTTTCAGGATACAACTAGGAAAACTACTACTAGGATGATGACGAGTCAGGCAAGTGGTGTTCTTAAAAAAGGAATTGTACCTTTAGCCTAGCCAATTGAGGGCCAGAGAAGGCAGTCCTGGGGCGTTTTTCGTCAGTCTGGACGGTTTCTCCGGGTGGCTTCTTCGGGCGGCGCGTGCGCGGACCTAGACAGAGAGAAAAAGAGTTTATGCATACATTTGTGACGCAACTGTAAGGAAACGTCGAATGAAACTGAAGGCCTGATCCTGAACTGGTACTTTCCTGGGTAAAAATAATTTAATTCTATTTACTCCGTCAGTTAGATTATCATAAAATACGTGTGTGTCGTGACCACACGGAACTTTAACGGGCTATATCTTCATCATTTTGGGTTGGATATATAAACAAAATAAAAATGTCTCCAATATTTTTTGATAATCTACTTCAGGTGTTTCGCTTTCCACACAAAACGTCTTTTAACATTCACAGGCTAACCGCGTGATATTTTAAGAAACCTATCGGCTCTCTCCATTTGCGTGAAATTCAACCTTTCCTAGAATAACTTGTAAAACTAAAATGATTTGAGAAACTCGTTTGGGACGTGACACTTTGGGAATACAATTTTTCACAAATTATTCTATTTTATACCTACAAGTTTATTCTAGGAAAGGGGGCAAACGCGCACACTTTCGCGCAAATGGAAAGTCAATTTATGAAAGCTTGTTACGTAAGTTTCCTAAAATATCACGCCTGCGAATGTTAAAAGATGGTTTGTATGGAAAGCGAACCATTTTAATGGTTTTTTTTTTTAAGTTTTGAAGTTCGGCGGTTAAAGCGCCCCCTTCATGCATAACAGAAATATGCGAAATCAACCAATGCCTACAGTAACAATTTTATTGCCATTTATTAGTAGTTCGTTGCAAAATTGAATCCTTGAACATTTTAGGTGCCTTCGATATAGCCTCATTGTGTGTCATGAGAGCACAAGAAAATTTTAGAAAATAAACCGTTTTACCTTAAGTCAAGTTTGCTTAAATTCAGAGCCCTAGTTTTTTATGTTTTATTTCTATTATTAATAAAATGGGATTGAATGTCCCATGAATTTCATTTATTTGAATTATATATTTGACAGAAGGGCAATACAAAACAAACTATATTTGCATTTTACTCCAGGAAAAATATGGTTTTGAAAAACATTAATATACAATAGTTTTTTTTCCTCATTTCATTTTTAAATATTATTCTAAGATGCTTTATTCAAGAATCCGACAAACTTTCCACCCAGAAGTAATTATGTAGATTTAAATGAAGCACGCATTTTCTTTCTTTTGTATGATTTATCTTGAATATTATAGAGCAAATGTAAATGAACCAAACTAGTTACTACTACTTACTACTTTGTTAAATAAATATTTTGGGGACAATCTTACACAAATCGACCTAGTCCCAAACTAAGCAAAACTTGTACTATGGAAACTAGACGACGATATAAATAAATAAATAAATATTTGGGGACAATCTTACACAAATCGACCTAGTCCCAAACTACGCAAAGCTTGTACTATGGGTACTAAACGACGATATACATACTTATATAGATAAATAAATACTTAAATACATAGAAAACATCCATGACTCAGGAACAGATTATGTTCATCACACAAATAAATGCCCTTACCGGGATTCGAACCCGGGACCTCCGGCTTCGTAGGCAGGGTCACTACCAACTAGGCTACAGAGATCGTCTTATAACTTTATTCTTCGAATAATTTGAACATGCTAGTACATAAGTACATCCTGCATGTTTATAATATTTTTATATAATGTTTATTGTTGTATATGATATTGTATATAATACCTACATACTAGACGATCATTAGAAGTGAGTAATGGAAAAACAAAGTAAGTAATTTTTATTGATTTTGCTTTTAAAGTATTTTCTGTAGGTACCGTCTGATTAGCAAACCACAAATGTCGAAATAATATATTCAGTAGTTGACAGTTTGAGTAAAAAAAAACACTTTAAATTTAACACAAAGCACAAAAACATCAAATACACACAGCCGAAACAACACATAAAATGACTTAGCATGCAACAACACACACAATAGCACAAAAACAACGACAGCATGGAATTAAACGGGGATCGGGCCAAATGTCGTGTCACACAAATTAATTAGTGTCAATGGATTGTCTATGAATCTGTCTGACAAGCCTACAAAGGGCCATTCCTGAACACATCCACCAACTTGACCTTGACCCTATTCAAAGAGTGATCATTATCACGTGTTACATGCAATATTAAAGCATTATCACGTTAATAATGATGCATATTCAAGCAAAATCTGATTGAACTGTACAAATATTGGACATCCAACTATCGTGATAAAAATGACTGTGTTGCCCATTATGATATTGAAAAGTATGATAATGCATCATAGTGCGTACGTACGTACATACTAAAAACGATAGACGGTTAGGAATCTTTCTGTTAGAGTGAGATACATAAGCACCCATCGGCCGTTCGCTGTTTGGTGTGTACGCATTAAACACTAAGGGCGGGTTGCATCAACTTACGATTACAGGCCCCGTATCATGGTCTAAGTGAATAGATAGAGCGTCCGTCACTGGCTGTCACCGTTCGATAGAACAAGACGGACGCTCTATCTTGTCACTTATTGCGTGATAAGCAGGCCTCGGATTATTTTTCGCATGGTAAGATGAAAGAAAACTATGGAGTCGATATTAAAATTAAATTGTTATTTACATTCATACTCATACTCATTCATTTAATTAAGAACGAAATTAAATTATAAATAAAATAAATCATTTAAATAGAAATAAATTATCATTTAAAAAAAAAAAAAAACATTAGTTTCGTAATGTGCTCCTAGTTTCCTATATCCATAGAGCTTGTAGATACGGGAATGAGTCCCTCAAAATCTTGACAAGGTATGGCATGTGTATTGTCCATTTCAAAATTACAATTGTAAAACGAGTAAATAATGCCAACTTTTTCCATATTTTCTGAGGTAAAACTGGTTCTATATTGGTTGAAAACCCACTTGTGACTTGAAAAAGATCGTTCTACGTCAACGGAAGTTAGTGTAGCATATTCTAGAACTCGCTCAAATTGTTCAGTACTTGCCATGTGCCTTAAGTCTATGAAGTCCGGATTTCTATTGAGTACACTTTCCAATTTATTTTTAACTTTTTCAGGGCCGTTTACCGCAACAAAGTAGTCTGAACAAAACAAAATAGTAGCTATATTGATATAGTTACAGGGTAATGTAACCCTTTACTAAGCGAAAGGCTTAACACTTCCCAAATCATACTACATAAATTAATTTTAATTACATTGAGTAAGATTAATTTTCGATTAACAATTTCGATCGGTCAACCTGCATAAGGGACAAAAGTATTACGGGACTAAGAAAATTAGTGAGTATGAGTATGAATATGAGTAAAATTTTCGTTTTAATATCGACTCCATAGTTTTCTTTCATCTTACCATGCGAAAAATAATCCGAGGCCTGGTGATAAGGCCGACCATGCGTGATACGGGGTCAGACCGATCAACGTTAAATATGCCGCCGGCAGCTGACATCCCATAGAAACTTGTCAAATTTTCCATACGTCGAGATTTTAACGAACACCACAGACGATTAAGTGCGACCCACCCTGGCACAAAAATAAACACCAACACAAAACACATTGCAAAACAAAATGGTCCCTCGACGATATTCCCATGCAAGCGGACGATGCAATATCTTAACCAATTCAGTGTGTGGACACGTTAGACAGTTAAAATTGGTCAAAATATTTCACCGACTGCCTGCCGGGTTGCCATGGTGAAGATGTTGTCTGTAAAAAAACACGAAATACCCACGTCGCCCTGATTTTCGCTAGAAAATTCAACTTGTTTTCTCAAAGGTCCTATCGCAATCACTAAATTTCATTTCTCAACAGTATCGTTCGAATTTTGTTTCGGCAAAAAGCCAATTTTCTCGAAGACCCCAAAGCTTTTGATTCTTAATACTTTGGCACTTGTCCCACCGCCGGCGAGTAAGCGAGTGTTACTAGTGTTACTACGTGCTACTCGCTAAGCGAGTAAGAATTACTATGAGAGTACTCGCTACTCGCCGGCGGTGGGACAAGTGCCTTATCGTGTAGAAACCATTATGTTAGGTAAGGTTTGTTTTATAATAATCCTGAAAATGAAATGGCTTCAGAGAAAAACGGCATTTAGGACAAATGAAAATTCGGACAAACGATATCTACAGTTGATAAACAATTTTTAGTGATTCAGATAGGTAACCTTCCTCTGGAGGAAATACTCAGGGCAGTTGCACAACTTTTCAAGTGATTGGTGTTAGGAACTTAGGACATAACAATATCAATCGTCATATAAAAACCACATTGTTTTTTGATAAAATTCATTCTTCTGTAGCTAAGCTGAGCAGCGTTTAGCAGGTATGGCATTGGCTTCATCTCTTCTTGGACGATTAACATTTTTTTATACCAGGATACTGACCAACACGCTTACGGGACGCCTGGTAAGTACCGTAGCCCATGCCCGCAACTGCATGTGTCACATGCGCATTGCCAACCCTTCATTGTAAACATAACACAGCTTAACTCTCGATAAAGAGAAAAAAAAACTCTCGATACACAGGCTGATATACTTACTTGGGTTTTCATTAATCAAAATTATCAATTTGCTTTGAGGGTTCCGTAAAAAAGGAACCGTTATGGTGCGATTCTGCCCGTCTGTCCGTCTGTCATAACGTTAAATATTTCATATCCTCCTGATATGACGTGACGAACTGAATTAAGAAAATCCAAGTAAAATATCTATAAAACCAATTTTGTACTGAAACTGTCAACTTTTTATGATACGTGTTTAATTTTAATGATATGGGCTGATACTAATCCTAAGTATGTAAGTATTGTAGATTTATAAAAAGAAGCTAAACTGCTAATACAAAAAAACACATGGTACTTTTTTCTGCTAACACGAATCTATGACCCTAAAATTCCAAATCTATTGTCAAGTGACTCTCCTCTTCAACATTTTTTTTTAATATATATTTGACCACAGAATCCGAGACCATTCTGCCTTTAATCGAATGACACTTTTTTGTCCCAACTTTTTTAAATACTCTATGATGGATCGACGAAGGTCATTGCCCACGTATTTTTTCTCTAACCGTAGACATTTTTTTCTATTTTTTGGGTATCATTTCAGTCGTTTAATTCGGTTTTTTGTATAGTTTTGTGGACAGTGTGAAGGGTTCACGCACGAGCTGTCAAAGATTTGACATTATTAATGTGTGTGTCAAAATATTTGGGAAAATTACCGTATCATTTGGTTTTTAATACGGGTCAAAATGACACATACTCAACAACTGTTTTTATGGTTACTTACTTTCACCTTTTAGGATAGACAGATTTTTATTTTTGAAAAATAATAAGTTAGTATGAATAGTTGTAAGTTATTGTCCAATCATACATGTTATGTAGCTAAAATAAAGCTTGTTAATTAAAATTTGAGTTTCACACAATAAACATGAATGAATTTAACCTAAAAGAAAAGGATTTTTCATTGTGTTGGGTAAAACATGTAAAACAAAAATTGGATAGTTCTCACGTGGCTGCCGTGAGGTCCCGTACTTACTTCGTCCTAAAACAAAAAGAAAAACACAATTAGAACAATTTTGACAAATAAAATAACATTCACCCTCATCAATTGTAAAAAAAACAATTAGGGAGATTGAAAATATTTATTTTCAAAGTTCTTGAAAAGCTTAATCCTATTTATATGTACCCCAAATTCAATAAATAAAAATGTTTTATTACACTAGATCAACATAAAGTTTCATTCGCTTAATAAGTCCGTTAATTACCAATGGTATGCCGAGAATTATTCGTTTAACGGTTTTTGCCTATATTAATTAAACTATACAAAAAAATATTTAAATTTTCACTAAACTATGTTTTAGAACAATTCTAATTAACATATTAATCTCTCTTTTTACTGATCATTCACTAGGCCCAATTATCTTTAATCAGATTCACAATTAAAAAACAAAAATCTTGTCTATGCCATTTAGAACCAACATGGTGCATGATAGAGCCATTAAACACAACACTTGGTTATTTATTCATGTCCAAATTTATATTATCATATTTAATGTAACTGGTTTTAATTTCGCTATTTCTAAAACTTGTTTTCGTGTTAAACAGAGATAAAGAAAAATTATAGACTTCGTTTGCATGTAAAATCACACGATTCCGTATATGTATTAGAAGATATATATATATTGATCTATTCATGCCATAATTTTTACATACTATTATTATAGAGGACCGGTCACTTTGGCACTCATTGGGGGAGGCCTATGTCCAGCATTGGACTTCTTTCGACTGATATGATGATGATGGTAAGTATAGGTTTACGGTATTATAATGAATATGAATACTCTATGGAGTATCATATTTCCAAACACATTCACACACAGGCGTTAAGTCCAATTACCGGAAAAATAGCAATAAAATTGTTATTTTTTCCAATCGCAACACCTAGTAATTTTACAGCCAATCATATTTTTAATTAAAAATCAACGTGTAATTTTCGCGCCTGAGTCTTTCATTAAAACGTGTAAAAAAATAAAACAGGTATTTTATGCTACCTCGTTTTACGAAGGAAATGTCAATTATTGAGTCGGAGACAATTATTGCTGACCTTTCCGGTGAATTATCGATGACAACTGTGGATTGTATGTTGGCATTATTGAAAAATAATGAAGTGTAATTATTGTATAATTAACACGTGGTATTCTTGGTAAATTAATACATAATAAGAGTAATTAAAGTCTAAATTATAGGTAACGTCAGTTAAAATGTAAAGTTTATAAGCACCAACCTACAAAAACCAAGACAAATATAAGAAAAAATAAGATGTCTTAAGATACTTAGAGCGAAGGATAGCCAAGTGCAAATTCTATTTAAAAAATAAAGTTTTCGCTTTACACATTGCACTCAATACGATGATATCAATATTATCACAGATTACAATATTGTTTAGATTTTGCTTCATTTTGCCCATTTCTTTTCCCAATATTCATATGACATATCAATATCGCGTGTATCGCGCGAGAATGTCTGTAATGTGTGATATGGCCAGAATGTTATTGGCACTGATTATTCTGACAGTCTAAATCTTACACTTTCTTCGGTTTCGTTCGCCAAGTATCTGAATTGTTCCAATTGTTTCCTATAAGTTGTAGTCCAGGCAAGGAACTGACAACTTGTATGGAAAAAATGTTTTGGAAATAATTTATAATAGCTTATTTTTTATGTGTAACGGATATATTATCAATTAAATAGTTACCCAGCGACAAAATTCGACAAAATTTCAGACATCGAAAAAATGGTAAGCTTCTGAAAAGTCAGTAAAAATATTAATAAATGTTTTTGTCTTTATTTTGGTTCATTTACATTTGCTCTATAATATTCAAGATAAATCGTACAAAAAAAGATAATGCATGCTTCATTTAAATCTACATAATTACTTCCGGGTGGAAATTTGTCGGATTCTTGACTAAATCATCTTAGAATAACATTTTCAAATGAAATCAACAAAAAAAACGCTATTATAAATTAATGTTTTTCATAACCGTATTTTTCCTGGAGTATGACTGGGTCGGGTTGAGGTGTGTTGTGGGCAATGGACTAGCAACCTGATATTGTAATATCACATTTTCTCCTTCTTTAGCGAACATTGCTAAAAGCGGCGCTGAAAATTCAATTTAATGTGCTATGCCTACCGCTTGGAAACGCGGGCGTGAATGTATGTTTTCAATAACATTAAAAAAGCGCTAGCGGCTGACAATTATAAAAAAATCGCTCACGACAATAAACAGAGTTGGTAAATTGATCACTAACTACAGTAACTACCGAGTATGTCTTAGCAAAAGCTTTTCAAAGAATCAAGACAGACATATACTTAGCCAGTGCATAAATTACAAACCTTGCATCTCTTTTACAGTTAAGTTAATTATAAAGATTTTCTAAAAGGTCATTTTCAGCAAAAAACAATACTAACACGCAGAAATCCAGTGCTAACTAAAGTTTAAATACGCACGGTGATCCATAGACAATTGTATGTCTATGCTTGAATCGTTAATAATTAAAATACTAATAAAATTCCTCAAACCGTCTGGCGGGACGGTGTAACCTCCTTACAAAACCGGACATGAGCCACCAACGACGATCTTTAATGAAGACATTTGCCTCCAATAAGCAACCTATTATTACTACTTAGCTGATAAAGAACCTCGTAATACCTCAAGCGAATAGCAATCTTATCTATCAAGAATTTAAGTTCAGTTTTGGTTGCAGAAAAATCGCAGGATAGATGGAAACGTCCCGTTCAGAAATTCGAAATTTCATTCGAAATTCAAAAATCGAAGATGTATTTTGAACTTTAGCATTTTTAATTAAGAAATATTTCAGGTTGAGGCCTTTTGCCTTCGTTTTAATGCTTAAGAACAAACCCATAATTAGCTTTATTGTTAGGTTATTAAGGTTTACTTTGCTTTGTCGGTAAAGGTTAATTAATTAAAATATAATAAATCGTTAAAGGCAATTAAAGGTTATGTTTATTTAGGTTGGGGTTTATGTTGCCAGCGGCAAGATCAAACGTTCGGAAGCCGTGGTTTTGAATTATTTCTTGTGGCAACACACGATTTATTGATAAACTAGCTGCCTCACTTGAATTATTGGACATTTTTATTTAATAATAACTACATATTTTATGTATTTGCGAATGCCGTGAAATTTGTGACGTCTTTTAAACATACTCTCATTTACAGTGACAGACAGACGGAAAGACAAAATGTTTTTATGTATTAAATATCAGCTTCGCTTGAGCACAGATACTCGCTGTTGCTACGTGCATGTAAATACAAGATGGCCGCCAATTAAAAGAGCGATATCATCTCAATTATGTGATGTCTTTATTAGTAGGCTGCGGGTGGTCCGGGCTTCGATTCCGGACACATTCTATTTATCATAGCCGGCATTGTTTTGCTCATTTTAAAATTTTAACTCAAACGGCCTGACGAAGCCAAAGGTCACGTGTTTAGTTCCCGCTAGAGGCACACTTTGACGTGTTGTAAATGTACGGGTGTGTGATTGATATAACTTTACGTTTGATATTAAATAGCAGAACGAGCCTTTTTGCGGGAATACTGACTTTACGATTGTTTTAAAACAATCCGAGCTGGCCAGATCAGTGGTACTGTTATTCCTAATAGCTAGAAGTCCAGACATGAGAAATCTGTCAACACCTATATAGGAACTCATGACACATGACACTATGATGTAGTAAGAAACCGTGTCTCAGTCGAGCCTTGAAAGCCTTTCGTACTGGAGCCCCGAGTCTAGTCCTAGAACACCTACACGCCAAGTCTCGCATCGCAATTAGATGAGAACCGAGCATTCTCCAAATTATCCGTATTCCAGTAAGACCTGCATTTCTAGACAGATCCATGGAAGTTATTTAAGCAAAGTTTGAAGCATCCAGGTAATCCTAGAAAGCTCTACCTACAGAGACTATACCAAAGCCCTAAGTACAATCAGAGCCCTACGCATTATAGCTCCATTGTTCCGGAGACTGTCCTTTGAAGCCGACTATACCTGAGCCTATACCAAAGCCAAGCGTACCATAAGAGCCCAGCACGTGCGTGCAAACACGCTTGGGTGGTCGCCCAGCCAGTCTGCACACAGCACCAGCTCAAAAGATGATGTTGGAGATAAGAATATAAATCTTATCATGCTATCCTCTTCTTCCTCATCGGGGACATAGGGCTCTTCGAAGGGTTTTCCAGCTGCTTCGATTCCAGGCACGCTTCCAGCCATGGCCCATGGAAGTAGCTACTTTTTTGTTTGTCACGTCAAGTGCCAGCAAAAACCTCCTGGCAAGCCAGGTCTACTAACCACGTACTAAGACTCTCATGCCCCTATTTCACCACCTTGACGATTGTCACTTGACACACTTCAAAGTACGTAAGTAACGATGCTGTTCAGCACCTTTATTAGTCGACCGAGTATACCGATTTGGTGAAAAGGTTCATTTGCGTGATCAAATAATTGTGGATGTAGAATTCAAGATACTACAAGATACCAATCTGGTAAGAAGTCTCTGTTCAGTCTTAGAGAGCCCCCTCATAGTACTAGAAGCCCTAAAGTCCTGCATCGGGGGCGCACGCGCTGCCCGGCGCCTGCGCGCAAACACGCGCAGGTGGTCGCCCACCCAGGCCGCGCACAACACCAGCTCAAGTCAGGGTGACGATGATGGTAACTTCTGTTTCCTTATCAGAAATAGGGCTCAAGGCTTTTGTCTTGGGTCCTAGATTATCTGAACAATCTGATAGAAGTGTTAGTTTTTTATACCACGACACTAGAAAACACTTGTTTTATTAGGGTAATGTAGCCTGCCTGATTGCTGCCGTCGCCTATTGACGCTTGCGACTCCAGACGAATCACAAGCGCGCTGTGCCGAGCCTTTATTAATTTGAAGATTCATTGTTTTGGTACAGACCAATGCAGGTCCTAAAGTGCATCCTCGGCAGCTCTGGCGAAGTGGTGGTAACCTTAATCACTATCACTACCATGAGCACAACACCAAATACCCACAAAGCAAGTCGTGGTGTTATTAATATTATGGTTGAGGTCTTCTGTAAGGTGGAGGTTCCCCAGTTGGGCTGCTCCAAGAGACGCACTGGAGACGTTCTACTGTGCTCTCTGGAGCATAGCTGAATGTCTGCAGAATAGATCCAGTCGAGGGCTTCTTTGAGCCTCGCACAGACCTAGAAGCCCTAATGCCCCGCATCGCCTTACGCTAAGCAGACGTTTTCAGTCCTCTGGGAGTGGGATAATAGATTATCTGAACAATCTGGTCATCAGTCAATCAGATTTAGTCTTAGAGGTAAGTCTCGGTCCAGTTTTAGAGACCTTGAAGCCTCGAAAAACCCTAAAATCCCATATCTGAGCCCTACGATGCTACTATACGCTTTCAGACCCGTGGGTCTCAGTTCTTCAGTCTCATGGTATCCTGGTTTATTTGAGTAATCTAGTAAGAAGTCTGGGTCTTTAGAGGCCTGCTGGAACTCCATACAGTCGTAGAAGCCCTAAAGTCCCGCACCGGAGCCCTGCGCACGCGCTGCCGGCGCCTGCGCGCAAACACGCGCGGGTGGTCGCCCACCCAGGCCGCACGGCACATAGACGTGCGTGGAACTATTATAAACTTTTAACATTATAGTTTCAGTGTTACTGTTATAGTATGTTGAAGTCAAAACACTTGCAGTTGAGTTCATAAATATGTGTACGTTCCCATACGTTTTTAAATATCTGAGCAACCAATACACTTAACGGTAAAGTCATGTTGTCATTTTTTGAACACTGTCCGGGCACATATTTTGCCGGGCGGCATATATACATCATCAGCATATCAGCCGAAATCCGTCCACTGCTGGACATAGGCCTCCCCCAAAGAGTGTCATAAGATGGACTGATGACCTGGTAAAGGTAGCGGGAGTCCACTGGATGCGGGTGGCGCAGGACCGGTCATAATAGACGTGCGTGGAAATATTTTAAACTTTTAACATAAGTATTCGTTTAGAAGCCTTGCTTATAGTTTGTTGGATATAGTGCGAATTTTATATTCGTCATCGGACGACGGTGCCGAATAAACCCACAGCCTCTGAGGCTGGACTACGGTTTAGTGCTACAAGCGTTTATTTTATAAAGATTTTGTCACGTAGATGACTTTGAGATGCCGCCGACAATTCGCTACTCTCTTCCTTGTTTTTTTAAACGCAGCATTAGCTTGTACCTACTACTTAGATTAAGTATAATTTGTAACCATTAGCTTTTATGTGCATGCCGTGTTTGCCTGTAATTGGGTGAATACTCAAGCAATCTTATATTATATTCTTGTTTTTAATTAAGTATTTAGTACACCTCTGTTGGCAAACCTAAATAAATAAATAGCGTGGCGGTGGATGGGTTAAAATTCACAGGAGTCTTCTAAGGTGTCCTTGTGAGTAACACCAGTTTTATTTTCCCAATTTCTAGACATTCCCAAATGTGAATACACCGAAAACCACAAAGTTAAGTATCCAAGCACGACGTTGGTTAGTACTATTTTTATCTACACGCAGAAGCAATGAAAGAGGTGCATTTGGAAATGGTCATCATACTCATAGCGTTATTCCCGGTTGTGCCCTTAATGAGCCCGAGGTCCGCTTTGGCACCTAATCCCAAGATTTCACGTAGGCACTAGTTTTGCCAACCTAGAGGGGAAACTAGACCTTATGTTTTTTTATCCTCACGATGTTTTCCTTCACTGAAAAGCTGCTGTTGTTAAATATCAAATGATATTCAATGCATTAGTTTTTTGGAAACTCAGCGGTTTGAACCCACGACCTAGGTTGAAACTCGCGTGCCTCGGCAACAGTGGCTCTCATAAAAAATACATACCTAATAATTATTATTTAAATTATTTAAAAACCGCGACTCCACCCCGTCTAGAATCATGCGTTGTGCGCATGTCACCAAAACATTTCAAACCGCCTGGCTTACCACATCCCACCGGTTCCCACACAAAAAAGCACCCAATCCCATCCAATTAAGACGCAAATTTGCATATCGCGACGTGCCATACTTGCTCATATAGCACGTAAATGAAATTCAGACGTATATGTACATAATTAGGGTTGATATTAGATCGGGTTACTTTAAAAGGATTATGAAGGAATTTGATAGTAGTGCGAGAGTTATTATTTTTAACGCTAAAGAGTAGATTTTAAGGTTGATTTTCGTATGGCAGCTGAACTATCTATATAAAGATTTTGTGTGTGAACTAATTGAGATATCTTCCGTTGTCGTTTTGTTTTGTCCGTCTGTCTCAGTATAGCTTGAATGTTGTTTTATTGTTGTTTTTTTTACAGATAGTATTAAATGGAGCACTTTAACTAACTTTGGAGACAGGATGCCTTTCGAAGTGAAGATTACTCTTTTAATAGCAGAAGTAACTACATTGTGCCTGTAGTGAAAGTCACCAATACAATCAAAAATCAATTTGCATTCGCTTTTGGCGATGCGAGAATGCATGCCCGAGAATGAGGCGAATTATGTATTTCTTTAACACCACGTCGGTGATGGGGCGTACGGATCGCCTGATAGTAGCGGTCAACGTAGCCTGTGGACGCTTGCAGATCCATGGGTGTCGCATGCGTGTTAGGTACCGACCATCATTGTTTATTTATTTATTTATTTATTAGGTACACTTTACAGATATCATACATTATGAGATACAATGGTTCTTTATGAATAGCTTATAGACTAGCATGACATCCAAGGCAAGTGCACACAGCATGATCAGCAAGTTAGCGCGTATGCAAGCAACAGCGACGAATCTGCATTGAATATTAATATCATATGCAGTAAGTATAAATCACAAAAACAAGTCCAAAATGTTAAAAACGTCTGAAACGAACTTAAGCAAATCTAAAACAAAAGTTAGAGTAACAACTTAGTATTATTCAGGGTGAGTAGAGAAGAGGACGTCCGTTAAGGACTTTTTGAATTTAGTAATGCGTGGATCAAATATATCAATTAGGTCAGTTTTATTATTAGCAGCCAAGTCGTTGTACTGACGACACATCCTTGTGACTGGATTATAGAAAGATGTGTTGTTTCTGTATACTCTCAGGGAAAAAACTTTGCAAGCGCGACCTCTGAAACGGGGCGTGTTAAAGGTTAAGGCTGAAAGCAGACAAGTTGAATCGATGTTAGAATGCAAAATTTTATGTAAGTATAAAAAGTCGTACATTTTGCGGCGGGCTTCCAGTGTAGGAATACCAAATTTTTTCAGCCTACTAAAGTATGACTTATATGTTCGTCCGAGGTTATACCTGAGTACTAGAATCTTCAAGAAATATTTCTGTACTCGTTCTATACTGTTGGTGTGTACCGAGTAGTACGGAGACCAAATCGGCGAACCATACTCAAGGACATATTTAATTGAGAATTTTTATCAATAATTGACTTACTAGGTAGTTGGCTATATTTTTCAACCAGCAGCCTATAGATAAATTAACGAGAGCATGGAATTGCATATGTAGTAGTATTGTATGTTTACAGGCATTCTATATTTAAATTTTCTATTTTCTCGTACTACCACTACAAATGCAATTCCATGTTCTCAATAATTCATCTATCTATACCTACTTATAATTGCAAAAAATCCAATTCAGTGTTTGAATTCTCCAAATTTTTTTTTTAAAACAGACATCATAGCGGTTTTTGTATAGACATATAAGTTTAATAGACATTTGCCCTTTTTGTACAGACAGGGACGTTAAATAACCCTTTAAGTCATAGTAAAAGTACCTACAAGGTAAAGTGAAAAAACCTTTTCCATTTGGCCAGATGAAATTGAATTTTATGGCTATATCGTAAGCTCTCTTTAACTTTTCAGAATTCGGCAGTTAAAGTGAACCAATAACCACCAACTGTCAAAACACAATGTCAAATAGCATCCCATCTGTTGACACCAGCGGTACCACGGCAAATCGCGATGTTTTCACGCCGTTATCGCGTAAACATCCGTTCGAGAAACAATGGTAGCTGTTGTGAGTAACGCACAAAGAATTCACAGTGGGCGTAGGATGCAATTTGGCAGTTTTTCGAGTTATTATTTAATGATTCACAGTTGTGTAATGAGTGTTATACAACACACCTCAATTACTGTGCACCGATTTTTTATTGGAATTGTTACCTGATTATTAAACAGTAGCTGACCGTGGAGCGACGCGTATTGTATATGTATATGTTTTTTTTTGTATTAATCATACTTTGTCACTTACATAAAACCCAAAGAACGCAGGCAAAGCTGCAGTATAAACTGTAGCCTATGTCCAACCTGCCGGTCCATTCTATGTATTTATGAAAGATGTCGCATGAGTGCTTCCGAAGATATCCCCCTAGGTAGGTAAGTACTTACAAACTTACAAAGCTACGAAGTCACAATTTATACCTCTTTGTAATATTAGTACGGATAGTATATATTATATTCGTTTGTCCTTGTGTAATAATTATTCTTACAGTGAGACGTTAAATTACCATTATAAGATGTAAGTAAATAAGTATTAAATACGTTTGAAATAGATCAACAGCAGTGATAAATTCTAATTAAACTCGATTCGTCTTTCAATCGCATTAAAATACACAGACAAATCTTTAAAACCACAAAGGGTATCACAATTTACTAACCATTTTATAAATAAATCTTTGCAAAACCTTTTTCAAATCAACCTTAATAGCGTAAACGTGACTTTCCCGTAATGCTACAACTCAGCATCATAATATTCATTAAATGACATAATGATATTATTCACAAACACATGCTATACTATAATACACCATAACGATACACGAACAATATGGGAGGAAGCAATTTTACATTGTACAACAATATAGGCTCATTCAATTTAGAAATGCAAAAACTGATTCCCATGAATGAAAAAAGTATGTATTGTGTTTTATGAGTATGGTTGTGATTATTTCATGCGGTCGTCTTTTTATAAAAATGTTATTGGAATTGGAATCTTCTACCTTGCACGTTAAAGTTGCTTTTTGAATGGAATACTTTGATGCCATTCGGTCAACTCAAGTAATCTCAAGTATAACTTTAGTACTTACTGTAGTCTCAATAGGGATTATGACTATGATTTTTTTGTGACGTCATTCGAACCAGTTTTTGGAGAGGAACAAATGTTTGTATGGGAGCAACTACAATTAAAGAACATAAATACCTAAAAATTTGAGACAAAGATTAACCTCGCTGGCGGCAGCGCAAAACGCTTCATACTGTGTGATGATACAAGTATGATGTCACATTTGTACATTTGTACTAATCGTAGTATGGAAAATCAGGTAAATTTTTGTACATAGTTGTCATACAATTTTCTTTCTAGAAAAGCGTAAGGATTCCATTGGTAGCTTTTAATTTACTCTTGGACAATAAAAAAAAATGCACATTTTTTCTAAACTTTCATTTCAAGGTTCATATCTTTTTATGATTTTAATGATATTTTATAATTTATACTTTATTTACTATCCTTTGAGCATCACTACGTTATCAATTTGAACATGAGGCATCATGCCTATTATAACTATTATAAGTCCATCAAATAATGACAGAACTGATTTTGATACTTGAATCTTTTACTCTTTAATTAGATTTAGAGAAAATGTCATTTGCATCGTCATCATTATCACAAGATTTACCGCCGATCCTACAACCTATCACTGTAGGTACATTCTTCTTATTAAATCTTCTTCTTTTTTATTTTATTTATACTTATCATTATTACACAATACACGGCTAGCCAGCGGACAAAACCCAGCAGGGTTTAACTGCATGCCACTGCATAATCATAATCTAGAATTGCTAAAAGGGGCACTAAATATTAAATTAAATGTGATCTGTGTACCCCTTTTAGGAATGCAAGCGTGACTTTATGCAATCAAAATGACATCATTTGTGCTCTTGTTTTGACACGTAATGGAAAGGGCGTGGAAGCGAATTGCTGTATATGTAATTTTGATTTTAATTCGACTATGAGCAATATTCGTACGTCAAGCTAAACAGACCACTGCCAACCAAAACCTGTCGTTAGGTATTTGTTTAGTTAGTTTAGTCAGTGGTTTAGAAAATATATCAGGGGGCCTAGACAAGGTTACAATCGACAAGCGCTAACGCTAACGCTAACTAATAAAATATATGGGAATGACAGATGTTAACGAAAAGTGTTTCGTCGGCATCTGTCATTCCCATACATTTTATTCGTTAGCGTTAGCGTTAGCGTTAGCGCTTGTCGATTGTAACCTTGTCTACGGCCCCAGGTTGTTCAGCCGTGTGTCATTGTACATAAGTTTCGTCGAGTTGGCCGCCAGATGGCGCTGTACCGTTCGGGTCGATTCCTGGATGGCGCTATAGAGATTTTTCTGTAGATAATGACCTCTGGCCAGTACTAATTTTTGAATTTTGTACAAGTTTTATAGAAGATAGTTCTGTGTTTGACTCAATATACAGAATTGGCAAGTATCAGTGATATTATTTTAGGACCACTTCCTGCTAGGTTAGTTGTTGAAGAGATATCATAAAGATGATTATTAAAGAGTTCCATCTGATTATCTTGGTATTTTTATAATAATTGCAAAGTATCAAATTGGGTCATCGAGTTTCAAGATTTGACAACATAGGGAGGGTGTTTCATTCCAATCGGACCGCGTCTGTATTGTCTAAATTACTCATTAACTAATTGACACTGTTTTCCATATGTCTCATCTGTGCAGAATAAACTATGCTATACGTACCTAATCTTCTTATGCTTATTTAAGAGCTAAGCTCTTGTCGGTGTAGGTCAAAGTAGGCCCTCCATTTACTCCGATCCCATGCAACCTCTTTGACATCTCGATACGACCTCTCTTAACTCTTTTTTTGAGCTGCCCTATGTAGTACGTACCTAATATTTTGTGCAAAATATCTGACATAAATGAACCAAAATATATAACAATACGCATCATTCTTACTTTAAAGGAGAGTATAATATAAACCTTGTAAAAATCAGTATTCATTACATTTAATAAAAATGAGTAAACATGCCAATACTCAATACCATCAAAGGGATCGCAACGGTAGCATTTACCTTATTTGTAACTTTTTTCATACAAACAAATGTTTTTCTGTACAAACCTACTTAGCTGTATCTAGTGGGCCGCAGCCAAAATCTTAACACTTTGGGTGAACATAAAAAGTGGGGCCAAGTTAGTTCAACGCGATGGCAGAAGGTTCCGTAGACAATTTGTTTACTTTATTCATACAACTTAAGACGATTGTAAATAATTGTATCCTAAGTTCCTTCTCTAGTAATAATAAATTCAAATTTCCAAATTAAATATATAACAGTTTCTGGAATGCAGGGCTTAGAAAACACGGAAAAAATGAATTATGCACTTCATAAAAATAACTACTAATTTTTTTTTTATTGATTTAATGAATACTGTTTACAAGGTTTTTTATTAACTCCACCTTTAATGAAGTAGGTATGTATCCTACTAATATTATGAATGCGAAAGTTTGGATGTTTAGATGTTTGTTACTCACTCACGCTTAAACGACTCAACCAATGTGGATGAAATTTTGCACGAAGCTAGTTTATAGCCTGGATTAAAATATAGCATAATTTTTATCCAGGGTCCACGTAGATCGCGGGCGGAAGCTATTTTAAAAACTATTTTACAGTCAAACTGTGCAAACAGTTTTGTGGGACGTTGTATTTAATTTTAAGTCATTGTAAAGTGCTTTACAATGACTTAATAATAATAATAATAATGATTTTATAATAAATAATAATAATAATAATGTCTTCCTGTCTCTGTCGCCCTGACCGCCGGTAGCTTAGGCCGCGCCTCGCTGCCGGCTGCACCCTAGGTTAGGTTTTTATAATGATTTTATGTTTTGTATGTATAGTTTTATATTTTACTTTTTAGATATAATTATTGTAAAAACCTAGGCTAAGACGAAATTAAAATAAAGAGTATAATAATAATAAAAGATATTAAGACGTAGTCATTACACTCACTAAACAAATACCTACCTACGCTACGACCGTTTTTAGCTGGCCGGGGTCTGTTTAGCTTGACGTACGAATATTGCTAATATTCGTAATACAATAAAAATCACATTTATAGCACCTATTCGCTTCCACGGCCTTGAAAACTATCAAAACCAAACGGTGCCTCTTTCGCATTTGGCAGAGCGGAACGACCAAACGTCCTCATTTGTCAATATACTGAAAGTATAGGTACTATTATTGCAGTAGTTAAGTATGTCGCGGAATCAAGGCGGTATGCATGCAGAACTGCATTCGTACCTCAAGCTTCCCGCGTCAATCAGGGAAGCACTGCTCTTGAATGTAGGCGTGCAATAAATAATCTGTACTGACGTGACACTAACAGACGACAGCTTACTGGATCAGCACCGACTTCTGCAGGTCGATTACGTCCCTAAACCAGGGGAAATTATTGAAGATGGAGGCTCGTCGAACTATGCACCTTGCCACACTACTCTTCGGCATCATTAAAACTAAGGAATCTTAATATCTTTTCCAGAAACTTCGATCTGCGAACCCTGGTCCTAGACGGATCCCTCGACTTATCTGTCCTCGACACGGAAGTGCGTCTTTTCGTGGCAGCTTTACCTATTCTGCCACGAAATGCTGGAATAACATCCCACCCCCTGTCAAAAAAGCTTCCACATTAAATTCATTAAAAAAAAACTTAAAAATGTATTTACTACATCAACAAATAACACACAGTCTTTATGTTCATGATTATGTTTATTTTCGTACTTGGTTAGCAATTTATTTACAAATATAAGTTCTATATGCATACCTTGTAATTTTATATGAAACTCATTTAACAAGAATATTAGTGTATGTAAACAAAACCCTTTAATTACGCACCACATGTGGATCCACATAATACCAGCGTCGTTTCACCTTCTGTGGAGCGACATTATGCTGAGTGGACTCCGTTTTCGCATCTAATCTTAGTTTTAATGTAGCGTCTAAGTGTGAATCTAAAACGTACTTACTGTTATTTGCGAAATAAAGTTATTCTATTCTATTCTATTCTATTCTAACGCATTTTACGTACGTTAGGTAGATCTAAATGTAATTTTTTATACGGAAAAATGACAGTTGGATCTACCTAACGCGCGTTCAAAACGTTAAGTGATTACCCCTCTGGCCATTCTTAAAACATCGCGTATTCATCCTGACAAGTTAGATTGCATTGCGGGTGGCGCAGGACCGGTCATTGTGGCACTCTTTGGGAGAGGCCTATGTCCAGCAGTGGACGTCTTTCGGCTGATATGATGATGATGAAGTTAGATTCAACAAGTAAGAGCGTGCATCACATATAATTTTATTATCATTATATAGAACCAAATGGTTTCTATGTGACGAACGTTTCAAAAACTGTCTCCATGCCCACGGAACCCCACCCATAATCCGCTCACTTATGCCTTTTTAGCTACCCATCCATACAGCTTGAGTCACTATGCCACCCAGCGCGCTACGCTGTCCCCGTCCCGCTCGCGCGTACAGCGCGGTCCCTGTCTACCGCGTTTTTATCTCCATTGAGGCTGGCTGTCAAAATAAGGATTATAAAAGCGTTTGGATGGCTTTATGCTGTATGGTATACTTGAGGCGGATTGCGTAGTTTTGTTTGTTGCTCAAACGATGTTGCGGGTTCGATTTTTGGACTAGGAAGCTCTTTCCGGAAGAATTTCGATTAAAAGGATATTTCGTGTGAGTTTTGCAAGGGTTTTCTATGGCATTTTGTTACATGATATACGTGATGGGAAGAATCCTGAGCGTAGTGAGAGATTCATGTACATACCTGGGATAACTCGGGGCACTTATACTAAAGTGACGTAGCAAAATATTTTATCGACAGTTAAATATATCGATGTTACTGTCAACATCTAAATGTTCTACAAAATAAATATATTCATACAAAATCGCTTTGTAGACTGCTTCTTAAATTCTAAAAGGATGTTTTTCGAAGAAATGTATTTCATTTTTAAACCAGGTCAGTATTTCCACATTGGCACTAAATGTTTTATTCTAATCATTTTATATCGTTATTTATTATTTCTTAAGCATTACTCCATTTTCATTTATTGCTAAAAGTACATAAATAATTGTACCATCCATGAGTTAATAGAATATTCACTTGGGCGTGACTTTTTCTTGGGCGGCATGATTATTTTGGACTTCGTAACAATCGCAGCGGAATATTACCTCATATATTATTCTTACACTAGCATATGAATGGCACTGACTGTAAAATGTAATTTTGTTTGAAATGAAATCCGCATACATTTATCATCTTACGAGTAAGAGGCTTGATATCAGGTGTGATATCGAACCTTTTTATAGTAATCGAGAATTTTCAATGAGCATATGTTTATCGACATCTTTTTTATCGATATCAAATCCCTAGAATGTGCCTCGAGTTATCCCAGGTATCTTCATGTATGTATGAAACCCTAAAAATACATGTTCTAGGTTTATATTTTCTTGGACAATATACCTTTTGTGTAGTCTAATGGATCCTGAGCTTAGCGAGGGCTTCAGCGATAGAATAGACTAGAATAATTTTATTTGCCAGAATACAGCGGATAGGTACTTATACACATAACATAACATTTTGGAAAATGTCTTCTGGGTAGTTAAATACGCGATCCTAAGTGAGTCGTGATGGAATTGTGAGCGTAGCAAACGTCTCATCAACCTAAGTTTTTAAGTAACTTTTAACGCAAATTATTGAATATGTTAATGAAACATGTGATCCAAAGCATAGCGAGGGTTTACAAGTAACTGTATTTCGTGTAAATATAATATTAAATAATGATTTTCGGGGAAGAAAAACATCGTGAGGAAACCGTTCTAATCCAAATAAGGTCTAGTTTTCCCTTTTGGTTCAATCAAAGTCAGATACGAGTAGCAGTCGCTTTCGTTAATCTAGTGCCTATGCCAAATCTTGACATTACGTACCAAAGTGGACCCCGGGCCCCTATAGGGCACAACCGGGAATAAAACGCTAGGAGGATCACCATCATCATATCAGCCGAAAGACGTCCACTGCTGGACATAGGCCTCCTCCAAAGAGTGCGGTCCTGCGCCCCCATCCAGCGGACTCCCGCGACCTTTACCAGGTCGTCAGTCTAGGAGGATGGATAATATTAAATTGTGTTTTGTGTCATGGCGTGGGTGGCATGCCGCCGTCCCACCAGTAAAAAGGCAACAAGTCTGTGAGTGATGACTTAATTTTTAGAACCACCGCGGAGTAACCGGACACTGCACTGCACATGCGCTATTGGTTATACTCTATCGTCTTTTATTCATAATATAATTATAAAACATTTTATTATTTATTTACCAATACATTTAAATCAGACAACCAAAGCCCTTACAGACTAACACCTGGTACCGACATATCAATATAAATACCCTTATCACGAAACAAATTATTTAATTTAATTTTTTTGTTGTAAAATATACAACTTCCGTCACTGTCCTCGTAGCTCAGTTGGTAGAGCAGTCTAGCGTTAATAGAAAGGTCGCAGGTTTGAATCCTGTCGGGGGCTACAGACGAAGATGGTTTATTTTTCCATTATATTCTTTCTCTCATCATATCGTATATCAATATAAACTCATAGTATACAATAATTAACAACTACAAAGGCACCTATTACTGAGATGTGTTGCGCAATGGTGTCCTACGTAATGTGTTGTGTTAATTCTGCGACGGTGGCAAACAAGCATACGGTCTGCCTAACGGTAAGCAGACACCCTTCTTTGATTTGAGGATTCGATGTGTTGATAACTAGAGACGAAGGCGGCGCATTTTTGCCACGGTGACGATTTGTTTCGGGGTAGTGGTGTAATTTTTAGAACGAGCATTACGACAAATCAGCTGTTTTCCCCTACAAAAATAGATATTTGTCATGTTTCAACGCACGTTCGGAAAGTAAAGCCCTACAAAATATAATTTACGAGATAGGTATTCATTCATATACCTATAACATAAAAATAAATAAATCTGCTTAAAAACATATGTGTGAGGTGTATTTAGGCTGATGGCTAGGCCAGGATGGACAGGCCTTCTCTCGTGGAAGACAGGGAACGGGCAGTAATCCCCGCGCTGGCCCAGTGCAGGTTGAGGACTTCACATACACCTTTTGAATTTCTTCGCAGATGTATGCTTTTTATAAAAAGCTCATTATTGCAGGTACCTGAGGGTAATATGGTCATCCGGTTAATATGGTCACTTCGCTGTATTCCAATAAATACAACACAAAGTGGATAAATGGCACTGTAATTAAAGGCGTAGCCTAGTGGAACCTTGCAAGGTTTTATTGGGACTGCTTTACCAACTCAGTTTTGACAGATCAAAAACAAGGGTCGATTCGCAACTACCTCGGTCCTCTAAAAAAGTGTAAACATTAAAAGCCTGCAAAAATCTAAAAGAGACGTGTGAACTAATTATTGGATATATGAGTCAACAGATAATTTATCGTATTTTAAAGTGGTAGTACACACATTGTGAGGTTTAAAAGAAAGTTTTTGTGAGAGTCGTAAAAATGTTAACAAGTACGCACATATGGACATCAGTTGTCCATATGTTTTGTATGAAAATAGTTATCATGTTTTATGTTGTTTTCGTAAAAAGTAATACCTAACGAATAGTGTTAAATATTACACTTTTAGAATGTAAAAAGTAGATCGAGGGGTAATTGGCGGGCCAGTAGGATCTTCAAAAGTGCGATCGCAAAACAATGAAAAATAAACACACCCTAGAAAAATGCAAAGTCCCAATGAAAACGATTAAAATATACCAATATTTACGATTGAAACAAACTGAAGGCTCGTCTCGGTAGAAGACTAATCCTCAAGTTGGAGGAAGAAGACAAAATTGGGGATGGCCATAATAGCCGCACGTGCCGGCAATATGGTCATTTACCACTTTTTTTAAAGGCGATTTTTTTAATAGAGTCTAATTATTACCAAAGATATTTTTAAATCTTTTTTATGGTATATTAGTTGGTTTTGATAACCGTGTATTTTTTATCCACAACCTACCCTACCCTTACTTATTTTTTTACAGAGCGTCAAAGCTTAACGTGTCCATATTACCCTCAGTACCTTATATTTATTACACGATAAAAATGATGATTCATTCATCAGGTTCATTTCCGTATACTTTAATTTCCAGGTATCTGTATTGGTGGAAGTGCCACCACCGCCTTCGGGTGTGCATCCTGATACCCAATATATCGTGACATATGATATTTCCCGCGACTCGTAACGACCATAATAATATCCACGATAGGACCAATAAATCGGCGTTTGGACCACTATTAACGCCGTTTTTAGGCGAAATGTTGTATCGTTAATGTTACCACCCAGTTAGAAAGCGGGAGATGCATTTCTAATCACGTAACTTTTCGAACGAGCGTAAAGACGAAACAACTGTTATTTTCCCTTATAAAAAATTACGTTTCGGCGCTGAGCACTTTTTGGGATGGGGAAAAATTGTTAAATACGCGACAGAGTTTTGTGACGTCAGATGTGAAGGAGGTCACTTTTTGCTGCTAGCCGATTCGACTTCATTCAAAACTGAACGCTATTCGTAAGAGTATAAAGCCGTTAAACACTTTTTGCAATAGCATATTCTGCAAATAAATTTGTAATAATACCAACGCATCCTTCACCGTTTTGCTATTGAAAAAATTCGTATAGTTCGAATTTGGGCGTTATTCCTAAAGAGATAAAGCTTAGAAAAATATTTACCAACGGCAAAAACAAATTGATATCTTGGTCGCCACCGCCGTCTGCTGTTGTGCTGTTCTTGCAAATTCGAATAGTTCGAATTTAGACGTTATTCCTAAAGAGATAAAGCTTTGAAAAATATTTGGCAATGGCAAAAACAAATTGGTATTGTGTTTGCCGCCGCCCGTCCGCCTAAGTAATAGATAATTGTTTATAAATTTGCGTCAAATTCATTTTTAGGGTGACACCGTAAGATGTCACGTGACCTGATCGAAAAACTGTTACAATGTTATTGAGTGCAACCCGGTCTTTTTTTATGGTATAGGAGGCAAACGAGCAGACGGATCACCTGATGGTAAGCGATTACCGCCGCCCATGGACACCTGCAACACCAGAGGTGTTGTGAGTGCGTTGCCGGCCTTTAAGATGGAAGTACGTACGCTCTTTTCTTGAAGGTTTGAAGGTCGTATCGGTCCGGAAATACCGCAGCCGACAATCCATTCCACAGTTTAGCTGTGCGAGGCAGGATTTTCGTTCGCTGTCATTTTCCCATGCAATAAATGACATTTAGATCTACCTGGCGTACAGTCAAGTGTGAAAATATGGGTGCATACAACTTACTCTTAAATATGTCCCATCGCTCTTATGTCAGCGGATTAAGGTTTCGGTACATATCTATGAGACGATTAAGTCGATACATATTTTTTCACTTGAATGTACCATACAAAGCGTTATGTAATCAACCAGCCGAAGTTCTAAATGAGTTTTTTGTATAAGTACTGCGATGGCGGCGAACAAGCAACCTGCTTACACTCACCGTAGTTAAACTTTAAATTAATTTAAGGCTATTTTCAACTGGTCAAAGAGCACACAATGTATCGATTCAAGACGTACCAATTTGATTCCAATTAGAAAACCCCACAAACTATAAAAGTATGTAAGTATTCTTTTTTCACCGTATGAATGGTATTTCCAAAACTATTAACACCAGTAGTGACTAACTCAAATAGTTCGGCCGCCATCCATCATGGCGTTTTGACAGCTGTCAAATTAGCGTCAAAGGCGGCAGGGAGCGTTTAAGCCTTTTCGATGTTTGAACTACATAGATAAAAGGTTCGACTGAAATTCGGGGCAGTTACAAAGAAGAATTCATGATTATTTTAAGGGCTTACTGGGTAGATATATACCCTAACGGACGGTCCAGGTTTCAAATACGGTTAAGGGCAAATATTATTTCCTTCTCTTAGAAATGAAATATTAAAAAATAAAACATTCAATTTAGACTATTTTTAATCTGGGGGCACGGCAAGTCGAGCGCGAAGCAAACACTGCCGTACCATCCTTTACTGGATCTACATTTTTGTTAGTAAAATCGTACGTAATATGGTATTATTGGAATAAAAATAAAGTAAATTAAGTAAAAGATCATCATCATCATCATCATCATCATATCAGCCGAAAGACGTCCACTGCTGGACATAGGCCTCCCCTAAAGAGTGCCAAAGCGACCGGCCCGTACCCAAGTAAAAGATATAATAAAGAAAATATAATTGAGAAGCTTGAGAGAGTGAAGAGAGCACCAAAGGATATTATCCTGGCCTTGTGACCATAGCAAAAGCCTTATTGAGCCTACTAGAGAACTACTTAGTTTGAATTACGTAATTTAATATTTAGTTATTTATTTTGACTTAAAAGACAGTTACCCAAGTCATTCCCATAAAAAAAACATTTGTGAGAAACTAGCAAAACTGTGAAATCACCTTGTAAAACAGCTATAACGGTTTTTCACATCCTAAATTGAGCATGAAGGTATAATTACACTTAACAAAGTGCAAACGCACTTTTAGATTAACTTTAATTAAGTAACGGCTACAAAATCCAATCAATTTACACAAAAACGTGTAAAAAACGCCTCTGATTCAAACTGAATGAACGCACCCAAACTGTGACGAGAATGACAAAATTCCGTAGCCGAAAACATGCTGCCATTAAAAAAAATAAACACAAACGACTATGACTCTAATGGGCTAAGAAATAAAGTAAACTTATTACTAATAAAGTGAAACTATAACTCTGTTTTGACGTTACGACGGCATAAATACATCGGCGACAAAATTTAGTTCCACTAATTGTAGCATTAATTCGCTAAACGCCTCTAAAAATACGTAATAGGGAACGCATCCGATGAGAACATGACAGGTGCAGCGTTTCGCGCCAAATTCGCTGTCTTTCTGACGGTTTTGATTTGTGGCCAAACCATAGACGAGGCGTGTTCTTTTTTAATAAATAAAAACTGTGGATTAATATAGATAATTTATAGGACCACACATTGTGAATTAAATACGCTTTCAGTTTTCATAACAGTCTGGCTTGTGTCGTGTTGATTATAAACGGTGGGGCTAAAAATGCCGTCATTTGTAAACTATTTTTGGATCACATTTAAGCATTTGGATAGACCACGAGTTATTTCATCCTACTTATTACACTTGTGAAAGATTGAACGTTTTAGTGTTTATAGGCAAAGTAAGTATTTGGATACATTTTGGCACACAAATAATTTATACTTTATCAGGTTTGAAACATAGCATACCTACTGCTTATCCCGGAATCGTCTCCCAAGGAGATCAAATTGATATTATAACTTGGTATGGGACTTGGCAGTAAGTTTTCGCGGACGAAGTCAAGGAGATCAAATTGATATTATAAGTTGGTATGGGACTTGGCAGTAAGTTTCCGCGGACGAAGTCAATGAGATCAAATTGATATTATAAGTTGGTATGGGACTTGGCAGTAAGTTTTCGCGGACGAAGTCAAGGAGATCAAATTGATATTATAGGTTGGTATGAGACTTGGCAGTAAGTTTTCGCGGACGAAGTCAAGGAGATCAAATTGATATTATAAGTTGGTATAGGACTTGGCAGTAAATTTTCGCGGACGAAGTCAAGGAGATCAAATTGATATTATAAGTTGGCATGGGACTTGGCAGTAAGTATTCGCGGACGAAGTCAAGGAGATCAAATTTATATTATAAGTTGGTATGGGACTTGGCAGTAAGTATTCGCGGACGAAGTCAAGGAGATCATATTATAATTTAGTATGGGACTTGGCAGCAAGTTTTCGCGGACGAAGTCACGGGTAAACCTGGTAAAAACCTAGTACCTACGTAAAATAAGTGCTACATGAATAGATTACACTTTTTATTTACCTCAAAACTTTGAATGCCTTTGTGTTGGTTCATTAACAATTAAGTTTAACTCCATAAACAGACGAGATTGGTCTTTAAACTTTACGAGTAAAATTAGATTCGCTTTCTCCATTCATTTAATAATTTAAGAAGCAACTTTACTAACGAATTAGTAAAAAGGTAATTAAAAAAAACTGCTGCCAACTTATCTTTCCTGTCGCTGGGTGATAGAATTTTAAGTAAGATGACTTTAGTATGATTATTTTGACTGATATAAAAAATACAGTCATAAAATGCTACTAATAAATCCACGTTTAAACTTATGTATCAAATGTCACGACAGGCGACATGTTTCGGACTCTTCGGAAGTTCTTCTTCAGGAAGAGGGTTTTCGCGGCAGTGTCAAGCGACGTTGCCGCGAATTTTAGACATTTCTCACAAAAGATTCAATTTGAATACTAGAATACTTGTATACTAATTGACTAATGACTAATTGACTTGACTCATACTAAGAACAGTAGGTACATACGACATAAATAATGAATATGCCTTAAATCCCTATGATATGAACGAAAACAGCTTGACACACGCATTACTGTCCATCTAATTGAACTAAAGAGTGCCAGCTACCAGATTATTAAAAATCGCCATAATAACAAATGAGCGTCACAGAGTATTCCAATTAACTTTTTAATTGCTGGACCATGGAAACTAAACTGACAAATGAGTTTGACGTTTTATTTTTTTAAAAGATAATTTGACACGGCCCGATAAAGGCGACGGGTGATGGATCAGGCCTAATAGCCCTATTTATAAACGTCTGCTATAGATAATCAGTAAAGGGCAGTTTTGTCAATCGAGATAAAGTTTCTTAGGTCACTAGAGTCACTGTGTCGTAAGCGGAACAAACATTACCTACCTGTAATGAAATCCGATTCTTTATTAGCAGTGATCGTAACTTTTGTAGCATTTTTGGTGTAGCGTAGTGAGGTTAACGGAATTGGTAATGGTATAGACAATATCACGTTATCCACATTAATCACCTGACCCCGATCACCCAGGGGAATTAGGGGCAATTATTTTATATTCAACGAGAAAAAAAAAGATAACGTTCGGTTATGGCGCTTCGCCGGACGCTACCGCGTCACGCTCGCTTCGCTCGCTCGGCTCGCGCGCTGTAGGGTCGCTGTTCACCTATCAACCTAACCGTTTTTTCCCCTGGGGGATCAGGCTAGGGGATTAACGTGGACAACAGCGACAATATCAATCAACATTGTTAATTAAGGTTAATATTAACGTTATTAACGCTAATTAAGCATTAGGATTGAAATTCTTTATACCAATTCCGTTACCAACACGACGCTGCACCAAAAATGCTACAAAACTTACGATATCACTGTTAATTAGACATAAAAACATTCTTACCCAGTATTTATAGTTATTAGTTTAAATGAATTGTTTAATGTGATTGTCAATGTATGATTAATACAAATAAAGACATATCATATCATGCTGAACATACCATATTCCTCGTCATAGTTCCACTTTTGTTAGTATGAGGTTGCGGCAAATAAACCATTACCCGCCCAAATCAAGGAGGTTGTTTATAAGCCGTCGGCCAGTTGAAGAACAAGTTATTCTGTAGAAATCTATGTTCTAATGGCCCGGCCCGGCCATGCAATTGCGGCGCGGCAAGCGTTTTATCTGTTCATTGCGCGGTAGAGACGCGCAACGCACTGTGGTGAGTTGGGATCACACGCAATGAATTAGGAAAACCGCTGCCGCTGCCGCTAGAAGTCGTGGTCGCGCCGTTAGGCCTGTAGCGATATATCTACTGTGCCACAGATGAGGTCGCGAATCCGACTCAAGCTTGCTCGATTACTGGCCAAGTTTACGACGCCGCTGGCTACCCCGCGAGTGAAGATATATGGCGACAGCGTGGGCGCATACCGGGATTCTTTTATGTGTTTTAGTTGTACGGGGTGTTGCCAAGGGATATCACCTTATCTTGTCGATATATTGGTTTTACTTTCACGATTCTCTCACATTATTTTTACCGCCTTTAATAACTTATTTCGCTTTATTTACCTCTCGAAGTTTCGGATGTGTAGCAACATCACAGGACGACTGGCGTGAGCGGCTATCGACATTTTCTTGCTGGCGGGTTTCCTGAACTTGGCACTTGGCCTTATATTTTCATTTTAGCGTTCGTCAGAGAGCTAACTTATAATTGCGTAACTTTACGAGCATTAGGACAGCAGCGCAGCTGTCATTTTCATTATCATAGCCGAAAGACGTCCACAGCTGGACATAGGCCTCCCCCAAAGAGTGGCAAAGCTGTCATTATGTCGTACAAAAATGACAGGACTCCATACCTTACGATAGTAATGCCCTTAACGAAGCCGCGGTCACATATTTTTGATCATTTAGTCCGTGCATATATTTCTATTCGATCTTGCGATGATCGCGTAATCGCGTTGTAAGGACGATCCCTAACGGGTGGAGTGAAGCGCATGAGCGCGTAAAGAATAGCCACTTAGGTTTGCTTCCTCTGGAGATCTGTGTAAAGTAGTTAGTTTTCTTAGAGAGAGTAAGGTCGCCAGAGCTACCGACGATGCGCTGTGTTGGGAGTAAGCCTGCATTTATCTCTAGCGTCAACACAACGAACCCTCAAATAATGAGTCAACAAGGCGCTAGTGATACTGCTGCAGTCACAAGCGTCCAGATGCGGTGTCTACTCACCAGGCAGGCCGTAAGCTTTGCCGCAGTTGTAGGATAAGAAAAAAGATTTGCAAGCACCCTGTACGCAATAGCAATTGACAACTATATCGCGTCGTGTGCGGTCTATAGAGCCGTCACCCACGCCCTGATGCCGTGACGACTGCAGGGACTCGATTAGGTAACACCTTGGTTCGTTCACGTGTAGATCGATCAAGAAGTGCAGTTACCAGGCCCTTATATCACCAACATGTCAATTGACAATCGATAACTCGGAGATAGAGTGCCACCATTATCGTTTCTGCACCACCCGGATCTAGTGAACTTCCCGACTTTACCAGGGGCCGTAGACAAGGTTACAACTTACAATCGACAAGCGCTAACGCCAATAGAGTTAGAAACTAATAAAATGTAGGGGAATGACTGATGCCGACGAATCACTTTTCGTTAACATCTGTCATTCCCATACATTTTATTAGTTTCTATTGGCGTTAGCGGTTTTCGATTGTAACCTTGTCTAGGCCCCCTGGTCATCAGTCCACCTTGTCTATCCTCGCTGCACTGCGGAATACGAGTACGCTACTGGTACCCGTATTCCGTGGCCGCCACTTGAGAACATTTCCGCCCCTACGGCCATCGGTTCTACGTGCATTGCAAACTTACAAATACAAATAATTTATTGTTCGAAAGTGAGTGATTATAATAGGTCACAGTATGGTTATTGTTCGTCAGAATCGGCCAGAGTATGGCACACAATATTTGATGAATTTATTCATTGCATGTCATTGAATTGAATTAATGTATTTTTAATATAGTTAGGTATGTAAATAATAAAAGTAAAGCAAAAGAAAAAAAAACATAATTATAAGAAAAATAAAAATAAAAGTGTCAATGTCATGCTACGAATATATTGTGATGCGATGTCAATTATCAGTTATACAATACAGAATAACAAAAAATAAAATAAAAATACAAGTCATAGAAAATGGTACAAGAATAGGTCACATGCTAATCAGGAATTGTTGATTTCAAAATGTTCGTTAATTCTATAATAGGTACATTTTATTTAGGCACCAGATAAATAATTATTTACAAAGCTACCATCTCATTAGCAGATAATAGAGTTATAATATAGTTAATCTTAACAAACCTTCTAATTAAAATATCATTAGCCTCCTAGAGTTATTCCCGGTTGTGCCGTAAAGGAGCTCGGGGTCCGCTTTGACACCTAATACCAAGATTTGGCATATGCACTAGTTTTACGAAAGCGATTGAAAACAGACACAGAAATCGGCTAAGTGCGTGTCGGGCCACGCGCAGTGTATGGCTCCGTAGTTGCCTGTCTGACTTAGTTACATCGACACGAGGACATGACTCGAACGAAAATTAGGGCTTTAAAGGCCAATATCTCGCAAACGAATCAATGAGTTGAAAAATGGTTTTAAAAAACCCATAATATTTGTGAACTAGCTATCCAACGATACTAAAGGTATTAAAGAGAAAAACAACAACTACTACTGTCCTTTCTTTAGGTGTAGAGGAGGTGTACAGTCAGCATCATATAGTTAGTAGCAGCCAGAGTAGCCAAATATTTCGTAACACAACCTTATTCCAGTAATAAAAGACGTGTACCGAAATATTTGGCTATCTTGGCTGCTACGAACTATATTATTGTATTACTGATGATGATGAATGATGATATGGGTTTTTTGCCTGAAATAAATGTCTATTATTATTATTATTATGTATGTTTTTTCCATATCTCAGGACCATGGGGTCCCGGACTTTTGGAAGGCATGCGTGGTGCCGAAGCCAACAGCGCAGAGGCCCTTTAAAACAAATACAATATAAAGCGAGGGATACATATTATTATTATATGATGCTGACTGTACCCTAAAAAAAAAAATTTTTTTCAAGATTTTTATCTACTGTTTCGTCGGCGTGATTAATTTATATACCCATGCAGTTTTGTAGTAGTAAGAGTTACTGAGCTAAGCCGGAGACGGACAGACGGACGGATGGTACTGGCGAAACTATAAGGGTTCCTTGTTGACTACGGAACCCTAAACAAGATACAGAGGGAAAACTAGACTTTATTGGGATTTGACCGGTTCCCTCACGAAGTTTCCCTTCACCGAAAGCTAACGGTAAATATTCCATACAGAAGTTCCGAAAACTCATTGGTACGAGCCGGTATTCGAACCCACGACCGCCGCTTGACAGCCGCATGCCTGAACCACTAGGCTACCGTAGCTTTTATCAAATCTTCTAATTAAAATATATAGTCAAGAAAATTCGTGCTTTGAAAACAAAAGATATATTATCACTAGACAAAGCACCAATCAGCGTTCTCCGATAATGCATAATGGATTAATGAATGTGTTACAGTGCAAGTTAATGTGTATGTATGTCTGTATGTGTGTTAGCGGTATAAGTATAGCGATATCTTGACATCGCTCGATGTATGTTTTGACAAATTAATTCCGCGCAGTGTGCCCGTAATTATATTCCTGTCCAGGGTTGCCACTGCCGGGGAAATAAAAATTTAATCCGACGACAGACGTTAGAGTAAGAAAGTCACTTTTAATTATTTATCAAGCTTTAAATAACTGACTAACTGTGGGGTAGCACGACGACCCAAAATGCAAAGTGGTCAGCTCTTGTGTCGGAGGTGAAGACTTATCTAGCAACATATTTTTTTAGGGTTCCGTAGTCAATAAGGAACCCTTACAGTTTCGCTATGTCCGTCTGTCCATCTGTCCGTCTGTGGCTTAGCTCAGTGACCCTTACTACTTACTAGAAAACTGTAATTCAGTATTCGTATATAAATCAATCACGCCGACAAAATGGTATCTTGATATCTTGATACCAATCTTGTTTTTTTTAGGGTATGTTATCTCCTCTACGGTTACCTATCTTAACCTAGAAAAATGTAATACCGAATATTAAAATCCCGAAAACGATTCGTTTTTTTTTATTAGGCCGAATTTTTATTTGCCCGAATTTACGTTTCCCGTATTATCTTTTGCCCGATTCTCAATTTGTCGCAGTTTTATTTCGCATATGGTTCAAATCGACACTTGTTAAAATTCCGTAGTTACGTTTGCCAACTAATTTGTGAGGTCGAATAATAATAAGTCCGAAATATTATTATCCCGCTATATCAATAGATCGAAATTGTAACATGTAAAATCAAATCATCATTGCAAGCATTTGCTATTTTTATATATTTTTATTTTTATTAAGCTTAATAGGAAGTACTACAATAAAATAAATCGGATCTGGCGCTCGCCGGCCGCTGCCGCGGCACGCTCGCTTCGCTCGCTCGGCTTCGCGCGCTGTTTGGTCGCAGTTAACCTAACACGCTCCTCCTCGCTTCGCTCGTCGTCGCACCTAACTGGACTCTGTCAAAGGAAAGCCTTCCGCGATTCCACTTTTATCTTGGGTATATTTGTAGATAGGTTTTTTTTGCAGAAGTTTTTTTTTTCACCGAAACAATATTATGGATAATGAGATTTCGATTAAACGTAGCATCAGAATTATGAAAAGATGGTTAACAAATTGGTTGTCAAGTGATAAAGTTGGTAATCGTTCTTCTGTTTATTGAGTTTCGGGATAACGTTAATGCGGCAAAACAAACCAGCGGTATTTTAAAAGTATGGTAAACAAAGTATATGGCTTATAAAAATTCGGATAACCGTTTTCGGACAAGTGAAAATCGGACAATTAATTTTCGAAACATCGATAGGTTACCCTCCTCTACCTACACACATTTTTTTTTTAAACATTTAATGCGGAGTATCGTTGGATAGCTTGTTCAAAAATATTATGGGTTTTTTCAATCGTATTTCAACTCGGTGTTCCGTTTGATATTGGGCTTTAAAGGCCTAATATTTATTCGAGTCAAGTGTATTGTCCATACATATATATATGTACATGAAACAGTAGTGGTATCACAAGAAAGACTTTTACGTTAGAAGCGCTCATAGCCTAGCGGCGCCTGCGAGTCGAAAACGATAACGCAGGTTAAGCAAAGATTGCAGCGGTCAGTCTTTGGATGGGTGACCGCCTGATGTTTGAGTGGTTAATATAAATGAGCGCTTCCGTGTTTTGGAAGGCACGCTAAGCAATTGATCCCGGCTGCTGTCTATGACAGTAGTCGTTAAGCCGAGTTAGAGGCCTTCGGGCGGCTTAAGAACTTCTAACAGTCGAGTTACCCACTCACTTGTCAAAGGGGGGACAACTGTTAGGCGCGTCCGCAGGAGCTACCTACCACAACCCTGCACTTGTCCCCTGGGTGGTACTAAAGAGTGACAAACTTTAAAGGCCAAAATAATGTATGCCATACGATTCAATAAATAAGTAAGGGAAGGGAAAGCTAAGCTCCACAGTGGCACTCGTTTGCTAGACTAATTTTCGCGTATTAAAATCGATATCGAATAAACATTGACACAAGTGCCAACCCTACTTCACCGTCTGGGTGGCCCAGCCGTCCGATAGCGAGGCAGTTTAAAACAAAACCAATAAGCGAGCGGGACGCGCGCTCACCCGTCTCGCTCGCCCGCGTTCGAGTAGAATCGTTGCTAATTTCTGTACGTATCAATGAGTAACTTTGTAGGGATTGCAATTAGTAATAAAATCGGGGTTTACTGAACTTCATTATTTCTTTATACCCTAGAAAATTATGGATTAGCCCTATTATGAGCTCTGCTATCACTGGCTAGACCAAACTAGCTCTTAAATACTCAATTGCAAGGGTGACAATACAGTTGGCCAGATTTATACGTATACACACGAGGGTTTAGTAGGCCTCTCTTTTCGTGCTTGGCGTTTTACTTACTACGTTATTGGGTTTCCTCAAATAATTTAACTTTTTTTTTTTTGCCACGGCGGTGGCAAACTAGCGGTCCGCATGAGGCTAAGCGGTCACCGTAGCGTATGGACGGCTGCAACTGTCGAGGTATTGCATCATCATCATATCAACCGAAAGACTACTGGACCCCCAAAAAGTGCCACAATGACTGGTCCTGCACCACTCTGTATCCAGCGAACTCCCGCGACCTTTGCCACATATCACATTAAAAAATAATCTAGACACGCTGTCGCGTGTCAAGCCAAGTTCAAAATAAAGAGAACTGACGACGTGACGGCCGTGTGTTAGATGGGCTCACAAAGTCTGAATTCATGCACTGAATCATAATCTTAATAACTCTAGAGCAAAAAAAGGTACACCCTCTGCTAGCAATTCTGCACAAAGTGTACCGTTATATTTGCTAGTGAGTGATTCAGATTATGATTCAGTGCATGAGTTCAGACTGTGAGAGCCCAGCCTTATGTTACACGAACCACTTTTGACCCCTACGTATCTCAAAATCTATTAATCATAAACATGAAATTTGGTTAATTTTTCTCTTGAAAAACCCAGCAGTCCCTCCCGGGAAAACCTCGGCATCGCTCATTCTACAACCGAAGCGTTCGAGGGAGGAAAGTTCTCTAAAACCGTACGGTACGCAACCATTTAGGTTCTATCAAGGTGGTTTTCCACCGGATGAGCGCGGATTGAATTGATTTTTTATTTGCACGCTAAATTGAAACGTATTGCCGTACTATTAGAATGCACATTACACTGAAGAAATTTTCCCGCGATGTCAAGCGCTTGAAAATAATCTTCAGTGTGATTTGCACTCTAACAGCCTCTAACCGAATTCTGTTCCAGAGACGTGTGTGCTATAAAACTCCTCAGAGCACAAACCTCAAGCATACCAGAGATAGTTCTCGCCTCCGTCTACATGGCGGCTGAGGACGAACCCCCTCCAGTGGAAATGAACAATCTCATACGCTACTGCGAGCACAAAGGGCTGGAGCTGATCGTTTCGGCGGACAGTAACGGTCACCACAACCTATGGGGAATGGAAACAAACAACAAAAGAGGTAACGATATTGTTGAATACCTAATGACTACTAACCTAGACATCCTAAATACAGGATCAAAACCTACTTTTGTCACCCGTAGATGTAACACTATAATTGACATTACTCTAAGCACAGGGCTAGCAGCTCGGCACGTATCCAACTGGCATGTGTCGGATGAGCTGTCGTGCTCCGACCACAGGTGGGTTCGTTACGACCTCGCAGCCGATACAAACGAACCAACACCCAGAAGAAACCCGAGACGCACGGATGTTAAGGCGTACAAGGAGACTCTGGAAGGTAAACTAGATGATAAGACCACTACACACAGACCTCACAACACCACAGAGTTGGAGGAACAGGTAAACATATTCACACAACACGTAACGGAGAGCTATGAGAACACATGTCCATTATCGACACCATCAGTTATTGGGAACAACATGAACTCAAACTGGTGGGGCCCGGAAATGGAGCGGATGAGAACCAAAATGAGAAGACTTTTAAACAGAGCAATGAATACAAAAGCAGAAGAGGCCTGGGACAAATACAAAACAGTCAAAGCCGAATACAAAAAACGAACACGATACAGAAGATCTGCGTCCTGGCGGAACTTCTGTGATAAGATATCTAACAGCACACAGGCCAACAGAACAAGGAAGATACTAGCCAACCAACCTAATCAACTACTGGGCACACTGAGAAGACCAGACAACACCAACACCAGCAATCCATCTGAGACTGAAAGTCTACTGGTGGAAACCCACTTCCCGGGGTGCAAAGTAGTTGACGTACAAACCTGGGCAGAACAGGAGGAAAACTATCATCCAACAGATAATGAGTGGAAGACAGCAGAACGAATAACAGACACAAACAAAACGGCCTGGGCGATAAAAAGCTTCGACGACTATAAGTCTCCGGGCCTGGACGGTATCTACCCTGCTTTACTAAAGTGGGGAGGACATAAGCTGATCGAGCATTTATCAAACCTATTATGCAGCTGCATTGCCTACAGATACATACCAACGAAATGGAGAGAGGTAAAAGTAATTTTCCTACCAAAACCAGGAAAGAGTGACTACTCGGACCCAAAATCATTTAGACCCATAAGCCTAACCTCATTCATGTTAAAGACTCTGGAGAGACTCTGCGACAGGGAGTTGAAGGATACGGCCCTTAAAAACATAAAGATACATCCAAACCAGCATGCCTACAGCCAGGGCAAATCTACAGACTCAGCCCTCCACGCTGTAGTAACGAACATAGAAGACGCGCTCGCTAGAAAGAACTCCTGTCTAGGCACCTTCATTGATATAGAGGGTGCTTTCGACAAAACGAACTTTAGCAGCATAAAACTAGCACTAGAAAGACACAAAACCGAACCGCTGCTCATAGAATGGATTATGAACATGCTAAAGAAGAGAATCATAAAACTATCTGAAAACCAAAGTCATCAGGCGCTAGTTATAAGAGGATGCCCACAAGGAGGCGTCCTCTCGCCACTATTGTGGAACCTAGTAGCAAACGACCTAATAACAAAACTAAACAATAACCGCTTTCTGACGATAGGATACGCGGACGACCTAGTAATACTGGTCAGCGGACTAATCATAAACACACTATGTGAACTTACACAAACGGCACTGAAAATAATAGAGAAATGGTGCAAGGAGAATGACCTATCGGTGAACCCCAAGAAAACCGACACAATTCTCTTTACAAATAAACGAAAATTGGGTACCTACGAAATGCCAACTCTATTCGGCACAAAACTAACACTCTCGAAAGAGGTGAAATATCTAGGTATAACACTAGATGATAAACTGAACTGGAGCAAACACCTAGACAGTAGACTAAACAAAGCAACAGTAGCCTTCTGGCAATGCAGAAGGATGGTGGGGAAGAGATGGGGCCTGGCTCCCCACATCGTACTGTGGCTATACAAAATGGTGATAGTACCAATGATAAGCTATGGTGCCATAGTATGGTGGCCGCGCACCCAAACCACGAGTGCAATTAACAAAATCCAAAAAACACAAAGACTAGCATGTGTTGCGGCTACAGGTTGTATGAGAACAACCCCAACAGCAGCACTAGAAATCATGCTAGGACTCCTACCTTTACACATGCATATACTGAAGGAAGCGGCTGCGACGGCAATACGCCTAAAAAGCCTCAACCTATGGACAAAACTAAACACACCCCACACAAAGATCCATAACAGACTGATCACAAGCCTCCCTATCATGGAGGCTTCAATCGACAAAATACCAAGAACTCCAGTCTTCAGGAAAGACTATGGTATATCACTAACAGAAGACTCGAGAGAGGGGCTAAACCAAACAGACCTTAGAATTTTTACAGATGGGTCAAAAACGAACACGGGAACGGGATGTGGTGTGTTCTCAGAGGACTTAAACATACATATAGCCAAACCACTAGGTGAACATAACAGAGTATTCCAGGCTGAATGCGTAGGGATAATTGAAGCCTGCAATGCCATAAAAAGACGACAAGTCGAGAACACAAACATACGGATACTGTCTGACAGTAAATCGGTACTACAAGCACTGAGCAGTGATAGCATCACATCTAGCTTGATATACGAATGCCACCAAATCCTCACAGAGGTGTGCGCAGATAAAAACAACGTTACTATACAATGGATCAAGGGGCACAGTGGCTCAAGAGGAAACGATGCAGCGGATGAACTGGCCAGAAAAGGCTCAGAAACAACGGCATACGGACCGGAGCCAATTATGCCCCTGCCACAAAGCTACATATATAATCAACTGGACCTATACACCAAAGATCTACACCAAAGATACTGGGAGGAGATAGACACATGCAGACAGACTAAAGAGATTTTGTCGAAACGCGACAACAAACTCACAACCGCACTACTGAGGACACAGAGAAGCCAACTACGCAAGATAGTTGGAATAATAACAGGACATAACACTCTGAACAGACACCTCTATAACTTAGGTATCACAGACAGCCCCATGTGCAGAGCGTGCATGGAAGCAGAAGAAACAACTAAACACATTCTACTGGACTGTAAGCAGGTAGAAGTATACAGGAAAAAACACCTAGGGTCTCCGGACACACTATTGAACGCAGTCAGCAACACCAAGGCACTCACAAACTTCCTGGAGGAGCTGGGGTGGTTAGAGTAGCGCTACCCCACCGATTCACGCAAAATAGGCACACTGGATGTCGACTTGCGGAAAAAAGCCCAGTAAAACTAACTAACTAAACTCTAACAGTGTACTGTTAGCGGTACTGCTGTAGCAGTACGGTTCAATTTAGCGTGCAAATAAAAAATCAATTCAATCCGCGCTCATCCGGTGGAAAACCACCTTTAGGGTGTGAGAATGAATGCCGACGGCGAGCGGTGAGTATGTCGAACTTCATAATATGGATACACTGATTAAGGTCCTTATTAGTCTTGTCTTTGATTTTATTTATACACTAAACTTTACGCACATTTTGTACGGGATTTAAACGGAATTATACTTAAAATTTCTATTGATGAACGTTTATGAATGAGGGCATTGACAGTGCAAAACTGTTTACGAGTAGTGAGAACTTATATTATTATAACTTTTCGAATAAGCATTAGGGCATATTGAGTGTCAATAATTGTCAGTCGGATTTTTTCTGTTGCGCGTTCCAAAAGTTACGGGATTATCCTGCTAGAGGAAATTATTTTGTTTTTCAGTATGTTTGACCCAATCAATTTTAGTCCAAATCCCCTGTAGCCGATTTTCGGTGTCACAAGTCATAATTTACGAAAACAGTAAACTAAATAATAGTCATTAGTGCGATGGCCCATTAGGCCTGATAAATATGTATATCATCAACGAGTACCCAATACCCATAACAAAAGTTTTATTAAGTGTGTACATAGAACTTGACTACACTATAATGCAATTTAACACCAACAGTTTCACACTTAATAAAACTATTCAATTCGAGACACTCGACTACCTATCGATTTTCCCCACGCCTGATCTTGCAATCTAAAAAAGCATTTAAAAGAACCCTCCGCGTCTTGGGGTGAGTAATGACGCGAACAACTCCCTATCGGTAGTGTACACTCCGCAATAGTGTTTGTGTAAATGAGCTGACGGTTTTGAAGTTGAATGACGGAAACGTTTTGTACCGTGCGGTTGATATTATTTGGTAGCTGACCGCGCGGCTACGCGGGGGCGCGGGTCACCGCGTCATAGCACGACCGCCAGCAAAGCGGGGTACTGTTGGTATTTCGATTCTGAAGGTCCATTCTATATAGTGGTGAAACATTTTTATCACACCTGCAATTCAGAAAAGAGTAACTGTTTCCCTCGATTGAGGGATTAAAGTTGTATTTTTCCTGAGAGGAAAAGTACAACTTTTATCCCTATTAAGAAAAGATGTGAAAAGCAGTTTCCTCATAGGTGTGAATAGCTGTAGTATGTGTCACTCCTGTAGCAAAATGATTTCCGTCTGGAGCGTAAACACTTGAATCCCGCGTTACACTCAATATTCTTTTTTTTTTATATATTAGGGGACAATCTTACACAAATCGACCTAGTCCCATAGTAAGCTCAATTAGGCTTGTGTTACGGGTACTAGACGACGATATATTTAATAGATAGAAATACTTAAATACATAGAAAACATCCATGACTCAGAAACAAATATTGATGCTCATCACACAAATATTTGCCCTTACCGGGATTCGAACCCAGGACCTTCAGCTTCGTAGGCAGCGTCACTACCCACTAGACTAACCGGTCGTCAATTCTAATTTAGAATTCGTTCGTTGCGCTCAGGATTCACTCTGGAATCAATATACCGCCCTCGCCGTAAATATGTAATTGTGCTGCTTTGATAATTTACTATTAAAATCAGATCTGTAGTTCCGGAAAATTTACTTCTTTATAACATTAGCACAGACATAATAGGGCAACATGCTTCTGTGTTCTCACTACCAATATTTTAACAACTTTTAATTACCTTTAAGCACCACAATTGTATCCACCACGATGTATATCCTTTAAAACCCATTGAAAACAATCAAACCTTTGAACAATTCTAGCAAGTAATAACACAATTGCACGTCAGTTAAATTGCGAAAGGGCGAGAGTCGAGCTGTCAAAAGTGACAGGCGGCCATCTTGGATTCCTACGTGTTACTTCTTGGCATAATTACTTGGTCGATTAGTCAAGTTTGCTCCTTAAGAAGGGTGTTTTACACAGTCGCGAACATTATCTAGCCGGTTGCGGAATTGAACGTACAGATGTATAATGATTTGTAGGGTTTGGGGTTTTTCAGATTAAAGCCTGAGACACAGTGGCGCGGCCTGCGGTGGCGGTCAATAGTGGTGACAATGACTGTCAATTAATATTAGTTACAGTCTGTGAGAGGCCTTAGTGGGGTTGCACCAAACCGTCTGTGATCGTAAGCGGTGTTCGCTAAAATATGAATCGATGGAAACAGGTTTCTACGGAACGACAGCTGCTGACGTCATATTTACATTGGTCGGTCTGTCATCGTATGTTAGTGCGACCCGCCGTGAATAGTGAAATAACCTTATGATAACAACGTTGTCACGTCGACTGCGAATCCACAGGAATCCCAAGCGCATTACCGATCCTTTATTCGCTTGTGTCGACTGTTAGACAAATGTACATTGTATTGTACGTCCCTCACTCGGAGTCGGGTGTTTGCACCTCGGAGGTGCATGAGAACAAAATTTAGCTGAAGCGGCAAGAGGGACAGGGGCGTTACCGCGAAACGAATCCGAATAGAAACCTCTGACTAATGAATAAATATACCTACTTATTATAATTAAATCGTGTTGAGAAACGCACTGCGTAAACTAAGACTTACTTACCTTCCTGTTACAAATGTAATAATATTAAGTAATATTAGTTGAGAATGAATTAGCTACCTACGGTAGCTTAGTGGTTTAGTGGTTCAGGCATGCGGCTGTCAAGCAGCAGTCGTGGGTTCGAATCCCGGCTCAAGGAAAACACCGTGAGGAAACCGGTTTAACCCCAATAAGGTTTAGTTTTTTGGGTTGAAGGTCAGATGGCAGTCGCTTTCGAAAAACAAGTGCCTATGCCAAATCTCGGGATTAGATGTCAAAGCGGACCGCGGGCTCCTTTAGGGCACAACCGCGAATAACGCTAGGAGGATGATAAGTTAAGAATGACATAGCCTCTAAAAAAATTGACATGTAAAACTATGTTTTCTCAAAAAAATTATGAATACGGTTCATGCATGTTCTCTCTGTCGCTTGAATACGACAGTTTGGGAGGTACACGACCGAACTTCCTTACTCAAAACCAGGGCTGTTATACGCTACGCGCTAAAGCGGCTCACCCCGCCGATCACCCGTCACGAAACTAGACCTCAAGCTACGCTTAGTTAGTACGCATTGAGGTGTCAAGATATATTTGTGGGTGAGCGTTGAGGTGAGCTTAAAACAAGTTACAGAATATGGGGGCAGGTGTTAACTCAACACCACACACCTACAGAGCAAGTATTAGTGTTATTATGGCTGCGGGTTTTAAGTTACAGATACGATTACGGTGTGACGAGGGCTCTCCTTAGCTAACGCTAGAGTTGGCGGATAATGACCGGGCGTCCATTAGTTCGTCATTGGTGATAAGGCAGCTGTGTTACGGATGGCGATACGATAGCAAGTCGCTGCTTGCGCTCAGTAAGAGATCCTAAGGCGAGCATGAGCAGTATGAAGGTATAAGATAGAGCGAGATAGGGATAGAATTTTGCAGGATATCCACGGGCCGAAATCACGCGGCGGATTTCAGTCCGCCGATTTCGCTCGTATGACGGCGGTTTTAGGCGTACTGGGGCTAGCATAAATGACGCTGCGACACGACAGGAGGCGAGAAAATTTACCCCTTTCTAATTTGCACAGTGCTGATGAAGCAGGAGCTGAACGCGCGTGACTTGGGAGCAAGTTGCGCTAGACGCATTGGTCGCAGCTTTATTGAACGAGCGAGCGAAACGAACGATGCTCTCCTTACAGCTTGGGCAAAAAAAAAATAGTATTTCCGTTCGTTCTCATCTACAGGTCTCATTTCTCAACCAAGTCTCGAGTGTTTTTTGAGCAGGTTTATTAATTACAAGCTTCTGCCCGCGACTCCGTCCGCGTGGAACTCGTTTATAACGTAGCTCCATACAAACTTTCACCCCCACGTCATCCCCTTGGGGGATGATTTCCGGGATAAAAACAATCCTATGTCCTTCCCCAGGACTCAAACAACAAACAACAAACAAATTTCATCCAAATCGGTTTAGCGGTTTAAGCGTGAAGAGGTAACAGACAGACAGACAGACACACTTTCGCATTTATAATATTAGTATGGATATAGAACTTTTCTTTTATTGATGAAATTTTTCGTTATAAAGAAAAAATATTATTTTTCAAGACAGGCTCGCGATTTCTGCTGCTCATAGAACCGCTAGATGGTTATGTGGTAATAGGGAACGTTTACAAAATCTTGTAATCGCTCGCTGCCTCCAAGACGGCGCCTTACACATCGTTAAGACGCTGCAAGTACTGAAATTAAGCAATTTTACAAATGACGTCTACCGGAGACCAAGGACTATATTGGAAACAGTTAGACAGAGACAAAACGACGTAACTAATTGGAATGTACTGCTCAGATATGTCGTATGTCATTTGTTTTGAGGTATTCATCTCTTAAGACTATCTATGGCCAAATGCCATGCAAAAAAACAAATATAATTGAGGTTTTACAGTCGGTTAACAAAGTGGACGAAACTTTTAGTTTAAAGTCATCGATAAAATGTGGATGTATGGAAACTGTCAAGTTTCTGTGCAATGACAGCTACCGGTGACATATTTAACGTTGATATCGGTCTGTAATCGGCAGTTGGTACCCGCCCTTAATCTAAGAGTTGTTTACAGAGGTCTTTAGATCCCGCGTCGCGCATGCGTGATCGTGTATCTTGTTTTCTCCTTTTCGAATGTAATTCGCGATATTTTGTCTCGCTCGTTCGCTACTTGCCCGACTACCGCGGAGCCGAAAGGAAGGGATATGATTTTAACAGCCTAAGTTTGTATTTACATGTAAGGGGTTCCACAAGCTTTATACTTACTGCAGATTTGCATATATCAGTTATTCATCATCCATCATCCTAGCATTACTCCCGATAGTGCCCCGAAAGGAACCCGGGGTCCGCTTTGACACCTAACCCCCAAGAATTGGCTAAGGCACTAGTTTTACGAAAGCTCGAAAGCGACTAAAAAAATAGAAATAGAAATAGAAATATTTATTAAGCTAAAATAGAAATAGTTATATTTATTTACCATACATACATTAAGCGAATACATTTTACTTAATAGCATTATTACACTGCCATCTGACCTTCCAACCCAGAGGGAAAACTAGACCTTATTGGGATTAAACCGGTTTCCTCTCGATGTTTTCCTTCAGCGGAAAGGTAACGGTAAATATTCCGTACATAAGTTCCGAAAATCAAAATCATATTCGCGGACCTCTATTCAACTCGCACCAAATTGTATGTGCGCACCTCTATGAAACACGCACTAAAATCATTTTGGCACATCTCAATTTGAGACGCACCAAAACCACGTATATAGATACGTGGTTTTGGTGCGTCTCAAATTGAGATAATGATTTTTGTACGTGTTATATAGAGGTGTGCGAATATGATATTCGCACACCTCTATATAACACGTACAAAAATCATTATCGCACATCTCTATTTAACAGGCATCAAAATTATATTCGTGCACCTCTATTTAACACGCAACCAAATTATATTCTCGGACCTCTATTTATCACAAACAAAATCATATTTGCGTACCTCTATTCAACACGCACCAAAACCAATTTGCATACCTCTATTCAACACGCACCAAATCAAATTCGCGTACCTCTATTCAACACGCACCAAACCAAATTCGCGTACCTCTATTCAACACGCACCAAAACCCATTTTTGTTACCTCTATTCAACACGCAACACAACCCATTTGGATACCTCTATTCAACACGCACCAAAATTAATTCGCGTACCTCTATTCAACACACACCTAACCCAATTCACGTACCTCTATTTAACACGCACCAAAACTCATTTGCGTACCTCTATTCAACACGCATCAAAACCAAGCGTACGTCTATTCAACATGCACCAAAACCAATTCGCGTACCTCTATTCAACACGCATCGAAAACAATACGCGTACCTACCTCTATTTAACACTAACCAAAATCATATTCACGTAGGAACCTCTATTTAACACGCACAGAAATAAAATCGCGTACCTTATGCGGATCTCAATTAATCACGCAAATAAATAGTAATCCCGTACCTCTACTTAACATGCGCTAAAGTCGTAGGGTATCCAATCGCAAGGGCTCAGTTTAAGATCTAATTACTACTGGGGTGGTCTTAAATCGGCGGGTTAGCCTCAACGACGGCCATTTAATTTTATGTTTTAATTGGTGAAATTTCTCGGCCGGCGACCTTTCTTATAAAGTCCTGTAATACAGCTAAAAATGTTGGTTAACTCGGAGAGTTAAAATTTAGGTTTGACAACAGTAAATACATAAAATTAACTTATAAAATCTCCTGTTTTACCATCGAAAGGTGAATTTCAAATTAAGGGAAACATTCAATAAAAAAAACTGCATAAAAATATTAAAAAAAAACTGTAAAACGACTACGGAAAAGTAGCCGAAACAGAACTGGTTTTTTAAAACAAAAGGTAGCCTATGTCATCGGAGCATAATTTCGAATCGGACACCTGATCTATCAAAATCGGTTCAATATCTTAAACGCTAGTGGAACACACGTAAATACACATATGTATAGACTAATAAAACATATCTCTTCGCTTCTGTTCTGCCGTAGTTGGCCAAAAACGGTCCGTGTGTGCATGGATGAGGAGATTATTTTTTTCAATTTTTCCTTTATTTAAAAATGTATAGTTAAATGGTTTCCTGTAATTTGAAAGTTACAAGACTTCTCTCTCTCAAGACGAGAGTCTTTGACCAATGTGTGTTGCCAGTGATGACATATGGCACTGAAACGTGATCGCCTACTATGGGCCTCATAAGAAGGCTCAAAGGCACCCAAAGGGCAATGGAAAGGGCTTTGTTAGGAGTTTCTGTGCGTGATCGCATCAGAAATGAGGTTATCCGCAGCAGAACCAAGGTAACCGATATAGCCCTCCGAATCGCTAAACTTAAGTGGCAGTGGGCGGGGCACATAGCACGTAGAACTGATGGCCGTTGGCGCGGAAAGGTTCTCGAGTGGCGACCACGTACCGGAACGCGCGGCGTGGGTAGGCCCCCCACAAGGTGGACTGATGACCTGGTAAAGGTCGCGGGAGTCCGCTGGATGCGGGTGGCGCAGAACCGGTCACTTTGGCACTCTTTGGGGGAGGCCTATAGCAGTGGACGTCTTTCGGCTGATATGATGACGATGAAGACTTATAAGTATAAGCGAGCAAAGCGAATTCTCAAACTCAAACTCAAAATCTTCATTGTTGGTGTATGCATATATGTGAGTAATATTAGATGTTATAGGATTTACAGTGCCTCAATCTCCGTTTCTAAGCCTAGATCTCCCGCTGGCTAGCTGTTCTCCTCTACATCGCATTCCTCAACCAATTCTCGTGAAATTTTGTGAGCAGGTCGTTTTTTGGTCGATTCAGTTTTTCGTTCTTTTGTAAAGACATGCTTGTGATGTTTACAGTTCATAGAGCAACTAGTTATTAATAATGCCCATATTAGAATGCTGTTGAGTACTCTATTATTTCGAACCCCAACTCAAATAACTTAATCCACGCACCCAAAAGTTCGTATAAAATATGTTTAATAGCTAAATTCCGCGCTTGTTCCAATTGTGAACTTTGGCAATTAAAAGTCCTCGAGAGCTTTATCGAGCTTTGTAATTAATCGATTAAGCTCGGACGATTACATTAGTCTGTTGAGGACGATGTTCTGGAAGTATTTTTACAGAAGTATTTGAGTCTGAAGATACTAAATTAAACGTCACAATGTTTGACTCTTTAACGTCCAATAGTTGACACATATGGTTCACCCCATGAATTAGGGTGAACATAGACATCCAACAGATATACGAAGATATGTTTTTTTTACAGTTGTAAGTTGACACCACTGACAGTAGGAGCCAATTGTATGAAAACACAGCCTTGCACATCTCTGGATATTCATCCTTACTCATTTTACCATATCTTGATGTGCCGTTCCGTCACATTGGAAAATTCAACCATTAAAGTTGCCGAAAAGTAAAGTTGGCTGCAACATTGAGACAAACCACCGCCTATATAATTTTTTAAACTGTTAACGTCGTTTCCAATCTTGAGAAAAAGTTCGCAAGTGTACGAAAACTTTTCACAACAATATTTAGCGATTAAAATTAGTTGGCAATACTCTTAGTTATCATCCTCCAAGCATTTTCCCGGATGTACCCTAAGAGCCCGAGGTCCGTTTCGGCGCCTAATTTCAAGAGTTGGGGTAGGCACTTTTCACGAAAGCGATTTCCATCTGCCCTTCCAACCCAGAGGGAAAACTAGAAATTGTTGGGATTGCAATACTATTAATATTCCCGACAATTTTGCCGGTGTATTCCTAGGAACGGGAATGCAGTATGAGTAATTAAGGCCCCTTAATCACGCCATATTGGCCGTACCCACCATATAATGTACCATCATCCTCCTAGCGTTATTCCCGGTAATGCCCTTAAAGGAGCCCGGGGTCCGCTTTGACACCTAATCCCAAGATTTGGCATAGGCACTAGTTTTTACGAAAGCGACTGCCATCTGACCTTCCAAGCCAAAGGGAAAACTAGACCATATAACCACAACCCACCATATATAAGGTGCTAACAAATTAGGTACCAATACTTTTAGAGATGATAGTACTAGTCTCTAGGAGTAGAGTTAAGTATGAAACATTTAAAAGTGTGTATCACTTTTTGGAGATAATTAGGGATACAACGTTACTGCGTAAAAACACCCTGTTAATGAGATAGTCAACAGTCAATCATTGACGTTTGTCACAAACGACGATGTTCACTTGACAGATAGTGTTTTAACATCTCGTCAGTTGAATGCACAGGCTGATTATGTTTGGTCGAAATTTTAATTTATTCATTTTGTACCGGAAATTAAAACAAAAAAATCATATGAAAAGTTTTCTTAATTTCTATTTAAAGTCAATTGTTTTGATGTAATGTAACACCTCTTAAAATATTGGTACTTAATTTGTTAGCACCTTATATGTAATTGTATGTATATGTTGGGGCTTCCAAAGGGGCGCAGCACGCACGCGTATTTCTTTTCCTTATTATATTAATCTATGTCCGCTAGAGGGGCGCCGATGAGGTGCTTACCTAGGGCGCTCTCGACATTTAATCCGCCTTTGCTTACCCACTATATATATGTCATTGTATGTATATGTTGCGTGTGGGCTCGTCCCGTTACGGGCTCCAACTGGCAACTATTCTAATTGCCAGCACTTCTGCGTAATGTGGACGGTTGAAACGCGGCCCGATTTATAAGAGACTAGCGGTGCAATCTAGCGCGGCAATCACAGAGCGACCTGCCTGACACAGACTATTTGTCTTTTTCTAAGCGTTCTAATTAGAAAGAGATGGATAGTCTATTTCACAGCTCGCGGGCCGTGCTGTGATAGCCGTGCAGCAAACAAATGTGTAAAGGGTCTATTCAACCACGACGTAGGCTTGGGATCAGGTTTGTATTTGTCGCGCTATTTCAGACAGCTGACGGCGCTATATTTAACGTTGATCGATCTGTAATCGTAAGTTGGTGCAACTCGACCGTAGTGTAATCGCTACCGCCAAAGCCTATGCCTCGGGCCACCCATTCCTACCCCTATCTACGTAGATTGATGTGTGACTCCGAACTATTCACAATGACTTCCCGTGCTACTTCGTTTTGTCGCCTAACTGTCACAGTTGCTTGTGCACCTTACTTTATTCAAGTTATAAGGTCAGTCGGGGCAAGTGCGCCGACGGGGTAAATGCGCCTATCATATCTCTTTGGGAGAGGCCTATGTCTGGCATTGAACGTCTTCTGGCTGATATGATGATAATGATGATCATCCAAGATGTCTATAGTGCTAAAATCTCAGTAGATTTTAATATGTTTGATGAAATCGCACTTACCACGGTGGCGGTTTTGCTCCGTCTGACCTTACACAAATTTCAAAATGTGTTATACCACTCACGGTTTATAGAAAAGCGACATCCAATCTAATCTAATTTGTTGAGATCTATCCATCCGTCTCGCTCTTGCACTACTATCGGCTTCATCAAATGGTGGTGTAACGAAGCCTAAGAACATATTTTACGGAATTTGTAGCATTAACATAATACTGTCTAAATGTTGTCGATGGTGTTCTTAAACCTAAATCGCTTCCGCTGCAGCCTATGCCTCGCGCTACCCATTCCGACCCCTATCTATGTAGATTGATGTGTGACTCCGAACTATTTACAATGGCTTCCCGTGCTACTTTGTATTGTCACCTAACTGTCACAGTTGCTGGTGATACAGCGAGTTTATTTACCTTCGTTCAAGTTATTTACAAGTCTCAAGACACGTGTAGGTAAATAAATAAAATGGGGCATCTTACACGAATCAACCTAGTCCCAAACTAAGCCAAGCTTGTACTTCGGTACTTGGCGACGGTACATATTCTTAGGTACACAGATAAATAGATCATCATCATCATCATATCAGTTGGAAGACGTCCACTGCTGGACATAGGCCTCCCACAAATAGCACCAAAGTGATTCGTCCTGCGCCACCCGCATCCAGCGGACTCCCGCGACCAGGTCATCAGTCTACAGAGGTATAAATAAATACTTACATACAATAGAAAACATCCATGACTACAAATTGTTACGAGCGTGGGGGGTAGGATAGAGTTAAACGCCTTTTCAACACGACAATAGATTTATTCTGCGATTTACACAGGGCAAAGTCCACCGAGTCCACACGTACTAACGCTGAAAACTCAATTAACTCGCACAAGCCGCGCCTACTAGTACTGACACAGCTACACTTTACTGTTACGCACTAGACCACTTCACTATTCACCACTTTCCACTGTACTTCTTCTTCCAGTTCTCACCCGATACTACTGAGAACTACTAGTATCCCACTCTGAGAACTCCACTCCGAAGACTCCACTTTCCACTCTCTTTTCAATGACCCCCGCGACCTTTACCAGGTCATCAGTCTACAGGGGTATAAATAAATACTTACATACAATAGAAAACATCCGTGACTACATATTTACAGTTGAGTGTTAAAAAAAAAGACCAGGTTGCACTCCGGGAGTGCCAGCAGAAGTGAAAACTCAATGTCATTGTAACAGTTTTTCGATCAGGTCACGTGTCCGTCTTACGAATTTTCAATCTGTCGAATCTTACGGTCACGTGACATCTTTCGGCCACGTGACATCTTACGGTCACGTGACCTGTGGCGAGTTTAACAATTTTACCCCATCACAAAAAGTGCACAGCGCCGCTAAAGAAGTTTTCACTTCAAAAAGTTTTTTCTTCCCATCAATATTTCTTTATCACATCATATTTATTTATTTATCTATTAACTACGTTTCATAAGATGGCTGTGAGGCTTCATATAATGTAAACGTCCGAGTGCTCGACGCTGTACTAGTATATGGCATGGGCACTCTCTGTCAAAGTGTCATGGCTCAAATTCGAATGAAGAAAAATCCTCTTAGTTCGAATTTAACCCATATTGCTTTGATATAGAGTGCCCATGCCATATACTAGTTTTGCGTTGAGCACTCGGACGATTACATTACTATTTTTTGAAATTGGATATTAGTTGCGGTAAAAAAAAAGCTACGGTAGCCTAGTGGTTCAGGCATGCGGCTGTCAAGCGGCGGTCGTGGCTTCAAATAAAAAAAAAAATGAAAAAAAAAAAAAAAAAAATACCCGGCTCGTACCAATGAGTTTTTCGGAACTTATGTACCTACGGATTATTTACCGTTAGCTTTTCGGTGAAGGAAAACATCGTGAGGAAACCGGTCTAATCCCAGTAAGGTCTAGTTTGCCCTCTGGGTTGGAAGGTCAGATGGCAGTCGCTTTCGTAAAACTTGTGCCTATGCCAAATCTTGGGCTTAGATGTCAAAGCGGACCCCGGGCTCCTTAGGGCACAACCGGGAATAACGCTAGGAGGATGATGATGGAGATTAGTTGCGGAGGTCTACATACAAAACGCTACAATCTCATAGACATTTCCTCTTTAATAATATTAACCAAGTGGTAAATGTACTGGATGGTAAACTACAAGCTACAAAAAACATTAGAAAACTAAGGCATTCGGATCGAAGGTCATTGGCGTATGGGAGCCCCTTAATCAGATATATACAGGGTGGAATCTTGTACGTGATCCAAAATAGCAAAATGAGAATGTATCCATGATTCTGAGCAACTTTTATTATGGGACCAACTTTGTGTTATGCCAAAAAAATCCAACTATTTCATTAACTCTGCTCATTTTAGACTGACAAGAATGTATGAACAGGTGTGTTTTTTTTGGCATAACACAAAGTTGGTCCCATAATAAAAGTTGCTCAGAATCATGGATAGATTCACATTTTGCTATTTTGGATCACGTACAAGATTCCACCCTGTATATATTTTTTTTTATTTTTTTTTCTCCTAATTTTATCAAACACCTGCTACTGTACACTTAAAACTCTTTTATTTGTTAAATTACTTATAAAACTGTTTATGTTTGCTATGTTGTCATATTACACTTAATATATTAGCCACGTATTTTTATCTCGTACTTTCAGGAAACTATAGGTCTGTCTTTATGTTATTTTTATCCTACTCATGATTTATGTATGACTGTTTGTTTCTGAATAAAAAAAAAAAAAAAAAAAATGTTGTCTAAGGAATATATGTGATTATATGTATGTATATGCGATTATATTGATAATATTACCGTAAAACGAATGCCTACGCCAAACATTGGGATTAGGTGCCAAAGCGGACCCTTGGGCACCTTTAGGGCACAACCGGGAAAACGCTAGCAGGATACCGTTACTGAAATGCTGTCATCAAATAATAAGTCCATTCACTATTGACTCTGACTGTACCTCAGTCCACGTCCTAAATAAGCTTCGGTAGTAAATATTTCACCGCCGTTTTATCGACAATCGATAGGTAGGATCCATTTTTCCAAGCCATTTGCTAAACGTTTTTCCATTATTTTAGCCGCTTTGATGTTTCAGAATGGTCTAGTATTGATTCAGGGAAATTTATTCTAAACTAGCCGTACGCACGGCTCCGTTTGCGTATATAACAAAGATAGGCTACCCGCAAGATTAAAATATAACCTGTAAGTACCTCATACCAGCAGGTCGATCACGTAACGTATTTTAAGTACCGTAAAATGGGGTGAGTAGGGTTCCCGGGGAGAGTTGGGTTATGAATGGGGAGAGAAGGGATGAAAGGGGGGTCAGATGGGATTTTAAGGCTACTGCTACAAACATAATGTATTCCAATTTAAAATGGAGCTAAATACTCATAAGAAAAAAAACGATCCAACAATCTTCCAGAATCACCTTTGTATGAAATCCCATCTCACCCCAATTACGAGGGACTACGGGGTGAGGTGGGATTTCCTGCTTATCGTCAAAGTTATGAAATGGAACTACCCAAAATAAAATAAAAGCTAAAATACAAACGTCCGGAACACTTATTATATACACCATTCAGTTTGCATATGTAAAAATAAAATGTTATCGAGGTTTGAATGACAGTTTTGCCCCTACTCACCCCTATGATCTAAATGACAATTTCTATGCAGAAAAGTTACGGTTGAATTTGTCCTAATGCGTGTTCGAACGTTACGTGACGAATGATTACCCCTCAGATACGTCTACATTTCTTCGTGTATCTAGAATATCAAAGGGAAATTTTGTACTAGTTTTACTAATTTCGATCATTAAGTACTTTTCAAACATGACTATACTAATGTCTTTGCGTTTCAAAATGGTTTTTCTTGAAATCGCATGACGATTAACTCAGTATTTTTGTAATTTTATCTGGAATAGGGTCTATATGTGACACCAATTATTAGATTATTCATGAATACATAAACTCACGCCTGCATTCCAAAAAAGCATAGCCAGATTACATGAAATATAAATTTAAACTTTCACAATTCTCACATATTATTTTGACCGAGCCTGAATCGAGTATAATTATCTTATTTATACCTCTTCGAGATTTCCCGACGTTTCGGATGTGTCACAACCAGAACATCCTTGGCCACGAGACGACTGGCTTAGAGGGTATCGCGACGGTGATCTGTCCTTCCAACCCTTAGGGAAAACCAGACCTTGGTAGGATTAGACCGGTTTCCTCACGATGTTTTCCTTCACCGCAAAGCTACTGTTCATAATCATAATCATTTATTTTGCTTAAACATACACAAAGGTGGAACATTTGTCATGTTGGTGGTAGTAAAATTACATGTATGTATGTTCCGCCACTATATGGAATGCAAAACTTACACCTGTTAAACATTAAAATCACATTTCGTAGGTAAATTATAACATCTAAGTATATAGGTAAATATATACCTCTATGTACCTCTTACTGTCCGCCCCTGCCTAATGTATCCCCGTGTGGTGTCGGGTTAAAATTTCACCACCCTTTCTTCCTATAGGTGTCGTAAAAGTCGACTAAGGGAACAGGGTTGAAGTGTGTTGTGGGCGATGGGCTAGCAACCTATAACTGCGATATCACATTTTGCCGATCTTTTAGTTAAACCCACATTTATGCTAGAAGTGGCACTGGAACATAACTTTCATGTGCTCTGCATACCCCTTTTGGGAATAAAGCCGTGAATCTATGTATCTTAGTATGCATGTTATATTATATTGCAATTTGCGAAATAAAGATATTTATTCTAATAGAAATTGTTATTTAAAATAAAATAATTATATTCTAAATAACAAAAGCTTCCGCAAAACGAGCACAACTGTACCGTTATCAATAATAGCAATGAAGATAATGTTAATTGCACCCCATTACCTTAGTGGGAGGTACAGTCGGCTCAAATTACGCGAGCATTGCTGGAATTACTCAATCAATACTGGTACAATGGATAGCTAGAATTAACCGATTACGGGCAAAAAGTTGCAATAGCGAGTAACTGAGTGTGTGTGGTGAGAGGGTTCTGTAGCTATGTTTTTAATACTACGAACGTAGCAAACAAGCGTACGTCCTGCCTGGCTCCTATTTCACCATTTTGACAAAAAATTGTAGAAGTATACATCTACTTACTACTACTTAAAAGAAAAAAAGGTAAAAAAATATGCCTAATGTCAAAAATCTTTAAATGTCTCAAAAAATTACGAAGCTACAACTGTTTTAATGTTGCTTGTTAGAGAGAGAAAACGGTCGCAGATTGTGACGTCACGATCCTTGAGCGTCGTAGTAAATGACAATCGTTTCATATGAAGGTGCGTTTTGCGGAAAAGGGACAGAACATACCCCCTCTTAAAACTTTGGACACATAACTCTGTAATTGTTTAACCTTTTGCGTTGCTTTTTTCTCCATTTGACTACATTCTTAATCCTTTTTCAAGAAAATACATCATTATTGATAATTTTATTAAGTGTCTACACCCCTATTACTGTCATAGATCCCTAAAACATTAGCATGCATCGTTAATTGTCGAAGAAATCAGAATAAGCCGTGGTAATTACTTTAACTGTACTCAATCACCATACAACACATGCTACATCCACCCATATGGTCATAAGAATAAGTACCAGTCTTGCATGTCACACATCTACATGGAAATCGTTACACTGAGTTACGGCGGTATAACCTTTATTACAGAAGGCATAGGGTATGTTTTAGTGTGGTATATGCGTTGGTTAGGGTTGGGTTACACAGTGAAATTATCAACAACTAGCTTCAGACCGCGCCTTTGTTGCCGTGAACGCGGTATATAGGTAAACTAGCCATTTAAGCGTGATTTAGTAAAGGCATGTCGACTGCGCCAGAAAACTAATAAAACATGTTAGCAAAACACGTTAAAAAACATGTTTAGGTACCACTGCCCGTCCATTGCGACTTTGGAGTGAAGAATAATAAATAATGAATAAAATAATAAATATTAGGGGACAATCTTACACAAATCGACCTAGTCCCATAGTAAGCTCAATAAGGCTAGTGTTATGGGTACTAGACGATGATATACTTAATAGATAGAAATACTTAAATACATAGAAAACATCCATGACTCAGAAACAAATATTCATGCTCATCACACAAATATTTGCCCTTACCGGGATTCGAACCCAGGACCTTCAGCTTCGTAGGCAGCGTCACTACCCACTAGACTAACCGGTCGTCAAAAGAATGTATTGTTTGTAATATACTGTGTGTTACCGGCATGCGGGCATTTATTAAAACTGATAATAATACGAGTATGTTCCATTAGCAAATCATAATTATGTAAATTAACTGCGCATTTAATATTCCAAAATACAAACCTTCAATGGACTAGGTGTATGACGCCGTACTAAACAAAGTATGAAGAGCTGTCACTTACACTTACTTGTCAATTTACTTTGTTATACATTGCTGGGAATTTAAATTTTGTTAGAAAATTTATGAAGTCGGAATTATAGTTAATTATCTGTATTAAGGTCATGATTAAGTTAAAGAACTCCGTTAATTTACCCTACTTAAAATAAAACCCGCTTGCCGGTAACACACTGTATATTATTTTATTGTAAATTACCGTTTGACATGTAAAAGTGCCCTTGTGACCTATTTGCAGAATAAAAAAAATATTTTGATTTTGATTTTTGAATATGTGCAATTAAATTTCATGTGGTCTTCTCATGCCTTCTTCTTTCATGTCTTCTTGGACACGTGCGTGTTACATTGTATAGGGTCTCCCGTGTATACACGGCCTTACAGCACACGAATGTCGGCAGTTCAAAGACGCCATTTTGCAATACGAAGATAATAATTGTATTACCGCGAGTGCCGGTCATTAATTACTCACTGACATCATGACTGACTACTGCTACTGTTTAAACTCTTATGTAATAGAACTAGCTCGCGCGGCGCCCGCGCTTTGCAAGATCCAGGCAGAGCCACGGAATAAACGTATATGTCTTATTGTCTATGATTTTTAAAGTGAAAACTTCTTTAGCGGCGCTGAGCACTTTTTGGGATGGGGAAAAATTGTTAAACTCGCGACAGATTATTGTGACGTCAGATGCGTAGGTCACGTGACCGTAGGATGGAGAGAGTCTCTCTCAGAGAGATTCGGGACGAGGCTTGGGGTTGATGCAAGACGTACGGGCCTTGGTGGCGGGGGCGGGCCGGGGGAGGGGGCGGGGGGAGCTGTGTAGCGCGGCCGCTCGCGTGCCGGGGCGGCCCGGCGCGGTGCCCTCCGTCAATTTTCACTTCTACCGGCACTCCCGGAGTGCAACCTGGCCTTTTTTTTTTGAATCGGAAGTCTTTTCGGAAATTACTCTCTAACATAAAAACTTGCAAGACTGTTCTTTTCTATATTATTAGGTAAACACTCCAAGCTATAGTCCAGAAAAACAACTATGGCCTAGAGTAGACTGACACACTGCCAAAACTAAGAATTCTTGCAATTTAATTTAGTTAATGTTAGCAATCATCTTGTATTTTACTACGTCAATGAGGGCATTTCCGTCATACTTTTTGATAAGTTCACTTTGGCTGGTCATAACTAAGAGGATATTTACATTTTAATAAATCTGATCACTGTAATAGATTGGGCATTTATTTAACTATACAAATGTACTCATATTAAATTGCTAGTACTGCTGGTTATTTAATAATAATTTTCTTTTTAAAACATGTCAGATGACGGATTTTCCCGACGGTTTGGGGCTATTCCGTCAACCAACGATTTTTCTTGTATCGTGACGTATTACAAACATATACGTCAAGTGAACAAATAACTGCTGAACTCTTAATCGAAACTAAACTTTAGCGAACTCAATTTAAGGTTTATTTTAGATTTTATTGCCAAATATATTTTTTTGGGGCAATTCCGGCCTATTTTTATAATCAGGAGTAGTGAACCTTTTAAAACAAATTCCCAAACCCTAGGGAAAATCCGTCAACTGACATCATGTTTTTAAAATAATAACTGACTTAATTTACTTACTATAATAGCTACTGTTTATATGTTCACCAGATGGCGCCACTGTTGAGTAAGATCCGAAGTACAGTGGCCAACGCATTGTTATTATGGGCGCGACAATATTTTTAATTTCAAATCATATTTAATAAGTAAATTGGTCATTTCATAGCGTAAGTATTGAACGACCAATTTAGCTAAGACCCTAAATGCTCAACAATCGAAGAGCGTGATTACCATCATACTGCTATTTTGCCTTTATCGATCAAAATTATATTTTCAACTGCAACCGTGCTTACAATTTTAATATCGAAATAGTATATGTAATGATATGGACTAATTAAAACACGCTAAGACGTACACACCAGATGGGTATACGTAGACAGGCATTAAAATGTAAACGTAGCTATCTTAAGTATTCCCTCCCAATACAAGTCACACTGTTTGCGAGACGCACGCGTGCTCACGTCACACAATCGATAAGTCCTGTCCCGCGGAAATGTATACCTTCAAATGCAGTAGGAAGCGCACGTCTAAATAATACATCTGGTGTGCAATGCCTTTACATACAACAATTTTAGTACCTACTGATTTTCAATCGGGACTAATCTCAGTCCGCCGAGTTGAAAAACAAATAAAAAAATCAAGCAAAATATAAAAATAAACTTGATCCTCTGCAAATTAAACTAAGAATCGTTGAAAATAAATTATAGTATAATAATCATAGTTATTATTCAAGTAAGTCAAATCAAAAAGGTTGGCAATATATGAAATGGGGAATTTCCGGCACATGACGGTTTTGCCCGTTTCACAATTGACGGATTTGTCTACTCGATCATTTCGTTAGTACCAATATTTAACCACCCATAGTTTCTCACCAACAGATTATAATTGAAAATTAATAAAACTACCATCAAACATGCATATCGAACTATACAATAAACACATTTACTAAGCCCTAAACGTACATTTTTTCATCGCACCGTCACGAAACACAGCAGCACACTACACTCGCATTCGAGTTCAGAGCGCAACTAAACTTTGAAAGCGGGGTTTTTCCGTTCACCGGCTAGACAGCGCCATCTGTTTTTGACTGCAGGTATAAAATTTTATCTCTGCTTTACCCATCGAGTCAGTAAGCGTGTACTGTTGTTTGAATAGCCACAAACGCCGTTTGACGGAAATGCCCCGCTGACGGATTTGGCCACCCTGACTTACCTACTTTAGAAAATAAATTGTTTAAAGAATTCCTTTAGTTATTTTTAGAGTTTCAACAATGTATTTATTTAAGAAATAATAAATAAGAAATGATTAGATGCAGAGGCTCTAGTATAAGTTTTATCGAAACAAAACTTTACGACCGCGTTCGCGTTTAGCTGTCAAATCCCATACAAATTGAGGGTAAAACGCAAACGCGATCGTAGTTTTGTTTCGGTAAAACTTATACTAGAGCCTGATAAATATCCGCAACGCAGCTTTCGTCAATTTAGCGTTTTGTAGTTACATTGCCTCTTATAGAGATCATCCACAATAATAGTCATACCCAATCGTGTAACGTCAATTTCATTTGGACTATAGTTAGGTGACTTTTTTACTACAGTTTAGTAGTTTTACGGTACAGAATAGTATAGAGTAATACAACATTGCGACCATATTAAAATAATACTGAATAAGCGATACAACCAAAGTACACAAAACCAAGAGTATGTTATAGTACCCCTGCGGCGCTACCACGAAAACCTAATCTCAAAGTTCGTGTACTTGCAACCCCTGTCACTCGAGTTTAGTAAGTGCGATAGAGATAGAGATACCCGAACTTTGACATTCAAAGTTTGAAGTTATAGCTCTGAGGGGTCACGTAACGTTTCGAACGTTCAACTCAACTGTAATTTTTCCATACTAAAAGTGACTTTTAGTTAGATCTACCTGAAGCGCGTACTATGCGTTACGTGATCGACCTGCTGAAAAGAAAACCCTGCGTATGTATTACTTGCAATTATAAATGTCTGACAATGCTAAGACTAGTAGCTCAGTGAACTGTAGAACCTATCTTTTTTACAAGCTTTTATTTAGTCTCACCTGTCCCGTTGTCTGTCTGTCTGTCTGTAATCAAATCTTGCAAGTTAAATTTGACCCACTTTCCGGTGACCGATTGAGCTGAAATTTTGGATATAAGTATAGTTAGGATGACAATTCTATATTATGGTGCAATCGTGCTGATTCGATGATGGAGACGGAAGGAGGCCATGGGAATTCAGTACTTAACCGACGTAACCCCGTTGAGTTTGGGCTCGTTAGAATCGTCTCAATAAGTAGTTGATGATGGTATACAGAAAAGTACAGTCGGCAATAAAAGCTTGTACCAAAAATGAAATTTTTGACAGAAGCTTGTTTATTATATATTTTTACTTTCAGAAACCGAGTCTTCAAAAAGTCTATATAATTATTGAAGCTGCTCACAAATTTTCACGATAACAGTCGAGAAGAGAACAGAATAATATTGGCCCAAGCTGAAAAGAAGAACATTCGCTTCGCACGCTCATACAAAAATCCTTCAGTCCAACTTCCAACAGCAGCCTCCGGAAAATTAAATGTACAACGCCCTCAGAGATTATGGTCATGTTTATACGCCTGTTAAACCAGTGTTAACACCCTAGTACTCCCACAAAACAGATTAACTCCGTTAACAGTATATGGCAGTTAGGCTGTTTAGAGGGGTTTGTTATAATAAATCGGTACACACCCTTATCTTCAGGCTGCATCCCGGGGGAAGGTTAGGGAGATTATTTGAGGGTATAATCGAGTAATAAATGTGCAGTTATGATAGGGTCATTGTTTTTGCCAGGTGCAGTTAGGTTACAGAATAAATAATACTACTTACTTCGTCATATGAAAAGTTCCTCTGTCTAAGAAAAGAAAATCGATGTTTGCGCACCCAATCCAACAAACATTTCTCGCCAACAAAGTTCAGACAGTTTGGCGGGTAATTTAATATTGCTGCCTGTATACTACTACTACTACGACCGGTTAGTCTAGTGGGTAGTGACGCTGCCTACGAAGCTGAAGGTCCTGGGTTCGAATCCCGGTAAGGGCAAATATTTGTGTGATGTGCATGAATATTTGTTTCTGAGCCATGGATGTTTTCTATGTATTTAAGTATTTCTATCTATTAAATATATCGTCGTCTAGTACCCATAACACAAGCCTTATTGAGCTTACTATGGGACTAGGTCGATTTGTGTAAGATTGTCCCCTAATATTTATTTATTACATTTATTTATTATATTATATTTATACTTTTTTTTGAAAAATAAAATAAAATATAATAATAAACGCCAAGCAGTGCTCGTCGACATCACCATCCCCCATGACGAGAACCTCTTGAAGGCCGAGAAGGACAAAGCCAGCAAGTACCTAACCTGGCTCACGAGGTAACCGTCATGTGGGATGTTGATTCGACGATCATCGTCCTGATAGTCGTTTCGGCGAACGGTTTAATAGCGAAGAGACTCGTCCATCACCTAGAGAGACTCTCGCTAGATGGCTGGATCAAGGGTCAGATACAGAAGGCTTTACGGAGCTTACGGAAAAGTCTAGGCTATGTTTCTACCCTCTAAAAACTCCACATCGGCCTCCATCTGCGTTATATCATTCGGGGTACTCTAGGACCCGAGGTTGAATGCACTAAAGACCTCCTCGCGCCCTATTGAAATATACGTCGATTCCATAAACTCTACCTACCTCTTAATAGTAGTCCTAGCTACCCGCGCGGGTCGCCCGCGTATTAAAGAGAACCCAGGCGTGGCAGAAAAATAAAATATAGCCTCCAGAAAGTCCTTTCTATACATAGGCGGAATACATTACCCCAACATACAAACTTACAAAGCTACAGTCTCAAAGACACCCTATTTTTAATTTTTGTATAGATACGATCTATAAAGGTTGTTATGACTATGGGCTCTTTAAATCCAATATTTCCATTTTCTCTAATAGGATATTCGTCATCATCATATCAGCCAAAAGACGTCCACTGCTGAAAAAAAGCCTCCCCGAAAGAGTGCCATAATGACCGGTCCTGAGCCACCCGCATCCGGCGGACTCCCGCAACCTAATAGAATATTACAAATGTAAATTTTCTAAACATTTATGGTACCTAGTCAATCTGTTAAACAACAGATCCCATAACATCCCCCTGAGGAACCCCAAGAGTAAACAACATCACACTTGGATTCAATAGACTTTGGACCCCATCTTTACCGAGTAGCCCCTCCCAAAGGGCTCAAGTTTAACCTGGCTGGTTTAATATAGGTCTTTTTAGATACACAGTCATCTCCCCTCGATTCTAAATATTTATCAGCTCGCACTTTCATGCCTAATGATCCTTAATTTGATTAGATTTTCCCCGTTTTGGGGTCTTGGCGCTTTTTTTTCATTTCTCATCTAGCGTATGGTGTTGTTATTTGTTCGGTGAGGTTTATTGGACGATTGCATTACTGAATTGGGTGTTTTGAATAATAATGTACCCATATTTATGCCCTTCGGCTTCATCGTCATCAGCCTAATCTTTTGCCTGATCTATTGATTTACTAACTACTATTTAAATTTGGTGGCACTCTTTGGGGGAGGTCTATGCCCAGCAGTGGACGTCTTTTGCCTGATATGATGATGATAATGATGAAACCATTGCCCCATATAAAAGTAACAATAGTTTGACTGTTGAAACAGATGGAATACTCCCCATGCTGGCAAGATCTCATCCAACTTCCCAGTTTTATCAAACACTGACGAAAAATTAAAGTCAACAAAAACTGAAAGAACGGCCCAGTATGTTATTGAGACAAATTGAATGCATTCCAGCTCGTTGATTGCGTCTCGTCTTGGACGTATATTGTAGATATAAATGTAATTTTTTGTACGGGAAAATTACAGTTGATCACTCCTAACGTCCTTGCGGTAACATTTTCTTATTACTGCAGTGTTTTGTCAAAAAATTCAAGAGGTAAATGTATTCGATCCTGTGACTATCAGACCGTGAAGTAAACGAGTAGGTTCTCTGCTTCCTGAGGCGTAACATGTTTTTCAACTACTTGCGTTCAACGAACAACTTAATCAAGTTAAGCGTAAAAAAACTCTTTATATTTTTCCTGCATACCAGATCAGATAAATGCGTAATTTCTCTACAAAACGTGCCCGTTTTCGATGATTTTGATGCGATTGGGTGAATAAACTTTTTTCTGTCACTAGTTGCCATGGTTACGTCTCTGGGTCACTATAAAAACTGCGATGTTATTGTTAAATTCGCCTAATGTGGGGTTTTCTTGTCACATTCAACCCCTTTATGTATGGCCATCTTCTAAGAAACTCTGTCATATTTTCTCCTAACGGAACAGAAAAACAACTATATTATAGCTTAATAACTATAGTTGATTGACCCAATTAATACTGTAATTACTGAGAAATGTGCGACGATCTAAAAGTGTAGATCAATGTCGAAAGCGATTATATAAGGTTTTGTACGCGCGTTCGCCACGTAACCTACCACACGTGCCAAGCCTAGACCATGTTTAAGACTGAATAAGGCCTGGCGCGGCCTGCGGTGGCGGTCAATAGTAAATTTGACGGCAATTTCAAATTTACTATTGACCGCCACCGCAGGCCGCGGTAGTCTGTGAAAGGCCTTATGGGTGGACACCGCGTACGGTGGCGCGACGCACGTGCTGTCAGGTGACTATGGAAACACCTGGCGGCCGTCCATAAACACCCCTTAGCAACGCCGTCTGTGTTTGGGTGGCCTGCGCCTCCGCACGCGTCGTCTATCCAGAATGAACGCACACGGCAAATATCAAACCGCTCCCAATTCAATGCGTTAATCCGAATACACCCTCTTCCTACTCTCTCCCTACTTATATGTAAGAAGGGTATAATTGTCGACTCACCCGAACTGGGCCGATCGCTGTACCGCGTACAATAAACCCAGGCTGGCCACACCATGGGATCGCCTGACGTCGTACCTGCAACAGAAAAGCATTGCAACACTTGCTCTGCCATTGCCAAGGGTACAAGGCGGACAGAAGACACCATACTAGTAAAACAATAAAAAGATAAGGTGAAGGAGTTGAAGAACTAAGACTTGCCAAATTATCGTCATCATATCAGCCGAAAGATGTCCACTGCTGGACATAGGTCTCCCCCAAAGAGTGCCACAATGACCGGTCCTGCGCCACCCGCATCCAGCGGACTTGGCAAATGTATAGCCTGAATTCAAACACCAAATTCAACCGCTCGTCTGTGATAGGGTAGGGTTCTGGGGAAGGCAGGTGTGGATTTTGTATGGAGTAGCCGCTTCTCCCGTCTGCAGCAGATTTCAGTGATCAAATTCGAATTTAGCCTGTATATTGCGAGCCTTATGGTCGTTGTCGTGGACAAGTCATTTGGCCCAAGAAAGCGCAAAGACAATGACAGTGGGATAAAAATAAATCATTTATAATCGGACAAAGAATCGAATAGTCTTTTTCAAGTCAATCTAACGACAAATACTATGATTAGCAAGATTTCTCCGGAACATTAATATCAAGTATTAAAGCCCATCATACCCGTAAACTATTAATAACATACTTAATATATTTTACTATGTGGTATCAGATTAAAATGCTGCCTATTTATAATATAAGGCTGTCTATGCTTCACCCACAATAATAACCCCAAAGCTAGAAAAACATAAGACATACCCGTAGTAGATCCAGAATTACTAGCACTGTCATCCCCTTTGGACAAGTCAATCGCCCCTCCTTTCTCCCCCGGTTTTACATCCGGCACCCTCGCCTCTTCCACCTTCGCCTCCTTAACCTCTTTCACTTCCACAGGCCTCTTAACCTTCCTCTTATTCAAAGGATCCGTTATCCGCCTCCCGAAATCCGCTTTCAATATATTATCTATACTAAACTTTAAACTTTGACTCATAAAATCTCTAGACTCGTCAGGGGACTTAGGAGTCATGTAGTTAAGTCTTCTATTTTCATCTGTCCTAGCGCTTCTTAGGTCTTGGGTTTTTCTGCCGAAATTAAGGTTGAAGACCTGTGGGTTCATTAGATTGCTTGGAGCAGGTCTGCTGATTAGGGGTGCTTTTAAATCCATCATTGGGTTCTGGAATAGCAGTGGCTGATTTAAAAACATCAGTGGATTTGGTGTGATTGGATTCGGTCGTAGAATTAGAGGCTGATTAATTGTTAGGTTCTGACTTAGCTGTGATATGGCGTTTAGATGTGTTTGTATGTGTTTGAACGATGTTAGACCCTGGTCTTTGTCATTGATTTCATAGTTGGATACAGGGGCTTCGTTTCCGACTGATAATACAGTGTCATCACTGCAGCAAGAATTATCATCGTCAACGCTTATTTCTGCTCTCGATTCATTAGTTTGATTGTCATCGTAATCGATTCTAGGACTGACGCTCTCAGAATTCCTAGAATCATTGTTGTCATGATTATCCTCGTAATTAGGAGTATTCTGGAGCAGTTTCTCTGTAGAGAATACATTCTCGGGGCTAGTTCTCTCCTTCTTCAGGACGTTGTGGATGGAGAACGCGTGGACGGGGCGTTCTTCCTTGTCTTCCTCGTTGTAGTCGGGGGTAGCAGTGTCGCGGGTGTTTGGAGAATATGCTTCCTCGTCGCTCTCTTGTATTTTGACTCGGGAGTCCTGCATGTGTGGCGTGGATACCGCCGCCATGTTGTCGTGGTGCCGTTACGCCATCTGTTGACAGAAATCAGATTTTAAATGTGGGAATATTTCAAATGTCAATACTATTGTTAGGTCAACGAAATCAGTTTGTTGTTAAAAATGACCGGGATTGAAATCTAAGCGAATGCCTAAGTGTTAGATCTTCTATTATGCCTATTTTCCTTTTATGAATTCGAATACACACCTATGATATTTTTGTTTTTTTCTATTTAGAGTCTGTGGTAAAGTAGAATTAGAATTAAACCCTAATGGTTTAGGTTTTGTTTTAACCATACTGAAAGTTAATGGTTTCGAACGAACGTTAGGACAAATCAACTGTTATTTTTCCATACTAAAGGTGACATTTAGATCTACCTGACGCGCGTACAATGCGTTACGTGATCGACCTGCAGGGATACTTTGAAAACAGTACAAAGATATATTTGGAAGATCAATTGTCAATGGACGGATAGGTAAGGAAAGGATCGATTTTACCTCTTTTTGATACAGATCAAAACTTAAAGGTAATGTCACGTAAGTTCAAAGCCATTTCTTCGCAGTTACTATAAATTCTTAACCCATAACTTAACTATGCTAAAAAAAGGTCTAATGATCGCATAGAAATTAGCACAAAACAACAAGCGCTAAGAAATTGCGGTGTTGTGATCACAACAAAACGATTCAATACGAGGCTTAACACTTTAACTAAACATAGCAAAAAGCACCTTAAACCTGAAGAACAGGATTTAAAATCAAACACCACCTAAAATTAAACGACTCAACCCGATCGCAATGCTAACAAACTTAAAATAGCAGTCGAAAAATACGATTAAACGCTGTAACGCGTTGAGTTAAGGTTTAATTTAGTTTGAGGCCACCGGAAACGTGAGTTTGTAGAAAGATTTACGCCAGTTTCCAGATACGGTTCAGCTTTGTAAAATGAGTCTTAAGACGTTGTGTTACAGTTTGTTGTTCTTTGTTTGAGAGTAAGAGTAAAGTTAACATTTACACAAATATGATGATGCTGTTGATTGAAAAATGTTGAACCTTATAGCCAAGGTGTAAGGTTGTGTTTTGGAAAGCGTGGCGGTAAAATGAAGTTTGTAGAAAGATTAAGCGAAATGTAAGGTCTTGCGCAGCTTCGTGTGTGGTCCCGGTTGCTCTGGCACGTTGCTCTACTTTGATTTTATTTGCTTTGAACGTAAATAAAAATAATTGATTATGCTAACGTTGAATAAGTAAATAAACTTTAGGAATAAAAAGTCTATATAATTACTATAAATGAGCATACTGTAGTTTCTTTACAGCAACACGTAATATAACATATAGGCAAATACGCCAAGTACCTTACTAACCTTAGGCTATTTTTACAGTTTATGCTTGGTTTTTTACAGCTGTCAAATATGTTTATACGGTTTCATTAACCTACTTTTTATGCAACTCGTCACAGTTCTTTGCTTGGAGATTTATCAATAGCATAAACGGTAAAATAAACATGTGTAATAGTGCAATTAAAGTATACGGATACACGCAATTGTGTAATCAATATTTAATTGCTTGTTTAACCGCATAGTAGCTGTTTTTACTGATACGATAATGGCCGATTTACGTTTCTGCTGCGGTCGTAAAAAGTGTGTCGGTAGTTTGAAAAATAATACTTTTATTGGTTAAACATAACGGTGATTTACCGGGTTATGAGATTCGGGAAACATGTCTTTTTAATCTTTCTGGTACGAGTATGTCAGTAAAAATAAAGAAAAATATATAAATAAACTAATTCTATTTATTATTCTTATATACTTATTTACTACTAAGTTAAAGATTTTTGATTAGACAAAAACATATATTGAATGGCAGTGCTCTGCAATTTTATAGGTGTTTGTAAAAAAAAACTTATTGCCGACAGTTATTGACTACACATTGAAAGGGTTCCGATGAGCCCGAGAGCCCAATATCAATGTCAACTTTCAGACCGTACTGATACCGACAGTTAGCTCAAAAATAGTTTCCAAACTTTGAAGGACAACATACATATGAACATTATGAACAGGAGTGTAGCACAAATTGTTTCCAAGTCGAATCGCGCGCGATCAGCGACTCCTGTTTTACTCGCAATATGTAAAGAAAGAGCTATATAAGGGTTGTTTCGAGCTATGTACATGTTTCGTCGCATCACATCGTCAATTGTGCTAGCCCCCATTCAATTATATAAAAGCATGTAAATATAGTAGAGCATACTGGCATCGCGCCTCGCATCGCCCGAGGTTGCGGTTTCGTCCAGTCAACTATCGCGGTTAGTAATGTTTTAACCGAGAGCACCCGCGCTCTTTTGATTATTTTATGACTCATATAAATAATAAGTAATTCATATACCTTAGCCACAGTAAAATAAACTTGATTGTACTCCTTTCTCCTTACAGACAAGCTTTTCTTGACAAGTATAATATAGTTTACTAACTTCTGACCGCGACTTCGTCCACATTCTGGGCTACGTAGCGGTCTTTCCCAGGAATATTCCTGAGCTGTATAGGGAATATTTTCATCTCGAGAATATTTCCCTGTACCATATATTCCCCTCCCCAATTCCCGATACAGCCCCGTATCATGGTCGGCCTTATCACGCGATAAGTGACAAGACAAGAGCGTCATCCCGTTCTATCGAATGGTGTCAGCCAGTGACGGACGCTCTATCCTGGCCTGGTCTGGACTGGAGGCCTGGTCGGGTTATTGAGTAATTTTTTGATCGAGTGTCCTAACAACTCAGCTATTTCCCAAACAAAATATGACATTTAGATCTACCTTACGCAATCGACCAGCTGCACTTGTCTGTAGCTGCCACAACAAATCCTCATATTAACAAAGGGTCGGCAACGCGCATGTGATTCTGGAGCCGTAAGCATCCATAGACTACTGTCTCTGCCTACCCAGCTCTTAAACCTGTATACCACTGACAAAGTCAAAAAAAGCGTCCATAGGCTACAGTATCAAACGTATGCTTGTTTGCCAACCTCGTTAAAAAAAGAATTCCGTTTGCCTTTCAAGTTTCCTAAAACAGGTGAGACAGACGGCCCTAAAAACTAGTTGATCGTTTTTTTGAAGCCCAAGCTTATTTTAAACCCATAAACAGTACAAAGGGTACTTAAATATAATGTGGTCTTAATTGTCCCGGTTGGAACTAATGAGTCAATTATACGTAACGTCATCCATGCTTATGTGACATTAAACCTTTGAATGCTAAAGGTTGTATGTATGTCTGTAAACACGTAATATAGAAAAAGTAATTCTGGGGTTCACCTCATACTTCTGCAGTAAGTATAATAGAGGTAGACTCAAAATGTATTACTAAGTACTCCAAAAGAAAGAAGGCAAAAAATATGCCTAGTGACGAAAATCCCATTTAAATATCTCAAAAAATTACGAAGCTAAAACCGTTTTAATAATGCTTGTTAAAGAGAAAACGCTCGAAGCCCGTGACGTCACAACACTCGAAGGTCATAGTGAATGCGTTTTGCGAAAAAGGGACAGAATATACCCCCTCTTAAATCTTTGGACACTTATAAGTTTGTGATTATTTAATCTCCGGCTTTTATTAACTTTATTTACTTTTTTCTCCCTTTTGACATTATTTTTAATCCTTTTTCGAGAAAATTCAATTGGTTATTTTATTTGGTGTACCTTTATTATATTTTCGAATTTCATACTTACGAAAACCAAGTTCCTCCTGAAGGATTTTATGTTTTTTAATATACTACCAACCCAAAATGCATAATCGACTTTTAAACGTTTTTAGTCTGATGGTAAATAGAGTTCGGAATAATGATGCTTTCGGAGAAATGTTTCTTCGGATAATTTTGTGTAGCTCCCAGCACGTCTAGCACACGACGGCCGCGACATACTCTCGATTTTTATCTTCTAAGTGTTCTAATAAGAGAGAGACGGATAGTGCGAGAAAAATCGAGAGAGCTCGCGCGCCGTCGGCGTCGCGTGCTAGCCGTGCTGATGATTCTTTACAGCTCTTAGCACCGAATAAACGGTTACTTGTTTAACATATTTATTTTGTAGTTTTTATGTCATTGTTTTTTTTCCTTTTCTGTGTACCAGGTATGCTGAACAGGCCTAAACGAGGCCATAACTTTCTATCGCACGCTGCACTTGCGTGCTGTAGCAGCCCTAACATACCCCCTGGAGCCGGTAGGCCGGCTTGTACTACTAGCGGCGCGACTAAATCACGGAGTGAGCCTCCTCTGCACTAAGTTGAGCTACTGAATCTATAAATAAATAACTGTAACTTGGAAAAGTTGAGAAACCCCCGACATTCCCATGACACAAAAAAACTAAACGAAAATCGGTTCATCCGTTTAGGAGCTACGATACCCCAGACAGACACGTTAAACTTATAACACCCCTCTCTTTGCGTCGGGGGTTAAAAGTGTTTTAAACTTATATTCTGCTACTACATCTAAACCCCCAGTGGTATTTTTGCGGGCCGCTCGAAAAAGCTATGATGATGGTGAAGCTAAACTGAATCGAGGTAGGTTTTTCGTGAGGTAGGCACAGCGAAATGTCATCCCGCTCGAATTTGGAGCAGCCCAACTGGGGAAGCACCTCCCCCTTGCAGAAGACCACAGCCATAATAACACTACTACTTTCTCTGTAGTAGTGTTGTGTTCCTGGAGGTGAGCAAGGTCGCCAGAGCTCCCGAGGATGCGTTGTGTTGAGAGCGAGGGAATTTGTTCCTTCAGCAGTCAACACGGCGAATCCTCAACCAAATCAAGGGTCGGCAACGCCCATGTTACTCCTTTGGAGTTGCATGCGTCTATAGGCTGCGGTGTCCGCTTACGATCAGGCAGGCCGTACGCTAGTTTGCCACCGTCGTTGTATAAAAAAAAAACGAATATTCGGTAGTCTTATGTACCTTCCCACCGAATGGGCCGTCGTCGTCGTGCCGCATCGCATCGGATGCGCGAGCACCCGGCGGCAGCCGACCGCGTTAATGGTGCGTTTTAATAGAGTGCAGTAGGCAAAAGCCGCGGCAGACGCGTCGGCAGCCGATCGCAGCCGTCCACGTCCGCGAGGAGCCGACCAGCCGCAAATCCATTCAAATATGAAATGTAACGTATGTATTAAAGTGGGAACTTCCTTTGGCGATTAGTAAAATGCGCTCAAGCTTCGGCCGTTCGGTGAGAATCGGACATTACGAGTAAGCGCATCTCCAATAGTGACATATGTCTTTTCGAAAGTCGTATGATACTGCATGACTTCGAGGAAATAAGTGATAACTATGTATGGTATTTATAGACGTATAATTCCTTTTCCGTATCAAGTGTATGGGAGCGTTCACGCAGCTGTAATTTTATTGTTAAGGAGGTTTTCACTTGCTTGTATTATGATCATACCCCGGGGTTTTGGGTGCGGGAATGAATGACATAAGCCAAATAATAGGTATGAATTAAATAACAGAATGTATACTTAGCTACTGAATAATTAATTGAATAAAAAAATACAAAAAAAAACATACGTTCAATTATTGATTTATTTGAAAATATTTCATTTAACTACGCTTACGAAGCCGCGGATAACATCTAGTATGATATCAAATAAATGCTCAGTAATTTATTATCAACCTATTAGTTTGCTGAAAGGATATTTACAGCTAGACACCGAAGCTTAACTGTTCCAAATGTAGAAAAAATATTAATTGTTTATTTTGAAAATCGTGTTAAATACTAATTGACGGCAGGTAATTAATTAACATTATTTTTATTATTATCTCGAAGGGCTTGGTAGAAATGCTAAAGTCCCTGCTACTTAAGTTAAAATTAAATTGTAGTTTGTTTACAATTCGCAGGAAGGTATTTATTCATTAGGCACAATATGATTATTTGTCAATATAACCTATCTGTTTATCTCTACTCTTTCTCAAGTTATTCCCGCACCCAAAACCCCGGGGTATGATTATGATAATTATTGAACGAATAATTAATAATTAGCATGGGCTATATTAAAGCCTACTAAAGCTAGTGTCACTAATGGCGGCTTATTTGAACAATACTAGCTTATACCCACGACTTCTTCCAATGGTTATATTTATATTATTTAGTTTCATCGTTATCATTGAGAATGATTTAAGCAGCGGCTATGTCACTTACCACTGAATAATTTTAATAGTACCTAACAAGTACCTAATGGTACAGAAGGCCTACTGCCTAAGTGATGACGTTAGCTGTCATTCTTTGGCAATACACAATCATAGAGAAGGGTTATCGACTTACCACATAACTACTAAACACAATTGATTTAGTTTCTATATTTGATAAGGAAATTATTATCCATTTTAGAAATATTAATATGATATGATAGTAAAAAAATAAGAAAGCTGGAAAGTCAGGATGAAGTTAAAATTTACATGAATACAGATTGAGTTTTTACAAAGTTCATATTTTGCAATGGGATTACTTCTTTCTTCATGTTAGCAAAATGTTGAAAATTTTAAATTTGTTTAATGATGTGCAATCAATGAAATTATGTTGTTACTACGTCCAACGGAACGCATATAAGTCGCGAAGCCACTTCTATCATGGGACGGCCGCGACATACTCTCGATTTTTCTCGCACTATACCTCTTATTCTAAGTGTTCTAATAAGAGAGAGACGGATAGTGCGAGAAAAATCGAGAGTATGTCGCGGCCGTCCCATGATAGACGTGCAGCACGTCTATCATGAGACGGCCGCGACATAGTCTCGATTTTTCTCGCACTATACCTCTTGTTCTAAGTGTTCTAATAAGAGAGAGAGAGACGGATAGAGCGAGAAAAATCGAGAGCTCGCGCACCGTCTCGTGATAGCCGTGTTGGTCACTCTCATGGCCACGAATGAGTACCTATAGCACTCTAGCTTAGGTATCTGTATTAGCATATATGCAACTAAAAACCTACACTTACAGCTTGCGGAATCCTTTATATATCTGACATATGGGCTGCCGCCTCGTGCGTACCAGCTCCATATGAGGTGTGGGGACATTGTGTGCGACGCTGTACAACCCTAGCTAGACCTCCACAGTAAGTTACCATAGAGAAGTGTCGTTTCGCGCCAAAATGAGTGTGGGATAGGCCTGCACTTACGTACATGACATGACATGTAAGGCCGATCATCATCATCATTCTCCTAGCGTTGTTCCCGGTTATGCCCCTAAAGGAGCTCGGGGTCCGCTTTGACACCTAAAAAAAGGCCGATACGGGAGCGGAAACTATAAGTACCTATTAAAACCTACCTATTAAGTAAATATGTTGCACGGTGATGCGGGGCGGACAGCAGCACACTGGTGTCTCAATTCTCGCCATAGCGGTATAGTACAGTACCCGGAAATAGTAGGAATAATAACAGGACACAACACCCTGAACAGACACCACTACAACATAGGGTATCACAGACAGCCCCATGTGCAGAGCGTGCATGGCGGCGGACGAAACGACCAAACATATTCTACTTGACTGCAAGCAGGTAGAAGTATACAGGATTAAGTACCTAGGGTCTCGACAGACACACTACGGGACGCAGTCAGAAACACAAAGGCACTCACCAACTTTCTAGAGGAGCTGGGGTGGTTAGAGTAGCGCTACCCCACCATTTCACGCAAAATAGGCACAATGGATGTCGACTTGCGGGAAAGAGCCCAGTAATAACTAACTAACTAACTACCCGGAAATCAAGTACAAAGATATAAATTGCACAATTTATAACGGTTCGTGAGATTGGAACACTTTAGGAGATTGAGGGCGGGTTGCACCAACTTACGATTACAGATCGATCAACGTTAAATATGGCGCCGGCAGTCATGTGGCTGGCTTTCATTCCATAGAAACTTGTCTAACTTTCCATACATTCAGATTTTAACGAACACCGCTTACGAATACAGACGGTTTGGTGCCCGCCCTTAACAGTGATATAAACTTATCATAACATAGCTGTCACATCGACTGGTAAATTAATCAGTGTAATGTAACCAATCCGCAGTGTCTCAAGGCGAGCGTCTTTGACCAGTGTGTGTTGCCAGTGATGACATATGGCACTGGAACGTGGTCGCTTACTATGGGCCTCATAAGAAGGCTCAAAGTCACTCAAAGGGCTATGTTGGGAGTTTCTCTGCGTGATCGCATCAGAGATGAGCCACAGCAGAACCAAGGTAACTGATATAGCCCTCCGAATCACTAAACTTAAGTGGCAGTGGGCGGGGTGTTCCGCATTATAAGCCCATTAATACGGACAAAGTATATGATGTCACTAAGAAATCATTCTAACTGAATAATCTCAAAGAAACATCCACACTCTTGGGTTCAATAGAGTGTCTTTGAAGTTTGATTAGATATCTTGTTAATAAGAATAGTTCTGCTTCGCTAGGCTTACTTGCTGATTATAGAGTTATCAACTCAAGTGACCCAGAGCTGATAATTTAAGTATCTAAGACTGTGTGTGAGTATGATGTCAACTATCTTACCTTAATAATAGTGAGTCTCTCTGCCTGGCTGTCCATGCACCTTGTCGCCTCGGTGGAGTCGAATGCTCCTCCTAAGGGTTTTAATGTATTTATGAATCAACTGCTTTGACTCTCTAAGTATCCAACCATACTCTTTACACATAAGTAACACATCAACATATTTAGAACCTTTTGGTATGCTATTTAATGTCATCAACCTTTGTCCCCTAAGGACACTTTCATTTGTCGTACTCCACGAGTACGACCTTTCTCTTATCTGACGTACTCCGCGAGTACTTCCTTTATATACCTCGTTCCACAGAACCAGGTCTGTCCCAGCTGGGCCCTTTTGTTCCAAGACCCGAGGGCCGGATCTAAACCCGCGAACCCTGTCTCAGAGAACGAGGACTGTCCCTGCTGGGCCCTTTTATACACCTTGCTAATAGAATTGGCCAAGACTACACGCACCGGTTGTTCATTTAATATAAATGGATGTTTGGCTCGCAAGCCTTGAGACCAGTAAATAGCATAGCATTATAATTCGCGTATAAGCGTATCAGATCAGCGAGATGGAAACAGATTGCCCTGATCAGCTCATGGAGTTTCGCCGAGCAATCCATCTTCCAATCTCTCTCTTTTAAACATAAAGAAATTGTTGATATTATTATTGATACTTATTCTAGATACTTAGCTTTTGACTGGTGGCAGGACAAGCCGAAAGATATTCACAATAAAATTAACACAATAAATGCATCTACAAATGCAGCTTCAGGTTCCCGTAAGCAGATTTGAAGACAAAAGAACGTTAGAAGAAAAATGCAAGCTCACCATAGATAAAATTGTGTTTCTCTACATCCGGTATAATGTTGCCGTGTAATTGTTATAGGGCTAGTTCTCGCGACCCTATTCGCGACACACCCGCCTCGCGGATGTTAGTTGATATTGGTCATCAAATCGCGAGTCCATTCATGGATTTTTTCCAGAGCTCGGACTGCAGCGGCTCGATGTTGTTTTTCGTTAATGGATGGACTGCGCAATTCTTCATTGCTTGGTACATCATTTTCGGAATCATACAGATCGTTTATTATGCTTGTATTGTCTAGCTTCTCTCTCGTGTCTTGCGTTAAGTCGTATTTTTCATTCACATTATTATCGTCTTCATTTATTTGACTATGATTTGGCTCTAACGAATTGTTTGTTCCTAAATCCATAACTTCTATGGATGGTGTTTGATCCAAACTACTATCCTTTAAGTACGTGTCCTCGACTTCATTTCGACAGAACGTCTCTTCATTTAAATTTTTGGTTTCCACCTCCAACGGGTAGAGGTGTGAAATGGAACGTGTAAATATATTGTCACCAACCTTTACTTTGGCTACTCTACATAAGTTGTCACGTCCCATTATTAGTTCTACTATTTTTCCTACCTTCCAACCCTCACGGTTCTTTGTCTCTCCTTTTATTTGTACTACATCACCGATTTCAGGAACTTCATGAATTCTCACCCTAGCTTGCTTAGGTGAGTTTCTATACCTTTCTCTTAGACTGAGCAGGTACTGGTTAATGAACATCTCTTTATATTCATTCATAATACGGTTTCCTTTCTTCCATCCTTTAACAAGTTGCTCCTTAATCGTTGAACCAGAAATTGGTAGGTAGTCCATGAGTACTTGGACGTTCAAGCATCTTCCTGGTGTCAAAAAATCGGCTGGTTTCAGTACGTGGTCTATCTCCACTCCCACATATGTGAGTGGACGAGTGTTAACTACAGCCTCGACTTCCTTGATGATGGTTGAAAGCTGATTCTCACCTAACATGTGTTTTTGAAGTGTTCTTTTTAAACAGTGTTTCACGACGGCAACAAGTCGTTCATACACACCCCCATGCCAGGGTGCTAATTGAGGTATAAACTTCCACTTTATCTTCTCTGTCAACGCTCCTTCTTCTGATGTCACTTCAGCCAGTAGTCTAAACTGAGGTGCATTGTCAGTGAGTACAAGTGATGGAGTTCCTCTAGTGGCAATGAAGCGTCTAAACGCCATGAGGCATTCGTCCGTGGTCAGATCTTTGACTACCTCCAGATGTATAGCTCGTACTACAAGGCATGTGAAAAGACAAATCCATCTCTTTTTCAACCCGTTTTCAGTTCTTATTGTCATTGGACCGAAGTAATCTGCCCCTACGTACGTAAAAGCTGCAGTATACCTTACTCTCTCTACCGGGAGAGCAGGAGTCTTGGGTAGTTCGTATGGACCTCCTCCATGTTTCACACATCTTGCACATTTGCTCAGGATTCTCTGTATTTGTGCTCTTCCTTGAGGAATCCAAAACTTCTGTCGCACGAGACTTAAAGTGTGAGGTACTCCTACGTGAAGATTTTTCTCATGTATTTCTTTGACGATCTTCTCAGTCAGTTCACTGTTCCTGGGTAAGAGTATAGGATATATGGCGTCGTACGGTAGATCTGAATTTTTAAGTCTTCCTTCACATCTTAACATTCCATTTGTATCAAGAAATAAGCTTAAGTTCTTAGATAAATGCGTTATCTTTCCTTTGTATTCCTCTGGAAATGATATTTTCTGTAGTTCTTTTATTTCCAGTGATTGTGAATCTGGTGGTGTTACTGTTGATAATTCTGTGTTTGACACACCCTCCCCCGTCAGAAGAGAAACAACTCTTGATGGACCCTTAGGCCAATGTTTCGGATCTTGCCTTAAGAAATCGGGTCCAGTCAACCACCTATTTCTCTCCTCGTCTGAGGTAGTCGGACGTGTGGCTACATCTGCAGGATTAAGACCAGACGGCACGTGTCTCACAACCAGATTCTTGTTCCGTTTTATCTCTTCCAGTCTTTTGGATACAAATGGTTCAAGCAATTTCTCAGAATGATACCAATCAATTACTATTTGACTGTCCGTCCACAGTATCATTGATGTTACATCCAGTTGTAAATATTTGAGTACGTATTTAATAAGACGACTTCCAATCAGCACTCCTAATAACTCCAAACGCGGTATCTTTAGGTTCTCTTGATCCTTAATAGGAACCAAACGCGATTTACCCATTAAGAAGTTGACTGAGTCTCTCTGTACCAGGTAAACCACAGCTGAGTAAGAAACTGTCGACGAATCGGTGAAACAATGTATTTGTATTTCCTTTTCATTGGGTACAGTAATGTTTCTTGGCAAACATATGGTCTCTACTAGTCTTAGTTCTTTTAGGATAGTCTGCCACCTTTGAAGTAAATGTTCAGGTAACACAGTGTCCCATTTGAGTTGTTCTTTCCATAGCTGTTGTAGTAACAATTTTGCTGGTAGTACGATAGGTGCGCTAAATCCACAAGGATCGTATATCGCTGCTATGGTTCTTAGAACTCCTCTCTTAGTATTAGCATTGTTCTCGTTAATTTTACTTCTAAGCTGTAAGACATCAGTTTGTACATTCCAATTTAGCCCAAGTGTTTTCACAATTGGTTCTTTAACCCTGTCAGGTACTTGTTCTATAAACTCTTTAGAGTTAGAGCTCCATTCTCTTAGGTTCATTGAAATTTCAGCGAAAACATTTTTTCCTTCTCTATATAGATTTAAGGCTTCTTGAGCAGATTCTACTCCTGTGAGAACGTTATCTACGTATATGTCATTAGCTAGTTGTTTAGCATAGATTCCATTTGACTTTTGCAGGTGGTGTCTAACCGTAGCATTCAAAAGAAACGGACTGCATATTATACCGAACGGAACACGTGTAAATCTATATTGCAACAGATTATCATCGGTTATAGGTTTACTTGTATCTTTTAACCAAATAAATCTTGTAACGTCTCTGTCGTTTTCATTCAGAGCAATCTGTAAAAATGCCTTTTCCACGTCCGCTGTTATTCCTATGGCATGACATCTGAATTTTATGAGTAATCCTGTCAAATCTTCCAACATCATTGGACCACAGTATAAACATTCATTTAAGCTTTTGGTATCTTTTGTACATGCTGATGCATCATAAACAATTCTGAGAGATTTGCCTGGTGTTATGACTGGATGATGAGCAAGGAAATGTATAGGATGATCCTTCTTGATACCTTCAGGTACCACTTCAATGACCCCCTTTTGAAGTTGATCCTTCAGTGTCTGGTCATAGGTTGACAAAGTTTCCAAATTTAATCTCTTCATCAGTCCAACTAAACGTCCGTACGCTAAACCATAGTTGGTAGGTAAATCGGGTGGATACTCCCTCCAAGGCCAACTAACATGATATCGCCCTTCCTTGAATGAGGTGTTTTCATTAAAGTGGGTAACGGCTTCTTCTTCTCTTTTGGTATTCGGAGAGTCCGTAATTCCAATGGATTCTAGATCCCATAGGATTTTCATAGAAGATTTATCTAACGGCAAGTCAGGTTCATTCAATTTGGTCTCATATGACGCTTGAAAGTAAGTGAGTGCTGACAATTTCTCTATATAGTCATTCTTAGTCCTGCCAGAAAGAATCCATCCTAAGTCGGAATTTACCAGATATAAATTCTCTCTTATCTCCACCTTTTCTTCTACCATAATTGAATGGTAGTAATCGTTGCCAATCAGAATATCTACTCGGTCCGAAAGAGATCCATCATCAGCCAATAAATAGTCTTGCCGAGATTCCCACTCATCAAGTTCCCTATTGTGAGACGGAATTCCGTTTGTTATGGTAGGTACAACGTTTGCATATATGACCTTTTGCTTATTGAGCCTCGACCGAATGTGGAGCTTCACTATCGAACTATCTATCTCTTGAGGCTTTTCAGATCCAAACGTGAATACCGTGAGATGACTGTTTTCTTCTGTCTCCAATTCAAGGTGTTTGGCAACCTCTTGTGTAACATAGCTTCTCATGCTACCGGAATCTAACAGTACACGACATTTCATTGTAGTGTTATTAAATCCTCTGACATTGACAACAGCCGTTTGTAGTATCGTAGATTCTTTCCCGTGAGCGTGTAAGGTGCTGGTAGACTCCTTCTTGGGAGCGTGTGGAGTATAGGGCACCCTTTTAGGACAAAGTGCACTGTCATGCAAACCCCTTGCACCACAATGGTAACATGCTTTTCCTTTATACTTACAGACATTCACTGTGTGACCTATCTGAAGGCAATTAAAACAACGGTTCCACAATTTTGCCTTCCTTTGCGCCACAGTTTTGCTATCTGTGCACTTGTCGTTGAAATGATTGCCTTGGCAAAATATACAGCAGATTCTTCTTCTTTTCTGGCTGGGTCCTAGTCCGTTCTGTTCTTCCCTGAAGTTATGAAATCTCTTAGTACTTTGAGTATTGTTGAAGGCGGTTACATTTGGTTTGAATCGTTTATTGGGTGTCTTCGTAGTATTCATAGTTCTTGGATTTTGAGTTCTCAGTCTCCTTTTAGTTCGTTCTTCCTTTACGTGAAGTGTCTCAGTAGTGTAACTAGGGTCTTCCTTAATCGACTTATCAAAAGTTCTTTTTGCATCTTCCCTAGCTGACAGTACGACATGAAGTTGTTTTCTGATTTCATCAACTGTTTCATTGCTCATTTTTAATTTCAACTCATATATGATTTCCTCTGGGAATTTTTCCATGATTACGAATCTAAGGTGATTATTTTCAATATTTTCTCCAAGTGAACTTAATACACGAAGATGTCTTTCAATTTCGTCTAATGTTTTCCTACACTCTTCTTGCCTTTCTGCTCTTTTAAGTTTAAAAAGCGTCGAGTAATGCGCATCGATTATCTGCATCCGTTTACCATATCGATCTGTCAGAGTGGTTACGGCAATTTTATAATTGTTGTTGGTGGTCTCAAGACCTTCCAGGATCGTTATAGCCTCTCCTCTCAAAGAAGCCTTTAAATATTGTAATTTATCAACATCTCTTAATTCTCTTTGATCAATGATGGAACAAAATTGATCCCAAAATTGCGTCCATTGAAGCACATTTCCGGAGAAGGTAGGTAGAACTAAGTCAGGTAACTTTCCTCTATTCAATAATCGGCCAGAGCCTGAAGAAGAAGAAGGAACCGCTTTATCCTGGTTTAGCTGTATGCGAGCGTTCAATTCAGCTAACATCTCATCTCCTTCTAGCTGCTCTGTTGTCATATCGGAGATCTCATCCGCATTAGGATTATCGGAAATGTTGAAATATTGATACAACTCGTTACTGAATCGATTAAGTATCGCTTGAAGTTTTGAAGCCAAAATCTTCGCTTGTCCTTCATCTTCAGAAGACCACAACTTTGAAGCGCAAAGAACACGAGAGCTGCTTGACAAGCTTTTAATATTTGCTATAAACTTAGCGAGTCTATCCAAATATATATCTTCCATTGTAGGGTATGTATAGGTATAAACCTGAAATTGGTATAAGTACTCTGTAGTTCCGCTTTTATCATTCATTTTCATCATAGTAAGTACTATTTAAGTTCACTCTGGATGAATCACGTTCACTTCCAGAATACACTCAAACAATATCCTTACTACTTTACAGTAAACATTGTGACACATTTCGGACAATACTAGTCTGTCTTGTTATAAAGCATTAAATTTATCATCAAGTGATCTCTTGTTCCAACAAATCATACGATAAACAACTTAAATAAGTCTTGTACATTGCCCAAACGGACTAGTCATCATGACTCTCATTTACTGGACGTGGCCATAGCACTGCTATGCACATTTCTCATTTACTTGGCTTGGCCATGGCACTGCCATGCACCTTTCTCATTTACTTGACTTGGCCATGGCACTGCCATGCACCCTTTCCATTTATTTACTTGTATAGAACCACAAGAAAGATTACTTGATTTATCACTCTTAATGTCACACAGTAAGTAGGTATGTACTATCGAAAAGTTGATTAAATCAAAACATATCTGATGTCAATATTTGTTACTAAATATAGTGGTGGTATGACTTGCCCTTAATGACCGTCGGCTTCACCTTAATATGGTATGCAAATGTGGAATACTTCCTTATTATATTGCCTTACATGTATGTAAAATATGTAAAATATTATTCCTTCCGTAAGGAAATATGAAAATCAAAGTTACTGCCCCTTAACTATTCCTCCTTTCGCATTAATATACAAAGAAAGAATGTTATGCCCTTTGTAAATTATATTGTTAAACTAATACTTTGAAGCCAATGTAAATAATCTATTTCCAGTATAAATTTCAGTTAAACCGCGATGAACAAACATAAATTTATAAACAAATCAATTGTAAGTGATATCACTACTTGAAAATGTGATTAATTTTATGCGGTTAATAGCATTCTGATGCATTGTGAATGCATTAAAAGAATAACACTTCAATAAGATTTTGCTTCCCTATATATCATGGCATAAATGGATAATTACATTGCTACATACCCCTTAAGTAATTTCTGGTACTGGCATTCACTGAATACCACTTTCCTTGTTTATTTGTTGATGATTCTATTAATAAATAATGGTTATGGTTAATTTTCCAATTGGAAATAGTAATGTATGTCTAAGTGATACTTGTCACTTTATAATTACGGTTTTTACAGAAAATTACGTGTAATGTTACTCAAAATCATTAAAGTTATCGTATTACGTATACTACTCCAATAGTATGACTAATTCAACACAGTATTTACACATTATTTCGTAAAAATGCGAGTCTTATTTTGCCGGTAAAATAATTTGTCGTTATCGTTGAATTTCATGCAATTACGTTCTAAACACAGCATAAATAACATGAACACTCTCTCACCTGGTGATCTAAATTAAATTTCCTTATTTCAATTCGTCCTTTAATACTTTATGGAATTTCTTGCAGAAACTTTTATCGTAGGTATTACACCGATGTCATTGAATGTCAACAGACGCCATCTTAGTTGCTCTAATTTTCTTTCGTCATGTCGTGCTTGACTGTAGAAATAACGCAAATTGTATTCGGAATGCTTGAACGTTGAATTTTAAGTAAAAATATCTAAATTAGTTCATAAAATGAATTTTCCGACTAGCAACCAAATCATACAAAAGTGAAAACCTAATAGGTAACAAACAAGTACTGAATTGGTTTCCGATTGTGACAATCGGTAATCAATTCCAATCATTTATGTTTTCTTCATTTCAATAAGAAGAAAGGAAATATTATTTTGTCATTCACTATAATTCTCAAAGTGTATAATTAACGAATAAAAATTCTTTGTTAAAACAAATATTGTTCCCGATAGGTACGCTAACGCCATCTATGATCGAACGGTTAAACTTATCTCTGCTACATTTTGTATTGAGTAGCTGAACTATTTGAAGGTTGATAATTTTACTCTTAGTCTAGTGAAATTGCATTCCACACACAAACCAGTGCTCATTTTAACAACACCTTTACCATTTCTTATATTTAAGGGTTACACAAATAAGTGAACATTACCTTATTTTATTATGAATTATTTTCTTATGAGCATGTTTATTTTTACTGCGCAGTTTCCCTATTCAACCACAGATGTCGTCAACATATAAATTATAAGATAGTTGACACACACAAAACACACTCTCATTATGCTCTTGTTGGTCAATATTAAATCCCAGCACCTCCACCAAATTTGTACCGCCTTATAAGCCCATTAATACGGACAAAGTATATGATGTCACTAAGAAATCATTCTAACTGAATAATCTCAAAGAAACATCCACACTCTTGGGTTCAATAGAGTGTCTTTGAAGTTTGATTAGATATCTTGTTAATAAGAATAGTTCTGCTTCGCTAGGCTTACTTGCTGATTATAGAGTTATCAACTCAAGTGACCCAGAGCTGATAATTTAAGTATCTAAGACTGTGTGTGAGTATGATGTCAACTATCTTACCTTAATAATAGTGAGTCTCTCTGCCTGGCTGTCCATGCACCTTGTCGCCTCGGTGGAGTCGAATGCTCCTCCTAAGGGTTTTAATGTATTTATGAATCAACTGCTTTGACTCTCTAAGTATCCAACCATACTCTTTACACATAAGTAACACATCAACATATTTAGAACCTTTTGGTATGCTATTTAATGTCATCAACCTTTGTCCCCTAAGGACACTTTCATTTGTCGTACTCCACGAGTACGACCTTTCTCTTATCTGACGTACTCCGCGAGTACTTCCTTTATATACCTCGTTCCACAGAACCAGGTCTGTCCCAGCTGGGCCCTTTTGTTCCAAGACCCGAGGGCCGGATCTAAACCCGCGAACCCTGTCTCAGAGAACGAGGACTGTCCCTGCTGGGCCCTTTTATACACCTTGCTAATAGAATTGGCCAAGACTACACGCACCGGTTGTTCATTTAATATAAATGGATGTTTGGCTCGCAAGCCTTGAGACCAGTAAATAGCATAGCATTATAATTCGCGTATAAGCGTATCAGATCAGCGAGATGGAAACAGATTGCCCTGATCAGCTCATGGAGTTTCGCCGAGCAATCCATCTTCCAATCTCTCTCTTTTAAACATAAAGAAATTGTTGATATTATTATTGATACTTATTCTAGATACTTAGCTTTTGACTGGTGGCAGGACAAGCCGAAAGATATTCACAATAAAATTAACACAATAAATGCATCTACAAATGCAGCTTCAGGTTCCCGTAAGCAGATTTGAAGACAAAAGAACGTTAGAAGAAAAATGCAAGCTCACCATAGATAAAATTGTGTTTCTCTACATCCGGTATAATGTTGCCGTGTAATTGTTATAGGGCTAGTTCTCGCGACCCTATTCGCGACACGGGGCACATAGCACCTAGAACCGATGACCGTTGGGGCGGAAAGGTTTTCGAGTGGCGACCACGTACCGGAAGGCGCGGCGTGGGTAGATGGACTGATGATCTGGTATAGGTTGCTGAAGTCCGCTGGATGCGTGTGGCGCAGGACCGGTCACTTTGGCACTCTTTAGGGGAGGCCTATGTCTATGTCCAGCAGCGGTTTTTGGCTGATATGATGATGATGTGCTCGGCCACAAGGCGAGAATCGTGCTGCCAAAACAGTTTACCTGCAGCGTCGATACCCAGCCGGCCGCCCAAGGTATCGCTGGATAGACGAAGACCAGAAGGACCTGTGCCAGCTTCAAACAGCCGATCATGATTGGCGACAGGCTACCCAGGATAGAGCACAGTGTCGTGTCGGAGGCCAAGATTCACTTCGCCGGGTCGCTGACCCAGCGTAGTAAGTATGTGACTCATCGAACAACCACAGTGTGACAGGGTTACATTACTCTTAAATCTTGGAACGCATCCCAGACCTCTGCCCCAACATACATTGAGTCGGTCATAGACTGTTTCGGAAGCTAGCTATGGTGCATCGAACCTATCAGATAAGCTATTATGGTTCTTAATCACTTCGCATCACAATATGATCCGTTCTGACACGTTACGAGCGCGTGCAACACCCATTGAGAGATTTGAGAGAGTTAGGGCACAACGGAATGTCACCTCAATTAAAGAGAGCAGCTCATCTGAGGAAGCACGAAGTAAAGAAGTCGACAACTACAATAACACAACTAGGTATAATATGTTAACTCCGGATTTCGGCCGAACCATTATCTGAAAATCCGGATTTGAGAAAGTATTTCCGGATTTGCAATCCTGTTTGTGTTCCTGGTGAGTAAGCCAGAGCTCCCAAGGATGTGCTGTGTAGAGAACTGCATTCATTGACTCTTTCTGTCAACGCAGAGACTGCTTTCCATCAGGCAGACCAGTGTACTTCTTTACCATCGTTATAGTACAAAAACCACCATTGCTACGGGAAGTTTCGAGCCAAATGTACTTCCAAGTTGCTCACGTAATGCCAACCGTAGAATCATGCAAATGAATGAAAAACTAGTCGCAACAAAAAACAGGAAAATGGACAGATTATAAAGCTTCAGCTGCTCGCCAGACATGCAAACAGAATTCAATGGCCATTATAGACTTTAACCCATTGTATTAAAGTACATAAATGTGGCCACAATCATATTAATATGCTAAATTAAGTTGGCACCTCCTTTACTTCAGAAAACTCTTTTTGTGTCAATACTTAAACTTAACGCTCCTGATATTTTGCATTAATACTATTCTGGGCGTATGGCTAGTCTTTTCTATGGCAATGAATATAAATTTCCTTTCCTGTTCAGATTATGCTTTCTTTTTTTATAGTATTGAATAATATTTTGCTGTTTTATGTAAGTAGTTACTTTGGAATAGCTACATTATTTTGGAAGACTTAACTGATCGCTTGACAGCCGTAGTCGCTTCCTCGTGGACAGGTGTATATTTTTTTATGATGTTAATTTTCATCCAAATAAAATCCGAGTTGTATTGTCATCCAAATTCCGCACACATGCGAAGTTCCAAATCTTGATTGACAGATATGGGTGAAAATCGACTGGCCATTTGATATATACCTACTTAAAAACCCTATCACATCTAATTGTAAATCAAGTTAACACTTATATCTCTTACATAAATCATTTTAGATCCACATAAAATATAACGATGTCCACACATAGTGTGCACACACCTTAATGTCAAGTACTCATTGACTGCATAGTAATATAATGGTTATGACTTCTGAGGATCAATATTGAAGAGTGAGAATGCTGAGAATTCAAGAATGTTGCGTAGTGGAGCAATAACTAGGGTTGACGTGACGGTTTGTGACCCGGACGGCGAGTTCCAGGGTTGGTACTGAGTAAATTAACGGTACGAAAATATTCATCACTTCAAAATGCCACTCACCCATTCAACAATGCCATCACTTGCAAATGTTTGCCCCACTCGACGTATTACATTACTCACCTAGGGCGGTAAAATACAGAATTTTACGTCTCCCTCTGGCCAGGGAGTGGTATTTTGTATTGCTCAAACCCAAAAGCCTCACCAAAATCTAACCTTAGCGGGGTAAAGCCCCCCCAAATAGGGTCAAGCGACAGTTAACACTGACAGCTGACAGCTTACCGATATCGTACCGCCTCCGCACCGCATCAGGAAGTCACCTTAAGCGACTCGATACTTAGTATTCCACTCACTAACTGAGCTGACATTTCGCAAAAGAAGCCATCTTTGCGCGGAAGCTACTTTACATTCAACAGACAACTATGTCGGCAATTTGTCGATATACTTAATATACTTATGTCGTTGTGGTTATTGCTCTGCTAATTAGTGATTAATGAAATGAATAATACATAGTTTAGCAGTTGGTCATTCGTTGTGCTATCATCACAGAAACTCACCCCTGTATTGCCAATGGGATAGGAACAACAGGTGGAATTAATATTAAATTCTAGGCATTGCAGGTGACAAAATGTGATATTGCAGTGCAGTGATAGGTTGTTTGCCCATCTCCCACAAACTATCCTATTCCCATTGTCTACTGTAGGAAGGAAACGCCACGCGTACAACGCTTGTTATACTGTACAATTAGTCTGTGTTGTATTTAGAAAGAAAACGTATACTATAAAAAACTGCATGCAGCTTTGATTTTTATTGCGCATGATGAATAATCATTCAATGGAATTCATGGCCATTGCATACGTTTTCAGTGAAAAACGCCCAACCTCACGAGATCTCGTAAATCTCGAAAGCTCGCGCCTGCTGGTGTGGTCTCACGAGATCTCGGCTAGGTCTTAAATCTCACAAGATGGCATTCCCTAGTTTACTCTTACATTCACGAGAATAAAGGAGCTACTCTAACCTGACCCAAATTTGAGTGGGGTGAGCAATGTTTGATATAACTTTTATTCGCATAAAGGTGATAGACTTCAGCATTCAAGTGTAGCATAACATCAAGCAATTGCCGGTTTTAAGACGCCGTAGGTTGATGGTATTCTCTCCCTCTCACTGAGCATAAGCGTGAGCGCGATGGAAGTGCGTGCTCGGAAGAGTCGGAAGTGCGGATATGATGTTTGTTTAATTTTATTTTTTTGGTTGTTTAATAAATAAAAAACTAATCACTGAGTTCTCTCAAACATGATATTGCCGATTTTAAGAAGCAATTTTAATATTTTTAGCTGTTGTGCATAATTTGTTACGAATATTTCGAGTGTATTTTAGACCTATGTTCGTGATTTTTTTCTATCGCGCGAAAATTGCTTAGTCATGTTTCGAATCACTGATCTCGCTGCAGAAAAACCTCAAGATTACTATTTGAAACCATATTATTAGTAGGTTCAGCGAAGTTAAGCGAACAGTTTTTGAAACAATATAATGCGTCTGTTTATAATAATATGGTTTCAAAAAAATACGAATAGTAATCTTGAGGCTTTTTTGCAGCGAGATCAGTGATTCGAAACATGATTAAGCAAATTTCGCTCGATAGAAAAAATCACGAATTTAGATCTAAAATACACAAAAAAACACTTAAAATATTCGTAAGAAATTATGCACAAAAGCTATAAATATTAAAATTGCTTATAAAAATCGGCAATATCATGTTCGAGAGAAATCAGTGATTATATTTTTATTTATTTAAACGGCCAAAAAATTAAAATTAAAAAACATGATATCCGCGCTTCTGAGCACGCACTTCCATCACGCTCACGCGCTTATGCTCAGTGAGAGGGAGAGAAGACCATGAACCTACGGCGCCTTAATAATCATTTTAGCGAGCGCTCTAGTAAATGCAATGATAGGTTGTTTGCTCATTGGGTAGAGAGGGACGGATGCGGGACAATAATAAAATTGCTCGCTCGGTAAAAAGCTCGAAGCTTTAGTGTCGTCTTGATATATGTAGTTCTGTGGTCGTTTCGCTAAAATCCTCGCTAGAACGCTCATTGCTATTGGTGCAGTTTACGCCGTTGTAATAGGGTCCACAAATGAACGGTTGAGTGTGTTGTCGATAGTACTAACAATAAGTTCAGTGTCATTAATGTAAGTATTTAGATCATTTAGTAGAATAGGTAGGTATAACACTATGATGTTTAAAGATAAGAAAGGAGAACAAATTCGCCGACATAATGCCCTCAGTTTGGCGATCAGGAAATGTATACTTACCGCTAAAAAGATATTTTGAAGTAAAAAAATAAAAAATAAAAGTGTATCAGCACCATTCTATGTTTTACAGAGGTAGGAGAATTTAATAAAGCTTAACCTAAGAGAAAGTATACTATTATTTTTTTTTTGTTTATTATTACTAAACAATAGGATAAAGGCACTCACAGGTTAATTCTTAATGGGAATAAAGATAAATTAAATCACATATTTGCATTATATGAAAAAAATCATTATAGCAAAAGTCATGCGCCGAATTAATTTTAGCTATAGCCCTTTAGAACTGCAGCCGAGAAATCGAGATTGTGCCAAATCAAAATTAACTTTAAATGATACTTCTTGAAAATTGACAGTTCAATGTAATAAACCCTGACAATTTCAAACCGGGTATTATCGGGTATTTTCTGCGATTTCGCCAAGGCCTGTTGGTTTCGCTCATAAATAACTGAACATTATGATTACTTTGTTTTACAAACGTCTGCCTGTCGCTCTGATTTACGACCGAGAATTCTGATAATAAACGTCGGGAATTACGAAAAGCGTGGAAAATATATGAATTTGAAATGTTACGGGTTTCGAACTGGTTAAAGAAGTGGTTTGCTCTCCGATTCGTTCTACGCATGGCGTACATTTATGGATGTTTTGAGTTAGATTACTGCTATACATCATACATACACAACATCATGCATTGAATGTATGCTAATAGCATCGACGATGCTTTACGTGTCTCGGCTGCACTACCTACACTACGAAGGGAGAGGAAGTTGTGGAGTATGTGTGCGTGAAGACCGGATTCATCCTGAGGGCCGTGAGGTTGGAGTCTCGTCATAACTTGAATTTGCATTTTTTTTTTTTTAATACCACGTCGGTGGCAAACAAGCTTACCTGATGGTAAGTGGTTACCGTAGCCTATGGACGCTTGCAACTCCAGGGGTGTTACATGCGCGTTGCCGACCCTTTAAGAATATATACACTCCTTTTTTGAAGAACCCCATACTGTAGTCCCTCGGGAAAACCTTGGCAGGGAGCTCGTTCCACAACCGCATTCCTTTGTGGTCAGAGTTCCAACAGAACATCTATTGACCTATTCAAGTTTCGGCGCTTTTGCAGTCGGTTACCTGACACCACGAAATTGCGCAACACATCGCAATAATACTGTATTTTTGTAGTTTTTAATAAGTGGTTGGTAGTCTTTAAGGTATTTGTAATATGGGCCTTATACTTCTTCTTCTGTGGGGGGCTACAGACGAAGATGGTTTATTTTTCAATTATATTCTTTCTCTCTGTATTATATCGTGTAATATGGGCGTTGTTGCCTGATTGAAATACATAAAGAAATGTACTACTCCGTAACTTCTTTTAACCTCACCTCACGGAGCGATACGTAGTGACTAAGCATAATCAACCCCGCTATTCTGTAACTTGTGTCAACCTCACCTCACCGTTCACCCACAAATATTTCATGACGCTGCGACTCGTAGTAACTAAGCGTAGGTAGAGGTCTAGTTACGTTAGGCGTGACGGGTGAGGTGATACGTATCGCGGCTTCAAGATATATATTTCTGGGTGAGCGTGGAGGTGAAAAAAACTTACAGAATATCGGGGCTGACGCGTCGGCAATATAGCCGCAAATATTGCCCGGGTTACCGGCAATGTAGCCGGTACAAGAAACATGAATGTTGCTTGATTTAAATCGCAAAACTTTGCTACGAAAAGCGCGCGCTGGCGGATGGTTGAGATTATTGAACGTGGCCACCTTCTTATAAGAATGTCAATGGAATTGGTATCTTCCACCGTGGACGGTAGAGTTGCTTTTTGAATCGACTACTTTGCAATTCGACCAACTCAAATAATCTCATGTACCTCTACAATGTGTATTGCTTATACTTGATCAAACGAAATGTGCGGATACTAGACAAAAAAATATCGATAAAAAAAAAAAAAAAAAAAAATTATAGGCTATTTAAAAAATTAAGGCGTTTTAAATTTTTTTCTGATGAATATTTCCGAGTTTGGTTTTTAATTCATATCTTTGCGTCTAAACGGTGTAGTTTCTCAAAAGTAGTCTTGTTTTAAAGCTACAAAATGCAGCTAATCGACCAACCAAAAAATAATAACAATATCAAACATAAACCTACAAAAAAAAAGTAATTAGTAGAAATTTGTGAAAAAGAACAGTCTTTTTTTTAAATTAGTGTCTGTAACTTTAAAACTAGCAGTTTGAGGTAGACTTTTTTGCACTTTTTTGGCTTTTTTTTTTTTTTTTGGTAGGCTTTTTTTTATCGATGTTTTTTTGTCTAGTATCCGCACATTTCGTTTGATCAAGTATAAGCAATACACATTGTATACAAACCTTCCCAGGCTTGATAGATGATAACTAATACAAGGTTTAACAAAAATAGCGATGATCCGTTTAAGGCCAAAACAGGTATAGAAAGAAAGAAAAGAAAGAAGACATCATCGTATCGTGTTCTGATAAGAAAAAACTAAAAGAAAAAAAAATTGACGCGATTTTTCTTTATATTTATATGCAGGACGCCCCAGTCGGCCAACGCTCCATACAAATATAAAAAAACGCGTCAAACTTAAATTTCTCTTAGTTTTCTCTTATCAGAACACGATAACCGTTATACCCTTAAACGGATCATCGCTATTTCTGTTACACCTCGTATAGTAACCCCCTTATTAAAACTTAGCCCACCTCTATTAACTAGAATGTGTTGTCCCTTTCTCACAAGTAGAGATGTCAAAGTGACAGATAAAAACAAACGAAGCGTATTAGCTTAAATTGCCGTTTATGACTAAGTTATATCATTATATCAGGTTCAAAAAAATACGGAGCCATGTAGCTGTGTGTTGTCCATAGAACTGTAGCAAATATCTTAATGTTACCTTTTTTCTTTTATGAGACTTCTATGCTATAACTACAAAAATAATGCATACGGCTAACTGTTCCAATAGAGACTGTACAATTGTTGTAATCTTCAATTGAAAAAACGTTGTCCATCAGGTGGTCGCTATCTGAAGCTGGTCGCGTAACCGGCATAATGACCCTGTATTATCCCAGAGTAATGTCGGGTTAGATATGAATAGGACCAACCCCTTCCCTATTGGGTTTCGGAAGTGTCATGTCATGTTGCGGGCGTTTGGCATAAGCAACCTATAACTGCTATATTATAATATCTCCATTTTTAAGCCTAGGTACAATTTGTTGACGACCCTTTAGCCTAGTGGGTAGTGACACTGCCTACGAAGCTTAAGGTCCTTGGTTCGAATCCCGGTAGGGCAAATATTTGTGTGATGAGCATGAATATTTGTTTCTGAGTCTTGGATGTTTTCTGTGTATTTAAGTATTTCTATGTATTAAATATATCGTGGTCTAGTACCCATAACACAAGCCTTATTGAGCTTACTATGGGACTAGGTCGATTTGTGTTTGATTGTCCCCTAATATTTATTTACAATTGCTAGAAGTGACATAAAAAAAAGACCGGGTTGCACTCCGGGAGTGCCGGCGGAAGTGAAAACTCAATAACATTGTAACAGTTTTTCGATCAGGTCACGTGACATCTTACTTACTGTGTCACCCTAAAAATGAATTTGACGCAAATTTATAAACAATTATCAATTATTTAGGCGGGCGGGCCGCGGGCGCGTTGGGTGCGACGGGGGCCGCCGGCTCGCCCGTCGGCGCGCTGACGGGCGGCGGCAAACACAATACCAATTTGTTTTTGCTATTGCCAAATATTTTTAAAGCTTTAGGAATACCGTCTAAATTCGAACTATTCGAATTTGCAAGAACAGCAGGCGGCGGTGGCGACCAAAATATCAATTTGTTTTTGCCGTTGGTAAATATTTTTCTAAGCTTTATCTCTTTCGGAATAACGCCCAAATTCGATCTATTCGAATTTTCTCAATATCAAAACGGTGAAGGACGCGTTGGTTAAAATTACAAATTTATTTGCAGAATATGCTATTGCAAAAAGTGTTTAACGGCTTTATACTCTTACGAATAGCGTTCAGTTTTGAATGAAGTCGAATCAGCTAACAGCAAAAAGTGACCTCCTTCACATCTGACGTCACAAAACTCTGTCGCGTATTTAACAATTTTTCCCCATCCCTAAAGTGCTCAGCGCCGCTAAAGAAGTTTTCACGTCAAAAAGTGCTATATGTGCATACGCAAATTATTTTGTATTTACTGGTGATACATACATACAAAAACTCTGCCACTTACGGAAGTGTATAGGCCTATATAATATTTCATTTATTATTTCCAACGACTGTTGAACCCTACAAGAAACCTTCATAACTGCAGCCAACTTCAAAACCTACTTTAGATTCGTATCAATCGTTATTAATACGTAATTATCAAAGCAATAATAAAACACAATTACAAAACCACACCATATTAAGACAAACGAGTTTCCATCCCGTTCCTTTTTAGAAAATTGCTGAGGACGGAAAGAGAAGGACATAGGTCTTCATTGCATTTGCAATTTAAAATGGCTGACTGCCAGAGTTCCATAGATGATTACAGTTTTTTTTTAATTAATTCATCAGAAGTGTTGATAGCAAAGGCAACTGAGTTATATTATACTGACACTTGAATGACATATTTGGAATAAATAGGTTCCTATTAGTGCAGCCACACATATTTGTGTTAATTTTTGTTCTTATGGGATTCATTATTCATTAAATTCATTTATATATTCTGTGTAACGGTTAAGTGCTAAATGCACACTGAACGTGTAAAATATAGAAACCTAAATATGGTGTAACTGGCTGAATAATGTTAATGTACTTATTGGCCAGCCAACTACGCCACAAGGAAGACTAAACTTAAAAAAAAACCATCCTTATATTTTATTATACATAGGTTCGTAGTTTAGTGGCTCTCTGAGCTGTAGAACTCGGGACCCTGCCGTTTTTTTTAATGAATCACCAAAACAAGCCATATTATCATTTGCCATATCGTACATACAAACGATTATCGGCCCAAACTGAAGTATAGAACTTCGCTCCGTTTGGCTTGCTCGTTCAAATACAAACATGAAGGAAGAGATAGAAATACTTCTAGTTGTGGCTCATCGGTATTCCAAATAGTGTCATTGCCCCTGTTACGCGACCGGCTTCAGTTAACGACCACCTGAGGACTAGGCCAGACTTTCGTCATTTAATGACACTAACATTTCTGCAGAACCTTATAAAAAACAGAAAGCCTTATGCAAAGCTTTTCAAAATATCGTTCTAGTTGGCCAATGGATCTAAGTGGTCGCAAACAGGCAAATTAAATTAGGTGTGCGCTATCCGGCGCAGTGACCCCTATCAATTATTTCCATTCAATTAATTTATCTCCAACATATTTTTAAACTAATTAAATCACATTACCTAGCACCTTTCACACCCCGTCAAAATTATCTAAAAACGATCTAAATAAAACGCAACATATAATTAGGTGCTTTACAAGGCAAAACACGGTGCGTATCGACTGCATCTCGAAGTAAATCGTGCCGCGGCTGCCACCATAAACAACCTCCGAGCGCCATCTAGCGGTGCTGTGAGGAATTACGAGAGTCTGTGGTCACCTTGTTTTATTTTTTAAACGGTTTCAGCCAGACACTTTTAAGTTATAAATGTAGTACCTACGGTACCTGGATATTATAAGTAGGTGTGTAACCAGCGGCGTTATCACGAAAATCGAATCTTTGTATATATATCTCCAGCTCTATCATTCGTAGTACAGAAGTAACATGAGTGCGATAGGGACGGGGATATCCGAACTTTGAAATTCGATTTTCGTGATAATGCCTCAGTCCCCGTGTCAGTAGTAAAGTACTGAAGAAAATGCACTCATGCGCTATCACTTTTTAATACCCCCAAAGAACTCTTCATTACACTTACAGATCTAAGTAAAAAGTACCGTATAATTTAAAAGTAAAACAATGACTTCTGCATAATTTTAATACATTACGAAACTACATACAAGCGTATATAAATAAATGGCGAATTCCGCGAAAATATTACAGATAGCGCAATTATTACAACAAATTGATTCAAGTGTTCTTTCTTTTCTTCCAGTTTCGGGATTCAATATTCAACCTACATTAATTTTTCATAAGTATAAAAAAAGGCCTCGCATTCTGGCCGTATCCAATCCGGCTCCTCAAATCCGCTGCCGCCATTGGAGGGTTCGATTTTCAAATTTAGCTAACCGTTCGATTTTTTAATTGTTTTTTTTGTCGTGACTTGAGGTTCTCAGGCTCATTTCACTGCCAGCCAGTTACGGTTCCTGGAGATAAATCTTGTCACCAATTGTTTCAAAGCATTTTGTAACCTAAAAAATAAGCAATGGAACTGTGACCTCGTTAATACAATACAAATACAAAATACAAATCATTTATTTCGGACTATAAAATCCATAGTGTCAGAGGTTACATTACAAACTTAGAGCTATGGTTAGTGTTCTATAATTATGCTAAACATAAATTAAAGGCGACTGGGCACCGGTATTACAGGCGCATGGAGTTGCACATAACGCTGCAGCGGCGAGTCCCAGCGGTGGGCTAGCATGCTCAGGATACTATACTATATATATATATAGAACAATGCCATCAAAGCTGTAGGTACCTACCTATTTAATAATTTACTACGGACTACCTAGTTTATGTGTGTCAATTAATAATTGGTTATGAGCTAAAGCACTTCGACTGACTGAACAATGCCACAATGACGGCTTAATTAACCAGGGCCACGATTCCATCAATCTTGTGGATATCGCTTATGTTTCATGTATCTGTCATTTAGGTACTTGTCAAATCTGGCTAGTTCGGAGAATCATACCAATTTGGGAAAATCGTGAAAGTTTAAATAATAGTAAGTATATTCATCTACCTACGGAACCCCTAGTATTATAGTCCCACTTGAAATAATTCCACAGAGATAATTTATTAACACTAAACACACATATCTGTTTGCACCCAATTGTACACCTGTGATCATTTAATTACGCACAATAGCGCCAAATTCGTCAATGACAGTGACAAATATGATAAAAGAAAACATACTCATTGTGTATGGAATGCAGAAAAGTCGTTAAAGCATTCGATACGTTCAATTTAGCTTAAATATAACATAGCTTTAAATGAAACTGTAATAATATACTAGACTTAATGAGGAAATAATATTCACCTTGGAACTCGGAACTCAGTAAAACAGCGTCTTTCTTCCATCTAAATGTATTCTCTCTGTCTTTGGACATGTCGATATTGCGAAGAAATTCAAAGGTGTAAGTGAAGTCCCCAATCTGTACTGTGTTATTTTGAGGTGTGCAATAAAGCGTATTTCTAAGGGACAATAACCATCGGCATTCGACAGGTCACCAAAGCGTTGGACCGACTAAATCAACACTATGGTTGAGATTATAAATGTGACCGACTTATTATAAAACTTGTCATTGGAATTGGGATCTTCTACCCTGGACGATAGCGTTGCTTTTTGAATGGACTGCTTTGCTGCAATTCGGCCAACTCAAATAATCTCAAGTAGGTATATAAGTGAGGCTGTGCACAAAATACGAGTAGCATAGAGAGCCATGGAGCGCGCCATGCTCGGTATTAAACTACAAGACCGAGTGCGGAATGTTGAGATCCGACGTCGCACTAAGGTGCGCGACGTTGGAGATACCATTACCAAACTCAAGTGGAGTTGGGCAGGACACCTTGCCAGGCAGAATGATGGTAGGTGGACCAAAAAGCTGTCAGATTGGTGGCCACTTCTAGGTAAAAGGAGCGTCGGCCGTCCACCAGCTCGATGGGTGGACGATATTAGGAAGATTGCGGGTCACTTCTGGATAAGATTAGCTCAGGATAGGGACGGGTAGTGATGTGCCGGGGAATATTCCCGTATGGGAATTTCCCGGGAATATTCCCTTGTTCCCGGGAATATTCCCCAAACTGGGGAATATTGAAATACAAATAAGGAAAATTAAAGTTGTAATAAAAGTAACTAAATTGAATAGTGCCCCGACAAATAAAGTGCCATTCGCCAAAAACTGCCTACAAGTTCTGACTTTTTATCTCAATTACCATTTAATATGTGAATATTTTCATATTTTGTATTCGTACAAATTTTTTCACTAAATTTGTGTCGTTTTTGTTACTTGCAGAACTACTTTTGTAAAATTTCTTTTTTTCGGCTGGAGGAATATTCCAAATAACTGGGAATATTCCCATTGTTCCGTGGAATAATCCCAGGAACATTGGGAATTTACTTTTGCGGATGAATTACACTGGCTAATGTCTTGGTAAAAAAATCAAGGGCCCAAGTTATCATGGAATCCCTGATAGCAAGATATATAAACATACACAATTTCAATCCCGTATATTCCCTTGTATGGGAATATTCCTGGGAACGGCACATCACTAGGGACGGGTGGCGTACTCGAATAGAGACCTATGCTCAGTAGTGGGCGATTACGGTCTGAAAATGATGATGATTATGAGGTATGCAATACTCTCAATGTCGTATGAGGTGCCTGATCTTCCTTCTTCAATTTTTTCTAGTTTCTTAGTAACTGCCTGGTTTGCCCCACTCTATCAGCACTTCTTCATTTGATTACTCTCGATCCAGCTCCATACTCAATATAATTTATATAACAGAATAGTAAACAGAAGGTAAATTCAAGAGTCATGTAAAATCAACTTTGTTAAAGAAAGCTTATTACACAATTAGCCAATACATAGAAGACAAAGATGCCTGGAAGCTTCTGCATGACCACCACCTGGTACCAGCACCAAATGTAACTGGTACAAGTATTATATAAAGGTAGAATCAGTTTTTGACTTGCAAAAGTGCTATGAGAAAGCCTATTTGAATAAACATTAACAATAAACAATAAACAATATTAATAAAAAAAATAAAAAAAGATAGTGGGGAAGCGAGGAAGAGGAAGACCTGGAATAAACTACATAGAGCAGCTCAAAGAAGAGTTGATGTTAAGTCGTATCGAGATGTCAAAGAGGTTGCCTGGGATCGGAGTAGGGCCTACTTTGAGCTTCACCGACAAGAGCTTAGCTCATAAATAAGTAGAAGAGATACACTCCACGAGTGTACTAGAAGATAAAAAGTACGGGAGGAAGGGCGATGGATTGTGCTTTCCACCACCCCTGATAAGGCGACCACGACCACTATACCTAGAGTGAGACGACAAAGGAGAGCCATACGTAATCGCATACTCACATACAGAAGCTCACGCCTATATTCCCAAAAAGGGTAGCTAGAGTTCACGGAATTCGACTTGCAGCGCCACGCAGCAACAGCCAAGCAGTGCCAAAGGGAACGGTTCTGGGCCCACATCCAGCACACTCCCGCTACATTTACCAGGTCATCAGTCCACCTTGTAGGGGGCCTATTACGAACGCGAAAAAACCCCTAAGTATAACAATAGCCAAGCAAAAGATGGAGAAAATGTGATATTGCAGTGATATTGCTTGAAAATGGGATCATCATCGTCATCATATCAGCCGAAAGACGTCCACTGTTGGACATAGGCCTCCTCCAAACAGTGCCAAAGTGACCGGTCCTGCGCCACCCATCCAGCGGATTTCCGCGACCTTTACCAGATCATCAGTCCACCTTGTAGGGGACCTATTACCCACGCAAAAAAACCCCTATAGCAATAGCCAAGCAAAAGATAGAGAAAATGTGATATTGCAGTGATATTGTTAGAAAATGGGGTATTGCAGTGGGCTAGCCCATTACGACGCCCACGGAAAGAGGGTGAAGCTATTCTAAAGGCCATTACACACCTTGCAACTTGTCAGAACAACTGACAGAGACTGTAAGGAGACAGCAACACATACCCTTCATTCTATCTATAGCTGCGTCTCTGTTAGTGGTTGTGACAAATTGAATCGTTTTTGTGTTGTTACCGACACCACAAGCACATTCAGACAGTCCAGCGCTGCTATCACGCGACGGCGCGCGAACTCTCTCGATTTTTCGCACTATCCGTCTCTCTTTTATTAGAACACTTAGAACCATAGGTATAGTGCGAGAAAAATCGAGAGTATGTCACGGCCGTCCCATTATAGAACAAAACCAAACTTTTATCTCAGCTCTATCTTGCTCTATTATAGCTTACATAAAGCCTCTCACATACTGGCGCAGCCTGGCCGCGGCGGTCAATAGTAAACTCGTCATTAACTGTCAAATTCACTATTGACTGATGACCGCCTCCGCAGGCCACGCCAGTGTGATTCAGGCCTAAAATGGCGGACTACAAAAAAGACTGACATGCTGGACTGTCTGGATGCGCCTTCACGACGACAATTAATAATTATTATATATTGTAATAATACAATCCATGTAATCGTAAAGAAAAACGTATAACTCTTAACAATAGGTCACCACCTGATCAAACTAAATTATAAACTACGTTAAATATTAATTATTGTTAAATGAATAACTCATATTGAACAAATATGTCAATGCCATTGTTTTACCGGACCGCGTCATTTTATTTCAAAGTGTCTGTCATCGCGTGTATTGTGACGTTATTGGTATTCCGTAGGATAATAACAAATGTAACTATTCCGAATTATGTAATGTAAATAAGAGGTAGATAGGTTAAAAGCGCTCCAAAAGTGGCACACTAAAACTGAGTTAATTGCTCCAACTTGCCCGGCCCGAGTTTCGCGTCGTCTATGGAAACGTATGCTGTCATATGTGGTGGCCATTTTTAAAAACACGGAATATCGTATAGACAACGTATCTACCTCTTTTATATATTACAACATTCATCACACAATCCCCAATATATTATTCATTCATTCATTTATATCTTCATAAAATTTTGTATTATACATGTCAACTTAAATAATAATGCTTAGCCGTGATGTTTTCCTTTTTAATTCATTATGAAAAAGACAAAATGAAAAATATGACTACTAGAATAAGTATGTAGTATGTACCATGAAAAATATCGCATGATTATATATATTTTTTTTTTTGACATTAACATTATTTTAGAAACAAAATGTAAATCATTATTATTTAAGTTTAACAATTAACAAATAAATCATTTAATCCACATAAAACACAATAACAAATAAAACTATAATAACTTAAGCTACTAGCTTAAGCCTAGTCAAAAAGTCCCCCACGAGTTGTCCCTGGCGCAAAGGTACCCATCACACTGGCCGCATTACCACGTTGAATGGCGATGGACAACCTTTGCCCCAGGTACGAACCCGCGCGAGCGTCAGACCCCCTCTCCGTAATTCGTCGTCCCACCTCCCTAACGAAAGCAATAGCCTCCGACCCCCAGCACCCAGTAGTCTCAAACGCAAGGGGTACAAAATAATAATTACCGCCCAGGGCCGCATATTTAACACACTTCCTGGCCGCTGCAAAATCTGCAGCAGCACCAGCTGTTCGCACCGTTCGGCTGAGATGCGAGGCGGCAAAAGTACTGACGCACGTGGCGTCCCACAGGAGACACTTTCCCTTCTGCCACGGCACCAAAGTTAAGCCATCTGGCCTCTTGCCATCGGCGCGGCAGAGGCCCGGAGGCTCCAGAACACAGGGGATGTTGGCAGATATTAAAGCCCTCCTAACGATGTCGTTGAGAGCGTGGTGACGTGGAAATCTTCCCGAACAACGACCGCAACTCAACGCGTGATGGCCACTCGCCTCCACCATGGAGCCGCAGATGCATTCATGAGGCACACAAACATCGCAGCCCAGGCGGAGTGCCACTGCTACCCGCAAAGAGTCGTTGTCCAGGAGTGTCCCCAAATAAGGAGCAGGCAAAGCCTGCAACCACGCTCCCGCCTCGACTCTTGACACTGACTTTAGCCTGGCCAAATCCACCCCCGTGGCTACACCCATAAGCCGTGCAAGCGCGTCCCTGGCCCCCACATCGTCCCACAACCGCTGTACATGCGGAGCCTCGGGCAGCGATGCAGTTGGGTAACGAGCCGTCCACCTTGCCATAGCATCTTCCACAAACGGAATGGTAGCCCTGTCTCCATTAGAATTTAAAATTTTAGAGACCAGACTACCAACTCCGTGCGCCGACGCTAGGAAGGCTGGCAAGCCCACGTCCCCCGCACACCGCAAACCGAGGCCACCGTGATGTATCGGCAACGACGCCTGGATCCATTGCCCATCCGACAGAGACACATTCAAGATAGTCTCCGTCGTATCCCTCAATGCGACGTCAAATGACGACACGTCACCCGGACACAACCACGTTGGAGTGGTTCTCAAAAGATATGTGATCTTGGGAACCGCGAAACACATGCGAAGTAGAGTCAGGGCAACATGGGCATTAATATATTTTAAGCGTTCTTGGGCGAGCAAAAGGAGACGCTTTCTGGACTCTATTGCGCTAGAAATGGCCTCTTCGAATATCGGGGAACCCAAAAGGGTAAACGTTTCGTGTGAAAGCTCCTTGAGTCCAGGAAGCAAAGACCTTAAAGAAGACAAGGAAGAAGAAGAGGCAGGTCCGCAGCAGTAAACTTCACATTTCCCCGCATTCACCTCCAGTCCCATCTCCCCAAGGCGGGGGATAAGAAAAGCCAAGTCCTGCTTTACGACTTCAGGCTCTCCCCCTAAGGTGCCGTCATCTAAATACCATATATTGAGGGGAGATTTCAGAGACGACACCGCCCCATGAATATTTAAGTTGACATGTAAAATACAATATTTTATCAAGAAATAAATGAAATGAAATGAAATTATAATTATGTACTACTGCCACGACTTTGTTCAAATTCCCAGTAGCAGCCATTTAGCCGGCAGGGGGGGACACATGACTCGAACAAAAATTTGGGCTTTATAGCCCAATATCTCGAAAACGAATCACTAATTTAAAAAATTATGAACAAGCTATCCAACGATACCCCACACTATGGGTTTAACGAGAAAAAAAAATTACATCCACACTTTAGGTGTAGGGGAGGTACTTACCCATTTTTTTTTTTTAAGATTTTATTCTTTTGTTTTGGCGGCGTGATTATTATATTTATAAACCCATGCCGAATTACAGTTTTCTAAGAGTAAGACGGACGGACGGACGGACAGGCAGACGGACATGGCGAAACTGTAAGGGTTCCTTGTTGACTACGGAACACTAAAAAAGGGCCATCACTCTCAACACAGCGCTTCGTGAGCTCGGGTGACCTGGAACACAACACCTACAAAGCAAGTTCTAGTGCTATTATGACTTCTGGCTATAAGGTGGAGGTACTTCCTCATTCGGTTTACTTCAAATATGAGCGAGACATGCTGAGCTAAAAAAAAACGCCTCACGTAATTAATGGACGCCCCTAACAAACTTCGATGGAGGTCGAAACTGTCGAAAGATACCAAATTCAAACGTCTTGAAATATCTAGATATTTATTTGCTAAAGAAATATATATTTAAATTCAGCTAGTGCCGACTGAACGTGAATATCGGAGGAACTATTTAAATATTATTTAGATATTTTAATGACATTTTCATGTCATTTCATCATCACTTCGAGACATCGATGACAATAGAAAATAATTAAAGATGTATTTTATAATGAGTTAAAGAAGACGTTTCGGTAAAATATATTGATTTATTATTGTGAAACAAATGTTAACACTTTAAAGAAAATTTTAAGTAACTTATGCTCATTTGTTTCAACATACCTACGCAAATTGTAGTATCAACTACAAAAAATAACCGGTCATGTGCGAGTATGACTCGCGCACCGAGGGTTCCGTACAACATTTTAGGTACTCTCGATACCCTTCACGACCCCATTAACCCTTAATTTGGCAGTGTTCTATTTTTTTCTCTCTCTTCTCTCCCCTGCGTCACTGAGGATAGAAAACTATTGACTTTCGTTTGTTTTTATCAAAACTTCTGGAGAAATCTTACAACCGCAAGTTACCGTCATGGGTACAGCGGCATCTACATTTGGATATTCCTTCATTTGCCCGAAATTCATTTGCCATCCTATTCACAGGCCATAATTTTGTTTACCATAATTTCATGTGCCATAACTGTTATTTACCATAATATTCATAAGACTGAATTGTTATTTTCCATAATATGCCATAATATCATTAGCCAGAAACTTTATAATCCATAATATCATTTGCCATACCTTTCAAAAGCCATACTATATGTAAAATAACAAATTGCTGTGTGCAATGGATGATATTGAAAATTGCTACCAAAACCCGAATCAGCGCACCCAACTTCCACGTTGTCTTATCTGTCCTACCCCTAGAGTGTATATAAAAGCTCGCGGAGACGAAGCGAGTTTCTGGCGGGAGCCCGGGCGGAGGGCGGGAGACTGACTCCCAGAAGCGAAAGCGGGGCGTACCATCACCTACGCACGATTACACTCAACTCCGACAGCTAAACTATAGGCGCCCTTTATAGACTATGATCATTATAACTCTAAGAAAGGTCAGTGTAGGTACGACGACGCGCGAAGCGAGCGTGCCGCGGTGGCGGCCGGCAAAGCGCCAGAACCGAACATTCGTAACATTCAACCGGCTCGCAGAAATGTAGCTTGGCAAATGAATATTCTGTCAAGTAAAATTATAGCAAATAAAGTTTATGGCATATGAATACAACATTATGGAAAATAATAATACGTCAAATTAATATTATGGAAAATGAAACGTTATGGAATATAAAATTCGGGCAAATGAAATTCGGGCAAATAAAATTCGGGGTAACGATAGATAAGATAACCCTTTGGCTACTAATAACGTGCAGTCTAGAATGTTTAATTTTCAGCGATAATTCATTATCACGTGTACCCATCTCGATACCTCTCTTTTTACAAGCTTTATATTAACTTGACTTGTTCGTATATGTAAGTTGTCCGACAAATCTTGCAAGTTAAATTGACCCACTTCCCGGTGACCGATTGAGCTGAAATTTTGGGCACAAGTATAGTTTAGATAACAATTCAATATTATGGTACCATCGAGCTGATCTGATGATGGAGACAGAAGGTGGCCATAGGAACTCCATAATAAAACCACATAACCTTGGGCTCGTTAGAATCTTCTCAATGAGCAGTTGATGATGGCATAGAGACAAGTACAGTCGGCAATAAAAGTTTGTACCAAAAATGAAATTTTTGACAGAAACTTATTTATAGTTACTTATTGTTTTTTGTTTTCCTGAAACTGTTTTATTATACCATGTGGTTCCTGGACAGAGTCGCACCATGAGGGTTTCTTTTTTACCTTTTTGGAACGGGACCCTTAAGTTGACGCCGGTCTTGATATCGTTCCTTTGCATAAGGGTGGAATTAAACCTACTCCAATTACAGAACAACAACAGTGTAATAATTCTAATAATAGGCAATAGGCCTCATTTTCAAATTGATAACGTAGTGATGCTAAATGGATAGTAAACCATCAAATTATCGTAATAAAGTATAAATTATAAAATATAATTAAAATCATAAAAAGATTAACCTTGTAAATGGAAAAAATATGCATTTTTTTTATTGTCCAATAGTACATTTAAGGCCACCAATAGAAATACGCTTTTATAGAAACAAAATTGTATGACAACTATGTACTAAAACGCAGTATGTCGCGACCAAATCAACAATTTACCTGATTTTCCATACGACGATTAGTACAAATGCCACTTGTGACGTTATACGTGGGTGTCTATCAGTATGAAGCGTTTTGCGCTGCCGCCAGCGAAATCAATCTTTGTCTCAAAGTTTTGGCTATTTATGTTCTTTAATTGTAGTTGCTCCCATATAAACATTTGTTCCTCTCCAAAAACTGGTTCGAATGACATCATAAAAAAAATTTATTCCGCATCCCTATTACACGGTTAAACTCACGTATATCGTAATGTCGTGTCGTTTGTCTTAGTGTTTTCGCGGCGGTGTAGCTTGATTCAAGCGACAGGAAAACACTCACCCTGAAGAAGAACTCCCGAAGAGTTCGAAACATGTCGCCCGTAGTGAAATTTAATGCGCGAGTGGAACCGTGTAATTATTAGCATTATTTCAGCATATCTCACGACAGTTGAAATTAGACTTTAATAATTACCTAAATATCGCAAGACACCAAAACAGCTGTGAAAAAAAAATGTATACTAGCAGTCCGCGCGGCCCCGTCCGCGGATTAAACAGAACGCCAGCGAAGCCACAGGATAAAATATAGCCTGTCCATACCGAAGGACCATTCTATCCACTAGTGAAATAATGTTCAAATTACCCCGTTCATACAAACAACTGTACAAACATTTAATTTTTAACCCCCGACGGAAAAAGAGGGGTAGGGTCATTTCGCTGGTTACGCCACCACCTTCGGTTAGCGACCACCTTCGGTTAGCGACCACCTTCGGTTAGCGACCACCTGAAGGAGGAGGTTTTTTCTATTCAATTCTACACACCCTATTGAGACAATTACTTAGTGTACATGCATTTTTTTGTTTTTTAGAATAGAAATCTACTAAAAAACCGAGAAAGTAACCTTTCAGTTCACCAACTCAGCTAATTGGTCGCCAACCGGCACATGAAATTAGGTGGTCGCTAACCGGCGAAATGACCCTCTTATAAAATTGTCAGGATATCTGTGTGTCTGTCTGTGGCGTCGTAGCTTCTAAGCGAATGGACCGATTACAATGCGGTTTTTTGTATCCAAAAGCTTTAACAAAATCGTTTTACCGTTGGTGAGATAGTGAAATGAAAATGTGGGGGTTTGTAAAATTTTCAAATTACAATACGAGCTAGACTCCTTTTTTAAGGGCTGGCCAGAGTCTGCTCGGAATCGGGATACCTGGAAACGGAGGGGGGAGGCCTTTGCCCAGCAGTGGGACACCACAGGCTCCTAGTCTCGACCATCACCTCAAGAGACTCTCGCTAGATGGCTGGATCAAGGGTCGTACTCCTGACCCCGTATCATGGTCGGCCGTATCACGCAATAAGTGCCAAGATAGAGCATCTGTCTCGTTCTATCGAACGGGGACAGCCAGTGACGGGCGCTCTATCTTGTCACTCATCGTGTGATAAGGCCGACCATGATACGGGGTCTGGATACTGCGCGGATAGTCAGGAGGTTCCTGTCTCTGTCGCTCTGATTGCCGGTGGCTTAGGCCCCGCCTCGCTGCCAGGTTAGGTTTTTATAATGATTTTATGTTTTGTATGTAAAGTTTTATATTTTACTTTCTATATAATTATTGTACAAACCTAACTTAAGAGGAAATATGAATAAAGAGATGATAATAAAAAAATATAGATAATTTTAATTTCCAGTGCCAGTTTTAGCAATTGTAGGTTTAAAGATAAAATGTGACGTAGTAATTTGCTAGTCCATCGGTCACAACACAATTCAACCTTATTCCCATATATGACTCTTACCACGAGAAGGGGATGGCTATTGTAAGTTTCACCGACGTCATATGTAAACATAAATAAGTCGGCTTTTATCACAAAACTATTGTACCAGTCAGCAGCCGGCCAGTAGCGGAGCGTGAAAAATTTAGATGGTCCGGGAACAAAAAACTTATAAAAGAGTTTAGAGTATAACTATAATATTGCCTAAATAGTAGATTGTATGACAAGGGGCTAAAATAAGCTAAGAGATGGTTATTTTCCCGAGCGAAGTGAGGTAAAATTGTTCAAGCGGTAATATGGCTTTTAGACCAGAGTTATACACTCTACTTTTCACTTAGACTGCGAGAAAATAGTGAAAACAAAGATTATACATCCACAATCAATAATGAATTCCACAGCGAAAAGATTGTTCAATTTGGCTGCATGATTTTTTTAATAAACTGTTTGGCACAGATACAAAATATTGACACCACGAATAAACACTACTTTTACCCTATACAGCCGGGACCAAACTGCCGAGAGTGCCGAGTGCGGCGGACAGAATACGCTGTATAAGATAAAGCGAGATAGACAGCAGTCTATCCCGCTCAAGCTAATAGCTTATGTTATGTTTGCAAGCCACCCCGCTTGAACGTTTGGACGAGGCTATAGACGGCCAAATGCGTTTTATTTAATGATTGTGAATTCGGGAATAAAAAACGCCTAATATTTGAAATTTATTCTGTTTCCTGATTGGTTGATTTTAATATATAACTGTATTCTGATTAGTTGATAGCAAATACTAATGGTTTTTTAAACAGTATGATTGGTGGATTAATACGTTGAAGTGTTTTGATTGGTCAAATTAAAATGTTTTAAAATCATATGTTTACATATTTTCCCTAGGGGCTAAATGTACTACTTTAGCCCCGCTATTTAAGCCTAATATGACACACTTTTAGAGCATGAGAAGTGAAATAGTTATTTTTTTGTATTGTTATAATAAGTAAGTCTAATTATTAATATTTCATATGTAATTAAGAAAGAATAAGTATTATTATTTGAACTTTATCAAAATTATAGTAATGAATTATTGCCATAACAGCATAAGTTTCTGAACGCCTCTCATTCTGAATAGAAAAAAGTTGGATCTCGCGATTGACCGTCACGTTCCAAATTCAAAAACTCTTTCCACGCTAGACGGACTTTTGGGCGCAGATTTATACACGCCTTTCCGAGCCGGTGAGGTGAAAAATATTTTTTTGGCAAGGCGGTGGGAATGGGCTTGTATAGGCGCTCCTAAGTAATGATGCTTCCTGCCCACACTGTGGGGAGGAAGAAACTAGTAAGCATGTACTAGCGGAATATGTCATGTACATTGTACGCGTCGCCGCGGTTCAGAGCATTTGGTAGAAATGTGTTAGAGGAGAGGGAATTGAGGGATGTCAACCTTAAAAATGTCCTTCTGTTCTACAGGAACACGAGAAGAATGGAACAACATGATGTGGGAACGCTGCCGGGACAGTAACCTTAAGCTCCAACCTTTGGGAATGGGGCTGAATGAACGCGACGAGCGATCGACTGCCCGCCTGTTTCCGGCCAGGCGTCCCTTCACAACATCAACATCTTTGGCGCTCCGCCACTGATAAGTACATAAAAGTGCTTTAAGGGTATAATCCGTATCACTATGGATACGATTACATAATTCCGGATAGTCATTGGTCCGAAAAGATATATTTATCCAGTATTTAAAAATTCCGATAAGAGTATTATTAAAGTTCCGAAAACGCTGCTGGAATTTTTTGATTTTTAATTCTATTAACACTTTGGCTGCGGGCACATTGTTCACTTGAAATCAACCATGTAAGCGGAAATAGGCTTTCAAGAAATTTTAAATTCATTATGCTGCTTTTAGAAAAAAGAACACGGTTTGTTTGTGTGTTTCGCTATTGGGATTCTCAACTGCTGTTTCAAAGTTCTTATTCTAGTATTTATATCTTTACAGTAGGCACAGTACGTAACTAGGTACAGTCAGCGTCATATAGTTACCTAGTAGCAGCCAAGGAAGCCAAATATTTCGGTACACGTCTTTATTACTGTAAGAATAAGGGTGTTACGAAATATTTGATTACTCTGGCTGCTACTAACTGTATGACGCTGACTGTACCTACACCTACATAGTTAACACATGTTACAGTAAGCCCGAAACATGGAACCTGTAAGGGCTTCGCATTTTTTTAGTTATTACATAGGTACATACTATACTTAGGTACTGTGCATTGCAGAGACGTGATTTATTATTATTATTTGTCATACATTATTATTATCTGTAATAAAAAATATATTGCCTGAATACTTAGGTGGTTGCATTAGGTTTCATTACAAACTTATGAGATATGTATATGATATGATATGATATGATTTATTTATCTCACAATATACAATTTCACTTAAAACTTCACTCACACTCACTTATAGGAATCTAAATTAACTATATTTATAAAATGTTAATAGATATTAGGTGTATCGATTTCACATCAAATTGATTAGGTATATATCGCTTATTTTTCATGTTCCATTACGATAAAGAAATATTGACTCCTTTTTTTTCAAGGATTATACATGACTGGTGTAGTTTTTTTTAAATAACTAGGCATTATCGACAACACAGCTTACTGACTTACCTTAAGTGCATTGTAATAAGGTTCTATATAAACACAGGATGGTCAGTTAACAGTGTTTTCGTTTGTACCAAGTTACTACACTAACTATTATTCGAAAATAACCAATCCTACTGATACGGTCGAAACATTTTTTTTTATAGAATCAACCTCAAAGTATGCAAGGTAGCTTTAATTACACCTCTATTGTCTAAAATAATTAGTAGGTATATATCATAAAAGTATACAGCTTTACTTACATACAAACTCCTTATATTTTTTCTCGGTTATACCTAAAGTTAAATAAATGTCCACAGACAGCATATACAATTTAACTAGACACTAAAAAATGAAAACAAACTCATAGACAACCCTAGTAGGTACCTACCGGCAATTAAGGTACTAAACCTAATACATATCTATTTATGACATATTTTGAGATGTAGTTACGAACCAACGTAACCAGTTTCTTTCCTAAAACCTCAGTATAAGTAAGTGTTGTCTCCTACCCTGAAAAACCTTATCCTGAAACTTACCACATGAAATCCTCCCTTCAACTTCCAAAATGATCCGCCATTAAAACCACACTCACACACAACACAAACAATTTAAAAAACTAATCCGTCAGAATACGCGCCAAATTGGTGAAAATTGCTGACAGGTTTTCTTTTAAATTATTATTTTTTTAAACTCGAACGTACGCGGGTCGCGAATGCCAGCACGGACTGGCGAATACGAGCGCTCCCCCCACTGGTAAAGGCGTGGCTTGAACAAACCTTCTAAGGCGGGGCTTGGCTGAATAGCTTTTTTCTCCATAGCCCCATACTACTTATACACTTCGAAAAATTTCACCCGACTTTATTTTTACTTTATTATAATGTAATGTATATTTGTTTGTTGTATTTAAATAACAGTGAAGTTGTCATTTCGTCAGTGTCTGTATGATTTCGTATCTCAATTTTATTCTTCTTTAATATTCGATAGCGGGAGTTAATGTTGTTTATTATTAATTTATTCTATTTTGTGTTCGTTTTAATATTAATAAGGGATTGTGTTTGAACATTTTGTTTACATGTCTGTATTTGGATATGTAGCTTTAGTACTTTATTTTTGTAGTTAATGTTACAAATTACTTTGACGTTGTTGATATTTTTTTTGTTCATTCACTTTAATTTGTTCCTTGTATATTGACTAAGTATTGTATATATAATACACCTTCACAGTCTTTTGGCATGAAATACTTAGGTATAGTACCTATTTTTTTTTAATTGTTTTCGTTTTATTTCAGCTAGGTGTATCTAGTGTAGTGTCTAGTAGAGAGCTTAATAGCAATTGCCAATAGCATTGCTCAAATGCCAAATGTTCTAAGTTCAAAGAAAATTAAAAAAAAGCCGCACACGACACGGGTGTAGACTCAAAATGTATTATTACTCCAAAAGAAAGAAGGCAAAAAAATATGCCTAGTGACGAAAATCCCATTAAGATATCTCAAAGAATTATGAAGCTACAACCGTTTTAATATTGCTTGTTAGATAGAGAAAACGCTCGCAGTGAGTAACGTCACAAACTGCGAGCGTCATAGTAAATGGCAATCGGTTTATATGAAGGTGCATTTTGCGTAAAAGGGACAGAATATACCCTCTCTTAAAACTTTGGACACTTAACTTTATTTAAGCTATTGCATTGTTTTTTTCTACATTTGACTTCAATCCTTTTTCGAGAAAATATAGTATTATTGATTATTTTATTTAGTGTCTACACCCCTATTGTTTACCTCAGTGTTGGCTAAGTTAACGATGTATACCAGTTTGCAGTTTATTAATAATTAATCATGGGATTACAAAAAATAAGATATTATACACTCAAGAGCAAAAATTTAAGGTCTAGTTTTCCCTCTGGGTTGGAAGGTCAGATGGCAATCGCTTTCGTAAAACTAGTGCCTATGCCAAATCTTGGAATTAGGCGTCACAGCGGGCTCCTTTAGGGCACAACCGGGAATAACGCTAGGAGGATGATGATTGATGACGCAAGGGTAAAAGTTTTGGGTGCACTTTTAGAATTACCGTACAAACTGAGTGTAGACAATAATATAATGAATGTTTCTAAAAGGCTTTGTCTACAGTTGTTTCCGTTGTCATCATCGAAGCGGTAGGTATTTAGGTAGGTAAGATTTAAGACATCGGAAAAAAATACCAACTTTCTTTAGTGACTTTCGTTATTGCGTAAGGTAAAAATGTGAGTCTACGAAATCATGCCTGTGATAAAGTAAGTTTCTGGGGGAGAAAAAGGCGATCGGGATTTTACGAGTATAAAAAAGAAAGTAAAACTACATGAAAATTCTTCAAAAAAATTGTCTAAGTATCTTCGAATAATTTACGAATGTTCTTTGAATATCTGAATACAATTTCGCCAAAGGTCGTCAGTGCTCCAGAGAGATGTGCTGTGTTCAGTGTGGAACCTGCATTTATCTCTAGCTGACAACACAACGAATCCTCAAATCAATAAAGCGCTTGTGATTCTTCTGGAAGCGACTAAAAACCTCCATAGGCGACGGTGTCAGCTCACCATCAGGCAGGCCTCATTTATTTATTTATATATATAGTATAATTTCCGGGATATAAACTATCCTATGTCCATCCCCGGGATTCAACCTATCTCCATACATACCAAATTTCATCTAAATCGGTTCAGCGGTTTAAGGTTACAGACAAACAGATTGATAGACAGACACACTTTCACATTTATAATATTAGTATGGAATAGCTTCCATACAGTGAGAATGTCACACTTGAGAAGCATGAATGCGACAGAAAATGAGATAGAAACATGAATTCTAAGATATAGCCGCAATGTGGAGGTGAAAAGCTCTGGAGAGAGTGTAGAATTAAATAAAGAATGTTTGAAAGCATAATGTCAAAGGGTCAGTAACGCGCACGTGATAAGCCTTGAGTTGCACGCGTCCATAGGCTACGGTGACCGCTTACCATCAGGCGGGTCGTACACTTGTTTGCCTCCGAAGTGGTATTTAAAATGAAAACGGCAACCAGACAATGTCTGAGGTACTAGGTACACAATATTTTCAGGGGTCACTTTTCAGGGAAAACAAATATTATATGCCATGCGACAATCAATAGGTTTGTTTGTCTACTTAATAAAATAGAGTCTGGACAGGGAAGAGGAACCTTTTTTTTATATGGCATCTGAAATATCATTGTCAAATGTGTCAAACGTCTTAAATTAGTATGATATCTTGATACTTGATATGGTAACTAAGAAAGTAACTGTTCCATAATAAATTGGACTGTTTTTGTTTTTTAAGAGAATGAAAGGGTGGCTGTTTCTAATATTATTCACATTAAAGAACATAATAAAAAGTTCAATTATTATAAATTTATAATTAAATATTAGGGGAAAATCTTACACAAATCGACCTAGTAGCTTAGCTAGTAGGTAGCTTTGTATTTTATTATGTCTCGTCAAAATTCAAATTTTGGAGAGTGGCTTTGATTATTGTTCTTAAATATAAAGTGGATTGAAATTAAAGAGTTTTCTACACTAATATATAAAGAGGAAAGATTTGATTGTTTGTTTGTATTGAATAGGCTCCGAAACTACTGGACCGATTTGAAAAAATCTTATACCATTAGGAGCCGACATTATCCCTGATGAACGAAGGCTACTTTTTACTGCGGGAAAATGCTTCTTCCTACGGGAAAACGGGTAATCCGTGCGAAGCCGGGCTGGGCTGCTAGTATTTAATACCTATAACTTGACTTCCTTCTGCGTGATCAGTTGCATTGCCAGACCCCTCTTTCCCTGTGGGCACTTTGGGCAAGCGCCCAGGGCCCCGCGATCCATAGGGCCCCCCCTCAGATCAAATACTAAGTCATAGGGGCCCCATTATCCTAATATGCCCAGGGCCTCCAATAGGTTAAGGACGGCCCTGTGCATTGCGTGAATTGAAGAAAAATAATAGTTGTTCAAGTATTTTTATTATTTTATGAGTTATAAACGGTGTGTAACACGCTGTTTTTTAAATTTGCCGCTCTTTTCTACGCTCATCTTTCCCTGGCCAGACTCTAGGTAACTCTCAAAACTGAATTGCTAGATACGCCAATGACCTTCGATCTGAATCCCTTAGTTTTCTAATGTTTTTTGTAGCTTATTATATTAACAACAACAGCTTTCATATTTACTTGAAAGTTCATTGTTTTTGAGATATTTGGCATCAAAGTTGAACAATTTTAGACCAAAAAACTGGTTTTCTGGCCATAACTTTTGTGTTAATTGGTTTAAAATGAAAACCCTAGACCAGTTTTAGAGACGTCACAGACAAACCCAAATATGTAGATTTCGTATATAGACGTCATTTCACGTCAATAGAGATACGAAATATTAAGTGTTTTTTTAGACAATGTTTAAAAAAATCATACAAAATAAGTATTCATTTGTTTCAAAATCCGGTGGACCAAAATGGAGATAAAAGATTGAAGAACCGATAGCCGTTTGATTTATAATTCTATCTGTAGTGCAAAAGAAGGAGATACGATTCAAAACTTGTCAAAATCGATGAAAACCTCGGGTAGCCCCTTAAACAAAACCTGACTTTTCTTCAAGTCGGCTATTACAAGACGTTAGTCACCCCAGACGGGGAGTGAAATAAAAGAAACACTCCAAAAGAGGGTACTTTTTAATTAGTCGCCGTTTTTTTAAGTGTTCTTTAAGATGGCGCACGTTTGTGGGGGCGAGTTGCTGGAGATAGTAACTGGCCTGCTTTTATACAGTCCTGTCAGCAATTCAAGTATCAGTCAATAGATAATGACGGCGAATTCAATAAAACTTGGTAGGTATACACGTTCATTGAACACTTTCAATGACATCACTGATAATGTGAGAAAAAATTTCAGGCCCCGTAGCATAGATGGCGTTATCACGCGATAAGTGACAGGATAGAGCTTCCGTCCCTGGCTGACACCGTTCGATAGAACGAGACGACGCGCCTATCCTGACACTTATCGCGTGATAACGCCATCCATGCTACGGGGCCTGGCCTGTGAAAAGGGTTTTATACCTGTACTACGACCAATAGACATTTATTTTATCTAAGTATTTGGCATATAATATGACATCTAAACAAAGATTTAGTATTTTTTGTTATTTTGGATACCAAGATTAATTTAAATACCTATTTTAAAAAATCCGTATACTACTACAAAGACTTTCCAAAATGTACAATGCTATTGACATAATAGACTGGCGAGACTGTATTAATTATCTTTACATTTGTAAGGTTTCGTTAAATAAAACCACACGATTTCTATAAATTGAATTAAAAGGCGAAAATAAAGGGTAGTTTTACCGGCCGTTCTGACGACAGAGTGGGATTCTCAAGGTAACGACTGGCGAGACGTACATTCTGGACTGAGCGTTCGAACTTAGCGGACGTGCGAGAAGTTAGAAATAATAATGTTGGTTTGCTATAAGTTTGATTATCCGTGTTACGTTTTAATTGAGTTCTTAAGTATAAGTTTGGAGGCTTGTGATAGCCATTAAATGTTTGGTTGGCGATTATAAGTTTCGTTGGCGAATATAAGTTTGATTGGTGAATTATAAGTTTGGTTGCTGAGAAGCCTCGTACACGCCAAATGGAATAAAAACGTGAATTGGATTAAAGTGTTCCTTATTTCTGAGATACCTTAAACATTAGCACAAAATATGTAATATTAAGTAAACCTTACATTACTATGTCTGAGCAATATTATACCCTTAACAATAAAGTCGTGTTCACATATTTTACAGAAGGTTCACGTTCTACGTTTAACCGGCCAAATAACACGTGCTCTTTCAAATCGGCTAACGAGTTTGCGCGTCAAACACCGGCCAGCAACACTGTTATTAGCGCAAACTCGGCGCGAGTGAGTACCGACCGTGAAACAAAATTTACGAAACCTGTATATCCACTCACTCGATTTCGGAATTTAAAAATGGTACCCTAAATAGGAGTGTGCGAAGTTGGCAACTCTGCCTGTCAAAAGCAAATGAGTGGATAATTGACCTCTCATCAATACGGCGTTTATGCGTGCAGGCAGGGTTCATAAATCTGTAATCGAATAGTAAGAAGACATTAATATGCTGATTCTCGTTTGCCAAGAGTAGAAACTGAACATCCGTTGGTTTGAAGCGACTCACGTGACACCTTTTCTGTCATCGATTCTTGGTGCTTGGGTGACTTGGTCCTTCTGGAGTTGTGGCACGTAGCAAACTCGCAACGGAACGAGCTGCAGACCGGCCATTTTGAGAATGGATGCTGCTTCGTCGTTTGCCTTACAGGCCGAGGTCTGGGGTAGGTGCAGCTGGTCTCTGTCTGTATCAAAAGCAAATGTTAAACATCGCCACCAGTAGCCGCTCTCTTAGCAAAGTTAGTTAGCTATTAGACAATGAAACTGTTGTGTGTCCGAATATACTTTTGCAGAAGCCGTTAACTTTTCAGTGCAGTTATAAAACAGACATACCCTATCCTAACGTCTTCGGACAGTAGAAACTTTGCCCTCGTACAATTGAAACTTATTCGTGAAAACTAAAATTCCAAACATTGTGTCAGCTACTGCCCTCCCAGTAGACAGTTCACTAAACGGGGCACAACAACATAGCTCAACAGAAAAGGGGAAAAATACGCCTGTAACTTGCGAGATATTCTTAATTAAACTTTTTTACAAGTCACTTTATACTCTTAACTTCTGTTTTAGGGATCTCCTTGTATATTCGACACTAGCTCTGGCCTTTGGCTTTGCTTTCCTTCTAAACGCCTGGTGCGTACATGTACCATGTACATAGTACAGATTGTAAAATACAGATTAAACGTATGTCCGCTTTGTTGCCTCAAAGCCCAAGTTGTTGCTCAAGTCGTGGCAACATCGAGTTCTCAATAATATCGTCTAAGTGCCCGCATTACCTATCAACTTACCCACTAATGAGCCGATACTGTTTATTATAACCATCAATCACTAGATCACGCGATATTAACACGCCTCAGAAACAATTACTTCGCTAACTCTATTAAACTAGATAAAAAAACAAAAAAACACATAGTGCCAACCTAACCGGCGCGATATAATGAAGACCGTACGTCAAAGTTAATGATACGTATCGATCTTATTTGCAACAGAGGATCGTTTTGCTGAGCGGTTTGATATGGATCTAGAATACAAATACAATTTTCATGATACAATCTTTAGGTATGATACTAGTGCTGCCATCTTGTGCCGGGTAGACGAAGCATCAAAAGTTAAAATTGCACTGTAGTGCCACTGGTTTTATTTCAGCGCCATCTAGCGGCAAGTAGTGTAAGTACAATAGCAATTATTTGGGCCTCTCCAGGTGATCGGTATGTGGTGTACGTCGTTTTACGCAGTAAATAGAGATGGCGCTAAAATCATTTTACAAGTTATTGTGTAATTTTAACGCTAGATGTCACTCACTTTAGTCGCGTTTTGTTAATTCAGAAGAAAGCAGTTTTTGAATTTGTATAAGTATTGAATACGAGAATAATATTATTTATACGTTTTACCAGTATACTAGACTTTATTTTATGCTCTCATACTCAATTAAACAATGGACGAGCCCACGGTCATAGACCAGACAAGTCTATTACAGCATTATCACAGACATTGAACTAGATAGATCAGTTAAACGCACCTACTCCGCGTACAAATAAGCTTAATTTCTGAAATGAATTAGAATTTATGTTTTCTAACTAGCTTCCGCCTGCGACTTCGTCTGCGAGGACCCGTATAAAAAGTATCCTGTTTCTTGCTGCTGTTTCGTGCATTCGTGCAAAATTTCATCCAAATGGGTTCAGCTGTTCCCTGGCATATTGTGATACCTACTAAATAAATAAAATGACTCATATTTGCGGGCTTCTTACACAAATCGACCCAGTCCCAAACTAAGCAACGCTTGTAGCATAGAGGAAATATTTATTTATGCTTGTAGGTACTAAGGGTACTAGATGACGATAAACATACGTACCTATATAGATAAATAAGTACTTAAATATCTACATAGAAACCATCCACGACTCAGGAACGAATATTCCAGCTCATCACACAAATAAATGCCCTTACCAGGATTCGAACCCAGGACCTCTTACATCCAAACTTTAGCATTTATAATATTTGTAGGATTTCTTTGTGTATAGATTCATGTGTAGGTACCTACCTAAGCATATCAGAATCGAAAGAAAATCAGGTTATCGATAACAAAATAGGAAACGACAATGCTTAATCGATATGTAACAGAGAAAGAATATAATGGAAAAATAAACCATCTTCGTCTGTAGCCCCCGACAGGATTCGAACCTGCGACCTTTCTATTAACGCTAGACTGCTCTACCAACTGAGCTACGAGGACAGTGACTTACGCTGTGTATTTTTGCATTACATTCCCGCTAAGACTAGCGCCCTCCGTATCGTGTTATAGACTTGTTTCACAGCCTTGGCACAAAAAACAAAAATATTTAATTAAAAATAATTTGTTTCGTGATAAGGGTATTTGACAATGCTTAAGGTTCTTTGTGCAATGTGTATACAAATAATATAAAATGGAAAGCTCTGTGAGGTTGTAGGTTTGTAAGTTCGGATATAGAGGATAATCTCCGGACCTACTCATGCTATTAAAACAAAAACATAACTAACCTCGGGACGGACATCCATACTCCATACTAATATTAGGTATAACTGTGAAAGTGTGTATGTCTCTCTCTCTCTGACTGTTACCTGTTCACGCTTAAGGTGATTCTTATGGACGAACTCAAACCCCTAAGACACAGGTTCACACCTAGTTTAGGGGTTGCAAGTTTTTGTCAAAATATGCTGACCTAATTATTTGTACAAACCCTAATATATTGATTTAAACTTTCACGATTCTCACACATTATTTATACTAAACGGGACTTAATCGCGAATAGTTAACTTATTTATTTACCTCACTGAACCTATCAAACCCTAATAGATTAAGCCTCATTTATGTAAAACACTGCCTTATAAACATTAAAAAGATTTGAATATAAGAAGTAGCTTATCTAACAAACTTTCTAAAATTGGCTTTCCATTAAGCGCGAAATTCCCCCTTTCCTAGAATAAACTTGTATAAATTAGTATAGGTACCTAATTTGAAAAAAATATCGTCGATACCCTACCTTGAAATTACCTGAATAGTGAATTTAGAACGTTACATTGGCCTTAGATTCCCCAGCTACTTAATTAACTATCTATACATATACTCGTAATAAAGCTGAAGAGCGTCGAAAGTATTCTAGAATAAACCGCAGTACATGCGAGTCTAAAAGATATGTCTGTGTCACATTATCGTATTTATAGTAGTCATGGCCACCGTTAGTAAGAAGCCGGCGCCCATAGATCACGGACGCATCAGTCATGGCCAAGGTAAATAATTACATTAAGTAATATATTTCACGATTTTTACACAATATTTTTACTAAACGGGACATATCCCCTTATTCATTAAACTTAAAATGCCTCTGCTAAATAAAATGTGCTTTGTCCCTTTCTAACGAACACAAATATCAGTGACAGATAAGGGCAAACGAATTTTAACGCCAATTTAGTTAAAGTAAGTTTTTGAATACGGCCGTATCGTGTAATACGGTATTTAAGGCGCCGTAGGTTCCAGAATTTTTGAAACAATATAATGCGTCTGTTCATAATAATATTATTTCCAAAAAATACGAATAGTAATTTTGAAGTTTTTCTGCAGCGAGATCAGTGATTCGAAACATGATTAAGCAATTTTCGCTCGATAGAAAAAAATCACGAACATTGGTCTAAAATGCACTTAAAATATTCGTAACAAATTATGCACAAAAGATAAAAATACTAAAATTGCTTCTAAAAATCGGCAATAATATGTTTGAGAGAACTCAGTGATTACTTTTTTATTTATTTAAACTGCAACAAAAATAAAATGAAAAAACATGATATCCGCGCGTCCGAGCACGAATTTTCATCTCGCTCACGCTTATGCTCAGTGAGAGGGAGAGAAGACCATGAACCTACGGCGCCGTAACAAAAGTCAAATAAGCTTATTTTTATAAAACATCAAAAACATAACGGAGCGTTTTTGAATTTCATGTATGTATGGAATTTGTAGGGATTACACTTGCTTGTGTTATTGTTAGTTTTTAGAGTTTAAAAATCTTAAAATAGCAAGTATAAATGAAAGATTGATACTTTCCGAGTATTTTCGTAATGTTTCTGTTGCTAATAAATAAACAATAAATTTTCACTATTGTCAAATTATCCTATTAAAGTATGACCGACCTACGATGTTGTCATGACACATCCGAAACGTCAAATAACTTCAGAGGTAAATATTTTTTTTTTTTTATACACGAGAGTAAGTCAAAATACAGATAGATACGGGCATGTTTCCTGTGGACATAGCCAAAGTTAAGGGTCTCCGGGAAGCTCGACACAAGTCGCCTCCCCATACAAACGCAAGGGGTTCCTAGCCCCCAATGACCTTCGATCTGTAAATGTCCGTATTTTCGTGTTTTTATGGCAATAGAATAAATAGTATCCCATGTTTACTTCAAAACTCACAGATTTCGAGATATATGGCACCTAACTGTGGCAATTTTAGGCCAAAGACCCAGTTTTTTGGACGTAAGTTTTGCAAAAAATTGTTAAAAATAAAAGTTCTCGTCGGTTGTTAGAGACGTCAATAAGGAACAGTTTAATGTAGATTTCATATATAAAAGTGCATAAATAACATACTAAATATCGAAAATAAAGCTTTTTTGGACCATGTTTGAATAAATCATAAAATAATATATAAATGTTCATTTTTCTACTCAAATTTCTTTTCGTGCTCAAAACTAGTTGGTCAAAAAGCGCGTGTAGCCCTTAACATGAAACTTTGAATACACGATAGAGACAGTTGAAGTTTTTCTTACTCCTTTTCTTTCTATTTTTTTACAAGCTTTTATTTAACTTGCAATGTAGTAGGTATGTAACTATGTTTGTTCAGGTGGAATCTTGCAACTCAATTTTGAAGCAGATAAATATCTTCAATCGATTGAGCTGAAATTTTGGGTATAGTTTGGATAACAATTCAATATTATGGTACCATCGAGCCGAGCTGATGATGGAGACGGTGGCCATGGGAATTCAGTACTTAACCGAAGTACCTAACGCCGTTGAGTTTGGCCTCGTTAGAATCGTCTCAATGAGTAGTTGATCACGGTACACAGAAAAGTACCTACAATAGGAAATAAAGGCTTGTACCAAAAATGTAATATGACCTAGTATAGATTGCTAAAATGTTATCTTGGTAGCTACCTACCGTAGCTACCGGTTTTTCTCATCGAACTTAATGATAACGAGTTTACCAGGTTATCATGTCATGTAGCACGCTGTCATAATATGTAATCGTATCGCTGATTTAAATATAATCATTTTCTTCCACAAACATCGCTCGCGAGTATCAGTTGACAAAGAATAAATTACATAATTATGTTATGTAGGTAATACCTACGTTATATGAATGTACTTACTTGAGATGGATATTAAATGGCTTTGTGACGCTCGTGGTCGCCTAATTTCCGCGCGATTAGGTATTCTACGCCGTAAACCGGCATTTCCTCGCTGAATTGCAATGCTGACTGTTGCAGCTTTTCGGTCACCAGTTACTTGTACGTCAACCAGACGTTTCACGATCTCCGCAAATAACTTTTGCGCACCCCATTTTTATATTATTGTAATATTATGTGCGAAATAAATAGTCATACAATGAATGTTAATCTACTATACAGGGTGGAAAATTAAGTCGGGCCCTGGAGGGACACTACCTTAAATTCTTAAGTTGGCTCATTTTACTTAAAGGAGACATTCCTTTATTTTTTTAAAGAAACAAAACTGCATTTAAAGATTTTTGAAAACTTGCTTGCCTCGCCCGGGACGCAAACCAACTAAAATTAAAAAAAAAAACAAACATTCGCTATTTTATTACACTAATCGATAGGATTATTATTCAGGATAAAAATCTAAAAAAAACATTTGATCTTACTCTCGTCTGTCGTACCAAGATATCCATGAAGAATACCTATTTAGTACAAACGTGACCTGACGCCCATGGACTTCTTTTTATAGGGTCATGTAAAAAATGATATTTATGAAACCTTTTATGAAGCCGTGCTAGAGCTAAGGGTTGCGGTAGAAAATGTTATTAGGGGCATACACCACAACACTTTGCTGAAGGCTACACGAAATGAATTTCAACGGACGCTAAATTTGTGAATCCGGAACGAGGGGGCTCATTTCTAACAATGTATTAGTTAAATAATTTAAGTGTAACAAATTGGATAATAAAATAAAGTTAGTGTTAGATTTTACGATCATTTTTAATCTTAAGACCAAAAGTTTGTTAGAGAAAATTTATCCTGAATAATAATCCTATCGATTAGTGTAATAAAATAGCGAGTGTTGTTTTTTTTTTAATTTTAGTTGGTTCGAGTCCCGGGAGAGGCAAGCGAGTTTTCGAAGATCTTTGAATGCAGTTTTGTTTCTTTAAAAAAATAAAGGAATGTCTCCTTTAAGTAAAATGAGCCAACTTAAGGATTTAAGGTAGTTTCCCTCCAGGGCCCGACTTATTTTTCCACCCTGTATTTATCAATATCTAAACATTATATTAGGTATCTGAGTTAATACCGTGGTCATTATCAATAATTATAAGGCGTTTAATTAATCATCACAGATAACTAAGTATGGTATCTACTATGTATGACTATGACTTGACAGATTTATAATTAGAATATGAATTATTTGATTAGATAACTGTAACCAGCTACATTGAACGTATCATCTTCAGAGTTCAGATAGGTAGATAAACACTTTATTTTAGTACTTAGGTATATGACATGACAAAACTGACAACTATTTTAGGTGCAATAAGTGTTACCCTTATCTTCTTCTTAAAGGCACGCTAAGCAGTTGATCCCGGCTGCTGTCTATGACAGTAGTCGTTAAGCCGAGTTAGAGGCCTTCGGGCGGCTTAAGAACTTCTAACAGTTGAGTTGCCCTCTCACTACCTACCACAACCCTGCACGTGTTCCCTGGGTGGTACTAAAGAGTGACAAACTTTAAAGGCCAGAATAATGTATGCCATACGATTAAATAAATAACTGGCGGTCTCCCCACCCTACGGTTTCCTTCCCGTGGTCTCCAAGGCAACACTCGCCAGCTCCGTCGGTCATCGTCCCTGCAACAGATACGGCCGGCCCATTTCCATGTTAGTTGCGCTACCATATTGCCGATGTCAGTGTCAAAGTTGTTTAATACATGTATTCCGCCATCAGGTCAAAATACCCACGTTCACCCTCAACAATGGCATCGAGATGCCAGCACTGGGCTACGGCACCTGGCTCGGCCTTAGTCCAGAGGTAAGCATTAGTAAACCTAAGGTAACTACAAAACTACAATAGGCATGATGCCTCACGTTCAAATTGATAACGTAGTGATGGTAAATGGATAGTAAACCATCAAATTATCTTAATAAAGTATAAATTATAAAATATAGTTAAAATCATAAAAAGATATGAACCTTGAAAGTTTAGAAAATTATGCATTCTTTTACTGTCCAAGAGTAAATTTAAAGCTACCATTAGAATCCTTACGATTTATAGAAACAAAATTGTATGGCAACTATGTATGAAGTGCATTATTTGTATTTTACAGTATTTCGTGACCGAAACAACAATTTAGGTACCTGATCTTCCATACGATTAGTACAAAATGTCAGTTGTGACGTCATACCTGTGTGTCTATCAGTATGGAGCGTTTTGCGCTGCAGCCAGCGAGGTCAATCTTTGTTTCAAATTGTTGGGTATTTATGTTCTTTAATTGTAATTGCTCCCATACAAACATTTGTTCCTCTCCAAAAACTGGTTCGAATGACATCATAAAAAAATCTTAGTCCCTATTATAGATGCGTTGAACCCTAATTGACCAGAGGCATCTCCAGCGCCCGTGTTCAATCATTATCCTAGCGCCCTCTAGCCACGCCCCCAGTGCTAGCGCAGTGTAGCCCGCGCTGCGAGTGGCGCTCGGCACCCCCTAGCACCGCTGCGCCCGTATGCAACGCACACCCTGCACCATAAGTAGTCGCCTCTGCTTATTTCAAATCAATACAGGTGATTATTCTTCATAACCTTGAAGAGACGAAGCAGCGAAACAATGATTCTAAACTCGGGACAATTATTTACGCGGTGTTCTGTGGCAGCTGCGATCGGTTCGAGGTACAGTTTGTTCCATTAATACTTACTTAAAATCTTACTACTTATAAAAATTACTTAAAATCAACCATTACCGACATCTATTGTTTCATTGTTATCTGCAAGTAGGGTTGTAAAACAATTACGCGTAACAATATAAAAAACAGTAGCAAGTTTTCTTTGTTATCTTTTCCTTTCATGTTTCGCAACAAAGAGAAGATGTAACATCCCTTTAAGACGCTGTCAACACCAAAATGCCCTTGAGGATTTTGGATAGCGCGCACACTGTCTATTTGTATCGGAGTAAACGAGAGCGAGTGTTACTGGGCGGCCCGGTTTTTGAAGATAATGGTACATAAATATTGAAATAAAAAAAAGCGTGGATTATTTGTGAAATATGACTCGCTAGCGGTTTAGGTAAAATCTTTGCAATTATTTTCTATCGAGCCGATTTCGTCAAATTATATATGTATGTATGTATGTATGTAAATACTTTATTGTACACAAGACACAGGTCAAATTATGTATCGAGCCCGTCTACGGTCTTTGAAATATGGTGAAAATTAACATATATTTTATTTGATGTGCTAGAACAAATAGTTTTTCTTAAAAAACTGCTTAAATAACATCAATTTCACCAAATTAGGTCTTGTCAGCCTCTTAAGTGCATTTCGTCATTTTAACTGGAATAAACCACACACGACTCAGAGACCTAAAGTAAACGAGAAGTCTGTCATGATGGTTCATGTGGTGAACTAAGCTACCGAACGCAACAGCCATATGCTCGTTCGGAGAATCAATTTTTCGAGGGTATGACAGGTAACAGTATAAAAGGTATGAGGGATGGGAGAAGATCGTGCAGTGAAGAGAGCGTATGGGGGTCGGCCCAGGTACCGCTTGCAGTGACGAAGCCCTCAACGATCTGACCACCCTTAAGAGATCCAACGGTGTGAGGTGGCGCAGAATAGGAAAGAGTGACGTTCTCTTGTGTCAGAGGCCAGGATCCTTGGGTCATCGAGCCAACGTAGTCAGTATGAAAGGTGATTTAACAATTGATTGGTCAGAAGTTTGCATGGCAGTGCGTATATGCAGCTACTAAACGTCTTTTTTCCTCGAATCCGCTCGCACACCTCTGGTAGATATTCTCCCTTATCCTGGGGTTGTCGCACACGCACTCAGTCGCATTCGACGGACTAAATATAAATGTCCATCAAGTAATGCTTGTTTTTTCAGGGGGACTTCGATTACTCCGGCTGGGACAAGATGGTTGAGTGCATCTCGTACGCCATCGACACGGGCTACCGGCAAATCGACACGGCGCACCTGTACCGGATCGAGCCGGAAATCGGCCGCGTCGTGCAGCAGAAGATCAAGGATGGGGTCGTGAAGAGAGAGGATCTGTTTATCACCACCAAGGTAAGTAAGGTCAGGGTGGCCAACTCCGTCAGCGGGGCATTTCCGTCAAACGGCGTTTGCGGCTATTCAAACGACAGTACACGCTTACCGACTCGATCGGTAAAGCAGAGAGAAAAATTTATACCCGCAGTCAAAAACAGATGGCACTGTCTAGCCAGTGAACGGAAAAACCCCGCTTTTAAAGTTTAGTTGCGCTCCGAACTCGAACCCGAGTGTAGTGTGCTGCTGTGTTTCGTGACGGTGCGATGAGAAAATGTAAGTTTACGGCTTAGTAAGTATGTTTATTATATAGTTCGATATGCATGTTTGATGGTAGTTTTATTAATTATCAATTATAATCTGTTGGTGAGAAACTATGAGTGGTTAAATATTGGTATTAACGAAATGATCGAGTAGACAAATCCGTCAATTGTGAAACGGGCAAAACCGTCATGTGCCGGAATCTCCCCATTTCATATATTGTCAACCTTTTTGATTTGGCTTACTTAAATAATAACTATGATTACTATAATTATACTACAATTTATTTTCATTGATTCTTAGTTTAATTTGCAGATGAGCAAGTTTATTTTTTTATTTGTTATTCAACTCGGAAGACGGAGATTAGTCCTGATTGAAAATCAGTAGGTACTAAATAGCTGTTATATGTAAAGGCATTGCACATCAGATGTATTAGACGTGCGCTACCTACTGCATTTGAAGGTATACATTTCTGTGGGACAGGTCTTACCGCTTGTGTGACGTGAGCACGCGTGCGTCTCGCAAGCAGTGTGACTTGTATTAGGAGGGAATACTTAAGATAGCTACGTTTACATTTTCAAACTGTCAAATTTACTTATTAAATACTTATGATTTGAAATTAAAAATATTGTCGCGCCCATAATAACAATGAGTTTGACATTGTACTTCGGACCTTACTCAACAGTGGCGCCAACTGGTGAGCACAAAAACAGTAGCCCTTTATTTTAAAAACATGATGTCAGTTGACGGATTTTCCCTAGGGTTTGGTAATTTGTTTTAAAAGGTTTACTATTCCTGATTATAAAAAAGGCCGGAATTGCCCCAAAAAAATATATTTGGCAATACAATCTAAAATAAACCTTAAATTGAGTTCACTAAAGTTTAGTTTCGATTAAGAGTTCAGCGGTATTTGTTCACTTGACGGATATGTTTGTAATACGTCACGATACAAGAAAAATCGTTGGTTGACGCAATAGCCCCAAACCGTCGGGAAAATCCGTCAACTGACATATTTTCAAAAAAAATACATATATAATTAACCAGCAGGACTAGCGATTTAATATGAATACATTTATATAGTTAAACAAATGCCCAATCTATTACAGTGATGAGGTTTATTAAAAGGTAAATATCCTCTTAGTTATGACCAGCCAAAGTGAACTTATCAAAAAGTATGACGGAAATGCCCTCGTTGACCTTACCTCATTTTCTTACTTTACTCCTCATCAGCTCACCGGTATCTGGGGTGACCCTGGTTAATAAAGGCACCAAGAGGAGTATTTCCAGAACATCACTTTCACTAGAGAAAATAGACATGGAGGACTGCCCCAAGTGTCAATGAGTCAGTGTGAGAGTGAAAGAATGCAGGAGATGAAGATGGGAATGAGAAAGACTTAACAGACAAGTGATTATTTTTAACTTTGTCTCTGAGTGACTTGTGTTTGGGACTTGACATCAGGTAAGCTACGTTTCCAGCCTCAACAATCTTAGGGAACCAATTAAGACTTGGACTCTGGCTGGGACAAGATGGTTGAGTGCTCATACGCCATCGACGCCGGCTCCTGGCACATCGACACGGTGCACCTGTACCGGATCGAGCCGGACATCGGCCGCATTGAGCGGCAGAAGATCTAGGACGGGTCTGTGAAGGGACCTGTTTATCACCACCAAGGTAGTTAAAATTGCTTACTTGGGCCATTCACATTTTTGTGCACACTTTCACTGCTGTAGATATCATTCTAACACACCAACACGTCCATGATAAAACGCAATTTATCTGCTTTGCGCTGAGGTGACCGGTATTAGGTAAGGTCGCTCTTTGTACAATAAGTTTTTCCTTTTTGCAATCAAGATGGAAAAAATTACAGTGATATCATGCACAGATGATGAGTGATGCTATGCATGAGTGATACATTTTCATTAGGCAGGCGTTGTCTCATCCATTAACCCAGTTATTCGCTCATTATCTTCACCCGATAACCCGGTTCGTTTTGATTCCATCAACAAGCAAGAATCCCTATACACCCTAGCGGATACTGTCTCTGTGTGCGTCCCTTAACGAAATCATCCCCTTACATGTAATAACATTGACAAAAAGACCTGTGCACACACACGCCTCCCAAAGTTCCGGGACACCATTGTCCCGTGAGCGAGAAAGGGTATAAAATACCTGACTTTTTGACTTCCAGGTGTGGCAGACGTACCACAGCGAGGCCGACGTGGAGGCCTCAGTGCGGGGCTCCCTGCGGCGCCTCGGGCTAGACTACGTCGACCAAGTGCTGGTTCACTGGCCAATATCTTTCAATGTAAGTACCCTATGTTTTTGTTAAACCACGACGGACGCAAACTACCTAGCCAGAGCCTGATTTAGAGTTCTGACCGCCCTAGGTTAACTATGAAATGTAAGTAAGTCTTCGTTTTGTGCCGCGCCCCCCGTTGCCCCCTTGCGCCCTAGGCGCTAGGCGCTTGCGCCTTATTAGCCTGTGGGTAAATCAGGCCCTGTACCTAGCTTACAACCTGGCTGATGGTAACCAGACACAACCTGATCATTTTTGCCCGACTAAGGCAGATCCGAAAGGAATTAATAATTATTCTAGCAGTATTTGTACGTTTGTTCAACTGTATGCGTTAAAGATACTGAACCGATTTTGATAAATGAGGTGTCATTCGATTCGAAATGATGCTCTGGGTGACATATACAAAAAAAATTACGTAAATGTCGCAACCTCTTTTTTACACTCGTCTTAAGTTGGAGCAACCTTGGTTGTGTCCAACCTTTACACTTACCTAAAATAACCATTTCTGACGTTAAAAAAAGGGATGAGAGTGTACTTACAAAGCTAGCTTGCATGAAAAGGAGGTGCGGCAACCTATATTTTTCCAGTTCTTTATGCCACATTCTCTCGCCTGATGCTCGATTTTTGTGCATATAACACATGAGGGAAGACCCCAAAAAGTTAATCAGTAAGTATTTATTTTATTTAACAGCACCCATGTGCAATTTATCAATCTAAATTTATCCAATGTATATGTCATTACATTATCAACAGATATCAATATTATGTTCTAATACCGGATCTGACTCTCAGATTTCAATGTCTGTGTCAGATGAGTACCTAACACTTATATGTCACATATTGATAATTATGTTATGTTTACGATCGAAGTGGTCTTATTAACTTAATGAACTTTATTGACATCCATCTTTAGCGATAAGACCGCCTGTTGTCATGTCCTGTATCTATTAGTTTCGTATATTGACGTATACAATAAAGAGTAATTGTATTGTTGTCCATATGGCATGTTTACAATCGTAAGCTCCTCCCGCGTATTACAGGGAACACAGACAGAGCCGCGTGATGAAATATATCCAATATCCATCCTGCAGATCCATTCTATAATACACGTAAAATAATTTTTGAAATCCGTTAAGTGGTTCCGGAGATAAAAATGTATCAAGCTACAATCTCACAGACTTTGTCTTTTATTAAATTAGTTTAGATAGGTATTTGCAATCGCCAAACTTAAGTGGCAGTGGGCGGGGCACATAGCACGTAGAACCGATGGCCGTTGGGGCGGAAAGGTTCTCGAGTGGTGACCACGTACCGGAAGGCGCGGCGTGGGTAGGCCCCCACAAGGTGGACTGATGATCTGGTAAAGGTCGCGGGAGTCCGCTGGATGTGGGTGGCGCAGAACCGGTCACTGACACTCTTTAGGGTAGGCCTATGTTCGAGCATGATCGACTCATGCTCATCCAGTTGCAGCGCCTACACTTTATTGCATGGCAATGCGCCACACACGCCGTCAGCTGTTCAGGGGGCCTAGACAGAAGTGTTTCGTCGGCATCTGTCATTCCCATACATTTTATTATTTTCTATTGGCGTTAGCGCTTGTCGATTGTAACCTTGTCTACGGCTTCAGATCAGACACCTATTAGGAAAAATACCTATCGAAATTTGCACGTCACTTGTCATTTATTCAGCACTCTTCCTGTACCCTTTGCCACGGAATTACACATCTTTTTGTAACCAGGGAGTTTCCGTCAAGAGCCCAAATCTCACCCCTAAACAGTCCAGTCCCTATACAGGCCAGCAGTGGACGTCTTTCGGCTGATATGATGATGATGATGAGGTATTAGCGATATAGATTAGGATAGACTAATAACTAATGCCACCACTAGGGTTGTGGTGGTTGGCGTAAGTAGGTATGTGGTGTTCTGTTCCTGGTGGTGAGGACGGTCGCCAGAGCTGCCGAGGATGCCCTCTGTCGAGAGTAAGGTATCTGTAGATATTTGTCTCTAAAATTGCTGTCACACTACACATTCTCAATTTAATTAAGGCTCGACAACGCGCATGTGAGTCTTCTGTCACTCTCGCACTCGCATACTTGTCAGAACGAGAGGGATGTCTTATCTACAGCGATAAGTGATGAAATATCAAACGCTCTACGCCCGCAGACAGGCAATACGCATAGTATTAAAATAAAGACTGTGCCTATCCATTTGTACCCACTTTTTTAATCTTCAGGAAAAGGGCGAAGACACAAAAATCGACTACCTGGAGACTTGGCGCGGTTTCGAGACCGTTCTGAAAAAGGGGCTGGCGCGCTCCATCGGCGTGTCCAACTTTAATGTGGAGCAACTTAAGAGGCTCATCGCGAACTCCAAAATCAAGCCAGTTACCAACCAAGTCGAGGTAGGAACAGATATTTTCATTTTACAGTCACCAGTATTAATATCAGCACAGATCAGGCAGGCGCAGCGTGGGTAAGCCCCCCACAATGTGGACTGATGACCTGGTAAAGGTCGCGGGAGTCCGCTGGATGCGGGTGGCGCAGGAACGGTCATTGTGGCACTCTGGGGGAGGCCTATGTCCAGCAGTGGACGTCTTTCGGCTGATATGATGATGGTGATGATGAATATTATTATCTGCCTCAAGAGATCGCGTGTAAACATCTTACAGCACTCTACTTCTAGGGCTGTTAGGTGTTAGGGCGTGTCCGATATGTCTGCCCGCTTTGTAATGTCCCACTTTGCTCCTGCGGACCAATCGTGCACAAAAGGAGTACATACATCGTGCACCCAGAAGAGGTACAACATATCACCGCCCAAATAATCTGGAATTTCCTGGTAAAAAAATGGGGCTGCCGCAATAGATCACTTGCTGTACAGCTATTCACAAGACGACGCGCGAGATTTCTCGATTTTTCTCACACTATATTTCTCTTTCTAAGTTTTCTAATAAGACAGAGACGGATAGTGCGAGAAAACTCGAGAGCTCGGCCGCCGTCTTGTGATATCCGTGCTGGTCGTAGCGGCATAAATTAAGGCCCAACTCACGGCCAAATCAACAATAATAAATATGTCCCACTTTGTTATGACCAAGCCCCGTATCATGGTCGGCCTTATCACGTGATAAGTGACAAGATAGAGCGTCCGTCACTGGCTGGCGCCGTTCGATAGAACGAGACTGACGCTCTATCTTGTCACTTATCGCGAGATAAGACCCCTTCGGACCCGTGGCTCCCCTGGTAAACCCCCTGGGGGAGACATCAGGAATCTTTAGTACCGATGTCTCCCCTTGCTTGGGGAGATATCGGTACTGGGTTTTGAATTATACTTGAAGTACTCGTGTATCCCCTGTCACATATGACTTTCACCATATAAAAAATAAAACGATTTTGAAGTATTTTATGTTTTACAATGACAGTAAGTTGTCATTAATTTGGTGCAGAATGATATAAGCGTTGGACATTTTATGGATAAAATTCGATGAGTGCATGTATTCATATACGGTACCTGAGCGGGCACAATTTTTTATTTTGTTGTTCAATTTTTAATTGTTTTCGTTTTTTTTTAAATTGGTCCAAGTAGGGATATTGTAGTGTAAATTACGTAAGATAAAATGTATTTGTATCGTTGTCGAACATGTCGAGCCATATTCGATTTTAACGCCGTGAGTGTACCCGTTTCATATGTTTTTTAATGTCTGAGACTCACGGGCTTTTTTGTGGTAAAATAAAATAAAACTATTTGAAATTAAGACTTATCTTTATTGTACAATAGCCGACAAGGTAAAGCTAATATAGTCCAAGAAATGTCTATAGTACATTGTTTACCGAGGGGCGTAAGTGGAATATTGCGAACAAGAGTCTATCAGAAGGCTTTTGATGACTCGAGTTTGCAATATTTTTACGCCCGTGTTATACACAATGTTTTTCATCACATTTGCGAGGAAACAAATACATTTTAGATGAATTAATACAAATCGTAATAAAAACTGCAACATGTCAGTCGTCCATTTTGTTGAATTTGACGTGAGGCGCGTATGGCAAAGACCCTTCGGTATACAGCCACGATTTGAAAACACTTAAAAACATTTTACATAGACACTAAATAACAACATATTAAATCTGTAAATAATTCACTTAAACATCTTTAAGTAGTTTTTCAAGTTTAAAATTATTTATAAATACGTTTTCGGACATCGTATTTGATATAAAACCTCTTTGCTTTGTAACTGCCGCAAGAGTGACAGATACAATTTAAGAAAAAAACCATTACGCCCGTGGGCGTAACACAGGCTATTACAGCTCTGTATGTCTGCGCATTATGAAGCCCTTTTCGAACAAGTGTGATGAAAAAAATATTAATTATGTCACGCGTATAGTACCTACCAGTTAAAATCGACTAGATTGTCTTCCGTCATATTTCATCAAGAGCTTTGCCTTTAGCATCATCGCGACATCGTATAGATCGGTGTAGGGACAGCCGCCGAATATACACGCAGTCCACTCCGGTGTTCTCCGCAATGGCACCGCATTTTCACTTTCTTGGGCTACTGGAACTTCGCCACTCATTTTGAAAACAACTATTATAATCCCTTCGGACTCGTGTCTCCTGTGTCTGTTATTAATAATGACAACTTACTGTCACTTATTGTAAAACATAAAATACTTCAAAATCGTTTTATTTTTTATATGGTGAAAGTCATATGTGACAGGGGATACACGAGTACTTCAAGTATAATTCAAAACCCAGTACCGATATCTCCCCAAGCAAGGGGAGACATCGGTACTAAAGATTCCTGATGTCTCCCCCAGGGGGTTTACCAGGGGAGCCACGGGTCCGAAGGGGATAAGACCGCCCATGATACGGGGCCTGGTCGCCCAAACTTTGAATTAAACGAAAACACAGTATTTAGATTTTTTCATTTGGTCAGTATATTGAACCATAAATCACAAGTATAGGAGTTTGTATTGAGTGCACTTGGGCAAAGAATCCTCGGTTTTTCCGGGACATACGCATGTACGCATTCTTTAGTCGAAATTTTCCGCGTTTTTGCATATAACTTCCTGAATTACGTTGAAGCTGCGTTGAATGCCCAGGATAGGTACTTACTAAGTTTATTTGATCCGCAGCTCAACCTCGCCTTCGGCCAAAAGGACCTCGTCGACTACTGCAACTCCCAAAACATCAAGGTGGTAGCCTGGGCGCCCTTCGGAGCCCTGATCGCCAGCCGGGCTGCGCCCGACGCCCTCGGGCCCAAGATAGACGACCCCACGCTGGTCGCCATTGCCAAGAAATATGGGAAGACTGTCACGCAGGTCGTGCTGAGATACCTGGTAAGAGATGATCTTCATTGCATTTTCATCGGATTTATCACACCTTATTTTCACCAGCACATCATTATAGGCATCCCACCATCGTTATCATCGTCATCTCATAATCATCAGTATTATTTATAAATGTCATAGTCTTTTTCACCGACTTAAAAAAAAGGAGGAGGTTCTCAATTTGTTCAACTCCTCGCCTAGTGCGAGTGGAGTGAACTGCCACGCGTTTCGCGGGTCATATAAGCCAGTGGATTGGCTACAAAACTTGTTCAACTCACCTGATTCCGGGAGGCGCGATGTTCGCTCCTCGGCCCGGTTGGTATCTGTCAAGGTTCAGTCAACTGTCAGGTCAAGTCAAGTTCAATCAAGAAGGTCTCCGGGCTGAAGAAGCAGCCGTTGTGTTCCGGGGCAGTATCGCCAACAATCCGCGGCGTCGAATCACCAACTCTTCCGATGTCACCGAAATATCCACACAAAACACTCGGACACCCGTGTGTCTTCAAAGCGAGCGATATTACACAAAACAAGGCAAATGCGTTTCCAAATTATCCAAAAACACTCGTTTTCTTTCGGGTCCGCAACCACGAGGTTATCTATTTTCTCCGCCTTGACAAAAGTGTCACTGTCAAAACCACAGACTCAAAAGAAGCGTACACACGTGAGGAGTTTAAGGGGGCGGGCAGACGGTCGGCCCGAACAATCACCCGCCTCGGAACGGCCTCTAAGCCGGTCCGCTATACTAGGGGAAGTCGCGATAGGGTTGCTACCGCTCGCTTCAGAACCGAGTCCCCAACCATGACCTCGGCAAACCGAGGGGTCCCGTCCTTACCGGGAAACAAATTAACGATGCGCCCCCGGCGCCATCGCAGTGGCGGAAGGTTAGCATCCTTAACTAGCACAAGGTCTCCAACTCTGGGGGGACTGGTTTTGTCAGTCCACTTGAGGCGCTGCTGCAAAACATGCAAATACTCTAATGACCATCTGGTCCAAAAGTTCTGAGCCATTTGTTGCAGCATCTGGTAGCGCGACAAACGACTGGAGGGTACGTCCCGGAGGGGGTGCTCCGGCAACGCTGCAAGTGGCTGGCCAATCAAGAAATGGCCTGGAGAGAGCGCTTCCAGGTCATTTGGGTCGGAGCTGAGCGGACACAACGGACGGGAATTGAGGACGGCCTCAATTCTACAAAACAACGTCGCGAGTTCCTCAAAAGTCAATACAGTTTGACCGACTACCCGATACATATGGGCTTTTGCTTGCTTCACGCAAGCCTCCCAGATTCCACCCCAGTGGGGGCAGCCTGGCGGATCGAACGTCCAGGTGATACCCCGACGGGAGAGGTCTGTTCCAATATCAATCTTATTTTCAAATAAAAATTTTACAACATCTTGTAAATAACGGTCGGCACCCTTGTAATTGGTTCCACAATCTGACCGGATCAGAGATGGGAGTCCCCTACGGGATACAAATCTATCCAATGCCGCAATAAAAGCCTCCGTCGTAAGATCACCAACAAGTTCAAGATGAGCAGCCTTGGTCGACAGGCATACGAAAACGCACAAATACGCTTTTACAACCTTCGCATTTCGAAGTCGCGACGTTTTCACTAAAAAAGGTCCCGCAAAATCGGTCCCAACCCTAGAGAAGGTCCTAGCCTCGTTGACCCGATCGGGAGGAAGGTCCCCCATCTGGGGCTGCATCGTGGCTGCCTTGAGCCGAAAGCAAGGCAAGCACCGAAACACGATGCTCCGAATAACCCGTCGGCTGTTCAATATCCAAAAGTCTCGCTGCAAAATGCCCAAGAGTGCATTGCAGCTGGCATGCGAGTTCTTTATGTGGCGGTCAATCACCAACAATTCCACCAGATGCCCCTTCTTAGGCAGCAAAATGGGGTGGCGCACCGAGTACGGCAAGCTAGCGTTGCGGAGCCGTCCTCCAACCCGGAGTGTACCCGACTCGTCAATGAACGGGTTGAGGCGTGCTATCGCCTTCGGTAGCTTAGGACGTCCCTGCCGCAGGGGCTTCAATACGTCCCCAAAGTGTTCTTCCTGCACAACCCTAATCCAATGATGTAGGGCGGCATTCCGCTCTTCTGTGGCGAGAACTCTAACGCGTGACCGGTTGTCAGGGTGGCGACAATTGTGTATAAATCGCTTGACCCAGGCGGTCACTCCAACAAGCTTGTCGAGAGAGCTATACCGTTCTAGCAACCAAGCAGTGTCTGACACTGGAGCGGTCTCGACAAGGTGGACACCCAAGCCAGAGGATGGGGTCCCAATCACACAACTGGCAGGCCAGAGTGTCTCCGGTTCCAACAACCAATCTGGTCTCCACCACAGTGAGTGGGCAACAAGCTCAGGTGCCGTGCAACCCCTGGACGCCACGTCCGCTGGGTTCAGTTCACCTGGCACGTGTCTCCAAACCAAGGCAGTCTCCGAATTCTGGATTTGCGAGACCCGGTTGGCCACAAAGACCTCCAAAGTATGGAATGACGACTGCAGCCAACACAATACAATTTGGCTATCAGTCCATGCGTAGACACTCTCCTCAAGGTTCACGGTGTCCTTCAAGGTAGAGGCCACGTGGTTCAGTAGGCGTACAAGAAGAGCCGCTCCAGATAATTCCATTTTTGGGATTGTCAAACGCGTGCGAAGGGGAGCCACCTTGCTCTTCGCCATTACCAAGTGCAAATCGACCGCTCCGGCGGAGCTGACCGTCCGCAAGTAAACGGCAGCTGCATACCCTCGCTCGGAGGCGTCGCAAAACCCGTGTAGGGTTACTCGGCATTTCCCTGCCGGCAACAGCTTACGCGGCAGTTCGACCTGATTTATCTCCGGGAGCGTGGAGAAGAAAACCTCCCAATCGCTCAACAAATTTCCGGATAGTGGATCATCCCAACCCAGTTGGACCATCCACAGGCGCTGCATAAATGCCTTCGCCGTGAAGATGACCGGCGCGATCCATCCATTCGGATCGTACGTCCTGGCCACCGTGGACAGCACAAGCCGCTTCGTCCAGACCCTCGGGGAATCCAGTTCCACCCGATAGGTGAACACATCTTGGACTGGTCGATATTGCACGCCTAGGACTGATAACATGTGCGGGCTCTCAACATTTTCGAACAGGTGCGGATCCTGCTGGTGATCCTCGGGGAGGCCGGCCACCACGGCCGGTGAGTTGGACATCCATTTGCGCAATTCATATCCACCCGTCCGCAAGAGTTCCACCAGCTCATCCCGCAAAACCAAAGCCTCTTCGACACTGTTTGCCCCGGTGCACACGTCATCGACAAATAAGTCCCGTTCCAAAATGGCGGACGCTCGAGGGAACCTCAGTCTCTCTCGAGATGCCAATTCTAACAAAGTTCGAATTGAAATGTACGGACTGCTCTTCAAGCCGTATGTATTCGTATTCAGCTCGTACACCAACATCGGTTCATCAGGGCTCTCACGCCACAAGATCAGCTGATACCGACGATCATCAGGATGGATCACTGTCTGCCGAAACATCATCCGGATGTCGGCGACGAACACCACCTGATGTTTCCTAAAATTTGTGAGGATATCCGTGATATCCTTGTGCAGCTTAGGACCTGCATGCAAACACTGGTTCAATGACACCCCAGTCGAGGTGGACGCGGACCCATCAAAGACCACACGAATCTTGGACTCCGGGGATTTTAGGACCGCGTGGTGCGGCAGGAAGCAGTGCTCCACTGTACTCCAGTCCGTCCGAGCCACCGACATGTGTCCCAAACCCTCGTACTCCCTCATGAAGTCCACATACTTCTGCCGGAAGAGCGCATCTCTTCTCATTCGGCGTTCCATCGAAACCAGCCGCTTCTCAGCCATCTCACGTGACGCTCCAAGAGGAGGTCGGTGGATGAGCAGAGGAAGTCGTGTTATGAACCGACCAGAGCAGAGGCGCCCAGTATTATTTTGGTAAAACCGTTCGCACTCTTCCTGCTCGGGGCTCATACGCGACGCGGTAGGTGGTTCCTCAATCTCCCAGAACCGTTGCACGGCTTCTGAAAGAGCAGTTCCAACCAGACAGCCCTCCTCAGTAGGAGGCGGTGGAGCCGCTAACACCAAACCCATTACAGCATAGCCAAACACCGTTTCCAGTGTAACCAGTCCGCCAGGCTGTAAGGTACGGTTGCCGCTCAACAGCACCCGCCCAAGAACGTCTGCACCCAGCAACACGTCAATCGGACCAGGTCTGTCAAATCCAGCATCCGCCAGAACTAATCCAGCTGTCAAACTCCGAACCTCTGGAGGCAGCTTCACCTGGGGGAGTCTCCCCACCACTTCATCCAATACTAACGCGGGAGCATTAATCCTCGCGCGTGAAGTGGGACCCGGTCCAAAGGTGAGTAAGGTCTGCCCTACCAGATTTGACACTGTCACATTGCCTACCCCACGTATACTTTCCGGGTGGGGTTTCACAACCAAGCCCAACTGTCGCACCAACCTACTGGATACCATGCAGCCTTGCGCTCCCGTGTCAAGGAGAGAGCGCACGCAGGCTGATCCTCCGCCAGGGCCCCAAACACAAACCGAAGCCGTGGGCAATAACACGGTCTCCAAGGGCGTGGCGGTGGCTGGTGCGTGGGCGGCGTATCCCTAGCAGGGATAACGCGTTGCATCCTGTTCCGCATGGGCGGGCCGCCATGCGTGCCGCCTGCGGCCCCTGGTATGTCCTACTCCGGCCGTACACCGGAGGTCCCGACGCCAAGCGGGGTCGCTCCACAAGCGGCGGCGACATCCGTGGCGCCTGCCGGGGTGGAGGCGTTTGCGGGCACCCGCCCGTAAGGACCCCCCGTTGGGGCACGGGTGCGTGCGAAGTAGTCGCGTAGTTTTGGAGGGGGGGGGAGGGGGGTGTTACCCGACGTCCCCACTGGTAGGCCATGGGCCCCTGGTCAGCCCGCTGCTGACTCCGAACAGGGGAGCATGACCCCTGCGCAGGGGGGGGGGGAGGTGTATCCCCACTGCGGTTCATGCATAAAATGGGGTGGTGCTTCCCACCACAGGACCTACACGCCCGCGGGTGGGCACAATCTCGCACAAAATGTGGGCCCAAGCAAACAAAGCACCATTGCCGCTGCTTAGCAATGTTGCGGCGTCCCACAACCCGCTGCGCAAGAAACTTCGGACACGCTGGCACCCGATGGCCAGGGTTCTTGCAGCATAGGCAGACTTCAGGGTCCAATGCACTGATATTATATTGGTGAGGACCCGCTGGTTGTGGGGCCGATTTGCCCCACCCTCCCCTTTGAGGTGCAACTCTCCCCTGGGCCCGCTGGGCCCCAGGAGGCCTCGGGGGTGGAGGTAGATCCGAGGTGTCGGCCCGTCGACACTCAAGTTCCAATTGGTCGATAAGATTGGTGAAGGTCGGCAGATGCTGAGCACTTTCACCACCATACCGGTGCTCAAACCTGGCCCGTACATCAGCCGGCAGCCGGTTCAACAAAAAATTCAACAGTATGTAGGACCACTGGTCCACCGGCAAACCAAGGTTCTCTAACCCTTTGGTCGCTGTCAAAACAGGATTCAGCATTTTCAGCCGGATGTCTGAAGCCTGAGCGATCCGAGGGATATTCCAGATCTTAGTCATAAGAGTATCCGCAAGTCGCCGCACGTTCTGGTATCGGTCCCTCAGCAACGTGCGCGCGATTTCATAATTGTCGTCGGTGACCGACAAATGCGCGATCAAGTCGCGCGGCTCCCCGACGAGAGCAGACATCAGCTGCGCCAACTTCAACGCCGCTGGCAGGTCCGTCCGGGCATGCACCAAGCTATCAAAGAGGTCGATGAAGCTGGTCCACTCGTCCAGGTCTCCTCGGAAGACCGGCATCTGTATGGCTGGCAAGCGCGCTGCCAACCCTGGGTTATAGATAACTGCGTGTTTCGGAACGTCCCGGGCCGCACCATTCCGAACCCGCAGTATCTTAGAAGCCCTCTCGACAATCCTGTCCCCAAAATCCATACATTGCTCAAAGTCCCGCTCCACCTGCTCAGTCTCCGGGGTCGTCCGGCCGGGCTCCGCTAGGTAGAGTTCAACCTGGAACTCCACAGCCTTAAGACGGTCTGACACCTCCTCGTACCGGGTCAACAAAGCCTCCTCCCGGTCATTTCTGTCAACCAAAGCTGCTGCAGATGAAAACCAACGCAGTGCAGACTGGATCTTAGCCTTAGGTGTAGATCCCATTTTAAATGAATTTCCAACAATACCAGAGAAAATTAAAATTAATTTAATTAATGTGGAAATTCCAATCTCTTGGTCACCCTAGTGAATCAAAACCAAATATCAACTCAATTACAGGAATGCCTTACAATAACAACCAATATAGATTCTCAAAACGCAGTGGAAGCTCAAATTATAATCTATAATTGGCTAGTTACATCACTTGTACAATAATCTAGCTTACAACTAATATTTGTGGTAGCCTTATATTCTTAGCAAACTTGGCCGCTTATAGCAAACTGAATAAAACAAATGCCTTATTACCAAACAACAAGCTATGAAAGGCTTTCCAAATTACAATCAATCAAATATGTGGCTTATATTTGCCTTCAAATATTTTCCAAATTAAATTGTACCAAACACTCAAAATCACCTTCCGGAGGTTGTAATCTCACTAATTTGCACTGCAAGTACAATAATTTCGTGAAATCTACAGTACAAAACACTTGCAGTGCCACAAAATAGAGGTTTTAAATAGTTGTAGCTAAATTTGGTTTTAACAAATAACCTCAACATTTTTACCCAAAAGGAAAAAACTATCAAAATTCGCGTTTTTTCTATGTGAGGAACCACGCTCTGGGTACCAAAAATTGTTCAACTCCTCGCCTAGTGCGAGTGGAGTGAACTGCCACGCGTTTCGCGGGTCATATAAGCCAGTGGATTGGCTACAAAACTTGTTCAACTCACCTGATTCCGGGAGGCGCGATGTTCGCTCCTCGGCCCGGTTGGTATCTGTCAAGGTTCAGTCAACTGTCAGGTCAAGTCAAGTTCAATCAAGAAGGTCTCCGGGCTGAAGAAGCAGCCGTTGTGTTCCGGGGCAGTATCGCCAACAATCCGCGGCGTCGAATCACCAACTCTTCCGATGTCACCGAAATATCCACACAAAACACTCGGACACCCGTGTGTCTTCAAAGCGAGCGATATTACACAAAACAAGGCAAATGCGTTTCCAAATTATCCAAAAACACTCGTTTTCTTTCGGGTCCGCAACCACGAGGTTATCTATTTTCTCCGCCTTGACAAAAGTGTCACTGTCAAAACCACAGACTCAAAAGAAGCGTACACACGTGAGGAGTTTAAGGGGGCGGGCAGACGGTCGGCCCGAACACAATTCGATTGTTTTTTTTTTTTCAATGTCTGTTACCTCAGAACTCCGTCATTGATGAGCCGATTCGTAATTTTATTTTTTTGTAAGTATATGCTTCCAGGTGGGTCCCATTTTTTTTAAGAATTCAGTTGGATGATGGGATCCATGAGGAATTGAGGGAACTTTCAATTATATTAGGCACACGTGTAGTGATTTTGGTATTTTCTATTTTAACCCGGAAATCATAAATTTGGTGGAGTGGAATTGATGATGAAGACCACAGATGACTTATGGAATTCCTCAATTAGATATGTACTTAAAATTACAAAGGTATATCACAGATTCTGATAAGATTCCGTTGAAATAGCAACTAATGAAGTGCCAAAGGTGATCCTTGTGGAATCCACGGAAGTCCTCAAATATTATCGGCCCACATACAGCGATTCGTTTTTTTCTCCAATATTCAACGCATTTGCTCTCGGCAATCAGTTCATGTGGTAAATTGGAAAAGAAATGTGGAAATGTTCTCGTGGCTTGGCGGAGTACTAAATTGAAGTCTGTTAAAACTTTGTTTTTAAAGTAAATTATATTTGCCTGAATCATGGTAATTACAATGTAGATGTCGGATATCATTTGGCAATACAGTTCAACGCAATTCACCACTATCTTGACATCATCATCTATTTCTTTATCAGCATTAGCATCGTCTCATAATCATCAGTATTATAATCATCTTCGACATAATCTTATTGTCATCATCGACATCTTATCAACGTCATTACTATAATCATCATCCATCATCGTCGTCGTTTTCGACAATCTATAGCTCTCAACTGCTTGACATAAGTAACATACCTACGTGGTTGGTAGACCAGGCAGTGTAACAAGCGACATAATTTATCTACACGTATATAAAAAATAAAAAAAACAACCAAAATTTTGCATGCCTACTGTTATAAGGTATTGACATTATCTGGACTAAACACTGTTGACTCACCATCTTATGTACATAATGTTAAGCAAATAAACTTATTTCATTTCATTTCATTTACATAAGCACCTGAATCGTACCAAGAAGTGGGTCTACAAATATTGCAGAATTGTATGCTTTCTTAACCATATGGATGTACCAAAATGATCCGAAATAAAGATATATTATTATTAGTATAACTTTTTAGATTTGATCACAGAAATTTAAAACAAAGTTTTTTTTTAATCCGCCTGCGATTTCGTCTGCGTGCACCTGGGATACAAAACAATCCTATTGAATTCAGGCTATAAACTATATTCGTGCAAAATTTCACCCACATCAGAGCCGTTGAAGCGTGATTGAGTAACAAACATCTAAACATCCAAACTTTCGCTTAGGATTAGGATAGTAGGATTAGTTGGATTTTTTTGCATCAGGCAACAACGCCCCTATTAACAAACCCATGTTTACTTATGTTTCCCCATTCCAGTACCAACGCGGCATCATCACCCTCCCCAAAACCGTCACTCATAGCCGCGTCGTCGAGAACGCCTCCATCTTCGACTTCGAGCTGGCGAAGGAAGAGGTCAACACCCTCGCCAACTTCGACGTGAACTACCGCTCCAACCGGCCAGTGTTCTGGCAGAACCACGCTAACTACCCGTTCGAGAAGTACGATGTGCCAATTGGAACTATCCCGAAATCGCTCCTGGCGTGGAAGAATGGCAAGAACCAGGATATCGACTAAGTTACAGGATATGATGAAACAGTGCGAAAGTGATTTTATGTATTTTTATTCCGCTCATCAAATAAATAGGTATACGTTTGTTTTTAATAGTGTTTTTATTATCGCTGAAAGGAGCGACCACACCGGTGCGTACAGTACGATTACTGTTAGTTAATCACTGACAGAAAGTTTGCCTTCATTTAATTTTCAACTTCAATGTCATACAAATAAAGCAATTTTCAGAATACTGGTACCCACGTCTACCGATTTAGAAATAACTACTTAATTGTATGACGTTAAAGTTGAAAATTAAATGAAAGCAAATTATCTGTCAGTGGTAAACCCCAAATAATTCTACTGTAACGATGCGTATACGCGTTGACGTGTCGGATGCGTCCCGTAATCTTCATACATTTTGCTGCGTTTACGGTGCGTTAGCGTATTTTGAGCATCGGTGTGGTCGCTCTTGTAGGGTAGACCGGGGGCAATGGTACCACTTTAGAAATAATGACCTATAACTCAGAATCTAAAGCTACCACGTAAAAATCGCTTGGGATATAACATTCTAGTCTCATTGGTTATCAGAATCTAGAAAAATATTTTCATTGAATCGAATCAAAATGGTGCAAATTGAGTTTGTGTTCATGAAGTCCTTGTGTTACAACTGACCCCTAGTACGGGTCAATTGTACCAGATAATCAGAGGTAAATAAAACCCAAAATAATGTTTTAATCAATCAGTAATTATCAGCGAACGAAAAAAACATAGAAGGCGAGCTCCTTACAAATTTCTACCCAAATGCGTGCTTAAAACCCGGTGTGCGTAGTCAACTGCGCATCCAATCACAGCTGCCCAAAATATCAGCCTATTTCCAATTACCCAACACAAATGAATGCGATTGGTCAATCTACGAATGCATTGCTGTGATTAGCCGTCGTGCATCACGTCGGACGACAGCTATATGACAGTGACGACGAAAACGAATAATTGTTGAATGGTTACATGCAACAAGAAGCTATTTAGTTGTCATAACGTTCGTGTAATATTTTTAGTTTAAGAAATATTTTTATTTTAGCTACCTGCTATAAGTACATAAAATTACTGCCTTGGTTTCTACGATGATCGCAATGATGGAGTCAACTAAAGATTCTAGATCCTATATTGTTAAACTAGGATATTTATTTGTAGGTAAAAAGGTAGGTTATATTTGTAACCATGTTTCTTGAAAACAGCATCAACGATTTCGAAATTTGCAATGTAAGAGTTTACGGGGGTGAAAAATGTATCCTAGCTGGGGCTCATATCCGGCAAAATTAGTTTGCTCTATTTTCATCCTAGTGGGGCTTGATCGCCAACTGTACAGTCAGCGTCATATAGTTAGTAGCAGCCAGAGTAGCCTAATAATTCGTAACACACCGTTATTCTTACAGTAATAAAGACGTGTACCGAAATATCTACCCTACCTACTTATTCATTATCATTACAATACCCGAAATCCTCAATCTTTATGATATTATTATAGGCAAACAGTCAACAATAGTAATGATTATGATGAGATGAATCGTTATCTACCATCACTATGCAGGCATATGTATACAATCCACCGTTTACATTACAGCTAGCTGTTTCACAAAACAGCGCTGTTTTGTGATACGGCGGGTTGACGATCCTGCTTGAAAACCGCTGAATGAAAATCGCTGGAATTTGTCTTGTGAAGAATCACAAGCATGTTGCCGGTCCTTTATTAATTTGAAGATTAGTTTCGTTGATAGCTAGACACGAACGCAGGTCCCTCACTCGCAACACAGCCCATCCTCAGGAGCTCTGGCGACCTTACTCACCACCAGGACAACACCACATACCTACAGAGCAAATAATGTTATAATTAGAAAGAAAGAAAGATAAATATATATTTATTTGGTGAGATATCATGTTACATGTGTGTCTTACAGTTGGAATTCACCAAAATGGATGCCACTCAGCATAGGCCACCAGCAATACATGCTAAAGTCGCTGGTTTTCAGGGCAGGGTAATTATGTCTGAAGTCCTCTGTAAGATGGAGGTACAGTACATTCCCCAGTTGGTCTGCTCCAACTCCAAATATGACCAAAGTGACGTGCTCCAAATATGAGCAAAGTGACATGCTCCAAATATGAGCAAATTGACATGCCCCGAATATGAGCAAAGTGACATGCTCCAAATATGAGCAAAGTGTCATGCTCCAAATATGAGCAGTGTCATTTTCCAAATATGAGCAAAGTGACATGCTCAGGCCTTTAAAACGTTATAAAATGAACCGGAATTATAACGGTATATTCCGTTAGTGTTCGAAAATTACGTTATAACAAAAACAATATTCTCCATAACGATATAAATACCGTAACAGAATAAATAACAGAACGATATGTAATAACGTTATAATATCGTTTTAAAATGCGAGCCGCGCGCTACGGCTGCGCCGTTGCCGCTCTGTGCCAATGCCAACATGCCACCACGTGGGCCGTAGCGCGACGTGCGACGTTGCCGTTATGTTGTTCTAGCTTCTAAATCTTATTAATGCCTGTTTACCTCGATCATTTGCAAATTGGTTGTGAATTGTGAATATTTGGTTGGTTGCGACGATAAATGCGGCGGAATAAAAATGGGACGCAGGAAACGCAACGCTGTCCACAGATTCTTGGACTTGCTCATAAATAAAAAGAAAGAGTGCCAATCTTAATAGCCCCTAGGTATACACTATTACAATATGTAAGAGGGTCAATATTTTTTATGTTAATTGTTTGTCTCGGCACTAAATCGCAGACTACAGACAAATAAGCCCAACGACCGACGGTGTTGCCGTGAGCAAAAAATTATGCATAGGTATGTTGGTATGTGCTTTTGTTCATTAATCGTAATAAAATTAAAATATACTTTTAGTTTCCAACATTTTATTTTATTTTTGATTTAGAGCCATTCCGAAAACGACAAGTTAAATAAAATCTGATTATGAAACCAAAGAATGTGTGAATTTTTGATTTGGGTCGCGATAGATAGGGGAGACCAAGGACAATTGGTACACATAAATATGTATCGATCCTCCTTTTCTTACGATTCATCCTCCTTTTCTAATTAATCCTTAGTCACTAAATATTTATATAAATAACTAGCTGTTGCCAGCGACTTCGTTCGCGTGGAACTTGTTATGGTCTTAGAAAAAATATTGCTATTAAATTATGTTCAGTTCAAGCTATTTATCGCTGTCCCAAACACACTTCTACCATCTTAAAGATATACAAAAACTATCCTATATCCTTCCAAGGGTCTCAAATTATCTGTACGGGAATTTTCATCTAAATCCGTTCAGGGATTAGACCTACGTAAAAGGTAACAGTGCGATGAGTTCGTTAGTTTAAATTGATAAATCTAAATTGAAAACTTCGTTTTTACAAACATAAATATCTTAAGAATCATCAACAGACGTTTTCATACAGTATTAAAGAAAAATATATTTTTATATGTCTACTAAGCTACATTACTGTTATCATAATAAGTACCCAATGTTGATTAAATCTATTCGATTCTGGGAGCATCGCAGTTCTAACCTAACCTATCCTACATTTCTGGTAACTGTTCAAATCTGTAAGTCTTACTTTAAAAAAGGTCTTGCTCTCTATACAACCTTCAAACCTTTTAACTCTCTTAGGGGATGAATAAAAAAACGCTGAAATAGTTTTCTAATCATTAAACAAACGGTCCATAACCTAAGTAATAAATCTATTATTTTAAAAATATCTTGCTCTTCGTATAAACTTTGAACCCCTAGAAACCCTCTTGGGGGATGAATTTCAAAAACATTGAAATGTATTTTTTAGTTTTAAACAAAATCGTCTAAAATCGTAGTTAAACTAATGTTTTACTTTAAAATTGTCTTGACCCTATACGGCCTTCGAATCCCCTTTAAACACTCTTAGGTGATGAATAAAAAAATCTACTAATCTGCTCTCTCTATTTTAAGACCATAATTAAAAAATCTTACTTAAAAAATTACTTTTCCCTCCATATAAACTTTGAAGCCCCATTGACGCCTATAGGGGATGAATAAAAAAAAAACTCTGAAATCAGTTTTGTTGTCTTTTAACATACAGACTAAGACTGACATTAGAAATATCTTACTATATTTTCTTGCTCTCCATATAAACCTTGAATACCGTTTTAACACTTTTAACCCCCTTAGGGGTGGTATTTTTCCAAGACGATGAAAGGATTTTTTTTCTAATAAGTAATCGTACCACAAAGTTGCCCATCTCTAGCTCAAAAAAAATGTTTCTCATCCTAATCTTGCATAAGTACCTTTTTAACCCCCTTAGGGATGGAATTTTCTAACACGTTAAAAGTACTAACTGTTTTTCTATTCTAATAAGTAATCTTTCTACAACGTTTCAAATCTCAAGCTCAAAAAAAGTGTTTCTCATACAAACCTTTCACCCCTATTTAACCCCCTTAGGGGTGGAATTTTCTAAAACGCTGACAGTCCTTTTTTGTATTGTATTTAGTAATCTTTCTACAAAGTTTGAAGTTTCTAGCTCAAAAAATAAAGTTCCCTCCATACAAACTTTGCACCTCTATTTAACCGCCTTAGGGATGAAATTTTCTAAAACACAGAAAGTACTTTTTTCTATTCTAATAAGTAATATTTCTACAAAGTTTCAAGTCTCTAGTTCAAAAAATAATGTTTCCCCCATACAAACATTGCACCCCTGTCCCCTACTTAACCCCCCATAGGAGTGGAATTTTCTAAAACGCTGCAAGAACTTTTTATGCATCTTAATAAGTAATCTTCCTACAAAGTTTCAAGTCTCTAGTTAAAAAAAAAGTTTCCCTCATACAAACTTTGCACCCCTATTTAACCCCCTTAGGGATGGGATTTCCAAAAATTCCATCTTGTCCCTTCTTTTTAGTCCCAGTAGTTTCGGCTGTGCGTTGATGAATTAGTCAGGAAGTCTTCTTTTACATATATAGATAAATCAAATTTCTCATTCTCTCCACCTCATTTTAAGCATCTTAGCTGACCATCCATCCGTAATGTGCGTGCTGGTGCCATGAGACCGGTTTAATTTATTTAAACTTTGTGACACAATACAAAAAAAAGTATATATGGTGGACTTAATGCCATAAGGCATTCTCTACCAGTCAACCAACGGGCTAAGCAGAAACATTTGATGCAGGCATTTAAATTATTAATAATTTACCATGTTATAATAATGCCATTAATATCTCAAGTCGAGCGCGAAGCAAACACTGCCGTACCATCCTTTACTGGAACCATTTCGCCACATTTTCAGGCCCCTATTTGACAACCTCTGGATAAGACCAGAATGCAGAAATTTTCGTCATCCAGTAAGCTATAATCACATACTTAAAATCCAAAATTTCAAGTCTGTAGGTCATTTAGTTCCGAAGTTAAGCGAAAGCAAAGTTTCGCATTTATGACACTCACTCATGATCATCAAAATAGAACTAGTACTTCCCATAAACTCAGAGAGCTGAAATTTGGTACAGAGTTAGGGTTTAATGGGCACATAAAGGGAAAACTAAAAAAAATTGCTATTTCAACCCAGTTTTCTAGATACACCAACTGTATACATTACTTTGTAATCCTATACAAATATATAGGATTACAAAGTTACATTTGCAGTGAATGGGAAAATTCAAAAGCAAGAATGGGCCTGCATTCATAGTTTGTATGTATGGATAACACATTTACCTTCAAAAAGAAGTGAGATTCCATAAAAAACACTCCATGTAAAAAAGAGGCCAAGTCTCGAAACTCTTCCACCGTAAAAAGTTGTGAGATATTTCGTAGAGCCAAGTTTCAGGCATTCTAATTAATCTTTATTTGCTTGCTTGACGACCGGTTAGCCTAGTGGGTAGTGACGCTGCCTACGAAGCTGAAGGTCCTGGGTTCGAATCCCGGTAAGGGCAAATAATTGTGTGATGAGCATGAATATTTGTTTCTGAGTCATGGAAGTTTTCTATGTATTTAAGTATTTATATCTATTATATATATCGTCGTCTAGTACCCATAACACAAGCCTTACTGAGCTTACTATGGGACTAGGTCGATTTGTGTAAGATTGTCCCTTAATATTTATTTATTTATTTATTGCTAAATAATATTTTGTGACTTGGCAATCACACAATACTACATAATTTTAGGTAAGTATGCAAAAATCTATAAATACAGTTAAGTTGTGTGATTGCCACGTTGCAGAATTTTATTTAACAAGCAAAAACATTCCATGTAAAAAAGAGGCCAAGTCTCGAAACTCTTCCACCGTAAAAAGTTGTGAGATATTTCGTAGAGCCAAGTCTTAGGCATTCTTTAATCTTTATTTGCTTGCTTAATAAAATTCTGTAACTTGGCAATCACACAACTTTCTTGCATTAATGGATTTCTGCACACCTAAAGCTATGTAGTATTGTGTGATTGCCAAGTCCCAAAATTGTATTTAGCAAGCAAATAAAGATAAAAGAATGCCTGAGACTTGGCTCTACGAAATATCTCACAACTTTTTACGGTGGAAGAGTTTCGAGACTTGACCTCTTTTTTACATGGCATGTTTTTTATGGGATGATGCATTTCCAATTAATCAGGCACAGAGTAGCTAAAGACAATCTGATTTGAAAATTATTAGTCAGGATATTCGTATCAGGCTACAACCTGCGCCGACAAGCCGAGCAAATCGAAAAATTCTCTATTTTACTATGACGTCGTGCACTCTAACAAACAACCTACGTTACGTAATCACATCGCTTACATTGCACGAGTAGGCTATACTGAATGCGAGAAAGGGGTAGCCTATAACGTTATTACATTATTATATCGGTTAAAAAAGTATCGGTTTTATATTAATGGTTTAGATTTATAACGTTATAATGAATATCGCTATACAGCGCGTCAAATATCGGTTTCGAGTATAGCGGTTTTAGGAATAATAACGTTATAAATGATAGCGCTATACGAAAATAGCGCTATTTAAAGGCCTGGACATGCTCCAAATATGAGCAAAGTGACGTGCTCCAAATATGAGCAAAGTGACATGCTCCAAATATGAGCTAAGTGATATTCCGCTGTGCCCGTCCTCCCTTCATTACTATAGACAAGCAGCCTGACCGAGAAGTATAGTCCTAATCGATTTTCTAGACCGAATTCACTTCTCTTTGTACTAGGCACAAAGAGAAGACAAAGCCATTGTCTTTCATTGTTAAGTGTAACCGCTAATTGTTTACGTTGTACTAAGTTATGCTGCAACTACTAATACAATGTTATTAAAACCGATCGATTTAATTTAAACCTTGCTACTTTAACAATAGAGTCTCTATTCGAGTCAAGTAGGTTTTTATTAAACATGGCCTTTTATTTCGGAGCGTTTATGGCGCGTGGCTGGTGCATGTGAGTCTCAAGATCCGTTCTAGAAAATCTATTCAGACTTTACCTATACGTACCTACAGTATTTGGGAATAGTATAAATACACTATTTTTAAATTACCACTTCACTTAACCACAGAATAATGAGTACCTGAATTACCTAAAGGTACCTGAAATTTCACAATATGGCTATCTCCACATCATTCTGATCAGAGGCTTTCCCAGGCATTCAATCAAAATACTCGACCAATAACTTATCACTGTTTATAGAATACGTTCATGTAGGTATATGGTTTGAACTTTGATACTTCTGTTAAAATTGGGCAGTCGAAAGCGCGTTTTTCCTCGAATTCAAGCAAACAAAATAAACTCGTACCCGAATTCAAGGAAAATCGGGTAATTCCCAAGTTAATCACTGAATGGACCCTGCCGGATGGAGCACGGCTATCACAAGACGACTCCACTCTCGATTTTTCTCGCATTATCCGTCTCTCTCTTATTAGAACACTTAGAACAAGAGGTATACTTACTTAGTGCGAGAAAAATTGAGAGTATGTCGCGGCCGTATAGACGTGCAGAGACTGCAGAGCTGGCTGTAAAGCAAGCGCCGTACTGAGCTGGGTCCATTTCGTGACCTAATGTGTTATTTCTATTTATTTATTTCATCATCTTTGTGTACCCAATTGTTTGTCACGGATAAATGTTTGCGTTTGAGTTTTATCAAGTTACTAGCTGTTGCCCGCGACTTCGTCCGCGTAGAACTTGTTTCCGTCTTAGAAAAATGATTGCTATTAAATTATTGTAGGCGGAACCTTAATTATCGCCGACCCAAACAAAGTTGTACCATTTTAAGGGCTGACTTCCAAGGGTCTCAAATTATCTGTACGGAAAATTTCATCTAAATCCGTTCTGGGATTAAGCGTAAAAGGTAACAGTGCGATGAGTTCATTCGTTTAAATTGCTAAATTCAACAAACGTTTATACTGATAATTATAGCAATTCGTGCAAAATTATTCCCCAACCATTCCAAAATATCAAAAATGCACAACGTTAATATATTCATTTTCACTGCTGCCGGCACTCCCGGAGTGCAACCCGGTCTTGATTTTTTATTTTTTTTATTAACGCTTTTAGGGGATGAATTTCAGAAATCGTCGTAGCTACTCAGCATGTTTGACTTTAAAGTTAAAAGGAGCCTAAGCGCAAAGTTTTAACTCTTATATTATGCTTTCCATATGGATTTTCAACCCCCTAGGGAATGAATTTTGATGCAAACGCTATACTTATAGTCAATTATCTGGTTTATAAATAAAGAACGTGTAAACGAACTTTCAAATTTCTAAGTTTTTAAAACAACGTCTTCTCGGTACAACTCCTATTTCACCCTTTTAGGGGGCAAGTTTAAAAAAAAATATTTCTTGATAGATTTAGATGTTATAAAAGAAACCTGCTGTCCTGCTTTCATGTTTCTATACACACTTTATCATTAAAAATCACACATTACTTATATGAACATTCAACCCATACCTTAACCCCTTCAAGGGATAAATTAGAAAAAAAACCCTTATCAACGTTTTTGACTGTACATTAGGAGCTTGTGACCGAAGTTTTAAAAGGCTAACTTTAAAAAGGACATGTTTCCCGTACAAACGTTCAACTCTTTTTTAACCCCCTTAGGGGATTAATTTTTATAGCAAAGCTAAATCACTCGTTTTGCTTTTTAGTGAGAAACCTTTATACAAAGATTCAAGTCTATAACTTTCCAAATGAACGATTTCCATACAACGGTTCGACCCCTATTTCACCGCCTTAAGGGTTGAATTTAGAAAAATCCTTTCTTAGTACACGTCCACGTACTGTAAAGAATACATGTTCCACATGCTTATATCTTTAGCGGTTTAGGCTGTGCGCTATCTGTCAATTGATTAGTAACGCATGAGTTTAATAATATAAATATAGATTATTGCTCTAGATTAATAAGTAGCTTCTGCCCGCGACTCAGTCCGCGTGGAACTCGTTTATCGTAGCTCCATACAATTTTTCACCCCCCATTTCCAATGCCCTTCCCCGGGGCTCAAACTATCTTTATACCAAATTTCATCCAAATCGGTTCAGTGGTTTAAGTGTGAAGAGGTAACAGACAGACCGACAGACAGACAGAAAGACAGACACATTTTCGCATTCAGAATATTACAGTAGTATGGATTATGCGTGGTCTAGTATGACGACGCATATAATTACTTGGAGCCTGCAACATTTTGTTACTAATTCAAAATGAAGGTTTTCTACAAATAGTGGTCGGTGTTTACGACCTTTATGAACCAGGATAATAAAACTTAGGTAGGTATATCTTAGTTAAGTAACTGGTCTAGTCAGTTGTCTCTATGTGAGACTTGCCAAGTTAACTGAGCATGTCGTTTGAACCTTAAGTAAAGGGGAAAAAGTCCCGAATGGGTTAATTAGACGGTAAGTAGGTTATGTTTCTGGTCTTCGCATTCCGTGAACTTAATTTGAATCGTTCGGATATATGTGCCACACGCCACACGTATAGGAGCGTTTTAAAAAAAAAGTATACATGAACTTATTTTTGCAGAATTCATTGTTTTGGGTTTTTCTTACTAAATCGTTGATACTATCGATCCTTATACAAGAAAAAGATTGGAGCATATTCTACCGTGTATTTTTTTTTCTTCCAGTGCGTTACTATTATAAATAATTTACTTTAAAATCAAAGTATTAAGCGACTTGAATTTAGTATTCCGCCAAGCCATGTGAACATTTCCACATTTATTTTCCAATTGACCACATGAACTGATTTCCGAGAGCAAATGCGTTGATTATTAGAGAAAAAAACCAAATCGCTGTATGTGGGTGGGCCTATAATATTTAAGGACTTCCGTCGATTCCTCAAGGATGACCTTTGACACTTCATAAGTTGCTATTTCAACGGAATCATATCAGAATCTGTGACGTACTTTTATAGTTTTAAGTACATAATAGACGAATTCCGTAAGTCATCTGTGGTCTTCTTCATCAATTCCACTCCACCAAATTTATGATTTCCGGGTAAATACACGAGTTATAATAGAAAATACCAAAATCACTACACACATGCCTAATATAATTGAGGAGTTCCCTCAATTCCTCATGGATCCCATCATCCAATGGAAATGAATGAAGGCCTTCATCATAAATTCCACTCCAACAAATGTATGATTTCCGGGTGTAAATACACGAGTTATAATAGAAAATACCAAAATCACTACACACGTGCCTAATATAATTGAGGAGTTCCCTCAATTCCTAATGGATCCCATCATCCAATAGAAATGAATGAAGGCCTTCATCATAAATTCCACTCCAACAAATGTATGATTTCCGGGTGTAAATACCTACACGTGTTATAATAGAAAACACCGGAGTCACTACACGCGTGCCTATTATAATTGAGGAGTTCCCTCAATTCCTCATGGATTCCATCATCCAACTGGATTATTGACCAACAAATGAAATTTGATAAAAAATGGGACCAACCTGGAAGCATATATTTTTTTCTCATACGAAAATATGACGATCCGGAATGGAATATTTCGGACACTTTTATTCTTGTATGAGGAGTAGTAGTAGTAGTAGTACTTTTAATGATCCTACCTTATTATACTTGTCATTGACTCTCTCCTTCGGACACTTAAATACTTAGGCATCAGAATCACTAGAAAAAGACTAGTTATCTACGTTAACGAGGTTTACAGCACATATAAGAATAGTGCTTATACTTGAAACCATATTTAGATTCCTCAAAATAACCTTAAGATTGGACCCGGGATAAAAAGTATCCTATATTTTAATCCAGGCTATAAACTATCTTCGTGCAAAATTGCACCCTCCATCAACAGCTACAAAAATCTGTAAGTTTTTCTGGCTTAAAGAATGCAAAATATCATAGGCAAAGTTCGAGTTACAAATTCCATCGAACCATTTTAATTATACGTTCTGTAGGAAACACGAGGATGTCATCACCATAATCATCATATCAGCCGAAAGACGAACACTGCTGGACTCTGACTGGGACTGGCTCCCCCAAAGAGTGCCACAATGACCGACAATTTGAAAGCATATATAGGTTTTGTCAAAACGGATCTCTAATTTCATGTCGACGAGAAAACGTCTCTTTCTAAGCGTTCTAATTAGAAAGAGACGAATAGTCTATCTCGCCGCGGCACAGCTCGCAGGCCATCCTGTGATAGCCATGATTTGCAAATATAGTCAATTGTATGTTGTGTTCCTATTGATTTACATATGGTTGTCTGCGTGTGACGGATCCCCAGGAAAATCTCATGCAAGGCACTTCGCCTTGTTTTATATTCCGTGCTGTAACTTAACACATTTGGCACCGGCCACTTACGGCGTGGCAACCATGCATGTGGCACAAATGCCACAAATTATGCACAAACCGAATGGCAAGTCATCAGTCTCCTAGCGTTTTACCCGGTTGTAACCTAAAGGAGGGTGTCAAAGCGGTCCCCGGGCTTATTGAGGGGCACAACCGGGAATAACGCTAGGCGGATGATGTAACCTAAAGGAGCCCGAGGTCCGCTTTGTCACCTAGGTAACCAAGGATTTGGCGTAGACGCTAGCTAGTTTTATGAAAGCGCCATGCTACCTTCCAACTCAGAGGTAAAACTAGACCTTATATTGGAATTAGACCTGTCATCGAAAAGCTACTCTTAAAATATCCAATGATATTTCGTCCTAAGTACTGAATGAAACTCGGTGGTACGACAGAATGACTCGTGTATGTAAATTAGATTAGATTAGATTCATTTATATCATTTTGAAAATTAACATGTCGTTTAAAAATTAAATTAAGGAGTGGTTCAGTAAAAAAGTAGCAGTGAATTATCTGGTATATTTTATTATCTTTTGCTAAGTATGAAGCAGTATTTTTTTTAATGATCTGTATATAATATACTATAAAATAAAAATAAAATCATATTGAAAAATATGAAATTGTTTGAGTTTTCTCATTTTTATTGAAATATACTCTGAAAGTTTTTGGACTGGACTGGATTTGACAATTTTCACTTGCCGTTTCCCACAAGGCCACAATTGAATTTCCATTTTCACAATTTGTGTTATGCTTTTAGGAATATCATCTTAGGAATAGGTAAGTGTATAACTTACCTATTCCTGAACTGAAATTAACTGAATTTTATCTTGGGTAGTCAGGAAGTCTCTCCAATGTAACCTCTGACAGAGGTTTTTCTATGGGAGACAAATTTCTGTAAAAATGGCAAATACACAAAAGTAGAAATTCCATGTAACTATCTATCTCGAAGTGAAGTCAAATCAAAAAAGTTAAATATTGAAGAAAAGACAATTTAGGAAGATATTAAGTAGCTCATGAAACTTAAAGAAAAAACTATGTTTATGAGTTATAACTTCTCAGAGAAGACACTGTTCAAAAAGTATTGGGTAGGAGAGATGTAATAATATAAAAGCTGAAAACTTGAATTCGCCCTTTTATTTTAAATACGATTGTATTTAATTTTATAGAATAGTATCTACAGATTACTATAAAGAATGCAGTTTTAAAAAATTATCACTAAATATAATGAAAAAACCACATATTGTGCTGCTACTTTTTTCCGAACCACTCCTTAGCATGAATTTACAAAAAGATCGTGTGTGTATAGGAATATAAATAATAGTCAAATCAATATCAGTGCAAAATGAAAACAAAATAAGGAACAATTGGAATAAGATTACAACATTTTTTTTTGTTACTTTCTAGTAAAAATGTGATCTATAATAGACTTGATGCAAGTATCCGAACTACGTATAACAACAAAAACTAAGTCAAACATAACTAGTAGGAAAAACACAAAGACTCTAAGGATTTAATAATATCTAAGTAACATTTAATTTGTTAGTTGTGCTGCTACAGCCAAAGCACCATGTTGTGTTTGACTCTTCTCGGCTTGTTCGCTGTGGTGGTAAGTAGATGATAATGATATTATTATAATTATGTTAATACAATGCATTTAACTGCTTACCAATAGGGTAGTGACCTCATGTTAAAATGTATGTGTAGTTTAATAGTGTTGCTAAATGGATAGTAAACCATCAAATGATTGTAATCTATCATATAAACGTAAAAGTCCTGACTGACTGATTGACTGACTCACTCACTTAAATCAACGCCCAGCCCAAACCGTTGAACCTAGAAAGCTTTTTTTTTCACAATAGGTAGTTTATATAACGTAAGTACCCACTAAGAAGGGATTTTTGAAAATTCCACCCTCAAGGGGGTAAAAAGGGGGTTGAATGTTTGTATGAGGATGGAGTAAAATTTTAAGTGAGAGACGTGAAACTTTGTTGAACTCCATTGCAATACAAGAAACATATTTTTAGGGTTTTGGAAAAGCCCACCCCTAAGCGGGTTAAATAGGGGTGCAAAGTTTGTATGGGGGAAATTTGGTACGAATATAGAGACAGATTAAGTCCCGGTTAAGGCCATAGAATAGTTTTTATCCCGGAAATCAGTCCCTAAGGGGGTGAAATTATGGCGGGAGCTACGTTATAAACGAGTTTCACGCGGACGGAGACGCGGGCAGAAGCTATTAAAGTATATTATAAAAAAAATATAAATTACAAAATATAATTAAAATCATACAAAATATGGATCTTGAAAGTTAAGAAATCCTGTGCATTTTTTTATTGGCAAGAGTAAATTTAAAGCTAGCAATAGAATCCTTACGCTTTTTAACCGACTTCAAAAAAAGGAGGAGGTTCTCCATTCGGTTGTATTTTTTTTTCATTGATGAGATTCGTAATTTTTTTTTTGTTTTTAAGTAGGTATATGCTTCCAGGTGGGTCACATTTTTTTTCAAAAATTCAGTTGGATGATGGGATCTATGAGGAATTGAAGGAACTCCTCAATTATATTAGGCACGCGTGTAGTGATTTTGGTATTTTCTATTATAACTCGTGTATATTTACATTTACACCCGCAAATCATAAAGTGGAGTGACTGAGTGGAGTGAGTCCACTTTATGATTTCCGGGTCCACAGATGACTTATGGAATTCCAAAATTATGTACTTAAAAGTACAAAAGTACGTCACAGATTCTGATAAGATTCCGTTGAAATAGCAACTAATGAAGTGCCAAAGGTGATCCTTGTGGAATCGACGGAAGTCCTCAAATATTATCGGCCCACATACAGCGATTCGGTTCTTTTCTCTAATAATCAACGCATTTGCTCTCGGAAATCAGTTCATGTGGTAAATTAGAAAATAAATGTGGAAATGTTCTCGTGTCTTGCTTGGCGGAGTACTAAATTGGAGTCGTTTAAAACTTTGTTTTTAAAGTAAATTATATAGAAACAAAATTGTACGATAACTAAGGACCTAAACGCAATATTTCGCGACCGCGACCGAAACCGCAATTTACTTGATTTTCGATACAACAATTTTAAGTAGTACGAGTATGTACAAGTTTAAAAAAAAAAGATTGTGACGTCAAACTTCTAACGTCATACGCCAGCGAGGTCCGTCTTTCACTAAATTTTTTGGGTGAATTTATGTTCATTTGTTCCTCTCCAAAAACTGGTTCGAATGGCATCGTAAAAAAATCTTACGCCAAAATTATAATTATAAGGTTTAAAAATAGAAAGTTAAAAAAAACGTGTTAAGTTTACTTAATTTTTCAGGTCTGCGATGAGCATGATGGTGGCAAAGCCCCCAGGATCCCGCTGAATGATGGGAGCGCCATGCCCGCTATGGGGCTTGGCACATTCCTTGGTTTTGATAAGGTAATTGTATTCATAATCATTATTTTAAAACTTTTTATCACACACACACATTATTTTATTTGATGTCACCATCCCTATTGATTGTAGAATGGCGAGAAGGAGGCAAAAGAACAGGAGGTGCAGAATGCTGTGACATGGGCTCTGAATGCTGGATACAGGTGAGATGAGCAAACACAGGAACAAACACAAGAAGGTCTACTTGATTTGATGTGAATATTACGACCGCTTTAGCCTAGTTGGTAGTGACCCTGTCTACACAAAAACAAACAAAAGAAGGTCTACTTGATTTGATGTGAATATTACGACCGCTTTAGCCTAGTTGGTAGTGACCCTGTCTACACAGGAACAAACACAAGAAGCTCTACTTGATTTGATGTGAATATTACGACCGCTTTAGCCTAGTTGGTAGTGACCCTGTCTGTACACAGGAACAAACACAAGAAGGTCTACTTGATTTGATGTGAATATTACGACCGCTTTAGCCTAGTTGGTAGTGACCCTGTCTACACAGGAACAAACACAAGAAGGTCTACTTGATTTGATGTGAATATTACGACCGCTTTAGCCTAGTTGGTAGTGACCCTGTCTACACAGGAACAAACACAAGAAGGTCTACTTGATTTGATGTGAATATTACGACCGCTTTAGCCTAGTTGGTAGTGACCCTGTCTGTACACAGGAACAAACACAAGAAGGTCTACTTGATTTTATGTGAATATTACGACCGCTTTAGCCTAGTTGGTAGTGACCCTGTCTACACAGGAACAAACACAAGAAGGTCTACTTGATTTGATGTACGAAGATGTTAAATTACTTATCTCGAATGAAGTGAGATTATTTTGACCCAAGATTGTTTCTCTTGGTTCGATAGAGTCATCTATCTGCCTCATCATCACTAATTAAGAGTTATCCTATTGTCGGTGGAGTGTTTTCCATTTCTCCCTGTCGTGCGCGAGCTTTTTCCTTCGTATGGTAATAACTGCGTCGATGTCTTCCCCTGCCTCTCCTGCCTTCTTTCCTTCCATGATGGTTTTACAGAAGTTGTCGTGCCGTAACAAATAACCAATCATTTTCCCCCTTCTAGAATCGCTGGTGTTCAAGATGGCTCTTTTCTCTTTTACCCTCAGTAATGCGTCCTCGTTTTTTACTCTCTCGGTCAAACTTACTTATACCTTCCATCCGTCTTCAACACCACATTTCAGGTTCCACTCTTTCTGGGTCCCTTTTGTGTCTTGGTTCACATTTCGCTGCCAGGCCAATACTTCAAATGTACACTTTAATTAACAATTGTTTGCTCCTACATGAGAAACTGGATTTTAAGAGTAGTCTCTTCTGGTTAAAGCTTTTTTCTATGACTACTCGTGATGTACCTTCAATGGTTTTTTGTTCGCTGGTTTTTTCTAATTTATATAACGTTGGACGCGCAAAAAAGTTGTTTTTTCCATACTCCAAGATTCTACGAAGTGATATTGATTTGTCTTAATGGCAGAAACTAATCTATTCTTGAATACTAACATGATAAACACATCGTCATGCTTCCTTTTATAAGCTTTTATTTATCTTGCAATGCAAATACAATAACATACTAGGTACATAGGTACTGTTCGGGTCAAATCCTGCAACTGAACTTTAAAGCAGTTATCCTCACTCAACCGATTGAGCTGATGCTTACACGTTTAGTTAATAGTAATGCTGGTGGTACCTACCATAAAGCTGATCTGATGATAGAGACGCAAAGTGGCCAAAGGAACTCCTCAATCGCGCAAGATTTACCCATGTTTGGGCTCATTAGAACCCTCTCCCTCGACGAGTAGGTAATAGATGATTGTGCAAAAAAATACGGTATGTAATAAAAGCTTCGGCTCAAAGAGTCCGACTTATTTAGAGCTTATTGAGGACTTAATTCCCAGATTCGTAAAACCCTAGCCCTTCTATCATTACACTTACAACTCAAGTGGAGACCCTTATTTCATGTCACCGGAGTTTCAAAACCACGTCTGGATTTGCGAGTCACTCTAGCGCCCATGCACGCAAATAATTACTTATGCAATCGATTTGTTGGCATGTCGCCGTCGACGGATACGTCTGGGATTACATCATCATACTCATCATCATCATCGTCGTCTACTATAAGAATGTCTTGTTTTGGTATTTCAGGATGATCGACACCGCCTCAGCGTATAACAACGAGGTGCAGGTGGGACGGGGGATCCAGCAGTCTTTGGTTCTGAGAGAAAATGTGTTTTTGGTCACTAAGGTAGGTACAAACTAAAGGGGGTCATCGGGGTTGCAGTGTTCTGGCGGGGGCTGGGGCACTCGCTTAAGAACCCCAGGGAAGGTGACAATGTTCTTTGCCCTAGGACGAGCCAAATATGTGGAGGCGCGAGGGGGGCTCCAGGGCGTTCAGCATGAGATCCTGGAGTCCCCTGCATGAGAGCGCAGATGCAGGGCACCGTGGAGTTTTTAGTGGATAGAACTACCACATAACCCAGTCATCCCCCGGTGATTGATTGGGTACCTGGTTCACAGGTTTTCCCCACGAAAAAAAAAAGGTAGGTACACAGTGAAAATATCTTTTAGGATGACTTAGAATAACTATTCCGCAGCGAGCACGGCCCGGTGCAGAAACGAATAACCCTGCAAAAAAAAGCAACTGTATTATCGTCGCTCTACTTTTTACGCTATTTTGACGGGTGACACCAAGGTATTACCGGATGCAGGAGGGGGAGGGCTAAGTGAATCAAGCCCCCTCCCAAAAGCCTCCGAATCCTTACTAAAATATTACCTTCGCGAGCTCAAGTCCCCTTAACCGGAGTCAAGCCCCCAATCCACGTAAACCAAAATCCTGGTCCCACCACTGCACCAAGTTGACGCCATTTGCCGGCAGCCGGCCCAAACTTGGCAAAATTAATTGTGGGTCATTCTACTCCCATAAAGCTGAACATATTTCTTTACTGTACTTCCATGAATTTATTTACAGTTGGGTGGAAACGAGAAACGTAACGTTGTGGAATCACTGAAGAAGTCCCTGGAACGGCTCAACACGAGCTACGTCGACTTGTACCTGATACATAATCCGGTCTCTTTCAGTGTAAGTATCGTGGTATAACATCTTAGGTGGATGTCACACTGAGACGCATCTCCGGACGGAGGTGCGTTTCTCGTTGTATGCAAGTACCTCAGTTTGTATATAAATTCCTTGTGGTACGACACACTGCAACGCAAAATTTGTATGCAGCTCCGCACTTCCGTCCGTTGCATGACGGAAGCGTATTTTAAGATAATATCATAGTTAAAGAAATGACGCGTAGTTTCAGTGTCCGAAAGGCAACAGGGATGGCTCGCGGTATTTGAGCTCCCGTCTGATTATAAAACTTGGAAAGGGACGCATAGTGCGAGAAAAATCGAGAGACCTCGCGCACCGTCTTGTGATAGCAGTGCAGGACGGCCCGTTGTCGCGGCGGCATAGACTACCCGTCTGTCTAAGCGTTCTAATGAGAAAGAGATAGTAGGCTATCCGTGCAGGTCGATTGCGTAACACATTGTACGAAAGTCACGTAGATCTAAAGGTCACTCTTAAGGCCCCTCCACATTCGCGCGTTCGTGAAAGCGTGAATGCGGAGGGGCCTTTAGTAGGTACTCATGTGAAAATTATAGTTGAGTTGTCCTAACATACGTTCGAAAAGTTACGTAATCCTCCCTCTGTTTACCATATTCACGTAATATTTAGTACATTACGTCGTCACGTAATAGTACAGTACGTCTTCTCCTGGGTGTGAAGTGAGATTTGCCGCTGTGCCCGTGGGCGGTAAATCTCACTTACCGCTCAGAGTGACGTAAACCCAATTTCAGCCCGACGAGAAATCGTACGAAGTTATCGACTACCTGGACACCTGGAAGCAGATGGAGGCAGCCAAGAAGCAGGGTTTGACCAAGTCCATTGGGATATCCAACTTCAACGTGAGCCAAATACAACGGCTGCTGACCAACTGCGAGATCAAACCCTCGGTGCTGCAAGTTGAGGTAAGATCAAAACCTCGGTGCTGCAAGTTGAGGTAAGATCAAACCCTTGGTGCTGCCAGTTAAGGTAAGATCAAACCATTGGTGCTGCACGTTGAGGTAAGATCAAACCCTCGGTGCTGCAAGTTGAGGTAAGATCAAACCCTCGGTGCTGGGAGTTGAGATAAGACCGTGGAGTTATTAATACTCAGGACAAGCTATACGTGAATGAGGGACGGAAAGGCTCCTAAGCAGCAAAATTAAGAACTGAACTGAAACCGGAACTTAAACTGTATCACGCCGTGTTTCACGTGAGGATCCTATCTATACGGAACATGAACCGGAACTTAGTAGCACGCCGTGTTTCACGTCAACACACTGCTTATAGGGAACAGGAACAGGAACGCTACTCGCGAAAATGAAGTTCGAAATACACGAATTCAAAATAAAAATGATTGGGACAGTCTTTCATTCAGTCAAAGTCAGTAATTGTAGTAAAGAATATTGCATTAATTTACAAGTATTTATATGCCTCTCAAATGATTCCGTTACTTGCAGGTGAACCTCAACTTAGCTCAAACCGAGCTCCTCCAATACTGCAAGCAGCACAAAATCACCGTAATGGCGTACACGCCCTTCGGTTCGCTGTTCAGCGCGGACAACGACCCGCCGCCGCCGCCGCGCGCCAGCGACCCCACGCTTAAAGCGCTGGGCACTAAATACAAGAAGAGTGTGACTCAGATCGTGCTGAGGTACTTGGTGAGTCAAAGTTTGAGGTAATCTCATAATTAAATCAAAATTTATGGATTCACTGAAAGTCAGCGTCGTGGCACTTCATGCCTCGACACATGCTGAGTGGACTCCTTTTTGAGACTAACCACACCACAACAATGTATGTATAACTTTTGAAGTGAAAACTTCTTTAGCGGCGCTGAGCACTTTTTGGGATGGGGAAAAATTGTTAAACTCGCGACAGATTTTTGTGACGTCAGATGCGTAGGAGGTCACTTTTTGCTGCTAGCCGATTCGACTTCATTCAAAACTGAACGCTATTCGTAAGAGTATAAAGCCGTTAAACACTTTATGCAATAGCATATTCTGCAAATGAATATGTAATTTTGTCCACGCGTCCTTCACCGTTTTGCTATTGAGCAAATTCGAATATTTCGAATCTGGACGTTATTCCTAAAGAGATAAAGTTTTGGAAAATATTTGGCATTGGCGGGCCGGGGGAGGGGATGTGAGGGGAGGGTGGGGTGGGGGTTTAAGGGAGAGGGGAGTTGAAGGGGGGTTTGGGGGGTTTTTTTTTTTGCAAAATTATTCAAGTTTTCACTTTTACCGGCACTCCCGGAGTGCAACCCGGTCTTTTTTTATTTTTTTCTCTAGTTTTAAGCAAGTTGTAATGTTGGTGTGCTGTGTGCTTCAAATAATTCATCATTCATTTATTCATTCAATTAAACACTAAGTAAATCTCGGTTTGAGGAACCTGTATTGAAGTTTGCGTTAATAAAAACGAGATAAGCACACAGATAAACTCACAAATAGCACATTAAGCAAGTCTTGAGTAGCCCTTCCGATTCAGTAGGAGCGCGAATTATAAAACATAGAGAGAAGGCATAACTTATTCAGGGATTCGTTTTGTCAATCAATCAATATAATTTATTTGCCAGAATACAATAGAGTAGGTATAGAATACAGATGTCAATAAGATTTCACAGCACCATGTATTCAGCCCACATGCACATGCATGAGTTTCATTACATAGGTGCATAAATAATCAATTACAAAAAGTCAAAATTTCACAACACAAAATAAATCAATTTCAAAATAATAATAATCATAATACCCTATTGCTATCAAAGAACTCCTTTACACTATAATAACAATTGTCCAATAACCAGCCCGTCAATTTATGCGTATGTCCTTGTCCTTGTCCCTGTCCTGTATTATAAATATGTATGTATGTAAATACTTTATTGTACACAAGACACAGGTAAAAAAAAAAATTAAATCGGTACAAAGGCGAACTTATCCCTATAAGGGATCTCTTCCAGTTAACCTTTGAGCAATTGAGTTGAGATCAGGAACAACAAGATAGACAAACTATAACACGTGTACAGACGTATTTACCTTGACGCTACTGTAAATTAATCTTAATACATATATATACTACATGTAAGTACAGATAAAAATAAACAGTATACACATACTATAACTATATATATACTCGTACCTATATAAATATGTCCTTGTCTTAATCTTATGTCATTTGGTATGCGGTTGTATATTTCAATCATCATTAACTTAAGAGTTATGCTCTTGTCAGTGGAGTATTTTCCATCTCTCTCTGTCGTACGCCAGCTCTTTGATTTGTTGATACGACACGGCACTAGCTTTTTCCTTTATTTGGTCCATATAGCTGCGTCGTGGTCTTCCCCTGCCTCTCCTTCCTTCTGTCTTTCCTTCCATTATGGTTTTAAAGAAGTTGTCGTGCCGTATCAAATGACCAATCATTTTCCCCCTTCGAGTGCTGATGGTGTTCAAGATCGATCTCTTCCCTTTTACCCTTCTCAAAACATCCTCATTTGTTACTCTCTCAGTCCAGCTTATACCTTCCATCCGTCTCCAACACCACATGTCAAACGCTTCCAGTCTTTCTCGGTCCCTTTGTGTCATTGTCCACGTTTCGCTGCCATAAAGGGCAATACTCCAAATGCACATTTTTATTAGCAACTTTTTGCTCCTTATATATACACATGTTATAAATATTTCTCCTATAGATGTACTTCTATACACATGTTATAAATATTTCTCCATGTCATATTTCAATACACATGTTATAAATATTTCTCCTATAGATGTACTTCTTGCCTGATGGTCTATGTAACGAGTTCATCAGTCTTACTCTTGTTCTCTTTGCCTGGTATTGAGTCTAATTTGAAAATATTGTGAATTTGACTGTCTGTGGTTTTTTTGGCTGGTCTACTTCGGAATCTGAACTTGGAGAGAGGTTAGTATGAGTTAAGATGAAAACGCTCCAATACTGCAAGCAGCACGGTTATCACAAGAAGAATAATCGATGAAAGAAATCGAAGCTGCTCCAATATTGCAATAATTTGTAAATCTACATGGGCTAACCTTAAACCGACATTGTGGGTTTTAGATGAGACAATGAAAATACAAAATGTGCCTACCTACTCCAATATTGAAGTGAATATTATCAACGAATAGGGCGGTAAAATATTTGATGAGGTTAGGTTTCGAGGTAACCTCGGCTTCGACCATCTTTTGTGTTTTACTACAGTAGGTACCTTTCATTCCAGGTCCAAACGGGAGTAGCACCCATCCCAAAGTCTGTAAACAAACCCAGGATCGAGCAGAACATCGATATCTTCGACTTCGCTCTAACACCAGAGGAAATGCAAATACTCGGTAAGTAGAATTTTCGTTCATAATTTTTGTAGTCGGATGAGCAGGCCGATTGATCAAAATTTACAAGGTTTTCACCTCTTTATGAACTAGGTATAGGTACTTACGAGTATGTACATTCCGAAGTGTCATTTGTTCGATCAAGGGTATTTTCCCGTATTTCATAATTCTGAGAACCGCGTTCCACTGAAGTTATTTTAAGATTTTTCGGGATCCCTTACCTTCTTATATATTTAGCTTTGCTATCAGCAAATGTATGGACTCGCACAAATCACTAATAAATGTGTAAACCGGCCCTTAGCGATAATGACTCATCGTTTTTAGGGTTCCATAGTCAACAAGGAACGCTTATAGTTTCGCCATGTCCGTCCGTCTGTCTGTCCGTCTTGGGCTTAGCTCAGTAACCATTACTACTAGAAAACTGTAATTCGGCATGGGTATATAAATCAATCACGCCGGCAAAATATTTTTTTTTAGGGTACCTCCCCTACACCTAAAGCGGGGATGTAATTTTTTTTTCTCGTTAAATCAATGGTGTGGGGTATTGTTGGATAGCTCGCTCAAAAATATAATGGGTTTTCAGGAACCATTTTTCAAATCAGTGATTAGTTTGCGAGGTATTGGGCTTTAAAGCCCTAATTTTTGTTCGAGTCATGTGTCCCCCCCCCCCCTGCCGGCTAAATGGCTACTACTGGGGATGTGAAAAAATTCGTGGTAGTATTACATATAATGAATTTAAAATGAAAACTATCACGGACAAGTAGGCATAAGTAGTTACCGAGTAATAGTCGACCAACTTAATGTGTACTTGGAAAGGCCGATTTTCGTAAAAATTCGGCCGACGCAACCGCATCGCACGTCGATGTAACTAAGACAGACAGGCAACTACGAAACCCTACACTGCGCGTGCCCCGACACGTACTTGGCCGGTTTTTTTTTTGTGTATTTCCGGCTGTGGAAGGTAGGTAAACGGATCCTTTACTCAACAACATACACAACATGTATAACATTTTAATTTTGTATTAAGCAGTACCAACGATGCTAATGAAATTATAAATTTTAAATTAAAGGAAAAATGTGTAACATTTTATTATTTATTCGGTAAGGGGGTGTTTACACTTTGATTAGTGATTAGTGCGAGTTCATACATTTGCTACAAGTGCGAGCAGCTTTTGTATGGACTCGCACTAATCACTAATCAATGTGTAAACAGGCCCTTACCGAATATATAATAGAATGTTGAGTTAAATCTTGTTTTAAACCAGGTGGGTTCAACAAGAACTACCGCACGGTGTGGCCGAGCTTCTGGCAAGACCATCCCTACTACCCCTTCGAGCAAAAAGCCGTGCCGGACAAAAACATATTCAAACCCAAATCAGAATAAAGTCTGCAACACACTGGCTCGGCGTGCGGTGGCGGTCAACAGTAAATTTGACCGTTAATGACAAGTTTACAATTGACCGCCGCGGCCAGGTCGCGCCAGTCTGTGAGAGGCTTAAAAAGCGGATGTCAAGAATAAAATACTCTTTATGCAATGCAACCAGCCTTCTGGACACACTTACCGCTGATATCGATCTGCGCAAAAATATTATCTTTAAGTTTTATTTTATTCTATAGTTTTATTGTCTTTCTAAATTACGCTATAATGCACACCTGTATGTAACTACTTATGTATGTTTTATTTCTATTGTTGTAACCCGTACAGTTGCTGAATTCGTATACCTCTGTAAATTTTTCCTCTCATATACTAACTGGAAGAGATCCCTTAAGTGGAGGATCGCGTTTGTACTTGCCTCCTTCCTTTTGTAAATTTTACTTTTTGCTATAGAGTACAATAAGAAGTTTTACTACGACTACTTTACTTGAGATTATTTAATGTGACCGACTCTTTATAAAAACCGTTATTGGAATTTGAATCTTTTGCCTTAGTCGGTAGCGTTGCTTTTTGAATGGCTTGCTTTGATGCAATTCGGTCAACTTAAATAATCTCAAGTATACCTACTCATACAAAGAGAAACAAACACACCAGTGGGTAAAGGTAAACAACGGGCGCTCTTATCGCTAAAGAGCTCTTCCAGACAACCTCAACAACTCTTGTTCCAAAACTGTATCAGGACGCGACTGCGACGAGTAAGAAAAGAAGTGAAAGGAGAACAATGCACTTAAGTGTATATTTTTTTATTTTATTATAATCATTTGTAAATCGCTAACTTTTTTATTGCTCACACCCGGCTGCTGTTGGCCAGTCGCAAAACTGTAAAAGAAGAAATATAAGTTTTAATGTTTTAAACGAAGTTTTAATGAAACTTACCTGGTAATTCAATAGACGGACGACTTCCGATTTTTTTTTATTTAATGCTCGGAGCCGGATTCGGACCTGCAAGCACAGACATAGACGGCCCATCGCTCTTAGCCAACTGAGCTATCGGAACACTCCGTCTCGGCCACCAATCTTTTCAATCAGTGCCCTCTAATAACGCCAGGGTTGATTGCACCAATAGGGATGATGACTAAGATTTTTTTATGATGTCATTCGAACCAGTTTTTGAAGGGGAACAAATGTTTGTATGGGAGCAACTACAATTAACGAACATAAATAAGTACCCAAAATTTTGAGACAAAATATTGACATCGCTGGCGGCAGCGCAAAACGCTTCATACTGATAGACAAACAAGTATGACGTCACAATTGTACAAAGTAGTTGTATCGTTGTATGGAAAATCCGATAAATTTTTGTTTCGGTCGCGAAATACTGCGTTTACGTACATAGTTGTCATATAATTTTGTTTCTATAAAAGCTTAAGGATTCTATTGGCAGCTTTAAATTTACTGTTGGACAATAAGAAACTAAACTTTCAAGGTTCATATCTTTTTATGATTTTAATTATATTTTTTAATTTATACTTTATTACGATAATTGGATGGTTTACTATACCTATTTTTATACCTATCTATATTTAACCGTATATACCTATTTTTTTCCTGTTTTCTATTACTATCCTTATTTTGGTGTGTTGTTTGTGACTCATCATCACGCATTGTGCATTTTTATTGTATATACATCTATTATCTAAAGACTATATACTATTTAAATTTGTTTAGTTATATATTCGTCATACGCGTCTTAGTGAGACCTGTTAAGGGTATAAGTGAACGTTCTTATCACATGTTAACAAACCTTAGGTTAGGTACCTCCTTCTCACTTATTTCTGTTTGCTTTCCAAATAAATAAATAAACTGTAGCGTTCAAAGATAATTGGCGTGCCCCTGGACTGATGACCGGGTAAAGGTCGCGGGAGTCCGCTGGATGAGGGCGCAAGATCGGTCATTGAGGCTCTTTGGGGGAGGCCTGTGTCCACCAGTGGACGTCTTTCGGCTGATATGGTGATGATGACCTACCGCAAGTTCAGAGTTCCAGTGCAGTCCTGCCGGGCAGTCCTCGGCCAACAACGCCCCGTGGCTGCACACGGTGTACTTGGTGCAGTCTACGTTGGCGGATAGCGCGCCGTCCTCGCAGCCTTGGTCGCCAACTTGTTCGCTGACTTGCTCGCCGTGTTGATCGCTGACTTGCTCACCTGCGGCTTGGTCGTCTTGAGCGCAGTCGGAGTCTTGGGGCCAGACACATTGCTGAAAATACGTGATTATCCGATATAATGGAACAGTAACTAGTGCCCTAGCGGATTAAACTACAATTAGCGCTAATGATTCAACAGGTACCCATAATAAAGCCTATTTATTTTCGTCCTTAAGAGGATGACACGTGTTGAGCTTTGTAGAAAAACCTAATAGATGGCGTTACTAGCAGCGACATTTAATTAGCACATACCAAAGAGAATATTGAATTGGTGTAAAAAGCATGATCTATCATAGGCTATGGTCTTCTTTTACCACTAGGCATGCCGTATGCTTGTTTGACACCGTAGTAAAAATAAATCTGTGCAGTGTATCATCTTGAAACCTCTCTCTCTCTGAAAACCTGCCTGCGCTGCAGGTGCTTGACACCTCGGCAGGGCCTGATTTACCCACAGGCTAATAAAGGGCAAGGGGGCGGCGCGGCGGGGAGCGCGGGACTGAGCTGAGACTTACTTACATTACATAGTTAGCCTACGGCGGTCAGAACTCTAAGTGCAGGGCCTGAGTGGACGCCCCGCTCAGAGCGGGGCGTCGAGCGTCCATATAAATTGGACTTGTTTTATATGGACGCTGCACGCCCCGCTCTGAGCGGGGCGTCCACTCAGGCCCTGCACTAAATCAGGCTCTGCACTTCGGCATAACACTGAGACAGCGACCGATTCACTGCCCCGAAGACACACACAATATGTGTCAATGTTGTTGGATGTCAACTCGCTTTGTCTCTGTGTGTATTTTGTGTAGTGAATAAATGTCTTCTTTCTTTCTTTCTTACCTCCAATGTTGAGTTCCATTGCAACCCGCTCCAACAATCCATAGCAACATTAACTCCGTTAGCGCAAACATAATACTTGTTGCACTCTTCATGTTGCGACAGAGTGCCTGGTTGACACCCACCATCTTGAGATGTCCCGTCAATTTGAGATGTCCCTTCATTTTGAGATGTCCCGTCATTTTGAGTGCCCTCTGGTGTGGCTTTCGGAATACTGCAGTTAGCTTCGTCAGGCCAGAGGCATTGCTGTAAAAAGCAATAGTAGATTGTGTCTCAAGGGAGCAAAAGATAAGATAAGATAAAAATAATTTATTCAAGTAGGATTATACAATCACTTTTACACATATTTACAGCGAAAAAGTTAAATTTATTCCTGAGTGAAGCGAAAGATTCTACAATAGAATCCTGAGCGTAGCAAGGATTCTAAAGTAGAATCTTGAGCGTAACGAGGGATTATATATAGTGTTTACGCAAAATGAAAATACTATTTACGACACTCCTGAGCTACGCACGTGGAAAATCCCACTTCCCGGGCAAGAGGAAACTAGTAGAAAACATAAAACTTAGTGCAGAAAACTCTAGTAATTCAACAAACGGAACGCAAACGGCAAGGAAAACTTTAAGTGCTGCCGGAACAGCGTTTTTAGATGCAAGCAGCTTGTCTTTCGCTTCAATCCAGTATTTAAACTCTTGGCATAAGCATTTGGCACCTTACCTGAAGTTCCGCGTTAAACTCCAGCCCCTCCGGACAATCAAACACATGTACATTCCCGTGCTGGCACACGTAGAACTTGCTGCAAGAATCCGGGAACGGTCTCAAGGTTAGACTCCAGTCAGGGCATAGGTCGGGCAGAGTGGTGTCACAGCCGGCCAAAACTGGGTATTGACATACCTGTAATAATAAATTGTTTATTTAGACATCATGCATATAAAAAAAATACTGTTTACTTACTCCTTTTTTTGTGTATTTTTATGTTTGTATTTTAGTTAAGTATACATTTCCTTTTAATTTTTTGTTTGTTACTCTCCGTGCTCTCACCGAATGGACCCTGCGGAAGACCAGCGCTGGCTGCAAAGCTAGCAACATGCTGAGCTGGGTCCATTTCGTGGCAAAGAAAAATGTGCTTTTTATTTTATTTCTTTTATTATCTGTGTTGTGTTTGTCACGAATAAATGTTTTGATTTGATTTGATTTGATGCAGTTTGTTAGTAATGCAAGATTTTCAAACTGAACCAGTTAGCGACGCAGACGATGTTCACCGAGTCTGCTAAAATAATCCGGTGTTATTGTTGTGTATGTACGTATAAATGTTTGTTCCACGGTAACTCGAGTAAGTACCTAAGTATCGAATTTTAAAGTGACTCAAGCGACACCGCCGCGAAAACACTCATCCTGAAGAAGAACTCCCGAAGAGTTCGAAACATGTCGCCCGTAGTGACATTTAATACGCGAGTTGAACCGTGTAATTATTTGCATTATTTCGAGCAGGTAAGTATCGTTGATGAGTCGAAACGTCGTGAAATTTGGTAAGCGGATTGTGAGAGACTTTTAAGTTTAAACGTGGTTCGAACATGTGTCGATTCGGTCAAGAGGTTGCCGAAATAAGACGGGCACATCGGGAGTTTACAGTTCCACTAGTACCTAGATTGTAAACTCTTTCTTGTACAAAATAAACATACCTCCCTAGTAAACATTAACAAAAATACTAGTCTTTCATGAAACAAGGTAAAGCTTTATAACGAAACAAATTGTTTAATTAAATATTTTTGTTTCGTGTTATTTTTAACGAGGAAGTTACCCCGATCATTTTTTAAATGATATGATACAGAGAGAAATAATATAATGGAAATATAAACCATCTTCGTCTGTAGCCCCCGACAGGACACTGTAATCGTTTAAGGTATAGTTCTACCTAAAGTTACCTACCTTATATTATATGTCGTTTGTCCTTTGTTGCCTGAAGCAATAACTAGGTCTGGTAACACCATGTCCCCGTGCGCGCAGATGTAGATTCGAACTTCGAGCAGTCGGGCTCATAAGGGATGAAGTAGGTATAGAAACGAGAACTTGCTAGCGGCGGGCAATCCGCCGCTAGCGCTGTTGTGGCCAGAGACAGTTATACATTGCCAATTTATGTTGTAAGGTGGGCAACTAGAGGATATGTAGGCAGATCTAGTACGTATAAGCTTACCATGTGCATAGGACTAAAATGCGTTCCATTTGGGCACGACTGTAACACCAGGTCCCCGTGCGCGCAGATGTAGAACTTCGAACAGTCGGTCTCATGCGGGATGAAGTAGAAACGAGAATCTTCTAGCGGCGGGCATTCCGCCGCTAGCGCTGTTGCGGCCATGAAAGACACTGGAAAGTAGACATTGTTATATATATACAGGGTGTACCAAAAATAAGTAATAATAAAAAGAGCATATATTTGGATTCAAAATTATCAGTGTACAACCTTATACCCTATTCCTTATAATATTAGAAAATCGGACTTTAAGGCACTTGTCCCACCGCCGGCGAGTAGCGAGTACTCTCATAGTGATTCATTACTCGCGCGAGTAAAAGCGAGTAAGAATTACTATGAGAGTACTCGCTACTCGCCGGCGGTGGGACAAGTGCCTAAACGTCATGCGATTTCAAGAAAAACTATTTTTAAACGCAAAAAAAAATAGTATTACTTATTTTTTTATTACACTTAGGAGCGTTATGTTTGAAAGCACGAAGTGATCGAAATAAGTAAAACTAATTAAATATTTCACTTTGATAACCAAAGAAATGTAATTGGACGAATTTGTCCGTTAACAATGTAATGGTTTATGGAATGGGGTATAGTTCGTTATTAAAGTACCTACTTACTACTCGAAATTTTCTTAAAAACACTTGATTAAATTACTGTGCAACGTACTTTGGAATCTCCGCCAGGAGCTGCTGCGGGAGCTAGTTTCCTATGGAATGATAGATGTAGCGGCCATTTTATAGTTAGTCGGCGGGTACCGATACATGCCCGTATCGTGAGCTACCCGCAATAAGAGGATTTTTTTTTATTGACCTCGTAAGGAGATACTGCTCGGTATGTCTGCAGTACATAATCATGACAAATTAAATAGTTACCTAGTTAAATACACAGAAAATAACAAATATACTCAGGGAGACAGGGACCAATACTCATGATGATAACCCAAATAGGCAAATAATTGCTTTGACCAGGGTTGGAACCCGGACCGCTTGCTTCGTAATCGATCATAAAATATGAGAGTAGGTAGGAGTAGGAGTAAGATTAGCTACTTAAACAACAAAAGTGTTTCGGCACAAAATATACTGATATTACTTACGGAAGAATACTTGGCATCATTTGAGTCCATTCAAAAAGGAACTCTAGCGTCTAAAGTAGAAGGTTCTAATTCCAATGTCAGTTTTTTATAAAGAGTCGGTCGCATTAAATAATCTCAACCATAGGTACCGTACACATAGCACGTGGAACCGATGGCCGTTGGGGCGGAAAGGTTCTCGAGTGGCGACCACGTAACGGAAGGCGCGGCGCGGGTCCCCCACAAGGTGGACTGATGACCTGGTAAAGGTTGCGGGAGTCCGCTGGATGCGGGTGGCGCAGGACCGGTCACTTTGGCACTCTTTGGGGGCCTATGTCCAGCAGTGGTCATCTTTCGGCTGATATGATGATGATAGGTACCGGTACGGGTGGGAGACCGAGCGTTGCCGCTTGTCTTTCGTGTTTTTTCGGAGAAAACGATCTTTCCCCGGAAATTAAATGTAACTAAATCAATATTTCGCCCCTGTTAACCCCGGTATAGTTTTAATTCATCATCCATTTACAAACAAATACCTACTTAAATAAATACTTAAACGAATGTTATTCGTTTAACAATTAGTACTAATTAGAAAACAATTATATATTTAAATTTAAATTTAAAAGATTTCTCTTGGACAAGCAAGTGGCAGGAATTCCTCATGGCTATTTGGTTGCAGATTTTGTAATATAGGCGTGCTTCTAAGGGACATCACACGTCTCACCACACGCTTTTTCATAATACGAGGGTCAAACTGAAAGTTCTTAGAAAATCAAAAACTGAGCAATCAAGGAACTTATTACTTTTATTATTATCTTTTCAAAATAGCCTCCCTTCACATCAATACATCGCTGCATTCGATAGAACCACTGAGAAAAGCACTTTGCCCACTCGTCCTTAGGGGTCTCTTCGACGGCCTTTTGAAACGCAGCCACTGCTTCGTCGGCGTCCATAAAAAGTTTTCCTCGAAGTTTTTCTTTAATTTTTGGGAATAAATAAAAATCACAAGGTGCAAGGTCGGGGCTATAAGGTGGGTGACCCAGTAATTCCACGTTTGCCGTCGCCAAATAGTCGATCGTTTGCTTGGCGGTGTGCGATGAGGCGTTGTCGTGGTGAAGCAGGATCCTACTTCGAGGCCGTTTTTTTTCGAACTTTTTCCAAGACAAGTGGTAAACAATTGTTAGTGTACCACTTCGCAGTAACTGTTTTTTGATCCTCTAAAATAATTGTTGCGTAATGACCAGTCCTTCCGAAGAACGAGGCCACCATCTTTTTTCCCACACTTCGACCTCTCTTCACTTTAGTAGGCAACTCCTCGGAAGGAAACACCCACTCAGCAGACTGTCTTTTAGTTTCAGGATCATAACAGTAAATCCAGCTTTCGTCACCCGTAACTACGTCGAACACAGCATTTGAGTCACCTCCGTTGAATCTTTGACCCATTTCACGGCACCAATCAACACGACGGACTTTTTGGGCTTCTGTCAAATTATGAGGTATCCACCGGGCACAAAGCTTCCTCACCGCTAAATGTTCATGGAGGATTTTGTGGACTTGACTCATACCAATGGCTAAGCTTGTACGAATCTGCTGATAGGTTACTCTTTTGTCAGTCTCTATCATACGCCGCACAACACTGATGTTATCTTCAGTAGTCGCCGTAGAAGGCCGGCCCTCACGCAGATCATCAGTGAGATTAGTGCGGCCACGTTTAAATTCATTAAACCAGTTGTAAATAGTAGCACGAGATGGGGCTTCATCGTGAAAGGCCAATCGAAGTCTATCATAACTTTCTTGTTGACTTAAATTACATCGAAAGTCGTAAAAAATCATTGCTCGAAAATTTTCTCGCGTTAAATTCATGCTCACGTAGTACACACAATTTTCAATTTGCCGCCAAATCGTAAAACAAATGACAATCGAGTGGAATTCGTACACAAAAATATTAAGAAAGAGTTCCATTTTCAAATTTTGAACTTATTTTTTTATTATATTTATTACAAGTGGCCAGTTCTAAAGACTTTCAGTGTCGCCCTCGTATATACACTCCTTGTCGACACATAGTTACACCTTATATTTTGTCATTTTTATTACTCACCTATCAAACAGATCTATTTTATTTATTCGATATTATTTGCAAGCTTTATTTATTTAATATTATTTTTTCTTGTAATATTTGACCTGCATCGTGACCCGAGGTACTGGCAGAATATCAGTGCTTGCTCACACGAGCAAAGCAAAACTGAGCTAGTACCTTTTTGGCATTATTGCAACGCACAAGTATGCCTTAAATTTATTTTATAATTCTGTTTCCGTACCACAATTGTTTTACTTGTTCTTTTATCGTTGTTTTTTTTCTGTTTCTTTTTTTCTGTATTTTTTTTTTATTTTATTTTGTTGCAAAATGCCAAATAAATGATTTATCTATCTATCTAATTACATTACATAGTAAATCATCACTTACCGAATAATAAAAGCATCATGTTTATTTTAATTTACTTAAGTACTTATTAAGAAAACTATTTAAATATTTCTTCTGAATACACCTCACTGAAACACTGGTGGTTGATCGAAATCAGTTCATTATTTAAACAAACCTTTATCTTGTTATCTTCGAATGTTAATCAGGACATGAACAATCACATATCTTGTCATAAATATTTATATTTCGACCTAGATATTAATAGTTATATTATATGTTTTAGGTTTACTATAAATGCGTAGGAAAGTTTGTTCGTTTGCTTAAAGTAGGTACGTAATCATTTCAAAGTTTTTATCAGGTCAGGATGAGTTCATCCCCACTCCCATTTTGTCACCTTTCACCTTCCTACTTAATCCATAATATCATCTCGTCTAGTATGTACGGTAATACCAGTCTCAATTTCATTGATTCAATCCTACTAATATTATAAATGCGAAAGTTTGGATGTTTGGATTCTTTGGATGTTTGTTACTCAATCCCGCTTAAACGGCTCCAACGATTTGGATGAAATTTTGCACGAAGATAGTTTATAGCCTGTATTAAAATATAGGATAGTTTTTACCCCGGGTCCACGCAGCGGAAGTCACGGGCGGAAGCTAGTTATTTAATAAAACAACTTGGAAAAGTTGAAGAACCCCCGACATTTTCATTTCAAAGTCCAATATCTCAGAAACGGCTGATTAGATTTTCATGAAACATGGCTAAGAACACTCGGGATAAAATTATCTGACACAAAAAAATAAACAAAATCGGTTTATCCGTTTGGGAGCTACGATACCACAGAAAGATACACAGATACACAGACACGTTAAACTTATAACACTCCTCTCTTGCGTCGGGGGTTAAAAATAAAACAACAAACCTCTGTTAACTAAAATCAATGTTGCCCCTTTTAACAAGCACAAATCGTAAATGTGAAAACAAACCAATTTCACGTTTATTCAAGTAAAGGGGGAATTTCGCGCAAATGGAAAGCAAATTTGTGAAACATAGGTTTCTTAAAAAATCACGCCGTTAGGCAGCGAATGTCAAATAACGTTTTGTATGGAAATCGAACCACCTTAAAGAGAAATGAGACTGTAATTTTGACTCCACAGTCAAACTATCCATGTAGTTTGTGGAGCAATATATCTTACTATTCATGTCTAATTTCAGATTTTAATAAATAAATAAATAAAAAGCTGTCAGTCAACACAATGTATTAAATATTAAGTAAATATTAAATACTAGGCAATCTTACACAAATTGAACCAGTCCCATAGCAAGCTCAATAAGGCTTGTGTTATGGGTACTAGACGACTATATATTTAATAGTTATGAATACTATATATACATAAATAGAAAACATCCAAGACTCAGAAATAAATATTCATGCTCATCACACAAATATTTGCCCTTACCGGGATTCGAACCCAGGACTTTCAGCTTCGTAGGCAGCGTCACTACCCACTAACTAGCCACGTATCCTCTAATCAATAAAAGGTCGTAGCGTCCACAGGCTACTTTGCCACCGTCATAGTACCTACCCATCAGAGCCCAAGCAAAGCTACGTATGCTACGCCGTAGGCCCGTAGCGCGTAGCAGCATGCTTCCGCTTCGTAGCGGGAACTGCTCGTAGAGACACGACTTATATGGAGTTATTTGCTTTGAATGGGACACATTCACTACCAAGAATCGCTACGCGCTACGCTCGTAGCCGATCCCGTGCTTTTCCTCGTATGTAGCGGAAAGCGACTACGGCGTAGGCGCCCGCTAGGCGGGTTCCTGGTAGTCAAAGTGTTAAAATGTGGTGTTAAAGAAACACAAGCAAATCTACGTGTGCTACGCCGTGGGCCCGTAGCGCGTAGCAGCATTCTTCCGCTATGTAGCGGGAACTGCTCGTAGAGACACGACTTATATGCGAGTTATTTGCTATGAACGGGTTAAAGAATCACAGGCATAGCCACGGCACATTGTAGTATTTTGTTTTTTCCTCAACTGATTCATCCAACTTTATCAAGTGCTAGAAATTGAACAATAAAATCGTTATCTAAATTGCTCCTTGATACCAGGGGGTTTCCTGAGTATGCACTTCAGTAACCTAGAACCGAAATAACTGATATCAATTTTATTAGACCGCGGTTATAGTGCCTATTGCTTTATCCTTAAAGTCCAGGATTGAGTAAACAGTTGTGGACTGCAGACCTTTTATGTCTTAGACAGATTTAGTGGGTACACGGAGTAGGCAGGCATTTCATATGTAGATGAATATCAGAAAGTACCTGAAGATAAACTTTATCTTATCAGTTTCTAAAGAAATTTTGTTGCAATAATATTTACTAATAATTCCACGTAACCCACGTAAAATTAAAAAGTGAAGAACTTGAGTTCAAGTCAGTTGTCACTACGGGTGACATGTTTCGAACTCTTCTGGATCTCTCATTCTTTAGGATGAACGTTTTCGCGGCACTGTCGCTTGCAGCCCTGCCCGCGCACGCTCCGACCGCCGCGCGGCTCATGCCGCACGCGCCGACAGGGCGGGGGGCTCTGGCAGTCTTGCGCTGGAGTTGTTGTGCGAGGTTGGCAGAAGCGTCTTTACCTATGGTGCAGGGTGTGCGTTGCACACGGGCGCAGCGGTCGTAGGGGGCGCCGAGCGCCGCCCGTTACCATTCCATTTTGACCGCGCGCTTACTAGGGGGCGCTAGAGTAATGTTTGCACACGGGGGCTACATGGGCTAGAGACGCCTGTGGAGGTTGGCGATATGGTCTCCTCGAATACACACACACATCCTGAAGAACTCCCGAAGAGTTCGAAACATGTCGCCCGTAGTGATATTTAATACGCGAGTTCAACCGTGGACTTTATTGCTTACAAACCTGTCACTTGGATAAGCAGGTTTTTAGGGTTCCGTAGTCAACAAGGAACCCTTATACATAATTTCGCCATGTCCGTCCTTCCGTCCGTCCATATTCGGCATAGCCCAGTTACTATTACTACTAGAAAAATGTAATTCGGCATGAGAATATAAATCAATCACGCCGATAAAGCAGTAGAATAAAATCTTGAAATAACATTTTTTTTGGTTTAAAATAAAATACAATGACTTTTCGAAAACCTTTATTTATTAAAACATTGCAACAATATCTTAACTCGGCTACTAATCCGTGGTTTAGGCATTTTCACTAATAGTAGTTCCACACATACAATAAATGACATTAGAGCTTAGACAATAGCATTTCATACACTTCACTTAATTTTTTTTAAGTTGTCTTATTAAAGTCTACAAACGATGCAATTTGTCACACGAACTTGCTGTTAGAATGGAAGGTATAGGCCGACTCGCTTTTCAAGAACGAAATCGCTGCTCTTTGTAGTAGGCACAAGGAGAAGACAAAGCCATTGTCTTTAATTATTTAAGTGTAACCTTTAATTGTTTACGTTGTACCACAGAATAGATAATAGTACAAGTACAGAAGGGACACCCCTTTAATACAAAAGCCGCTTTTTTCTCAGCCAAAACATTATGATTTATGGCTCTCTGGCGTCGTCGACTCCAGCGCAAGCCAAACGGAACGTTAAGACTGTGTACGAACGGTGAAAATGAATTGGCTCACTCGCCGCGTCGCCGATAGTGAGGGCTGACAATGACTAAAAATATATAATAATGTATTGCCCATTTATTGGTTGCATTCAATATAGGTAGCAATAAATGTATATTCTACATACATTATATACATTATTTCATTATTTATTAACATAATAAATCTACCTATTTGGACGAATTGAATACACCAAGACCGCTAGGCCAAATTTTATTGGCTTTGCTGCAGTCCACAGTACCTAATGCAAAATCTTGTTGCTTTATTGAAAAAAAAAATTTTTTAATAAAATAAAACAATACAACGAATGCGTTACGTTACCATGCAACGCAACGAATAGAAAAACGCGTGGTTCGTATTTTATAACATTATTTCTGCAACCCGCTGCGATACAATATCTTCTCGCTGTCATTTTATTCATTTCAATAGCATCAATGCAACACACAAACAGACGAATGCGACACCGTTCACTTGCGATATATTTACGTAAGCGTGTGCGCGCGAAGCAGCATGCGCGTGCTTTCCGATGCACAGCATGGCAGCCACTGAATAGACCCCAATATTGGGGTTCCGGCATGTACTTGTAGCGATGAACGTAAATCGCGGAGTGTCCTACGCCTGGTTGTACTATGTTTACTACAACTACAAATAAAAAGTTGTTAATACCGATATACCTTTAGTTTTAATTCGAACCTCGCTACTTTAAACAGTCACAATACTCACAATTCGAGTAAATTATTGATAAAAACATGGCCATTTCATTTCGAAGCGTTTGTGGCACGTGGCTAAACAATGGCTTTGCTGTACCGATGAGTCTTAAGATTAGATCCGTTCTACTTCTCACTATACCTATGTATTTTTATCTCATTCCAACTACAGCAAGTTGTTGAGACAAATTGCTAGGTGTGTAGCATAAAGTCGATATCTCTAATATCATTTATTGTTATATATATATTCATTCCGATTTTTAAAACTACAAAATATGAACAATTTTTTTTTCTATTTTTAAGGGTTTATTATGGCAAGGTTCTTAATTCGTGGTATAAAAATCGGACTTTACACTCACAATTCTCCCCACATACACATTCACTTAAAATAATACTACATATGGCTTGATTTTAATTTACAGTACCTTATATCCTTGAATAGTGAGAGTTTCGGTACGGTTTACAAACATTTGAATATTAATGGCACACAGATTTAAAATAGTTATTTATGCAAGCTCGGCAAGTAGGTAATAATTGATAACATTAAAAGAGTGACGATGTCCAAAAACGACATGCGGGAATGGAATTCGGGCGAATTTTCCCGCACACGTGCGAAAATGAGATTTCACAATTGGAATGTCACCTTATTTTGTATATTTTTCATTTCCTCGCATGACGCATTGTAACATGTTGTATGATACACGTGCGAATAGGTAATTCCCAACTCGTCTCGGTCAAAAAAACTCGCTGACGCCCGTGCTTTTCGACACCGTCACTTATTCGGAATTACCTACTTTGCGCACCGCTCGCTTTTTTATCATAACTATTATTGATTCTGCGAATATTTTTTAAAAGACTTCAAAATAGGAGGTGGTCCTCAAGTCGTCGGAAGCTTAATTTTTTTATGTATGTTACACGATTAATGATAGACGCCAGGCCCCGTAGCATGGATGGCGTTATCACGCGATAAGTGACAGGATAGGCGCGTCGTCTCGTTCTATCGAACGGTGTCAGCCAGGGACGGAAGCTCTATCCTGTCACTTATCGCGTGATAACGCCATCCATGCTACGGGGCCTGGAAAGATTTGGAAAATTCTTTTTTTGTTTGAATGTGCATCCTTCGCTGGTGGTCATCAGGTCAGAGTCTGATAATGGGATCCTTGGAGGAATCGAGGTAACTCTTCAAATAAGGAGACGAACAGAATTGAAGTCGGTTAAAAGTTTGTTTAAAAATAATTATTATTTTTGGAATACCAAAATGCCGTCTGATTTCAGATATTACGAGTAGGTACATTTGTTAAAAGAGAGCTAAATAAAACGTACCCGAATCTCTCATTATTTCGTAATTCGGAATGTAATTATAATAAAAAATATTCAACATAAGTAAATAAAAACTCAATATAATCTCAACCAAAAATAAATATAAAGGTGGGTTTACACCAATATAACAAGCATTTTACGCTTAAGGTCGACTCGCTACAGATAAGGTGAAAAAAGCTATTGCCAGTCCAACTTTATGTCATTGACATAAGATTGCACTTCACCTGGCCTGTGGAGAAAATTATATGGGTATAGTGAAAACTTTTCCACAGGCCAGATGAAATGGGTTTCACGATGCTACTTATACTGATATTATTCGACTTGGCCTTTCAAAATAGAGGGGGGTAGGGGTCTGACCATTGGATGGCGGTAGTCAAGTTATTAGGCGGGTCCTTCAAGGAATTCACAGGATGATGATAGGGGAGGGGGGGGGGGGAGGCAAAATCTTCAAAAAACGATCACGTATATGGACACAAAAAAAATGCAGTCGTTTGTTTTATTTAAACCCACCATAATATTACTTTCGTTAGAACATAAATATGCACTAAAATTAGACATTAATAAATTGGTAACAATTAATTCCACCGATATTACGTTTACAATGGCTGACTTAGATTAATCGCTGTGCATAAGAAGCTCAAGTTTTACCGAAAAAAAAACTTTACGATCGCGTTTGCGTTTTACCCTCAATTTGTATGGGATTTGACAGCTAAACGCGAACGCGGTCGTAACGTTTTGTTTCGGTAAAACTTATACTAGAGCCTCTGGTCGACTTTGGATCACCTTGAACTTTGTCTTATCCCGGCACCAAAGTAAAACCAATATGTCGTCCGCGCCGGTTCACTAGCGGTTCGGATAGCATGCACGGGGCTCCCCACATGGAAGTGACATAGTCATGCATTTAGTTTGACATTACCCTTATCACGAAACAAACAAACACCAGCGCCATCTCTCTCGCTAGTCCGAAACTGCCTGGTGCATAGTTCACCCATTAGAGTGGTGCCAAGACTGTGAAACAAGTCTATAACACGATACAGAGGGCGCTAGTCTTAGCGGGAATATAGTTGAAAAATATACAACTTCCGTCACTGTCCTCGTAGCTCAGTTGGTAGAGCAGTCTAGCGTTAATAGAAAAGGTCGCAGGTTCGAATCCTGTCGGGGGCTACAGACGAAGATGGTTTATTTTTCCGTTATATTCTTTCTCTGTATCATATCGTTTTAGTTTGACATTTTTGAAATTGTGTACTAACCGAAAAATTATGATATTATGAAATTGTTGACGACCTCCAAATTGATTTACAATGTGAGTTAAAAGTGATCCATATTCGATATACGTTACACTGACTATATAAATTATCTCAAGGTTGCGATCAATATTAATAAAACACATAGCACAATACAACATATAACACTCAATTTTGTAACCGAAATGATACATAATTACTTATATTCAATGTATTTTTTTCTAATTGCATTTTCTATATTTGTCAGTATCGATTCATTTGTACATTTACTAACTAGGCTACATTCACTAACTTGTTACAAAATTGCAAATCAATATACATTACAATTTTACAGTATCTGGTCAACTAGGTAAGGAACGAACGAATTTTGGCAAGAATCCAATATACCAGGCCTGCTCCACTTGCCTGTTCGGCTTAACTTGACCCTCGCGCACCTACGAGGTGAAATTCACCCGAGCGCGGTTAACAGTGACACTCGTCGTACTCAGCCTGCGTTGTATAGTGAGTTGTTGTTAACGTCGGCCGCTTCTTATCAGTTCAAAATGAAAAGAAAAAAGTAGCAAAATAACCCACACGAATTAGCGTTCCTAATGCTCTATTATTACAACTTAAACCTTATAGCGGTGGGCGGGGACTTAAACCTTATTGCACGTAGAACGCACGGCCGTTGGGGCGAAAAGGTCGAGTGGCGCCCCCGACAACATGGACTGATGACCTGGTAAAGGTTGCGGGAGTCCGCTGGATGCGGGTGGCGCGGGACCGGTCATTTTGGCACTCTTTGGGGGAGGCCTATGTCCAGCAGTGGACGTCTGATGTGAGCTTTCGGCTGATGTGATGATGATGATCATGATGAAATCTTATAGCGTACACCGGAAGGTAGATATGTGTGCGAATTACTTTGTTACTTTCTTTCCATTCATTTTGAACTGATAACTCTGATAAGTAAGTAGTTTCCAAAGTTAACAATGGGCACAAAAGCATTGTTCTAAAGATGAGCTGTTTATGACTATTCGGACATCTTAAAAACAGCTCCCTATACCACGACAATGCGACGACCTCAACTATACGAAAGAGCACGTGCTATGCGGTAGAACGGGATACCATAGTTTGAGTTTTTTAGCCATCTAACATCGGTTTTTTAGTCAGAGGATCTTCGGTACTTAACTGCTAACTATGTAAACAAACCGCCATATTGAAATTGTCTTTCACTATGGCGGTTTGTTTACATAGTTAGCAAATTCCATTGACGGCGACTTTACTATTATTTATTCTGTGGATGGATGACCTGGGTGGATCAATTTTTTTCTGTCACTAGTAGCATCCTGGGTCGCTTTTTGAAACCGCGAATTTATGCGTTTAATTCCACCAAATGTGGCGTTTTCTTGTCATGTTCAGTTGACCTCTTTTTTTATGGACCGTCTTCTTAGCAAGTTAGAAGACCATGTTGTAACAATTCTTCTAACTCTGTCATATTGCCAATTGGCTACGAGACAGAATAACGACGAGAAACAGTTGATTGACCCACCTTCATAGATGAAAAACATCATATACTATTAGCTTACTATTAGCGCTGGTAAGGCAAAACGTATGATTTATACTTTTACGTACCGGAAGGCGCGGCGTGGGTAGGCCCCCCACAAGGTGGACTGATGACCTGGTCAAGGTTGCGGGAGTCCGCTGGATGCGGGTGGCGCGGGACCGGTCATTTTGGCACTCTTTGGGGGAGGCCTATGTCCAGCAGTGGACGTCTTTTGGCTGATATGATGATGATGATACTTTTACGAATCACGATACCAAAATGCGAGTACCACGTGACGGAGATTGGTAACAAGTTTGTAACTTTGTATTCTCGCCAAAACTTGATTGCAAGCCAAAGCCTGGGTGCAAATCGCGTCCAAACTAAAAACTACCTTAGTTCATTGGTTTTAAATCGACATTCGCTAGAACAATATCAAATAAGACAACTACATGTGACTTCATACTATTTTGTTACCTGTACAGTCGTTCCGAAATTTCCCTAGACGGATTTAAGTAGACTAAAGTAATTTTTATGATTACTGGATATTTGTTTACACAAACAGAGACCTTATGATCAAGGGAAAAGATTCAAATTGAAACACGTAACAGGGAAGCGATTTTTTACTTTCGAGCGCTCTACTGTTTCCCTTGAATTCACTCAAAAACGATGATAGCATTTCATAGTTTTTGGGTGACTTCTTTTGAAACAGCGATAGAAAAATTAAAACCGATAGGTATTGACCACTCGTATTCAATTCTATCGGTACAAAGTAGCCTGGAATTTTGACGCTACAATCGAATTTACTCGTTTTTTTATTTATTTATTTGACATTCTTTATTGTAACTAATAATCAAAAAATAATTAATAATTTGCACGCCTGCATGCAGGCTGGATACACCCGACTTCAAAATATTGTCTAAACTGCATTCAGCAAATAAACGATTTGTATTTACTCTTAATTATTTAATTGTCGAGCGCGCGAAAGGCAAAAATACTTAGTAGTTATGTTATGAGTAACAATGTCAGTTACAAATTAACGCCGCCTAGGGGGATTTTTCGACAACTATAACGTCTATAACAATCTAAGTACCTACTGAGGCCTGCCTTGATAGGCACGACTGATGTGATCGAATTAGGCTAAATCGTGTTACAACAAGCTGAAGCCAGCTGGCGACAGACCGTTACTGGCCACGACATAGGGTTGCACCAACGTTCAATACGCCGGCAGTCATTCCATAGAAACATGTCATACTTCTGGAGAGGGCCATGTTGGGAGTTTCTCTGCGTGGTCGCATCAGAAATGAGTATATCCGCAGCAGAACCAACGTAACCGATATAGCCCTCCGAATCGCTAAACTTAAGTGGCAGTGGGCAGGGCACATAGCACGTAGAACCGATGGCCGTTGGGGCGGAAAGGTGCTCGAGTGGCGACCACGTACCGGAAGGCGCGGCGTGGGTAGGCATCTACAAGGTGGACTGTTGACCTGGTAAAGATTGCGGGAGTCCGCTGGATGCGGGTGGCGCGGGACCGGTCACTTTGGCACTCTTTGGGGGAGGCCTAGGTCCAGCAGTGGACGTCTTTCGGCTGATATGATGATGATGATGATGTCATACTTGAAACATTCAGATTTTGACGAACACCGCTAACGATTAGACTGTTTGGTGTGACTGAGTCCCTCTAGCCTATGCTTTCTCTATGATTACAGACCGATCAACGTTAAATACGACGCCGGTGGCTGCCATTCCATAGAGACTCGTCAAACTTTTTATACATTCAGATTTTAACGAACACCGCTCACTGTTACAGACTGTTTGAGTGAGAGGCCACGCTTCCAATGTCTCGCTCAGACATACTGCACTAAATCGCGGCCGAGCCGTTTGATAGGGATTTCTCAGAGAACGAAAAAACCATAGAAGTCTAAGTACTGAATGGGCGCCATTGCCATTATGCGGGGTTGGGGGCGGGGTGTCAAAACGATGCCAGGCAGCTGTTTAGTTCGAACATGTGCATACCGGGTTTTGGGCACGTGTTTGGGTAGAAATTTGTAAGGAGCTCGCACTCTATGGTTTTTTCGTTCGCTGGGATTTCTACAGTAATTTTGCCAATAACAAGCATGGTTTAATTTAGTTACGATACTACGATAATTTAAGCCAATATTCCATTTCAATTTCATCTCCCATACAGCTTTTTTTTCTAAAACCGTGAACTTTCTAGATTTTATTACAAGACGATCTATATAGACATATATAGCACCGCTGCGGGTATAAACTGAAGTTTAAAAAAAATGCGAAACTTTACCAATGGATAGATCTTGGTAGTTTCTACATATAAGGATTTTTTCTGAAATGCCAACTCTTAAATTCTTGTTAAGGATTTCTAACATTTAAGTTTTTTTCTTAGTTATAGACATTTTCCACAATGCACATCTGTACTTATGGAACAGGGTAACTTTTAAAAAACTGTGAAAAGTTAACGGTTTCAGAAAAAACTAACTTTGGGGTTTAGTCATTTTGGAAATAATAGCCCATACGGTAGTAAACCATAATATTTTAAAGCTACATATACGAATTCAAGCTTATACAATTTTCAATCATTTAATTCTCTATGCCAGTTCTTTATCGATTACGTCATAGTCTATTTGAGGTAAGGCTATATTGTAAAACTACAAGTTACAATTTCACAAGTCTAGACAGACAACACACGTCGAATGGCCAGTCGTTATTAACAGGGATTGTAACCGGTTACAAACTTACCGGTATTTATTAATGTTAAACCGGTTAATTATTTGGGTTACGTTTGAACGAATTGATTTGAGAACGTTATTTCGAAGCTCTCTCTAACCGGTTACTCGGTGTTTGGATACGGGATCAATGACATCTGTCGCGTGGGTTGACGCTGCCTGCGGTTGCGTAATCGATTCGTTTGTGTTTTGCCGATGCACTAGTTGCCGCTCCTACCGTCAACCAACGAGCGACGAGCGGTCATTCACCGCTTAAATTCAATTCAATTCAATATTATATTCGTAAAATATAAATTTTACATGTCAAAAGCTTAATCTACGATTACCTTACACGGAGGGAGCGCACTCTAACCGGTAAATGGATTACGTTAGGTTGTCTTTTTGCGCTCCGAGATATTAACCGGTTAGAGCGATGCTTTGCGAGCGTAACCTTTCTTATGGGTTAGGCTCTCCAAGTGCGGCTCAAACAGCTACAGCAAAATTAACCCCTGGTCAAGCACCTCTTTCTTGCCTCATTAAGACTTGTAAAATGATAACATGTAGCTTTATAAAACGGGGCTCAAGACATGCGCGCAAGCTTATCAAGATCATGTTGGATGTGGCTGTAGGTAAAGGCCCAGCGACCATTAGGCAATAATTCATTTGTCTGCGATTTGTCTATGTTTATGCTTCGACGCGTGCCTAGCCGTTTAGAGCGAATACCCACCAGAGATATGCATCATGCTGCCAAGCATGTGAAGTGTCAAGTATTCGAAACCTTTTGCAGATAGAGCTACATGACCTTGACATGCTTGCACGTCTGTAAATACAACGCTGTATGCTATGACATGAAATAAGGACCACTTGTCAAAATGCTTGTACAGATAAACCCCCTTATTCATAAAACTTAACAAACCTCTGTTTACTAAAATGTTCTTCTTCACACAAAACCAAATGTCAAAGGGAGAAGACAAACGAATTTCAACGGCATTTCAGCTAAAATCTTGGAGTACAGATTTCTACAGAGCTATGGTTATAATAATACCACGGCCGAGCGAGATGGTAATATACAAATTACAATAAGTGTGACAGAAATAGATAGACCATTCGTTGTCCTTGATATAATATTTTTTTTCCGCAACTCAGTGAGGTTGCGGCAAATAAAACATTACCAGCCCTTAGGTAGGTTGTTGCCGTCAGCCATTTTAAGACCAGTTCTTAAATTAAGTATTATATTGGACCCCATTTTACAGTGGCCTCTAAACTTCCTAATTTTATTTAGGTGTCGCTAAAACACTTTGCTATTCTATGAGCAGCTGTCATAATCAAATGACAGCGCTAATTTGAATCTGACGTTTCTTATTTTAGGCGGTCTATACAACTTACTTAGCTGCCTAAATGCTATTCTATATATGTCGTTTTTAATCTGCCGCCTAAATGATGTCTAAAAATTAGACAATTTAGTTTTATGTGCACGTAGAATCGGGTCCATTTATTAGTCAATATGCAATGTATAATTTATGAGTCATAGTTACTTGAAATAAATACTTAAATGAATTTGAAATGTAATTTAGCTGCATAGGCGCCTTTCCTTCCCTTTTATGGTGGCAAGCATGCAACTCCTCTGTATATATCTATACTCTAAGGCTAAAATAGATTTCACCCGCGTGTAGAATAGACTGTCTGAATGGTTATAGCCTACTCGTATATTTCATCCCCGGGTTTATATTAATGTATGTAAATTCATTATCATTATTGTACACAAGGCATTGGTAAAAATACAGACAAAATAGGTTAAGTTACCTACGTCCTTTAGAAGAGGCGGGCGAGGCCGCGGCACCTAGTGTTTTATATATTTCATTGTGTAACAAATGTATCTTTTCATCACACTTGCTCGAAAAGGGCTTCATAATGCGCAGCCATACAGAGCTGTAATAGCCTGTGTTACGCCCACGGGCGTAATGGTTTTTTTCTTAAATTGTATTTGTCACTCAAGCGGCGGTTACAAAGCAAAGAGGTTTTATATCAAATACGATGTCTGAAAACGTACTTATAAATAAACATAAACTTAAAAAACTACTTAAACATGTTTAACTGAATTATTTACAGATTTAATATGTAGTTATTTAGTGTCTATGTATAATGTTTTTAAGTGTTTTCAAATCGTGGCTGTATACCGAAGGGTCTTTGCCATACGCGCCTCACGTCAAATTCAACAAAATGGACGACTGACATGTTGCAGTTTTTATTACGATTTGTATTCATTTCATCTAAAATGTATTTGTTTCCTCGCAAATGTGATGAAAAACATTGTGTATAGCACGGGCGTAAGAATATTGCAAACTCGAGTTATCAAAAGCCCTCCGCCTTCGGCGTCGGGCTTCTGATAGACTCTTGTTCGCGATATTCCACTTACGCCCCTCGTTAAACAATGTACTATTATTTCGGCTTATGATGAGGTTCAATGATCGTTCATGAATAAGGGATGCGTCAAGTGCCATGTATGCTAGTACCTATAGTAGTTGGGTTTGAATGGCCCAACCTTGTTCAAGCCTAGGTACTTTGCCTGTTCGTCCGAGAGTTCGGTGAGGTGCGCGTCGAATGTGGGCAGGTGGAGACTTGCGACGTATTCGTCCATTTTCTTTGGCAGGAGGTATACGTCGGCCTGGAATAAATAAGTAGATTTTAGGGGATAATCTTAAACAAATCAATGCTACCATATCTCAACAATCTCCCAAATGTATATTTTTTGCGGATAACGCAACATTATTAGTAAAGGGTGGCGGTAATGATTCATAGGAAAATAATATAAATGATGCATTAATGGACGTTAATAACACATGTATAATTTAAATATAAATAAATTCAGGTTGTGCGTTGTCTGGTATATAGCTACACAAAAATATGTAGTTCTTCTGCACTTTAAACGCAACCGAGTTTCCCCAGAAATTAATGCCATACTGTGTGCCAATGTTACCATAAGCCTGGTAGACCGTTAAGTCATTTCCAAATTTTCTTAAACGCCCTGAGACCCTACCTCATATTACTGAATATGAGGTAGGTTCTCACCAAATCGCAGAAGTCCTAAAGATAGGTCAGGTCAAGAGTACCGTAAGTAAGAGTGTATGACGAATGCCCTGAAAGTGAATAAAGCAAGAAACATTTGTCAAGGTCGTAGTGGAAATCCGTGATCTCTGCCTGCCCCTCCGGGAAACGAGCGTGATTATATGTAGTTAAGTGTTAGTCAGGAAAAATGCAAATGAGATTAAACAGTCTACCAAGCTCATGTCACGTCGACACACAAGGTACGGCATTATTTTCTGGGTAAACTTGGTTCATGTTATGAGGTAGTGTCATGAGGTAGTGTCATGAGGTAGTGTCATGATCTAGTGTCATGAGGTAGTGTCATGAGGTAGTGTCATGAGGTAGTGTCATGACTCATGAGATAGTGTCATGAGGTAGTGTCATGAGATAGTGTCATGTCTCATGAGGTAGTGTCATGGGGTAGTGTCATGACTCATGAGATAGTGTCATGAGGTAGTGTCATGAGATAGTGTCATGTCTCAAGGGTAGTGTCATGGGGTAGTGTCATGACTCATGAGATAGTGTCATGAGGTAGTGTCATGAGGTAGTCTCACCTTGTAGCGGTGTTGCGGCGCGTTGTACAGCTCGATGAGCGCGAGGGCCTGCGTGGCCGCGGTGACGGACACCACGAACGAGGGCAGCGACGAGCAGCACAGGTTGGCGAGGCGACCTTCCGCGAGAAGCACTATGCGCTTGCCGTTAGGCCAGATTATGTGGTCCACCTAGGAAAAAGTTAGGTAGATTGAGGATATAGCAACAAAAATAGACATAAAACAATGTTATCATTTTCAGTTCGAGCTACGGTAGCCTAGTGGTTCAGGCATGCGGCTGTCATGAGTTCGAATCCCGGCTCGTACCAATGGGTTTTTCGGAACTTATGTATGTACGGAATATGTACCGAGACCGGTGAAGGGAAAAATCGTGAGGAAACCGGTCTAGTAAGGTCTAGTTTTTCCCTCTGGGTTGGAAGGTCAGATGGCAGTCGCTTTCGTAAAAGTAGTACCTATGCCAAATCTTGGGATTAGGCGTCAAAGTATGTAAAAAAAAAAAAAGCGGACCTTGGGCTCTTTTAGGGCACAACCGGGAATAACGCTAGGAGGATGAGACCGCTGTGACGTAGAAGGCGTCACAAAGGTGGCGGCAGAGCACCGGTCGGCGCCGCACCATACACCGAGCCGTATATAAGCGCTGCCACGGCATCCCCAGACCAGGCAAACCCCGTACCCTTCCATTCCGTCCCATGACCCTGCTCAGTTCCTTGGGGAAACTCTATGAGAAGAACGTCCAGGTCCGTATCCAGGCCTGGTGCCTTAGGGCACTCTCATCCAGGAGCAGTTTGGCTTCAGGGCCTAACACTCGTGCGTACTGGTCCACAGGATTACGGAGCACATTCTGGACGGCTTCTCACGAGGCTTAAAAACGGGGCCATTTTCATAGACGTGGCGAAGGCATTCGACAGGGTCTTGCACCGGCGTGATATACAAGTTATACTGGCTGACAGCCGGACGGTGTTAGCTGGACAGTCTCGTATGGCTATGACGGGACTTTCTGGCAAACTCCGTACCCTTCCAGCCTCCTACCCCATCACCCTGCTCAGTTCCTTGGAGAAACTATGAGAAGATCTTCCTGGTCCGTTTCCAGGCCTGGTGCCTTAAGCCCGCTCCACATTCTCGACCAAACTACACTGGTTTCGTCGGAATATTTGACGAGACCGGGCGAAACCGAGAGCGGCCCTCTACATTCTCGCCTTGCGCAGTTGTAATATGAGTTTCATACAAGATGGCCGCTTCCTACGGTTGCCGTCGGTCGACTGACGGCAGCGCAGCGAGAATGTGGAGTAGAAGTTTCGCGCCAACACGAAACTTCACGAGAGTTCTTTGATGTTTGGCCATTTTACAGACACGAAACGGAGACTATACGAACATAGACGAATACTCCCTCCACACTCTCGTATTCGGCAAACCTCGTGTAGTTTTGTCGAGAACGTGGAGCGGGCTTTAGGGCACCCTCATCCAGGAGCAGTTTGGCTTCAGGGCCAAACACTCCTGCGTACACCAGGTCCAAAGGATCACGGAGCACATCCTGGCCAGATTCTCACGCCTGTTATTATGCCTGTGATGTGAAAGTAGGGGGAGGCCTACGTCCAGCAGTGTGTCTTTCGGCTGACATGATGATGATAAATGTGAAAGTCCCCAGTCGGGCTGCTCCGAATGTGAGCGATATAACATTCAGCTGGCTGTACCTCTCTTAGGTCCCTATCTTAGTATCTCTTTCTCTCTCACCTGGCTCCTAACTCGCTCCCACAGCAAATCCGGCGTCCTTAAAGCATGCACGTCCACTTCGGTATTAGAATGTCCCATGTTGCACACAACGCAGCCATTTTTCATCCTCTCCATATGCTCACGTGTGACTACGCCTTTATTGCCTGTTGCTGTTATGACGATGTCCACTTGTCTTATCACCTGCGAAGGGAAAGATTGTATTTTAGGCATGACATTTTAGGTATGAGGTAGGTACAACAAAAGTACGGTTTGTATTTGACGCTAGTAACAAAATTAGATTCTTTGTTTTAGGTAGGTATGACTAAATTATGAGTAGTATTTGACACTTTGTAATGTGTCTTAATGTCCTCTTAACCCATTCAAGGCCAATGTGTTACATATGATATGTATGAGTCATGCCTCTACGAGATTTCCGCTACAAAGCGGAAAGATGCTGATACGCGCTACGGATGGATTAAGGCAGTATTTTTTTGTTATTTTGTACAGTCAGCGTCATATAGTTAGTAGCAGCCAGAGTAGCCAAATATATCGTAACACACCCTAATTCTTACAGTAATAAAGACGTGTACCGAAATATTTGGCTACCTCGGCTGCTACTAACTATATGACACTGAGTGTACCACGGGTTATGTTATGACAGATTTTTTTTGTTAGTTAATTTAGTACTGAGATGGTTTTTATATATTTTTTGTGACACTATCTATTGTCTAATTGGGTTTTGACCATTGACGCGTGCGTAAGTAAAAATGTTTAGTACCTCATTTAATTTGACAACTCTGAAGCCGTCCATCGCGGCTTGTAACGCGCAGATGGGGTCGATTTCAGTCACGTACACCTGTCAAAACACATGCGGTTATATATTTATAAAAAAATAATTTTATACATTTTCTAAAGCACTGAGGAATTCATAAAAGACATAAAACTAATAACTAATTACGTCTCTTGCGCTGTACTAAGCAGAAACAAATTTCTGTCAAAAATTTCATTTTTGGTACAAACTTTTTATTGACTGAACTTTTCTGTATACCGTCATCGACTACTCATTAAGACGATTCTAACGAGCCCAAACTCGATGGGGTTATGTGGTTTTATTACGGAGTTCCTATGGCCACATATTCCAGCTCCATCATCAGATCAGCTCCACGTCATCATAATATTTCATTGTCACACGATTTGCATATTCGTGCAAAATTTCAACTCAATCGGAAACCGGGAATTGGATCAAATTTAACTTGCAAGATTTGATTACAGACAACATGACAGGTGAAACTAAATAAAAGCTTGTAAAAAGGTGAATATTTTAGTTCTCGGCATCAAGCAAATGGAAAACCCTTAGAACCTTATAAGAACTTGTACTGTTTTGACGACCTCTGTAGCCTAGTTGGTAGTGACCCTGTCTACGAAGCTGGAGGTCCCGGGTTCGAATCCCGGTAAGGGCATTTATTCGTGTGATGATCATGAACATTTGTAGGTACTTGAGTTATGGATGTTTTCTATGTATTTAAGTACTAGCTTCTGCCCGCGACTCCGTCCGCGTGGAACTCGTTTATGTCGTAGCTCCATACAAACTTTTACCCCCCCCATTTCCCCCCCTCAGGGGATGATTACGGGGATAAAAACTATCCTATGTTACTCTCCATCCCTTCAACTATCTCCACTTAAAAAATCACGTCAATTCGTCGCTCCGTTTTGCCGTGAAAGACAGACAATCATTCAAACACATACACTTTCGCATTTATAATATTAGTATGGATATGGATATGGATATATTTTTCTATATAAGTATGTATATCGTCTAGTACCCATAGTACAAGCTTTGCTTAGTTTGGGACTAGATTGATTTGTATAAGATTGTCCCCAAATATTTATTTATTTAGTTTTTGGTATGGCTAAGGGTGGGTTGCACCAGACCGTATGTAATAGTACCCGGTGTTCGTTAAAATCTGAATGTATGGAGAATTTGACAAGTTTGTATGGGATAACGGCTGCCGGCACCATACTTAATATTGATCGGTCTGAAATCGTAAGTTGCCGCCCTAAATTACGTGTCGCTTCACGAAAGTTAATACAGTAATTTTGAGACAGCACTTTTGGTGCTTTAGCTAATGCAGGAGAATTTTCCATGCTTTAATACGAGAAAATAAAAATATTCACTCACCACACAACCCAGTGCTTTCAGTGCCTGGCAACATCCTTTTCCGACTTCACCGTACCCACAGACTGCGGCCTGCTTTCCACCGAACATCAGGTCCGTACTCCTTTTTAAAGCGTCTATTATGCTTTCGCTGAAATGAATTGTTACAAGGCTAATTTTCAAACGCCGTAAATTAACCGAGTAGTAAGGACAAAAAAATATTCTGTAAGTTCCCGATATATGGATAATATTGGGGACAATTCTCGAGCTGGGAATATTTCCAATACAACTAGGTTACATTCAGGAAACGTAACCGAGGCCGTAGGTCGCCGTTGGTTGTCAGACAAAGGCAACAGTCGACAACTTGCTAAGAAAAACGCAGCTCTCTCAACGTTGCTACCCATTCAGGGCCCATGACGACACATATGCGTCAGACCGTCGTAGTCGCTTTCCGCTACATACGAGGAAAACCACGGGATCGGCTACGAGCGTAGCGCGTAGCGATTCTGGGCAATGAATGTGTTAACCACAGAATAAAGTCAACAAGCCGTCGTGCCTTAACGGTGAATATCCATTATAGATGTGCGAAACTGTATTTTCATATATTTCACACCTAGCTGTCAATTATGAAAACACATCCTCGCACAATCTCTAGTGGTTATTCACCCTGGCGGTCGGAACGGCCTATTATTACGTACAGATTTATAATTGTCTCGCTCACTCCTATCATTTCTAAAAGAGACACTCACCGGCACGAATACAGGTTGTCAAACTTGGTCTTAGTCACGGAATCGTTGACGTTCATGGCGGGAACGCACAGCTTCCCCGCTTTGCTGAGCTGGTATAGTCTGTGGACGCCTGTCACGCTTTCTTCTACTATGCCTGAAAGAGACAAAAAGTTAGATGTAATGGCATTTTCGTATACGGTAATATTAAAATAAACAGACTTATCATGGAAATTGGGAATCTTAAAGGAAGAAGACCTGTTAGCGAAACCAGATCAGGACAATAATGGCGAAAAAAGGATACACATGACAAGGATAATCAGATGGATGGGGACAGTTTATTGTTCCGTACCAAAATTGGTCTAACGGAACACTTATACGATAAGTCGGTGTTTGTCCTTCCGTCACAAGCAGTTTTCTCAAAGACCGTTTGACATAGGAAGCTTTTAAGTATAGAGACGATAACACCACAGTGTACAAGCCGATCAAATGTAGTTATAAACGCTTCACAACACCACTTACGATCACTGCATATAAGTCACAGTACGTTATATTCAGGCCTCGGATTTTTCATCGCATGGTGAGATGAAAGAAAACTGTGGAGTCGATATTAAAGCTAAATTTTTATTCATATTCATACTCATACTCATCAATTTTCTTAGTCCCGTAATACTTTTGTCCCTTGTGCAGGTTGACAGATCGAAAATGTTAATCGAAAATTAATCTTACTGAATGTAATTAAAATTATTTGTGTAGTATGATTTGGGAAGTGTAAGCCTTTTGCTTGGTAAAGGGTTACATTTACCCTGTAACTATATCAAATTAGTTAATCTTTTGTTTGGTTCAGACTACTTTGTTGCGGTAAACGTACTAGCTGCTTTATCATAAATCATTTGCATGTCAATGTCATGTCAATCGTTCACGACGCGATGTGTCACTTAATTATTTATTGCAATCGGTACGTGCAATAATTACGTATACAATTATGTCTGATCCGCATGTTTCTGCAATTTTGTACTGGATAGAACCTTACAAAGATCTAAAATACGATCATGAGAAATGTGTTGTGTCGTGTGTGTGTTGTGGAGTAGAGCTAACGCAATTAAAACACATATTTATTTTAAAACATGTTAATAGTATTCTCAACCAAACGAAATCTCAGCAATAATAATAATAAGTAATATTTTATTTTATTTTATTTTTTATTTACGATATAATTTATTTCTACTCATATGACTTATTTTATTTATAATTTAATTTCGTTCTTTATTAAATGAATGAGTATGAATATGAATTAAAATTTAGCTTTAATATCGACTCCACAGTTTTCTTTCATCTCACCATGCGATGAAAAATCCGACCCCTGGTTATATTATAACTATTATAAGTATTTTGTCCCCGAAGCAAACTAGGGGTCTTATAAGTTTAAATGCAGTCCATTTTGAAGGACTTCTAAATAGACAGCTGGAAGCTGACCGCTAATGATGTGAAGCTGATTGGTGCACCATCGGAATGCTTCACTAAACCACAATAACTTTGAAGGTTGTTTGGGTGTTTGGTTGTATTGTAAAGTCCAGTTTTCCCTCTGGCTTCTAACTCTTCTAAGGTCAGATAATACAAAGGTGTGTCTGAAGGTGGTTACGTTGTTCAGAGTTCCTCTTTTTTATACCACCTATGCGGAGCGGCGGGCGAAGCGTGAGAATTTTCACTGGACAACCGTAGCAAAAAAGGCTGTTTTTGATGATTTTCATGTTTGGTAATATATGGCAAGAAATTTCATCCGACATCGGCTTGTATGGGCGCCCCGTCACTGCTACCTATAATGTAAGTCTAGAAATACCTTTCATCTGCGTGTTTCTTGTAGTGGTCGATGCACTACCAGAAGCTATTTACTATTCCGTAAGGTCTACCTTTGATCTGCTTGAACGCTGGCGCGTGTTTCTTCAGCATGAGATGCGTGGCGTCTCCTCCGTCGTCGAGGGTCATGTTGGGTTGCCAGGTGGCGCTCGGGGCGCAGCACTGGTCAATGCGCCACCAGAAGCCATTTACTATTCTGTAAGGTCTACCTTTGATCTGCTTGAACGCTGGCGCGTGTTTCTTCAGCATGAGATGCGTGGCGTCTCCTCCGTCGTCGAGGATCATGTTGGGTTGCCAGGTGGCGCTCGGGGCGCAGCACTGGTCAATGCGCCACCAGAAGCCATTTACTATTCTGTAAGGTCTACCTTTGATCTGCTTGAACGCTGGCGCGTGTTTCTTCAGCATGAGATGCGTGGCGTCTCCTCCGTCGTCGAGGGTCATGTTGGGTTGCCAGGTGGCGTTCGGGGCGCAGCACTGGTCAATGCGCCACCAGAAGCCATTTACTATTCTGTAAGGTCTACCTTTGATCTGCTTGAACGCTGGCGCGTGTTTCTTCAGCATGAGATGCGTGGCGTCTCCTCCGTCGTCGAGGATCATGTTGGGTTGCCAGGTGGCGCTCGGGGCGCAGCACTGGTCGATGCACCACCAGAAGCTATTTACTATTCCGTAAGGTCTACCTTTGATCTGCTTGAACGCTGGCGCGTGTTTCTTCAGCATGAGATGCGTGGCGTCTCCTCCGTCGTCGAGGATCATGTTGGGTTGCCAGGTGGCGCTCGGGGCGCAGCACTGGTCGATGCACCACCAGAACGCCTCTTCGCTCTCGCCTCGCCACGCGAATACCGCAAAACCTGGAGAAAAACGAGAAGTGTGAGCTGGTAAAACACCATTCGAATAACCTATCTGAACTACTAAAAAATGTTTCCCAACTGTATTATTTGTCCTAAAAGCCGTTTCTCTCTGAAACCATGCCCCTTTTCAGGATTACTATGAAACAAACCTAACCTATTACCTAACCAAATGTGTTCTGTAATGTATGCAAATAACTATTCAAGAATTTTCCACTGATCGAAATTTAAATGTGTTCTTTTATGCCTTATTTATTGGCCTTTATCTTTGGTCTTAGAATGAGCCTTGACATCTGCCGACTTATGCACAGCAACAGCAAGGTTGCTCTGGGGTAAGTACTGACATTACAATTCGGTTAAAGTATACAGACAATGAATATACGCTTAAACGATACGATACACCCATCATTTCTTTCATTAATTTGGTAAAATCGGACCTTTCTCGCTAAGAAAGCTCACAATTTTTATTTTTTTAAACGTTTTCGCGTACCTAATGCATTGTACGCGTATAGAGCAAGTCTAATCTAATCACGAATGAGTAACGTACATAAGACTAAACTATGCAACCAGGCAAAAAGCACCAATACATAAGTCAATGTTGTGGGAACTAAAAACAATGGGATAGTGAGAATCACGACACGCTAGCTTCAAAGACAATAGTAGGTACAACAATTATGTAAATACAAATGTAATCAATCACGCACATTGTGGCGTCCCACACTCTCGAGAGGGTTGTCTCTGGGTTATAGTTTTTTTTTTTTTTTCAATATTGTTTGTTTTTTTTTCCACTTTAACTAGTGACCATCGAAAACATCTTCCTACTCACAGCCTGATGTCTGACTATGGATCTTTCCACAAAGAGAATAAGGCACAAAATTATCATTTCCTTGATCGTGCTTGCATGAGGACGCGTTTAGTGCAAGGTGCAAGATAGCCGTATAGTTAACAAGTTGAACTGTATAGTTGACAAGTTGTAATGTGTGCTGTAGATGTTGCACGCTGCCCAACGTTCTGTGGCACCCAGGGCTGCTAGAGTCTCAATCAACACTGCCTTCTTACTTTGTATCTTGCCACAATAAGAATAAGGCACAAAATTATTTATTTCCTTGACCGTGTTTGCAAGGGGACGCGATTTGTGAAGGATGGCCGTACAGAATGCATGTAGATGTAGGTACCTGCGTGTGCCAGCGCCGCCGCGACCTCGTTCTGCGTGCTGTAGATGTTGCACGCTGCCCAGTGTACTGTAGCACCCAGCGCTGCTAGAGTCTCAATCAACACTGCCTTCTTACTTTTTATCTTGCCACAATAAGAATAAGGCTCAACATTATGTTTCTAGTTCCTTAACCGTTGCATGGGGACGCGTTTTGTGAAGGATGGCCGTATAGAATACATGTAGGTGTAGGTACCTGCGTGTGCCAGCGCCGCAGCGACCTCGTTCTGCGTGCTGTAGATGTTGCACGCTGCCCAGTGTACTGTAGCACCCAGCGCTGCTAGAGTCTCAATCAACACTGCCTTCTTACTTTTTATCTTGCCACAATAAGAATAAGGCTCAACATTATGTTTCTAGTTCCTTAACCTTTGCATGGGGACGCGTTTTGTGAAGAATGGCCGTATAGAATACATGTAGGTGTAGGTACCTGCGTGTGCCAGCGCCGCCGCGACCTCGTTCTGCGTGCTGTAGATGTTGCACGCTGCCCAGTGTACTGTAGCACCCAGCGCTGCTAGAGTCTCATTCAACACTGCCTTCTTACTTTGTATCTTGCCACAATAAGAATAAGGCAAAAAATTGTCTAGTTCCTTGATCGTGTTTGCAAGGGGACGCGTTTTGTGAAGGATGGCCGTATAGAATACATGTATATGTAGGTACCTGCGTGTGCCAGCGCCGCAGCGACCTCGTTCTGCGTGCTGTAGATGTTGCACGCTGCCCAGTGTACTGTAGCACCCAGCGCTGCTAGAGTCTCAATCAACACTGCCTTCTTACTTTTTATCTTGCCACAATAAGAATAAGGCTCAACATTATGTTTCTAGTTCCTTAACCGTTGCATGGGGACGCGTTTTGTGAAGGATGGCCGTATAGAATACATGTAGGTGTAGGTACCTGCGTGTGCCAGCGCCGCCGCGACCTCGTTCTGCGTGCTGTAGATGTTGCACGCTGCCCAGTGTACTGTAGCACCCAGCGCTGCTAGAGTCTCAATCAACACTGCCTTCTTACTTTTTATCTTGCCACAATAAGAATAAGGCTCAACATTATGTTTCTAGTTCCTTAACCGTTGCATGGGGACGCGTTTTGTGAAGGATGGCCGTATAGAATACATGTAGGTGTAGGTAACTGCGTGTGCCAGCGCCGCCGCGACCTCGTTCTGCGTGCTGTAGATGTTGCACGCTGCCCAGTGTACTGTAGCACCCAGCGCTGCTAGAGTCTCATTCAACACTGCCTTCTTACTTTGTATCTTGCCACAATAAGAATAAGGCAAAAAATTGTCTAGTTCCTTGATCGTGTTTGCAAGGGGACGCGTTTTGTGAAGGATGGCCGTATAGAATACATGTAGATGTAGGTACCTGCGTGTGCAAGCGCCGCAGCGACCTCGTTCTGCGTGCTGTAGATGTTGCACGCTGCCCAGTGTACTGTAGCACCCAGCGCTGCTAGAGTCTCAATCAACACTGCCTTCTTACTTTTTATCTTGCCACAATAAGAATAAGGCACAAAATTATGTTTCTAGTTCTTAACCGTTGCATGGGGACGCGTTTTGTGAAGGATGGCCGTTTAGAATACATGTAGATGTAGGTACCTGCGTGTGCCAGCGCCGCCGCGACCTCGTTCTGTGTGCTGTAGATGTTGCACGCTGCCCAGTGTACTGTAGCACCCAGCGCTGCTAGGGTCTCGATTAAGACTGCGGTTTGAGCGTTAATGTGCGTGCAGCCTACTATCTGTTAACGGAAGAAATATTGCTGAATATTAGGGAAAGGGCATCATAAGAACTTAGCATAAAAACTAGAGTCATAAATATACCTCGAACAATTCATGCTGATGACGTCAAACCATCATAGGATGATTTCAAATAGTATTTTCATGAACAATTACCACTATCATTTATCAACCTCTTTAGTTAAACGATATCGTCACTTGAAATGAGCCGATTACACGATAACATAAATTATAACATAAAATTGTCTTTTTTGTTTTTTTTTTATTATATTATATTTAGTTTTATTATAAATAACCCTATCGTTATTTTATTTCTTTATTTATTATAGCGAATTTCGTGACATTTATTTTATTCACAACATCATCCCGTCATCCTGCATAAATTTCATGGATTTACTCACGATTATTTTGTTACTTCGTGCGATATTATGTCACTCATTTTAATACAAACATCAACCTGTGTGCAAAATTACGTCACTTTTACGTCATCCGCATGAATTGTTCGAGCCCTGGTCATAAATATGAGATTACTAGCTTCCGCCCGCGACTTCGTCTGCGTGGACTCGGGATAAAAACTATCCTAATCCGGTATAAACTATCTTCGTGCAAAACTTCATCCAAAGTGGTTGAGCCGTTTAAACGTGATTGTGTAACAAACATCCAAACTTTCGCGTATAAAATTTTATGAGATACTAGCTTCTGCCCGCGACTCCGTCCGCGTGGAAATCGTTTATATCGCAGCTCCATACAAACTTCAACCCCCCATTTCATCCCCTTAGGAAGTGATTTCCAGGATGAAAACTATCCTATGTCCTTCCCCGGGCTTCAAAATATCTCCATACCAAATTTCATCGCAATCGGTTCAGCGGTTTAAGCGTGAAGAGGTAACAGACAGACAGACAGACAGACAGACACACTTTCGCATTTATAATATTAGTATGGATGAGACTATGTTGTAGATAAGTATGTAGTTGTAGCATTTTTACTCGCACACTGTGTGTGTGTTTGTGTTTTATATAGTTGAAAGCTGTAGGCATGTTAAATAAACGATTTTCATTCATCAAGCGTCGAAGAATATCAAGGTGTGCCCGAATATTACACCTCCATTAAATCTAGCTCAAAGTTAGAGCTCACTTATGTAATCCGTAGATTAGCCAAGTAAAGCTGGCCATTCACGACCGCTCCAACAAGCCAAATGGAGCAGCGACGCGCCAAAATCCGTGCATGAAGGCCGAAATTGTACCGTTTAAAGATAGTTAGAGCGTGTTTTGCGTGACGCACCAAAACGTGCCATCCGAATAGAACGACGCGCCGTCCATCCATTGGTCGTCGAGACAAATGTTGCGTTAGTGAATGTAGTCAAAATATTACGTCAATATATTTGCGCACCCACTCGGCGCAACTTACCTTACCTTATAAAAAAATATTAAATCATACATCAAACAGAAAGATACAGAGATATTAGAAGCGTTCGAGATTTGGTGTTGGAGGCGAATGGAGAAAATTAGGTGGAGAGAGAGAGAGTAACCAATGAAGAAGTGCTGAATAGAGTGAGACAAACCAGGCAGTTAATGAGAAACTTAGAAAATAGAAGAGGGATGATGATAGGGCACCGATTGCCATGAAATTTGGTATGGAGTTAGTTTGAATCCCGGGGAAGGACATAGGATAGTTTTCATCCTGGAAATCACCCCCTAAGGGGATGAAATGGGGGGTTGAAGTTTGTATGGAGCTGCAATATAAACGATTTCCACGCGGACGGCGTCGCGGGCAGAAGCTAGTACTCAATATAATTGAAGGAAAAATACCTAGAATAGACTACATAGAGCAGCTCAAAAAAAAGAGTTGATAGTTAGGTCAGTAGGTCTGTATGGAGGGCCTACTTTGAGCTACACCGACAAGAGCTTAGCTCTTAAATAAGCAGAAGAAGAACTTACCTTGGCATCCTTAAGAGGTTTATCCTCCTTGGCTCTCGCCCTCAACGCCATGATACCAGGCATCTCCTGCTCTGCTATCTCTATCTCTCTCCGTCCGAACGCATGCTGTTCCACATTACGAACGCAGTAGTTTGGGTTCGGTGTGCCCGCTGCGATGGCTTTCTCGTGGGGTTGGATGCCTTCATCCTCTTCTGAAGACGACCCTGGGGAATTATGATGATTAGTTCAAGTTGAGAACAGAGATGGCGGTAAAACAAAAATGTCACTGATCGCAAGTATTTGTAGAACAGTGATTGTCTTAAAGAGAGTCACATACCTGCCGAGAAAGGGGTCAGAAAGTGTAGAAAAAATAAAAATCGTACATCCTATGGTATACTCGTATAATTAACACAGCGAACGATAAAACCATAGAAGTCCAAGTAGCGCGGCAAAATGGCACGACAGAATGGGTGCCATTGCCATTATGCGGGTTGGGGGCGGGGTGTCAAAACGATGCCAGGCAGCCGTTTAGTTCGCACATGCGCATACCGGGTTTTAGGCACGTGTTTGGATAGAAATTTGTAAGGAGCTCGCATTCTGTTTTTTTTTTCGTTTGCTGAATTAACAGCATTCGTAGGTAACTCATGATTTGATCACACCGATTTATATATCGGGTGAATTATTCAAACGGTACTTATCTATGTACACTACTATTAATTACTTTACGCCAAAAAAGACTCCTATTTTTACAAGCTTTATATTAACTTGACTTGTTGTTCGTATGTAAGTTGTCCGTCGAATCTCGCAAGTTAAATTTGACCCAGTTCCCGGTGATTAATTGAGCTAAAATTTTCGGTATAAGTATAGTTTGGATGACAATGCAATATTATGGTACCATCGAGCTGATCTGATGATGGAGACAGAAGGTGATCATAGGAACTCCGTAATAAAACCACATAACCCCATCGAGTTTGGGCTCGATAGAATCGTCTTAATGAGCAGTTGATGACGGTATACAGAAAAGAACAGTCGGCAATAAAAGCTTGTACCAAAAATGAAATTTTTGACAGAAACTTATTTTAGACAAATTTGACCGGGTTCGAGTCAACCTTCTTTTTAGAAAATCTTTAAATGCAGTTTTTATTATTCTTAAATAGGTCTCGCGACTCCCAAGAGCAAAGTTCCTTATATATTCAATTCAATTCAATTCATTTATTTATTCAGATAACAAGATCCAGTTTTTGTTAGTAACAATTATCCTTAAAATTGTACTTTCAGATTTTGTCTCTCTGCTCCGTTTGAATAATACACCCAGTATAAAAGGAGATGCTGTTTATGCGAATTATGTGTCTAACCAAAAATTTGGCTTCTCAACTCTCAACTTAGGCTGGCCTTCACAAGAAAGACGCAAACCTAGGTACAGACTATAGAAGGTCATATATAGACACTGAAAAACATAAAATTCCGATAGTTATGAAGATCGCGCGTTGGTTCTCATGTATATAACAGAATAAGCTCAAAATATAATTTACATAAACTTCAAAAGCCCTAAGCGAGGTCACACACGGAGACTTTTCGCAGCCCCTTGTCAACTATGACTATGCTTCAGTATAAAAGCATAGTCATAGCTTCCATTATTAGAAAAACACCAACGTTTCCAGAGTTCCAAAGCTAATTTAATACAAAATATTTAGTCCAGAAATACGTGGCTAACTACAATATTTATGGCATTCATCGCAAGAAATACCGACAAGCTGTCGCCGTCAGAAGACGGTCTGGAAGTTTTTGTTCGAGTATTTCTTGCATTTCTATCCTACTACTCGCTACACATATAATAAGGCCTTGTTTGTGGATAGGCAGCGCGAGCCGCGAGTTGTCAGGCGACTATGAAACGGCTTACATCTGTAATTAAATCCTTAGGACGGAGCTGCACTGGTAGAGCGATTAGCGACGCGACGGCGATCTTCATGCATCGAGTCGCCTAAGTTGTGATGAAATCTCAGTCGCGTCGCAATAATCTCTGGCCTTAAGGTGGGTCCAATTTCCAGGCATTCGCAGGCTAACGCAAACTATCATAAATTGGCTTTCCATTTGCGCGAAATTCCCCCTTTCCTAGAATAGACTTTCTTTGCCAAATGATAAGTTGAGAAAAATTGTTGTACTATTACGTGATGTGATAATAAACTTTCATTCTAGGAAAGGGGGAATTTCGCGCATTATGTAAAGCCAATTTATGAGTGTTTGTTACATACGTTTCTTAAAATAACACACCGTTAACCTGCGAATGTTAAATGACGTTTTGTATGAAAATCGAACCACCTTAGAGAGCATTGTGAGAATCTCAATATTAAAATTAATTAATCCTACAATCGTAACGACAATACACGCCACATAAGGTACGCGTCTGTGAAGTTAGCTTCAAGTCTCCCGTATACCCGTCAAACGCCTCTGACACCTTACCCCTTCCACACACTCGTCGAGCGACGTGGGAAATAGCGAGGAAAGGAGACAGATACATAGTGTGGCAACGTTGCTCGTCAAGCCGCTCATCTTGCTCCTCCTCATGCACCGCTCCCTGTTTTGTCGGTTTTTTGGGCGCGAGTCAAAGGAGCGGCAATAAAGTCAAGTAACCTATAGTATCCGCAAAACCAAGTGGCGAGTCAGGCAATAAAAGTCAGTACTATTGTTGCACGGCCCGCTCCATAAGGCAGTGTAGGTGCCAAAGAGCATGATCCAATGATTTATGACCTGACTCGCCACTTGGTTTTGCGGGTACTATAGTGCGAAGCGTCGCGATTAATCGCGCTAGTAGACCAGTGTGCGGCCAGAGAGGGCAACATCACGGCAGCGCGAAGAGTAGAGCGATGAAAAGCGCGAAGAGCATAGAGTGGTTAGGTGTATCATCAGAGACACAAACGTATGTGGCGCGTACTGTAACCTGTAAACTTACACACGTCACTTCTCCCGGAGATAACGGAGTGTCGTTTCCTCACTGAAGGCTTCGGTTCTTTCGATTCCTTGGGTTCTTCGACCACAGTGGCCATGCTTGACACTTTGAGGATACCTTTCTCAGGCATTTAACTGGTTTTGAGACTACCGGAGAGATAACCCTAGAGTATATACACTAAAGACTTCGTTCCGACGAGAACTGAGGCACCAGCGTGCTGCTGTCCGCCCTACATCACCGTGCACTACACGGCATTTGACTTCAGTATGCGGTCTTGGAGGATACCTTTCTCAGGCATTTAACTGGTTTTGAGACTAGCGAAGAGATAACCCTAGAGTATAGACACTAAAGACTTCGTTCCGTCGAGAACTGAGGCACCAGCGTGCTGCTGTCCGCCCTACATCACCGTGCACTACACGGCATTTGACTTCAGTATGCGGTCTTGGAGGATACCTTTCTCAGGCATTTAACTGGTTTTGAGACTAGCGGAGAGATAACCCTAGAGTATAGACACTAAAGACTTCGTTCCGACGAGAACTGAGGCACCAGCGTGCTGCTGTCCGCCCTACATCACCGTGCACTACACGGCATTTGACTTCAGTATGCGGTCTTGGAGGATACCTTTCTCAGGCATTTAACTGGTTTTGAGACTAGCGAAGAGATAACCCTAGAGTATAGACACTAAAGACTTCGTTCCGTCGAGAACTGAGACACCAGCGTGCTGCTGTCCGCCCTACATCATCGTGCACTACACGGCATTTGATTTCAATATGCGGTCGTTGAGGATACCTTTTTCAGGCATTTAACTGGTTTTGAGACTAGCGAAGAGATAACCCTAGAGCAGGGGTAACCAAATGGCGGACCGCGGTCCGCATCCGGACCGCCGACCCGTTTTGTGCGGACCGCGAGAACACAGCAACTTGCACTACAGAGTACGTAATTAAATAAAAATTAACGTCAACAAAGATAATGCGGGGATCTTTGTTGACGTCAATTCGAAAACGGGCGGGCGAAGTAACTTGCGAGAAAGAGTTTTCTCATTGATATACGTAAAAAAATACCTTTGATATTTGTGTAATTACTTATTTTATTTTATATATTTATTTACATTTGTTTAATAATTTTTGTGTAAAATGTGCGGACCGCAGTGGTCATTTCATTTCTTAAAACAGACCCTGAGGGAAACTAATTGGTGACCCCTGCCCTAGAGTATAGACACTTAAAGACTTCGTTCCGACGAGAACTGAGACACCAGCGTGCGACTTCAATATGCGGTCGTAGCTGTCGCTCCCGTATCGCCCTTACGAGTCATGTACTTAACTGCCCCTACATAGACGATGAGATCTTTTCATAGATGTACAAGATGATGAGATGAGAATATCAATGAAGATAGCACACAGAGAACGATGAATGTGTACGAGTACTTTGCCTAATCTTGAGATGATCATGACGTAAGTGGGATATTAGCTGGATATATTAACTGGTTAATGATCCAGTTTATGTGATAGACGCGTCATGACTGGGTTATAACACTGTTTAATATTGGAAAGCGTCCTAAACCAATTCATCATAGGTTGTTTAAGCTATAGGTATATTACTATGACAAACGAGCTTAACGAGCTTATAACCTGGGTGACGGTAAGCAGCAACTCCAGCAGTATTATGTATGTAAGTTGCCAACCCTGTTCCCTATGATCTCTAAGCAGAGATCCCTAAGGACTTGTAGGTTCTGTGCCTAGTATTCTATCCCTGATGGTAAGTAGGGGTACCAGACCTCCCGAAGCTTCACTGTTAGGGACGAGGAATCTCATTTTTGTCGCCATGCTGAAAGAAAGAGACAAATGGAAGTCTCTCACTTTCAACATACCTCTCGTGAGCTCTGGCTGACCTTGCTTGCCACCAGGCTCACAACACCAACCTACAGACGAAGTGGTATTATGGCTGCAGTAATCTCCAGATATTATCCAGACAAAGAATCCCAGTAGAGACAGACCATGGGGAGGTCCGGGATCTTTGGAACTACGTCTATTATTATTAGCAGAGACACAGTAAATATAGTTGCCTAGTTGCTAAAGCGGTATCTTAACTAGCGTTGCTTAATACCCCTGTCTACAAACTGCGCTCCTTTTAAAATACGACCGGTTAGCCTAGTGGGTAGCTGCTTACAAAGCTAAAGGTCCTGGGTTCGAATCCCGGTAAGGGCAAATATTTGTGGGACGAGCATGAAGTTTCGGAGTCTTGTATGTTTTCTATGTATTAAGGTATTTACCTATATCTATTAAATATATCGTCGCCCAGTACCCATAACACAAGCTTTATTGAGCTTACTATGGGGCTAGCACGATTTGTGTAAGTGTCCCCTAATATTTATTTTATACTAGCGATCCGCCCCGGCTTCGCACGGGTAGGTACTATATTATACACATAAACCTTCCTCTTGATACTCTTGAATCACTCTATCAAAAAAAAACCGCATCAAAATCCGTTGCGTAGTTTTAATGATCTAAGCATACATAGGGACAGGCAGCGGGAAGCGACTTTGTTTTATACTATGTGGTGATTTTAAAATTAGTTGTATGAAGCGCAAGGGCGGCACAAGGACTGATGTACCGCTTACTACCCCGACTTGCGCTTAAGTTTACTGTATCGACGCGTGTCTGTGTGAATGCGAAGGGGACGTTTCCACGGGTTTGTTTCACTGCTTTAGCCATGTAGAAATACTAGAGATACAATTGACTAACACATACACTGGTGGGCTAAATCGGTCGCGTATGTGGTAATTGTGGTATTCCGTACTGTTAACGGTTGAGTGGATCGGATTATGCAACGGACACCACCACCCGCTTCCGCAAAAATTTGCGACTGCGTCGATTCTTGCGGAAACGTCCTAGACTTACATTATTTATTTCCGAGTAAAACATTAGGTTTGTTAGTCAGTGAATCTTATTTTTATGGAAGACCGAGCTTTGAACGGTCGCTTTCGTGTTTTTACTCAAAATTATTAAACTAATATAATACATTCACGCCTTAATTCCATACCCAAAAGGGGTAATAGACAGAGCACATGACACGTATGTTCCAGTGCCACTTTTGGCATAAATGTCGGTATAAAAGATTGATGTGATATCGCAGTGATAGGTTGCTAGCCCATTGCCCACAACACACTTCTAACCTGTTCTCTTAGTACGTCTCTTACGACACACACAGGAAGAAAAGGGGTGGTGCTATTCTAACCCGACTACTACTACGACCCCGAAACTATAAGTCTGAGGAAAATCTCCACACAATGCAAACAAAATAGCATTTAAATCATATCGATGACTTAATTTTCTTCCAACCTAAAATCATAACTAGACGTTGGGATTACACCGGTTTCTTTGCGATGTTTTATTCACCAAAAAGCCATTGTTAAATATCGAATGAATTCCGTACATAAGTTTTATTTTTACTCAGTGGTACGAACACTACGAACCTGGGTTCGCCCTCAATATTGAAAGTCGCGGGCCTTACTGCTCGGCTACGGAGTACAATTTAGTCCAGGCAATGAACTGACAACTTGTATGGAAAAAATGACAATTTTGTAAATAATTTATAATAGCTTATTTTTTATGTGTAATATATCCGATATTATCAATTAAATAGTTACCCAGTGAAATGCGACAAAATTTCAGACATCGAAAAAATGATAAGTTAACTGGCTTCTGAAAAGTCAGTAAAAATATTAATAAATGTTTTTGTCTTTATTTTGGTTCATTTACATTTGCTCTATAATATTCAAGATAAATCGTACAAAAAAAGATAATGCATGCTTCATATAAATCTACATAATTACTTCCGGGTGGAAAGTTTAACGGATTCTTGACTAAATCATCTTAGAATAACATTTTCAAATGAAATCAACAAAAAAAACGCTATTATACATTAATGTTTTTCAAAACCGTATTTTGCGTGGAGTAAATGGCTTCTAACCTCAACCTTATTGCATGTGACTGTGCAGGGCGAATGTATCCATTACCAACCGCAGACGGGCAGGTCAAAGCGGGACGAACGACCTTTTCACCGCACCGCGAAACGACGCTTTTGGGAATGAACCTTAATGCATTACGATGAAGCTTACGATCGTGGAGCTTGAAAATTATTAATTTCTGAATGTTTACTAGCACGTAGCACGTCGATCATGAGACGGCCGCGACATACTCTCGATTTTTGTCGCACTATACCTCTTGTTTTAAGTGTTCTAATAAGAAAGAGACGGATAGTGCGAGAAAAATCGAGAGTATGTCGCGGCCGTCTCATGATCGACGTGCTGATTTGTGAGTACCTATGCAAGTGCATGTCTGTCAAATTCATAAAAACATGAATAAAACTTTACAAGTTTAGATATTTACTATAGACAGTTTACAAAAGCCATTCATATGCACGGGAGATATAAACGTGTCTCTTATACGGGATTACGAGAATCGCGCAAGCACCTTAATGTCCTAAACTGTCACAGCTGGTACAAAAATTCAGTCAGTGCTTACGTCAGTCACAAATGTTTACGCGACTGTCGTCTATAAATAGAATAAATCAATGGCATAAATAATACGTGAGGTTGCATAAAGCCGTCCATTTTATCAGGTCAATTCCAACAGCATTCGCGAACTAAATACCTACCTAGAAGCTTGTGGTTTTGCTCGCATTGATTTATTAGATTATATTAAAGTAGCTAACATACATTGTTGCAAAGAAAATGCACACGAATATACGCGACCTTATTATCTAAGACTTAAGAGTTTAAAACGAGTTCGCATATTTTTGCCTTTCATTTTACCTTGTATGTGAAGGCAACTACTACTATATACTTTTTACACCTGCTACTTAGAAAAGAGTCATTGTTGGCTTCAAACTAGGGATCAAAGTTGTACTTTTCTTCCCTGTTTTTGTTATTCAGAAAAAAACCTATTTTCCTTATAAAAGGTGGTAAATCCCTCGATACGCTCAAGATTCTATCGTAGAATCTTTCACTTCATTCAGGATTCAACATACCGCCCTCGCCGTAAATATGTGTAAATCATTTTTCTCCCTTGAGACACAGTCTACTATGTCATATGTCATGTACAGGTTGGAATGGACCGAGGGACATTTCCGAAAAAGAAATTCATACCTAAATAGTGTTGGGTTACTCACTCGTGAGGCACCTCATTTGACATACTCATTTCATTAAATTGTCGCATCACTTCACGTTTGAAAAATGTATTACTTCATTCGTCACGTCACGAGTCACCGCCTCGCTCCTCATTCAGTAATCACCTCGCGCTTCATTTATTCCTCAAAGCCTCGCCCCTCGAGCTCCTACCTCGCCACTCGTGCCCAATTTTCCCCCATCTACAATACAATATTGTATGTAGTGGAGGGAGGTAAGTAAGTATATTGATCATGACACACTTGAAAAAAAAAACCGTGTTTTTACTGCCGATAGATGCTAATCATTAGATGGTAAGTCACCTCGTTTGAAGAACACACACCTCGTTGTTGTTAGAACATTGTATCACCTCATATTTGGAAATGAGGTGCTCATACAAACTCGTTTTAAATTCATGTCCTACCGAACACTATACCTAAAGCTATATGTGTGTAATGATTTGATGGAATTATCGATACTGCCGAATACGAATACTTGGCGCATCTCTAATCCCAAGTTTATATGGGGCGACGATCGTAATACTTCGCATATTGTGGTGGCACTTCACTTGGCGTTGCGTGGTTGCCTCTCTTTTATTTGCTGTAGGAAGGAAAAATATGCAACACAAATATTTGGGCAAATACCGCGAAGTGCCAGCATTACATTTTAACTCGTGACACAGTATCCAGTAGAATTTAATGTTCTTTCCAAAAGCTGGTTGATATAAAAAATGGTTTCACCGATGTTTTATTGGTTAATGTTGCATAACCTCCACCCCGGCTTTTATAGGTCAGCCTACGTTTGTGCAACACAATTAAATGCAATCCACATACATACCACAAATGTATTATTCATGAATTCGCGTACAATTCTAAAAACTTACATACAAAGTTTATTACCACTGTTAAGCTGCAGTAAGGCAAGTGAACTTCATCCGGAGGTCGTGGGTTTGAACCCCAACTCGTACCAGTGGGTTTAAAAAACCCATATACACGATATAGGTTTCTTTTTTTTTACAGAAACAGGTTAAGTGCATAATATAAAATTAACCTATCTGCCAAACTGCATAACAGTTTGTTGGCAGAAAACATGATGTTTAATTTGATATTTAAGAGGATACACAAAGGTCGTTTTTCCATAGAAACGTAGTCCCCTGTTTTCTCCCTGGATAATGGCAGTAGAGCAAATTGTTTTTCCATAAATCTATGGCTACTATTTACATGTTCCTATGTTTTCCTGTTTTTTTAATAAATTTATTCTTAAAAGAGATATTAACCTTCAAAAACCTAAAATAATGCCAGATTTTCCGCTGAGTTGAAACATCCAGAAAACCATTTTGTCTAGATTATTTAAAAAAAGGAAAACATAGGATCACCACCAAAGATTTTTAATAAAAGAAATAGTTAAATAGGTCAAGTTATGGAGAAGAAATCAGGGGACTACGAAACGTTGATTTTATGTACTTTTAATAGGTATTTTCGGTCCAAGCTGCAGTTGTCTCTATCGCGCTTTGCGGGATGAATTTCGAGACGCAAAGTATCCTATGTAATCTAGGTTATAAACTAGCTATATGCCAAATTTCATCGAAATCCGTCCAACCGTTTTTGCGTGATTGAGTAACAAAGATCCAGACTTAAACGTATACTTCTACTGAAAACCCTACTGTTGTACTATCATAGGTAACCAAAACTGGTAAATGTGACATAACACCGTCCCGTAATAAAGCATGCGCGGTGTTGCATAACGCCGTCCCACGTGTTTATAGGTCAGCCTACATCTGTACGAACGAGCAAAGCAAACCAATACTGACACGATATACTTATTAGCTCGGTATTTATCCACTTTATACTGCACTAGCTGATCGCGCGGCTTCGCTCGCTTGTTGCAGATAACCCAGGGTGATAATGAGAACATAATAGGGGCGTAGACACTAAATAAAATAATCAATAATGTCATATTTTCTCGAAAAAGGATAAAAAATGTAGTCAAATGGAGAAAAAATCAACGCAAAAGGTTAAATAATCACGAAGTTATAAGTGTCCAAAGTTTTAAGAAGGGGTATGTTCTGTCCCTTTTTCGCAAAACGCAACTTCATATGAAACGATGACGCTGGAAGAATGTGACGTCACTACAGACGGCAACGTGCCGCGCCGCATCGTGGTCGGCGCCGCCGTCGACGCGGCCTGCCGGCAGCATCCTGTAATGTGACGTCACACACCGTTTGCGTTTTCTCTATCTAACAAGCAATATTAAAACGGTTGTAGCTTCGTAATTCTTTGAGATATCTGAATGGGATTTTCGTCACTAAGCATATTTTTTTGCCTTCTTTCTTTTGGAGTAATAATAATTTTCGAATCTACACCCGTATTGCGGATCACTTTTGAAGGTTCATTCGACACACCAAACTATATATTTTTTTAATTGGTTCATACTTGTAAGCATAAATCATAATCATAAATCATTTATTTGCTTAGAAAACATGGTATACATAGGTGGATAGTAAAATTAATTTAGTCTCACATGTTTTGTCATATAGATGTCATGCAAATTTGCTTTTTAAATAATAACATTTTGGAAAAAAAAAACAATAAAAACATACAATAAATCATACAAAAAATACAAGAATATACAAATCACTAAGTCAATGTTATCATTTTTAAATTTAATTTTAAGTTTACAAGCTTACAATTAATAGCTGCGACGAATTTCTTTCCGCTTCAAAAATTCGTCAATAGAATAGAAACATTCGTTCTGTAGCCAGAGAGTCAATTTATTAAGTTCCTTAAGAGACAGGCTTTTAAATTCTCTTGGGAGGGCATTTAATATTCGAATAGCCATCGGATAACAACTATTTTTGAATAATTTAGTTTTGAATGTAGGTAGGCACCAGGCCTTTAAATAGCGCTATTTTCGTATAGCGCTATCATTTATAACGTTATTATTCCTAAAACCGCTATACTCGAAACCGATATTTGACGCGCTGTATAGCGATATCCATTATAACGTTATAAATCTAAACCATTAATATAAAACCGATACTTTTTTAACCGATATAATAATGTAATAACGTTATAGGCTACCCCTTTCTCGCATTCAGTATAGCCTACTCGTGCAATGTAAGCGATGTGATTACGTAACGTAGGTTGTTTGTTAGAGTGCACGACGTCATAGTAAAATAGAGAATTTTTCGATTTGCTCGGCTTGTCGGCGCAGGTTGTAGCCTGATACGAATATCCTGACTAATAATTTTCAAATCAGATTGTCTTTAGCTACTCTGTGCCTCATTAATCGGAAATGCATCATCCCATAAAAAAACATGCCATGTAAAAAAGAGGTCAAGTCTTGAAACTCTTCCACCGTAAAAAGTTGTGAGATATTTCGTAGAGCCAAGTCTCAGGCATTCTTTTATCTTTATTTGCTTGCTAAATAAAATTTTGTGACTTGGCAATCACACAATACTACATAGCTTTAGGTATGCAGAAATCCATTAATGCAGGAAAGTTGTGTGATTGCCAAGTTACAGAATTCTATTTAGCAAGCAAATAAAGATTAAAGAATGCCTAAGACTTGGCTCTACGAAATATCTCACAACTTTTTACGGTGGAAGAGTTTCGAGACTTGGCCTCTTTTTTACATGGAATGTTTTTGCTTGTTAAATAAAATTCTGCAACGTGGCAATCACACAACTTAACTGTATTTATAGATTTTTGCATACTTACCTAAAATTATGTAGTATTGTGTGATTGCCAAGTCACAAAATTTTATTTAGCAATAAATAAATAAATAAATAAATATTAAGGGACAATCTTACACAAATCGACCTAGTCCCATAGTAAGCTCAGTAAGGCTTGTGTTATGGGTACTAGACGACGATATATACAGGGTGCAATCTTTTACGTGATACAAAATAGCAAAATGTGAATCTATCCATGATTCTGAGCAACTTTTGTTATGGGACCAACTTTGTGTTATGCCAAAAAAAACACACCTGTTCATACATTCTTGTCAGTCTAAAATGAGCAGAGTTAATGAAATAGTTGGATTTTTTTGGCATAACACAAAGTTGGTGCCATAATAAAAGTTGCTCAGAATCATGGATAGATTCACATTTTGCTATTTTGTATCACGTAAAAGATTGCACCCTGTATAATAGATATAAATACTTAAATACATAGAAAACTTCCATGACTCAGAAACAAATATTCATGCTCATCACACAATTATTTGCCCTTACCGGGATTCGAACCCAGGACCTTCAGCTTCGTAGGCAGCGTCACTACCCACTAGGCTAACCGGTCGTCAAGCAAGCAAATAAAGATTAATAAGAATGCCTGAAACTTGGCTCTACGAAATATCACACAACTTTTTACGGTGGAAGACTTTCGAGACTTGGCCTCTTTTTTACATGGAGTGTTTTTTATGGAATCTGACTTCTTTTTGAAGGTTAATGTGTTATCCATACATACAAACTATTAAAGCAGGCCCATTCTTGCTTTTGAATTTACCCATTCACTGCAAATGTAACTTTGTAATCCTATATATTTGTATAGGATTACAAAGTAATGTATACAGTTGGTGTATCTAGAAAACTGGGTTGAAATAGCATTTTTTTTATAGTTTTCCCTTTATGTGGCCATTAAACCCTAACTCTGTACCAAATTTCAGCTCTCTGAGTTTATGGGAAGTACTAGTTCTATTTTTATGATCATGAGTGAGTGTCATAAATGCGAAACTTTGCTTTCGCTTAACTTCGGAACTAAATGACCTACAGACTTGACATTTTGGATTTTAAGTATGTGATTATAGCTTACTGGATGACTAAAATTTCTGCATTCTGGTCTTATCCAGAGGTTCTCAAATAGGGGCCTGAAAATGTGGCGAAATGGTTCCAGTAAAGGATGGTACGGCAGTGTTTGCTTCGCGCTCGACTTGGCGGGGGCACTCCCGTGCCCCCAGATATTAATGGCATTGTTATAACATGGTAAATTATTAATAATTTAAATGCCTGCATCAAATGTTTCTGCTTAGCCCGTTGGTTGACTGGTAGAGAATGCCTTATGGCATTAAGTCCACCATATATACTTTTTTTTGTATTGTGTCACAAAGTTTAAATAAATTAAACCGGTCTCATGGCACCAGCACGCACATTACGGATGGATGGTCAGCTAAGATGCTTAAAATGAGGTGGAGAGAATGAGAAATTTGATTTATTTAAATATGTAAAAGAAGACTTCCTGACTAATTCATCAACGCACAGCCGAAACTACTGGGACTAAAAAGAAGGGACAAGATGGAATTTTTGGAAATCCCATCCCTAAGGGGGTTAAATAGGGGTGCAAAGTTTGTATGAGGGAAACTTTTTTTATACTAGAGACTTGAAACTTTGTAGGAAGATTACTTATTAAGATGCATAAAAAGTTCTTGCAGCGTTTTAGAATATTCCACTCCTAAGGGGGTTAAGTAGGGGACAGGGGTGCAATGTTTGTATGGGGGAAACATTATTTTTTGAACTAGAGACTTGAAACTTTGTAGAAAGATTACTTATTAGAATAGAAAAAAGTACTTTCTGTGTTTTAGAAAATTTCATCCCTAAGGCGGTTAAATAGAGGTGCAAAGTTTGTATGGAGGGAACTTTATTTTTTGAGCTAGAAACTTCAAACTTTGTAGAAAGATTACTTAATACAATACAAAAAAGGACTGTCAGCGTTTTAGAAAATTCCACCCCTAAGGGGGTTAAATAGGGGTGAAAGGTTTGTATGAGAAACACTTTATTTGAGCTTGAGATTTGAAACGTTGTAGAAAGATTACTTATTAGAATAGAAAAACAGTTAGTACTTTTAACGTGTTAGAAAATTCCATCCCTAAGGGGGTTAAAAAGGTACTTATGCAAGATTAGGATGAGAAACATTTTTTTTGAGCTAGAGATGCGCAACTTTTTGGTACGATTACTTATTAGAAAAAAAAATCCTTTCATCGTCTTGGAAAAATACCACCCCTAAGGGGGTTAAAAGTGTTAAAACGGTATTCAAGGTTTATATGGAGAGCAAGAAAATATAGTAAGATATTTCTAATGTCAGTCTTAGTCTGTATGTTAAAAGACAACAAAACTGATTTCAGAGTTTTTTTTTTAATTCATCTCCTATAGGCGTTAATGGGGCTTCCCAGTTTATATGGAGGGAAAAGTAATTTTTTAAGTAAGATTTTTTAATTTTGGTCTTAAAATAGAGAGAGCAGATTAGTAGATTTTTTTATTCATCACCTAAGAGTGTTTAAAGGGGATTCGAAGGCCGTATAGGGTCAAGACAATTTTAAAGTAAAACATTAGTGTAACTACGATTTTAAACGGTTTGTTTAAAACTAAAAAATACATTTCAATGTTTTTGAAATTCATCCCCCAAGAGGGTTTCTAGGGGGTTCAAAGTTTATACGAAGAGCAAGATATTTTTAAAATAATAGATTTATTACTTAGGTTATGGACCGTTTGTTTAATGATTAGAAAACGATTTCAGCGTTTTTTTTAGTCATCCCCTAAGAGAGTTAAAAGGTTTGAAGGTTGTATAGAGAGCAAGACCTTTTTTAAAGTAAGGCTTACAGATTTGAACAGTTACCAGAAATGTAGGATAGGTTAGGTTAGAACTTCGATGCTGCCAGAATCGAATAGATTTAATCAACATTGGGTACTTATTATTATAACAGTAATGTAGCTTAGTAGACATATAAAAATATATTTTTCTTTAATACTGTATGAAAACGTCTGTTGATGATTCTTAAGATATTTATGTTGGTAAAAACGAAGTTTTCAATTTAGATTTATCAATTTAAACTAACGAACTCATCGCACTGTTACCTTTTACGTAGGTCTTATCCCTGAACGGATTTAGATGAAAATTCCCGTACAGATAATTTGAGACCCTTGGAAGGATATAGGATAGTTTTTGTATATCTTTAAGATGGTAGAAGTGTGTTTGGGACAGCGATAAATAGCTTGCACCGAACATAATTTAATAGCAATATTTTTTCTAAGACCATAACAAGTTCCACGCGAACGACGTCGCTGGCAACAGCTAGTTATTTATATAAATATTTAGTTACTAAGGATTAATTAGAAAAGGAGGATGAATCGTAAGAAAAGGAGTATCGATACATATTTATGTGTACCAACCGTCCTTGGTCTCCCCTATCTATCGCGACCCAAATCGAAAATTCACACATTCTTTGGTTTCATAATCAGATTTTATTTAACTTGTCATTTTCGGAATGGCTCTAAATCAAAAATAAAATAAAATGTCGGAAACTAAAAGTATATTTTAATTTTATTACGATTAATGAACAAAAGCACATACCAACATACCTATGCATAATTTTTTGCTCACGGCAACACCGTCGGTCGTAGGGCTTGTTTGTCTGTAGTCTGCATTTTAGTGCCGAGACAAACAATTAACATAAAAAAATATTGACCCTCTTACATATTGTAATAGTGTATACCTAGGGGCTATTAAGATTGGCACTCTTTCTTTTTATTTATGAGCAAGTCCACGAATCTGTGGACAGCGTTGCGTTTCCTGCGTCCCATTTTTATTCCGCCGCATTTATCGTCGCAACCAACCAAATATTCACAATTCACAACCAATTTGCAAATGATCGAGGTAAACAAGCATTAATAAGATTTAGAAGCTAGAGAACAACATAACGGCAACGTCGCACGTCGCGCTACTACGTGGTGGCATGTTGGCATTGGCACAGAGCGGCAACGGCGCAGCCGTAGCGCGCGGCTCGCATTTTAAAACGATATTATAACGTTATTATATATCGTTCTGTTATTTATTCTGTTACGGTATTTATATCGTTATGGAGAATATTGATTTTGTTATAACGTAATTTTCGAACACTAACGGAATATACCGTTATAATTCCGGTTCATTTTATAACGTTTTAAAGGCCTGGTAGGCACAGGTTATCGGGGTACCGACTATTAAATTTGCAAACGTCTCTGTTAAATAAATCTTGATGGGATTTTATAAAAAATATTTTGGGGTTAAGTAATTCCGTTAGAATCTTAGATACATATACACTAACAAAAACCTCAGACTTTTCTCTTTATTATCTTTTTAGCGATAAAACCGCCTGTTGTCTACCACAGTTAAAGATTAATAGGGATGGTGACACAACATAAAATAATCAATAATGTTGAACTTTCTCGAAAAAGGATTAAAAATAAAGTCACATGGAGAAAAATGTAACACAAAGAAATAATCTCAAAATTATAAGTTTGTCCCTTTTGCGCAAAACGCACCATCACATGAAAGATTGTCATTTACTATGACGTCTATGAAGCTCGAGAACTGTGACGTCACGGGTCTCAAGCCTTTTCTCTCTATCAAGCAATTTTAAAACGGTGGGTAGCTATCTTCGTATTTTTCTGAGATAACTATTTGAATAGGATTTTCGTGACTAGGCATATTTGTACAATACTCCAGGGAAAATACGGTTTTGAAAAACATTAATTTATAATAGCGTTTTTTTGTTGATTTCTTTTGAAAATGTTATTCTAAGATGATTTAGTCAAGAATCCGACAAACTTTCCACCCGGAAGTAATTATGTAGATTTAAATGAAGCATGCATATCTTTTTTTGTACGATTTATCTTGAATATTATAGAGCAAATGTAAATGAACCAAAATAAAGACAAAAACATTTATTAATATTTTTACTGACTTTTTAGAAGCCAGTTAACTTATCATTTTTTCGATGTCTGAATTTTTGTCGGATTTTGTCGCTGGGTAACTATTTAATTGATAATATATCCGTTATACATAAAAAAATAAGCTATTATAAATTATTTCCAAAATTGACATTTATTCCATACAAGTTGTCAGTTCATTGCCTGGACTACAAGCTTTATATTAACTTGCCCTGTTAGTATGTATGGGACAAATCTTGCGAATTAAATTTGACCCACTTCCCGGTGACCGATTGAGCTGAAATTTTGAGTATAAGTATAGTTTGGATGACAATTCAATATTATGGTACCATCGAGCTGATCTGACGATGGAGACAGAAGGTGGCCATGGGAATTCAGTACTTAACCGACGTAACCCCGTTGAGTTTGGGCTCGTTAGAATCGTCTCAATGAAGTTGATGATGGTATACAGAAAAGTACAGTCGGCAATAAAAGCTTGTACCAAAAATGAATTTTTTGACAAAAACTTATTTGCCTTCTTTCTATTGGAGTAATAATAAAGTGATGTTTTTTCTTAGTGTAGTTTTTTTAGTGAACAATACAGAATATTTGTATTGTATTGTATTATATTGGTTGAGACAGTTTAGAGTGCAACACAAATACAGGATGGAACGTTTAAATGGTTCAAAGCTGTAGATCACTTAACACTATGCTAAAATGCCCTAATGGCAATGCAATACTGGTCAATAATTAAACCTTCTGCTTGGATTTTAAAAACTTTAAGTACACGCTTTAATTCGCAATGTAAATTTATTTATTTATGTGTGTGTGTGTGTGTGTGTGTCACTTTATTGTTAAGTATAACAAATAACACTAGAATATAAGTCTGTAACTAACACGTATGGATTCCGTCCGAAATAAAAGATTTATTATCATTATTAAAGTATAAACTACACAATTTTTGACTCTTTAAAAAAATGGCTTTTTTGCTCTACATGTTGCAAACAAGGCATGAACTCACGTTTTATTTTTATTAAGGGTTAGTACAATCTGAAATATTTTGCTATTTTATCATCAATCGGTGTCAGAAGACTCCTTGCACAATCCATGAGATGATGACGTCACATAAAAGTGATAATTCAGAGAACTTTTATCGGTGTTCACCGGTATAACCTTCACGAACCATGATCGCGAGCAGACTGAACATAAACTAGATCCCATCCAATTATACCAACTAGCAAAATTTAATCATGTAATTACCGAAAACGGTAAGATGCAATTCCGTGTATGCCACAAAGGAAATGCTATTTCATTGGCTATGCTATAGAGTTCAGAATCGAATGACAGTTTCATAAGGTATTTTGCGGGCTTTACATACCTACTTGTGGTCTGTGGAACAAGTGTCTAACTGTCAGATGCATTTCCGAGGTCAGTTCGGCCTCCAAATATATTGTGCAATGTTTATTCAATTCAAATTCAAAAAATGACCTTTATTATTATTAGGTATATGGAAACGAACATGTTTTTCGGCATGATGGATTTTGACATATGAGGTGTCGTTCGATTCCTAATAATCGTGCAAGTGACATAGAGGCTATACATAATATAAAAAAACCAGTTGGGATTTATGAATAATCTTTTGATTTCACTCGTATGAAAAGTTGGACAATGACTTTTTTTTCACAGAATATTGAAATTTTAGATTATCTCTGGCGGTTTCACGTCAGTCAATATGTACATTGCCTTTATTAAACCTCGCTGAGCACAAAATTGGAAAACAGACTCTGGATTGAAAAGGATTAAATTTTAAAAAGTGGATTTTCATTACCTCATGCTGTATCATTTGAAACAATGTATCATTATAAGGCTATAAATCCGGTTGGAATACTGATAACTATTCTACGAAAAACAATGTCTAAAAGATTAGAAAATCGCAAAATTAATTACTTACTAAAAAATTTATTAAATTAGATTACTTATGGACTCTTTCGACTTTCTGAATACGAGTAGGTAGATAGATGTTTAACCATTTTAAATATCCAAGGCCAATGAACTAAACACAAGAAAGACACTACCCATAAAAAAAATCCCCGTAAAAAAGAGGCCAAGTCTCGAAACTCTTCCACCGTAAAAAGTTGTGAGATATTTCGTAGTACCAAGTATCAGGCAGTCTTATTATTCTTTATTTGCTAGCTAAATCAAATTCTGCAACTTGGCAGTCACACAACTGTACTGTATTTATGGATGTTTGCATACCTTAAACTATGTAGTAACTATTGTGTGATTGCCAAGTCACAAATTTTTAATTAGCTAGCAAATAAACATGAAGACTGCCTGAGACTTGGTACTACGAAATATCTCACAACTTCTTACGGTGGAAGATTTTCGAGACTTGGCCTCTTTTTTACATGGAATGATTTTTTATGAGATCTCACTTATTTTTGTAGTTGTGTTATAAATACAAACAAATTATGAATGCGGACTGCTTTCTTGCTTTTTAATTTTTTGTCCCATTCACTGCTAATATAACTTTGTAATCCTATATATTTATATGGGATTACAAAGTCATTTATGCAGTTAGGGTTTCCAGAAAACTGGACTGAAATTGCATTTTTTTTTTTAGTTTTCTCTTGATTTATACACTAAACACTAATCGTACTCTCAATTTGAAGCTTCTATGTCTGCTATAAGTGCCTTAGACTTTTGATGATCGGTGAGTCAGTGAGTGACAAAATTAAGAAACTTTGACTAGTTATCATTCTTAAAGTACTGGTTCAAATTGAATGAAATTTGAAATATATCGTGTTTATACAATGCGTGCTTGGTTACTGAAAATGCAGGCTTCTAGTTTTATCCACAACGAAGTTATAGGGGGGTCGAAAATGGCCTGAACTGCTTCGAGAAAAGGATGGTACGGCCGTGCCGCTGTTTTGCTCGACTTGGCGGGGGCACTGCCGTGCCCCCAGATCTAATTTGTTCTGTTTAACATGTTGAATAAATGTCTATTATACTATTATTATAAACATATGCAAAAGTAACTCTATCCGTCTGTTACATATTCACGCTTAAATTGCTGAACATCTACACTAATCTACACTAATATTATAAAGAGGAATGATTTGATTGTTTGTGTGTTTGTATTGAATAGGCTCCGAAACTACTGGACCGATTTGAAAAAATATTTTACCATTGGAAGCCGACATTATCCCTGATGAACATAGGCTACTTTTTACCGCGGGAAAATGCTTCATTCCTACGGGAAAACGGGTAATCCGTGCGAAGCCGGGCCGGGCTGCTTAGTAGTGATATAATTTGGCTGGTAGAAAGGTTAAGCCCAGAGGATATCATAGGCTGTTTTATTTTTTGAAATCCACTCACTGGTACGGAGGGGACGAAGAAAATCGCGGGTCAAAGCATGAACTTACGGAAAGAATGTATGTATGCATTACGCGATCGTCACCGCTGAACCACAATCAATATATTTGCACATATTAGAGGCGTTTTATTGACATACTTTTACGTCTTGCCACGAAAACACTATTATAAATAACACAAACAGCTATCCCCATTCACAACGAAATAGCTCCTATAAACTTCCAAAGTGCAGCTAAAACCATAAAGAAAACACTAAACTGGCGGAATCAATCGACCGTAAAATCACTTCCACGGAACTAGATTACCGAGAAAAAAATAAAAATCGATACACCGCAACGTCACATCACTCACTGGCACTGAGGTAAATAAATCTTATTTCTTTATTCTAAATTTGAATTGAAAAAACGTTCGCCTCGCGTAACGAACTCCCAAAGTGTGACCAACAGTTGATTTGCACTGCTGGTAACTATTTGGCGCGGTTAGTATGGAGTAGGCTTCTTATTTCATTTATTTTTATATTCTTAATTTTATATAAGTGTGGTTATTAGTAACTTAGTCTAGGGATATCGTTTTGTACATTAGTTTAATACATAAAGCAGTATCAATAAATTTTAATAAAAAAAATGGAAGCAACAATTACCAAAATGCTCGGATCATGTCGACGTTTATTGCTTGTATGTAAGTCGTTTAACATAATTTCATCGTAATAGTTTCGTTCCTACTATATTCCTTGTGGTTTTTTTTTTAATATGCTTTGTAGGAATTATAGTCCTTTTGAATATTACATGTAGAAAAAATCTAAGTGCTAAACGATACAGTCTATACGATAGTTAGTGTGTACAAACATACATACATATAATAACGCCTCTTTCGCAGAGGGGTAGGCAGAGATCACGGATCGCCATTTGCTACGATCCTGACAAACCACATTCGCTTCACTCACTTTCATAACATTTCTCATACATGCTCGTCGGTTTAGGGTACTTTTGACCTGGCCTTTTAGTAAGATTTCTCCAATTTGATAGGAGAAAGTTCGCCTAGGTCTTCCCCTTCCAACTTGCCCTCCCACTCTTTTTATATACACTCTCTTCGTTAATATTCTTTCATCCATCCTCTCTAAGTACCTACATGCCCAAACGACATTAACATACCCTTCTCAATTTTCGTGACTATATCTCCATCCATTCCACACTTTAGACGGTGTATAGCAAACAATAAATACAGGCAGGCAGCAATATTACAAAAAATGTACAGGTATTGTGTTTTTTTAAAGGCTCAATTCAATCTTATATCGTTGTGATAAACACTTTGTCAGAGAGAATTCACTTTATCTTTAGTTATACGCTTTCGAACGTATCTGTATTTCGAACTTATTTCTTAATTTTACTTTATAGTACCTAATCTAAAGGTTAGAAACTCACCTCCATTTTGAGATTTTCTTTTTTCCTTTGGAGATGGAGACATCTTAAAGCGAGTAACAACTTTCAATGCGCTACTAAATACTACCAATAATAGAAAAACCAACTGCCTGATATCTAATCTATAGATATCTCTCTAGGCGTAAGTAGACCATCGACCTATTGATTATTTTAATAAAAAGTTCCTTGTTATAGTTAGTAAAAAACAACGGACTGACGACAACGGTTTGCTTGCATTAGACAGGCTGTACGTTTGTTTGTCACCGTCCTGGTATACTTTATAAAGAAAGAGATACATTTTTTAGCTTTCCTTATGGTTCCCTACTCAGTAAAATGCTGCGGAAATCCAGTGTTTTCAGTCAAACTGAAAGGAATTAAAGACGTGTAAACAAATCTCATTCAGCCTTAAGTGTCTGTCACGCTTGTAAAATCTGGCCAACTTTCCTCGCGGCAAGTTGTAAAAAAGTCGTAAATTGATCATCCCAAATAGAGCTGCGAACCGTCCCGCTTGAGTCCGGTTTCCAGAACGGTACGGGATCCATATCCCGTATCGTTCTGGGACGATCAGTGTCCCGCACGCATCCATATGCGTGCGGGACACTGATCGTCCCGTTTTCAGCTGGTCCATGATGCAACGCATTGTACGTACTCTAGGTAGATCCAAATGTCACTTTTTGTATCGAAAAATGACAGTTAAGTTCTCCTAACGTACGTTCAAAACGTTACGTGATCATCCTACAGGCCAATGGAAATAATTTGGGTCCCGGGAGACTGTATAGGATGGTTATTATGTCGGAAATCATCCGCTAACACTTTACACCATTCATTATGGTACCTTCGCTACCTGAAGTATGTTTGAATGGGAGTGCTACCCATACCGCGGGAATAACTTATGTGCCACATTGCACAATTTCCTATACGTTAACAATGTTGACATATGGGTAAGTGTACGGCCCGAGTACCCGCGCCGCTGTGACCGGGGCGTGCAGCATCCATATAAAACAAATGCAATTTATATGGACGCTACACGCCCCGCTTACAGCGGAGCGTGCACTCATGCCGTACACTAATATAGGCCGATTGCGTGAGTCCTGCTTGTTTTAGCCACGTCCCGCAATACCACAAATGTACCGCAAATCTGCGCACACAAGTTGGCAACCCTACTCTCAATCGAAACACACTTCGTTGATATACCTATAATACCTTACCTATGTCCCAAGAGTCCCCTATTGCTATTTCAGTTGGCCATTAAAGTGTCCGTTGCGGACGTAAGGAACCAATAAATTAAATTACCAACTTTTATTTTATTTAGTGTCACTTGGATTGATAAATATAGGACATTTTTATAGCCCGAAAAAAATGTATACGATTGACAGATATTTTGTTTCGGAATGGGTTTGGGGCCGGTAAAATCGTCTCGACGAGCAGTTGATTAAGTTTGTCTCCCTTCTCTTTAACTCCTCTTTTATTGAGAGTAGGAGATTACCCTCTGTTACTCCTAATAAGCAATTTTCCCTCCAACAAGTATGGATAACTGAGACCAAAGATCCCTCTAATTCTCCTAGTAACTAAACTAGGGTTGTCATTCACGTTTACCAATAACTGACCTCCGTGAACCAATATAAGTCTGACCCTATTCCTCATAGTTGTTACGAGTCTCTGCCCACATGGCTTCGCCCGCATATTGCAAAAAGGAAGATATTAGTCATCATTATCATTATAAATATTTTATTGAAGCTGCATCTTGGTAGTGTGTAGGTACCTACATGTATTATCTCACTTCATATTTATGTTTATTTCTCTTTCGCCTGTCCCAATACTCCCAATAATGTAGGTAGTTTATTTATTACATTTGTATGACGTTTCCGTGAGTCACCGACGGTGCTGGCTGAAAATCAGCGCTGCAGGTGTCTGACACCTCAGCATAATGCTGAGCCGATGTCCGGTTCACTGCCGCAGAGACACATTAAACTTGTTTCATGTTTTATCTGTTTTTTTGTTTATTTTATTGTTCAATATGTGTGTCCTGTGTGTTTGTGAATAAATGTATCTTGCTTTCTTTCTTTCTTTCTTTATCTGTCTCTAAGTATAAATCACCGGATTAATGTAAATATGCATCTTTTTTAATGATTTGATCCTACAGAATATGCTATAAACGCGTTTAGTTTGAAAAACTTTTCTCTAAAATGAAAAATGGCCAAGATATTGAACCTCAAATTTTTAAATAACCAGGACGAGAAAAAAAAAGAAATCGTCGGTGTGATGTAAAATTGCCACAACGTTTTTTAAAATTGCATCTGACAGAATACGTCAAAATAAGCATTTTTCAACTTAACCTTGTTTCTATAAAATTTTAAAAAATACCGAGATATTGCACTGCACATTGCGCAAAATTTGCTCAAAGGTTAACTTGTAAAGAACTCTAAGCTCTAAGGCAGATCAGTGTAGGTACGTCGACGAGCGAAGTGAGGAGTGTTAGGATGAACGGTGACCGTACGCGCGCGAGCCGAGCGAGCGAAGCGAGCGTGCTGCGATAGCGGCCGGCAAAGCGCCAGAACCTTTGTTTTAACAATAATATTCCAAAAATATGTATACAACTACTATGAATTACCTGGTTACCCTATGCTACATCTAAACCGAATTATTTGATGATTAATATTATTTTCCAGTGATTATAATTAAACATTTTTATATTGTTCGGTGGTTCAGTTTTAGTGTCAAATTTATTTTGAAATCCAATGTAATTATTTGATGATTGATATTAATTCCAAGTACCTAATTCGTTTTTATATTCACCAGAAGACGGCTACTGATTTCTGGCCGAAGGGTGTCGTGTTTCGGCGGTTCCGGGGCAACCTACCGAACCCTACACCGGACTTGACGACGGAACGGAGCCACGCTGCTTTGTCGCCTAAATAATTAGTTTTTATATGTATTGTATGTATAGGCTTTAAGGTATTTGTTGCTATTGGCCTTAGATGCCTGAAATAAATGGTTTATTGATTTATTTCATAATATTATTTGGTGATTCAATTTAGGTAACAGATCTACTATTTTAGAAACAAATATTATTTATTAGGTCACTAAAAAAAACCCTTGCAAAAAACGCACTCAAACTTACAAAGCTACAATCTCTCTCAATCTCTCTTTATAATATTAGCATAGACTAGCTTTTGCCCGCGACTTCGTTAAATCACTTTAAGACATTAAAAGTCTAAAATCGAACAGCAAATATGTTATTATAACTTCCTACAGGCGAAGTATCAATCATAGCACTCCCATTAAAGCTTAGGCCCCTTTTCACCCCCTGTTTGATTCCCGAGATGAAAACTATCAGATCCTCCCAGGTAGGGTGACCAGATGTCAGGAATTTTAGACATATGTCAGGAATGAGGCCGGAAAAGGGAAATGTCAGGAATTTTCGGCAAATAAACGAAACAAAAAATTTTTATACACTGTAAACTTTTATTTTTAATCACAATAACAAAAAAGGTAAAGCCACAATTACTTTGGAGTTTCATAAATTGTAACTTATAAATACGCCGCGAGCGTGAGCGCGTCAAGCTCGTGTCAGGAATTTTGGCCGAAAATCAGGAATTTTGTCAGGACTTTTGAAATTTGTATCTGGTAACCCTACTCTCGAGGGTCTCAATTCTCAAACTATCTCCATTCCAAATATCATCTAAGTATCGGCCCAGCGGTTTAAGTGTGAAAGGGTAACAGACAGACAGAGATGCTTGCGAGGATGCACTATGTTGAGATGAGAGTGTTGAACCTGCATTTGTATCTAGGCGGCGAACACAACGAATCCTCAAATCAAGAAAGGGTCGGCGCGGCGCGCTTGTGTTTCTGTGGTGTCGCAAGCGTCTATTGGCGTCAGTGTCTGCTTATCATCAGGCGGGCCGTATGCTTGTTTGCCACCGTGTAAATATAAAAAAAAAATACTTTTGCCTTTTTTATTAGTATGGATACGACGCGGCGAGTCAAGAAGAGTTGCGAATGGCATAGCAGGACTGTTATTCGGAACGCGCTAATGCGCCTCACCCCACCACCCCTAACGATACTAGATCTTTCGTCACGTATCGGTATAAGATTATCTTGTTTGTAACATGAGGGGTGAGGCGGGTGACAGTTGAGGTGACCAGTTGAAGGCGTACGACGCCGTCACAAAAGATATAATAGAGGTGTAGACTCGAAAATTATTGTTACTTCAAAAGAAGGAAGGCAAAAAAATATGAATATCAAAGAATTACGAAGCTACAACCGTTTTAATATTGCTTGTTAGAGAGAGAAAACGCAAACAGTGTGTGACGTCACATTACAGGATGCTGCCGGCGGGCCGCGTCGACGGCGGCGCCGACCACGATGCGGCGCGGCACGTTGCCGTCTGTAGTGACGTCACATTCTTCCAGCTTCATCGTTTCATATGATATGAAGTTCCGTTTTGCGAAAAAGGGACAAAACATACCCCTTCTTAAAACTTTGGACACATAACTTCGTGATTATTTAGCCTTTTGCGTTGATTTTTTCTCCATTTGACTACATTTTTAATTCTTTTTCGAGAAAATATGACATTATTGATTATTTTATTTAGTGTCTACACCCCTATTGTTTTAGAGAATAGCACTCCTGATTACGCTTAGTTGCTATATGAACCGCGGCCTTAAGATATATTTGTGGGTAAACGGTAAGGTGAGGTTTATAAGTAACAGAATAGCGGGGCTGGCGTCGCACCGTCGACAATAACGTCTGATTAGAAGCGACACGCCCCTGCCATCTCTTATTACACGGGATTAGAACTTGTTCCACCTAGTCTAATCGAAGAAGGTTAACTGCATGTTGTCTGACATACATTATTTTTCATCACATTTGGTCGAAAAGGGCTTCATAATGCGCAGACATACAGAGCTGTAATAGCCTGTGTTTTTTCTTAAATTGTATCTGTCACTCATGCGGCAGTTACAAAGCAAAGAGGTTTTATATCAAATACGATGTCTCAAAACGTATTTATAAATAAATTTTAACTTAAAAAACTACTTAAACATGTTTAACTGAATTATTTACAGATTTTATATTTAGTTATTTAGTGTCTATGTAAAATGTTTTTGAGTGTTTTCAAATCGTGGCTGTATACCGAAGGGTCTTTGCCATACGCGCCTCACGTCAAATTCAACAAAATGGACGACTGACATGATGCAGTGTTTATTACGATTTGTATTAATTTCATCTAAAATGTATTTGTTTCCTCGCAAATGTGATGAATAACATTGTGTATAACACGGGCGTAAGAATATTGCAAACTCGAGTCATCACAAGCCCTCCGCCTTCGGCGTCGGGCTTCTGATAGACTCTTGTTCGCAATATTCCACTTCCGCCCCTCGTTAAACAATGTACTATAGTATACCTACACCAGTACGAAACATTTCATCAAATTTTTGAAGTCGTTAAAAATATAATTGGTCAGAAACTTTTTAATTAAATTTCTTCAACGCAGATGAACGGATGAACCTTCCGGGGAAAATGTTATGTGACTTTTACTACGACGGGAAGGGGCTTTGAGGACATCTAGGTTAAAAAAAGTTTATGAAACTAAATATTTTAATAAACTCGAAAGGCCCAAGCTATTTTTAGTACTAATGTATATAATAACGGCCCAGTGTCCTGAAAATAGGTCATAAATTAGGTACTAATTTAGAAATTTCGAGTCTCTTAAGAAGAGTTTACATTTCATTACGAAGAGCTCGAGTTGGGCTGTTGAGCCTGAAAATTTTTGTCCTAAAATTTGCCCGCTTACAAGGTTAAACGTGTTTTTTTTCCTCATCCTGGAACTTTCAATTCAATTCCTTTATTGATAAAATACTGTATTTTATATTATGGTACAGTTGCAATACGGCTGACGAACATATACAAATCTTTAAACGTAGCACAATGAAACATTAAATATGGATGATAATAACAGTTAGTGACAAAGTAAACTACACATGCTCTTTAGTAGCACGAAAGCATGCTAGTTTCGAGCAAATAGCATGTGTAAATGTAAAGTGGCTAGTAAGTAGCATGTTATTTGCATATATAATAATTGAGCATGCTCAAACAAGCATGCTACTAAACAGCATATGTACCTTATTGCTAACTTCTTTCAACGTTCAGATTGATCCGACCACAAGAGGGTGAAAACTTGTAAGATCTTTCACGCGCACACCCATAACTAAGTTTACTGTTCCAATACTGATTTATAATAGGTCGTGGGACTGATTACTTTGTGAGATTTTACTGTGATATAAATAAGTTAAATAACCCTGTCATAAGATAACCGCCATATCGATTGTACACGTCAACTGCTTAATTAACATGTGACAGCCGCTTAAATCTCAAAATGCGTTTAAACTCGCTACCCACAGTATTTTTTTAGTTATTTTAACTGAAAGCAACAACCCACTCGTTAAAAAAGGCAAAAAAATTGCACAAGCATCGATAAACACCGCCGTCATTGACCGTTCAAAATACCATTTGACAAGTAAATGCTGAATTTCACAATATTGAAAAAACTCCATACAATTCATTCCGACCATGAAGTTTAAGAATACCAAACAGGCCTTTAAAACGTTATAAAATGAACCGGAATTATAACGGTATATTCCGTTAGTGTTCGAAAATTACGTTATAACAAAATCAATATTCTCCATAACGATATAAATACCGTAACAGAATAAATAACAGAACGATATATAATAACGTTATAATATCGTTTTAAAATGCGAGCCGCGCGCTACGGCTGCGCCGTTGCCGCTCTGTGCCAATGCCAACATGCCACCACGTAGTAGCGCGACGTGCGACGTTGCCGTTATGTTGTTCTCTAGCTTCTAAATCTTATTAATGCTTGTTTACCTCGATCATTTGCAAATTGGTTGTGAATTGTGAATATTTGGTTGGTTGCGACGATAAATGCGGCGGAATAAAAATGGGACGCAGGAAACGCAACGCTGTCCACAGATTCGTGGACTTGCTCATAAATAAAAAGAAAGAGTGCCAATCTTAATAGCCCCTAGGTATACACTATTACAATATGTAAGAGGGTCAATATTTTTTTATGTTAATTGTTTGTCTCGGCACTAAAATGCAGACTACAGACAAACAAGCCCTACGACCGACGGTGTTGCCGTGAGCAAAAAATTATGCATAGGTATGTTGGTATGTGCTTTTGTTCATTAATCGTAATAAAATTAAAATATACTTTTAGTTTCCGACATTTTATTTTATTTTTGATTTAGAGCCATTCCGAAAATGACAAGTTAAATAAAATCTGATTATGAAACCAAAGAATGTGTGAATTTTCGATTTGGGTCGCGATAGATAGGGGAGACCAAGGACGGTTGGTACACATAAATATGTATCGATACTCCTTTTCTTACGATTCATCCTCCTTTTCTAATTAATCCTTAGTAACTAAATATTTATATAAATAACTAGCTGTTGCCAGCGACGTCGTTCGCGTGGAACTTGTTATGGTCTTAGAAAAAATATTGCTATTAAATTATGTTCGGTGCAAGCTATTTATCGCTGTCCCAAACACACTTCTACCATCTTAAAGATATACAAAAACTATCCTATATCCTTCCAAGGGTCTCAAATTATCTGTACGGGAATTTTCATCTAAATCCGTTCAGGGATAAGACCTACGTAAAAGGTAACAGTGCGATGAGTTCGTTAGTTTAAATTGATAAATCTAAATTGAAAACTTCGTTTTTACCAACATAAATATCTTAAGAATCATCAACAGACGTTTTCATACAGTATTAAAGAAAAATATATTTTTATATGTCTACTAAGCTACATTACTGTTATAATAATAAGTACCCAATGTTGATTAAATCTATTCGATTCTGGCAGCATCGAAGTTCTAACCTAACCTATCCTACATTTCTGGTAACTGTTCAAATCTGTAAGCCTTACTTTAAAAAAGGTCTTGCTCTCTATACAACCTTCAAACCTTTTAACTCTCTTAGGGGATGACTAAAAAAAACGCTGAAATCGTTTTCTAATCATTAAACAAACGGTCCATAACCTAAGTAATAAATCTATTATTTTAAAAATATCTTGCTCTTCGTATAAACTTTGAACCCCCTAGAAACCCTCTTGGGGGATGAATTTCAAAAACATTGAAATGTATTTTTTAGTTTTAAACAAACCGTTTAAAATCGTAGTTACACTAATGTTTTACTTTAAAATTGTCTTGACCCTATACGGCCTTCGAATCCCCTTTAAACACTCTTAGGTGATGAATAAAAAAATCTACTAATCTGCTCTCTCTATTTTAAGACCAAAATTAAAAAATCTTACTTAAAAAATTACTTTTCCCTCCATATAAACTTGGAAGCCCCATTAACGCCTATAGGAGATGAATTAAAAAAAAACTCTGAAATCAGTTTTGTTGTCTTTTAACATACAGACTAAGACTGACATTAGAAATATCTTACTATATTTTCTTGCTCTCCATATAAACCTTGAATACCGTTTTAACACTTTTAACCCCCTTAGGGGTGGTATTTTTCCAAGACGATGAAAGGATTTTTTTTTCTAATAAGTAATCGTACCAAAAAGTTGCGCATCTCTAGCTCAAAAAAAATGTTTCTCATCCTAATCTTGCATAAGTACCTTTTTAACCCCCTTAGGGATGGAATTTTCTAACACGTTAAAAGTACTAACTGTTTTTCTATTCTAATAAGTAATCTTTCTACAACGTTTCAAATCTCAAGCTCAAATAAAGTGTTTCTCATACAAACCTTTCACCCCTATTTAACCCCCTTAGGGGTGGAATTTTCTAAAACGCTGACAGTCCTTTTTTGTATTGTATTAAGTAATCTTTCTACAAAGTTTGAAGTTTCTAGCTCAAAAAATAAAGTTCCCTCCATACAAACTTTGCACCTCTATTTAACCGCCTTAGGGATGAAATTTTCTAAAACACAGAAAGTACTTTTTTCTATTCTAATAAGTAATCTTTCTACAAAGTTTCAAGTCTCTAGTTCAAAAAATAATGTTTCCCCCATACAAACATTGCACCCCTGTCCCCTACTTAACCCCCTTAGGAGTGGAATATTCTAAAACGCTGCAAGAACTTTTTATGCATCTTAATAAGTAATCTTCCTACAAAGTTTCAAGTCTCTAGTATAAAAAAAGTTTCCCTCATACAAACTTTGCACCCCTATTTAACCCCCTTAGGGATGGGATTTCCAAAAATTCCATCTTGTCCCTTCTTTTTAGTCCCAGTAGTTTCGGCTGTGCGTTGATGAATTAGTCAGGAAGTCTTCTTTTACATATTTAAATAAATCAAATTTCTCATTCTCTCCACCTCATTTTAAGCATCTTAGCTGACCATCCATCCGTAATGTGCGTGCTGGTGCCATGAGACCGGTTTAATTTATTTAAACTTTGTGACACAATACAAAAAAAAGTATATATGGTGGACTTAATGCCATAAGGCATTCTCTACCAGTCAACCAACGGGCTAAGCAGAAACATTTGATGCAGGCATTTAAATTATTAATAATTTACCATGTTATAACAATGCCATTAATATCTGGGGGCACGGGAGTGCCCCCGCCAAGTCGAGCGCGAAGCAAACACTGCCGTACCATCCTTTACTGGAACCATTTCGCCACATTTTCAGGCCCCTATTTGAGAACCTCTGGATAAGACCAGAATGCAGAAATTTTAGTCATCCAGTAAGCTATAATCACATACTTAAAATCCAAAATGTCAAGTCTGTAGGTCATTTAGTTCCGAAGTTAAGCGAAAGCAAAGTTTCGCATTTATGACACTCACTCATGATCATAAAAATAGAACTAGTACTTCCCATAAACTCAGAGAGCTGAAATTTGGTACAGAGTTAGGGTTTAATGGCCACATAAAGGGAAAACTATAAAAAAAATGCTATTTCAACCCAGTTTTCTAGATACACCAACTGTATACATTACTTTGTAATCCTATACAAATATATAGGATTACAAAGTTACATTTGCAGTGAATGGGAAAATTCAAAAGCAAGAATGGGCCTGCTTTAATAGTTTGTATGTATGGATAACACATTAACCTTCAAAAAGAAGTCAGATTCCATAAAAAACACTCCATGTAAAAAAGAGGCCAAGTCTCGAAAGTCTTCCACCGTAAAAAGTTGTGTGATATTTCGTAGAGCCAAGTTTCAGGCATTCTTATTAATCTTTATTTGCTTGCTTGACGACCGGTTAGCCTAGTGGGTAGTGACGCTGCCTACGAAGCTGAAGGTCCTGGGTTCGAATCCCGGTAAGGGCAAATAATTGTGTGATGAGCATGAATATTTGTTTCTGAGTCATGGAAGTTTTCTATGTATTTAAGTATTTATATCTATTATACAGGGTGCAATCTTTTACGTGATACAAAATAGCAAAATGTGAATCTATCCATGATTCTGAGCAACTTTTATTATGGCACCAACTTTGTGTTATGCCAAAAAAATCCAACAATTTCATTAACTCTGCTCATTTTAGACTGACAAGAATGTATGAACAGGTGTGTTTTTTTTGGCATAACACAAAGTTGGTCCCATAACAAAAGTTGCTCAGAATCATGGATAGATTCACATTTTGCTATTTTGTATCACGTAAAAGATTGCACCCTGTATATATCGTCGTCTAGTACCCATAACACAAGCCTTACTGAGCTTACTATGGGACTAGGTCGATTTGTGTAAGATTGTCCCTTAATATTTATTTATTTATTTATTTATTGCTAAATAAAATTTTGTGACTTGGCAATCACACAATACTACATAATTTTAGGTAAGTATGCAAAAATCTATAAATACAGTTAAGTTGTGTGATTGCCACGTTGCAGAATTTTATTTAACAAGCAAAAACATTCCATGTAAAAAAGAGGCCAAGTCTCGAAACTCTTCCACCGTAAAAAGTTGTGAGATATTTCGTAGAGCCAAGTCTTAGGCATTCTTTAATCTTTATTTGCTTGCTAAATAGAATTCTGTAACTTGGCAATCACACAACTTTCCTGCATTAATGGATTTCTGCATACCTAAAGCTATGTAGTATTGTGTGATTGCCAAGTCACAAAATTTTATTTAGCAAGCAAATAAAGATAAAAGAATGCCTGAGACTTGGCTCTACGAAATATCTCACAACTTTTTACGGTGGAAGAGTTTCAAGACTTGACCTCTTTTTTACATGGCATGTTTTTTTATGGGATGATGCATTTCCGATTAATGAGGCACAGAGTAGCTAAAGACAATCTGATTTGAAAATTATTAGTCAGGATATTCGTATCAGGCTACAACCTGCGCCGACAAGCCGAGCAAATCGAAAAATTCTCTATTTTACTATGACGTCGTGCACTCTAACAAACAACCTACGTTACGTAATCACATCGCTTACATTGCACGAGTAGGCTATACTGAATGCGAGAAAGGGGTAGCCTATAACGTTATTACATTATTATATCGGTTAAAAAAGTATCGGTTTTATATTAATGGTTTAGATTTATAACGTTATAATGGATATCGCTATACAGCGCGTCAAATATCGGTTTCGAGTATAGCGGTTTTAGGAATAATAACGTTATAAATGATAGCGCTATACGAAAATAGCGCTATTTAAAGGCCTGATACCAAATATTGACGGATACTTAAAGTCATTTAAACATAATATTTGCATTTTTTATCACTGACGCTAACGGGTCAATGGCTTGACTATGTCACGAGATAAGATAATTTCAAAAAGTTGTAAATATGCCTGATAAACAAACATAAAATTGCTTCCAAAAAAATGTACTTCATCCGCCCATTCGCTTTCCAAGAGAAGTAACAAGGAAAAAGACCTAGCAGTGAGTATTAATTGGCCAATTTATGTTCTTTTTATGTTCTTATAATATTTAATATTATATCTAGAATATAAATGACGCGCTCTGTGAGCTGTAAAACTTGTCTCTGCTTTTTTTAATTTCTAAAAACTGTTTTGAGAAATAAAAACCCTGCCAAGCACGTGTCAGGCCACGCGCAGTGTAGGGTTCCGTAATTGCCTGTCTGTCTTTGTTACGTAAACACGCGCGCGGCAACTAAATGGTGCGGTTGTGTCGGCCGAATTTGTACGAAAGTTGGGCATTTTATGTTGGGCATATGTAGGTACTAGTGCCACGATTATTTTTCACATCCCCAGTAGTAGCCATTTAGCCGGCAGGGGGCGACACTTGACTCGAACAAAAATTAGGGCTTTAAAGCGCAATATCTCGCGTAATGATTACTAAGCTAAGCCGCAGACAGACAGACGGACAGACGGCCAGACGGCTAGACGGCCAGACAGACGGACAGATGGACATGGCGAAACTACCTAAATGCGACCTGTAAAAACGAACAGCTTCACGCCGGGCACACGAAAGAATTTTGGCCCAAGCTAAAGCAGAGGACTTCGTTCGCTTCGCTCGCTCGTTCAAATATAGCTGATACAAGAGCCATCTGATCAAGAGTGTGTTGTGGGCGATGGGCTAGCAACCTATCACTGCAATATCGCATTTTGTCGATCTTTTATACCCACATTTATGCTAAAAGTGGCGCTGGAACATACGTTTCATGTGCTCAGGGTTGGGCAGTATTTCAATAACATGTATTTGTAAAACGTATCAAATCGGTCCAGGGGGGTCTTCGAGTTATCGGGGAATATAAATAACTACAACTTGGAAAAGTTGAAAAACCCCCGACATTTTCATTTCATAGTCCAATATCTCAAAAACGGCTAAACAGATGTTCATGAAACATGGCTAAGAACACCCGGGATAAAATTATCTATGACACAAAAAAACCGCATTCAAATCGGTCCATCCGTTTGGGAGCTACGATACCACAGACAGATACACAGACACGTTAAACTTATAACACCCCTCTCTTTGCGTCGGGGGTTAAAAATAAAAGATTCCCACGAATTGAGAACCTCCTCCTTATTTGGGGTCAGTTAAAAAGTGAGTAAATCCCGCTCACCACAAACTAATCAATATTAAACATTGGTTTAATTTAAACTGACCGTGAAACAGCAATGAAAACTTTCAGAAACTAGCGTAAACTGATTGCTCCCGACTTGTTCGCTTTACAATCCAGTTTACAAAATGTGTTGTGCAAGTTTTAATGGGTTTTTCTGAAACCATAAACATTTTACGAGTATAGAAATAGGTAGTAACTGAGAAACGAGGAATAAAAAACTACTTGCAATGTGCGTTACTTTTTTTCTTTGACTTTAAGGATCTTTGAGATTTTGTGGGAACCTGTAATTGTTTATTTTATTTTATCTATAAAATCAATGTGTTTCTATAGCTGTTTGTTCTGCAAATATTAATAAATACATATTTGTTATGGTTCGGTAACATTTCTCGTACCTAATGAAAGCACCGGAAAAAATAAAGTATGGTCAGTTCGGGTATGTGCGCCACCGGGGAAAGTGCGCCTCATTCATCATTCAGTCATATATATCAATATCGCACTTACCCCGGGTGCGCACTTTCCCCTGTGGTCGCACATACCCGAACTGACCTTAATAGAGGTTTTTCTAATCTTACGTATATGACGATGATAGAAATATGTTCAAACTCGATGCTATTTTTCCTACAAATTACTTTTGAAATACATGTAATTTATTATTTAACACTTTTTTTTTATGAGGGCACCAAGTTATAACTTTAAAACCACCATAATTGTATTATCGATGTATTCTTGTGGACATCTATGATTTTAATTTTTTAAGTTTGAAATTTTGAATGTGTATTGCTGATGAGGCCCCAAATAAACCATTCACACCACGCTTGCTATCTCACATGAAGCTTGAAAATTAAGTAAATTACCTTTTTAATGAAAATCATAATAAAGCCGCCTCCATAACATGCGAGCCTACCTGCAGTGGACTGCAGAAAATTGATTGGTCAAGGTATGCGGCGGGCAGCTATAATTCTTGTAGGGACTACGTTCGAGGCAACTACGTAAGTACCTACTTATTCGCTAGAATAAAAGTAAATTACTTATCAAGTGCGGTAAAACAAGGAATGTCTCAGATCGAAGGTATATAACGCCCGAGCCGAAGGCAAGGGCAATAACTATGCGGTCTGAGGCTTTACTTATTACCGCCCGTGGTGAGTACAAATGCAAAATACATTTCACGTCTCGCCCTGGCCAGGATAACGGCTGTTGTCCACGTTAATCCCCTAGCCTGATCCCCCAGGGGAAAAAACGATTAGGTTGTTAGGTGAACTACGACCCTACAGCGCGCGAATCGAGCGAGCGAAGCGAGCGTGACGCGGAAGCGTCCGGCGAAGCGCCATAACCGAACATTATCATTTTTTCCTAGTTGAATATAAAATAATTGCCGCTAATTCCCCTGGGTGATCGGGGTCAGGTGATTAACGTGGATAAATGAAAAATGAAATGAAAAAAGTATTTATTGACTCCACCACAAAGTATACAATGTGTACATTAGTTTTCTTAAAGTAAATAAAATACAATAAGTGCATAACTTGTGCGGCGGAGACTGGTGCCCGAACTAGGTTGAACCTGTATGTCAGGTCGCCAGGTCTCCAAACCTCAGATGTATATAGCAATGGAAGTAACAGTGCACTCACTTTTATTATTTATTTTGAAATGGAGTTAGAAACAAGGTAGTAGATAAGTATTAAAACAACATTCATAAAAACTAAAAACTATTCAGCTTATACACTATTTATCTAATCTAATGCCAGTGTGTGTGTGTGTGTGTATAACGTGGGATAACGTGCGGTAATTGCTATGGTCAGGTGTGACGTAAAAGTAGTTACCGCTTACCATGGCGGACGGTAGACTTGTTTGCCACCGACGTGGTATTAAAACAAGCGAATATACTAGATATCAGATCGCTTGGTAGTCGATGTACGATGCTGTGGCGATGATTTGGGTCACCCTATTTGGATAAACAATTATTCTAAAAACAGCGCGGTTCATGCATGACCAACGGAACAATATATTGGACATGTTGTTTATTTTAATGAACGAGCGAGCGGAGCGAACGAAGTTTTCCGTTTCGGCTTGGGCAAAAATTCTTTCGTATGTGTGGCTAACCGGCTGTTTTACTCTACAGGTCGCATTTCTCGACCGATTCTCGTGAAGTTTTGTGAGCAAGTTCGATTATATAGTTTTTATTTGTCGATTCAGTTTATTGTTTTATTTTGTTTTAATTACAGACTCGCGAGATCTACAGCTCACAGAGTCATTAGTAATATTAAACACCTAGTTAGGAAGCTACGGTAGCAGGCATGCGGCTGTCAAGCGGCGGTCGTGGGTTCGAATCCCGGTTCGTACCAATGAGTTTTCCGGAACTTATGCACGGAATATTTAAGTACCGTTAGCTTTTCGGTGAAGGAAAACATCGTGAGGAAACCGGTCTAACCCCCCATAAGGTCTAGTTTTCCCTCTGGGTTTGGAAGGTCAGGTGGCAGCTTTCGTAAAACTAGTGCCTATGCCAAATCTTGAGATTTGGTGTCAAAGCGGACCCCGGGCTCCTTTAGGGCACAACCGGGAATAACGCTAGGAGGATGATGATGTCCTTATTCCTATAGTTAGGGCTTATATGTAGACATACCTACATTTCATAAAAAACCTAATTTAGACGACATAACGGTATGGCTCACCAGTATAATTATCCCCTTCGACGTCACAGAAAAAATAAGACCCCCACGCAAATTTGAAGTCTATTGTTTTTTTTTTTGTTTTTGTTTTCGTATGACGTGGGTGGCAGGTGGGTTGCAACGTGACGAACTTTAGTTCAAGTCAGTGACGGCGAATAGGTTAAAAAATACCGGCCCACCAGTTTTCTGCAATAGGCAGTTAGCCTCTAGCTAAACCTAGACATCACGAGACATAGAGGTCATTCAGATCGCCATTTCGCATAGAAATACACTCAGAGGCAATGAAAACGGGTCACTTCCCATGGATTACTTTACAAAGTGACCCGTTTTCATTGCCTCTGAGTGTAATTCCCAATGTGAACTATGAAGGTACGCTACCTCAGAGGCAATGAAAACGGGTCACTTTGTAAAGTAATCCATGGGAAGTGACCCGTTTTCATTGCCTCTGAGTGTATGTACCACAGAAGGTTAAAGTTTACGCAGACTGGGTTTCCGCAACTCGACGTCAGGCGGGCATTCTTTTTACAGTTCCGTAGAAAACATCGCAAAACGGAACCCTTATAGATTCGTCATGTCCCTCATGTCCGTGTGTCCGTATGTCACTGTCATTTTACTCAAAAACTATTACGTTTATTTGGCGACGGAATGAAATTTGGAGTGTATATATAAGTGAATGTTGGTAGCCGCAACATAGATTTATAAACAATCTCGAGGACCTCCATACTTATAACTAGCGGTCAATCAAATAGATATCACACAACTGGCACATCAATCAAGAGGGCTTTAGAAAATTGGAATGTGAATATGTATATTCGGAGATAATCGCTCCGAAAGTCACATGCCGAGTTTCGCCGAAACGGTAAGTGAGACAGACCTGTCAATACGATTATGATGTCAAAGTGTTACTTACACGCTCTCGTTTCGAAGGTATTATGTGTATAGGTAAAAAAAGACCGGGTTGCACTCCGGGAGCGCCGGCAGAAGTGAAAACTCAATAACATTGTAACAGTTTTTCGATCAGGTCACGTGACATCTTACGGTGTCACCCTAAAAATGAATTTGACGCAAATTTATAAACAATTATCAATTATTTAGGCGGACGGCCCGCGGGCGCGTTGGGTGCGACGGGCCGCCGGCTCGCCCGTCGCGGCAAACACAATACCAAATTGTTTTTGCCATTGCCAAATATTTTTCAAAGCTTTATCTCTTTAGGAATAACGTCTAAATTCGAACTATTCGAATTTGCAAGAACAGCAGACGGCGGTGGCGACCAAAATATCAATTTGTTTTTGCCGTTGGTAAATAATTTTCAAAGCTTTATTTCTTTAGGAATAACGCCCAAATTCGAACTATTCGAATTTTCTCAATAGCAAAACGGTGAAGGACGCGTTGGTATTATTACAAATTTATTTGCAGAATATGCTATTGCAAAAAGTGTTTAACGGCTTTATACTCTTACGAATAGCGTTCAGTTTTGAATGAAGTCGAATCGGCTAGCAGCAAAAAGTGACCTTCTTCACATCTGACGTCACAAAACTGTCGCGTATTCAACAATTTTTCCCCATCCCAAAAAGTGCTCAGCGCCGCTAAAGAAGTTTTCACTTCGAAAATCTAAAAAAGGAATGTGAAAATAAACGTCCGTTAGCCGATTTCGCAACTAAGCTGCCTACGCTACACGCACTTACGTCAACTGGCGCCACTTCGGCCATTCCTTCTCACCTACTCCAAACAGCCTACCCGCTAAGCCGTTCAACGGCTTATAAGACTTTTCTCAATGAACCCCGGAAATATGAATATCACCCGAGACGTGATACAGCCGCTGAATAATTCCGATGTAATGTACTATTATAAACGGTCATAAATAAAACATGGCGTCCATGAAATTAAGTGTTTTTGGCGTTCAAGAACGATTGGGGTGAGCATTTACAAAATAACTTTGCTTGTTTATTTATATATTGAAAATGGGAAACAAACAGCTAAAAATAACACACATGAATATTTAAAGTTCTAAAATATAGAATCCAAAACAGTTTCCACTTATAAGTTAATATCATTATGATTGTTTAAATCTGTTGCATAATAATTTATTTATCTACATAAGTATATGTATATATCGGCGCCTCAGTACCCATAGTACAAGCTTTGCTTAGTTTGGGACTAGGTTGATTTGTGTAAAATTGACCCCAAATATTCCATTTCATACCTAGCAATTTGTAACGACTTGTTATAGTTGGAATGAGACAGCAATACATATAGTTTGTTTTAGTTACACTGGCAAAAATGCACATAACGTGGGATTTTACAACTTCTTTTGTAGCTAAATATGGAAGAAAGGATGTCATAAAACTGACTGACGTGTGGCACGTGTAGTTACGAGTACTGTATGTTCTATTGTTTATGCGTAATTGTTTTACAACCATACTTAAAGATAAAATCGGATAAGCAGTTCCGCAGATAACCCCCTGCATAGAAACTTACAAAATTACTAACTCACATAGCTATAAGCCTATAAGTTATCAAAGTTTTCTTCGCAATATTAGTAAAGATATTATACTAACTGTAGCCCGTGGCTGCACCTGCATGTAACTTTAAAAACACTGTCATACAAATTTTCACCCCCGTTTCGCCACCTTGGGATGATTTTGGGATAAAGATTATACAAATGAAAATGAAAACATTTATTTCGGACAAATTACACATCCATATTATGCAAATACTAGCTTCTGCCCGCGACTCCGTCCGCGTGGAACTCGTTTTTATCGTAGCTCCATACAAACTTTCACCCCCCATTTCACCCCCTTAGGTCTGATTTCCAGGATACAATCTATTCTATGGCCTTCCCTGAGACTCAAATTATCTCTATACCAAATTTCACCCGTACAAACTTTGAACCCCCATTTAACCCACCGCAGGGGTGAGTTTTTTCAACATCCTAAAATTATTAATTTTCTTGTATTGTAATAAGGAGTCCATACACAAAGTTTCAAGTCTCTCACTTAAAATTTTACTCCATCCCCATACAAACATTCAACCCCCTTTTCACCCCTTGGAGGGTGGAATTTTCAAAAATCCCTTGTTTGTGGGTACTTACGTCATATAAACTACCTCATCATCCTCCATCATCCTCCTAGCGTTATTCCCGGTAGTGCCCCTAAAGGAGCCCGGGGTTTGCTTTGATATAAACTACGAGGGGCGGCTGAAAAGTAATCTCCTTGGTTAAAAAAATATGCGAAAATGATACTGGCTGAAATGCATTCTTGTTCTTTGGTTATTCTTTTTTTGAATTATTTGACGTTCATTTGTTTTTTCCGTTCCATTTTTCTACAATTCTCGAATGTTTGCGACATATCGGTTGAAAAAATGAATATCGCTAAAATTGAACATCGTGCAGTGATTAAATTTCTAACAAAAGAAGGAAATACTCCCTCACAGATCCGAGAACGTATGAAGTGTGTGTTCGGTAGTTCGTGCCCTTCCGAATTTACTATAAAGTTTTGGTCTAAACAATTTAAACTCGGTCGTGAGAGCTTGGAAGATGACGCTCGTAGTGGAAGGCCGGTTTCTGCCGTTACAAACGAAAATGTAGCCAAAGTTAAAAAAATAATTTTAGAAGACCGACGAGTGAAGCAGTGGGAGATTGCTAGAAATGTGGGCATCAGTAAAGAAAGAGTCAATGAGATAATTCATGTGCATCTGAATATGTCCAAGGTGAGTGCACGTTGGGTCCCCAGAATGTTAACGGCGTTTGACAAGGACCGACGTGTCAAATGTTGTGAGGAGTTTTTGGAAATGAGTCGAGGTAATGAGGAAGAAATTGTTTCTAAAATGGTGACGTGTGATGAGACCTGGATTCGACAGTGGGACCCCGAAAGCAAACAAGAGTCTTTGCAGTGGAAATTCAAGGATGAGAAGCCTCCTCGGAAGTTTAATGTCAGGCCGTCGGCAGGCAAACTTATGGCTACCGTATTCTGGGATACAGAAGGAATTTTACTAATAGATTATTTACCAAAAAAAAGGACAATGAATGCTGAATATTATTCCAGCTTACTGCATCAGTTACGAGACGCGATAAAAGAAAAGAGGAGGGGTAAACTTAGCAAAGGGATCCTGATTTTACACGATAATGCACCTGTGCATACCGCCCGCACAACAATGCTTACCATGAAGGAATTAGGGTTCGATGCCGTTAACCATCCACCTTACAGTCCAGACCTAGCCCCATGCGACTATTTTTTATTTAGACACCTCAAAAAAGATCTCCGAGGAAGACGATTTCTGACCGATGACGAAATGAAGGCTGCAGTTAGTGACTTTTTTGACGAGAAACCGAAAGATTTTTTTTTTCATGGGTTAATGTCAATATTTGACAAATGTAATAAGTGTATTTCACTAGCAGGGGACTATATTGAAAAATAAAAAAAATACATACATGACAGTCTTTTGTTTCATACTTAGGTAGATTTCTTTTCAGCCGTCCCTCGTACCTATTGTGAAAAAATCAGCTTTCTAGGTTCAATGGTTGAGTGAGTGAGTCAGTCAGGACTTTTACGTTGTATTTTAATTATTATTGTTAATCTATACTGATGATCTGACTATTAATCTTATAAGGAGGGTAATATTTGTGAAATGTAAATTTGTATGTACAGGGTAATCTCTGAAACTACTCATCCAATTCATAAAATGTACCCTCGGTATGGAAACAGGCTATACATATTCTATCCTGTGGCTCCACCTCGGTTTGACTGGGGTCTATACTAATATTATAGAAATGAAGTGAGATTGTAGCTTTGTAAGTTTATATGTACGGGGTAATCTCCGGAACCACTTATCCGATTCCAAAAAATATTTCACCTGTGCGTAGAATGGTATGTCTGGATGGACACATGCTATTTTTCATCCTTTGGATCTGTCTGGGTTTACTGTTAAAAGCGTGCGAAACCGCGCAGGCATCTAGTATAATTTCAATTAAAATTGCTACCTGAATAGCAATTTTAATTCATTCCATTACTGTTGTTCTTTATGTAACTGTAACAGCATATGTTAGTTAGTTAGTTTTACTGGGCTTTTTTCCGCAAGTCGACATCCAGTGTGCCTATTTTGCGTGAATCGGTGGGGTAGCGCTACTCTAATAAACAAAAAAAAACAGCATATGTTACAATGCCATTGAAATTTGAACTCTGACATGAATAAATATGGTATAAATTTCTATGTGACACATTTCTGTATATAAAATTATATTATAGTAAGAGAATAAAATTCAATGAAGTTTAGTATTTTAGCAACTTATATTAAGGTTCATTTTTGAACCACACAATGTACCAAATATAAATGTACATTTTTAAATACCATATGGCTGGAAATCTAACATCTTATTTCAAAGATATAAACAGTTATTTTTTTTAAATATATATTGACAACAAGCACCTGCCTGATGCTAAGCAGACACTGTAGTCTATGGACACTTGGGTCTCTAGAGGAGTCACATGTGTATTGCCCACCCTTAACGGATTTTTTGGATTGTGTGGTTCAAATGTAACTAGACTGTATATGTATGGGTTAGTGATGTGCATGTAAATCCTCTGGGGTCACCAGCATCCATAGGCTATGGTGCCCATATTTTTGCACAAAAAAGGTGTATATGGTGTGGCCCAATCTTTTATTGAACAATAGAATGCGGAAAATGCCTGTTGGGCCATTTAGGTGTCAACTAATTTTGGTTTTTAATAGTAGCTTTGAAGCTCCAGCTGAGAGCTTTTGAGTGTCCAGTATAAAGTGAGCTTGATAGTATGTGCATACCCCAAACAATAATGCTGTTACATCAACATTAACAATGTGCAATGTTATTCCTGTTTACGAACATTAACCTCCTTCTTAAAATAACTAGCTCACAATAAGCAATCTATAATTTCTATAAAACAGTCAGGTCAGAGTAAACAATAAAAATAATTTGAATTCCTGCCAACACTACAAAAACAACATTAACTTTTTAAACTCACCGGTATATGACGTAGAACTATACGAATCAGCCGATGACGCCGAGAGCGATCGACTTCTGTATCTTGCAGACTTTTTTAGGGCTCCAGACTTGACCCTGGGGCCTTCAAACTTGCCTGCAGCCGGCTCTACTGTTGTACCCCCTCGGACTTGGCCAGGGTCTGTCACGGGACTGTCACTTGCCACGTTAGCTGCCGAAACACTTTCTTTTCGAAGCTGATTAGGCTCACCATGGCCATCAGACATTTTTTAGTTTTAAAAATGTTTCTTATATTTTTTTTATTATTGTTTTTATAGTTTACTCAGTAAGAACGATAGGCTAATCTGTTATCATTAATGATTAAACTTTCTATTAAATTGTAACTGTTTTATGTAAGCGCGTAAAATAAAAATATCAATAATAACACCACAAATTAGCCGCAGCGGCTATTCTTCTGTTATCCTAATGAATGAAGACAAATAATGGTAATAAATAAATTCTTTGGTTTAATTAATGCTGTTCTATTAAAGCTTTTTGCATTTTGGTTACGTTAAACTACTATTATATCGGAAAAATCGTTTTTCCAGCTTCACTTCCGCCCGTAGTATACACCCCTCCACTTCACCCCCTGAAATGACTGAAATGTCATTTTTCGATCGGTCCGAGATCCGGCAATGTATGTTGTCAAAACCGATGATTATCGTAGTTTTCCAATAAATAATATTTTCAAATACCATTTAAACCCACGAATACTAAGAAAACATTTTGAATTGACTAGCTTGAATTAAAATTAAATTAAACTCATCTCTATACGTACTATAAAATAATTATAAACATAAATTATAGTGGAGTTAAAAAAAAACGGTTATTCCGTAAATCCACGTTAAACGTTTTGGCACAGCACTAGTCTAACCAATATGGCAGTGATACGTATGACAACTGCAACTCCACTACACAGCTAGGAAATAATAACTTCTTATTTGTTAAAATACTTTATTTGGTGAGTAAAACAACGAGAAATTACCTTAAATGTAATTCAAGCAAACGATGGCTTATTTAAATATATTCCGACTTTGATTTATAAGACGTGTCAGAGCATCAAGGAAAGGTCAATTTTGAAATCTGTCGTGGTTTTTACCGGTATGTAAATGCATTTACAATTGAAATGAGCCGTATTTGTGTCTAAATTGTGTATTTTCAGTGTGTCAAAATGATCATAGTAGCTATCGGATGTTATTCTAATTGATTCTTTTGCGTATAACTTGATTTTGCGGAAGGCAATTTTATGGTTCTTTCAAGTCAATGTAGACGTATTTACCCAAGTCGTGTCTGAAATGCACTTTTCTTTGTTCCATCCTATCTTGTTACCGAGTTGTTTTTTAAGTTACCGCGTCACATGTTGCGCCCGTATATGTTGCGAGTTCATATGTTGTTTACACATGCACTCGGCAAGGCTGCTCGTTCGCGTTATTTATATAAGCAATCGTCAAAACAATCACGTCAGTGACTCATATTTTATGGTTTTAAGTAAAACACCGTTACTTGATTATTGTTCTTGTTCTAGCTTCCATGCTCAATTTACATCTGTGTATGAGTTTCATCAGATCATTAGCTACAGCGTTTGTAAGGACTGGTTCGAATATAGGTTCTTATAAGAGTACTAGTGTGCAAGGTGCTACACTTTTATTTAATAAACTTTGAACCGTTCCTGGTAGGCCAGACCAAATTTGACTTACATTTTAAACAAAGACAAAGCATTTTTAGTCTAAGTGTAATAATGGCAGTCTGATGGAGCCAGTATGATGTACTACTGATCCTGCCTTTTACAGCACAATCAGGATGCCTTGCCTTATTTTAGATTGTGAATTCTAGCTTTGCTTCACATAGTTCATAAAAATTCAGGTGGTAGGGCATTTCGCCGGTTAGCGACCACCTAATTTCATGTGCCGGTGGGCCACCACTTAAGCTGAGTTGGTGAACTGAAAGGATATTTTCTCGGTTTTTTAGTATTAAAAATGCATGTACAAGTCATTGTCTCAATAGGGTGTGTAGAATTGATGTTATCTTCAATAGAAAAAACCTTCTCCATCAGGTGGTCGCTAACCGAAGGTGGTCGCGTAACCAGCGAAATGACCCTAGTCAATGTTTCTCTGTCTTTTAACATTTTGACTCTTACATAATTTATAAAGAACTAGCGACCCGCCCCGCATTCGCACGGGTACCATATTATACATATAACCCTTCCTCTTGAATCACTATCTATTTAAAAAAACCCACATCAAAATCCGTTACTTAGTTTTAAAGATCTAAGCATACATAGGGACAGACAGCGGGAAGCGACTTTGTTTTATACTATGTAGTGAAGAAAAAAATATTGATCGGACTGCCCCAATACCCTCAATACCCTCGATCATCACATGCAACATGGCATGTTACAGGTCAGGATGTCGACCCCGGGGCGCGGGCGCGGCTACTCCGGCCGCCACCACCTGCGCTCGCCGCGGCCCGGAGACCGATCCGACGACGAGCGCGCGTTGGCAGAACTCAGCCCAAGAGCTGCAGGTAAACATGCACTGTCATATACCTCATTTACACTCGGCCGAAGTGGGCAACGCGAGAATGTAAAGGGGTCACTCGCGCTGCCACTCGTCATGCCGCTGCCGCTGCCCGACGCTCCCTCGATTGTCGGTTTTTCGTGCGCAAGTCAAAGAACGGGCAGCTCGAGCGCGAGTGAGGTATTTACATTCAGCCTTCTCGCTCACTAGCAAGATACAAGATACAAGATATTTATTCATAAAAGTCAATGTTTTACAAGTCAGTCAAATAGTTACATAGTAAGTAGTATTATTAATCAATTAAATCAGGATAATTAAGGTCCCGTATAGCCTTACATGTCTGAGTATATTACAGGAGATTTCAATTTAAAAATATGTTAGTTACTAATTTGTATGTCATAAAGTTAAGGCTATGTAGGTGCGTCCTGATACTTAGGGCCAGTGCACGTCTCGACAAATTCATCAATGCTATAGCATGCTATGTCAGTTAACATAGTTTTAAGTTTGTTGTCGAACATTTTTTCAGTTTTAGATAGTTTTATCTCTTCGGGTAGGAGGTTATACAATTTTGCGCCTAAGACCCCGAGTCAGCCGCACGACTTTGAGCGCGGAAGTGAGTACGAGGGCTGAGTGTAAACTTTACTCGCGTCGATACTGCCGCAGAAGTATTTAGGGAAATATTTCCGGCAGCGCGAGGACGAGTGCCAGGTGCTGAGTGTAAACCCGGTAATAAACTTCATTCATCATTTATATAAGCTAAACTCGGATTTTTAATTAGGCGAACTAACTTGACAGTTCATTGCACACGAATGTTGCCACAGGTTCGCTAGTGCTGTTAATATCGATATTTAAAAAATCCAGTTCATACAAGAGGTTTAGTAAAGCAGTTTGTATACTAGTGTTGTTATCGTTCTTGTTACTTGTGTAAAAGTTATGTAAATTAATAGCTTGATAGAATTTGGTTTCTAAGAAGTTCTTTGAGCTATTAGCTATTGTATTATTTGCCAATACGAATAAGGTGTATACAGGCCGTCCCACGGCGATGCCACATGGAGGGAAAGTACCTTAAATATCACAGATAGCATATTTTGCTGAAAGAAGACTTCATTTTATTTTTAAAACTTAGTAAAGTTGCATTCATACTTTTTTAATTTTTTTAGAAAAAAAATGTATGGAAAAAAAATTTCGCGTCAAATGAAAAAATTAATGGCCTTCCTTTTGTTTCCAACACTATGTTATTCGGCAAAAAAAAATATTCTCACATTGACGCCTTTCGATCGGTATGACAAAGCTACTTAAGGTATTTTTTTTCTCGTGTAGCGGGTTCGATTCCCGGTTTAACCATGAAATTATTTAAAATGCAATTCAACTTGTTTTTTTAAATCGAAATAATGCCTTCTTTCAGTAAGATGTTCATTTACAATAATTAAGGTACTTTTCCTCCAATGACGCGAATTTTTTTTTCCATACATTTTTTTTCTAAAAAAATTAAAAAAGTATGAATGCAACTTTACTAAGTTTTAAAAATAAAATGAAGTCTTCTTTCAGCAAAATATGCTATCTGTGATATTTAAGGTACTTTCCCTCCATGTGGCATCGCCGTGGGACGCCCTGTATAGTCTGACTGTCACTGGAAGGCAGCTGAGAGACTAATTATATTTCTTTCTTATGTTAGTTTTAGTATAAACATATAGCTGAGTATTTATTTTCGGTTTTTCTACTACTGACACGGTTGGTGGACGGACGGTATGCAAGTTATTAGTTACTATGCGTTCCTACTTTATTATAATAATAATAAATAAATATTACGGGACAATCTTACACAAATCGACCTAGTCCCATAGTAAGCTCAATAAGGCTTGTGTTATGGGTACTAGACGACGATATATATAATAGATAGAAATACTTAAATACATAGAAAACATCCATGACTCAGACACAAATATTCATGCTCATCACACAAATATTTGCCCTTACCGGGATTCGAACCCAGGACCTTCAGCTTCGTAGGCAGCGTCACTACCCACTAGGCTAACCGGTCGTCAAAAATAAAAATAAAATGGTTATAAATTCAAATTCCTATTTAAACTGTAAAAATAAATATTTAGATTCTGGTAAAGTTATTAACATGAAATAGATTTATAATTCAACAATGTACCTATACAAGATGTCTAAAACATGTTTATTTTCTAATTGTATAAAACCTTTTCCATAGTTAGTATGATTACTTGATAAAATACAATTTGAATCAGATTTATAGTAGATACAACGTTATAACGACATTTTTGTATCGACATAAACCTATCACTATTTATTTTTTCCTATGTTTGACAACATTTTCAGCTGTCAAGTTAGTTCGTCTAATTAAAAATCCGAGATTAGAGGTCCCGGTATGGGCATTTATTTGTGTGATGATCACTGTACTGGGCTACGGCACCTGGCTCGGCCTTAGTCCAGAGGTAAGCATTAGTAAACCTAAGGTAACTACAAAACTACAATAGGCATGATGCCTCATGTTCGAATTGATAACGTAGTGATGCTAAATGGATAGTAAACCATCAAATTATCGTAATAAAGTATAAAATATAATTAAAATCATAAAAAGATATGAACCTTGAAAGTTTAGAAAAAATTTGCATTTTTTTTATTGTCCAAAAGTAAATTAAAAGCTACCAATAGAATCCTTACGCTTTTCTAGAAACAAAATTGTACAACAACTATGTACTTAAACGCAGTATTTCGCGACCGAAACAACAATTTACCTGATTTTCCATACTACGATTAGTACAAATATACAAATGTGACGTCACACTTGTATAGACACACAGTATGAAGCGTTTCGCGCTGCCGCCAGTGAGGTCAATATATTTATCTCAATTTTTTAGTTATTTATGTCCTCGTTCGAATGACGTCACAAAAAAATCTTAGTCATCATCCCTATTGTTCGTCTTTTGCTCTGTCTCGTCTCACTGTCTGTAATGTCTGTTGAGTACTGTCATGTCCATCGGCGGTTTTTCAGTTCCTTTGTCTCATTTTAAAAGTCTGTCATTTCAAAATAGTCTCTCAAGTTGTCCGTCAGTCTTAGTCATATCTGTCGGTCTGTGCGAAGGTTAAACGCCCCGACAATCACGAATATTTTTTCCCTATTTTGAGGCTGTTTTCTATGTATTTAAGTATTCATTTATTTTATTTTTCATTTCATTCATATTTTTAACCACTTTTCATGGGCCATTTTTTAAGTTAAAAGTCCATGTTGTAAAAAACTATTACAACATACTAAGAAACACTGTCATTTCGTGTGCAGGTTACTGGGACAGATAACAACTAGAAATATTTAAGTTGGTTAACTTGAACGTTTGAACAATGTGTATCAATAGTATATTATGAGTACATTTTGTGACATGACAACCCCGTATCATGGTCGGCCTTATCACACGATAAGTGACAAGATAGAGCGTCCACAATTTAACAATTTTTCCCCATCCCAAAAAGTGCTCAGCGCCGCTAAAGAAGTTTTCACTTCAATAACTAGGTACAGAAATGTCAACGGTAGAGAAACCCTTGAAGGCTTTTTTTGTTCAGGGTGGTTGGGGGGGTTTTGCCATCTTGGCAAAAAAGAGCTGATGAGACCCAGGGTGTATACCGTATACCCACTAAAAACCGCCTCGCCGCCTTGTGGCGAGGTTACGGGAACGCTTGCGCACACATCCGCGACCCCGCCACTCACGTGCGAGGGCCACGAGCGCGCCTCACGTAAAGGAGGCTCCACGTGAGGCGCGCCTGCCTCCTCGATCTCCACCGGTTCAGTAGCGGACCCCCCCTAATCCGCTACGAGATCATGGGTGGAAAAATCCAGCACCCGGCGTCGGATCAGGTCCGTTCCGCCACCGACCACGTCTCGGCCGCAGAGGATAGGGCAAGCGGCGCACCGTAATACCGGCATTCCTCTTCCTCTGCGGTCCCACCACTGCCGTTTCAGCGGAACGGTTATACCAACACGCCTCTCCCCTGCGAGCCCATCTCGACCGCAGAAGATAGGGTGAACGGAAAACCGCAATCGCAAACGGCACTCCTCTTTGGCGGTCTCTCCCCAACGCATGCTTAGCTAGCAGTCAGCAAGACTAGAAGCCACCTCAGGCCAGCAGCCCCACAGGCCGGCTCGGGTACCATCGCCAACGCAGTTAACACTTTCGCAACCGAACTCATAATGGAACAATACACCAGAAACCAACAGAACTCGCTAAGCGTGTAGGTTCATTTCGCCTAGCGGGCTGAGCCGGCATCTGAGCAAACATTACGAGTTCCTACCAGGCCGGTTCTTGGTTGCGAACGTGTTGACTGACCATCCGTGCACTTTATGTGCATTACAATAGGGTTCAATATAAATACAGGATGGTTGGTTAATTGTGTTGGCGTTTGTGCCAGTCCACGGTTACTAAGCCCAGGCGGGCACCCTCGAGGGGGAACCGTTGAACCCTGTTTTATAAATCTACAACATTACAAGTCCGAAGAGCAGCACATTGCCACTTAACGAGACCACTCTGCCGCATATTAAACCGCTATTGGTCGCCACTAAACCCGGCCTCAGCTTGTGCGCAACCGATGTGCGCCGATGCTATGCAAAATGTATGAGAAAACCTGTCCGCAGCTTGTGGCTGAATGTGCGCCGACTCTAAACCGGCAACACTTGTCAAAAAGACCACAGGTCAAAGCAAGCACCTCAATGTTGCCAGTTAAGTAAGACTGGTGAAATTGCAAAGCAAGGTGTCAAAGCGGACCCTGGGCTCATTTAGGGCATAACCGGGAATAACTCTAGGAGGATGATGATGAAGCAAGGATTGTTATAATTGTGCGCGTTGCAACATAACCAGTCTGAAAAAACCGGCCAAGAGCGTGTCGGGCCACGCTCAGTGTAGGGTTCCGTAGTTTTTGTAATTTTTTTCAAACTATTCAACCTATCTAGTTCAAAATAATTTTCCTAGAAAGTTTTTATAAAGTTCTACTTTTGAGATTTTTTTCATATTTTTAAAACTTATGGTTCAAAAGTTATTTATTTATTTATTTAAACTTTATTGCACAAATATAAAAATAGAAGTACAATTGACGGACTTAATGCCTTAAGGAATTCTCTACCAGTCAACCATTGGGCTAAACAGAAACTTTAGTGGTGCAGGATCCTAAGTACAGAGACTCGAATGGAAACACAAATCAATTAATTTAATTAATACAGCGTGTCTCTGACTTTGGGGCTATAAATGAAAATGTCAATTATGCTCCTTAAACGGAACTACTTTTGCTCTACAACTTTTCAAAAATACGTTCTTTTTATATTTTCATTATTCCATACAAATAAAATAAAATGTTCAATGTACATCATCCATTAGTTAGTTTTCATACTTGTCAGTGTCATGAATGTCAAATAATGAGGCCGTGTTTGCAATACATTGATGGTACAGTTAAAGTTCAAACACGAATAAATGATATAAATAATAGTTATTTTACAAAGTTGCGGAACAAAAGTGGTTCAGTTTCAGGACCGTAATGGACATTTGCATTTAAAGCCCCTAAGTCAGAGACACGCTGTATACATACATATATAATGCATACAATATAAACTTACTTATACTTACATAAATACATACAATTAAATGTACCCGAACAAAGATATCATGAGGATCATCAATGTTTAATGGTTAATAAGAGATGCTTACGCAACTTGCATTTAAAGGTGAACTTGCTCTGAGCTTGCCTGACGGTAAGAGGGAGATCATTCCACAGACAAATAGCCTGAACAGCGAAGGAATTTGAGAGGAAACCAGTACGGTGAAATAGGACAGAGAGTTTAAGACTCCTGGATGTACGTAACTCGCAACCGGGACGGGGTGTAACAAATTGAAATTTAGATTTAAGATATTCCGGTGCAGCTGGGTCATTTAGGTGTTTTCAGTTTGAGTTATTTTAATATTTTGTCATTTCTATCATTCGATATTTGCAGGAATTGTGCATTTCAATCTTTAGGTATTCAGAGAATATGACGTTTTAGGTCAAAGTCATAATGAATTTCGTTCATTTTAACCCATTCAGGGCCCATGACGACACATATGCGTCAGACCATCGTAGTCGCTTCCCGCTACATACGAGGAAAACCACGGGATTGGCTACGAGCGTAGCGCGTAGCGATTCTGGGCAATGAATGTGTTAAGAATGAGACAATTTGAAATTTTAGGTATTATGACCCCATGGTAATTTGAAAATTAGGGGTATAAGTGAATAAGGTATTATGCAATTTGGTGGTTTTAAGCCCAAAGCATAGGGGATAGCGGGAAGCGACTTTGTTTTATACAATGTAGTGATATAGCGTCGTCTAGTACAGTCGCCATCAGATATATCGGAGCCGCCAAAGCGCTCACACATATCTGAACACGTCTCTATTGTCGAGGCATTAGAGGCGTGTTCACATATTTGTGAGCACTTTCGCAGCTCCGATATATCTGATGGCGACTGTACCAAGCCTTAAGCTAACTTCTGTAGTAAGTGTAGTAACGTGTACACGTCTTATACCTTAGTTTAGTAGTGTAGGTACACGTCCTTTTTAACCTTGTGACATTAGAAAAGAAAAAAAACCTTCGCGTTTATCTGTAATTACTAATTACTTTCATTAGCTTGATCGTAATTACAATCATTAGCTCAGCCGATACAATCAAGCCCTTAGTGCGATTTGTGTACCATTGTCGCCTGAAATTTATTTATTTTTATAAAATCCACACGTAAAAAAAGTTAATTGATAGAAAGATCGCCATTAAATTCGCAGAAATCCATTATAAACTTGTAATTATTTAATGAATGCATAGTTTTTACTGAAACACTTAGTCACATATGAGCGTGTGACTCAACGCAATTAGTAATCATCCTATTTTAGACAGGCAGCTGACGCGTTATTGTTATTACTTGATCCATTTTTTTTTACTTTATGGCAAAAATAACTTATGTTAACAAAAGGCGGACTTAATCAGCAGCATTAAGTCCGCCTTTTGTCATCATAAGTTTAAATATAAAGAGCAGAACTGTAGGGTTCCGTCTCATCCATGAGAGGAGGCCTGTGCCCAGCAGTGGGACGTATATCGGCTGATTTATTATTATTTTATGTAGGGGGTAATCACCGCAACTACTCATCTCATCATCCTCCTAGCGTTATTCCCGGTTGTGCCCTAAAGGAGCCCGGGGAACACCTCATCCCAAGATTTGGCGTAGGCACTAGTTTTACGAAATCGACGGCCATCTGACCCCCCAACCCAGAGGGAAAACTAGACCTTATTGGGATTAGACCGATTTCCGCACGATGTTTTCCTTCACCGAAATCCGCAACTACTCATCTGATTCCAAAAATTCCTTCACTAGTATATAGAATGGAGGATAGGAAGAGGAAGCTACGGTAGCCTAGTGGTTCAGGCATGCGGCGGTCGTGGGTTCGAATCCTGGCTCGTACCAATGAGTATCGGAATTTATGTACCGAATATTAACCGTTAGCTTTTCGGTGAAGGAAAACTTCGTGAGGAAACCGGTCTAATCCTAAGGTCTAGTGTTCCCTCTGGGTTGGAAGGTCGTATCTAACATACCCACGAGAGATTCAATTTTTTAACTCAGTTTCACAAAAGTTACGTCCAAAAAACTGGTTTTTTTTTTAACCTAAAATTGCAAGTTATGAAGTAAATATCGGATACAATTTCGGTGGACCTCGTTATTAATACAATAAGCCATAAAAAACACGAAAAAACGGACAGTTACAGATCGAAAGACATTGGGAGCTAGGATCCCCCTTAAGTGAAACACCGTGACCACAATCTATTGTACCTTATCTACCTGCTATTATCGACTCGACTACCTGCAGCCCTTTCCCCAAGATACCCCTATACGACCTAATTACATAATTGACAAAAGCTTTCACATGTCAATGTTGTTATGCCGTTGGCTTAAGATTGAATTTCGTCTGGCTAGTGTACATTTTTGCGATACGTGTACTTATAATGTAATTTTTCCCTTCAAAGATTTTGTGACATTACTTAAAGACGGGTAGCGTGGTTTTTTTCTTTAGTCTTCCTTTGCACTTGACAGTGAGTTGTGTTACTTCTAGTGAAGTTTGTGAAAGTTTTACTAAAACCCTGGCTATGCCAATAGACTCTATCGTTTGATATTCTCAACGAATTCGATCATGCCTTCGAAGGAACCTTGTCAAACGGACTCGGCTCTGACTGATACTTCCTCGACGGAACCGATTCTGGATTGGTCCTTAGACCAGGTACCAGAGGATTTGGTGGCAGTGCCATCAAGTAAGTTAAAATGTACTATTTCTATAGCCACTGCATGCACACAACTTTCGAGGATACGACAGGGAAGAAGAAACAAAAACAATGTTTCCTTTATTTAAAAAGAGGTATCATTAGGATTTAAGGTTGTTTCTCTTCAGGGCCCATATTTTTTTCCACTCTGTATGCAACCGTACCTATAATACGAGTGTAGACTCAAAAATTATTATTACTCCAAAAGACAGAAGGCAAATAATATGCCTAGTGACGAAAACCCCATTCAGATATCTCAAAGAATTACAAAGCTACAACCGTTTTAATATTGCTTGTTAGAGAGAGAAAAGCTCGCAGTTAGTGACGTGATGACGTCACAATCTGCGAAGTAAATGACAATCGTTTCATATGAAGGTGCGTTTTGCGGAAAAGGGACACAACATACCTTTTTTGAATACTTTGGGCACATAACTTTGTGATTATTTAACCTCTTGTGTTGCTTTTTTCTCATTTGACTACATTTTTAATCCTTTTTCGAGAAAATACGACATTATTGATTATTTTATTTTGTGTCTACACCCCTACCATGTAGTACTCGGTAGGTACTGCAGGGGACACGTGCAGGGTTGTGGTAGGTAGCTCCTGCGGCCGCGAGTAACAGTTGTCCCCCCTTTGTCAAGTAAGTGGGCAACTCAGCACAATTCTATCACCGTAGCGAAAATCGTGAATAAACCTAATTCATAAACTATTTAATCGTATGGCATACATTATTTTTGGCCTTTAAAGTTTATCACTCTTTAGTACCACCCAGGGGACACGTGCAGGGTTGTGGTAGGTAGCTCCTGCGGACGCGAGTAAAAGTTTTCCCCCCTTTGTCAAGTGAGTGGGCAACTCGACTGTTAGGACGTCTTAAGCCGCCCGAAGGCCTCTAACTCGGCTTAACGACTACTGTCATAGACAGCAGCCGGGATCAACTGCTTAGCGTGCCTTCCAAAGCACGGAAGCGCTCATTTATATTAACCGCTCAAACATCAGGCGGTCACCCATCCAAAGACTGACCGCTGCCATCTTTGCTTAACCTGCGTTATAGTTTCCGACATCTATCGCTTCGCCATCACTGTATCACTCACATTCATCTCACTCATAAATAATCAGAACAATTTAAAGCCCCACTGTTCACAGACAAGCCAGAGCCCAAGCAAGAGAAAGAGACAGAGGACAAAGAGGAGACGGAGAGGAAGAGAGAGAAGGTGGAGGTGAAATACCATGTCAGCGGGGAAGATGAGGTCGCCTTGAAGGAGTTGCTGCTCATTGAAGAGCAGTACACGCCGTTGTTGACACTGGTGAGTTTAGTAATAGTAATTAATAATTTATTCTAATGTTCGTAGAGATGTATACCGTCTCTAATGGCCGGTTCACATTATTCCAGTAGCATTCCAGTCCAGCAATCCAATCTAGAGCTGGAATGCTACTGGAAAAATGTGAACCGACACTGGAATGTACCCATTCCAGTGAGCATTCCAGTCCAGTGACTGGAGAGACCGTCAACTTTTCATTCCAGCTCACCCAATCCAGCGCCACTGGAATAGTGTAGACAGCCATTCCAGTCGCAATCCGATGTGTTATCAATCCAGCTACCCGTAAAAGACTGGAATAATGTAAACGATATGCTCCAGTCCAGCACTGGACTGGATTAGCCCGCTGAATCGCTGGACTGGAATAATGTGAACCGGCCATAAGCGTCAAAACAAAACAAAAAAAAAAGGAACATTAATGTAATATTGTCAAAGATGTACAGGGTCATTGCCAGGACTATTACCTTTTCACACCTGTTATTAACCTAGTACCTAGGGCTTCTACTGTAGCCTGGTGGTTCAGGCATGCGGCGGTCGTGGGTTCGAATCCCGGCTCGTACTATCGACAACACAGCTAACTGACCATCCGTGCACTTGTAATAAGGTTCTTTATAAATACAGGATGGGCAGCTAACTGTGTTGGCGTTTGTACCAATGAGTTTTTCGAAACTTATGTACGGAATATTTACCGTTTGCTTTTAGGTGAAGGGAGACATCGTGAGGAAACCGGTGTAATCCCAATAGTCTAGTTTTCCCTCTGGGTTGGAAGGTCAGATGGTAGTCGCTTTCGTAAACTAGTGCCATCGCTAAATCTTCGGAATAGACGCCAAAGCGGACACCGAGTTCCTTTGAAGTACAGTCAGCGTCATATAGTTAGTAGCAGCCAAGGTAGCCAAATATTTCGGTACACGTTTTTATTACTGTAAGAATAAATATATGGGTACTCTGGCTGCTACTAACGCTATGTGCCGCTGACTGTACAACAGGAAGATACAATAGAACGATGATGAATTCGTTTCACAAGTATAAAACTTTGTTTAAAAACTTCGGTCCCGAGTCCGGTTCCGACAAGACGACCTCCTTGAGAGTCCGCAGTAAGCTCGATTCTCCATACAAACGTAGTTACGCTCTCATTTTAAAACTACGTGTTGGATTGTAACGAAACTTTGCATAAACAATGACATGAGGTATATCTATGTCTGTAATTAGTTTATGTAGCTTCAGATACTATAGTAGAAAAAAAACAGTGAATTTAAGTTTTTCATACAAAACTTGTTTTTGCTGTATTTTGTTTGTTTTATAAACTGGAACCATATGAACTACTTACAGACATAGATATACCTCATGTCATTGTATATGCAAAGTTTCGTTACAATCCAACACGTAGTTTTAAAATGAGAGCGTAACTACGTTTGTATGGGAAGGTGACATTCGGCCGAGCTTACTGCGGACTCTTAACATCCCGAGTTTGTAGTTGCTAATCTACGCCGATGTCCACAGCTGGAACAGTTCTCGCCGGGCGAAGATGGCATCGCGTTCAACAGGAAACTGAAGAACTTCGAGACCACAGTCTCGAGCATATGCCCCGATGAAGCTCGCCTGCAGTGAGTCAACTCATATTCAGAGGCTTCTTTACCTATGGTGCAGGGTGTGCGTTGCACACGGGCGCAGCGGTCCTAGGGGGCGCCGAGCGCCGCCCGCTACCATTCCATTTTGACCGCGCGCTTACTAAAGTCGGATTTTTAATTAGGCGAACTAACTTGACAGTTCATTGCACACGAATGTTGCCACAGGTTCGCTAGTGCTGTTGATATCGATATTTAAAAAATCCAGTTCATACAAGAGGTTTAGTAAAGCAGTTTGTATACTAGTGTTGTTATCGTTCTTGTTACTTGTGTAAAAGTTATGTAAATAATAGCTTGATAGAAGTTGGTTTTTATGAAGTTCTTTGAGCTATTATTGTATTATTTGCCAATACGAGTAAGATGTATATAGTCTGATCCACCATCCGTGTCTCTGGAAGGCAGCTGCGAGACTAATTCTATTTCATTCTTACGTTAGTTTTAGTATAAACATATAGATGAGTATGTATTTTCGGCTTTTCTACTACTGACACGGTTGGTGGACGGACAATGCAAGGTAGGTTTCTACTTTGTGAATTCAAATTCCTATTTAAACTGTAAAAATAAATATGTAGATTCTGGTAAAGTTATTAACATAATAGTAGTTTATGCAACTGATACATAATCAGAGTCCTTAAAATACGAGTGTGGTTTTATGAAACGAGCGCCAGCGAGTTTCATAATAGGATCACACGAGTGTTTTAAGGCTAAATTATGTACAGTTGCATACACTACTTTATCTACACACATATCATAAGTACTCTAAGATGGGTTCGGAAGCCGTAGGAAAATGACCCGCATTGCTACTATAGTGCTACCTGTAAAATATCTTTGTTGCAATCGTGGTTCCATTTACGATATCCGGCGGAGTGTGCATATCGTTTTCGGAGTCACTACTACTCATATTTTCAACTAAAATGTGAATAACAAACAACTTTTCACAATTCTACTTTCGTAACAGCAAAAACCAACAAAGAAATGACAACAGTAATGGCGGCAATTCGATCCTACGTCAAGACGAATGTTTTTTTAAATCATAGACAAACGAATGATGTCCCTATTCTCATGTCACTCTTGATCAAATGTCGTGCAGTTTATATTAAAAAAACATACTGAATTGACGTTTCGCATCGATTACTGTTTTAATATCTATGGATATTAGAATAGAGACCCATTTGAGTTTTGATAGCTGTTCCAAATTTAAACTCATAACCTTACAAAAATCTGTACTGTAATAACATTACAGTACAGATTTTACCTATTACCACAGACAAGAAAGTTCTTATAGTAAAATTGGTTGTAATAATGCTGGTCATTTCCTACGGTTTCTGAACGCATTTTAGAGCACTAATGATATGTGCGTAGATAAAATAGATTTATTATTCAGCAATGTATACAAGATGTATGATGTATGGATGGCGCAGGACCGGTCGCTTTGGCACTCTTTGGGGGAGGCCTATGTCCAGCAGTGGACGTCTTTCGGCTGATATGATGACTTCATACTGTCTGATGATGTGATGACCCAATATTATACTGGACGAGCTACGAAATTTTTCGTTATTTTGCATCCTAATAATGATATCAAGTAAAAAGTCTATGAGTAATTGACTGAACAAATTTCTTACAGCCAAGCCTTCTCCACATTCCGCGCGGCGGCGCTACTGAGCGCAGTGACGTCACGCAAGCTGGCAGCCGTGGGCGCGTCCTTCACGCGCCAGTCGCGCCAGCAGTTGCTGCGCGGAGCCCTACTGAACGTGGTCATGCAAGGGACCTTCTCTAGTGAGTACTCACAGGCAAGCCTTCACATTCCTCGCGGCACGCTACTGAGCGCAGTGACGTCACGCAAGCTGGCAGCCGTGGGCGCGTCCTTCACGCGCCAGTCGCGCCAGCAGTTGCTGCGCGGAGCCCTACTGAACGTGGTCATGCAAGGGACCTTCTCTAGTGAGTACTCACAGGCAAGCCTTCACATTCCTCGCGGCACGCTACTGAGCGCAGTGACGTCACGCAAGCTGGCAGCCGTGGGCGCGTCCTTCACGCGCCAGTCGCGCCAGCAGTTGCTGCGCGGAGCCCTACTGAACGTGGTCATGCAAGGGACCTTCTCTAGTGAGTACTCACAGGCAAGCCTTCACATTCCTCGCGGCACGCTACTGAGCGCAGTGACGTCACGCAAGCTGGCAGCCGTGGGCGCGTCCTTCACGCGCCAGTCGCGCCAGCAGTTGCTGCGCGGAGCCCTACTGAACGTGGTCATGCAAGGGACCTTCTCTAGTGAGTACTCACAGGCAAGCCTTCACATTCCTCGCGGCACGCTACTGAGCGCAGTGACGTCACGCAAGCTGGCAGCCGTGGGCGCGTCCTTCACGCGCCAGTCGCGCCAGCAGTTGCTGCGCGGAGCCCTACTGAACGTGGTCATGCAAGGGACCTTCTCTAGTGAGTACTCACAGGCAAGCCTTCACATACCTCGCGGCACGCTACTGAGCGCAGTGACGTCACGCAAGCTGGCAGCCGTGGGCGCGTCCTTCACGCGCCAGTCGCGCCAGCAGTTGCTGCGCGGAGCCCTACTGAACGTGGTCATGCAAGGGACCTTCTCTAGTGAGTACTCACAGGCAAGCCTTCACATTCCTCGCGGCACGCTACTGAGCGCAGTGACGTCACGCAAGCTGGCAGCCGTGGGCGCGTCCTTCACGCGCCAGTCGCGCCAGCAGTTGCTGCGCGGAGCCCTACTGAACGTGGTCATGCAAGGGACCTTCTCTAGTGAGTACTCACAGGCAAGCCTTCACATACCTCGCGGCACGCTACTGAGCGCAGTGACGTCACGCAAGCTGGCAGCCGTGGGCGCGTCCTTCACGCGCCAGTCGCGCCAGCAGTTGCTGCGCGGAGCCCTACTGAACGTGGTCATGCAAGGGACCTTCTCTAGTGAGTACTCACAGGCAAGCCTTCACATTCCTCGCGGCACGCTACTGAGCGCAGTGACGTCACGCAAGCTGGCAGCCGTGGGCGCGTCCTTCACGCGCCAGTCGCGCCAGCAGTTGCTGCGCGGAGCCCTACTGAACGTGGTCATGCAAGGGACCTTCTCTAGTGAGTACTCACAGGCAAGCCTTCACATTCCTCGCGGCACGCTACTGAGCGCATTGACGTCACGCAAGCTGGCAGCCGTGGGCGCGTCCTTCACGCGCCAGTCGCGCCAGCAGTTGCTGCGCGGAGCCCTACTGAACGTGGTCATGCAAGGGACCTTCTCTAGTGAGTACTCACAGGCAAGCCTTCACATTCCTCGCGGCACGCTACTGAGCGCAGTGACGTCACGCAAGCTGGCAGCCGTGGGCGCGTCCTTCACGCGCCAGTCGCGCCAGCAGTTGCTGCGCGGAGCCCTACTGAACGTGGTCATGCAAGGGACCTTTTCTAGTGAGTACTCACAGGCAAGCCTTCACATACCTCGCGGCACGCTACTGAGCGCAGTGACGTCACGCAAGCTGGCAGCCGTGGGCGCGTCCTTCACGCGCCAGTCGCGCCAGCAGTTGCTGCGCGGAGCCCTACTGAACGTGGTCATGCAAGGGACCTTCTCTAGTGAGTACTCACAGGCAAGCCTTCACATTCCTCGCGGCACGCTACTGAGCGCAGTGACGTCACGCAAGCTGGCAGCCGTGGGCGCGTCCTTCACGCGCCAGTCGCGCCAGCAATTGCTGCGCGGAGCCCTACTGAACGTGGTCATGCAAGGGACCTTCTCTAGTGAGTACTCACAGGCAAGCCTTCACATTCCTCGCGGCACGCTACTGAGCGCAGTGACGTCACGCAAGCTGGCAGCCGTGGGCGCGTCCTTCACGCGCCAGTCGCGCCAGCAATTGCTGCGCGGAGCCCTACTGAACGTGGTCATGCAAGGGACCTTCTCTAGTGAGTACTCACAGGCAAGCCTTCACATACCTCGCGGCACGCTACTGAGCGCAGTGACGTCACGCAAGCTGGCAGCCGTGGGCGCGTCCTTCACGCGCCAGTCGCGCCAGCAGTTGCTGCGCGGAGCCCTACTGAACGTGGTCATGCAAGGGACCTTCTCTAGTGAGTACTCACAGGCAAGCCTTCACATTCCTCGCGGCACGCTACTGAGCGCAGTGACGTCACGCAAGCTGGCAGCCGTGGGCGCGTCCATCACGCGCCAGTCGCGCCAGCAGTTGCTGCGCGGAGCCCTACTGAACGTGGTCATGCAAGGGACCTTCTCTAGTGAGTACTCACAGGCAAGCCTTCACATTCCTCGCGGCACGCTACTGAGCGCAGTGACGTCACGCAAGCTGGCAGCCGTGGGCGCGTCCTTCACGCGCCAGTCGCGCCAGCAGTTGCTGCGCGGAGCCCTACTGAACGTGGTCATGCAAGGGACCTTCTCTAGTGAGTACTCACAGGCAAGCCTTCACATTCCTCGCGGCACGCTACTGAGCGCAGTGACGTCACGCAAGCTGGCAGCCGTGGGCGCGTCCTTCACGCGCCAGTCGCGCCAGCAGTTGCTGCGCGGAGCCCTACTGAACGTGGTCATGCAAGGGACCTTCTCTAGTGAGTACTCACAGGCAAGCCTTCACATTCCTCGCGGCACGCTACTGAGCGCAGTGACGTCACGCAAGCTGGCAGCCGTGGGCGCGTCCTTCACGCGCCAGTCGCGCCAGCAGTTGCTGCGCGGAGCCCTACTGAACGTGGTCATGCAAGGGACCTTCTCTAGTGAGTACTCACAGGCAAGCCTTCACATTCCTCGCGGCACGCTACTGAGCGCAGTGACGTCACGCAAGCTGGCAGCCGTGGGCGCGTCCTTCACGCGCCGGTCGCGCCAGCAGAAAAACCATAGAATTCGAGCTCCTTACAAATTTCTCCCCAAAGACGTGCTTAAAACCCGATATGATTATTAGAACTAAACGGCTGCCTGGCATCGTTTTGACACCCCGCCCCCATCCCCGCATAATGGCAATGGCACCCATTCTTTGACTAAGACTTCTATGGTTCTTTCGTTCACTGAGTTTGTCTTTAATACTATCCCTGTTGCTATTTCGGCTGAACTCGGCTCTCGCGCACCTCCGAGGTGCAATTTCACCCGAACGCGGCTGACACCGCTGGACAGTCTCTCCAAAACGGCTGAACCGATTTCAGTGCATTTTTTTGAATCTATATTGTGTCGGCGGTGTTTTAATTTATGTAGTTATTCGTTTTTTATAAGGAAAATCAATTATGTTTGATTTACAGAACTGGATGTATTGGAGCGAGCCAACCCTCTATTCCTGATAAATGCGGCTAACCTCATAGGGGACTATTTCGCAGGTAAGAACCGCATTTGGTACCAACTCTTCCTAATTTTCAACCCGTCGCGCTTCCCAACTCGTCTAAATTTCCGATTCAAACACATTCCAATTACCTTGCCAAGTTCGAAAATATGTGCACGACTTTTTGGACCCTTTAATTCGCAAAATACGGCCAAGGTCCTTAGTTCAAGTCTCAGGTGACGCCGAATAGGCCAAACGCTTCTGATCAGGAAAAAATACAAAAAGTTGGTCAACGAGGGTGTTAAGCCGCGAGGACATTGCGAATGAAAGGTTTGAAGGCATAACTTTTATTTATGAACCTTTGGGAACGTACATATATTCATGAACTCGGCTATACAAGTACCTAGCAGAGGTCCTTGCACGATAGACTTTATCGTCACGTTTTACGTGACGTTTCAGTACATTTTCCTCTTAGTTAGTAATACTGGGCATTTTGCGTGAATCGGTGGGGTAGCGCTACTCTAACCACCCCAGCTCCTCTAGAAATATGGTGAGTGCCTTGGTGCTGCTACTGCTGCTGACTGCGTCTCCATTTTCGCCGTAAAACGTGACCATAAAACCTATCGTGTTAGCGAGGCAGGTGTAATGTTCCCGCGGAGAGAACACTCTTGGCGAGTCTCTTAATCATGGTTCATCATGGACTAATGTAATCTGCCTTCACTAAGAGAAATGTTAAACATTGTACAGTAGTGCCACAAATATAAGTTACATCGTCAATCTTGTCCACGCCGACGAGTGCTGACAAGTACCGAATGAAATCGAACCTATGACCATTTCAATAAAGACCTTGTTGCACTATACGTAAGGTACAATATGCAATAACAGGTGAACTCGTGCTTTCCCGCTCATAGCGCCAAATAAAATGGCGGGCGCCGAAGCTGCCGGCGTCGCGCACAAAATTACGGCCAATGGGCGTTGAAGATTTTACCCGCGCAAACGCGCTGCCTTATGATTGGTTGAAATGTTTTCAAAGAAATGCTTTCTGCGCAGGACATCATTGCAACTTATATTTGTGGTACTACTGTATTCCTGTATTCCTGTGCCATTGCAGAAGCGCGGCTATGCAACGGTAATAAGGTCCACATCCTGGCCGGCCCGCTGCTGCAGTACATGAAGGCTCTATTGGCTAGCGACGACATACGAGCTCACCGGAGTCTTGCTACACAGGTAATACTCACTCTTACTCTTCCAACATAGACGCCTTTGTTTTAAAACTGTTACAATATCTCGTGTATCAAAAGCCACGTACAGTCGAGTGCAAAAATACGAATCTATAATCCTTTCATAGTCTAAGTTGGCTCAGTTTGGGTTGCACGGGGCGGTTCCACAACGCTTCGGGAGTTCAAATACCGCGAGCCATCCGGTTGCCTCTCGGGCACTGAAACTACGCGTCATCGCTTTAACTAATGTACCGAAATCTTAATCCCCTGACATAAGAGTGATTGGATATATTTATGAGTAAGTTGTACGCACCCATACTAAAAGTATCAAGTAGTAAGTAAGTAGCACTTGACTGTACGCAAATACCGCACTTTTATTCAAATTCAAAAATGTATTCGTGAATAACAAGAACAAAAAAAAAAACAGAAAACCCATTAAGTTTGTTTATATATTCAACTTTATGGCATAAATGAAGAGGACGACGAGATGATGAAAATATTTTGAATTTGTCGCTTTTTTTTTCAAATTTAATTTCCAAAATATCGATCCTAGAAGAAAAATTGTGAGGACCAAACTTGTAGAGAATCAAATTTCCTACAATTTTTCTCCTCACGGTTTTACTGTAAAATCAAAAACCGGACAAGTGCGAGTTTAACTCGCGTGGTGAGGGTTCCGTATATAGTCTAAATTTCATAAGTGTTTTTTTAATCGGACGTAAAAATTGCTATGCTCAATCATCAGGCGCTCCATACAAAATACACAATAATATTGAGAATTTTCCCGTTACTTTGAATATTCAAACTTCTTATAGGTTTTCCTGTAATCTTTAGGCAAGGAACTATTTTCCATATTTTTTTCAGAATTTTAAGCCTAGTAGTTTCGGAGATAAGGGGGGGGGAATGGTCAATTTTCGTCGTTTTTTCTCAATTATTTCAAATCTGTTCAGAATTTATTAATTTACTTTACGCGTCCATCTTTGGGTCACCAATTTACATATGTTTACCAAATTTCAACTAAATCGGTCCAGTAGTTTTGGAGCAAATCGGCTGTGACAGACGGACAGACACACGAGTGATCCTATAAGGGTTCCGTTTTTTTCCTTTTGAGGTACGGAACCCTAAAAATGGCCGAGTTATTTAAGAAAAACCGTTTTTCGAATATACACAGGAGCCTGATTCAGTCTACTTTTTGAATTTACACTCCCAGTTACCCCCCGAGGGACCTACGAAAAAAAGATCCAAGAACTGATTATTCACGGCTCAAAATCTATAATGACTGAACTATTATGGATGTTGAAGGCCAATGATGATGATGAGATTTGTTGGTCTCGGTTTTTCATCATAAGATGATAATGATAGTGAACTGTAAATAAATAAATCAAAGAATACTACTGTAAGAAAGAACAATAAAGACCTTGAAAGTCTTCTTAGTAGGTCAAAAGCACTAAGTCTTACACACAATACAATTATAGATTTATCACAACCACATGACATATAAGCCCCTTACATTATATAATTATGCAATTTATGCAAATAAAGGCATATATGTAACAACAAAAAATGCCTTATTTATCCAACTTTTTATATATTTTTGTCTAAAACCAAGAACTAAGCGTAGTTTTTACAGAACTTTTTACTCTAAAACATGTCTATTTTATTCCAGTTAATGCAGAACGGGAGGGAACTCCTCTCAGTTTTATCTCAAGAGTTGGACGAGCTCTCCATCTCCATCCGTCTTCGTTTACTCACTCCACCTCCGAGCAGCATCATCTGGCTCTTACTATCTGCAGACCTATGCTTGAACAAGTTCCTCCCTCTACCCAACACTCTACAGCAGTTCTATGCTGCACACTTGGACCTAGCTTCAGAGGACAACTACAGTGAAGTCAGCTACGGTTCATGGAAGAAGAGTCCAGAGAAAGAGGACTATAACAGAGCTGATGTAAGCTCAGATCTGAGTGACAAAGTCTCACAGAATATATCACAAATAAGCATCAACGATGATGGAGAAATGAAGCCAAAACTCAGACCTATATTAGGCGCTGGTGCTGGTCTACTGAGACAAGAACAGGCACTCTCTGTCCAAGATAACTTTGAGACTTGGACTAGTAAAAACAGCCTCAGCAAGAGATACGATTTGAACTCGTGGAGGCAGGCCGAAGACGAGAAGAAGGAGGAGGAACCAGTGTTCAACCCCACAGTTTTACCCCCTCCTCTGCAACAGACTTTCCCTGTCACTGTCCCAGATTACCCGCCTCCAAATGTCCCTAATGCAAACAGATTTAATAACTATCTGCAAGAGAACTACCCCAACTATTTGCAGCAAGGCGACGGAGCGTACATCCAAAACTCGTACACTGCGAATACAAACTTCAACTCTCAAGGGGACGGTTTCGTTCAGCAATTCCCCAATGACAGACCAGCTCCGGAGAGAGTCGACAGCGAAGTACAAAAATCAAGCAGCCGGCGGCCAGTGGAGAACTGGAGGAAGGATAAGGAGGTGGAAGACCCTAACAGGAATCGGCAGAGGAATTGGACCAGGCAGCGCTCCAAAGATAACATAAACGATGAAAAAGAACCAGATAGTGAGGAGAGATACCGCTCCAACTCGAGGAATTCTCGAGATAAAGTCCCTGGTAGATTCAGGCGCAACAGCGCAGAGGAAAGTGGAGTTGTTGATGGCACAGCCAAGACTCCGCCTAGAAGGCACGTGTCCGATGTCCCGAGAAGTCAGAAATATTGGGACCATGACGACAGATGTGACAAAGATTATAGTAGTTAGTAGCTGACGTATTTAAGGTTAGGGTAACTGTAGTGAAATTTTAAGTGACTGTGCATGGAAATACGGATTGTGGTCTCGGCCGTTCAGGATTTTGGTGTTTCCTGAAAGCAAAAGGTATGTAACTCCAAGTAGAATAATCTTGCTAAATTTCTATTCTAAGACTGGACAGCGAAATTTCTTAATCTTTGTTGTTCTTGAATGAGGTTTCATCCTACCAAATTTTGGTAATTTAGTTTGACATGTTGTCGGCGCTCAAATCAAAAGTAAATTGCAAGCATTCTCAGGTTAATTATGTCAGATAGTGATTTGTTGACTGTATATGTATCAAATGAAGGAAATTGTTGGTAAAGACTGTAAATAGGAAAAATATGAAGTCAACAAATGAAAAATTGGCCGTTTTACATATTCGAATTCATTATTTTTACCTTGTTCAACGTATAAGTTAGGCTATATAAAGAAATTATGATGGTAGCTAAAATTATATTAATTTTGACTGAAGTTACAAAAATCAGATTGAAAGAACTATTAGCCAATAGTAACACTCAAGCTGCAAGCAGTCAATCTGTATTTTGTTACATGGCTTTTAAAAATCATATGCTGGTTCATGTATATTTATAATAGTAGGTACATTGCTCACCTAGGTAGGTAAAATAAGGAATGCCTCAAGTCGCAACTCGAGCCGAAAGCGAGGACGGTAAACATGCAATTTAAGTCATTCTTTATCACCTTGGGTGTGTAATGTGACATTTTCTGCCCATGGTTATATAGTTATCCAGGAAAATATACCTATGTATATTGTTTGCTCAATTCTCAATACAGTACCTCCGTTCATGACAAAAATAGAAATATTCCAATAGATGATTTAGATATTTAGATGTAATTAAATAAATTCTAGCAGCTAGAGAATTGTAAAGACTACCAATGTGAAAGAGGAATTCTTTACGAAAGCATTTTCACTAAGTAATCTCTTTGTAAGCAGCTGGCATGGGTGACACCCGGAAAATCGTGTGGATCTCACCCAGTAGCGTTTTGCGTCGATGGCGACACTAGAGCGTCACCCGCACGCCATCTTGGTTGGTTCTAATTGCGTGCCCAAGACAGCATGGCAGTCCACCATATGATTCCGGCCCGTGTATGCACGGCGTCCGACAAAGCCATATCCCTGTCTCGCTCTATGTTAAAGTGCCGCTCATGCTGTCCGCCTCGCTCGGACGTTTGGACGCGCCTTAGGGTGCGTATACATGCGCTGGGCGAAGTTGCGAGGAAAGAATGCACCAACAGGAAGCGTGGTTATTCAGTGTCTGGTGGATCAGTAAATTAACCCGAAAGGACCTTATATATATTATATCAACGTACATTTGGCGCCTAAGCCATTATTAAAGATGCTCAAATGCACAAATACGATTGCGCGCTGCTGCAGTGTTTTTTTTGTTAGCCTGTTGGGGTGTGCCACTGCTGGGCAAAGGCGTCTCCCCAGGATTTTCACTAGTCTGTCTTCGCAATCCTTGTCCAATCACTTGAAAATGGCTCCAAGTCATCCCGCTATCTTCGCCTGGGCCTGCCTCGCCGTATGGGCCCACCTCTGTATGGTAGTGGTGGTTACGGTGATATCGGAGTAAATTCTCTTTGATATTGGTACTTTTTACTGCAGTAACAAGAACACAGATTATGTTGGAAATATATTTAGAATTAAAAAAGATTGATAAACTCACTAGACATCCCAATATAGTATCATGGATATTCCATTCTATAGGCATATCGTTTAATTGAGTCTGTTACTGTATTGTGCGGTGCGAGAGGGGTTTGTGTGACGTAAGAGCTCAGTGCCAGTTTCGGTGCCGGTGTCACCCCTCGCGCACCGCGCTACTACCTCAGGAATCGACTCAGTTGAATCATATGCAGTACTAATACATTCTTATATTATCTTGTATGTATATGATAAAAACCGTGCTCATATTATTTCCATTGTAACGTTAAAATGCATAATATTAAATTAATTTGAATAATTAGTCCATAATCTAGAGGTTTATTTAATAATAGTCATAGTTTTTGTATGTAAGTCTGGTGCATTTAAGGAACTAAAATTAAAATTATGCATTGTCTGGGTTGTCCATTGCAAATATGACGTATCAAAAAACAAAATTCATGCCAACTTTGCCCGTGTGTAACTTTGCCTACCAAAAATTGAGTGGTTAGCAAATCCACATACATACATAAAAGCTAAAAACATTACCCTTCTTGGCAGTTGGGCAAAAACCCAATACAATTGTGTATTTAATGGGTATTTAATTAGTGGGAACCATCAAGGGTAAAGTTGGGCGTCTTGACAGTAAGGTTGTTCAGCGCAAAAATGGCCAACAAAATACCTGAACATAAGCTCAGTCAAGCATAAGCTTAATAAGCTAAAACATAAAGGCTAAAATTACAAAATCAAGCAAAATCACAGAAATAAAATCCTGGAGTACTTAGTATTAGTTAGGTAGCAATTTATGTTTAAGCAGGCCCAAGTTGGGGAATTTGCATGGACAACCCGAGAATTTACTAATAAATAAGCTCTATGAAATTTTTTGTAGGTTTACAAATGGGCTTTTGGGCCACAGGTTCAGAATTGGCAAAAACTCGCAATGTGTTTCTCTAAGTTATTATCAGATCAAATTACCAAGAGATCAAACTTGTGAAAGAAAAAGAATGATACTGCAATGCAGTTTTTATGAATTTGAAAATCTTAAAATAGCAAACTTAAATGAAATATTGATACTTTCCTAGTAATGTTACTCTGTTGCTATTGAAAAAACAATTTATTTTCACTGTTGTCAAATACCCTATTGCGGCAACCTACTTGAACTTTACTCATAGGAAAATATCATCACAAATGCATGTCATTGCATACTTATCAGTTCAGGATCAAAAGAAAAACAAATTATGAATGCCAAAGATGGTCAATGTTGCCATGCATTGTGAAAACCTTGAGACGCTTAGTCTTTAACCAATTTTTTGTCACAAAGTTTCAGTTCAAAATGTTACGGTTACGGGCTACTAGATGCCCATTTTTAGTCAGGATCCCGAAAATCTGCGAATAGTCACGAAAAGCGAGTGCACTGCACATACTTGCAATGTTGTTGTCTCTTGGCCAAACAAATTGCAATATTAACTGCCTTACAATTAGTTGTAGTCCGAGTTTTTGCCAAAATACATTAAATTACTAGTACCTGTATAGAAAATACTGCACAATCTTGTTTCAATACACAAAATGTAGAGTAATCTTAGAATATTAAATCGACAATTAGGACATTTTGGCATCCGTTGATGCTTTTGTAATAGAAAAGTTGTTTTGCACCAGGATCGTGCAAACTACATTATAGAATGATGCAATAACTTACCTTGGAAGGTTCTTAGAGATGTGCTCTGGGACCTTATTGTCGCAGGAACCCCTCTGTGGTTAGCATCCCTTTTCGATAAGGGTCTCTAGTTGAAAATGGATACACTAAAAGACGCCAAGTTGTCGTTGAACCACGAAAAAAAAATTACAACTGGTTTCGTAGTGGTTTTTAATCGTAACTGATAACGAACCTGCAGTTACGTACGCGGCCGTACGGGCTATCCTCAATTCCTCACCAACTTATGGATAAATATAGTTATCGATTTAAAAAGGTGAACTAAGGGTGAAATCGTGGGTGAGGCGTTATGTTAGCTATACAATAATGTGGGCAACTAGGACAAGACTAGCCGCTTACTAAGCCCCTTATTCTACCATCATATCGATGATGATTATTCTCACGAGGACACTCCGGTCGTTCAATCGTTTAGAGTACATATAATTTGGTTCCAGCCAAAGTAGTCAAAGGAATATAGATTTTTTAATACCTAGGAAGTAAATTTGAGTAAATAGTGCTAAGGTAACGCGGGGTGCTTCACCCAATAAGTATGGTACTCGTTACGACTTTAAAACGGTCTGCAAAGCTAGTATCAACTTTAAAAGCGGGTACTATTTACTCACCTGACTGTGGAAATATTTGATCTAGAATACATAGGGTACCTGAGACAGAAAAGTTTGGCTGGGAGAGAAACATTAACACAAATTCATTCAGTTTGACTCTCCCCGTGGTCAGAGTACCTTGAAATATCTGACGCTAGATTTTGCCAGGCAACAGTTTAGCTCGTTTAACTAGAAAAAAGTATCATGAAACATCAATAATGACTTGGTTTATGTAATAAAGGAAACCTCGAGTCATGCATAGATTGACTAGGATATATGATTTAAATTTATTCTAATTGGATTAAAACGCGAAATTGCATGCGGCAAATAATGTAAGGTTAACTACGATACGACGCGTAGATTTTGTAAGAATTGCTATAAAATATTAGATTTATGGAAGTTCTTAGAATGCTGGAACGTTTGATTTGTATAAAATTTGAATTCAATACCCATCTTGCGTTAACTTATGAATATTAAATAGTGTGTACATTTGCAATATTTAATTTAAAATGTACGATATCAAGGGCGAAATTGCTTCACGAGTACAGTATTCGTTGTTCACTATATTCATTATATTTTATGTTATACCTGTATAACTTTAAATAAAATCTTATGTATAAAGTAACCTAATGTTTGTATATTTTCGATGGAATTGTAGGACAATTGGTTACGTTTAGTTTAAATAAAACTACTTACGTTCAGTATGATTAATTTTATTTCTTATTACATAGTCATGGCGGCGGTTGCTGCGTACAGAAATTATGTAATCTCGAATAAATTGAAATTTAATTTCCTTGCACTGTTTTATTTTAACACTGTTTATCAAGATGCAGATTTGTTGGCAACTTTGCCCACAAAAAATGTTGGTTATTCTACGATTTTAGTCGTATTATCTAAACTAAATTAAGTCTGTAGAATCATTACTGGACTGAATTTCGAATCAATTTCCTTACACAGCATTCGCAACAGACCTTATATCTTGGACAGGCAAAGCAATATGCAAAAGCTGCAGGACGGAAATGTAATAATTTAAGTTATCCTTTGCATATTTTAAATTCTTACGATAAAAGCTACCATATCCATTTTACCATTCGTGTTTCTTACCTTTTCGACGCCAACGTCTGATATATGCGTTAAGGAGCCTAGCGCGACAGTAATGTCCTTGCACTGACATAAGTTTTAACTCCGCAATAAATGTCTTGTTGATTTGGCGTGTTTTTGACTCTTTTCTCTTTGACAGAGCGTTGAAAAGGTTAACCCTTGATAACCTTAATGGTCCAAACCAGAACTCACTCAAATCAAAGTCAACAAAGCTTAGCTTAAAATCATGTCGGACACACTTATTTGTAAATATAATTTTTGTGTAGATATTTATCAGTTGTTCGTCAGTATATATAAATATTGATTGCTGATTGTACGCATCTTATGGAATCCAACTCTTAGAACAGTTACAGTGAATAGGTAAACATTGTTATATTTTAATTTACAACACATTTAGCTTTAGTTCACTTTCACAACTAGTTAAGAAAAAACACTTTTATTCTAATACCTATTTTAGTTAGTGCGTTTCCATTCTTACTAAAATTACTTAGGTATCTAAAACATACATTTTGCAAGTAATAAACACTTTTATTCTAATACCTATTTTAGTTAGTGCGTTTCCATTCTTACTACAATTACTTATCTAAAACATACATCTTGCAAGTAATTATTTTAATAAAGCATAGTAAAAATCAAGCCCTGAAATATTTCTGTTTGAAGTCTTGTAAAGAGTCACACATAACATTAAAATAGAGCACTAAGCAGTCATTTAGAATAATTAAGCTAATGTTGGTAGAAAAAGAATACACAACTTATTGATTAGCATTAGTCATAGGCCTTGACAATAACATAACAAACCTCGCTCGCTACTTTGCCAAAAGAAGATTAGAACTGCCCAACACCACTCACGGGCAAAGTTGACAGCTGTTGGAAAAGTTGTCAATTCTCACATTATTATGCTAATTTATATTTATAAAACATCAAACCCTACTTACTGATTATTTTATTATGTCACAACTATTAGACTAGAAATAAATCACATGTACCTACCTAACAATCAATTAAATACTACATTATACTTACAAGAGATAATTCAATAGGATTGATTGCACTTTGTGATTTATAATTATAAAACTGTAATTCATAGAGTGAAACCGAGCTAATAGTCGCCGGCACGGAAGTTGAATACACATGGCGTCATTCGCGCAGGTTCACTATTTAGTGCGTATGCTCAGATAGCATACGCGGGCTCCGTGTCCCGCGCCGCATCACCTTAGATTACACCCGAGAATCGAAAGCAGGTTCTACTCACGAGCCGGGAATTATACACGAAATACACACACAATAAATACTTGAGCTACTGAAAATAGGATGGTTGTTTAAGCATTCGGCGGACAGGGGACCGATTTTTGACTTAAGGGGCTACCCGAGGTTTTCATCGATTTTTGACAAGTTTTGAATCGTATCTCCTACTTTTGCACAACAGATAGAATTATAAATCAAACGGCTATCGGTTCTTCAATCTTTTATCTCCATTTTGGTCCACCGGATTTTGAAACAAATGAATACTTCATTTTGTATGATTTTTTTAAACATTGTCTAAAAAAACACTTATTTTGTATCTCTATTGACGTGAAAGATCTAACGAAAATATACGAAATCTACATATTTGTGTTCGTCTGTGACGTCTCTAAAAACTGGTCCAGGGTTTTCATTTTAAACCAATTAACGCAAAAGTTATGGCCAGAAAACCAGTTTTTTGGCCTAAAATTGTTCAACTTTGATGCCAAATATCTCGAAAACAATGAAGTTTGAAGTAAATATGGGATACTATATTGCTTTAAAGCCGTTGTTGTTAATATAATAAGCTACAAAAAACATTAGAAAACTAAGGGATTCAAATCGAAGGTCATTGGCGTATGGGAGCCCCTTAAAGCTAACTTCAGAAATGTTTTCACAAAGTGGCAATTAAAACATGTGCTATGAAATCTCCAATCGTACTATAACTACTGTAGGTACGCACTGGTTGCTGCTGAAATAACACGTATTCATTGTATAGCAGATTAAGGGCGGGTTGCATCAACTTACGATTACAGGGCGATCAACGTTAAATATGGCGCCCGCACAGACACTGGTCAAATTATCCCTACATTTAGATTTTAACGAACCCCGCTTACGATGACAGGCGGTTTGGTGTAACCCACACTAAGTCAAATAGGTATTTGAGCTCCCGAAGTGTTGTGGACCCGCCCTGTGCAACCCAAACTGAGCCCGCATCTACGCGTAATGACGCGTAATAAAATAAAAAGCCCACTGCGGCACACGCCTAGCCGTACTCAATGGGGGTAAAGGTATCGGTATCTAAAATGGATCATAGATAGCGTCAGGGGTAAAATCAGTTCCCGTCATGTCATGGCTTAGGAGTAACACTCTTGAAAAGGTTAAGAACCACCGACATAACGCTTTTAAAGGGCATTGGCGAGACCTTGTCCAACACAGAGGGGTGGCCTTTGCCCACCAGTGCACAAATGGGCTAATAAACAAGTGAATTCAAAAGATTTTTCAAATTTTATACCCTATGTCACTCACACGGTTATGAGGAATCCAACGACACCTCATGGGGTGTATACATGTCATGATTTGTCAGCCCTAATTTATCAGAAGCTGACTAATTGCTATCGTCTGGAGGCATGTTGCGCTGCTGATCGAACTGTCAAACGAGTTGTACTGAGAAATTGCATGCAGATGGTCGGACTGGTCGGATTGTTACATCTCTGTACGCTACACCCAATTATGACTTCGACATGTTGTACTGACAAATTGGGGTAAAATCACATAACCTGTATACCCCATCATATGTCAAAATCCATCAAGCCGTTTGGACTTAGCTCGTGACATAGAATTCACTTGTACAGTCGACAACACAGCTAACTGACCATCGGAAATCTAATCTGACCTTAAGTGCATTATAATAAGGTTCTAGGTTTTCACGGTATGGTCAGTTAGCTGTGTTGTCGACTGTACATACATTTGAGGCAGTCGGGTGATAAAAAGAACACAGTCTATGTTTTCGTTGTGCGTTACATGCGCCGCACTAAGTGAGATTATAGATGAGATAAAATACTATAGTATTAACTTGATTGTACATACATATAATCACGCCTCTTTCCCAGAGGGGTAGGCAAAGATCACGGATCTCCATTTGCTACGATCCTGACAAACCACTTTCGCTTCACTCACTTTCATAACATTTCTCATAACTTGATTGTATCGTAAAATAATGTATTGTTTGAGTACGCTGAGTAAAAAAAGGAAAATAAAGACCCAACTTTGGATTTTTTTGCTATGGAGGAAATTTTAAGGAATCATGTATCAATTAAATCAGATAAACCATCATATATCTGAAAATCAGACCTTATTGATTCTTAATCTAGTCAGAACGGCGTTTCAAAGCACGCGATCATTTTCTTTGCATTCCAGTGCACCCCCTTAAAGCATATCGATATACGCTGCTGACAGCTATTGGGGCTTTCCCTGGGCGGCCCATCAGGCCCCTAGGGAGGTTATCCCGTAGCATCTGTAACTGGCCTCACTGCAAGCCAAACAGGAAAAAAAGAAGATATTGTGTTGGTAAAGACTATGGAGTCTATATAGAATCTAACATCCAATATTTGACACTGTCATCCCAGTACATTTTGTCATCATTGACGTTTATTGTACCGAGATGACGGCTGTTAAAAAAATCTAATTATAGTATATTATGTATCATGCTACTGTCACATTTGCTAAACACCTCGTTGCTAATAAGCCACATGTCCAAAACATCACCTTTTCGATAAGACACATCTGTAATGTCTAATGTCCTACGGTGCAGTTCAATCGTCATAAAACTAGTGACATATGCAGCATACATTCCAAACACACTTAAACTAAAATTCACTGGTAGATACATATTTTAAATGCATCTTGACAATCAAGATAAGATAAAGATTTATTTGCAGAAATTGAGCCAATAACTTCTAGACGACTATGCTTTTGTGCCGTTTTATTTTTGTATACTCAAATGTATTTTTATTTTAGCTGTGCCCGCTATAGAAATGAAAAACTATTGTCAATTGTTGTGCATAGTAATAGTATAGTTTTTCCAACAAACTTGAATTACTTTGTTCTTTAATCGGCAATATAGTGCATCTCTAAAAGTGTATCCGCCCAATTTTCAATGTGCCGTTAAAGCGTTCTATACACGTAGCAATTTGTCACAGCAACCGCCTTCAAAGTGAATGAAATGAACGTTTGCTGTCTCCTTGCTGCGCCAAATTGCTAGGTGTATAATTCCCTTAATAAGTATGGATGATCCTTGGCCATCCCGACATTATGCCAGACCTCGCGCGTATATCGGTCCACCATATTGAACGCGGCCAGACGATCGAAGTCAGACTCAACTTGAGACAAATGCTCCTCAATCGTACCCAGTTCTGACTGATCAGGCAATATACCAGTATTGTGTGCAGACCGTCGATCTGGCTCACGATTTATCTGATATTCAGGCCGATTTATACAATAAAGTTGATATCGGTCGACCGATTTGTAGTTCAGTATGTCAGAACGACTACGTACAATTGAGGTGGCAAGTCGGGCATCTGTTTTGCCCTCTGTCAGGCAGTGAGGTCGATTGTGTAAAGGCATAGCGCTATCTCGGACATTTTTTAGCGTAGACAGAGAGTCATGTCGCTTAAGCAGCAAAGTGCGGTCGTCTGAATCGATTATGTGGCGGTCAGAATTGAGTTTAACTGAAGAGCTATATCGGCCCGATATGTCTGTGCGATTTGGAATGTGTAGAAGCGAAACGCATTGCCGATCATACTGATTGTGTTTAACCGAATCCCGATACCGGATTCCAGAAAGATCTGCCAGATTCGAAGCGTAATATTGTTCTCCTAACTTCACCTCTGTGCAGATTGCACTAGAATTGTATACGTTAAAAGTGCCAAGTCGGGCGCCTGACCTGACCTCTGTCATTAGGACAAATGTTACCAATTGTCGTTCTGATTCCTCCAGAAGCTTATGCTGATTTTGTATTGTTGAGTCTGTTTGACTGTCAAATTGGTGTATGGACCAAGGCGCGTCTGACTTGCTTATCAAACAGTCAGTCACCGAATGTCGGACCGGTTCTATCAGACCATGGATGTAAGCTCGTGACAGATCAGACCAATGGCGATGCCGGCCCGACTTGACCTCGAGGTCGTCGGCACCGCACCTTGTGCTTTTCTACTGAATGCTGCAAGTGATAGGGTGTGTAAGCAGGTAGTTGAGCACTATGGGTGTGCCGGCGGCGACCTCGAGCTCTAGGTGGGCGTCGGGTTCAGTGGTCAGGTCGGAGGTCGTCGCGGATGAAGATGTGGACGATTTCTCTTTGGGCTCGTCGAGCAACATGTCGGTGGATGTGTTGTCGTCTGGGACAGTGTCCACGAATACCTGTAGTATTGAAAAACTAGTTTTAAGAGAATACTCGAAACGGAGAGGGAAAGGCCTTAGCCCAGCGGTGGGACACTGAAGTGAAAAGATGAAAGTAGCCAATACAATAAATACAGATATAAAATGGAAAAGTTATGTAGGGTCGTTGCGCCTGTCAGCGACTACCTAATTGTGCTGGTTTACGATTAGTTAGATGAGTTAAGGATATATTTTCATTATTTTAGTAGGCAGATTCCTACTAAAATAATTGCATACGGCTCACTGTTTGTTTAGGGTCTGTTATTATCTTAAATTGTAGAAACCTTGTTCAGGCGGTCGCTAACTGGAGTTCGTCGCGTAACCGGCGCAATGACCCTATTTTTTTTTCATTGTGATTTTATTCTCCAATGGCTGAATGATAACTGATCTTGCAGAAACAAGAAATCGCAACGATAAATCGTTAAATATGTGGAGCTCTTAATATCATACCTCATCATCGTCGTCATGCTGACACACGTTGTTGCCCACCTGGCTCGCGTAGTACTGAACGGCATACTCATACTCGTCGTCTTCAGACGAATACTCATCCTCGTCACACTCGAAGTAGCGACTCTGTAAATAAATAAAATAAATAATTACTAGGCGACAATTTTACACAAATCGAGTTAATATCTGTAAAAATCGGCGGAATGTCAACTTGCTACTGTTTTGATTTGTGCCACCCATCAGGGAAAGTACCTCCTACCTCCACAATACACAAGACCGCAGTATGAGGTGTTGTGTTCATGAGTTGTGACGTTGTGGAAAAAGTCCCATCGCATCCTCATATCACGATATTATTTTGCATGGATGGTATTATTTTTATACCAAGATGGTGTCAAACAACCGTAGTACGTCCTGCTTGATGGTAAGCGGGCATCGTAGCCCATGGACACTTGCTTACTCTAAGGAAGTCGCATGCCTGTTACCAACCCTTCATTGGTTCTGCGTCGCTCCGGAATGTACGGCATGAAAGCTCTCTTAATGCAACGTCAGCTCAGGTGGGCATGTCCTTAGAATGGACGACCACCGCTTGCCTAAAGCTGTATTCTATTCAGAATTAGCCGAGGGTAAGCGGAAGCATGGCGGTCAGTATCTACGCTATAAGGACGTGCTCAAACGACATCTGAACGCATGCGCTATAGATCCTGCGTGTTGGGAGAAGCTAGCTGCAATCAGGTCGTCTTGGCGATCTACCATCTTTAGTAAGGTTAAATCCTTTGAACAAAACCGCTTAACCACCTTAGACGTAAAACGCCAATTGCGAAAGGAGGGGCCTAAACCTTCCTACGTGTACAGTCGACTACAAAGAGATCGATACGGACAAAGTTACAAAAATATGTATACACGACTGTATTGCCTTATTATTAAGGTCGTGTATACATATTTTTGTAACTTTGGCTGTATCGATCTCTTTGTAGTCGACTGTACACCTATAACACAACTGGCCAACTCTACTGTCCCCCATGTAATAGAGTTTTTAAGAGTAAGTTTGGCCTAGCCAGCCATATCAGAGCTCACAATAGGGCAAATCCGTAATTGCTAGGGTCGCCGTCATCGAAATCGATGAGGAGGACTATATTTATATATATATGTATATATATATAAATAATAATATGACATATTGAAATGTTCGCAGTTAATAATACAATTATTATTTTTTGGCTGTTTAATAGTATTTTATACGAGATAAGGATATTGTTATTAATCGATATGATACAGAGAAAGAATATAATGGAAAAATTAACCATCTTCGTCTGTAGCCCCCGACAGGATTCGAACTTGCGACCTTTCTATATAAAATAATAATAATAATAATATTTAATGAAAAATAATTTGTTTCTTGATAAGGGTATTTGATAATGTTATTGATTTTCTTAAGCCCCATTTAAAATATAAACACGGTTACACCCAATGACCTTCTTCTACTCGACCCATTAACATCATTTAATGTAAACATAGACATCGCAAATACGGTATAAATAAATAAATTATACTGTTTATTTATTCTTCAAAAACCAGTTCAAACAAGGTAGCACCGTGCACTATTCAGCGTACATTATGTTATGGCGTTATGTTGGTTATGAATTACACGGTTCATTTTATTACTTAAACAAAAATTTTATTTTTAATTCGTCTCTATAATATAGCGGCTACTATGAAATAGCTAGAATAAACTTAAATGGTTTTAAATGCTTATTTTCGTTTATTTTTATATAAGGTATTAGTAACCCTAAACCATTTTTGAATAACCTATAAATTTATAAATACATAAGCACTATTCGTGAAACGGAACGCAAACACAAGTTGACCAACATAACATTCCGAATTTTCTTGTCCTGTCAAAAAATTACGCACATTATTTTCATCTATATAAATTCCTAGAAAATACTTCACAGCTAAATGCTATCTTATTCTTAAGAGAATAAAGGTGTGAAAAGATTGATTTTATTGTTCACATACAGAAAATAGCACAAATAGTCGCGTTTGTAATAACAGTATGACGACATTGGGGAAATATTTCCAATTGGTCAAAACAAAGGGAAACACGATAAAAGACGCATGAATGGAATTATATTACGTAGTGCGTTAAAAGGCAAACGCCCCATCAGACTTCATTCAACGCCAGAAACAGTGTAAAATTCCTGTATTTCGAGTTAATGTGATTAAAGTGCTCAATTATGGCTGCAGCGTGTGACTCGCCCAAATATCAAAACAGTTTAATCTGCTGCAGCCCGAGAACCGCGGAAGCGTTTTCTAAATCATCCTCATCGACTTCTGGCTGCGTTTCAGCTGATGACAGCTATGATTCGCTAAATCACGTACCAAAAACAATAGCGATTAAAAAACTAAAAATCCATAGTACCGCGACGAAAGAGGAAGTAGAAAAGGCGATTAAACAGTGCAAGGAATTAATTTTGAACAGCCAACAGTGTTCAGAAGAGCGGAAATGGTTAGTCAGGTATTTAGTCGAGCTGAGATTACGTTTAGAAGATATTAAAGACACTGACGGACAGCCTAGACTAGGCGTTTGTATAAAAGGACACCATTTCAAACAGCAAACGACGCCGCAGAACAGGAAGCAGTACTGTGATCACTGCAGCGGAGTAATATGGAGTATTGTGCAAAGTTCGTACATCTGCACTGACTGCGGGTACTTGAGTCACTACAAATGTGTAGATTACATTTGCCGAGTATGTGCGCATGTTGTTATGACAGATAAAGGAGAGTTTGAGATGAGTATCTGTCCGGAAAAGGGTTTAGCAGCACAGGACTACAAATGTGCAGAATGTGATACAATGTTAACATTTAAAGATGCCTGGAACGAACCACGTCTCTGTGACTACACTGGCCTGTATTTCTGTGGGACGTGCCATTGGAATGATCAGTGTGCAATACCAGCCAGGGTAGTTCATAACTGGGACTGGGACAAGCATTGCGTCTCCCGCCTCGCCTTCCAAATGTTAACCTTAGCTTGGAATCTACCGTACATTGATATAGAAAGCATTAATGTGAAGCTGTTCAACTTTATTGCGGAGCTGGAATGGGTACACAAAATGCGTAAGGACCTGGAGTGGATGCGGAAGTATCTATGCGCATGCCCTGAAGGTTCCAGCCTTCTGTCACCGTTGTTTATGCAACTAGGAGATATTAATAAGAAATACAGCATGTCACATTTGCAAGCAATTAATGATGGAACTCTAGAGACACAACTAACAGAATTGACAGAGGTCTGCCGGGCTCACATAACTAGCTGTGCGTTGTGCTCTGGCAAGGGTTACCTATGTGAGATCTGTAGCAACAATGAGATACTCTTTCCGTTTGATAGCGGAGCGATTATGTGCAACAAATGCAATACGATGCTGCACAGAGTATGCTGGTTACGCAAAGGACAGACATGCCCAAAATGTGCCCGATTAGAAGATCGAAAGAAGATAGTTGAAGTTACAGAGGAACCTGACACAAATCTCGAATATGACATAGACAAATTTGTTGAATGATTTGACTTTTATATTTTGTTAACGTTTGCCAAACTAACATGTTAGCCATAACTGGACATATTTTAACGTGACTGCATGCGATTATAATGTAAATTAAGATTTTAAATTTTTCAATGGTGCTATATGTTTAATAGCAATATGATATGTTCAAAGCTTTAAAATACATGGCGTAATTCGGATGAACATTAACTATTTTAGCTGCTTTACCGCTTTAAGGTTGGTCAGTGTGCTTAAGAGTCCTGATGCTCGACACAAGTAGACTGGAATACGAACGTAGATTGACACTCATTTTAAAACAGCATGCTGGAATAACAATGAAACTTTGTATCTGCCATATCTGTGTCGGGAACTAGTTTCTGGGACTAGAAACGGTAATAGACATTCATATAGTAAAACCTGACTTACTTTGACATTATATGTTAATATTAATTTTATATTGGACCCCGGGCCCTCTTAGTAGGGCACAACCGGGAATAACGCTAGGAGGATTATTAATTTGATATTGTAGGCTTTTTCTTATTTTTTACCCCATTTTTGACATGCTTATATTTTGTTTATATTATACTTTCAATGTATCTGACTTTATTTTATAAAAATCTGTATAGCTTTGAGGATTGGGCCTATTCCCATAAAACTTATAATTTTAAAAGTTTACAATGCATAGGATTTTGTGGGTCATTCTCACATAGGTTGTCTTTACCATTATTTGTAATATTGTGATTGATTATTAATTAAAATTAAATTATTCATTTGAAACACCCATTAATTTTTTTGAGGGAAATCACCTACGGTACACTTGTAAAGTTTTGTGCGATATGACCCTATTCTGAAAAACTTACACAATATTTGGACCTGAAAAATGTCAATCTTTGTCACAAATGTGTCACTCAGGCAAAAGACACCATAGTCCTTTGTTAAGGACGATTTTTATTTACATCATTACAGCTAGAGCGCCTTATTGACTTCCGACAGTTCTCTTTGCCTGGGAACATTGTTTTACGTCACATGTGTCCATAAAGTGGAAATTACGACCCGCTATTCAAGCAAACCCCCACTTTATGTACTTATCACAGGTAATTAATGTCTCAGATCGCATGTTTATCGCCCTTGTGCGCCAGATACCTGCGATCTGATATTTTCTTTCTTACCGCGCTAGATGAGTTAATGTACGTTAGAGTTTAAAATATAGGACTTCCAATTAACATGATGTTGTGTGATTTACTATAATAGCGACATTGTTTTGTTTTATTTGTATTAGACCATACAAATATCAAGGAAGACGGCCTGTGATTTTGTATGTTGTTCCATTATCTCATATGTTAGTTTTAAGTTATAGATATATTTGTTAAATTTATATTCAGAAATATTAAAACTATTACACTCAACGTATGTTTTATTTTATTAGTACTTTTATTGATAGTAAGTTAACTGCAACCAAGTTGCACTCACCTGCAAAATATCTGGACACCTACTATGAATGAATTAAATTTATTCCAGATTAAAATCCATATCCATGTTAGTTGATAGATAGATACAAAGTACAATATTTTTTTTAGTATACAATTAAAGACAAAATATTCAATACATATAAAATAAGTAGTTTCTGCCCGCGACTCCGTTCGCGTGGAACTCGTTCATATCGTAGCTCCATACAAACTTTTAGCCCCTCAGGGGATGATTTCCGGGGTAAAACTATCCTACGTCCTTCCCTGGGACTCAAAACTATCTCTACCAAATTTCATCTAAATCGGTTTAGCGGATTAAGCGTGAAGAGTGAACAGACAGACACTTTCGCATTTATAATATTAGTATGGGTTACAATAATATTTACTACTATCATTGCAATAAAGTGCGTTATTACTTATTATCGTAATCTAGAACTATTGAATAGTATATGTTGTTGAGAGTGTGGGTCATGCATATTGGTCTCTAGCTGTCAAATCAATTATTTGAGGATTCGTTGCTTAAATAAAAGCGGCCAAGTGCGTGTCGGGCCACGCGCAGTGTAGGGTTCCGTAGTTGCCTGTCTTTGTTACATCGACGTGCGGTTGCGTCGGCCGAATACGAAAGTTGGCCTTTCCAAGTACACATTAAGCTGGTCGATTATTACTCGGTAATAGGGGCGTAGACACTAAATAAAATAATCTATAATGTCATATTTTCTCGAAAAAGGATAAAAAATTTAGCCAAATGGAGAAAAAATCAACGCAAAAGGTTAAATAATCACGAAGTTATGTGTCGAAAATTTTAAGAAGGGTATGTTCTGTCCCCTTTTCGCAAAACGCAACTTCATATGAAACGATGACGCTGGAAGAATGTGACGTCACAGAAGACGGCAACGTGCCGCGCCCATCGTGGTCGGCGCCGCCGTCGACGCGGCCCCCCGGCAGCATCCTGTAATGTGACGTCACACACCGTTTGCGTTTTCTCTCTCTAACAAGAAATATTAAAACGGTTATAGCTTCGTAATTCTTTGAGATATCTGAATGGGATTTTCGTCACTAGGCATATTTTTTTGCCTTCTTTCTTTTGGAGTAATAATAATTTTCGAGTCTAGTCGAGTATTAGTGATGGCTTCTTAGTCGTGATAGTTTTCCTTTTAAATTCAGATTCAAGATTTTTTTTCACATTCTCAGTAGTAGCCATGTAACCGGCAGGAGGGGACACTTGACTCGAAAAAAATTAGGGCTTTAAAAAAAGCCCAATATCACGCAAACGGATCACTGAGTTAAAAAATGGGCTACCCTAAAAAAAAAATTCAAGATTTTATTCTAACATTTTGTCGGCGTGATTGATTTATTATGCACATGCCGAATTACATATGCACATGCCGAATTACAGCTTTCTAGTAGTAAGGCTCACTGAGCTAAGCCGCAGACGGACACACGGACATGGCGAAACTATAAGTATAAGGGTTCCTTGTTGACTTCGGAACCCTAAAAACCGGCCTATATTTTGGCTGAACTTCATCACGTTGTAAGTGCGTGTTCGCCTACTCTACTGCCCCCCCCCTATTCTGTAACTTGTTTTAAGCTCACCTAAACGCTCACCCACAAATATATCTTGACACCGCGATGCGTAGTAACCAAGCGTAGGCAGAGGTCTATAGTTTCGTGACCGGTGACCGGCGGGGTGAGCCGCATTAGCGCGTAGTGAATTCTTAGCCCGGCACTAAACTCGGTCACCAGACCTTGTAGGGTCGACACGTACTTAATCTGAAGGCCAGATGGATAAGCCGTCGGGACATATCAGTAAATTGCATTTAATGTGTGTCGCGTGGCAATGGGTTGTACCTACACAGCCAGTTATTTATAGGTAGAATGATTATGGTTGTCTCCAATGATCCTACTAATATTATGAATGTGAAAGTTTGGATGTAGATGTTTGTTACTCAATCACGCTTTAACGGCTAAACCGATTGGGATTAAATTTTGCACGAAGATAGTTTACAGTCTGGATAAAATATAGGATAGTTTTTATCCCAGGTCCACGCAGACGAAGTGTAATATAATCAGTTCAAAAACTGTATCCGACTGCGGAAAACTAACTGACAAAAAAACTGTTTTTTTTTTTCATGCAAAAAGTAGTTAGGGCGATTGTGCACTACAATGAATTTTACTGTCCGGCAGTCCGATTTTTTACGGTCCGATATAAATGTATGTAAATGTCGGACGGTAAAATTCATTGTAGTGCACAAGCTACTATAATTATATATACATTTAATGGCGTGCCATATCGGACCGGTAAAAAATCGGACTGCCGGACAGTAAAATTCATTGTAGTGCAAATCGCCCTTAGCCTATGTCTCCCGGAGAATTTCGAATAATAACTACAACTTACAAAAGTTGAAAAACCCCCGACATTTTCATTTCAAAGTCCAATAGCCTGCCTGAAAACCAGCGTTGCAGTGGCCTTACTACTGTAACACTATGCTGAGGCAAGCCCCTTTTTAACATCACATAATGATAACCAAGGATAGGACAAACGCCCGTCATTTTGAAAACTTAACCCTGTTCTGTACAGTAGAGACTTCCTTACATTAATAAAAAAAAATAGGTACTAAATAAGAATAAGAATAGTTTATTCGTGACAATACAAAACAAAGGACAAAAGTAATGTTTATTAATTTATTTTAAGTACCATAATTTATATGTTTCCAGTGACAAATTATTCAAATGACGATGATTAAGGCGATAAATCACTTTCGCCAATGGAAAAGAATGACCACAATTTTTTCAAAATTTTAAAATAAAAATTAATTAATAATTATTTAATTTTCATTTTAAATATCATTAGGAAGTCTCTACTGTACAGAACAGGGTTAAGTTTTCAAAATGACGGGCGTTTGTCCTATCCTTGATGATAACATTGATAACTGTAGGATTAATTTTAAATGTATATGTTAAGAGCCTTATCACACTTGCGATTTGCGAGCGTATTTTCTATACAATTATCAGTCGCGGCGTACACGCTGCGTCATCGCCTTCATACAAAATACGCTTGCAAATCGCAAGTGTGATAAGGCTCTAAGTCTACTTTTAAGGTTCCCATGTAACTTGAATTGTCATGTGATGTTGAATAGTTTTTCTATTCTATTCTATTCTATTCAATATCTCAAAAACGGCTAAACAGATTTTCATGAAACATGGCTAAGAACACTCGGGATAAAATTATCTATGACACAAAAAAAACTAAACGAAAATCGGTTCATCCGTTTGGGAGCTACGATACCACAGACAGATACACTCTCTGCGTCGGGGGTTAAAAAATGGCCAACCTTACGCAAATCATATGACAAGTGGTAGCGGGATGGTATGCTTTCTGGGAGCGAAACAGAGTCAAGTATTACGGTGAGGTTGGTCAATTGACCAAGGTTTAGTGTGCCACTTTCCATTACCTCCTACCATTCTCCATAACCTATCTTTATCTATCTCTGTTTTATGCTAGCACACCTGACGCCACGACGTGACGAGAAAAACTATCCGCCTCTTTCTTATTTGCTTAGTGAAAATGAGACAGGAGAGGCTGAATGAATCGCTAGATGTCGGAACATGGATATGGATGTCGGCCGGTGTACGACTCAATATACAGTATGAGTCTGTAAAAAACAGTTATATTATAGTACAAGTCTTTTATGCCACCGTACTTCTTTTAGATAGTTATCAACTTATCAACTAAAGTCGCCGTCAATAGAATTTGCTAACTATGTAAACTAACAAACCGCCATATTAAAATTGTCTTTCACTATGGCGGTGTGTTTACATAGTTAGCAAAGTCTATTGACGGCGACTTCACTTATTGAGGGGGTTAAAATGAGCCAAACACTTCGGGTTTACTCTCTTATAGTATACTCTACATTTATTATTACTTCAAAAAAAAGAAGGAAAAATTTTCCAAGTGACAAAAATTTAATGTTTCTTGATAGAGATAGAACGCTCGGGGATCGTTACGTGACGATCCTCCAGCGTCATAGTAAATGACAATCGTTTCATATGAAGGTGCGTTTTGCGGAAAAGGGACAGAACATACCCCTTTTGAAAACTTTGGGCACTACTTATAACTTTGTGATTATTTAACCTTTTTGCCTTGCTTTTTTCTCCATTTGACTACATTTTTGATCCTTTTTCGAGAAAATACAACATTAAGTATTCCTTATTTTATTTAGTGTCTACATACCTATTGACGACCGGTTAGTCTAGTGGGTAGTGACGCTGCCTACGAAGCTAAAGGTCCTGGGTTCGAATCCCGGTAAGGGCAAATATTTGTGTGATGAGCATGATGAATATTTTTTTCTGAGTCATGGAAGTTTTTTCTATGTATTTAAGTATTTATATCTATTATATATATCGTCGTCTAGTACCCATAACACAAGCCTTAATGAGCTTACTATGGGACTAGGTCGATTTGTGTAAGATTGTCCACTAATATTTATTTATTTATTTATTGAGGACCGGGTTTATGAGAGTGTGGCGTTGTCATCGCAACTAATCGTGTAATTATGCAAAATTTCAGCTCAATCGGTTGGGTGTTGCTATAAAAAATTCAGCTGGAAGGTTTGATGTGAACAAACTCATTTCATGTACCTACCTATATGCCTCGCGGCAGTGCAATAAATATACTGATACGGCGGCGGTCTCGCTCGACGGGTTATCTATTCGGCCTTCAGATTCACACGTGTCTGGGTGAGGGAGGTCTGTGCGACTTTATCCAGCTGCAGTTAGCACTGAAGCCACAGATATAGATATACATAGATAACGCCAATGCATGTACTTCGCGTGTCAGAATTCGGACTCCGAGTTGGCACTCCGACTTAAATTCCGCGCGCGTCTGTCTGTTGTGGTAGCCGGTTGTCCGTGAATATTAAAAAATACCTTATTGCAGAATCGATTTTCCGCGGACAACGGGGAATTCAGTTCACTAATTCCCGTGTGACGTCAAAGTAGGTAGAAAAAAGTGACACGGTCGGCGGTCGGTTTTCATACAGATTGAGGTGTTTAAGTTATCTAGTGTATATCTATCTGTGACTGAAGCCTAACTGCGAATGTTTTAATGGATGTCCGTTTGTTTCGTTCAAATCCCATTAGCAGAAAACTAGATCGTAAAACCCTATGTACTCACACAGGGACCGTATAATAACCCATGTATTCTATAATAAAGAGATATTTTTATACCCAACTCGTCGTATTATTTTACACCTCGAACGTCCAACACTTCACTGCATTACATTATCATCTATCTAGGTACTTATAGGTAATACACTAACCTGGCACTCGAAGCAGCGGCACGACTCGCGGTAGCCGCAGGTGGTGAGCGCGCTCTCTAGACGACGCAAGTAGCAGGCGGGGTGCGACTGCAAGCGTCGCTTGCGGCGCCCGAGGGACGCTATAGCGACCAGCGTCTACTGGTCTAGACGATCGCTTTAGCAGTCACCCCTCGCTTTTTAAGACGCGTTAAAAGGGGACGCAGCTGTCTGTCTAGACTATCTATACACTTACCTTTAACCACTTAGACGCTGCTTGCAGGCGCCAGTTGGCGCCCTATGTTACGTGTACCTCAAGGGGCGCGCTGCTTTGAAATGAGGCGCAACCCTGCCCGTAGACTGCCAGCGACGGCGCCCAATAGTATGTGCGCTCCTAGTGCAATCCCGGCAATATCCTGCATTACACTAGCATCTATCTAGGTACTTATAGGTAATACACTAACCTGGCACTCGAAGCAGCGGCACGACTCGCGGTAGCCGCAGGTGGTGAGCGCGCTCTCTAGACGACGCAAGTAGCAGGCGGGGTGCGACTGCAAGCGTCGCTTGCGGCGCCCGAGGGACGCTATAGCGACCAGCGTCTACTGGTCTAGACGATCGCTTTAGCAGTCACCCCTCGCTTTTTAAGACGCGTTAAAAGGGGACGCAGCTGTCTGTCTAGACTATTTATACACTTACCTTTAACCACTTAGACGCTGCTTTGCAGGCGCCAGTTGGCGCCCTATGTTACGTGTACCTCAAAAGGCGCGCTGCTTTGAAATGAGGCGCAACCCTGCCCGTAGACTGCCAGCGACGGCGCCCAATAGTATGTGCGCTCCTAGTGCAATCCCGGCAATATCCTGCATTACACTAGCATCTATCTAGGTACTTATAGGTAATACACTAACCTGGCACTCGAAGCAGCGGCACGACTCGCGGTAGCCGCAGGTGGTGAGCGCGCTCTCTAGACGACGCAAGTAGCAGGCGGGGTGCGACTGCAAGCGTCGCTTGCGGCGCCCGAGGGACGCTATAGCGACCAGCGTCTACTGGTCTAGACTATCGCTTTAGCAGCCACCCCTCGCTTTTTAAGACGCGTTAAAAGGGGACGCAGCTGTCTGTCTAGACTATCTATACACTTACCTTTAACCACTTAGACGCTGCTTTGCAGGCGCCAGTTGGCGCCCTATGTTACGTGCACCTCAAGGGGCGCGCTGCTTTGAAATGAGGCGCAACCCTGCCCGTAGACTGCCAGCGACGGCGCCCAATGGTATGTGCGCTCCTAGTGCAATCTCGGCAATATCCTGCATTACATTATCATCTATCTAGGTACTTATAGGTACACAAACCTGGCACTCGAAGCAGCGGCACGACTCGCGGTAGGTGCAGGTGGTGAGCGCGGTTTCTAGACGACGCAAGTAGCAGGCGGAGTGCGACTGCAAGCGTCGCTTGCGGCGCCCGAGGGACGCTATAGCGCCGAGCAGCGATAGACGACGGCCTTTGGATTTTGGTGTGCCGCTGTCACAAAAAAACAAATGAATGCAGGCGCGATTGTCAAAAGTGTCAAAACCCAAATGTTTATTCTGCAAATAGGCCATAAGGCCACTTTTAAAAATCAAAAGTTATTAGATCATTCTATCCAGGAATAAGCGCCCTCATTATCATCATATCAGCCGAAAGATGTCCACTGCTGGACATAAGCCTCCCCCAAAGAGTGTCAAAGTGACCGGTTCTGCGCCACCCGCATCGAGCGGACTCCCGCGACCTTTACCAGGTCATCGTCCACCCCCAGGCCTACCCACGCCGCGCGTTCCGGTACGTGGTCGCCACTCGAGAACCTTTCCGCCCCAACGGCCATCGGTTCTACGTGCTACGTGCCCCGCCCACTGCCACTTAAGTTTAGCGATTCGGAGGGCTACCTTGGTTATGCTGCGGATAGCCTCATTTCTAATGCGATCACGCAGAGAAACTCCCAACATTGCCCTCTCCATTGCCCTTTGGATGACTTAAGCGCCCTAGTCCTAGCATTGTATATACGGAGAAACCCTGAGAACCAATTGGGTTATGTGGTTCGACTCACGAATTATAAAATAAAGAAATGAAAACACCTCCGACATAACAAACTCAGCTAAGAACTATCACGAGTATCACGACAGACAAATCTTTCGATTAATAAAACCGCTTGGGAGTTGCTATGCCACAGACAGACACAAATATATAAGTACCAGGCAACGGTGTCCATTACCAACAAGCAGAACAGATGCTTGTTTGCCACCACCGAGGTAAAAAGAGTGAGAAGAGACTCACTTGTCGGTTACATTCAGCTGCGCCGGTTTCATGTCCTCGCATAGCGCCGTCTCGCTCGGTCTTCGTTTGGCGCGCCTCTTCACCCCCGTATCATCGTTCGCTTAAACAATAAAATAAAGTTAATGGAATCTTAGCCACCATCCTCCTAGCGGTAATCCCGGTTGTGCCCCAAAGGCGCCCGGGGTCCGCTTTGACACCTTATCCCAAGATTTGGCGATACTAGTTTTACGAAAGCGTTCCAACCCAGAGGGAAAACTAGACCTTATTGGGATTAAATCTTAGCAACAACATATAATCAGTGATCAAGGATTTTGGTTTCGTGCCGGGGGAGATTGACCCAAGGATTTAGGTTTAACCCTAGCCTTTTTTAGAGGTGCAGAGGGACTTGATCTCAAGGTTTTGTTATGGAGGTTAGAGGGGCTTGACTTTAAAAGTTTGGTATGGGGGCAGAGGCAAAACATTTAGATCTTGACCTTAGGATGTTGGTTTAGACCTGCAAGATTACTTGATTCCAGAATTTTGGTACACTGGGGGCTCTCTGTTTAAGGGCATGTCACAGGATATGAGTTCTTACTCTAATGTATAGCTGCATCCTTTTTGGTGGTGTCTGAAAAAGCGCTTATGTGCGGTGCCACCCCCTCTCCAAGTGGCCAGCCCTAGCGCTCTAGGGGTATATATAAGGTAACGGGCCATAAGTTCGTGCTAGTACGTCATTTCGTTAGTTTTGTTTCTGAGGCTTATAATAAGCAACTGAAATATATATTTTTTAATTTATACATTTGTAAAAAAACTTTATCATTAAACCTTTCCAAAAAATCAAATTAAAAAATTTTAACGACTAAACTAATAGCAACACAACGCTCGAAAATGTCAGTCGGCCGAAAACAGCTGTACGGTGTGCGCGAACTGCTTGTTGACGTAAGGTGCTCGCTCCGACTTCTTAAGGGAATTGAAAGAGAAAGGGAAGTCTATTTGAAAAAAAACTTTTAACAGTGCTTTGTCTAGTTCCTTAACAATGGATTTAATAAGAAATAAGTGTATATTTTGGTATGGGTGTCCCTTAAAATTGCAATAAATGGACTCACGAACTAACGGTCATTATATTTTTCGTCTGGCTCCTATTTCGTGTTACTACCGAATCAAGGACTTTCTTTATACATCCTTGTATCTTTGGTATTTAAATAATACTTAAGAAATTGTAAATGTTAATTTAAAAAACAGATATTGTATTTAATGACGTTTTCATTGACCTAAATTCGGTATATGTTTTATTCACTTGAATTCTCGTAAAACGAGGTTGAACGTGACCTAAATTTACAATTTGAAGGTGAATTCGCATATTTACTTGCAGCATAATTTTGTTTATTGCTCGATTCCTGTAATGTATTTTTATGTTTATTTATTACATATACGATACTTAATGGTTATTGAACATAATTTAAAGGTGATGTACATTATTGATTGCGGTAATATCCAAGAAATAGTAACACGAAACAAGGGACTACTACTTTTAATACTTTTCCCCAAGTTCGTGACAGAGAAATCTATAGTGGTAGGCAAACACACAGATCAAATGTGTACCCTCGTCTGTTATTTGATATTCTTCTTGAAGAGGTAACATGTGCATCGATATAATGGAATAGTGTTGCCTGGGTAAATTCCGGGAACCTTTTATTTTTGCGGGATAATTTTTATTAAATGAAAGTTTACTTTCTACCCTATTAAACAGTATAGAATTGCTCTTTCAAAAGGGTGGCGTGTGTCCCATACAACATTGTCTAGATTTTAATCTTAGGTTACCTAATCAATCGTAGATAATCAATACATACTTATATCTAACTAGGTAGATACGTTTAAGGAATATTGACGAAAATGATTGAAGATATTTATTATTTTTAACATTAGATATCCCGGGACTTGCTATCCCCGGGACTTTCTTTATTTTTAAGGGTTTTTTTTTTAAGAAGTGAAAGGTATCTTTATACCCTATTAAACAGAATATCGTTTACAGATACCTACATGTCACGTCCAAAAGGTTTTGCCTAGATATTTATCTTACGTTAAACAGTTTTGGTTAATATACTCGTAGATAGGTAACCTATGTGAGACACATTTTTGAAAAGGTGACCCTGTACTAATGGATAAGTTATTTAACCTTACATTTCATAAAAAAAATCCTGGAGAAAGAAAAAATGTCCCGGGATTTTAAATACCGAGTTTTATCCAGACCCCCTATTGGATTTTTCCAATAATCATGTTAATTACCTTTTCAATAATCTTGTACAATATCAAATAACAAATGAGGGTTCACAAACAAAATGTTTCTCTTACTACCTGGCACTCGAAAACTTTATGCCGAAACAGGGGCCAAGAACTCACAAACTTAGGAGCAGAGCCAAATTTTATCACGAAATGGGGTTCAAATACGAGGTCTACAAATAAATTATAAAAAAATAGTTATTGAAACTAATACTATATAATTCTTGCATTAAATAATAGGCAAGATATCAATGTTCATCACACAAAAAAATTCAATGCGATATCATGTTCTGTATTGTCTTAAAAAAAATACTAATTCGTAAGAGGCTTAACATGCCGAAACAGTGGACGTTTACCTTACTCGCGTTAAAAAACTTCGATAGCGCGATTCAGAACATTCCAAATTCAAAACTCACTCTCTGTCGTGTTGAACCAGCACCTAGAATCACACTGACGCGGCCTTTGGTGGCGGCACAGAACACCAGCGGATGGCGGTCAATAGTAATCTTGACAGGTATTATCAAGTTTCAGGCCTTAGTCCAATGCAATTGGGCATAGAAGAGGGACGCGTCTATAGCAGTGACTGAATAGGCGCTTCGCGCGGGCCACCCCCTCCCCGACCAACCAGCCCTAGAGCGACCCATACACTCGAGTTAAAAAACTTCGATAGCGCGATTCAGAACATTCCAAATTCAAAACTCACTCTCTGTCACGTTGTACCAGTCATTACGGACTTCGTTGTTCTGCGCGTCCGTGTCCGGCCAGAGAGTAGCTGACGACTCGCGGTAGGTCTCGCTCTGCGGTGGGTTCCCGTTCTCATAGGGCCGGTCGGGCTGGTTCAGCACCTGAAAAGGTTACAGAGTATACTTAAAGCATATCAATATTGTGGTTCAGGCCAGTACCAATAAGTTTTCGGAACGGTATATTTACCGTTAGCTTTTCGGTGAAGGAAAACATCGTGAGGAGACCGGTCTAATACCAATAAGGTCTAGTTTGCCCTCTGGGTAGGGTAGGTCAGATGGCAGTCTCTTTCGTAAACTAGTAAGGGGAAGTTCCTTAACGCCGGACGGCAGCTAGTGCCGGACACTCGTACTATCTCGATAACCAATATCCCTAAAAGGGGTTCCCTTTTAGTATATAGTTATAGTATGTGTATACTATTTATTTTTATTTGTACTTGCATGTAGTATATATATTTAAGATTAATTTACTGTAGCGTCTAGGTAAATACGTCTGTTCACGTGTTAGTTTGTCTATCTTTTTGTTCCTGATCTCAACTCAATTGCTCAAAGGTTAACTGGAACAGATCCCTTACAGGGATAAGTTCGCCTTTGTACCGATTTTTATTTTTTTTGTCTGTATTTTTACCTGTGTCTTGTGTACAATAAAGTATTTACATACATACATACTTCCCCCTACATATGTCAAATCTTGGGATCCTGGTGTAAAAGTCATGTCTATGTCATGGGCTGCAGTCCAAACACTGATGGATTACCACAACACATATGAGGTGTCAGTTGTTGGATTCTTAATTTCAATTCAATTTCAATTTATTCAATAACAATATACAATTGTGTTTGATCAATTATGTGGGAGTGGGAGTGACACAGGTATAATATTTGTATAAAAAGCAGTTGGTTGTTTTTGAAAAATCTTTTAGTTTAAATTCACTTGTTGCTTAAAGTTCTATAGGTGCAATCTATTCGTGGGGTGCGGGAGGGGGGTTGTTTGCATGACATTAAAAACACATCTGCTATCCATTCCGAACTGTCATCCTATGCAACTGCCGCAGGTACAGTCACCATCAGATTTACTTCAGATTTAGTTTCCGAGATTACCCAAAACTAACTTACAAAGCTATATAGATTACACTTTTGATTTTAACTGAATTTGACTTTAAATTATAGTAATTCTAAGTCAAATATGTTTATTGTGTTATTGTAATAAAAACAGAGGGGCTATGGCAGTAACAATTTATTTGAGAACGCAAGAGAGTAAAAACATTAAATATGATTTAGTACAAAACCATCTTGTAAAAAGCTATCAACCGGAATGAATTAAGTCTGACATTAGCAGACAACATTACCTAATCTCACTCTGCTCGTCATGCGCAGACGATTGGAAGTCAAATATAGAATTACATATGACCAGTGTGTGCCATAACAGAAGCTATTACATATCTTACAGTTACCAAGACCATAGCCTAACACATTGTGTACAATCATATATTTATAAGATGTGCTTCTTAAATAAATTTAGTGTTTACCTGATAATGTGCTCTGGTACCCAGAAAGAACACTGCACCGGAATTTCCAGCGTTCATTTTGTCGCTGAAACAGGAAAAAAAACATAACTTACATGGTTTTATACAAAAACAGTGTCTGCTTATTCATTTAAAATTTAAGTTAATAACACTTACATTTTCAGTAGGTTCAAGTAAAGGTTCCTTTACTAAAACGAATATCATACCTAACATAAAAGAGCACAAAAATCTCCAAAACGTATCATTTCTTGCAAGAAAAAAACGTATAATTATAATTGTGTTTTCATTGCACTCTTTCGAGAACGTTGTGATGCGTCTCGACTATAATTTTTACATGATACTCAGTCAAACAGTACTCAGTAGCTCAGTAGCTACTGCTGTGTTTGGCAGTCATAGCTTTATTTCGGGTACATTATAATTTACATGGTATGGAAGGCAATGGAATTGCAATATTTTATGAATTTAATATTTTACGACACAAAAATACAACCCACTTTATTGAAAATCTAAACAAGAATTTCCAGATCAAGTATATGAATAGACTAGTAATATTAATACTGATATATTACCTTCACAACGTATACTTCGCAGTATACAATTCTTTTATCTTATATTACGTAATATATTAATAACTTTAAATCAGGATTCTCAGTATTTTTTTGATTTTGTTTGAGTTGACAGGTCAACTCACCTCACTGACGTTTGAAATGCGCGCGCAGGTGTAGTGTTGCAATTAAAACAAAGGTTACCCCGAAGTAAACAATAATCACTAAACTACTAAAATCGCAGATTTATCGAGGAACACGAAGAATTAAATAATTTGGAACAAAGTAAACTTTAAACAACATTGTGAGTTAACTAAAAGCCATTTATTTACCGCACACAATTTCACAGTTAGCCGAAATAATTAAAAGTACTTCCATGATTAAGTTGTGATGACTGCGTTACTACGAAGATATCTATTTGGCCGTTATTTTATAAAAAACATCTGACGTTTAGTGAATAAGTGAATTTGTCTGTATGTTTAGATTTACCACTTAAATTACAATAACCTGATAAATATCTAAGTTAAATCTGATATTTCTTCACACTCGTTAATATATAATTCCATTGAATTGTCAATATATATGTACCAATAAGATTCAATATTCGAACGAAGTATGGTGTCCTATTCAAATAAAAATACTTTTTTTGTAATTTACTAAAAAGGAGTCAAATCTACCACATCAGTGCTGTAAGCAGTCGTCCTTAAGTTCAAGCATTCGTCATTCTACAGCGTCGTGGGTATCCAAATACAGTCTAGCAATTTCTTCTAGTCGACAGAATGGCAAATTTTGAAGTCATGCATCATGAGACAGGGTCAGATTTTGGGTTTGTGTGCATTTATGTGAAGTGGCTGCACAGGACCGCTTTACCGTGAGGTACTGGACTCCCCGTCATCTGTACTGGGAGCTGTCTTATATACGAAGCGAGTTAAGAAACTTCGATAGCGCGATGTAGAACGGTAGCGTAGGGTGAAGAAATAGAGGGATCTGAAAAAAACTTAAGGTATAGTGAAAAATCCTGTATTAATGTATAAAATCTGGTCAAAAAACATCTGAATCGCCTTTGATTGAATGGCATCTTTTTACATATAAAAGAATCTTGAACGCTGTATATAAGTAAGTAACTAAGTATAATATGATAACCATTCAAAAGTAACAAAACAATGTTTTTAAAAAGGACGAAATAAATAAGTTATAAATTATTGTTAAATGAATGTCAGCTGCCATGATACTGTTCCATAAAACCTGCATAATTTGAATTTGATCTGAATAAAGTAGTCTAGTGTGAAATGCCCAAATTAGAAAGTAAAATTGATTAAGTCCGATTCTATCATAAAGCTAATTCATAATATCATAATTATAAATAGAGCAATACAATTTGTAAACATGGATTTCTCGTAATAGATGTTTCATCTGGTTCACACTACTCTGAGATGTCTGTGGAGGGGTTGAATTGAATCAGGTTTCTTCAGTGCACTGTTAAGGGGATTATCTCTTGAAGGCCACTAATAATAATTCTTAGGCGGCTAATAATGTCTTTACAGGAAGCAATACTTCTTATTCGCCGACATCAGATAAAGTTCATTGAAATACCAGCATAATAGCTCACGAAAAATTTACTCATTTTGTCTTAAGAGTCAAGGTCTAAATTATGGATTACTGAACTAACCTATACTTATTGGCTATGTAGCATAAACACAGCATGGTTTTAAAAAGCCTATTATTTTAAAAGTGATACCATTCGATTTATTATGGTTTAAAGCTTGAATGCCCTATTATCATTATTCAATAGCGTGCCAGAATTATTTACATCCGGAAGAGGTCAGATAAAGGTTTTGGATGAACGTAGTTGATTAATCCTCCTTCTTCAGGAGAAGGACCAAGTGGTTCTTCGATTGTGGTCTTTGCAGATTATATATTATTTCAAAAGTACTCCATACAAGAGTTGTAGCGGTTTGGTTTGGTCTAAGAATTTTAGAATATTTTTCCGCCATTAGTTAATAGTCCAAGGTAAAGGCACCTTAATTGTTTACGGTTCTTGGACGTATCCGTGCATGCGCTGTAGGTACTATTAGAAAGACTAAGGTGGCTACGATGCTGTGAGCCTACATACTACTACGACGTTTTAATATGCAGCTGTAACGCATGGGTTGCTAAGTACGTAGTAATATTGCATGATTGGGTATTGGGTATAAGCGTTGGGATTGACTTAAGTTAGACTTAGTGTTTAGAATAGACAGTTTAGTTGTTAATTCATATCGCCACGCGCGATAAAATGTACTCGGCTGCATTCGTATGTAGTCGTACGCGCAAGCGGGATAGACCTGCGGCGCGGAAGCGAGATGGATGCGCCGAGCGAGTTTAGCGCCGCGACCGCGTGCGCATGATGAGAGGTATACCGAGCGTCGTGCCGGGCTGACGCTTCTCAATGAATTAGATTACGGTTTGATCCCGAACGGGAGCGCCCATAACGGAGAGGCGCCGGGATTTAGTGTTGCTTTGGAACTCGTTAGATTAAGCCAGCGGGTGGCTTCGAGTTAGCTATAGTGATACATAGTTGTGTAGTGTACGGGAAGTTGTATGGACAAGGTGCCTTGGAGGACGAGTCGGACAAAGGGCGGGCCAGTTTGCCGCAAGATCACATACATACACACTACACAAAACACTAACTCATTCTTGCGGCCGTTTGGACGGAAAGGTCTGAAGAACGGGGTGAGTAGGTCTAGACTTAAGTTACGTAGGTTAGATTAAGTTTTAGCGGCGTGCATCGCACCCAATTTGCTCTCGCCAAGAGAAACCGTTTGTATGAGGGTCAGCTGATGGGCCCCTGGCTCTCCGGCTAGTCTTGGCGAGAACACTTAGAAAGATGTGGGTTCCCGATAAAATCATCATCATCATCATCATCATATCAGCCGAAAGACGTCCACTGCTGGACATAGGCCTCCCCCAAAGAGTGCCAACGTGACCGGTCCTGCGCCACCCGCATCCAGCGGACTCCAGCAACCTTTACCAGGTCATCAGTCCACCTTGCGGGGGGCCTACCCACGCCGCGCCTTCCGGTACGTGGTCGCCACTCGAGAACTTTTCCGCCCCAACGGCCATCGGTTCTACGTGCTATGTGCCCCGCCCACTGCCACTTAAGTTTAGCGATTCGGAGGGCTATATCTGTTACCTTGGTTCTACTGCGGATAGCCTCATTTCTGATGCGATCCCGCAGAGAAACTCCCAACATAGCCCTCTCCATAGCCCTTTGGGTGACTTTGAGCCTTCTTATGAGGCCCATAGTAAGCGACCACGTTTCAGTACCATATGTCATCCATCCATCACTGGCAACACACACTGGTCAAAGACTCTCGTCTTGAGACACTGCGGAATATTGGACGAAAAGATGTGCCGTAGCTTCCCGAACGCTGCCCAGCCGAGTCGGATTCGACGATTGACCTCTTTCTCGATGTTGGACCTACCTAACTGGATAGTTTGTCCTAGGTATACATAATCGTCTACAACTTCGAGCGTAAAGTGTCCGATTGTAATGGGAGTTGGTACTACATGGGCATTTGACATGATCTTCGTCTTATCCATGTTCATTCTTAGACCAACTCGCTCGGAAGCTTTACTGAGGTCATCGAGCATCGTACTTAAGTCCTCCATGGTCTCAGCCAAGACTACTATATCGTCAGCAAACCGAAGGTGAGTGATGTACTCGCCGTTGATGTTGATGCCTAGCCTTCTCCAGTCCAGAGTTTTGAAAACGTCCTCCAGTGCAGCGGTGAACAGTTTTGGAGAAATAACATCTCCTTGCCTGACTCCCCGCTGCAGCGGAATAGGCTTCGAGTTCTGGTCCTGGAGTCGAACTGACATAGTGGCGTTCTCGTACAAACACTTCAGCACTTCGATATAGCGATAGTCAACTTGGCACCGCTGGAGAGACTGTAGTACGGCACAGGTTTTAATCGAATCGAAGGCTTTCTCGTAGTCCACGAACGCTAGGCAGAGGAGGACCCGGGTACGTCCTAAAACTACAACCAAGACCACCGGGGGATGGGCAGCAGCGTCCTTGGAGTGCGGTGGAAATACTGCGATCGCCAACCCGCATGCCAAGCGTGGCGATTATGGCATATACCCCCCAAATGAAAGATACAAAAAAACCACGGCCCCGAGGTTCCGGCGACCCCCGGTACCCTGGTTGTGGTAGCGGCCAGGGTACCAGCGGGGTCAGGGGTGCGAAGAATCTCCGGCGAAGATCCGGCTACCAACACCGACGACCCCTGGCCCTGGCAACGTATAACACGCGCACACTGCGGACCGACGAAAGGATAGCGGAACTGGAGGAAGGGTTGAGCAAGTTGCGTTGGGATGTCATAGGGTTATCTGAAGTCCGAAGAGAGGGGGAGGACACGATAACCCTCAAATCCGGCAACTTGCTCTATTTCCGGGAGGGCGACCAACAGTCCCAGGGAGGTGTCGGGTTCCTCGTCCACAAGTCCCTCGTGAACAACGTGGTGAAGATCGAGAGTGTGTCGACTAGGGTGGCGTACCTTATTTATTTATTTATTTATTTATTTATTTATACAAGGAATTCCAACAGCTATGAAATATTCGCTAAACTTTATAAATAGCAATACAGAGCCAATTATAGGAACTCGCAAATAGAAACTGAGTATAATAATATGTTACACAGTACACGCTTATACTCAGAGTATCCAACAGGTACTCATTGAAGGTCATACAGGTTTACGCGTCGACCTCGGCACACTCCGACGAAGAGGTGGAGGCTATGTATGAAGATATATCGAAGGCCATGCATAGTTCCAAAACCTACTTCACCGTTGTCATGGGGGACTTCAACGCAAAACTGGGCAAGAGAGATGGTGAAGAGCTGAGAGTGGGGCAATTTGGAGTTGGAAGTCGGAACCACCGGGGCCAACTACTGGCTGGCTTCTTGGAGAAGGAGGGACTCTACATGATGAATTCCTTCTTCAAGAAACACGAGCACAGAAAGTGGACCTGGATGAGTCCCGACGGTGCAACTAAAAACGAGATTGACTTCATCATGTCGACGAGGAAGCATATATTCAATGACGTCTCTGTGATCAATACGGTCAAAACCGGGAGCGATCACCGTCTAGTAAGAGGCACATTGAATATATGCGTCAAGCAAGAACGCTCTCGATTGATGAAGTCTACGCTCCGTCCAGCATCAATCCAAATTCGAAACCCCGACAGCTTCCAGCTGGAACTCCAAAACCGTTTCGATTGCCTAGGCGGCGATGTGGACGAACTGAACGAGGGGTTTGTGGAAGCTGTCCGTTCCACTGGGTATAAGTTCTTCAAGGCCCAAGTGACCACCAAAACTAAAAGGCTCTCTAGCTCCACTCAGAAACTCATGAAGGAAAGGAGTGAAATGATTCTACAGTCTTCAGCCGATGCGACCTTATACCGGCAGCTCAATAAACAGATCTCCAAGTCCCTTACCCGCGATCTGCGCCAATTCAATACAAATCGTATTGAAGAGGCCATCAAGCGTAATAAGGGCTCTAAAGTGTTCTCGAGAGATCTGTCTGTAGGGCAGAGCCAGCTCGCGAAGTTAAAAACTGAAGATGGTAGAATCGTTTCCTCTAAAACCGAGATTCTGGGTGAGATAGAGCGCTTTTACGGACAGCTATACACGTCAACACGAAGACCCGAAGTTGGTCGGGCGGAAGACTCTAGAGCTAGACTAACCCGACACTATACCGACGACATCCCGGACATCAGCCTGTACGAGATTGTAATGGCTCTTAAACAGCTCAAGAACAACAAGGCTCCCGGTGAAGATGGAATAACAGCCGAACTCCTGAAGGCGGGTGGAAAACCGGTCCTTACGGCACTTCAGAAGTTGTTCGATTCCGTCTTACTGGAAGGGAGAACTCCAAAGGCATGGAACGGAGGGGTGGTGGTGCTGTTCTTCAAAAAGGGCGACAACACCCTGCTGAAGAACTACAGACCCATCTCACTTCTGAGCCATGTCTATAAGCTGTTTTCGAGGGTCATTACAAATCGTCTCGTACGCAGGCTAGATGACTTCCAGCCTCCCGAACAAGCTGGTTTCCGAAGAGGCTTTAGTACCGTAGACCACATCCACACGCTCCGTCAGGTTATACAGAAGACCGAGGAGTATAATCTGCCCCTCTGCCTAGCGATAAAATCATATTGCATAATATATTTTTTAGGTAAGGTTTTGTCTGAAATAATTTGAAGTAGGTACGTAATGTTTCCCCATTTCTGTCTGCAATTAATAAAATTAGAATCCCAAAATCGTATCTTTATTTAAACTCATTAATGAAAAAAATCGTTATGTGCCGCTATAATGAATTAAACTTTATGTCTAGTTCTCTTTAATTCTACAAATTTGATTCTCTTTAACGCGAGCAAGGCTAGAGCAGTTATTCCAATTGTGCGTTCGAGTAGAACAAAGACTGCCCATGTTTTTTATTAAACATTTCAGCATATAACTCTTAATTAAACGTCAAATTAGAACGGATAAATGCCGGAAGTACGAGCTATCTTTTGATGTTAATCGGAAAACAAGAGTGTAGTTTTGCTGATATAATTATATACAGGGTGATTCAGGAGACATGAGCAGGATCAACCCTACGGATTCAATAGTTTATAAGCTACTCAGTCGTACCAGCATTGGTAAGATTATCGCTAATTTTTTTTTAGTTGTGTAGGGTGACCATGATTTATTATGAATGGAACTTTTACACAAAATGTAAAAAAACACTGTGGGCGTTTAACTTAATTACGATGGTAAAAGATCCATTAACATTAACTGTATGTGTAGGGTTGATCCTGCTCACGTCTCCTGAATTATCCTGTATAGGTAGAGATATTAAAATGCATATTAAAATAATTGATAAATGAAAAAAAAAAATTGGCGCATGTACGGCTGACCATAAAGCTGGCTACTTCCTCGTTCAACCGATTGGAATTGCAATCCAACGAGGAAATGTGGCCAGCCTTATGGGCACCCTTCCCAGGGGCAGCGACCTCGGAGAGTGCTTTTATACTAGTAGTTAAGTAGATTTAATTACATAGGTAATTTGTTTAAGTCACAACTCTTGGTAAGCATTTGAAATACAAGGCCCTCGCGTAATAGCTTTGAAGATGATATAGAGCATGATCATGACATGTTGAGCTTGAATATGTGCAAAATGAAGAAGTGCAACTGCATGTTTATAATCACTTTACTTTGACTTTAGACAGCATAACAGTTTACCCAAATAAATATTCTACAATAATGAAAGTTTATGATATTCGGGAGCAGTGAACGCGCGAGAACAATGAATCAAAATAAGTACGTTAACGTAAATTTCAAATGAACATGCAGCTGCAATGTCTTTGTTGATGATTCATTAGTTTATTACGATACGCGGTAGGAAGGATATAATATTCTAACAACAGGTATTCTATGAAATATTTGAATACAAATTAATGGCTTAGTGGATGTTTATACAGGAGACACATTAAAAGGTAGTCGTAAGTTCACGTTCTAAATACCGTAAGTTAGTTTTAGCTCTCGGGACTTAAACTCCCCATGAACAACACCCGGAAGGCAACCATTTTACAAGAACTAAGACAGTTAAATTGAGAGTCAACAGAATAAGCAACAGAATCCTGTTGGTCTAAAGATGCATTGCACACAATGTGAGGAAATACATGAATATTCCAAAATGCTGCAGTACTGCTCAGAAAGTACTTCTCCGTTGAAGAGACTATTTATAGAAACGTCGATTCCTTTTACGTTGCATGACGTAGGATTACGTTTACGGTACGTGGGTGGCAGTCGCAGTTGGTTGAATCACGAAACGAAATTGGTAGTAATGGGATAAGAAATTATTTACTTAAAAATTCGAAGAGGTTTTAATTGGTTTTGTGTAACTGATGTTGTTATATAAATTTAAATAGGAAAATAAAGTATCAATGATGTATGTAAATGTCAAATGCACTCCAATTAGACAAAACTGTACAGACTACTACTCTACAGGGCAGGAGCAGCTTCAATACTTTTTTCTATTTGATCCCAGGAATTCAAAATGTAGAGCCAGATTTAGTTCAACACAAATTCCGCTGGATCTTGTGATTGATGAGAGATTTTAGCTATTCAATATTAATCGGTAATAATATTTCCAACTGTATTTCTCCGCCTGAGATTTTAGAGACACAATATAAATAACAATAGAATTACGCCTATATAGGCGTCTACTGTCCATCAATGCATTAAAGGTCTCTACTATTGTAATGCAAAATGCAACAATCAGACTTGTACACCTTTGCTTACTAACCGGGCCTGACCCACATTGCTTCGACTCTACGTCACATAAACCGACCAATCAGATTGCCCGGTCTGCATCGCGCTTACGAAGTTTTATAACTCAGCTGCATAAATACAAAACGCGTATCTAACTGCATGGGGAGTCCGTAGCTACACGGGGAACCGGCCGTGGTGGGGGGCCGGCTTAAACCTCCACCATCTAAATATGTCGCCTTGTAAAAGTCGTCATGTATGGGTTTAATATAAAATGGAATAATAAAAATAATGTCAAACAAAACAGCAAAATGAAATGAGACTTGTCTCACACATACCGATGTAGCGTCTTTGACTCTCTTTTTTGTTCTTATCTCTAATTCTTATTACATTGTATGTAGTTAGAATTATTTCATTAATTTATTACTACTCCTCAGTTTACCGAATCTTTATCGAACTTATATTAACTTTATAAACTACTTGATATACTTAATAAGCCCTACATTTAGAATTCTAGAACAGGCATTATAATCATATACTCATTATAATTGGATCCTTATTTTGTTGTAATAATCTAAACGAAATAATGTTTGATAAGTTCTCTACTAATAAATAAACATAAATAATTGATTTCATAAAAAAAAACATGATTCTGTAAACGATTTAACAGTGCCAGCTGATTCATAAAAGAGGAAGTCAAATCAGCTACTTCAGTATGGGTGAGACCAATGTCTCTCTTTATCATTTTTCTTGACAATTAATTGTTTACCATATATGAATTGCTTTATACGCTTCAACATATTTGATGGCAAGGAATTAGACCGGCTTCCTGCCGACACCGGCTTACTGAGTAGCTACGGACCTCCCAGAGCAAATCTGTAAAACCTCGCTTATATAGAATCGTGCCTCAAAAACTTCGATAGCGCGATGCAGAACATGAAATTTGATAATTTATCACAAGATAACCACAAATAAAATTTAACTTATATTTACGTTTTCTTATTTAAAACGCCAGATATTTTTTATTTCAGATTTTTAATTCTCTGTTACAACCTTGTTGCTAACAATATTTGCATTTGTTACTTTTTTGACGTTTCCAATGGCGTTTTATACGAGTGCGAGTGAAATAGAGCTACAGGATTTAATCTTAGTTGCTCAGAACCAATAAGAAGCTGACGCTGCTGAAATTACAAAGTGTTATTGATTTTCTGAGAAGGACGAAGAAACTGAATCTTTTAAGGTTGTGGTCGTTGTAGAGTTCTGAAAATAGTAGCAACGGCAGTTTTGCAATCGATATGAAGAAAATATCCCGTACTACTATACCAGAACTCACTATTTTTTTGTGTTATTATCACAATTTTCGAAGATGAAGTCATTATTAAGTTATTCGGTATAAAGATAAGAAACGTTGTTTTCAGAAGACTATACAAAGTTTATTTATAGCAAGAATCTTGATGCGATTCACCGAACTTTACAATTTACCTATCATAATTATTTAGAATTACCATCTGTCTTATTATTATGTAACTTAATTATTGTACAATATGATATACCCCTACAATTATTATTAAACATAAACAGACATACCTACCTAGATGTATCTTATTGATTCAAGAGTAAAACATAAAACATTTTTCTCATTTTTTTTTGGGTATAAAGTACTAAGATAATGTTTCTATGTGATTTACAATTTAACTATATAAATATATAAATCCAACATTTTACGATAAGAATTTATTAAAAAATAAAAAATAAACCTAAAATATACTAAAATACTTAACCTTATATAAAAAAAAAAAAAACAAATAAGGTTATGTAATATACAACGTGTATAAAATAACGCAAAACCTGAAAACAGTTTGTTCAGAATCAACAGTAGAATGTGAAATAAAAAAACTTTTTTTTTTTTCTGAACAGTATTCAAGTTTTGCGTTATTTTATTAACACGTTGTATATTAGTATACATCTTGAGTATTCATTTTAATAAATAATTGTGAACGTAAAAGTCGGATACCTTACGCACGCGCACGCTACACAACGAAGTAAAGTGAAAAGAACGTGAGGTGAGTAAAACTCGTAGTACCTCTGATGAGTCATTGTCCTATGTGCCCCACACTCAAGCAGATGCTATTTGAAACTTTCTTGTTACGTTTGACAAAAATGATCTCTATATCATATAGCTAAGGTTGACATTTATAAACATTTGGGTAACAATATGAGCTAACCTGAAATAATACCAAAATTTTATTGTACAATGTATGATACTAATCACCAATAAAATTAAATTAAATCTTTATTTTCCCGGCAATGGTTTTTGTTTCATAATGAATTGCTGACAAATATAATACACATTTAATGTAAATGAGGAGAAATATTTGTACTGGCAAGTGGCAACATCAACGTCATAGTACATAGAATAGAATACGTTATGTTATTACCCTGAAAAGTAGAATAATGGCGTCGATTTTCACGAAGTTCTCTTGATTTTGCGTCGCAAAGTTACTTCATTAGTTATAATAGTAGTTGAGTTTGGTGTTATTCAAGTATCGTATCAACAAATCAATTGTTGCCATCAAAAGTAAGTGTGGATTGTTGCAATAATAATAAAATTAAAAACATCGTCATGTAGAAACACCGATTTCATTGGTGTTGCAAGATTTTTTTGAGTTTGATTTGATCTGACATTTGGCACCCAGAATTAAGTTATTTTGTTATTGTTTATTACAATTTATATTACTGTTATGGAATTTTTAGAAGTTCATGTGTTCTGGCTGCTGAATTGTTGCGCTTACGACTACATAACCAAAATCTTCATGTACGTGTTAACGGTGTTTGATGCATGTGTAAACAAAAATGAAAGTAGACGTTTATGGGATTATAATAATAATAGCATTTCAAAGCAACTACCCTGTAAAAAGGAGAAAACAAAGACAAAAAAATAATAATTATTATTATAATAATCGACATATTTGCTCTAGTATGATAAACTGCCATGGAATAACTAAGTATACCAATTCCATTCTATCAAGATTTGATAAACCTATTAAGTTCGAAGTAGGTACAAATACTCTTTATTGAATCGCACGAATGAAGTGTACTTTCCAATTAAAGAGTCAGTAGCCACAATAAACTTTCTTTTAAAATCTGGTTCAACAGATTTCGTTGCCCCTACAGTGCCAGCATACCTAATTGGAACTTTTTAACCAGCTGCAATTCAGGCCGGCCCTGTTTACTTAGTGAATAAGGTCAATGAGGAAGCCTGTTGCGGATTAAAAGTAAATGTTTACTAAGCAGAAACGTCCGCTAACGAAATTTATAATCCTGATCAAAGTGAAAATTTAAATATCTGCTCATGGTGATACATTAAAAATAATCACTTTGGTCGGAATCTGTTGCTCTATAGGTTTGTGTGTTGTATGACATGACGCCTGTTGCTTATTCAAAGTTCTAGACGACTGACAAAGCCTATTTTGTGCATTCGAATTAGTCAATTTGGTTTTTATCTTTTGTATGTATTGTTAAAAAATACAATAACTATTTAACACTTTTACACAGGTCTAATGCAATATTTAATTACCTTTATGTCTGACTTTTTGTTGGCCGTAGTCTCAACCCGTGACAAAACATTAGAAGTAAATATTAAGTTTGAACCGTAAAGTATCGTAACATATCCATGTAAAGTAATGTGTTTGATATGTGTACAAAGACAGTTTAAAGTTTTATAGTATATGGGTGAGGACCAAATTCTTGGCCAGTACTTAACCTGGTTAGTCGGTAGCATGGCCTCGCAACTAGAACAACGTATAATTGATACGAAAAAGAACTCATAGATGGCGACACAGGTACCGAGCGAAACATTTGAACCAGTTATCGTGAAGATAGAATGATTTTTACACCTTAATAAATTCAACGTACCTTAATTATATCACAAACATACTTCCGCACATACAATAAAGGTATATTTTATAAGTTTAGTAAATGCAATAAAATTGATACTAAATCCATGTAACTCGTACTATACGAGTGAGCTTTCAAGCTTGCTACGTATTATTGGGTACTGTCACTAGATGGCGCCATCACGGGTCGCGAAAGTTCTATGGAACCACAGGCTCTAAGCATTTGGTTATGTATATGTGTAATATTGTCTCTAAAATACTACTTTTATATCGAAAAAATCAAAAATACTCTATTTGTTGCCCGGGAAGTCAACGCCATCTGGGGATATCTCAATGTATTACTAAAGGCTGACAGCGTCATAGCCGTGGTAGCTCGGATACTGCATCTACTGGTGTAGCTACGGGACTAAAATTGTATACAGAATTGCCTACATTAGAACGGTACGCTTTTGCTCTATGAGATTGGGTATCTGTACTTGTATTCTTTAATCTGTGTCGGTAGTTAGCCATACAAACTGAAGAAGTGGACAAAGTTCCATTGTGACACAAAAATGAACCATATAATTGTATGGTTAATTTTCGTGTCACAACGAAAAACTTTCATAGAAAATTTAATTGAGTGAGTTAAGTTGGCAATGAATTTGGTCCTTACCCATACCCACTATAAATCTTGTTCTTCAGGATGCCCTGGGTCTTCGGTAGTGGTCAAATGTGATAATTTTTCTTTATATTTTCTTAGGTACCATAAGAATCATGTCAGATGATGAGCAGGTGATTACGGAGACACAAGTGCTCACAGCGGAGTTTAAAGATGGTAAAGTTCCTGTACAAATACTTAGTAATCTAATTAAAAAAGTTTACATGTCAACTTTTTATTACAGAATGAATAATATTAGTAGGTAAACCCTTTATAAGGCAGAGGGAACTATGTGATAAGGTTCAATTCAATGAAAAACCAGATTTCTTTATGCCTATAACAAATGGATGACATATTAAATGTAGGTATTGAAAATATATTGAATTTATTGAAAAGAGATTGTTTTATATTAATAGGTGTAAATCTTGGTTTGACCTAAATATTGAATTTTAATGCTATTTCTAGGTCAACTTGAAATCGTGGAGGTAACCCCATTTGACAATGAGGTAAATATGATATATATCTAAAAATCAACAACTGCCAATGAAACATGGTTATCTCACATTCTAACTTAGCAAATTCATGTTCATAACAATATTTTTACGCATAACAGCATGTTGCCCTATAGCATGACAATATATTACCCCAAATGATAAGACCATATCTTACAATTGATTGAACATACCCATAGTATGTTATAGCTGCAATTTGTGATCTGTTGTTTGGTACAATGTATTTAGAACAAACTAAAATCTATTTAGTATTTGAGCACATTATGGTATTGTTATTTAGATTTACATATGCTTGGTAAAATATAAATGTAAATAAATGTAAGTATAAGGATTGGTTTCCAAGATTCCAGTCCTGTTAAAATTAATATAAGAAACATAGAAAGAGATCGTTTGCATTGCAGAACAACTCAGTGGAAACTCACATCCTCCCGGACATTTCGGAGAGCAGCGAGGACCAGGAGCCGAAATACCAGATCCTGACAGACTCCCCAAGGGGGCTGATGCACTTGGACCTGCTGAACCTGACTCTTGTCAAGTAAGTAAGCTGAATACTGTCCATTTGTCCAAGCGCCTCCCCACCATACAATATAAAATGGCGAGAAGCATCTAGTGTAGTTCAGAGATAAAGTTGATTACTTTTGTATTTTCTTTTTAGCTGCTGCTGAAAGTGGTCCATGCTTAACAAAAGTTTAAGAACCACTGAGCTAGCAGGATGATGTACAAATGTTGAGATGTTATCAATTCCTTATGAGCTCCATTTAGTATTAGTCGCAAGTGCCTACGGAGAGCGCCAGCTAGGGTTCCTGGCAGTAAAAGTGTTGTGTTTTCCATCAGATGTGGCGACGGCGAGGAGTCATACCGCCTGGTCACCAACCAGGAGGAGGCGGATGGCGAGCTGGGTGAGACGGTCACTTGCGTGCTGCAGTCCAGTGATGGAGAGGGTGACGGTCAGTCCAGTCTCGGTATACTTATACAACGTGTTTTTTTACCGTCTTAGAGCCGAAGCCCACTAAAAGTATCCAAACCGTACTAATCATTTGTGAAAAAAAAATAGTTAAGCTTTTACTAATAAAAACTTATTAAATTTGAAAAAAATATGAGATGAAGAGTGCAGCAGGAGGTTGCTAGACTACAATAGCAAAGGATAGGGAGAAATGGAAAGAGTTAGGGGAGGCCTTTGCCTACAAAAGGCATACAGATAGAAATTAGATATAGGTTAACAACAAGATGCAATGTAATGTACTTACAAAATACTTGTCTGAAATAAAGGCCATTTTTATTTTATTTTTTATCTATTTTAAATTTGAAAAATCCTGTAAGTATTGCGCGCGGTGCGAAGTTCATACACCCGGTTAGAGTTCGTCCCTATCTACAAAAGATGGTGGCTAGCGGTCACTCGGCTGGATGATTAAAATTAATATTAATACAAAAAAAAAAACAATTTTAATACATAAAAAAAAAACTTTTTTTTAAGTTCTTTGTAATGTATACATTAACTGGGCTTCGGCTCTAAGAGCCGTTCACACAGGGTCTCCGTTTTACTGATCCGTTTTATCGTATACGTTTTTTTTCATTGATGGCGTATGGAGTTGTATGAGCGACTTCACATATGACACAGTATTCAGTATACAGTAAAAAAGGTCGGTCCGTTAAATTATGACATTCCGTTTTGTCATCGAATACTGGATGAACGGAAAACGTATCCGTATACGTATGCTGCGAAGCATACCACCGCTAGTACGAAACTCATTTACGGAGACTTAATGCCGGATACGTTGAACGTTATACGGTGCCTGTGTGAACAAAGCATAATTTTTTGTTGTATCCGTTAAAATGGGTACCGTAAATACGGAGACTCTGTGTGAACGGGCTGTAAGGGATATGCCAAATCACGCAGGATGTTAAAATGGAGAATCCATTGGTCATTTGCCTAGAAAAAAACATTAGTTTAGTGAAATGACGAAATCAGCCAAAAAAGGCAACACGTTTTATCATTTCACCAGATTCTGCATTGTACTACATGTACATTAGACTTTTCACATGAAAACTTCTTACCCCTGACCTCTAAATACAGATAGCTTAGCTGCAATTTCACGGAGTTCGGTGTTCTGTTCAACAGTTCCGGTAAATGAAGTAACGCTGAACCAGTTCAAGATGTGATCAAATCACCTATACCATGTTACAGTAGAGACTATCATATCACTAGACACGTTTAGTGATATTGATATGATATAATCTCTACTGTAACATGGTATAGGTGATTTGATCACATCTCGGAACTGGTTGTTTGCCACCGTCGTTGTATAAAAAAAAAGACCGGGTTGCACTCCGGGAGTGCCGGCAGAAGTGAAAACTCAATATCATTGTAACAGTTTTTCGATCAGGTCACGTGACATCTTACGGTGTCACCCTAAAAATGAATTTGACGCAAATTTATAAACAATTATCAATTATTTAGGCGGACGGCCCGCGGGCGCGTTGGGTGTGACGGGCCGCCGGCTTCCCGCCGACGGGCGGCGGCAAACACAATACCAATTAGTTTTTGCCATTGCCTAATATTTTTCAAAGCTTTATCTCTTTAGGAATAACGTCTAAATTCGAACTATTCGAATTTGCACAGCAGACGGCGGTGGCGACCAAGATATCAATTTGGTTTTGCCGTCGGTAAATATTTTTCTAAGCTTTTAATTTATCTCTTTAGGAATAACGCCCAAATTCGAACTATTCGAATTTTCTCAATAGCAAAACGGTGAAGATCGCGTTGGTATTATTACAAATTTATTTGCAGAATATGCTATTGCAAAAAGTGTTTAACGGCTTTATACTCTTACGAATAGCGTTCAGTTTTGAATGAAGTCGAATCGGCTAGCAGCAAAAAGTGACCTCCTTCACATCTGACGTCACAAAACTCTGTCGCGTATTTAACAATTTTTCCCCATCCCAAAAAGTGCTCAGCGCCGCTAAAGAAGTTTTCACTTCAAAAATGCCCTTACCGGGATCTTCAGCTTCCTAGGCAGGGTCACTAAAGTAGGCTAAAGCGTCAAAAGTTGTTTCATAAATTCATCAAACATTTCTTTTACCTTTTCTACAGACGCACAAAACGCCTACGTGGGCAAGAAGCAGGTGTACCTAACTGGTGAAGATCATGACCAGTATGTGATGGTGAACGGAGAGGAGGGGCCCATGGTGATACTCAAGTCCTCGCTCGAAGGGGTCGAGGGGCAGGAAGATGAAGAGCAACAGCCCAAGGTGAGTCATCATTATCAGCCTAGTCCCACTGCTGGGCACAGGCCTCTCGTGGATGGGAGGGAATGGGCAAGGGAGAGCCATCCTTACTAATATTATAAATGCGAAAGTGTGTGTGTGTTTGTCCTTCTTTCACGTCGCAACGGAGCGTCGTGTTAATGTGATTTTTTGTATGGAGATAGTTTAGAGGCTGCAGAGTGAGATAGGCTACTTTTTCCAATGGGAAAACATCTTATTCCTACGGGAAAATTAAATGTTACATTTTCCTATAACCACGCGGGCGAAGCCGCGGGCATCCGCTAGTCTCTTATAAAACTTTACGTTAACCTGGCCGTAAAGTGGCAATTACCGCGTGCGGGAATGTAATTTCTACTTCTGCACACACTAAACACTTGAATCCCTTGTTACACTCTGGATTCAACCGTAGAATCTTTCGCTTCTCTCGGGATTCAATATACCGGTCTCTCTGTAAATATATAATTGTGCTCCCTTGAGACACAATCTTCTATTGTATAAAACTAGCTGCCCGCTCGGCTACGTATAACAGTAAAAAAAAAAAAAAATTTTTCACACTTGCTATTCAGAAAAGTGTCATTGTTGTCCTCAAATAAGGAATGTAAGTTGTACTTTTCTTCTCTGATCCTGCTATCCAGAAGAGAGTCATTGTTGCTTTCAAATGATGGATTTTAATTTTCCTCACTGTTGTTAAAAACAGTATGTGCCACTCGGTAGTACAGTACAATGCGAACAAGAGTCTATCAGAAGCCCGATTCGGCGGAGTGCTTTTGATGACTCGAGTTTGCAATATTCTTACGCCCGTGTTATACACAATGTTTTTCATCACTTTGTGAGGAAACAAATACATTTTACATGACACATAGACACTAAATAACTACATATTCAATCTGTAAATAAATCTGTTAAACATGTTTTAGTAGTGTTTTTAAGTTTAAATTTATTTATAAATACGTTTTCATACTTCGTATTTGATATAAAACCTCTTTGTTTTGTAACTGCCGCATGAGTGACAGATACAATTTAAGAAAAAACCATTACGCCCGTGGGCGTAACATAGGCTATTGTAGCTCTGTATGTCTGCGCATTATGAAGCCCTTTTCGAGCAATGTGATGAAATAGTACATTACTTACCAAGGGCTGTAAAAGAAAGAAAGCCCGAAATCGTAGGCATTTGTGATCCGAGCCGCAGCGTGCGGTAAAACTTACATTGTGGCCAGGTGTGACGTAAAAAATATTACCGTCTTGGGCGTAATCATTTTAATCCCCCGTCAATCTGAGCGTGACGGTTACGCTCAAGATTCTACTTTAGAAGCCCTCGCTACAGATTATATTGTCTAGCACAAGACGGCCGCGACATACTCTCGATTTTTATCACACTATACCTCTTGTTCCAAGTGGTCTAATAAGTGAGAGAGAGAGGACTCGATATACCCTCGCCGTGAACGTATAATTTCGCTCCCTTGAGACACAATAAAATAATGGCTGAATACTATTTATGGCCGGTTCCAATAATCAATCCACCGATAGTTCTCCTTACCAACAGTTACATTTTGACACATTTTCTACGGGTAATCTGTCAAAATGTAACTGCCGGTAAGGAAAACTATCGGTGGATTGATTATTGGAACCGGCCATTAGAGTATAAACAAGTTAGTCTAGATACCACAGCTAAAGATATGATTAGTGATTAAGGGATCACGTTGCTCGCATTCGTGCGTAGCGGTGCCGCAGTGGGCTTCCGCTTTAACAACGACAATTCAGATTCTTTCAATAATTAATTCTTTTTCAGAAATTAACAGCTGTGGAGTTATTAGAAAGAGCAAAGGCCGTCCAAAAAGCCAAGTAAGAGCTACTATTTATAAAAAAATATTATATTCTACTATTTTATTTAATGCTAGCTGCCCGGGTGGCTCCTCCCGCATCGGATAAGTGGTTCCGGAGATTACCTCCTACTTACAAATTCACATAGCTGCAATCTGTCAGACTGTTCCTCATTATAATAACAATATAGATTACTAGTATGATTTTTTGTCTATAATTTATATATTTTTACTATTAATTACAGAGCGTTAATGCAGCCTACAAAACGCGGCCGGAAACGGCGCGGCACCTTGCCTCCACCGCACGAGCTACTCTCCTCGCCCAACTTCAAACTGTTCCTCTACTCGTGCAAGCTGTGTAGCTTCAAATGCAACGCTATTAAAGAGCTTACAGCGCATAAGGTGGGTTTTAGAGTTACAGAGGTATATATATACGAGGGGAGGTTCAAAAATTCGCGGAATGAAGTATTTGCAAATGAAATAAAACAACATAAGTAATTTTCCTTTTCAATATATTTTCCCTCGAGTTTAATGCATTTTTCAGATCGACTAATTAATTTATGTAAACCATCAGAACAATATTTTTTATCTTTGCCTTCAAAATGAGCCGAAACAGCCTCCATGCAGCATTCTTCATCGTCGCAATTTTTTTTTCCTCGTAGTTCTTTTGTTTAATTTTGGAACAAATAATAATCGCTGGGGACCAGATCCGGGCTGTAGGCTGGGTGAACCAGCGATTCGAAGCCGCACCTATTAAGAGCAGCAGTCGCAACATGGCTCTTGTGAACCGGTGCATTGTCGTGCAACAGCAACACACCCTTTGACAGTTTTCCCCGCCTTTTTTCTTTAATGGCTACACGTAGTCTTTCTAATAGCATTGCATAATATGTCCCTGTTATAGTAACACCCTTGTCGATCATAAGAATTCCTGTTGAATCCCAAAAAATCGTAGCCATCACCTTTCGGGCTGATTCTGATACCCTGAACTTCTTCGGAGGTGGTGCAACCTTCTTATGCCACTGCATAGATTCTTGTTTCGACTCAGGATCAAAATGATGAACCCAAGTCTCATCTCCAGTCACAATTCGTTCCAATATGTGTGTAGGATTCTCACCGCACAGATTGAAAAATTGCTTCGATGCTTCAACTCGTTGTTGCATCTGCTGCGGTTGGAGCATTCTTGGTACCCACCTAGCACTCACTTTCGTCATGCCAAGATGGTCATGTAGGATTCTCAAAATTGTTGCATCTGATACACCAACTAATGCAGATAATTGTTTCTTTTTAAGTCGAGCATCTTCTAGTACGAGTTTTTCAACTTTTTGAACGATATCCGACGATGTGACTTCAATGGGCCGTCCTGGGCGAGGGTCGTCTTCAATTGACTCTCTGCCATGTTTGAAAAGGCCATGCCACTTGTAAATCATGGTTTTAGCAGGGCACCGGTCCCCGTAGACGGTTTTCATTTCAAGTTGCGGAGGTTTTCCTTGCTTCGATATAAATTTTATCACGGCACGATATTCAATTTGCTCCATAGTCGCACGTTTATTCCGAATTAATTGGTTTGAAGAGCGATATCTTTAAAACAAATGACGGTTTTGAATTGACATTTGTATTTTTTTTTTTCTAAAGAGTTCTCATACTAGATAAGCAAAGAGGTTTTGTACAATTTTACCTCCTTCTACTTCATTCCGCGGACTTTTGGACCTCCCCTCGTATAATGTTAGAGAGGTATATATAGAGCCAGCGAAGTAGATGTAGAGCTAGAGGTATTTATACAGCTAGGGAGGTATTAATGAGGTAAAACTAGAGGGGTTGATGGGAAGAGAGCGGAAAAGAAGAAAAACGTGGCCGCAATCGGCACGGCACCTTGCCTCCACCGCACGAGCTACTCTCCTCATCCAACTTCAAACTGTTCCCGTACTCGTGTGAGCTGTGTAGCTTCAAATGCAACGCTATTAAAGCTTACAGCGCATAAGGTGGGTTTTTAGAACTAGAGAGGTAGATAGAGAGCTAGTATATAAGCTTTTAAGGTAAAACAAGAGAGGTAGATAGGTATAGAAAGAGAGAAGCGGAGGGACAGACAAGCGGCGCGGCGCCATACCTCCACCTGAGCTACTCTACTAATATCGTCTTAAAGAGCTTGCTGCGCATAAGGTGAGTTTTTAGAGTTAGAATAAAGAAGAAAATAAAATAAGAGTAGACTAAATTTAAACTTAAAGCATATCCAACGATTCCGTTATAATCGCATTTCCACTCATTTCTATTATTTTTAAATCTTAATACCTTGTATTTTGTAACAGTCTCAGACATGTTTTCATGTAGAACACCGCATGTTTTTTTTTCCAGTTCATTGTAAGTAGCTTATCTATCATTGCAATAAACTTAATTTTGGCAAAAAACTGACTATTGAGTTAGGTTCGGCATTACGTTTCTTCTTGACAGTGGTCTTCTTTTTCAGAAACGCTGGTAGTATTTGACTTTTAAAAGTGCCATTGTGGCCTACCGCCAGAATAAAATTCATTTATTTATTTATTTATAACACTAGATAACCCAAGAGCGATCAAATGATATTTTGTGCTTCATAATGGTTGTGGGTCCTGTACCTTAGAGATTGGTTAAGATCGATAGGAGCGTGTAGGTACTAGTTTGTTTATAAATAATAATAAAGAATATTAAATAAATAAAACATAATTTAATTCAGACTAAGGTTCATACATGTGACATTCACAATCATGTTTATACTACGATGGACGCTTGTGACTCAAGAATTCAAGTTGCCGACACTATTGATTTGAGGATTTGTTGTTGACAGCGAGAGACTAATCTAACCACAGACTAAACCTATTGAGGGAGTGCCTTTAGCGGAACTGCGGATATGATATACCTACACCTAAATATATAAGTAGTCTATTTATTTATTTATTTATTTATAAAAAATAACACTACCAGATAAACCTTACATGCTAATTTATATTTTGTACATTTAATTTACATTAATTAATAATTACACATTTCATTAAATATAATAATAATAATATTGCTAGATTGATTAAATGAGTGAATTACATAAAAAATACACGTCATTGGCAATACATTTTTAAATTACTATTAGCTATAATCATTTTAATTAAATAAATATTAGAGACCATTGCTCACGTCTGTTGAATCTTAAACATTGGATGGAGCTGGTGGCTACTACACTTTCCAAGAAGCCACTCGCTGACCTAATAAAAGTTAGCTCGGAAGTGAAGAAAACATCCAGCTGGCTGTCGCTGTCTAGGGTGTCATTAAGTAGGGTGAGAGCCGTGTGGAGTGGCGAGGAGGCGAGCGCTCGCGTTCTCGCGGGCGGGACAGCGAAGAGGCCGCGGCGGCGTGCTCGCAGTCGATCCGAGGTGACAAGAGGGACACGCAAAGAGATTTGGGTCAATAGATTGTAATTAGTTATATACCCCCGTACCAAATGAAAACTGTATTTAATTAAATAAATATTTCTTCGAGCTTCGAGGGATGTGAGGAGTAGAGTAGAGTATGTCTCAACTCAAGACCACTGTGCGCAATATCTGAAGACCCGGACGATATCAATTACTTGACTCCTTCGCATTTTTTGAACACTGGACCGACCCTAACATTAATCGAGACTGAAAAAGACTTACGTACAAGATGGCAGCTCACTCAAAAAATACTTCAAGATTTGTGGAAAAGATGGCGCACAGAATACCTAGCACAGTTAAATACAAGAAGCAAATGGAAAAGGCCACTACTTAACATTAACATTAACGATGTGGTGCTCATTCATGACGATAACTTGCCGCCCGGCAAGTGGGCCATGGGCAGAGTTATAGAGCTGCACCCGGGACAAGACGGATACGTGCGCGTCGTAACGCTGAAAACGAAGAACGGAACCTTGAAACGTCCAGTCCTAAAGTTATCCATCCTATCCGAACATACAGAAGATATAAACAAACAAAACCATGTATCAAGAAAACCACATAAGTCAAGTGCAAACAAGGCTCAGTTGAAAATTGGCAATGGTAACTGACTGTTGGAAATTGGCAATGGTAACTCCGATATATAAGAGTGGTTCTAGGGATGCGCCCACTAACTATAGGCCCATCTCTTTATTAAGTGTTTTTTCCAAAATCTTAGAAAAAGTTGTCAATACTCGACTGATGAATTATCTAGAGAGAAACTCACTGATCTCAGATCGCCAGTTTGGGTTTAGAGCTGGAAGGTCAACGGAGGATGCCGCTCTGGACCTCACAAACTCGATCTCTCGTCACCTAGATGCTGGCAAGTGCTGTTTGGGTGTACTTTTGGACCTAGCCAAGGCTTTTGATACCGTTTCCATTCCAATTCTAATAAGAAAGCTTGAAGCACTGGGAGTCCGTGGGACATCTCTTGACTGGTTTACCAGTTACCTGACTAATAGACAGCAAGTAGTAAAAATCGGTGAGTCTAAAAGCAGCAGGTCTCCTATCTGCTTCGGCGTCCCCCAGGGCAGTATACTCGGTCCAACGCTTTTTGTTACTTACATTAATGACCTTCTTCAACAGTCTATTGCCTGCTCCGAAACAATCTGTTATGCAGACGACACCGTAGTGCTTTTTAGCGGCAACACATGGGAGGAGCCTTACCTGTCAGCTGAGACAGGACTATCAAGTATAGCAAACTGGCTAGATACCAACCTACTCACACTGAATTTTTCAAAAACGGTAGTTTCGTTTCCCCCGGTTACCTTTCAACTTAAAATGCACTCCTGTGGAACTCAGAATGCAGGTTGCTCGTGTGGCACTTTAAGCAAATGCAGTACAGTAAAGTATCTGGGTCTAACATTGGACGAACACTTAACATTCAAACATCATATAACCACTCTCTCTAAAAAAGTCAGGAAATTGATATATTTAGCAAAAGGTTTGCGAGACTGCTCACCTCCGGAGGTACTACGCGTAGTCTACCACGCGCTTTGCCAGTCAATTATTCAGTATTGTATTGCAGTCTGGGGCAGCGCTGGTAAGACAGCACTTCTTGAGCTTGAGCGCTCGCAACGTGCTGTTATCAAGGTAATGATGAGAAAACCTTTTCACTTTCCCACCGACACTCTTTATCATGAAACAGGTCTCCTTAGAGTTAGGCAATTATTTATCATGAATGCTGTCATTCGAGTCCACAGAAGTACTGCAAAGTCGCCGCTTATAGACTACATTATGAGCAGACGCATATACAACGTGTTAATAAAATAACGCAAAACCTGAAAACCGTTTGTTCAGAATCGAGCATAGAATGCGAAAAAAAAAAGAATTTTTTTTTGACAAGATTTATTTTTTACATTTGTATGGAGTGTTGGCCGACTGGGGCGACCTGCTCCATACAAATGTAAAAAATAAATCGCGTCAAACCATTTTTTATTTTTTTTCGCATTCTACTCTCGATTCTGAACAAACGGTTTTCAGGTTTTGCGTTATTTTATTAACACGTTGTATAGAGTCCCCATTCCGGCGGTCAACTCGGCACACGCCAAACGCTCCGCATTCTTCATTCACCCCTTTGTATATAACGCTGTCTGTAAAATCTGTGACATAAAAAAAATGCACCATACGCAAAGTCAAGTCCACCCTAAGGAAATGGTTTGCTGAACTGTCTTATAGTGATACAGAGGAAATTTTACGCCCCTGCATCTAAGGTTACTTTTTCCAATGGGTACCTAGTAACTCTTTATACGAGGGTCAAACTGAAAGTTCTTAGAAAATCAAAAACTGAGCAATCAAGCAACTTATTACTTTTATTATATCTTTTCAAAATAGCCTCCCTTCACATCAATACATCGCTGCATTCGATAGAACCACTGAGAAAAGCACTTTGCCCACTCGTCCTTAGGGGTCTCTTCGACGGCCTTTTGAAACGCAGCCACTGCTTCGTCGGCGTCCATAAAACGTTTTCCTCGAAGTTTTTCTTTAATTTTTGGGAATATATAAAAATCACAAGGTGCAAGGTCGGGGCTATAAGGTGGGTGACCCAGTAATTCCACGTTTGCCGTCGCCAAATAGTCGATCGTTTGCTTGGCGGTGTGCGATGAGGCGTTGTCGTGGTGAAGCAGGATCCTACTGCGAGGCCGTTTTTCTCGAACTTTTTCCAAGACAAGTGGTAAACAATTGTTAGTGTACCACTTCGCAGTAACTGTTTTTTGATCCTCTAAAATAATTGTTGCGTAATGACCAGTCCTTCCGAAGAACGAGGCCACCATCTTTTTTCCCACACTTCGACCTCTCTTCACTTTAGTAGGCAACTCCTCGGAAGGAAACACCCACTCAGCAGACTGTCTTTTAGTTTCAGGATCATAACAGTAAATCCAGCTTTCGTCACCCGTAACTACGTCGAACACAGCATTTGAGTCACCTCCGTTGAATCTTTGACCCATTTCACGGCACCAATCAACACGACGGACTTTTTGGGCTTCTGTCAAATTATGAGGTATCCACCGGGCACAAAGCTTCCTCACCGCTAAATGTTCATGGAGGATTTTGTGGACTTGACTCATACCAATGGCTAAGCTTGTACGAATCTGCTGATAGGTTACTCTTTTGTCAGTCTCTATCATACGCCGCACAACACTGATGTTATCTTCAGTAGTCGCCGTAGAAGGCCGGCCCTCACGCAGATCATCAGTGAGATTAGTGCGGCCACGTTTAAATTCATTAAACCAGTTGTAAATAGTAGCACGAGATGGGGCTTCATCGTGAAAGGCCAATCGAAGTCTATCATAACTTTCTTGTTGACTTAAATTACATCGAAAGCAGGCCTTTAAATAGCGCTATTTTCGTATAGCGCTATCATTTATAACGTTATTATTCCTAAAACCGCTATACTCGAAACCGATATTTGACGCGCTGTATAGCGATATCCATTATAACGTTATAAATCTAAACCATTAATATAAAACCGATACTTTTTTAACCGATATAATAATGTAATAACGTTATAGGCTACCCCTTTCTCGCATTCAGTATAGCCTACTCGTGCAATGTAAGCGATGTGATTACGTAACGTAGGTTGTTTGTTAGAGTGCACGACGTCATAGTAAAATAGAGAATTTTTCGATTTGCTCGGCTTGTCGGCGCAGGTTGTAGCCTGATACGAATATCCTGACTAATAATTTTCAAATCAGATTGTCTTTAGCTACTCTGTGCCTCATTAATCGGAAATGCATCATCCCATAAAAAAACATGCCATGTAAAAAAGAGGTCAAGTCTTGAAACTCTTCCACCGTAAAAAGTTGTGAGATATTTCGTAGAGCCAAGTCTCAGGCATTCTTTTATCTTTATTTGCTTGCTAAATAAAATTTTGTGACTTGGCAATCACACAATACTACATAGCTTTAGGTATGCAGAAATCCATTAATGCAGGAAAGTTGTGTGATTGCCAAGTTACAGAATTCTATTTAGCAAGCAAATAAAGATTAAAGAATGCCTAAGACTTGGCTCTACGAAATATCTCACAACTTTTTACGGTGGAAGAGTTTCGAGACTTGGCCTCTTTTTTACATGGAATGTTTTTGCTTGTTAAATAAAATTCTGCAACGTGGCAATCACACAACTTAACTGTATTTATAGATTTTTGCATACTTACCTAAAATTATGTAGTATTGTGTGATTGCCAAGTCACAAAATTTTATTTAGCAATAAATAAATAAATAAATAATTATTAAGGGACAATCTTACACAAATCGACCTAGTCCCATAGTAAGCTCAGTAAGGCTTGTGTTATGGGTACTAGACGACGATATATACAGGGTGCAATCTTTTACGTGATACAAAATAGCAAAATGTGAATCTATCCATGATTCTGAGCAACTTTTGTTATGGGACCAACTTTGTGTTATGCCAAAAAAAACACACCTGTTCATACATTCTTGTCAGTCTAAAATGAGCAGAGTTAATGAAATAGTTGGATTTTTTTGGCATAACACAAAGTTGGTGCCATAATAAAAGTTGCTCAGAATCATGGATAGATTCACATTTTGCTATTTTGTATCACGTAAAAGATTGCACCCTGTATAATAGATATAAATACTTAAATACATAGAAAACTTCCATGACTCAGAAACAAATATTCATGCTCATCACACAATTATTTGCCCTTACCGGGATTCGAACCCAGGACCTTCAGCTTCGTAGGCAGCGTCACTACCCACTAGGCTAACCGGTCGTCAAGCAAGCAAATAAAGATTAATAAGAATGCCTGAAACTTGGCTCTACGAAATATCACACAACTTTTTACGGTGGAAGACTTTCGAGACTTGGCCTCTTTTTTACATGGAGTGTTTTTTATGGAATCTGACTTCTTTTTGAAGGTTAATGTGTTATCCATACATACAAACTATTAAAGCAGGCCCATTCTTGCTTTTGAATTTTCCCATTCACTGCAAATGTAACTTTGTAATCCTATATATTTGTATAGGATTACAAAGTAATGTATACAGTTGGTGTATCTAGAAAACTGGGTTGAAATAGCATTTTTTTTATAGTTTTCCCTTTATGTGGCCATTAAACCCTAACTCTGTACCAAATTTCAGCTCTCTGAGTTTATGGGAAGTACTAGTTCTATTTTTATGATCATGAGTGAGTGTCATAAATGCGAAACTTTGCTTTCGCTTAACTTCGGAACTAAATGACCTACAGACTTGACATTTTGGATTTTAAGTATGTGATTATAGCTTACTGGATGACTAAAATTTCTGCATTCTGGTCTTATCCAGAGGTTCTCAAATAGGGGCCTGAAAATGTGGCGAAATGGTTCCAGTAAAGGATGGTACGGCAGTGTTTGCTTCGCGCTCGACTTGGCGGGGGCACTCCCGTGCCCCCAGATATTAATGGCATTGTTATAACATGGTAAATTATTAATAATTTAAATGCCTGCATCAAATGTTTCTGCTTAGCCCGTTGGTTGACTGGTAGAGAATGCCTTATGGCATTAAGTCCACCATATATACTTTTTTTTGTATTGTGTCACAAAGTTTAAATAAATTAAACCGGTCTCATGGCACCAGCACGCACATTACGGATGGATGGTCAGCTAAGATGCTTAAAATGAGGTGGAGAGAATGAGAAATTTGATTTATTTAAATATGTAAAAGAAGACTTCCTGACTAATTCATCAACGCACAGCCGAAACTACTGGGACTAAAAAGAAGGGACAAGATGGAATTTTTGGAAATCCCATCCCTAAGGGGGTTAAATAGGGGTGCAAAGTTTGTATGAGGGAAACTTTTTTTATACTAGAGACTTGAAACTTTGTAGGAAGATTACTTATTAAGATGCATAAAAAGTTCTTGCAGCGTTTTAGAATATTCCACTCCTAAGGGGGTTAAGTAGGGGACAGGGGTGCAATGTTTGTATGGGGGAAACATTATTTTTTGAACTAGAGACTTGAAACTTTGTAGAAAGATTACTTATTAGAATAGAAAAAAGTACTTTCTGTGTTTTAGAAAATTTCATCCCTAAGGCGGTTAAATAGAGGTGCAAAGTTTGTATGGAGGGAACTTTATTTTTTGAGCTAGAAACTTCAAACTTTGTAGAAAGATTACTTAATACAATACAAAAAAGGACTGTCAGCGTTTTAGAAAATTCCACCCCTAAGGGGGTTAAATAGGGGTGAAAGGTTTGTATGAGAAACACTTTATTTGAGCTTGAGATTTGAAACGTTGTAGAAAGATTACTTATTAGAATAGAAAAACAGTTAGTACTTTTAACGTGTTAGAAAATTCCATCCCTAAGGGGGTTAAAAAGGTACTTATGCAAGATTAGGATGAGAAACATTTTTTTTGAGCTAGAGATGCGCAACTTTTTGGTACGATTACTTATTAGAAAAAAAAATCCTTTCATCGTCTTGGAAAAATACCACCCCTAAGGGGGTTAAAAGTGTTAAAACGGTATTCAAGGTTTATATGGAGAGCAAGAAAATATAGTAAGATATTTCTAATGTCAGTCTTAGTCTGTATGTTAAAAGACAACAAAACTGATTTCAGAGTTTTTTTTTTAATTCATCTCCTATAGGCGTTAATGGGGCTTCCAAGTTTATATGGAGGGAAAAGTAATTTTTTAAGTAAGATTTTTTAATTTTGGTCTTAAAATAGAGAGAGCAGATTAGTAGATTTTTTTATTCATCACCTAAGAGTGTTTAAAGGGGATTCGAAGGCCGTATAGGGTCAAGACAATTTTAAAGTAAAACATTAGTGTAACTACGATTTTAAACGGTTTGTTTAAAACTAAAAAATACATTTCAATGTTTTTGAAATTCATCCCCCAAGAGGGTTTCTAGGGGGTTCAAAGTTTATACGAAGAGCAAGATATTTTTAAAATAATAGATTTATTACTTAGGTTATGGACCGTTTGTTTAATGATTAGAAAACGATTTCAGCGTTTTTTTTAGTCATCCCCTAAGAGAGTTAAAAGGTTTGAAGGTTGTATAGAGAGCAAGACCTTTTTTAAAGTAAGGCTTACAGATTTGAACAGTTACCAGAAATGTAGGATAGGTTAGGTTAGAACTTCGATGCTGCCAGAATCGAATAGATTTAATCAACATTGGGTACTTATTATTATAACAGTAATGTAGCTTAGTAGACATATAAAAATATATTTTTCTTTAATACTGTATGAAAACGTCTGTTGATGATTCTTAAGATATTTATGTTGGTAAAAACGAAGTTTTCAATTTAGATTTATCAATTTAAACTAACGAACTCATCGCACTGTTACCTTTTACGTAGGTCTTATCCCTGAACGGATTTAGATGAAAATTCCCGTACAGATAATTTGAGACCCTTGGAAGGATATAGGATAGTTTTTGTATATCTTTAAGATGGTAGAAGTGTGTTTGGGACAGCGATAAATAGCTTGTACCGAACATAATTTAATAGCAATATTTTTTCTAAGACCATAACAAGTTCCACGCGAACGACGTCGCTGGCAACAGCTAGTTATTTATATAAATATTTAGTTACTAAGGATTAATTAGAAAAGGAGGATGAATCGTAAGAAAAGGAGTATCGATACATATTTATGTGTACGAACCGTCCTTGGTCTCCCCTATCTATCGCGACCCAAATCGAAAATTCACACATTCTTTGGTTTCATAATCAGATTTTATTTAACTTGTCATTTTCGGAATGGCTCTAAATCAAAAATAAAATAAAATGTCGGAAACTAAAAGTATATTTTAATTTTATTACGATTAATGAACAAAAGCACATACCAACATACCTATGCATAATTTTTTGCTCACGGCAACACCGTCGGTCGTAGGGCTTGTTTGTCTGTAGTCTGCATTTTAGTGCCGAGACAAACAATTAACATAAAAAAATATTGACCCTCTTACATATTGTAATAGTGTATACCTAGGGGCTATTAAGATTGGCACTCTTTCTTTTTATTTATGAGCAAGTCCACGAATCTGTGGACAGCGTTGCGTTTCCTGCGTCCCATTTTTATTCCGCCGCATTTATCGTCGCAACCAACCAAATATTCACAATTCACAACCAATTTGCAAATGATCGAGGTAAACAAGCATTAATAAGATTTAGAAGCTAGAGAACAACATAACGGCAACGTCGCACGTCGCGCTACTACGTGGTGGCATGTTGGCATTGGCACAGAGCGGCAACGGCGCAGCCGTAGCGCGCGGCTCGCATTTTAAAACGATATTATAACGTTATTATATATCGTTCTGTTATTTATTCTGTTACGGTATTTATATCGTTATGGAGAATATTGATTTTGTTATAACGTAATTTTCGAACACTAACGGAATATACCGTTATAATTCCGGTTCATTTTATAACGTTTTAAAGGCCTGATCGAAAGTCGTAAAAAATCATTGCTCGAAAATTTTCTCGCGTTAAATTCATGCTCACGTAGTACACACAATTTTCAATTTGCCGCCAAATCGTAAAACAAATGACAATCGAGTGGAATTCGTACACAAAAATATTAAAAAAGAGTTCCATTTTCAAATTTTGAACTTATTTTTTTATTATATTTATTACAAGTGGCCAGTTCTAAAGACTTTCAGTGTCGCCCTCGTACACTCGCAACTAACACCTAACACACGCAATCACTCACTCTCACGCACACTTTCACACGCGCATACACACTCATACATAAACTCACTTAGTACTTAAAAATTAAATTGTGTTATGTTATTCACGTGTTCCCCGTGTAATGTTAACAGTTAAATACCTAGTTCGTTCATATTATAGGGTCATTTCGCTGGTTACGCGACCACCTTCGGTTAGCGATCACCTGAAGGAGAAGGTTTTTTCTATTGAAGATAACATCAATTCTACACACCCTATTGGGACAATTACTTGTCAATGCATTTTTTGTTGTTTTAGAATAGAAATCTACTAAAAAACCGAGAAAATATCCTTTCAGTTCACCAACTCAGCTTAAGTGGTCGCCCACCGGCACATGAAATTAGGTGGTCGCTTAACTTTCCTTCTGTTACGTTCATGTCGTGCTCCTTGTGACGTGTGATGCTTAAGTGATTTGTTAACCTACTCAGTGGGTCCCAAGATACAGGCTCAGCCTAGTTTGCAGCCGAGTGGATAATTTCTGTATAATTTGTATATGTGTTTGATTGTTTAATAAATCATTATCTTATCATTATCTTACGTGTGTATTATAGGCGGCGGAGCACAGCGATGGCGCCGGCCGCGCCCGTGGCGGTGCGCGCGCGTCCAGCACCACGCTGCAGTGCGCGCGCTGCCCTTTTCGCGGTGGAACGCACTCGCAGGTAGATCAACATTTCTCAACTGAGCTCACGAATCACAAAAAAAACGATCAAAATAGTATTTTTCATGACACTTGCTCGAAAAGGGCTTCATAATGCGCAGACATACAGAGCTGTAATAGCCTGTGTTACGCCCACGGGCGTAATATTTTTTTTCTTAAACTGTATCTGTCACTCATGCGGCAGTTACAAAACAAAGAGGTTTTATATCAAATACGATGTCTGAAAACGTATTTATAAATAAATTTACCTAAACTTTAAAAACTACTTAAACATATTTAACTGAATTATTTACAGATTTAATATGTAGTTATTTAGTGTCTATGTAAATTGTTTTTAAGTGTTTTCAAATCGTGGCTGTATACCGAAGGGTCTTTGCCGCTTTACGCGCCTCACGTCAAATTCAACAAAATGGTCGACTGACATGTTGCAGTTTTTATTACGATTTGTATTAATTTCATCTAAAATGTATTTGTTTCCTCGCAAATGTGATGAAAAACATTGTGTATAACACGGGCGTAAGAATATTGCAAACTCGAGTCATCAAAAGCCTAGACTCTTGTTCGCAATATTCTTACGCCCCTCGTTAAACAATGTACTATTATGCAATCGTTACATAATGTATGCTTTTTCAGTCGAGTACCACGTTTAGGCCACGAAGCTGGCTGAGCTAAAAAGCTAATTATATAACTATTGCATACAATACCTTTTCTACGAGTCAACTGAACTAAAAAAATTGGTATCTATTGAAAATCTAACCCCTGCTGAAACGAAGTGCAGCCAAAGGCGTTTTCTTTTTTGTGCGTTGATGTCTTTTACCTTTTGACTTTCTCATCACGGCGTCCTACGAGGGTCAAACTGAAAGTTCTTAGAAAATCAAAAACTGAGCAATCAAGCAACTTATTACTTTTATTATATCTTTTCAAAATAGCCTCCCTTCACATCAATACATCGCTGCATTCGATAGAACCACTGAGAAAAGCACTTTGCCCACTCGTCCTTAGGGGTCTCTTCGACGGCCTTTTGAAACGCAGCCACTGCTTCGTCGGCGTCCATAAAACGTTTTCCTCGAAGTTTTTCTTTAATTTTTGGGAATAAATAAAAATCATAAGGTGCAAGGTCGGGGCTATAAGGTGGGTGACCCAGTAATTCCACGTTTGCCGTCGCCAAATAGTCGATCGTTTGCTTGGCGGTGTGCGATGAGGCGTTGTCGTGGTGAAGCAGGATCCTACTGCGAGGCCGTTTTTCTCGAACTTTTTCCAAGACAAGTGGTAAACAATTGTTAGTGTACCACTTCGCAGTAACTGTTTTTTGATCCTCTAAAATAATTGTTGCGTAATGACCAGTCCTTCCGAAGAACGAGGCCACCATCTTTTTTCCCACACTTCGACCTCTCTTCACTTTAGTAGGCAACTCCTCGGAAGGAAACACCCACTCAGCAGACTGTCTTTTAGTTTCAGGATCATAACAGTAAATCCAGCTTTCGTCACCCGTAACTACGTCGAACACAGCATTTGAGTCACCTCCGTTGAATCTTTGACCCATTTCACGGCACCAATCAACACGACGGACTTTTTGGGCTTCTGTCAAATTATGAGGTATCCACCGGGCACAAAGCTTCCTCACCGCTAAATGTTCATGGAGGATTTTGTGGACTTGACTCATACCAATGGCTAAGCTTGTACGAATCTGCTGATAGGTTACTCTTTTGTCAGTCTCTATCGTACGCCGCACAACACTGATGTTATCTTCAGTAGTCGCCGTAGAAGGCCGGCCCTCACGCAGATCATCAGTGAGATTAGTGCGGCCACGTTTAAATTCATTAAACCAGTTGTAAATAGTAGCACGAGATGGGGCTTCATCGTGAAAGGCCAATCGAAGTCTATCATAACTTTCTTGTTGACTTAAATTACATCGAAAGTCGTAAAAAATCATTGTTCGAAAATTTTCTCGCGTTAAATTCATGCTCACGTAGTACACACAATTTTCAATTTGCCGCCAAATCGTAAAACAAATGACAATCGAGTGGAATTCGTACACAAAAATATTAAGAAAGAGTTCCATTTTCAAATTTTGAACTTATTTTTTTATTATATTTATTACAAGTGGCCAGTTCTAAAGACTTTCAGTGTCGCCCTCGTATTATTCAAATACATTTTAGTTCAGTAAAGGCGCCACGTGATTGGTCGAATTTATTTTAGTTGTCTCAACAGTTGTAAAATGTTTAGTTGGGACCTCCATAGTACAAAGTCTTAACTCAAACGTTAAAGTCGACGGGTATACATTTTTTTTTCTTGTACAAGCTTTTATTGCCGGCTGTACTTTTCTGTATACCATCAGCAACTACTCATTGAGACTATTCTAACGAGCCCAAACTCAACTGGGTTACGTCTGTTAAATACTGAATTCCCATGGCCAAAGTCTGCCTTTATGTTTTAAACCATATTTAAAATGCAAAAACTACATGTGAAATCTATGCTGTTATACAACGTGTTCCCGCCAATTTCCGTTAATTGAAAGGGGGCATAGCTTAGGTCAAATAAAGGTAATTTCTCCAAGACACCAGTATCTTAACTCTTACTGTTAGCAAGATATTCAACATTTTAATTTAATCAGTTATGCAACTTTAACCAGTGTAAACGGTTTTTTGACGTGCATGTCATGTGATGTCATTTGAACATTATCACATTTGACACTAACTTTTCATTAACTCTTAAGAGTCCGCAGCAAGGTCCGCTCAACTCCGCGTTGAGATCGCGCGCTTACGCTTTAAAATGTTGTTGTTTCACCTAGAGGGAGACAGGGCGCTAGCAGTAAAGCGAGAGCGCGCGGGGAGGCGGAGCTATACATGTCGCAGTTTAAATATCGCAGTAAAATATCTTCATACAACGGCGAAATTATTGCGGTAAATAAAATATAACAGTAGAACATCTCCATAGCGAGATAACAATACAGTTTATACAGTGCGTAAGTGCGGCTAGGCAAATTTTAACTGATTATTTAACCTACTAAAAACGTAAATGTAGAGTACAGGCTACAAGTTTTGATGTGCCAACAAAAGTAGTAGTAACTAGTAACATAAGTATAACATACAATATACCAGGTTTTGTCATTTTAACAACCTAGTGCCATAATTGCATAGCAGATTTTCAGATACCACTACCACTATTTTTGTTATAAATGAAATAAATGAATATTTATTCTGCAAGTAGGCCGCCAAGGGCACTTTTATAAGTCAAGCCCTACCAGCGCTTCTGCAGAGACCACTGTCAAGAAGAAACGCCGCAAGAAACTTAACAGTCAGTCTTTTTCCCAAAACAAGCTTATTACAGTGATAGTACTTAAACTATTTTTAAATAAGTAACTCTAAAATCCGTATTATAGATGATCAAAAATATTACACGTATTTTTTCTTTTGGTTACTAAACAAAAAATGTCGAAGTTATAAGGGTCAAAATCAGAGAAATGAGCATTATGCTTCTGACAAAGTTTTTCTGAATAAAATAACATGATATTACTAAAATATTTATTTTAAAATAAAGGTTCTGTGCATAATTACACGGCACTTAGCTTATTTATCTTTCTATACTAATGATTTATTTGATTTTCAAAATAAAAAAGGTCTAAATAGTCATTCCGGGAATGCGTCCTTATACCATGTTTCATAGTTCAAACAAATCAAAAATGTTTATAATTAAGACTTGAAATTTTCATATTTTAATATTAGCTTTGAAAATCATCAAATTAAGAATATACGTATAAAATACATTAATAGCAGGTTAATTTCTTCATATTTTGACTATTCAAATGCTGTCTGACGTTTATTAAATCATTCCGTGAACGCGGTGGATATCGATTGATGTAAATAAAAGAACACACGCTAGGTGGCGTTAGCAAGCAACAGCGTGAAGTTCACTAGTCAAAGCAAAAGGCGTGTTTGTTGTTTACGGAAAAAAAAAATGATTTAGTTGGTAAGTACCTTTTAAATTCATATGTGTGAAGCGTACTTTAATTCCCTGTCACTACGGGAACGCAGTTTGATGGATAGTTTTTCGAAAATTTGCATATATTTTGCAAAATTCTTATAAATATTAGAGCTCACTTGTTCATAACCCCTAAAACCAATATCTTACATGGCGCCGTCAAGCGCGACATGAAAATATTTATCAAATAGTCATTTCGGGAACGGTAATTTCGGGAACGTTCTCGTATATGACGGACGTTCCCGAAATGATGCGGGCGTTCCCGAGGTGACAATAAAGTGAACAAAAATAAATGTTTTCAATATAACAAATATACAAAATAACAACATTATCCGATTTAGGAACAGGTTAATTACAATTTCTTGAAGGTGATTCTTAAATGCATTAGTTACATAATTATTAGAAAAATCTTTAAAAGTGTTCCCATAATGACTTTGTGCCTGGCATTATTCTTATTAACTGGTAGAATTTCTAAAATATATTTTTGTGCGTGCCTCTTCACAGGAACGGTTCATGACAAATGACACAACAGACTCCACTTGTTGGTTTTCTTAAAAAAAAACTTTATTTCTCAGATTTTTGAAAACCTAAAATGCTCATCTCTTTGATTTTGACCCATAAGTGCGCGTAACGTCACGGTTCATACGTTTGTGAAGTCACGCGGATTATCTACGCGCCATAACTTCGTCATTTTTACAGACTTCAAAAAAGCAGGAGGTTCTATGTTCGGTTGTGTGTATTTTTAAAATAGGTGTCCAATATTTTATGATCAATAAAAATACGCACTAATTAGAATCCAGATCTTTTTTCCTAGGAACCTACCCTATAAATATTTATTCGCATTGAAGATTTGGTGTATTGAAGGAAATAAAAAAAGATCATACATTATTGTTTTTATTTTTGGTAAAAAGTACCTACTTACAACAATGATCCTAGTTGGTCCATAAATAAATGAAATTTGAATTTATAGCCTCATTATAACTTACCTATTAGGATTTATATTTTCTTTTTGACGACGAGCCGGTCCTCTTTTCTTCCTTCGAGCCGATAGCCATAATTTTGTCTTTGAACACCTTTTCGCTTCTAGAAAAAAAAATAACTATAGGTAATTATAAACGTCTATACGCTCCCGTGATCGCTTACCATCAGGTGGACTGGTGACAGGTGGTATGCTTGTTTGCCCCCTTATAGTTTTAGTTGAAAAATATATGTACCTATGTACCTTGTACATCTTATATCTACAAATTGGACAAGCGCCAACCTGAGCACATAATATAGTAAGAACCTAGTACATACATAAATAATAAAAACCTACAACCAAGGTTCAAGTAGCACCGAGAAACAACTGCTATTGTCGCGTCGTCATTTTTTTATTTAGATACCTACCTAGTATTGTCAGGTCACTCGATCAAAAAAGTTGAAGGGTAGGTAAGTGCCAATTTCTATATATAATTATGATATACAACTTGTTAATAAAATAACGCAAAACCTGAAAACAGTTTGTTCAGAATCGAGCATAGAATGCGAATAAAATAAAAAATAAAAATTTGACAAGATTTATTTTTTACATTTGTATGGAGTGTTGGCCGTCTGCCGTAGATACCTACCTAGTATTGTCAGGTCACTCGATCAAAAAAGTTGAAGGGTAGGTAAGTGCCAATTTCTATATATAATTATGATATACAACTTGTTAATAAAATAACGCAAAACCTGAAAACAGTTTGTTCAGAATCGAGCATAGAATGCGAAAAAAATAAAAAATAAAAATTTGACAAGATTTATTTTTTACATTTGTATGGAGTGTTGGCCGTCTGGGGCGACCTGCTCCATACAAATGTAAAAAATAAATCGCGTCAAAAAATTTTTTTTTTATTTTTTTCGCATTTTACTCTCGATTCTGAACAAACAGTTTTCAGGTTTTGCGTTATTTTATTAACACGTTGTAAAGAAGTACGTAGATTACTATAGAGTGACGAAAAAAACCTATCCTATATACTTTAGGATACTATACTATAACTTACATACCTACTTAGGTAAACTAATTAAAATTTCTAAGCAATAATGTGTGATAGGTAGTTTTCGTATAAAGTCCGTTCGTTCATCCTCGTCTTATTTAAATTTATAGCGTATTATTATTTTTTAACTAAGTAAGTATTTTGTTTTGGCTATATAAAAGAATCAAACTATATATCACCAAAGCCATATCCAGAATGATTTGACGTACCCAAGTGATATTTATGTAGGTACCTACCTATTTAATACCGAATGAGTACCTACTGTGAGATTAAAATTTTGTTTACCTACCAAATAAATTAAATAACACGTCAACTAAGGATTAATGACTAGGTACTCATATACATTAATATAATATGTACATATTAAATGTATATAATTTATTTGTATACTTGGAACTTGACTAAAATGCATATAAGTAGGTACTTACCCGGTTTATCCATTTTTGTAACATAAAAATGCAAAGTCCATAAGAAAGCCACAGATCATCGATCAGTATGATCAGTATGATCACACACACCACCAGTATCACCAAGAAAAATCAAATCCGTTTTATCAGTCCAAGTCGTGAATTGACCGCGATTATCGTAGGAAGATAATTGACCAAAACAATACGTCGCTCCCGCGCACAGCAAATGGGTCACTATTGTCACTAAACTAAGCGCACGGCAAGGAGTAGCTATGATAAGGGCGGTGCGTACCGCCCCCCCCCCCCCCGGACCGTTCCCCGCGCCAGAGTAATTCGCTGCAGTTTCGCATCAAATTTTTGTAATTTATTTTAAGGTTTTCGTAGTTACGCTCTCATTTTAAAACTACAAGATCAATTTTGACAAATCTTTTTTCTTTTCAAACTGCATAGTTTAATCGACACCGGAAATAGGTTTTGACTTCAATCTAAACTATATTTTGGTCGTAGTAGGCCGCCGAACTGAACAACTTTCTGAGGTCTAAAAATGCAAAACTTGTACTCGCTCTATTTTCTTTCTATTAACATTTTAAGAGTCATAAACTAGTTTTAGCCCTAGATATATCTTACCTCATTATATTTAGAGAATTTCATGATAATGTGACATGTTATATTAAAGTAAGGACGTAACTACGTTTGTATGAAGAATCGAGCTTGCTGCGGACTCTTAAGACCCTTGTACAATAACCGTTAATGCTAAATTTAATTATTTTGTATGAAAATCGAAAAAAAAACTTTTTTTTTTTTTGAAAAACTAATTATGCTACTTTGTTTCGGTGAATGGACTCTGCAATATGCCGAAGTTCAAGGAAATTCAGAAAAACACCCTGTATAGGCCTCAAGATACATCTCAAAATACGTCAACAATAGCTCAAATAGATGAGCATTTTCAGCGCATATAAGGGTGGTATTCCACTTGTGCAGGATCTTTGTCCAATGTGTATTTGTGTCTCACATTTTGCTTAACGAGTGAGTGAGACGCAATTAACATTGGACATAGAGTACGGAAATCAAAGTTTATTTTTCCAATCAACCATAGACTATTCGATTTCATTCAATATTTATTTTCCTTTCAGCTGATGAAGCATGTTCAAGAGCAACATTTAAAAGACACTAATAATGGTAAGTTAAATATAATTTTACCAATTTAATGATACTAATTTATTCTACGATGGTGGCAAACAAGCATACGGTCTGCCTAATGGTAAGCAGACACTCCAGAAGAACTCCGTGACGTCACGATCTTCTAGCGTTTTCTCTCTCTCAAGCAATTTAACATTGAAACGGTTGTAGCTTCGTAATTTTTTGAGATTTTTGAATGGGATTTTCGTCACATTACGCAATTTTTTGTGCCTTCATTCTTTTGAAGTAATAATAAATTTTGAGTCTACACACCTATTTAATATTCTTTGTTGCTCACCAAGAAAGCAACAGGTACATGAAGCTTAACCAAGATAGAAACCATGTTATTAAGCAGGCGGTCTTACCGCTAAAGAGCAATCTCTTTCAGACAACCTTACGGTAGCGGAGACAATAAAAATAACAGCGATATGTGTGTAAAAACGTACGATATTGTTATTATTATTATTTTTTTGTATTTACGCGCAATTTATTTTCCAGCTGAAGTGTACCTGAACTCAGCCGAGGCTGAGGCGGCGGACGTCCTAGTCTGCGGCGCGTGCGGGTTCGAGTCCGCGTCGAGACCCGTCTTCCGGAGACATATCGAGGAGAAACACAACGTCAGCACTAGTTGAGACTAACACTTATCCAGCGACGAGAGACAAAAGACATAACCTTCTTGCTTTGGCTGCGGAAACAGCAATATGGCCTTATTTATTTATTTATTTATTTATTTATTTATTTCTTATTAAATAAAGCGACTATCCTTACAGGTAACCCTAATACAGTAGTGCCTTAACCTTAAATCAAAAATAATCCTTATTACTACTTAACTAAATAATTTAAATTAGAAATTCAATTTATTACAATGCATTAATAGTCAATTTAGATTTCAATATGTCATTACACAATAATTCAAATTAAATGTCAATCCGTTACATAGCATAATACATATAAACACGTTTTTGACAATTCCCACATAGGGCAATAAAAAAGATCTGTCTTGTCGGCAACGAGATTGAGAACGTGTATAGTACGGCTGAGAGGTGCCTTACGGAGCAGGTTCGTCCTGCCGGTTGGCTCTGCCAGCAGCTGCGGTCGCCGCCTCCTCTCGGTGTACCTGTCAGGCACGCACAGCTTGAACATTTGTAAAATGTCCGGGTTGCAGATACTACTATGGTGGCATTCCACTTGTATTGCATCTCACTCACTCTTTAAGCAAAATGTGAGACGCAAATACACATTGGACAAGTGGAATAACACACTTGCTTCACTGCCGTAGGTTCAATTCAACCAAACTGTAATAAGGACTAAAGGTTAACGCACACTCAATGCCCCAGCGCCCGACCGGTACCGCCTTAGCTGACTGGTTAGGTGTTCTATGGGCTTGTTCATATCAAATCAAATCATTTATTTCGGAAGTGTTTCCATAATTCAATAAAGGTCTTAAAACTATGTTTGTAATTCGCAAGTCGTCAGTTGGGTGCCCTATGCAGCCTAACCCAGTGAAATAGGAAGGGACATATACTACGTCATCGTTTTTTGTCGATTTTTGCCCTTCCCGCCTAATAAAATGACTACTGTCATCCAATGGTCAGACCCCCGCCATTTTGATATGACGTAATATATGGACAGTCCCTATGTATGAATTTCAATGCAACGCAAACTTATCAACCTCGTGACGGCATCGCCCCGGTTCGGGACAAGCTCGCCGGCTGAACGCCGCGTTTAACAAAAATTAACTGTGCGTCAGTTTTGTGACGATAATTAGCATACACATTAAAAATTTAAGTGAAATTGCATATGCATATCGTTTATAAATTAATAAAAAAGTGATTTTTATACAAACTGGATATTTACGCCATCACAAAACTGACGCAGAGTTAATTTTTGTTTAACGCTTTCGCATCTGGACTAAAAATGGAACAATACACCAGAAACCGACAGAACTCGCTAGGCGTGTAGGTTCATACTACTGCCCGCCTAGCGGGCTGAGCCGGCATCTGAGCAAACATTACGAGTGCCTACCAGGCGGGTTCTTGGTTGCGAACGTGTTAACTCACGCTATTTGTGTTCATAATATTCACATTTTTTTAAAAGTGCCCTGCTACTAACTACAGTCGGATTCACACTTATTACTTACTTAGGCGCGGCGTGGGTAGGCCCCCCGCAAGGTGGACTGATGACCTGGTAAAGGTCGCGGGAGTCCGCTGGGTGCGGGTGGCGCAGGACCGGTCACTTTGGCACTCTTTGGGGGAGGCCTATGTCCAGCAGTGGACGTCTTTCGGCTGATATGATGATGATGATGACTTACTTAGGGGCTATCCATATATTACCTCATTTTTAAACGGGGGATCAGCTCTTAGGATGACAGTAGTCATTTTATTAGGCGGGGTCCATTCAAGGAAATAACAAGATGATGCAACAAGAGCTGTCAAGATTGTCACACATTATTATTATTATTATTTATTTAGCCTAGATGGTAGTGACCCTGCCTACGAAACTGGAGGTCCTGGGTTCGAATCCCGGTAAGGGCATTTATTTGTGTGATGAACACGAATTTTGTTCCTGAGTCATGGATGTTTCTTTTGTATATAAATAATAAATAAATAAATATTTGTGGGCAATCTTACACAAATCGACCTAGTCCCAAACTAAGCAAAGCTTGTACTATGGGTACTAGACGACGATAAACATACTTATATAGATAAATAATAATAAAAATAAATCAGCCTATATACGTCCCACTGCTGGGCACAGGCCTCTCATGGATGAGAGGGAACGGGCAGTAGTACCCACGCTGGCCCAGTGCGGGTTGGGGACTTCACATACACCTTCTTCGTGGATGTATGCAGGTTTCCTCACGATGTTTTTCCTCCACCGAAAAGCTAACGGTAAATATCAAATGATATTCCGAATGATAATGATATTATTATATAGATAAATACATAGAAAACATCCATGACTCAGGAAAATATTAGTGCTCATCACACAAATAAATGCCCTTACCGGGATTTGAACCCAGGACCTCTTGCTTCGTAGGAAGGGTCACTACCAACTAGGCTAAAGCGGTCGTCATAATACCATAAATTATAAAAGAGTTCTAGAAGTGGTTTTTATTGGTTTTTGGACGGTCGTCATTTGTCGTCGGTGGCACGGCGAGTCACTTCGTCAGCTGGCGATGAAAAGGTTAAGTCCCGTTTAGTCAAAAATATTTAATAAGGAGCTGTATCGTCGGACCCCATCAGACGAGAGTGAATCTGACTGTACTAAATGTATGAGACCGATATCCTTCTGACGCGGCCTGAGACGACACGTCAGATAGGTATACTCGGGCTTTATAATTGATGTATCAAAGACCCAAAATCAGGCCAAGGCATAACTGTCCGAACTGCGGCGCTACCACGAACTTCGAAAGTCGAAGTTCGGGTATTTCCATCTCTATCGCACTCCCTTAACCTTTTCAACCCTCTCATATTTGATGAAGTGATCATTCACACGCCAAGAGCGCCTTATCAAAAATGACGAATCTCGTAGTGCTGTGCAAAACATGATTAGATAGATATTATTCATGATCAAAGTACAACTTTATTCCGACCTTTTTATGGGTTGTTGGCGTGGTGGGCACGACAGCACTCGACCACTTTAGTGGCTCTTGGCGTTGAAAAGGTTAATCGAGTGACAGGGATGCATTTATTACGAATTTCGACTTTCGAAGTTCGTGGTAGCGCCGCTGTATTATGCAAGTAAAACTATTGTAATTTAATTAGGAAAATAAATTATACTAATATTAAACTATTGATTTTATTTGTCAACGCTACCCTCGTATTGGTTTTAGTTAAAGGCTAGACGTACAATTCAGAGTACAGTCGTGTAATAAATATAAATATTAAGGGATAATCTTACACAAATCCACCTAGTCCCACAGTAAGCTCAGTAAGGCTTGTGTTATGGGTACTAGACGACGATATATTATATAATAGATAGAAATACTTAAATACATAGAAAAACTTCCATGACTCAGAAACAAATATTCATGCTCATCACACAAATATTTGCCCTTACCGGGATTCGAACCCAGGACCTTCAGCTTCGTAGGCAGCGTCACTACCCACTAGGCTAACCGGTCGTCAAACTGTTAAAAAAAAAACAAAAAAATATGGAGGCACGCAATGATGTAATATAAAAACCGGCCAAGAGATTGTCGGGCCACGCTCAGTGTAGGGTTCCGTAGTTATTGTAATTTTTTTCAAAAACTATTCAACCTATCAAGTAGAAAATAATTTTCCTAGAAAGATTTAATAGTTCTACTTTTGAGATTTTTTTAATATTTTTAAAACTTATGGTTCAAATGTTAGAGGGGGGGGGACAAAATGATTTTAGCAAACCCCTATTCATTTTTAAATACCTATCCAACAATATATCACACGTTAGGGTTGAAATGGAAAAAAAAAACACTTCTCACATTACATATAGGGGAGGTACCCTAATAAAAAAAAACACTTTTTATTTTACCACTTTGTCGGCGTGATTGATATACATATTAGTACCAAATTTCAGCTTTCTAGTGCTAACGGATACTGAGATTATCCGCGGACGGACGGACAGACAAAGCGAAACTATAAGGGTTCCTAGTCGACTACGGAACCCTAAAAACACTGTACCTTCTTTTATATCACCGATTTTTTCTTTTTTCTTATTATGTCGGTTTTGGCGCTTCACTCGCTCGGCTCGCGCGCTGTATAGGGTCGCAGTTCTACCTAACACTCCTCCTCGCTTCGCTCGTTGTCGTACCTACACTAAACCCGCCTTAGAGTAGAATAGGGGTAATCTGATGTCTAAATGTCTCTCTCATTAGAAAACTTAGAAAGAGAAGTATACATAGTGCTAGAAAAATCGAGACAGCTCGCGCGCCGTCTTGTGATAGCCGTGCAGCGAGTCGACGCCACCCCGCTGCGCGGGGTGTCTATTTCTGGTCTGAGGGACACAAGTGAACCCTAACCTAACCGACTTAAGACAGAGTTCGCTTATGTCAAGCCATTTTTGTCCGTCCTGATATGTACGGCCCGATAATCCGTGTTCACTTGATATTCATAGAAAACCCGAAAAGTTCGCTGTTTCGAAGAAATATGCATTAATTAGGTCTAGTGAAACATTAGAGCAAAAGTTAATAGGTCAAATGACAGATAGGTGTTACGAAATTAGGTGTAGTGAACATTGAACATAGTAATCATTAGGCACATTAATCATTAGACTTAGTAGTCATTAGGAAAAATAATTATTAGTTTTTAATATATTAGCACACGTGATATTTAGTATTAGGGAAGATTAGGAGATATGAAATTAGGCCCAGCAAATAATTATGCCATATAAGATTAGTTATCCGAATATTAGGGCTAATGAAAATTATATCGAACGTTGGTAGGTGTAATGAAATTAGCACTAATGATATTAGGTTAAGTGGGGATGAACCAGTAAAAGTATGTAGAAGTGTATAATTAAATTGAATAAAACCTTAAAATGTTATAATAACCTAATTCAGTTTAGGCATGCCTACTTCCTGTTCCTTTCGTGATGCACGGAAACCCAATGCTTGTAAATCGGATTACTCAGATACCCGGACAGCTCACGGAGGATACCGTCTTAGTAATAGGGTCTCGTTTTTACCCTTTGGGTACGGATTCCGATTTAAATAAAATATAACACTATATTAGATCAACATCAGTAGATCAGTATTTATTGTACGTGTGGCCTACAGACGAAATGATTATGTGTGGGTATGGGGAAAATATAACCTATCACCAACCTAGAATTCTACATCCCGGTGAAATAATTTCTGACATCGGATAAGTTGGTCCGGAGATTACCTACTACAACACAGATTTACAGTTCCACAGACTTTTCCTAAAGATGCATGCCGTAACATTTTGTGAGCACGTTGGTTAATTATATCGGTTTTTTTTATATGGACTTCTGTTTTAGTATGGATTGTAAAAAGTTTGGATTACATGGAACGGCAATCGCGCAATACCTTAGGCACATATTTCGCAAAGAAAAACAAGCAAAGAATTAATTATAAACTTTATTTCAGTCATATTATACAATCACCGCTTTTCTAGTTTAACATCTTGAATTACAATACCAGGAATAACATAATTAATTTTAAGAATATGTTTAAACGAAAAGGATTCTTCTACATCCATTCAAAAATGTGTTGACAAAGTTTCAGATTGTAACAACTTTTTCAGATCACTATAAGCGTCGTTGGCAACCAAAGGGTTAACCTTTCGTGAGTCATGTTTAAAATTATACTCACTACAGGCGACAAGTTTCGAGCTTCTTTTTCGGCCGCGAGAACACTCAATCTGAAGAACTGCCGATGAGTTCAAAACATGTCGCATATAGTGTCATTTTATACGTGAGCTTAATCGTATATATAATCAATATTAAACTAGAAACGCCACAGTTGTATTAACGATCACAATGATATACAATAATTATTGATGATACTTAGAAAACTACTAATTTATTCTAAAAATTCACATAATAGTAGTATTAAATCCATAAATTGCTCGTTCCAACCCATGCCTAAGAAAAATGCAACATACATTTTGAGCATAAGAGTAATAGGGGATTTGACAACAGTGAAAATAAATAGTTTTTTCATTAGCAACAGATAAACAGTACGAAAATAGTCGGATAGTATCAATCTTTCATTTATGTTTACTACTAGCGACCCGCCCCGGCTTCGCACGGGTACTATATCATACATTATAAACCTTCCTCTTGAATCACTCTATTAAAAAAAACCGCATCAAAATCCGTTGCGTAGTTTTAAAGATTTAAGCATACATAGGGACAGACAGCGGGAAGCGACTTTGTTATATACTATGTAGTGATTTTAAGATTTTTCAATTCATATAAACTAAAATAAGGACGTTGTTTGATTGTGACGTCACAAGCAAGTAATCCCATACAAACATACTAACGGAGCGTTTTTGACGTTTCATAAAAAGAGGCTCATTTGACTTCTGTCAAATACCGTATTACCATCACACTGTCATGCCCTTGCCACACAAATAATGAATTACTTTGGTAACGGCTATCCGCAACCAAAGGAATTCAAGGTGCTCCCGCTGAGCTGCATCATCCGTTTCGTGGAAATGATGGAGCGAGCTTGGGAGTTGGCATTAAGGAGAGGGCAAATGCACAAAAGATCCCACTGGGTCGAAGTGCATCCAAAAGGGCCCTCATCTAGATAAGATAAGATAACACATCTTGTAAATTTGACAGCTAATCACAAGTTTACAATTGACGCGGGCTTAGTCAGGGTCGGAAAAACTGTTTAGTCTATGGTTTGTATGACAATGACATTTGTCTATGAGAACAGGTACCGGCGCCATATTTCACGTCCACGGAACGTCTATCATGAGACGGCCGCGACATACTCTCGATTTTTCTCGCACTATATATACCTCTTGTTCCGAGTGTTCTAATAAGAAAGAGACGCATAGTGCGAGAGAAATCGAGAGTATGTCGCGGCCGTCGCATGATAGACATGCTGGTCAGTAGGGCGATGTAACCCGCACTATGTGGAATTAATGTTACTATATTTCTTAATTCACTTCAGTTTATTTTAACTCTGCTTATAAATAAAAATCAATCATAATGTTTTACTACCCACATCTGTTTGGTACAGTCAAGTGCTAAAATATCATCATCATCATCATATCAGCTGAAAGACGTCCACTGCTGGCCATAGGCCTCCCCCAAAGAGTGCCAGAGTAACCGGTCCCGCGCCACCCGCGTCCTGAGGACTCCCGCAACCTTTACCAGGTCATCAGTCCTCCTTGTGGGGGGCCTACCCACGCCGCGTCTTCCGGTACGTGGTCGCCACTCGAGAACCTTTCCGCCCCAACGGTCATCGGTTCTGCTAAAATATGTATCGATTTAATCCTCTCATAAATACTCATAAATATGTACCGAAGCCTTAATCCGCTGACATAAGAGCGATGGGACATATTTATGAGTAAGTTATATGCACCCATATTTTCACACTTGACTGTGTACAGTCCACGTCATGCCAATTTTCGAGTTTCAAAATGGAATATGGTGCAAAATAGTACACATATCTCAGACTTTGACTGAACATTTCGACGTTCCCATGTTAAAGTGAAAATAACATAAACATGCATCGCAGAATGTATTCTAATTACAACTAAATAAGGTTCAATTTCATGTTGAACGATGTTTCATCTCTAGTAGCATACAGGATCAATAAAACATTTTGTTTGATATATGATATAAGGCGCGCTGTCCACCAGAGTTCAGAGCGAGCGAGCGGTAAGTTTCTATACTCGATAATATCGGCCTCGCCGTTGTGACAGTCAAAATAAATTGTAATAGTCGTCAGGAGGCGAAATTCTGAAACTAGATAGCGCTGCGTAGCTTCATATATTTCAATCTCTATCTATCGCCGAAGGCGGAGGGCTTTTGATGACTCGAGTTTGCAATATTCTTACGCCCGTGTTATACACAATGTTTTTCATCACGTTTGCGAGGAAACAAATACATTTTAGATGAAATGAATACAAATCGTAATAAAAACTGCAACATGTCAGTCGTCCATTTTGTTGAACTTGACGTGAGGCGCGTATGGCAAAGACCCTTCGGTATACAGCCACGATTTGAAAACACTTAAAAACATTTTACATACACACTAAATAACTACATATTAAATCTGTAAATAATTCAGTTAAACATGTCTGAGTAGTTTTTTAAGTTTAAATTTATTTATAAATACGTTTTCAGACATCGTATTTGATATAAAACCTCTTTGCTTTGTAACTGCCGCATGAGTGACAGATACAATTTAAGAAAAAACACAGGCTATTACAGCTCTGTATGTCTGCGCATTATGAAGCCATTTTCGAGCAAGTGTGATGAAAACAATCTATAGTATCCGTAGTACCTCTTGATGTTGTGACAAATCCGAAATAGTCCAGGCAATGAACTGACAACTTGTATGGAAAAAATGACAATTTTGAAAATAATTTATAATAGCTTATTTTTTATGTATAACGGATATATTATAAATTAAATAGTTACCCAGCGACAAAATCCGACAAAATTTCAGACATCGAAAAAATGATAAGTTAACTGGCTTCTGAAAAGTCAGTAAAAATATTAATAAATGTTTTTGTCTTTATTTTGGTTCATTTACATTTGCTCTATAATATTCAAGATAAATCGTACAAAAAAAGATAATGCATGCTTCATTTAAATCTACATAATTACTTCCGGGTGGAAAGTTTGTCGGATTCTTGACTAAATCATCTTAGAATAACATTTTCAAATGTAATCAACAAAAAAAACGCTATTATAAATTAATGTTTTTCAAAACCGTATTTTGCCTGGAGTTCGACCTCTGTTAATTATACGCGATTAAGAGGCTGACAAGACCTAATTTTGTTGAAATTGATGTTATTTAAACAGTTTTTTAAGAAAAACTATTTGTTCTAGCACATCAAAAAAAATGACAATTTTCACCATATTTTAAAGACCGTAGACGGGCTCGATACATAATTGGACGAAATGGGCATAGAAAATAATTAAAATCATCATTCTGTCTTTATTTTTTTGACGTATGGGTCTGCAATTAAAAACATGAAGTCAACATCATACCTAAACCGCTAACGAGTCATATTTCACAAATAATCCACACATTTTTAATGCAATATACAAAAACCGGGCCGCCCAGTAACACTCGCTCTCGTTTACTCCGATACAAATAGACAGTGTGCGCGCTATCCCAAATCTTCAAAGGGCATTTTGGTGTTGACAGCGTCTTAAGTCCCGTTTAGTAATTATAACGGGTCTGATGGACAGCGCTCCCTACAAGGTCTTACACTATTGGGTGGAGATCTAAGGGCACTTCCTCTCAAGTTGCCCCTTGCCGCCTTCGTCATATTCTTGTGACGATATCCACATCTGCTGGAACGAGCCGATTGACGCTAAGATGGACCCGCCTGTAGAAAACAAAGTATATTTTAAGACAGGGACAGACAAGTGTGTGTGTGTGTGTGTGTGTGTGTGTGTGTGTGTTTGTGTGTGTGTGTGTGTAATCTTGATTGCAGCAATGTAGCAAACTGCTTGTTAGTTAGTATGTTATTTGCAAATCGACGTCCACAGTGTCATTATTGTGGAAATTCGGTTTGTAGTAATTTGAGTTTGTGGCAAAGTAATATGTGGTTGTAGAAAACCGATTTCTAGTCATGTGTGATTGTGGAAATTGGGTTTGTAGCTATGTGAGTTTGCGGAAGTTTGGTTGGTAGCAAATGTGAGATTGTGGTAAAGTAATATGCGATTGTAGAAAATCGGTTTTTAGTCATTTGTGATTTTGGAAATTGGTGTTGCAGCAATGTGAGTTTGCGGAAATTCGGTTTGTAGTGATGTGTTTGTGGTAAAGTAATATTGTGATTGTAGAAAATCGTCATGTCGAAAAGCGCTCCAGCCAGCCCGGCGTGTTGGTACTGACCTATCCAGGCAGCGAACCGGCGCTCCATGGGCGAGGGCGCGGCGTGGGACTTGAGGCGGTGCGCGGAGGGCGCGCGGGCCGCCAGGTCCTTGGCGAGCCGCTCCAGCCAGCCCGGCGTGTTGGTACTGACCTATCCAGGCAGCGAACCGGCGCTCCATGGGCGAGGGCGCGGCGTGGGACTTGAGGCGGTGCGCGGAGGGCGCGCGGGCCGCCAGGTCCTTGGCGAGCCGCTCCAGCCAGCCCGGCGTGTTGGTACTGACCTATCCAGGCAGCGAACCGGCGCTCCATGGGCGAGGGCGCGGCGTGGGACTTGAGGCGGTGCGCGGAGGGCGCGCGGGCCGCCAGGTCCTTGGCGAGCCGCTCCAGCCAGCCCGGCGTGTTGGCGCCGCCGCCGCACGCCACGACGGCGCCCCACAGCGCCGGCCGCGCGTCCGCGTCGCAGGCCGCCGCGGCCGCGCACGCTGCCACAATACACTCTAGTTAACACTCTGCAGTATGCTCGGACTAAAGCCAGGTTTAGACGAAGCCAGTGCGGGCCGCCCGTGACACTGGCAGCCAGCGCTGGCTTGTTATTGGCCTTGTATGAACAGTGTTTCAAGACAAGCCAGCGCTGGCTGCCAGCGCTGGCGGGAATAGAGCGCCGGCCTATTTTTCAAGCCAGTGAACCCCGCCCGCGTGCCCCGCAACCCCCGCGCCAGTGTGAGGACTCGTGTAGACGCATCGCGCCAGTCGCTGGCGTATATCCGTAGGTAGACTATATACGCGTTTGGTTTTCTAAAGATTTTCCGCGATGTCATAAAAATGGAAGGAGGACGAAACATTACAATTTGTTCAACTATACAATGAGCACGAGTGCTTGTGGGATAAGCGTTGCGATGCTTAAAAAATAAGCAAATGCGCGCTTCGACACAAAGCCCTGCGTGATGGTGTGAATAAAGGACTGACTATCAATGAAGTTAAAGCAAAAATTAAGAGTATTCGCAGTAGGGTCATTTCGCCGGTTAGCGACCACCTAATTTAATGTGCCGGTGGGCGACCACTTAAGCTGAGTTGGTGAACTGAAAGGATATTTTCTCGGTTTTTTAGTAGATTTCTATTCTAAAACAACAAACAAATGCATGTACAAGTAATTGTCTCAATAGGGTGTGTAGAATTGATGTTATCTTCAATAGAAAAAACCTTCTCCTTCAGGTGGTCGCTAACCGAAGGTGGTCGCGTAACCAGCGAAATGACCCTAAAGGTTCAACACGCCAAAACTGGGGCATGTAAAATCGGCTATTATTAAGGGAACAATAGAGCTATACAAACTTTTTAGACTCCAATGTGATCACAAAGAACTGCCCTATAATATGTCGATTGTTTTCTTTGTTATTTTTATTCGTTGTCAAAATGTCGAGCAAACAACATCAACAACGCGAACTCATTTTGCACGAATATATGTATAGAAAATGCAACGCTAAGCTACAAAGATCGCGAAAAGACTGCAATGTCCTCAATGTACGGTGTTCGGGCCGACCGTCTGCCCGCCCCTTAAACTCCTCACGTGTGTACCATCTTGAGTCTGTGGTTTTGACAGTGACACTTTGTCAAGGCGGAGAAAAAAGAGATAACCTCGTTGTTGCGGACCCGAAGGGAACGAGTGTTTTTGGATAATTTGGAAACGCATTTTCCTTGTTTTGTGTAATATCGCTCGCTTTGAAGGCACACGGGTGTCCGAGTGTTTTGTGTGGATATTTCGGTGACATCGGAAGAGTTGGTGATTTGACGCCGCGGATTGTTGGCGATACTGCCCCGGAAAACCACGGCTGCTTCTTCAGCCCCGAAGACCCTCATGATTGAACTTGACTTGACCTGACAGTTGACTGAACCTTGACAAATACCAACCGGGCCGAGGAGCGAACATCGCGCCTCCCGGAATCAGGTGAGTTGAACAAGTTTTGTAGCCAATCCACTGGCTTATATGACCCGCGAAACGCGTGGCAGTTCACTCCACTCGCACTAGGCGAGGAGTTGAACATACGGTCTGACGCGTATTAAAAAGGTTTCGTGAACGCTTAACAATAGATAGAAAGCCAGGAAGTGGTGGGTTGCAGGGAGTCAAGAATAAAAAAAAGGACGAGTGTTGTAAGGATTTTTGCCTCAAATCCTAAGATTTCATCTCGTGATGTTGCCAAGAAAGTGAATGTCTCAGTCCTATGTTCAAAAAGTAAAACGTACGTAAACGATCTCATCCGTCGGGCTCTCGTCAGTGCCGGAGCACCGGCCGTCTTAGAGCCTACTGGTCTTGCCCGAGACGACGGCAAGAGGCCCGACGGCATGACGCTCGTGCCCTGGAGCTTGGGGTGGCCACTGGTATGGGACGCTACCTGCGTCGATACCCTTGCGCCGTCCCACCTTCCTGGAACCTCAATGAAGGCTGGTGCTGCTGCTGACTCAGCCGAGTCACGAAAAAGGCTCAAATATGCCGGCATTGACAGTGGCTACATGTTTGAGCCTTTCGGCGTCGAGACCTTAGGGCCATGGGGCACCAGCGCTTTAAAACTTTTTAAATCGCTTTCTAAGCGCCTCGTCGACGCTTCTGGTGACCAGAAGGCTGGCACCTACCTAGCCCAACGTATTAGCATAGCTATACAACGTGGCAATGCCGCCAGCCTCCTGGGCACCTTACCGCCTGGCGCCGATCTGGGCCAAGTTTTTTATTTATAATCTTTTTATTGTTTTCCTTTATTGCCTAAGTTTATATTTTCTTGTTGTTGAAAATAAATAGATTTATTGTTAAAATTATTTAATGCCAATATTTGTGTGCCCCAGTTTTGGCGTGTTCAACCTTTATTTGGAAATCGACAAAATCGAAAAATCTACAAGATCTGGGGCTGGGAGGAGAGAGGTTCTTTATACATTTATTTTTTCATTTTCAGAATTCATTTTTTTAAACAACATGGGATGACAAATAAATAAATTAAATAAATATTAGGGGAAAATCTTACACAAATCGACCTAGTCCCATAGTAAGCTCATTAAGGCTTGTGTTACGGGTCCTAGACGACGATATATATAATAGATATAAATACTTAAATACATAGAAAACTTCCATGACTCAGAAACAAATCATGCTCATCACACAAATATTTGCCCTTACCGTGACATCGGAAGAGTTGGTGATTTGACGCCGCGGATTGTTGGCGATACTGCCCCGGAAAACCACGGCTGCTTCTTCAGCCCCGAAGACCCTCATGATTGAACTTGACTTGACCTGACAGTTGACTGAACCTTGACAAATACCAACCGGGCCGAGGAGCGAACATCGCGCCTCCCGGAATCAGGTGAGTTGAACAAGTTTTGTAGCCAATCCACTGGCTTATATGACCCGCGAAACGCGTGGCAGTTCACTCCACTCGCACTAGGCGAGGAGTTGAACAATTTTTGGTACCCAGAGCGTGGTTACTCACAAAGAAAAAACGCGAATTTTGATAGTTTTTTCCTTTTGGGTAAAAAAGGGCATTTTGAGGTTATTTGTTAAAACCAAATTTAGCTGTATTGAGTATACTATATACTTTGTCCTATTTACTTTGTTTTGTATTTAAAATCTCTATTTTGTGGCACTGCAAGTGTTTTGTACTGTAGATTTCACGAAATTATTGTACTTGCAGTGCAAATTAGTGAGATTACAACCTCCGGAAGGTGATTACCAGTGTTTGGTACAATTTAATTTGGAGAATATTTGAAGGCAAATATAAGCCACATATTTGATTGATTGTAATTTGGAAAGCCTTTCATAGCTTGTTGTTTGGTAATAAGGCATTTGTTTTATTCAGTTTGCTATAAGCGGCCTAGGTTGCTAAAAATATAAGGCTAACATAAATATTAGTTGTAAGCTAGATTATTAGAAGTCATGTAACTAGCCAATTATAGATTATAATTTGAGCTTCCACTGCGTTTTGAGAATCTATATTGGTTGTTATTGTAAGGCATTCCTGTAATTGAGTTGATATTTGGTTTTGATTCACTAGGGTGACCAAGAGATTGGAATTTCCACATTAATTAAATTAATTTTAATTTTCTCTGGTATTGTTGGAAATTAATTTAAAATGGGATCTACACCTAAGGCTAAGATCCAGTCTGCACTGCGTTGGTTTTCATCTGCAGCAGCTTTGGTTGACAGAAATGACCGGGAGGAGGCTTTGTTGACCCGGTACGAGGAGGTGTCAGACCGTCTTAAGGCTGTGGAGTTCCAGGTTGAACTCTACCTAGCGGAGCCCGGCCGGACGACCCCGGAGACCGAGCAGGTGGAGCGGGACTTTGAGCAATGTATGGATTTTGGGGACAGGATTGTCGAGAGGGCTTCTAAGATACTGCGGGTTCGGAATGGTGCGGCCCGGGACGTTCCGAAACACGCAGTTATCTATAACCCAGGGTTGGCAGCGCGCTTGCCAGCCATACAGATGCCGGTCTTCCGAGGAGACCTGGACGAGTGGACCAGCTTCATCGACCTCTTTGATAGCTTGGTGCATGCCCGGACGGACCTGCCAGCGGCGTTGAAGTTGGCGCAGCTGATGTCTGCTCTCGTCGGGGAGCCGCGCGACTTGATCGCGCATTTGTCGGTCACCGACGACAATTATGAAATCGCGCGCACGTTGCTGAGGGACCGATACCAGAACGTGCGGCGACTTGCGGATACTCTTATGACTAAGATTTGGAATATCCCTCGGATCGCTCAGGCTTCAGACATCCGGCTGAAAATGCTGAATCCTGTTTTGACAGCGACCAAAGGGTTAGAGAACCTTGGTTTGCCGGTGGACCAGTGGTCCTACATACTGTTGAATTTTTTGTTGAACCGGCTGCCGGCTGATGTACGGGCCAGGTTTGAGCACCGGTATGGTGGTGAAAGTGCTCAGCATCTGCCAACCTTCACCAATCTTATCGACCAATTGGAACTTGAGTGTCGACGGGCCGACACCTCGGATCTACCTCCACCCCCGAGGCCTCCTGGGGCCCAGCGGGCCCAGGGGAGAGTTGCACCTCAAAGGGGAGGGTGGGGCAAATCGGCCCCACAACCAGCGGGTCCTCACCAATACAATACCAGTGCATTGGACCCTGAAGTCTGCCTATGCTGCAAGAACCCTGGCCATCGGGTGCCAGCGTGTCCGAAGTTTCTTGCGCAGCGGGTTGTGGGACGCCGCAACATTGCTAAGCAGCGGCAATGGTGCTTTGTTTGCTTGGGCCCACATTTTGTGCGAGATTGTGCCCACCCGCGGGCGTGTAAGTCCTGTGGTGGGAAGCACCACCCCATTTTATGCATGAACCGCAGTGGGGATACACCTCCCCCCCCCCTGCGCAGGGGTCATGCTCCCCTGTTCGGAGTCAGCAGCGGGCTGACCAGGGGCCCATGGCCGAGGAGAAGTGGGGACGTCGGGTAACACCCCCCTCCCCCCCCTCCAAAACTACGCGACTACTTCGCACGCACCCGTGCCCCAACGGGGGGTCCTTACGGGCGGGTGCCCGCAAACGCCTCCACCCCGGCAGGCGCCACGGATGTCGCCGCCGCTTGTGGAGCGACCCCGCTTGGCGTCGGGACCTCCGGTGTACGGCCGGAGTAGGACATACCAGGGGCCGCAGGCGGCACGCATGGCGCGACGGCAGTACCAGCCGGAGTGGGACCCGCTCGAGCGGTACGAGCGGCCCGCCCATGCGGAACAGGATGCAACGCGTTATCCCTGCTAGGGATACGCCGCCCACGCACCAGCCACCGCCACGCCCTTGGAGACCGTGTTATTGCCCACGGCTTCGGTTTGTGTTTGGGGCCCTGGCGGAGGATCAGCCTGCGTGCGCTCTCTCCTTGACACGGGAGCGCAAGGCTGCATGGTATCCAGTAGGTTGGTGCGACAGTTGGGCTTGGTTGTGAAACCCCACCCGGAAAGTATACGTGGGGTAGGCAATGTGACAGTGTCAAATCTGGTAGGGCAGACCTTACTCACCTTTGGACCGGGTCCCACTTCACGCGCGAGGATTAATGCTCCCGCGTTAGTATTGGATGAAGTGGTGGGGAGACTCCCCCAGGTGAAGCTGCCTCCAGAGGTTCGGAGTTTGACAGCTGGATTAGTTCTGGCGGATGCTGGATTTGACAGACCTGGTCCGATTGACGTGTTGCTGGGTGCAGACGTTCTTGGGCGGGTGCTGTTGAGCGGCAACCGTACCTTACAGCCTGGCGGACTGGTTACACTGGAAACGGTGTTTGGCTATGCTGTAATGGGTTTGGTGTTAGCGGCTCCACCGCCTCCTACTGAGGAGGGCTGTCTGGTTGGAACTGCTCTTTCAGAAGCCGTGCAACGGTTCTGGGAGATTGAGGAACAACCTACCGCGTCGCGTATGAGCCCCGAGCAGGAAGAGTGCGAACGGTTTTACCAAAATAATACTGGGCGCCTCTGCTCTGGTCGGTTCATAACACGACTTCCTCTGCTCATCCACCGACCTCCTCTTGGAGCGTCACGTGAGATGGCTGAGAAGCGGCTGGTTTCGATGGAACGCCGAATGAGAAGAGATGCGCTCTTCCGGCAGAAGTATGTGGACTTCATGAGGGAGTACGAGGGTTTGGGACACATGTCGGTGGCTCGGACGGACTGGAGTACAGTGGAGCACTGCTTCCTGCCGCACCACGCGGTCCTAAAATCCCCGGAGTCCAAGATTCGTGTGGTCTTTGATGGGTCCGCGTCCACCTCGACTGGGGTGTCATTGAACCAGTGTTTGCATGCAGGTCCTAAGCTGCACAAGGATATCACGGATATCCTCACAAATTTTAGGAAACATCAGGTGGTGTTCGTCGCCGACATCCGGATGATGTTTCGGCAGACAGTGATCCATCCTGATGATCGTCGGTATCAGCTGATCTTGTGGCGTGAGAGCCCTGATGAACCGATGTTGGTGTACGAGCTGAATACGAATACATACGGCTTGAAGAGCAGTCCGTACATTTCAATTCGAACTTTGTTAGAATTGGCGTCTCGAGAGAGACTGAGGTTCCCTCGAGCGTCCGCCATTTTGGAACGGGACTTATTTGTCGATGACGTGTGCACCGGGGCAAACAGTGTCGAAGAGGCTTTGGTTTTGCGGGATGAGCTGGTGGAACTCTTGCGGACGGGTGGATATGAATTGCGCAAATGGATGTCCAACTCACCGGCCGTGGTGGCCGGCCTCCCCGAGGATCACCAGCAGGATCCGCACCTGTTCGAAAATGTTGAGAGCCCGCACATGTTATCAGTCCTAGGCGTGCAATATCGACCAGTCCAAGATGTGTTCACCTATCGGGTGGAACTGGATTCCCCGAGGGTCTGGACGAAGCGGCTTGTGCTGTCCACGGTGGCCAGGACGTACGATCCGAATGGATGGATCGCGCCGGTCATCTTCACGGCGAAGGCATTTATGCAGCGCCTGTGGATGGTCCAACTGGGTTGGGATGATCCACTATCCGGAAATTTGTTGAGCGATTGGGAGGTTTTCTTCTCCACGCTCCCGGAGATAAATCAGGTCGAACTGCCGCGTAAGCTGTTGCCGGCCGGGAAATGCCGAGTAACCCTACACGGGTTTTGCGACGCCTCCGAGCGAGGGTATGCAGCGGCCGTTTACTTGCGGACGGTCAGCTCCGCCGGATCGGTCGATTTGCACTTGGTAATGGCGAAGAGCAAGGTGGCTCCCCTTCGCACGCGTTTGACAATCCCAAAAATGGAATTATCTGGAGCGGCTCTTCTTGTACGCCTACTGAACCACGTGGCCTCTACCTTGAAGGACACCGTGAACCTTGAGGAGAGTGTCTACGCATGGACTGATAGCCAAATTGTATTGTGTTGGCTGCAGTCGTCATTCCATACTTTGGAGGTCTTTGTGGCCAACCGGGTCTCGCAAATCCAGAATTCGGAGACTGCTTTGGTTTGGAGACACGTGCCAGGTGAACTGAACCCAGCGGACGTGGCGTCCAGGGGTTGCACGGCACCTGAGCTTGTTGCCCACTCACTGTGGTGGAGACCAGATTGGTTGTTGGAACCGGAGACACTCTGGCCTGCCAGTTGTGTGATTGGGACCCCATCCTCTGGCTTGGGTGTCCACCTTGTCGAGACCGCTCCAGTGTCAGACACTGCTTGGTTGCTAGAACGGTATAGCTCTCTCGACAAGCTTGTTGGAGTGACCGCCTGGGTCAAGCGATTTATACACAATTGTCGCCACCCTGACAACCGGTCACGCGTTAGAGTTCTCGCCACAGAAGAGCGGAATGCCGCCCTACATCATTGGATTAGGGTTGTGCAGGAAGAACACTTTGGGGACGTATTGAAGCCCCTGCGGCAGGGACGTCCTAAGCTACCGAAGGCGATAGCACGCCTCAACCCGTTCATTGACGAGTCGGGTACACTCCGGGTTGGAGGACGGCTCCGCAACGCTAGCTTGCCGTACTCGGTGCGCCACCCCATTTTGCTGCCTAAGAAGGGGCATCTGGTGGAATTGTTGGTGATTGACCGCCACATAAAGAACTCGCATGCCAGCTGCAATGCACTCTTGGGCATTTTGCAGCGAGACTTTTGGATATTGAACAGCCGACGGGTTATTCGGAGCATCGTGTTTCGGTGCTTGCCTTGCTTTCGGCTCAAGGCAGCCACGATGCAGCCCCAGATGGGGGACCTTCCTCCTGATCGGGTCAACGAGGCTAGGACCTTCTCTAGGGTTGGGACCGATTTTGCGGGACCTTTTTTAGTGAAAACGTCGCGACTTCGAAATGCGAAGGTTGTAAAAGCGTATTTGTGCGTTTTCGTATGCCTGTCGACCAAGGCTGCTCATCTTGAACTTGTTGGTGATCTTACGACGGAGGCTTTTATTGCGGCATTGGATAGATTTGTATCCCGTAGGGGACTCCCATCTCTGATCCGGTCAGATTGTGGAACCAATTACAAGGGTGCCGACCGTTATTTACAAGATGTTGTAAAATTTTTATTTGAAAATAAGATTGATATTGGAACAGACCTCTCCCGTCGGGGTATCACCTGGACGTTCGATCCGCCAGGCTGCCCCCACTGGGGTGGAATCTGGGAGGCTTGCGTGAAGCAAGCAAAAGCCCATATGTATCGGGTAGTCGGTCAAACTGTATTGACTTTTGAGGAGCTCGCGACGTTGTTTTGTAGAATTGAGGCCGTCCTCAATTCCCGTCCGTTGTGTCCGCTCAGCTCCGACCCAAATGACCTGGAAGCGCTCTCTCCAGGCCATTTCTTGATTGGTCAGCCACTTGCAGCGTTGCCGGAGCACCCCCTCCGGGACGTACCCTCCAGTCGTTTGTCGCGCTACCAGATGCTGCAACAAATGGCTCAGAACTTTTGGACCAGATGGTCATTAGAGTATTTGCATGTTTTGCAGCAGCGCCTCAAGTGGACTGACAAAACCAGTCCCCCCAGAGTTGGAGACCTTGTGCTAGTTAAGGATGCTAACCTTCCGCCACTGCGATGGCGTCGGGGGCGCATCGTTAATTTGTTTCCCGGTAAAGACGGGACCCCTCGGTTTGCCGAGGTCATGGTTGGGGACTCGGTTTTGAAGCGAGCGGTAGCAACCCTATCGCGACTTCCCCTAGTATAGCGGACCGGCTTAGAGGCCGTTCCGAGGCGGGTGATTGTTCGGGCCGACCGTCTGCCCGCCCCTTAAACTCCTCACGTGTGTACCATCTTGAGTCTGTGGTTTTGACAGTGACACTTTGTCAAGGCGGAGAAAAAAGAGATAACCTCGTTGTTGCGGACCCGAAGGGAACGAGTGTTTTTGGATAATTTGGAAACGCATTTTCCTTGTTTTGTGTAATATCGCTCGCTTTGAAGGCACACGGGTGTCCGAGTGTTTTGTGTGGATATTTCGGTGACATCGGAAGAGTTGGTGATTTGACGCCGCGGATTGTTGGCGATACTGCCCCGGAAAACCACGGCTGCTTCTTCAGCCCCGAAGACCCTCATGATTGAACTTGACTTGACCTGACAGTTGACTTGTGGGTTTCGACTGGTGTAATCAAGATTGAAACCCACTAATATAGTTCACATTCATTTATTATAACGGCACATGGTAAAACCTTAGATATAACACGATAATAGTACTCGCGGTGTTTACGCGGAATGTCGCGAGAGCGGCGGACCTAAGGACGAGTGACGTGACCGTGCTCTAAGGTTGTCTGGCTCGAACTAGCGACCCGGCCGGCGCGCGCGACGCTCGTAGTGCGGTTCGGGGAAACTAGTGTTGTGGCGAAACGGCGTGAAGTTTTAGTGATGGGCTAAGCCGTGTGGAAAACGAGTCCGCCTCAGTACTCCCTCCCCAGAGAAAAGAAGAAGAAAGAAGTCGTTCGGTATCATATTTAAAGATTTAGCTTATCAGGGAATCTGACTTTTCTTCCTGTTCTAGTCGTAGCAGGGCTTTGCTGTGATTTCGTCCTGAGTGCAGGTGCTGGCTGGGCTGCTACTGCTGGCTTTTCATGTGGTATAGGTACAGGAACAGGCCGGACAGGGGTACAAGTCGGAGTAGTGTCATCCACATCTATAAAAGCTGGTTTTACATTATTGACTGATACTACGCGTGGTAAACCGTTAACAATGATGGTAAGAGTTTTATCTTGTCTGTCGGCGATCCTAAAAGGTCCTTCATACGGATTTTGCATACCTGTCTTATTGAATCTTCTGACATATACGTGTGTTGCTGAGGCTAGCTCCTTGTGAACGAATATTGATGTTTTGGCATGAGAACATGTGTTGACTGGTGCTAAACGATGGAATGCTGCTTTGAGTGAAGATGCAAATGTTGACCGAGATTGAACTGTAGATGGTGCAGGTGATAAAAATTCTCCAGGCAGTCTGATATTCTGACCGAAAACCATTTCGGCAGGCGTGGCGTCTATATCTTCTTTGTAGGATGCTCGGAGGCCCATCATCACCACTGGTAAATCATCTGTCCACGAAGTGTTGTAGTGGCACCTCAGAGCTGCTTTAAGCTGCCGATGAAGGCGTTCGACTAAACCATTTGCGTTTGGGTGATACGGAGTGGTGTGTATATGCTGGAAACCACATATTCGAGATAGGGATGAAAACAGTTCTGATTGGAATTGTCTGCCTTGGTCTGTGGTTATCCGAAGTGGTATGCCATAGCGACATATCCATCCGGAAAACAACTTTTGTGCTACGGTTTCAGCTTCTATGTTCTTTAGTGGGTAAGCTTCTGGAAGTCTGGAAAATCTATCCACTACTGTGAGCAGGTATCTGTAGTCTCGAGAATATGGCAGAGGTCCCACTAAATCGACGTGTATGTGTTCGAACCTGGTGTTGGGGGGTGCGAAAGATCCAGGTGCAGTGGTGATATGGCGACTAGTCTTTGATGCTTGGCATGCAAGGCACGAACGTGACCAAGAGGCGCAGTCTTTTCTGATTCCGGGCCATGTATATCTGTCTGAGACTAGTTTAATTGTCACTTTAACGCCAGGATGCGCTAGGTTGTGCAGTGAATCGAACACTTGTCGTCGAAGTACTGCTGGAATAAACGGTTTGGCTGCAGGAGTTGAAGTATCGCAAAAAATGGGGGTATTTGTATTCGGTAAAACAAGTTTTTTTATTTGTAAGCTCGTTTGGTTATTATTAAGAAGCTGTTGCAGCTCTGCGTCAGAAGCTTGGGCAGTGGCGAGTTCTTGAAATCCAATTGGTTGACTGATGGCCTCGACTCTTGACAAGGCGTCAGCGACTATGTTTTCATTGCCACTGATGTGTTTGATGTCTGTTGTAAATTGGCTGATAAATTCTAAGTGGCGGAACTGGCGAGGACTGCACTTTTCAGGCTTTTGTTGGAACGCAAATGTTAGCGGCCGGTGGTCAGTGAAAACGGTGAAGTGTCTTCCTTCTAACCAGTGTCTAAAGTGATGAATGGCCTGGTAAACAGCAAGCAGTTCTTTATCGTAAGCACTATACTTGGATTGAGCTGAAGTCAATTTTCTAGAGAAAAATGCGATCGGCTCCCAGCCGTTGTCTCCTTTCTGATGGAGGGCAGCCCCCATTGCTGTGTCTGATGCATCCGTATATAGTGACAGCTCAGCGTTTTGTTTTGGATGTGTCAGCCTAGTGGCGAGGGCGAGGCTCTGTCTGCACGATTCGAATGCAACGTCAGCTTCGGGAGACCAATGTACGGGCTCGTTGCCTTTGACGCCATCTTTTAGCAGATTATTGAGCGGCGCTTGAATATCAGCGGCATTTTTGATGAAACGCCGGTAGAAGTTGAGAACGCCTAAAAATCTGCGGAGTGCTTTGACTGTTGGTGGCTTTGGGTATTGTTGGATGGCTTCGATCATTGATGATGGAGGTTCTACGCCGGAAGCTGATACCTTGTATCCCAAAAACTCAATCTCATTTTGGCCAAATAAACACTTCGAGGTATTTATGATGACTCCGTATTTCTCGAGCTTCTGGAAAAGGGCCTTAAGATGTTCCAGGTGTTGGGATTCATCCGTAGAGGCTACTAATATGTCGTCAAGGTACGGAAAGGCGAATGGTAGGTCTCTGGTGATCTCGTCTATAAAGCGCTGGAATGTTTGGGCGGCGTTTCGGAGACCAAAAGGCATTTTAAGGAACTCGAAGAGGCCGAATGGTGTTATCACTGCTGTCTTCTGGATGTCTTCTTCGTGTACGGGCAGGTGGTAGAATGCATTGACCAAGTCTACTTTACTGAAGGTAGTGGAACCTTGGAGAGACATACCGAAGTCTTCAATGTGGCGGAGAGGATAACGGTCAGGTAGGGTGCGGGCATTGAGTCCCCTGTAGTCACCACAAGGGCGCCACTCTCCTGACTTCTTGGCCACCATGTGCAATGGGGAGGCCCAGGGACTGTCACTGGGTCTTATGATGCCTTCCTGGAGCAGTTCGTCGAACTTCTTTTTAGCAGCTTCTAACTTCTCAGGAGGAAGACGCCTTGCTCTACAGGCGGAGGGAGGTCCTGGAGTGGTTTTGATGTGGTGCTGGATGTTATGTTTGAAGTTGTCTATGTTGCCCGTTGGTTTGGTAAGGGATGGGAATTTAGCTAAGAGCTGATGGTAAACTGTTGTACCTGCGATGACCTTTATGGATGGGGAGTCATCAATAATAACAGGCCTTGCTGGAGTACCTATACCGGTTGTAGGGTCTATTAAGCGTCTATTCTTAAGGTCGACAAGGAGGCCGTAATGAGTGAGGAGGTCAGCACCGATGATAGGCCTGCTGACATCTGCAATAATGAACGACCAAGTGAAGTCGCGCCGAAGTCCGATGTTAAGGTTGACTTCAATTTCTCCATATGTTCTTATTGGTGTTAAATTGGCGGCATAGAGTACGTATGTTGATGGAGGGCGTCGCCGTTTAAGTAATTTATAAGGGTAGACGCAAACATCTGAGCCTGTGTCTATAAGGTAGTCTTTTTTGCTTGCCCGGTCCATGATATAAAGGCGGTTAGGATATGTTTTAGGAATGCTGGTAGGGTTGCTTACCGCCTCTAACAACCCTAGTGCTGGTTTTCCTTAACGAATGTACACGGTTGTTCGCACCTGCGTGCATTGGCACCAAAATTAGTATGGTACCAGCAGAGGTTGTTGCTAGCGTAGCGAGTGCGGGATCTAGATCTGCTTCTGTTGCGAGGGTATGGTCGATTAGAATTTTCTTGTGTTCGGGTGAGTGCTGCGACCATTCGTGTAAGTTCGTTGATTTGCATCTGCATATTTTGCATGTCAAAAGGTTGGTTGTGGTTTAGCGGGAAAGCACTCGAGGAACTCTGATTGTGTGTCGCAGCTATATGGTTTACACCTGAATACGGGTAGTCTGCTGTGGGGGCTGTATTTCCAGCGCTTGTAGGATTTGCGTTGTTAAATCTCGTACTCGCAAAATAATTACATTGTGTAGGCAGGTGGACTTGCTGTACCAGATGATGGTTGTTAGGCGCTATGCCGTACAATTTATCGGCTAAATCACCGAGATCGTCCAGCGACATGCTAGGAGACTGAGATATTATATTGCCTTGGATATGTGTAGGTAGTCTACCTATCCATATTGTTTTTATCATCTGGTCGGAACCTGCCCCTTTAGCTAACATCCTTAGGTGTCGTAAAAATGAGGAAGGCCTTCGGCTCCCAATTTCCTCTTTTTCTAAGAGGCGGTGTATTTTTTCTTCGCACGATTCCGAGAAACGCGATATAAGAACGTGTTTTAGTTTTGTGTAGGGATCGATCGCAGGTGGGCACGTGATAATTTCTTCCGCCTCCGCCGCTGTTTTTGGGTCTAATTGTGAAATAGCGTGGTAAAACTTTGTCAGTTCTCTAGTAATGTTATTTACATGAAACTGGCCCTCTATGATACCGAACCATACAGCGGGGTTGTCGGGGTAAAAAGGCGGAACTCGAATGCCTACACGGCTTACCTCATAACCCATCAACTGTCCATGCAGCGGCATCGGCGTCTGGTTGGCGTCTGGGCAGAGTTGAGCGGCACCGCCCGTGGCGGCGGCGGCAGCGGTGGCGTTGGCGGGGACGGGGTAATTCCCGGAGGCGTCGGGGCTAGGTTGATTGCTTGGGCCGGCGGCAGCAGCAGCGGCGGCGGCGGCGGCAGCAGCGGCCTCGGCGTCCTTTCCGCCAGTGAGTACACCATGCATGGTAGGCATTTTCAGAAACACGGACAATGATTTGTGTACGACAGGCCACTTTGTGTTTCGGCACGGAATATTATAATGTTTCGGTTATGAGAATAACGGTGATCGTTTCCACACAACACAAAACAATTAAGTTCACTTATAACTTGCGTAATGTTTTTATTCACTACTCACGGGGTCACCAATGTGGGTTTCGACTGGTGTAATCAAGATTGAAACCCACTAATATAGTTCACATTCATTTATTATAACGGCACATGGTAAAACCTTAGATATAACACGATAATAGTACTCGCGGTGTTTACGCGGAATGTCGCGAGAGCGGCGGACCTAAGGACGAGTGACGTGACCGTGCTCTAAGGTTGTCTGGCTCGAACTAGCGACCCGGCCGGCGCGCGCGACGCTCGTAGTGCGGTTCGGGGAAACTAGTGTTGTGGCGAAACGGCGTGAAGTTTTAGTGATGGGCTAAGCCGTGTGGAAAACGAGTCCGCCTCAGACTGAACCTTGACAAATACCAACCGGGCCGAGGAGCGAACATCGCGCCTCCCGGAATCAGGTGAGTTGAACAAGTTTTGTAGCCAATCCACTGGCTTATATGACCCGCGAAACGCGTGGCAGTTCACTCCACTCGCACTAGGCGAGGAGTTGAACATACGGTCTGACGCGTATTAAAAAGGTTTCGTGAACGCTTAACAATAGATAGAAAGCCAGGAAGTGGTGGGTTGCAGGGAGTCAAGAATAAAAAAAAGGACGAGTGTTGTAAGGATTTTTGCCTCAAATCCTAAGATTTCATCTCGTGATGTTGCCAAGAAAGTGAATGTCTCAGTCCTATGTTCAAAAAGTAAAACGTACGTAAACGATCTCATCCGTCGGGCTCTCGTCAGTGCCGGAGCACCGGCCGTCTTAGAGCCTACTGGTCTTGCCCGAGACGACGGCAAGAGGCCCGACGGCATGACGCTCGTGCCCTGGAGCTTGGGGTGGCCACTGGTATGGGACGCTACCTGCGTCGATACCCTTGCGCCGTCCCACCTTCCTGGAACCTCAATGAAGGCTGGTGCTGCTGCTGACTCAGCCGAGTCACGAAAAAGGCTCAAATATGCCGGCATTGACAGTGGCTACATGTTTGAGCCTTTCGGCGTCGAGACCTTAGGGCCATGGGGCACCAGCGCTTTAAAACTTTTTAAATCGCTTTCTAAGCGCCTCGTCGACGCTTCTGGTGACCAGAAGGCTGGCACCTACCTAGCCCAACGTATTAGCATAGCTATACAACGTGGCAATGCCGCCAGCCTCCTGGGCACCTTACCGCCTGGCGCCGATCTGGGCCAAGTTTTTTATTTATAATCTTTTTATTGTTTTCCTTTATTGCCTAAGTTTATATTTTCTTGTTGTTGAAAATAAATAGATTTATTGTTAAAATTATTTAATGCCAATATTTGTGTGCCCCAGTTTTGGCGTGTTCAACCTTTATTTGGAAATCGACAAAATCGAAAAATCTACAAGATCTGGGGCTGGGAGGAGAGAGGTTCTTTATACATTTATTTTTTCATTTTCAGAATTCATTTTTTTAAACAACATGGGATGACAAATAAATAAATTAAATAAATATTAGGGGAAAATCTTACACAAATCGACCTAGTCCCATAGTAAGCTCATTAAGGCTTGTGTTACGGGTCCTAGACGACGATATATATAATAGATATAAATACTTAAATACATAGAAAACTTCCATGACTCAGAAACAAATCATGCTCATCACACAAATATTTGCCCTTACCGGGATTCGAACCCAGGACCTTCCGCTCAACAAATCAGAAGTTATAATTGTATGGTTTGTAGAGCCCATTAGCCTATTTAAAAATCCGAGATTAGTAAATTGAATATAATGGAAATAATAAGTGCGTTGTATACCCCACACCTGGCTACTAGTGGCCACTTGTACTGATGGAACAAACACTTCGTTAAAATCCATACTAATATTATAAATGCGAAAGTGTGTCTGTCTATCTGTCTGTCTGTTACCTCTTCACGCTTAAACCGCTGAACCGATTTGGATGAAATTTGGTATACGAGGGCTGCCTTTTAAGTTCTGTCGTTTGCAAACCTCCCGTGATTGCATAAAAAAGAACTAGTGTCACGTTAAAATATTTGAATTTAGAATTCGAAAACAAAAGAATGACTCGAAATCGGCCCAACCGTTTTAGTACAGCGTTCGTTCAAAGTTGACAAGTCAGTTGTGAAAATGGAAATTTCGAAGGAAAATTTACGTGCGATAATTTTTTACAACTTCAAAAGGGGCTTAACGCGACTTCAGTGCTTCGAAGAGTTGACTACGGTTTTCAATGATAAAGCACCATGCCTTCGGACTGTGGAACGCTGGTATTTAGAATTTCAACGTGGTTGCTCTAGTCTTGGTGATAGACATCGTGAAGGTCGACCAAAAACAGCCGTAACCCAGGAGAACATTGATGCTGTACGGCAACTGATCATCGAAGATCGCCATGCGACATACCGTGAGATAGAAGCTTCCTTAAGTATTTCAGGGACCAGTGTTCACAGTATTTTGCATGATCACTTAGGCGTAAAAAAGTTGATCTCACGCTGGATACCACATTTACTCAGTGAAGACCAAAAAACGGCTCGCGTTCGATGGTGTCGCAAAACTCTGCGGCAATTCAACCGAGGAAACTCGAAACATGTTTACGACATTATCAGTGGTGACGAATCTTGGATATATGCCTACGATCCCGATTCTAAACAGCAGTCGACTGTTTGGGTGTTCCAAGATGAGCCAAAACCGACCAAAGTAATACGCTCACGGAGCACTTCGAAAAAAATGGTCGCCACGTTTGTGGCGAAAAGTGGCCACGTTGCCACCATCGTGCTCGAGGATCGTAAAATGGTTAATGCTGACTGGTATACCACTGTCTGTTTACCAGAAGTCATCGGCGAGTTTCGAAAAAATAACCCAAGACGTCGTATAAGACTGCACCACGATAATGCGAGCTCGCACACCGCCCGGCAAACTATTGCGTTTTTAAAAGAGCAAAACGTCGAAATTCTGGAACACCCGCCGTACAGTCCAGACTTAAGCCCTGACGATTATTTTACTTTTCCAAAAATCAAGCAACGACTTCGTGGTCAACGGTACCAGACGCCTGAAGAAGCGGTTGAGGCATACAAAACGGCCATTTTGGAGACCCCGACTTCGGACTGGAATAAGTGTTTCGAAAACTGGTTCGATCGAATGAAAAAGTGTATTACATATCACGGTGATTACTTTGAAAAACAATAAATACCATTTAACACTTAAATTGTCTTTAGTTTTTCCAAACGACACAACTTAAAAGGCAGCCCTCGTAGAGATAGTTTGAGTCCTGGGGAAGGACATAGGATAGTTTTTATCCCAGAAATCATCCCCCAAGGGGATCACGTGGGGGTTGAAAGTTTGTATGGAGCTGCGATATAAACGAGTTCCACGCGGACGGAGTCGCGGGCAGAAGCTAGTGGCTATATATAAAGGTGATGCATAAAAGGTGCCCACTCGAGTATAATTATTAAAATAGAAACGTAATGAAAGTAAAGTATACAAATATTTAAATGCAGAAATATTGTAACAAATACAAATATGACATAACACAGCTCTGAAGAAATATACTTTAAAGAATAATATTAAAGTAGTGGTAACCGATTTGTGGCAATGTGTAATTTGAAAACCGGCCAAGTGCGTGTCGGGCCACGCGCAGTGTAGGGTTCCGTAGTTGCCTGTCTGTCTTAGTTACATCGACGTGCGGTGCGGTTGCGTCGGCCGAATTTGTACGGAAATTGGCCTTTCCAAGTACACATTAAGTTGGTCGACTATTACTCAGTAACTACTTCTGCCTAAGTAGGCGGACAAGTGTCCGTGATGGTTTTACTACCACGAATTTAGTACCAGTAGTAGCCATTTAGCCGGCAGAGGGGGGGGGGGGGGGGGGGACCACGACGACAACACATGACTCCAAGAAAATCAGGGCTTCAAAGCCTCGCAAACGAATCACTGATACTTCAAATATGGTTTAGGAAACCCCATATTTTTGTGCGAGCTATCCAACGATACCCCACACATAGGTTTAACGAGAAAAATAAAATACATCCCCGCTTTAGGTGTAGGGAGTACTGACCCAAAAAAAAAATGTTTCAAGATTTTATTGTTCTGTTTTTTCGGCGTGGTTGATTTATATACCCATGCCGAATCACAGTTTTCTAGTATAAATGGTTAGCTAAGCCGAAGACGGAGGGACAGACGGACAGTCGGACATGGCGAAACTATAAGGGTTCCTTGTTGACCACGGAACCCTAAAAATGACACATATAATACGCCATCACAAACTGAAATCACATGAACGTAGACCACAACCAGTCTGACCAGTAATACTGTTTAGAATAGACAGTTTAGTTGTTAATTAATATCGCCGCGCGCGATAAAATGTACTCGGCTGCATTCGTATGTAGTCGGACGCGCAAGCGGGATAGACCTGCGGCGCGGAAGCGAGATGGACGCTCCGAGCGAGTTTAGCGCCGCGACCGCGTGCGCATGATGAGAGGTATACCGAGCGTCGTGCCGGGCTGACGCTTCTCAATGAATTAGATTACGGTTTGATCCCGAACGGGAGCGCCCATAACGGAGAGGCGCCGGGGTTTAGTGTTGCTTTGGAACTCGTTAGATGAAGCCAGCGGGTGGCTTCGAGTTAGCTATAGTGATACATAGTTGTGTAGTGTACGGGAAGTTGTATGGACAAGGTGCCTTGGAGGACGAGCCGGACGAAAGGCGTGCCAGTTTGCCGCAAGATCACACATACATACACACTACACGAAACACTAACACATCCTTGCTGGCGGTAATTCTAGAAGTCTGAAGAACGGGGTGAGTAGGTCTAGACTTAAGTTACGTAGGTTAGATTAAGTTTTAGCGGCGCGTATCGCGCCCAATTTGCTCTCGCCAGGAGAAACCGTTTGTATGAGGGTCAGCTGATGGGCCCCTGGCTCTCCGGCTAGTCTTGGCGAGAACAAATACGCTACAACGAACTGGAATCGTACCTAAATGCGGCGCGCCGAGACTCTGCTCGAAGAGGCACTCGGCCATCTTGAACCTCTCGACGCCGAAGTCCTGATGGTAGCCGCCCGGGAACTCGAAGTGCACGCCCGGGATCGAAGCCGCTACCCGCTCGTCATACGTCGATTCCGACACCTACAACAAAATGTCACCTTTTTAGACGACTCTTCATCTTCCATTACATTACATGTTTAAAAAAAACTTACATAAATGGTTACTGGAGAAATGATTTTATTCAATTAACGATTACATAAGGCTAAATGAATGTACTTAATGACATATTTATCTCTATTACGATGTTTCTAATTAATTTGAAGACCAAATGTTGCACGCCTAAGACGGCAGATCATGTGGAACCGGCAGCTATTATCTTATCACCAATCCACCTGTATTACTCCAGGCAAAATACGGTTTCGAAAAACATTAATTTGTAATAGCGTTTTTTTTCTTGATTTCAATTTAAAATGTTATTCTAAGATGATTTATTCAAGAATCCGACAAACTTTTCATCCGGAAGTAATTATGTAGATTTAAATGAAGCATGCATTTTTGTATGATTTATCTTGAATATTATAGAGCAAATGTAAATGAACCAAAATAAAGACAAAAATATTTATTAATATATTTTTGACTTCTCATGAGCTAGTTATTTTTTTTTTTCATGTCTGAAATTTTGTCGGATTTTGTGGCTGGGTAACTATTTAATTGATAATATATCCATTACACATAAAAAATAAGCTATTATAAATTATTTCCAAAATTGTCATTTTTTCCATACAAGTTGTCAGTTCATTGACTGGACTATACATATATAATTCACCCATTTCATTTCATTTCATTTAATTTCATTTCCTTCATCTTCCTAGCGTTTGCTCGGTTATACCGCATGCAGTAGTAGCCATCAAATATATCGGAGCGGCCAAAGTGCTCACAAATATCTGAACACGTCGCTAATGCCTCGACAATAGAGACGTGTTCAGATACTTTTGAGCACTGGCCGCTCCGATATATCTGATGGCTAATGTACATACATAACACCTTAATGGAAACCAAGGTCCGCTTTGACACCTAATCTCATGATTTGGCGTGGGCAGTAGTAGAAAAGCGACTGCCATCTGACTGAAAAGCGACTGTATCCAATGATATTTCAACTTTGTTAGGTTTGTAGTAATGCGAGTTTATGGTAATATAATATGTGATTGCAGAATAGTACATTGTTTAACGAGGGGCGTAAGTCAAATATTGCAATATTCTTACGCCCGTGTTAAACACAATGTTTTTCATCACATTTGCGAGGAAACAAATACATTTTAGATGAAATTAATACAAATCGTAATAAAAACTGCAACATGTCAGTCGTCCATTTTGTTGAATTTGACGTGAGGCGCGTATGGCAAAGACCCTTCGGTATACAGCCACGATTTGAAAACACTTAAAAACATTTTACATAGACACTATATAACTACATATTAAATCTGTAAATAATTCAGTTAAACATGTTTAAGTAGTTTTTTAAGTTTAAATTTATTTATAAATACGTTTTCAGACATAGTATTTGATATAAAACCTCTTTGCTTTGTAACCGCATGAGTGCCAGATACAATTTAAGAAAAGAAACCATTACGCCCGTGGGCGTAACACAGGCTATTACAGCTCTGAATGTCTGCGCATTATGTAGCCCTTTTCGAGCAAGTGTGATGAAAAATCGGTTTTTACTCATGGGTGACTGGAAATTGGGTTTGTAGTGATGTGTGATTGTTGAAATTCGGTTTGTAGCAATGTGTGTATGTGCGTTGCTGAAAATCCAGTTCTTTGTGTAATGTATCATGCTGGAAATATGTAGTTGTGGAATGCTGATATACTTGATGTTTTCGAAATCCGTAGTCCAAATGTGTAGGTGACGCTTTGTGACAAAATATGGAAGCTTATGTTTAGACTGAAAGAAGAGTGACTCGTTATGCGTGGGTTAAAAAGAAACGGATATAAGTCACATATTAGTAGCACGTTTGCTACGGACTGGTTTAGCAGAGCAGTACAAAACCAGTCCGTAGCAATCAATGTGTGATAGTGGGAATGTGTGTTTGTGGAAATGGAGTTCATGGTGTAATTGTGTGATAGTGGGAATGTGTGTTTGTGGAAATATAGTTCATGGTGTAATTGTGTGATAGTGGGAATGTGTGTGTTTGTGGAAATGGAGTTCATGGTGTAATTGTGTGATAGTGGGAATGTGTGTTTGTGGAAATACAGGGTGTCCCAAACTTATGGGACATGAAGGGGAAGTACCTTAAATAACGTAGATAGTGAATTTTGCTCAAAAAAGACTGTTATTTTTAAAAGTTAGTAATTTTGCATTCATAGGTTTTCTAAAAATTACTTGCTTCGTCTGGGAATCGAACCAACTTAAATGTCAAAAAAAAATCACCCTACTTTTATGATGCCAATCGAAAGAATAGCTAAAAAATAATAACTCTGCTTGAGTAACATGGTATTTTAAAAGAAAGGAACAACGTGAAATTAATATTTTAATCAAATTAAAAACATACATGAAACTGCCGTAGTCAATTAAGTAGGTATTTTTTTGTAAATGAATTAATTAAATGCTCAAAATGTGATCCCTCTTGTCTTACGCAAATCTCCAATCTTTTAATGAGCCCGCTGCCTGTTGATTTTCTTATCATTTTATGGTGAACACTCGATGTGATATGGCACAATTCTGTTTGCAACTCGCCCACGTTCTCGTATCGCTTTTTGTATAGCATATCTTTCACGTATCCCCAAAAGAAGAAATCTAATGGTGTAAGGTCCGGGGATCTGGCCGGCCATCTAATTGGTCCATTTGTCCATTTTTTTTTTCTTTTTGTCCTTTCTTTTAAAATACTATGTTACTTAAGCAGAGTTATTATTTTTTAGCTATTCTTTCGATTGGCAAAATAAAAAGATTCATAAAAGATTTTCATAAAAGTAGGGTGTTTTTTTTTGACATTTAAGTCGGTTTCGATTCCCAGACGAAGCAAGTAATTTTTAGAAAATCTATGAATGCAGAATTACTAACTTTTAAAAATAACATAAAGTATTCTTTGAGCAAAATTCACTATCTACGATATTTAAGGTACTTCCCCTTCATGTCCCATAAGTTTGGGACGCCCTGTATAGTTCATGGTGTAATTGTGTGATAGTGGGAATGTGTGTGTTTGTGGAAATGGAGTTCATGGTGTAATTGTGTGATAGTGATAGTGGGAATGTGTGTTTGTGGAAATGGAGTTCATGGTGTAATTGTTTGATAGTGGGAATGTGTGTTTGTGGAAATGGAGTTCATGGTGTAATTGTGTGATAGTGGGAATGTGTGTTTGTGGAAATGGACTTCATGGTGTAATTGTGTGATAGTGGGAATGTGTGTTTGTGGAAATGGAGTTCATGGTGTAATTGTGTGATAGTGGGAATGTGTGTTTGAGGAAATGGAGTTCATGGTGTAATTGTGTGACAGTCGAAATGTGTATTTGTGGCAATCCAATTAATGGTATAAATGAATCTGTACTTGCACCCACAGAGCTGATACTGGTGAGTTACATGTACACTATGTTAGACACAAAGTATAGCTTTATAGTTACCTGAGCAACGCAATGGCAGAAGTCTTCGTACTGCCGCTTGAGCATATACTGTTGCCAAGAATGTGTGAGACCTGCTGGAAGGGTCTTCAGAGTGTATCTCGCTCGCTCGCGCTCTCTGATTACTTCTTTACTCTGTAAATAATACATAGCATTAGCTTTGTGGTTTGATTAAGAGACACAGTACGTAAACTTTTTTTATTTAGGGCGGGTTGCACAAACGTAAGATTAAATATGGCGCCCGTAGCCGTTATTCCATAGAAATTTGACAAACTTTCCATACATTTAGACTTTACCGAATACTGATTACAATGCGTCTGTACGTTATGCTGCAACCCACCATACTATGTTTTTGAAATGAAAACTTATTTAGCGGCGCTGAGCACTTTTTGGGATGGGGAAAAATTGTTAAATACGCGACAGAGTTTTGTGACGTCAGATGTGAAGGAGGTCACTTTTTGCTGCTAGCCGATTCGACTTCATTCAAAACTGAACGCTATTCGTAAGAGTATAAAGCCGTTAAACACTTTTAGCAATAGCATATTCTGCAAATAAATTTGTAATTTTAGCCAACGCGTCCTTCACCGTTTTGCTATTGAGAAAATTCGAATAGTTCGAATTTAGACGTTATTCCTAAAGAGATAAAGCTTTGAAAAATATTTGGCAATAGCAAAAACAAATTGGTATTGTGTTTACCGCCGCCCACTCAACGCGCCCGCGGGCCGTCCGCCCAAATAATTGATAATTGTTTATAAATTTGCGTCAAATTCATTTTTAGGGTGACACCATAAGATGTCACGTGACCTGATCGAAAAACTATTACAATGTTATTGAGTTTTCACTTCTGCCGGCACTCCCGGAGTGCAACCCGGTCTTTTTTTATGTTTAATTCGGTAACATTACAGCTAGTGAATTTATTAGGGATTTTAAATACAGTTTGAATCAAGTCCCTGAATTACGTTGGTATAACTACAACTTAGAAAAGTTGAAAAACCCCCGACATTTTCACTTCAAAGTCCAATATCTCAAAAACGGCTGGAAAGATTTTCATGAAACATGGCTGAGAACGCTCGGGATAAAACTATCTATGACACAAAAAAAAACCGCATTCAAATCGGTCCATCCGTTTGGGAGCTACGATACCACAGACAGATACACAGACACGTTAATCTTATAACAGCCCTCTCTTTGCGTCAGGGGTTAAAAATAAACTACATACAACAATTTCGTAGAAGAAATATTCATATTTCACCAGTAATCATTGCATTATTAACAACCAATAACATCACTGATAATGACATAAGTGACTGCCAATGTTGACATAAGTCAATGACAGTGACATGTCTATGGTAGATTTTGAAACTTGAATTTAGTAATTTACTACTATATTACGTTCAGAATGGCTACTAAAAAGGAGAATTCTGCATGTGCCAATTTCAAAAGACGCCTTGCATTAAGGTTTTAAAATGAGATCACATTCCACTATGGCAGAAATGTTGAAAAAAAAAAAAAAAAAAATCTTTATTTTCAGACAACTTGGTCCATAGGATGTTAGTATACAAATTTAAAAAGGAAAACAAAAAAAAACTTAATTATCTATGTTAGTATTAAAACGAGAACTAATGTAATGTTAAACCTTTTCCTAAATCGTACCTGTATACTGTATACTGGCAGCATCTGTACGTGCATGGTGCTCAGTAGGTGTTTGGCTTGAGCGGCCAAGTGGTCTCCGCCAATAGGTGACCGCACGGCGGCGTTCACTAGCGCGTAGCTGCAACAAATGAATACATATTATACTCCAGGCAAAATACGGTTTTGAAAAACATTAATTTATAATAGCGTTTTTTTTGTTGATTTCATTTTAAAATGTTATTCTAATAAATAATAAATAATAATAAATAAATATTAGGGGACAATCTTACACAAATCGACCTAGTCCCATAGAAAGCTCAATAAGGCTTGTGTTATGGGTACTAGACGACGATATATATAATAGATAGAAATACTTAAATACATAGAAAACATCCATGACTCAGAAACAAATATTCATGCTCATCACACAAATATTTGCCCTTACCGGGATTCGAACCCAGGACCTTCAGCTTCGTAGGCAGCGTCACTACCCACTAGGCTCACTAGGGTCGACTTTTGTCAAATTCTAAGATGATTAATTCAAGAATCCGACAAACTTTCCACCCGGATGTAATTATGTAGGTTTAAATGAAGCATGCATTGTCTTTTTTTGTACGATTTATCTTGAATATTATAGAGCAAATGTAAATGAAGCAAAATAAAGACAAAAATATTTATTAATATTTTTTCTGACTTTTCAGAAGCTAGTTAGTTTATCGTTTTTTTGACGTCTGAAATTTCGTCGGATTTTGTCGCTGGGTAACTATTTAATTGATAATATATCCGTTACACATTAAAAATAAGCTATTATAAATTATTTCCAAATTTGACTTTTTTCCATACGAGTTGTCAGTTCATTGACTGGACTATTAGTGGAAAGTCTTACACAATAGGGAAGATGCAATATTTTAACTTTTGGTTTCATTTGAAAGAATCGCGTGTAGAAAACGATGAAAGTATTAAAAAAAACTGTAATTAATAGTCAAAAATTCCTGTTACAAACTAACCTAAAGGGATCTAGAGTTCCTGTGTCGTCAGTCATGCTTGTCACTCGCCATATTTGTTTGTCCGTGGTTCGTCCCCAGATGTCATAGAGTTGACTAAGTTTTGACTTTTGACAGGAGTGACGTCACCAGACGCTGATTGTTGGATTAAAACACGTTCCGTTTCACATTACGTAATTATTGTTTGAAATTATCTAAACCAATATTATAAAGAGGAAATAGGCTCCGAAACTACTGGACCGATTTGAAAAATTATTTTACCATTAGAAACCGACATTATCCCTAAAGAACATAGGCTACTTTTTACCGCGGGAAAATGCTTCATTCCAACGGGAAAACGGGTAATCCGTGCGAAGCCGGGCCGGGCTGCTAGTATAATCTAAAGTAAAAACGTTTCAGTACCTGTTATTTTATGTTTTTTTCAACATTTTGGTCACAAAATAATGGTAAATATTATAGCTGCATCTTCCCTATCGAAATAGTCCAATAGTCAGCTCAATAACGCTTGTGTTATGGGTGCTGGTCGTACTGGACGACGATTGGTTCCATTTTGGTCACCATTTGGCGGCACAAGCAAAATATTTGCTCAGCATCATGCATGTACGGATGCTGCCAGTATACAGCAGACAGGTTAGTGCATCATTAATCTCAACACACTCCAGGGGCCTATGAAAAATCTTTACATGCCATAGACATGTGTGTGTTTATCATTGGCGGAGCGCCCATACAAGCCGATTCCCACCGGCTCGCCTAAAATTTCCTTCTAGGCAACCCTAAACTCTTTCATAACTGTTTTTGATTGGATTGCCCGTCTAAAATTTTCACGCGCCGCCACTGTTGAGTATATGTATGTGTGTGTGCGTTTGTGTGTATGAGTCTGTGTGTGTTTTGCATATAGGTACTATTAAGCCAGGACCCAAGTTTCGTCACAACCTAACGTTTTTAGGGTTCCGAATCTCAAAAGGAAAAAAACCAGTCAAGTGCAAGTCTGACTCGCGCACCGAGGGTTCCGTACAAACTATCATATATCAATTAAATCAAGGTAAAGTAAATGTCCCAATATTTGTTAAATTACTTATTTTAACCCAACACAACAGAATTCAATTTCAAACAACAACTACTTAAACCAAGACCATCGAACTACCAAGACAATGGAATCGCCATTTTTTTCCCCAACCCCATTAATTCTAGAAAAATCTTAACAGCGCGAAGTAGGAATGGTGTTAGCGCCATCTATCGGCCCCATTTGGTACTAACGTGAAAGGGCAATCAGCATAGCATAGTATGTATGTTGGTGTTTTAGCGACTATTGTTTATCACGAGAACCGATCTCGATTTATTTTATTTTATTTGAATGAGAGTACTTCTATTATAGTCTTATAGGAATTCCAAAGCAAAAAAATATTTATAAAGTTGATTAAATTGCAAACTTAACTAAAAAAATATTTTTGTAAATAAAACAAAAATACGCTAGATACAGAAAAAGTTATACTTTTCCAGTAATATTTATGTTTATCTTAATCACAAGTACTTAATTACATATTTCAAATTTTTCGCTTGGATAACTTCGGAGATAAGGGGGGGAATCGTATTTTTTTTTACATTTTCCTTCATAGATCGAAATTTTACAAATGTAGAAAAATTAAGAAAAACTGTTACAAAAAGTGCAACTCAAGCCCTTTCATATGATACCCCACTTGTCCTAATAGTTTAATTCTTTTTTTGCCCCCTCCTCATATTCCTCATTTTTCATTAAAAATTAAAATGTACATTTGAAATTCTCATTTTCCATGCACGTGAATAACTCTCATTTAAAATCATTCCAAATTTCAAATTGATAGCTTAAGTAATTCGTGAGATATTTCACTTTGTGACAGACAGACGGACAGAGTTCCTTTTTTACCATTTTTGGTGCGGAACCCTAAAAACAGAACCCTTATAGGATCACTTTGTTGTCCGTCTGTCTGTCTGTCTGTCAAGACCATTTTTTTCCAGGAACGCGTGGAGGTATCAAGCTGAAATTTATGTCAAATACTCAGGTCTATTGTCCCTTGAAGCTGTGAAAAAATCAAACTTAAAAGCCAACGTAATCAAAAGATACAGTCGTTTAAGCTGCAAATTTTAGAGTTTTTCGACACTCGCAAAACCTACGGGGTACTTCCCGTGAACTCAAAGTTGAAATTTGGCACGAAGCAATGTCTTATAGCACAGACAAAGGAAAAATTACAAAAATCATACAAAAAATATTTTTTTAGATTTTAAACTTACTACCTTTTTTCTCGTAAGCGCGTAGAGGTATTAAATTGAAATTCATATCAAATACTCAGGTCTATAATACCTTTCAGCTGTAGCAAAACGAAACTTTTATGTCCACGCAATCATAAGAAATAGCAATATAAGTCGCATAATTTAAAACTGAGTAGGTAATCTCAATTAAGGGTATCAAAACCTAGAGGTATAATCCGCGGCACGTAAGTAAAAACCAACATGGCCGCTACTGCGCAGGTACACTTAAGTAAGAAAATGTTAAATGCTTAATAATTATTTTGGTTTACAAGTTTTGCATAGGTAGGTATGTAGGTTTCAATGCAAATATGTAGGTACATAATTATATATATATGTATAATCATTGAATAGTGATGTTTTTGTCAGTTCAGCTGCACGTTTTCGAACGTGTATCTCAGTCATGGTATTAGCTGGAACCTCACTTTTTATGACCCTATACAAGTCATATATTATTTTACGGGCTTGCCTTCGTAAAGTTATATTTTTTCCTGGTGGCATTTTTCGATTTCAATACAAAAATTAAAATGTGAACCGATAAACTGTAGTCTCGAAAGCGACGCGTGCGCGGGGTGGCGGAGGTGAGAAGCGACTGGCTGGCGCGCATGCGCAAAACCCCACGCCGCCTCGTTGCTATGGATACGTGCAGTGCGTCTGCGTCGCGCCCCGCCTTCACCACAGGTGAGACCCTAAAATCGACTTCTGCGCAGTTTTTACTTTCGTGCCGCGGCCCTTTTTTTTTTTTTGAGTGGACTATCTTCGAGCCGGGTCCTTTTGCTCGGCTTGGACAGGGCGTGAATTGGCCAGAGGGCCAAACAGCAAAAAAGGTACTTCCCGTGAACTCAGTTTTATTTTATATCAACGCAATAAAAAGAAACAGCAATTTAAGTAATCCGCTTATTTTGGCGTTCGCAACTACTCGCAAGGGAATCAAAACCTAAAGGATGATTCCAGTCGACCTAGAATCTTTAAATTTGGTATGTAGTAACTTCATAGCACAGATAAATGTAAAATTGCTAAACGCATAAATGTTTAGTCGCCGCATAATAAAAATAGTTTTCATAATTTTAAACTTACTACCCCTTTCCTTATGAACGTATAACTTAAATGCGTTTATTATATTTCTTAGGATTTAGTTATTATCAGACCGCTTGCTTGTATTGTCGTTGTATTGACGAAGTGGCGCGAAACGACACTGGTGGCGTGAGAGTCAAGCGGGGCGCGGGGCGGGGGCGGTGAACTATAGATAACGTTTTTTCGAACTTCAATGTTCAATGTGGTATACCTTTTTCAGTCACCATTTACAGATCTGGTTCAAATTTAAATTTAACATTTAATTAGTATTTTTGAAACGGATTTATAAAAAGATAGTGACTAAAAACTTTGTAAATAAATAACTTTTATAAAAGAAGTTTTGCCAGGCTGCTGCAAATCTAGTGTAGGTATTTCAGTTATATTATAAAATAAATGATGTGATAATGTATTTTTTTTTTTAGGATTACTAAATTGATAAAGTGACCCTGTTTAAATTTATGCTCCCCCAGCTTTCCACATTATAATGTTACGGATTCCATTTTCGTTTAGTAATAAACATACTACAACTTTTGCTTGTTATAGGTTTGTACGGAACTCTCGGTGCGCGAGTCCTACTTGAACTTGGCCGGTTTCTTTTTGATCGACGACTATAGTCCACCATCTTAACGGTCTAGACTCTAGAACACTAAACCATCCACAACAGGTACAGCAGCAGGCATCTGGCTAGCTCCAGCATCTACCACCAGCGCCGTGGACTTCCCATTTGGCAAATGATCATAGCAGATCGTTCTTTACCAAGAAGAACGCTAGTGCCTGGTACTTCTCCAGGAGGGCACCACTATGGCTTCCTACTGGCGTCCAAAGGCGGTCGTTTGCCACCATCCTCATCTTAATGTCATAGGCAACAACCGGGATCGATTATCCTCTTCAGAGCGTTAAAAATAACAACCGTTAATCTCAAAGGGAGTAACCGGGATTAACCCTCCTCTTCAACACCAGTGTCATAGATAATCTATACCTTCCACCGGGATCAACATTCATAGAAGTAGAATTCTCACCCATCCACCACAGGTACCGCAGATGTCTGGCTGGCTCCAGCATCTACCACCAGCGCCGTGGACTTCCCACTGGCAAATGCGCACAGCACAGCGTTCTTCACCAGGAAGAACGCTGGCGCTTGGTATTTCTCAAAGAGGAGTTCTGCTAGCTTCTCCCGGGCCGGGCGAGAGGTCCAGACGGCTTCGGTGAAGAGAGCTGGATGGTGCTCCGAGGGGGAGCGGATTACCTGGAAACAGTTTCATTTTACTTTATGTAGAATTCATACAGTCATCAGTTTCTGAGAAAAATGGTTATAATTATGGAATATAAAAACCGGCCTTGCGAGTGCCATTATCTTTAAAAACGGCAAAAAAAACAAAAAATCTTGTATGTAGCCCTTAAGTATTTATTTTATTCTGTTTTTTAGTATTCTTTGTTATAGAGGAAACAGAAATACATCATCTGTAAAAATTTCAACTGTTTAACTATCACGGTTCATGCGATACAGCCTGGTGACAGACAGACAGACGGACGGACAGCGGAATCTTAGTAATAGGGTCCCCCGCTTCTACCCTTTGGGTAGGGAACCCTAAAAATTAAATATGGATTTTAAATTTACACAAAAGTACCGTAACAGAAATACATCATCTGTAAAACTTTCAACTGTCTAACTATCACGGTTCATGCGATACAGCCTGGTGACAGACAGACAGACGGACGGACAGCGGAATCTTAGTAATAGGGTCCCCCGCTTCTACCCTTTGGGTAGGGAACCCTAAAAATCTGGGTTCGAAATTATCAAGATAATTACGCTTCTTGATAATTATCACCATTATAAGAACCAATGACACTCAAGTTCGCTCAACTTTATTCCCATTGGGTGGCCCTTAAGGCCCCCAATGAGGTTATACCTAAGCACATCTGTGACTGGCCGCCTAGCAGGCCAAACAGGAAAAAAAATCGCTCAACTTTGTATAATCCGAACTGAATTCTTCTTGTATCTAAGGGGAATGTAAACACTTCGTGCGTTCGGATAGACGCAAGTGCGGAAATACACGTTCGAATACTTAGAATACAGTTCACTTTCACGAACGCATTTTTTGTTATTATCAATCGATAATTATCCATCTGTTATTATCACGATAATTATCCTTTCGAACCCTGATAAAAATTAAATATGGATTTGAAATTTACACAAAAGTACCTTTTTAAAAGAGTGATTAAAAATATGGTTTAATACAGAGTAGAGAAGAGACTTTATGTCGGTATGTAATGTCAAAAAAATAATTCATTTACTAAAATTTAATCAGCCTCTAAGGCAGCTTACAAACTAGGCCTTACAAGACATAATCACATTACAAGAAAAAGTTGATTGATTCAATGTAAAACCCTTTATTTCCTTTTGAACATAGCTATTTTGAGAGAGGTACTAGTAAAACATTCAATATCATTTACATCATATAATAGGACTTTGATTTGCCAATCACTGATTGTTTCACAGTATGTCATTTAAATGAACAGAATATAATACCAAAATTAATTTTGTATTAAGCAGTTACGCTGCTAACGAAATTATACTTTTTTTTAAATAAAGGAAAAATTGAAAAATTTAATGCTCCACACACGCCTCCCTATGGCGTAGTAGGAAGGAACTGATTGAAGAATTTGGTGCCCGAACCGGATTGTTCCGATAGCTCAGTTGGTTAGTAGCAACGGGCCATGAATGCCTGTGGTCGCCGGTTCGAATCCGGCTCGGAGCATTAAAATTTTTCAATTTTTCTTTTATTTAAAAAAAAATATAATACCAACACTAACTAAGTACAGTATGTTGCAAGAGTTTTCTTATAAAAAAAAAACAGCAAACTGTGAGTTCTAATTGTTACCCGACAATATATTTCTGACTGAGACAGTGCCACTAAGGAATGGATAAGACGTACCTTAGAATAGCAATAGTCAAGCATCTTCTCAAACAGCTCCCAGTTGTCCACCTGTCCGTCCTTCATGTACGTCTGCACTTCCATGCCCGGCCGGGGGACGTGCAGCTCCGTCACGTCTATGTAATGCCGAAGCTCACCACCCGCCTTACTGCCTGTTAGAATTATTAGTAAATAGCTTGGTAAAAGTAGGGAAAAGAGGCGTCATCTTCCGACTCAATGGTTTGACAACATAATAACAAACAGCTTGGAAAAGTAAAAAAAAACCCCGACATTTTCACAACTGGCTGAACCAATTTTGTTGAAACAGCTATCCATAACTGTCACGTCAGCTTTCGGACGGTTTTATATGTACCCACATATACTACAAATGCCCAGACAGCAACACAGACAGACAGACACGTCAAACTTAGAACAAAACCTTTTTGCATTGCGGGTTGGTGTACTTAAAGAGAGGCTTATATTCAGCAGGTGAGTACAGGCACATGATGAACTTGACAACATCCAACATAAGATAAACATAATTAGAAATTTATAATTTTCGTTAGCAGACACGGCTTAGTACAAAATATCCTATAAATGCGAAAGTTTGGATGTTTGTTGTGTGTTTGACGACCGGTTAGCCTAGTGGGTAGTGACGCTGTCTACGAAGCTGAAGGTCCTGGGTTCGAATCCCGGTAAGGGCAAATATTTATGTGATGAGCATGAATATTTGTTTCTGAGTCATGGAAGTTTTCTATGTATTTAAGTATTTATATCTATTATATATATCGTTGTCTAGTACCCATAACACAAGCCTTAATGAGCTTACTATGGGACTAGGTCGATTTGTGTAAGATTTTCCCCTAATATTTATTTCTTTATTTATTTATTTGTTACTCAATGCAATCATGCTTAAATGGCTCAACCAATTTGGATGAAATTGTGCAGAAATATAGTTTATAGCAGGCTATCCAGGCTAATCCAGGGATTTAAATATAAGATAGTTTTGGACCCAGGCCATGCAGATGAAGTCGCGGGCAGAAGCTAGTGATACATAATTGTTCTCAAAACAAACAAGCGCATGTAGCATTATGTTGATTGGCATCCTAAATATCAGTTATTTGCAGTTTTCAAAGCAACAGTGATGAGACCATTGCCTTAAAATAATAATGTATATGCCAATAATGAGGTGCCGTCAGCAGGCAGATTCATATACTACATAATAGACGACAAACACAATGTTGTTCAAAGGTTAAAACAAGAAAAGCTCCTGTAAAAACATTTCCACTCGTTACGAGCTACTTACAAGACGGGCGTGATGATAAGAATAACTTTTAAAATGCTTCATTTTCGTTACAATCACAACAAAAACTGAAACTACGACCGGATTCTGAAAAAGCTAGTCTGAACTAACAAAATAAATGATTATTGTAACTTAAAATACATACCGCTTTGCGTGACATTGCCATCTGGGACTTTCTCCTCACTCTCAGGGATGTGAGTAGCTGGTCCTACACCAACTACAGCCGGGATATCGGCTTTCGGAGTATCTTCTTGTGCATAACCTACTCGCAAACTGTGATGCCCTGGATCGAACACTAGAGCACCGATCTCATCTCCGCCATACAACATGCCGTTAGGACCACTCATTTTGCACGTAAGTTACTTATTAATAACAAGTGACTGTTATAATCGCAAATAATTAATAAAAATCGAGTTTCTGGCGGTGGCGGATTTGTGCGCGTTGTTGTTTCGATTAATGACAAACGTCACAAACGAAGCGTTGTTTTTTTTTTTTTAATTCGTTTATTCAGACAGGCTAAAACCATGGGCCATACTGCCTCGTCTTCAGTAAATATAATTTCATTTGGTCGAATCCAGTAATAACGTCTTCAGTATTTTAAATCAGAAGTGTTTTTTTTGCTGAACGCGGTTTGCGTATTGCCACTGACAAAGCAAGGAAAACAAAACAAATAGACCTAGCGCACGGTGAGTTTGGCGAACTGAGCCATGTCAGCCATGATTTTCAAAATAAATTCGTTACGTTGTATGTAAGAAAAAATTGCTGGCTATTCTGGGAAGTCGGGTAATAAAGGAAATATTTGCTTGTAATCCTTAGAGCATACATATGGTATGTAACATACTATGTATGCTCTAAGTTGTATTTAAATAGTCCCTAAAGAGGTTGAAATTAAAAAGCATAGATCTATATTGATGTCAATTTAAACAATTTCATTTCATTTGTTTAATAAAATTATTCGGCCAAATTTTAGCGTTTTTATATTATTATTTCAATATTTTATTTAAAATTCAAAATTACGTATGTCAGGTACCGACAAAATAGCGACGGGGGGGCCCCGCAAATGTAAGTAAATAATTTACTTCACAAACAAAGTTTTAACCGACTTCAATTTAATACTCCGCCAAGTCACGAGAACATCCACATTTCATTTCCAATTTACCACATGAACTGATTTCCGAGAGCAAATGCGTTGATTATTAAAGAAAAAACCCAATCGCTGTATGTGGCCGGATAATATTTGAGGACTTCCGACAAGGATCACCTTTGGCACTTCATTAGTTGCTATTTCAACGGAATCTTATCAGAATCTGTGACGTACTTTTGTACTTTTTAACCCCCGACGCAAAGAGAGGGATCTGTGTATCTGTCTGTGGTAACGTAGGGCCCAAACGGATGGACCGATTTGAATGCGGTTTTTTTTGTATCATAGATAATTTTAACCCGAGTGTTCTTAGCCATGTTTCATGAAAATCTGTTCAGCCGTTTGAAGATCATCAGCTCTTTTCTAGATGATGAGGGGATCTGACTGACGTCCTTATGTCCGATCGTCTCGAAATTTGGTACCGTGTTATTTCAATGACATTGAAATTATATGGTAAGGTAGCCATGACCTGATCAGCCGTTTGAAGATCATCAGCTCTTTAATAGTTGATGAGGGGATCTGACTACCTTCCGTATGTCCGATCGATTTGAAATTTGGTATCGTGTTCCTTAAATGATATTGAAATTATATGGTAAGGTATCCATGACCTGATCAGCCGTTTGAAGATCATCGGCTCTTTCTAGTTGATGAGGGGATCTGACTAACTTACTTATGTTCGATCGATTCGAAATTTGGTACCGTGTTATTTCAATGACATGGAAATTATATGGTAAGGTAACCATGACCTGATCAGCCGTTTGAAGATCATCAGCTCTTTAATAGTTGATGAGGGGATCTGACTACCTTCCGTAGGTCCGATCGATTCGTAATTTGGTACTGTGTTACTTCAATGATATTGAAAGTATATGGTAAGGTAACCATGACCTGATCAGCCGTTTGAAGATCATCAGCTCTTTAATTGTTGATGAGGGAATCTGACTACCTTCCATATGTCCTATCGATTCGAAATTTGGTACCGTGTTACTTCAATGATATTGAAAATATATGGTAAGGTAACCATGACCTGATCAGCCGTTTGAAGATAATCACTTTAAAAAGGACAAAATAAGAGTAAAATTAAAAATTTAAAAAACACCCAACACAATAAATAAACTCTAAAAATCAAAAAAATAATATTTTAAAGCTATAATAACTATTATCGTCACATATATTATGTAAGTTCAAATATTTTTATTTTTCAAGTATCGTCACCTCGGGGGACCGTCGCGTCGGGGGACCATCGGGTGACTGAAACGGTCCGCCGACGCGACGATACTTGGATACTTTAAAATATTATTTTTTTGGTTTTTAGATTTTATTTTTTGTGTCGGGGGTTTTTAAAAATTTTAATTTTACTTTTTAAGTACATATAATTGAGGGTTCACAAACAAAACGTTTCTCTTACTACCTGCACGGCTCTCACAAGACTGCGCGCGAGCTCTCTCGATTTTTCTCGCACTATACCTCTTGTTCTATGTGTTCTAACAAGGGAGAGACGGATGTCGCGCATGTCGCGGCCGTCTCATGATAGACGTGCTGGCACTCGAAAACTTGATGCCGAAACAGGGGCCAAGAACTTACAAACTTAGGAGCAGAGCCAAATTTTATCACGAAATGCGTTCCCCCTAGTCGAGACGTTCGCGAAAAAAATTTACTAAGTGAACATTTTTGAATATTTAACGGTTCGAAAGATTTGTTATAAACTCTAGTTTATTTTGCAGACTACATCGCAGACGAGCATGTCGAGCTCATCGTGCTCATCCGAAGCGTTCAGGGTAAGTAAAAAAACATGTTTTTTTTTTTTCTCCAATATGCTCCAAAATGTTTGCCTTACTGTAGCAAAAGTAGTACGTGAATTACTGTAGAACGCAAATTTAAAAAGTTAAAAGTCATTACTGTATAGTTTCAGCGGCCAGGAAAGTGTATGAAATTCCTTTACTGCATACTTTTTACCTTTTAACTATGTATGCTTTGACTAAGACAAATCACTACAAACAGCCAAGGGGAGCACTTTGGTTCACCTAATTTTTTAAGTCCTATTATTGAATGTCCGAAAATGTTCTTCATCAAAATTTACGCCATAATAATCGTTAGTCCTAATAATTCTTATTCCTAACGATCGTAAGTCATAACCATTCGAAGTCATAATGAACATAAACATAAATTTCTCATACTCTAATGTTTGTTTTCATAATTTTTTTCATCATAACACTCACCTGTACGTTTTATTTAAATTTTGTTTTTTAATCCTAAAATTGCTGTTCATATTATTTTTCATCATAAATGTTACTTATACTATATTATACGGATAACGTTTTTACTTAGATTATATTGTCTAATACTGAATAATCATATTACCCGAATCATCGAAACCGCCGATGTCACCTATTTTACTCAAACACTCTACCTCCGCTCAGACAGGCGGCTTGCTTAGCGTCTAGAGCCCAAAGAGTATAATAAGTATAGAGCCTACTGAGTCACCTAGTGAGTAACTTAGTAAAATGAACATTATAGAATTTTCGCAACCGGCCGAACTGCGCGCTTGGCGTTTGGAAGTAAATAAACATAAATCATAAATAAATCATTTATTTGCTTAGAAAACATGGTATACATTAGGTGGATAGTAAAATTAATTTAGTCTCACATGTTTTGTCATATGAATGACATGCAAATTTGCTTTTAGGTACCTAATAACATAAATTTACAAAAAAAAAAGTACAATCAAAACAGAAAAAATACAAGAATATACAAATCACTATGTCGATGTTATCATTTTTAAATTTAATACATGAATATACAAATCACTATGTCAATGTTATCATTTTTAAATTTAATTTTAAGTTTATATGCTCACAATTAATACTTGCGACGAATTTCTTTCCGCTTCAAAAACTCGTCAATAGAATAGAAACATTCGTTCTGTAGCCAGAGAGTCACTTTATTTTTATTATATAGTGTAAAATATAACGTGTTTGTTTTTGTCGTCTGTGCGAGGTCTAAGGCAGGTCCGTGTAGGTAAGACGACGAGCGAAGCGAGGAGGAGTGTTAGGTGTACCGCGACCCTACGCGCGCGAGCCGAGCGAGCGAAGCGAGCGTGCCGCGGCAGCGGCCGGCGAAGCGCCAGGACCGTTTTTTTTAATTTACTTAGCGGAAGTGTTTATCCATACGGAAAAACAAAATTAGGAGTCGAAGTATGTTCTTAGTTATGATATTAGGACTAACAAAATTATGATGTATGTCCGTTATGAAGAAAACTGTTATGATTTACAAAACTATGACTACAAGCAAGTTCGTAGTAATGAAATTATGAAGAAAATTTTTAGGACAACTGATCATTACGACTTCCGATGGTAGTTACAGAAATTTAGGAACTTAAAAGTTAGGACGAAAAAAATTAGGACTAGCGATGATTATGACTACAATAATTTAGTATAAAAAAAAATAGGATAAGGAATTTTATGGCAGCCAATATGGACCCCATGATTCATCTTGTCCTTTTAAAGAGCTTATTTTCCGTTCAGCATAGTGTAAAATATATATTATTTATTTTCAGTTTTAAATGACCCATCTCTGAAGCTTGTCCAGAGCTTCAGCACCTGCGGCACCTGCTGGTCCTACTCGCTCCACACAAGGTAAGGTAAGACCTAGTTAAGGTTATATATTATTAAGCTTTTAAGTACGTTATACTAGCTTATATGCATGATGTCAGGGTCGTCACTATGTACTTGGAACAAATAAAAATACAATGTTACTTAAATCATCAAATTTATTATTTAAAATATGTCTCGAAAACCTCGACATCATTTTGAAACAAACTATGTTCCTGTATGTTCCTTATCCATAAATGTAATGAATGAAAGGCATCATCGTGAATTGTATATACAAGCTGTGATCCATCTGAACCTTTTTCGCTATTGTATAATTATGTTCACTTGATGTTTCCAATTCATATGGCTAGGTGCTGGAGTCAGCCAGCCACACATATGAGATAGCTGGCCTGTTTCTCTTTTATATAAGAAATAATAGAATAAATAAATAAATAAATATAAAGGGACAATCTTACACAAATCGACCTAGTCCCACAGTAAGCTCAGTAAGGCTTGTGTTATGGGTACTAGACGACGATATATATAATTGATATAAATACTTAAATACATAGAAAACATCCATGACTCAGAAACAAATATTCATGCTCATCACACAAATATTTGCCCTTACCGGGATTCGAACCCAGGACCTTCAGCTTCATAGGCAGCGTCACTACCCACTAGGCTAACCGGTCGGTCGGTCGGTAATGTATGAATATTTCAATGAAATACGGAAAATACGTGAAACAAAATGATAGACACATTGAAACGCATATAACATTGATGACTGTTCCCGCCAGGACCCCGGGGAGTATCACGGGCCCATAGAATGACCTCCCATACAAACAGCGAATCCTGGTGGGATCAATTGGGACGCGATACGCGCCGCTAAAACTTAATCTAACTTAAACCTAAATAACTACTAACCTTCTTTCTTGAATCTTTTCGTCCCACCGGCCGCAAGAATGAGTTAGTGTTTTGTGTGTGTGTTATCTTTCGGCAAACTGGCACGCCCTTCGTCCGGCTCGTCCTCCAAGGCACCTTGTCCATACAACTTCCCGTACACTACACAACTATGTACAGTCAAGGTCTTTAATTGTTGAGCCAGTTAGGTGTTAACAAATTTTGGTTTTTTAATAGCTAAGCTTCGAAGTGTCCAGTCTAAAGTGAGCTCTAAATGGCTCAACAATTAAAGTCCCTGACCGTACCACTATAGCTAAGTCTCGAAGCCACCCGCTGGCTTAATCTAACAAGTTCCAAACCAACACTAAATCCCGGCGCCTCTCCGTTATGGGCGCTCCCGTTCGGGATCAAAACCGTAATCTAATTCATCGAGGCGCGTCAGCCCGGCACGACGCACGGTATACCTCCGATCGCTGCCCACGCGGTCGCGGCGCCAGCCCCGCTCGGCGCAACCATCTCGCTTCCGCACCGCAGGTCTATCCCGCTTGCGCGTCCGACTACACACGAATGCAGCCGAGTACATTTTATCGCGCGCGGCGATATGAATTAACAATTAAACTGTCTATTCTAAACATGACTTACATGACATTAGCATATTAATCTATTTCATAGAAAATTAAACAAGGTTATATCAAAAGAGGGTCGGTAAGGTTCAGTACAGTAAGTACCCAAATGATTCATCGTAATCGCCAACCCTAACCTGGTTTTGCTACCTCCGTTGCGGGGTATCATCATCATCATCATCATCATATCAGACGAAAGACGTCCACTGCTGGACATAGGCCTCCCCCAAAGAGTGCCAAAGTGACCGGTCCTGCGCCACCCGCATCCAGCGGACTCCAGCAACCTTTACCAGTCCACCTTGTGGGGGGCCTACCCACGCCGCGCCTTCCGGTACGTGGTCGCCACTCGAGAACCTTTCCGCCCTAACGGCCATCGGTTCTACGTGCTATGTGCCCCGCCCACTGCCACTTTTAATTTAATTGTATGGCATATATTATTTTGGCCTTTAAAGTTTGTCACTCTTTAGTACCACCCAGGGGACACGTGCAGGGTTGTGGTAGGTAGCTCCTGCGGACGCGAGTAACAGTTGTCCCCCCTTTGTCAAGTGAGTGGGCGACTGTTAGAAGTTCTTAAGCCGCCCAAAGGCCTCTAACTCGGCTTAACGACTACTGTCATAGACAGCAACCGGGATCAACTGCTTAGCGTGCCTTCCAAAGCACGGAAACGCTCATTTATATTAACCACTCAAACATCAGGCGGTCACCCATCCAAAGACTGACCGCTGCCATCTTTGCTTAACCTGCGTTATCGTCTCCGACTCGCAGGGGCCGCCAGGCTATGGGCGCTTCACGCCCACTGCCACTTAAGTTTAGCGATTCGGAGGGCTATCTTGGTTCTGCTGCGGATAGCCTCATTTCTGATGCGATCACGTCGAGAAACTCCCAAAATGGCCCTCTCCATTGCCCTTTGGGTGACTTTGAGCCTTCTTATGAGGCTCATAGTAAGCGAACACGTTTCCGTGCCATACGTCATCACTGGCAACACACACTGGTCAAAGACTCTCGTCTTGAGACACTGCGGAATATTGGACGAAAAAATGTGCCGTAGTTTCCCGAACGCTGCCCAGCCGAGTCGGATTCGACGATTGACCTCTTTCTCGAAGTTGTATTTTTGTTGAACTAGTTGTATATTTGTGAAATAAAAATTAGGATATTATGAAAAGAAAACACAGTTCTAAAGAAAAAACTTCATACATCACAATATATTTTATTTTTAACACAAACGTTCACCCGTCGCATGTTTAATGCTAGGCTACGAAACACCGAATAACGTATAAGCTAACACAATTTCAGCTAAACACTGTGCTTAGTAAATTTCTGTATTCAGGCTACGAAGACGAAGGGTACATAATTTACTTACAAAAGTATAAAAATAAAGTTATTCGGCACTCAACAAGGTGGAGCATGTTTCTCATTCGTGTTTCTTTTATTATTTCATCGAAATTAAAATATCCGTTTCTCAAAGATAGAAAAATGAAAAAAAACTTAATAGTTAAAGCAATGACGCGTAGTTGCAGTATCCATAAGGCAAGCCCCAGATCAAGTAATCATGATTTGTCAGCCCCAATTTATCAGAAGCTGACTAATTGCTATTGTCTGGAGGCATGTTGCGCTGCTGATCCAACTGTTAAACGAGTTGTACCGAGAAATTGCATGCACATGTGGTCGGATTGTTACATCTGTACGCCGCCCACAATAAAATTATGACTTCGACATGTTGTACTGACAAATTAGGGTAAAATCAGATAATCTGTACTCCATCAGTTCGCATTGCACAGGGCGGTTCCACAACATTTCGGGAGTTCAAATATCGCGAGCCATCCGGTTGCCTCTTGGATACTGCTACGCGTCATTTTTCTGAATATAAATGCTTTGACGGAGGAAGCGTAGCTCTTGCTACGCCGTAGCTCTTGCTATGCCGTAGCTCTTGCTACGCCATAGATCTTGCTACGCCGCCATAGCGTATAGTTTCTTATCTGTTTGCATCTTTGAACATAGAGTTACGATTTACGATAAATGTAGATAGGATTAAAGCACAATATAAACGATGCAATTTGTCACACCAACCGACAGAGGCGCAGCTATACTTAGAATGAACGGGACCTTCGGCTAGCCTCAAGAAAAAAAAATCTGCCTCAAAGCATTGATACTCGGCTCCAAATAGTCAAGCACGCTGAGTGCTATCAGAGTATTCGTTTATTTATCAAATTACCCATAGAATTGAAGTCGCTAACAAATTACAATATGTTTGGCCGTAAATTGAAGCAGATCCTGCTGAAACAGTGTCTATACGCAGTTGATGACTTTATGAAAGATACGTTATGACTGTATTACATGTACTTGATTAGGTTTTAGTTGCATTGTGTAATGTTCTCAAATATTTTTAATTCTTGATCATGATGTAGGTAACATTATTATTTTGATTGACATTTGTTTATTTTGTTTTTAACATTTTTGTAATAATTATATTTATGTAACTCGAATTTGTGTTAAGTGTGTAGTATTTGAATTAGTGGATAATGTTGGTTTCATTGACATCATATTTTGTAGTTTTAGTTTTTTGTAATAATTGTACTTAAGTAGTTGACATTTCTTTATATAATATTGTTAGTTAAATTTGTATTGTGCATAATATTTACGTGTAATTTCAAACACAATCGTTGTATTGTTAATGAATAAAATTGATTATGATTGATTATGATTATGAATGAAATAACACACCTTTCACTATAACTATAGCTTTCTTAACGTCCCTGTCGGTTGTTGTGATAAATTGCAAGGTTTGTATTGTCTAAAGTGTAGGTACTATAAACTAAAATAAATGTACCTATTTCTAATGATTGCCTGATTCTACCATAAGAAGACTTAATTCAGGTTCAGACTGAAGATTTGTTATCGACTCTGTTTACAATGTTTCATTTTGGGCACATATGGAATTTTAATAAGATATGGAAGAAAAATAAATATTGATTGTAAGACCGTCTACCACGAACCGAAAATAAAGTACGTTCGTGTATCGACCTCTCTGCCGCACTTGCTTATTCGAGCAACAGAGAGGGAGATACCAGAACGAATTTCGTCTTCGTTTCCCGATAGCGCCCCAGTAGTATATGTACATGATTGTTATTTCTTAGTACCAACAAAAAACTATATGAAGAACTAAGCCAGCAAATATAATGATAGTAGAATTATAGGAACTGACTAGAAGGCTGTATCCATAATAGTATCATAAGTTCATTTTCCCTTAAAACTACAGAGTGGGTATAAAATTACGGTTACAAAATTTATAATAATACTACATTATAGTTACTTTCTATAAAATGTCACTGTGTTCTTAAGCTACCAAAGTTGCATGTAGGTTACATTTTGACAACTCTTGTGATACATACGTATGATCATCAGCCTATAAAATAAACATCCCACTGCTGGGTAGAGGAGGCCTATGACACGAGTATATAATGATTATACAATACAATACAATACAAATACTCTTTATTGCACACCTCACACAAACAAAGCAGTTAAAAAGAGAAACAATACAATAACATGTAGGTAGAGGTAGACAACCGGCGGTCTTATCGCTGAAGCTGATTATAATGAATGAAGCAAAAAAAATACCCATAATTCAATGACAATCAGTGTATCATTGATAACCATTCCTATGAACTAGTAGTACCTGGGCGGCCATCGGGTAAAAATAGAGAAAATATGGAGAAAACGAATTTTCCCAGACATGAGACAGCTAGGTCGTTTTCGCCCCCATAAACCCCTACATTCCAAATTTCATAGAAAGCGTTAGAGCCGTTTTCGAGAACGCGAATGCAAATATATATACAAATATTGCTCGTTTAATAGTATAGGGTTTTCTAATGGTAACAAATACGTAAAAAATACCTGTCAAAATGTACCTACTTATCTAGCTTAGTTTTAACACAGTTTCGAAAAACCGTCGAGTTTTTGACCAATAACGATATCAAAAGTACCTACCTAGGTATGCTAGATTTATCTAACATCGAGATCTTTTTAATTAAAAATAACTAATTTCGTTGTTGATCAATAAATCGACGCCTAATTGCTCTCGACATGAGTTGTAAACACACTAGGTACACTAGATACCATTTGAGATGACCACACCAACCTGCTATAGTTAGAAGGAAAGGTAAAGGCCATTATACACCTAGCAGTTTGTCACAACAACCTATAGACAATACAATACAAATACTCTTTATTGCACACCTTAAAACATGAAACAAATCGACATAACAACTTATAAAAAATAGATGTTAACAACAGGCGGTCTTATCGCTAAAGAGCGATCTCTTCCAGACAACCTTTAGGTAGCGGAGAAATAGCAACAAAAAATTACAAAATAGGTAGAGACGCAGGTACTTATCTATAAAATAGAACGAAAATCCCCACCCAGTCACCCCGAATATACAATAAACTGCCAGCAAATATTTTGAAATTAGAAAGCGATAAAGAATTTAAGACTGCGTTATATAACTTTTTAGCATCCAAAGCCTATTACTCCGTTCAAGAATACCTTAATGACCTAAATTCTTAGTATTAGCAACTTATGCATGCGATACACACGACATTCATATATATTTGCATGTCCTTGTGACCAAACATGTAGCTCTGTATATTATTGAACCACCTATTTGTACCATGTTTAAGCGAATAAATGACTGATTACTGATTACCAGCCAACATTCGATTCATTCGATTTGAAGGCGGTTGTAATGACAATTTGATAGGTGTAAGTATTTGTATAGGACGCTTCAGTTAAGTATGTATTGATGTTCAATTCATAGTTAAGTTAAGTATAGGTTAGTGTGCGAATTTGACGCTAGATGTCGCTGTTCCGTGCGCAAACTAGCTAACGACATGTTGTCGTAGAATTGCTCAGTAATTTTATTTTGTTTTTGTTTGTTGAGAATTGTTTGGAGGATTTAGATCATTATAGCGGTTATAAAAGTAAAACCGACTTTAATTCCTGGACCCTACGGTACACCCTTGTACAATTGTTGTTTCATTCTAATCATAGCAAGTTGTTGTGTCAAGCAAGTTGCTTGGAGTGTAATAAATAAATATTTTGGGGACAATCTTACACAAATCGACCTAGTCCCAAACTAAGCAAAGCTTGTACTATGGCTGCTAGACGACGATATACATACTTATATAGATAAATAGATACTTAAATACATAGAAAACATCCATGACTCAGGAACAAGTATTCGTGCTCATCACACAAATAAATGCCATTACCGGGATTCGAACCCGGGACCTCCAGCTTCGTAGGCAGGATCACTACGAACTAGGCTACAGAGGACTTATAATGTGGCCTTATGGGTCGCCAGGACGCTGGACTCTCCATACAAAACTAGTTAGGTTCTCATTTTAAGATGACATACCGACACTTCCTAAAATGTACAGTCATTTTAACTAATGGTACACCAAACAAGCACATAAAAAGTAAACTCCCTCACCAGGGTTATCCGACGACTGTACATGCGTCATACCTACCCTGATATCGGTCGACGCAGAGGCGGGAACGCCCTAGGCGAGCACCACATCGGCGCCCCACTAGCGGCCATAGATTAAAATTATAACGGATAAAAATGCCCCTAGGAACGTGCCTAGTCCGATAATCGAGATGATCCGCCCCTGGGTCGACGTCAAACACATGGATACTTTTTTGGCCTTATTCTTATTACAATGGAATAGGGTCATTTCGCTGGTTACGCGACCACCTTCGGTTAGCGACCACCTGAAGGAGAAGGTTTTTTCTATTGAAGATAACATCAATTCTACAGACCCTATTGAGACAATTAGTTGTACATGCATTAGATTAGATTAGATTAGATTTATTTATTTCGAGATAAAAATTACAATATAGATTCGCATACAATGTCAAAATTATAAGAATCCTTATCACGATCGTCAATAATAAGAAATAAAAATTAAATAATATTCAAAATGTCAATACAGAAAGTGGAAATAGTATCTCCGATTACGGATTGTCATTTAACAAGTACTGGATAATTAATTTTAAACAAAAATAAACAATGTCAATTTACGTATTACGATTTCACAGTAGAAATACAATATAAATATAACACAAGAAATAGTATCAGATTAGGTATCAATAAATCAAATAATTATACTTAAAACATTATTTCCATGAACTCGTGAACAGAGTACAGAGGGTTATCCAACAAAAGATTTCTCAGTCTACGCCCAAATGTTTCGTCACAAGGTTCGTTTCTTATATCGGCGGGTAGGTGCTCGAAATAAGTAGGCCCAATGACCCGGGGATTTTTCTTTGAAAGCGCCATGCGACGAGGAACTGCCATTTTTTTGTTGTTTCAGAATAGATATCTACTAAAAAACCGAGAATATATCCTTTCAGTTCACCAACTCGGCTAAGTGGTCGCCAACCAGCACATGAAATTAGGTGGTCGCTAACCGGCGAAATGACCCTACGGGGCGAAAGTGTAAATGTATAATTGGCTCTGACTCCTAATCTGTGCCTCTACCATGAAAATCGAATATCTAAAGATACTTACCTACACAATCGGCCATCGTATAGGCAACTATGCGAATGAGGGAGCAAGACATACATCCATCGCACTCCAACACAACTCGTCTCTGTCCTGTGCCGTGATGGCCCATTGTTTATAGGATCCTTAAATTCGTAAATCTCCTTAGAGTCTTGATTTCTACATATGAGCTATGATAATAATAATACCACGACCGAGCGAGATGGTAGTATACAAATCTCAATAATTGTGACAGAAAGGGATATATCATTCGTTGTCCTTGCCATAGTTCCACTTTTCTTTATTTGCTGCAAGTGAGTTAGTATTAGGTTGCGGCAAATAAACCATTAACCGCCAAAGTTAAGTCTGTTCATGGTAAGCACTCAGCCATTTTACTACCATTTCTTAATTTAGCTGCATAAGAGCCTTATGGTGGCAACTGTAGAGCTCGTCTGTAGATATCTATACCCTAAGTATATCTCCATCCCTGTCAATTGAAATAAGTGCGATAGAGATGCCCGGACTTCGAATTTCGATTTCCGTGGTAATTGTCGGTCATTCTAGTATTCAAACAAGTATCGACGTTTCCAAAAAGTCCGGGTCCAAATAAAAAAGAAATAAAAACTTTAACGGTTCAGTACGTGAGTCGTAAAAATGGCAGAATTATAGGAGTACTTCGCCTTCTCTATCCCCATATGAAAGAAGAAGACGACGATATCCAATTGCAATTTAACGTTTAACACATGGGCTATTTCCACACTTAAGTACTATCATATTCCTTGCAAACATATATATTTCCCTCGTTATTATGAATTGCATGAGTCTTTTCGCCCATGCGATACATTTTCAACCAATATACATCCATTACCACGTGTTTAAATTGATGTAGGCTTATAAATAAAGTTAATACTACCTACATTAAAGTGACTATGAATAACTTGTTTTTATCCTAAAGTACATTAAACACTTTACAATCGGCAGAGACGCAGCTAAAGTTTGAAAGAGACAGCAAACATTCTAATTGCAACATTGTGACGAATTGCAAAGTGTGTAATGACCTTAAGATTTAAAGAGCTTGCGAATTAAAACTGCTAATATTTATAAAACAAATGAATGCCGACTTTGTTTCCGAACACATTGTGAGGTCTCACATTTGCTACAGATTTATATCATAGGTAGCTCAGTGTCTAGAAGAGAGGCTAATCCACATGTTAGACTTACTTCTAAAAAGTTTTTCGTAAAAAATACTCATTTTCTTTTACATCTACTCAGACCATCTTGGCACAATCACTCTTTAGCTAGGTAAGTACATAGCTTTTTAATCAGTTATCAAAGTTATAAAAGAAATATAAAACGAGTATAAAAGAACACAACATAGCCATTAGAGAGGCCCTTCCGCGAAGCAAAAACGAACTTCGTCCGTGTATCCCCTCCCTGTCGCACTAGTGCGACAGAAAGGGAGATACACGAACTTTCGTTTCACGGTAGAAGCTCAATTCATACAGTTGAAGAGGTATTCTAAGAAGGTAAGATACATAGCTTCTTTAATCTACCGAACTGAGTCACTGACGGATTGGGTCTTCTGACTGGTTTAAAGGCACACACTAAACCAACAAACGATTACTTATCTCGCTCTAACAAATACATTTGTTGCGTCGCGCACATTGGGCGTTCGGCAGCAGGACGCAGATAGATGTATTTCACCCAAAGAAATTGTATTGGTACTACGGACAGTCAAGAATAGTTGAGATTATTTGAGTTGCATGGCCGTATTTCTTCAAAGTAGTCCATTCAAAATGCAACTCTATTGTTAAAAGATTCTAATTTCAATGACTGTTTTATAAAAACACGGCCACATTCAATAATCTCAACCTGTGATCGAAAACGCGAGTCGATAGAGACTCACTTGTCAATTTAAACACAACGCCTTAGGGAGGCGATTACTGACGATTTCTCATTATAATTTGAGACGTTGGTGCCGTTAAGAAGCCTAAGTCGTCTTCTGGTAGATGTCGCTACACGCCTCCCTAAGGCGTTGTAGGAAGGAACTGATTGAAGGATTTGGTGACCGAACCGGATTGTTCCGATAGCTCAGTTGGTTAGTAGCGACGGGCCATGAATGCCTGTGGTCGCCGGTTCGAATCCGGCTCGGATCATTAAATTTTTAAATTTTTCCTTTATAACAAAAAAAAAGAAAAAAATACTGAACCCTGTTCATTTCACGAGAATCGTTTGAAAAATGCGACCCGTAGAGGAGAACAGCAGGACATACAAAAGATTTTTTGCTCAAGATCAAACGCAGAACTTCGTTCGCTTCGCTCGCTTGTTTTCATTGACTAGTACAACTTTCACCACCCACTAATGGCCTAATTGAATATATAGTGTTACGTAATCATTACGCTATAGCCTGTTATTATCTGATATTGTGTATACGAATCACGTAATGAGGGTTTGCGATAAAGCACGTTAATGGAGATACACTGGAGGCCGTTTCAAACTGTACACGGAATTAGTTGATTAATGTACCACACTAATTACTAGCGGCTTTATGAGCTGCAGAACTCACCAGCCAGGCTTTCTAAAAAAAAACTTTTTTTTTGAATTTCGAAAAAGTGACTCCAAAAAATAATTAACAAGCCTACTCACAAAATCGGTTGAGAAGTGCGGTTTTTGGCCCAAGCGGAAGCATAGCACTTCGTTTTCTTTGCTCCCTCGTTCGATAACAAGAACACTACAAAAGGCAAAAATAACACTAAAAATAAGATATCTCAGAAATAAGAGGACGGTAATTTCCTTCCTGGACCCTGCCACCTGCCACCTGTCACCAGCAATACTTTTATTTATTATTTGGGATCACCAACAGACAATACATCATACAATCACTATCACTACATAGTATAAAACAAAATCACTTCCCGCTGTCTGTCCCTATGTATGGTATGTAGAACTACGCAACGGATTTTGATGCGGTTTTTTCAATAGATAGAGTGATTCAAGAGGCAGGTTTATATGTATAATATAGTACCCGCGCGAAACTGGGGCGGGTCGCTAGTTTAATATATAGCTAAGGTAACATTCTTGGTTGATGTTCATCTAATTATAGGTAACCACAGCTTATTTTGGTATTTCAGAACATAAAAAAAAATACATAACACAAGTACAAGTTAAGTTAAACTTATTTCTAATGACCCGCGTTGCAATTGACCCCCGTCTCCGTTATTATCTTCGACACCCTATCGTATATTAAATAATACTAGTGGCTCTACTCAACTCATTGCCTTGCCAGTAAAAAAAAACTGAATTTCGAAAAAGTCCATCGACAATTTTTTTTTACATAATTAAACACCTGCTCACAAATGTTTACAAGAATCGGTTGAAAATGCGACATCGGGAAAGCGGGATCCATCTGGACATAAAACGGTTTTTGGCCCAACCTGAAGCACATAACTTCGTTCACTTCGCTCGATACTCGAGTTCGATGAAGCGCCAACGTTGACGTAATTGCCAAAACTTATTAAAATCCGAATTGTATTTAATAGTATTTTTCACAATCGTGTTATAATAGAGAGCTTATTAGTCGAGTGCCGTGTTTAGGCCACGAAGCTTGCTGAGTGACCTAAGTAAGGTACGAGATTAAAAAGCTTGATTATGACACTATTGTGAACAATACTTTTTGTACGAGTTTATTAAAATTAATAATTTAAGTCATTAATTTAATACGAGTATATAAGAAAACTAAATATTGTAAGTACTATATTGTCTAGTTCTACTATTGTAAAGTCTCTTTGACTTTTCAGGTAGCAAGGTAAGTGTGGCTGGCTTCCTCTGACATATTAGTTATTTCTTGAGGAGTTAAAGATGTTTCGTCACTGTCACTACTTAGTTTGGTGTACGCAGTCTTAACTCAAACATTAAAGTCGACGAGTATAAAAAAATTCGGTTGTTTCGGAAGTACCATAGACTATTCAACGATGAAAAGAGTGACAATGCAGTATTCTCTATGAAATCTTAATACACAGATTTTAATCGACGAGTACAAATACATAACAAAACGAATTGTGTGCGTGGCCTTAGAACCCTCAGATGTTTAGTTAACATTTCCGATATACCAATATTTTGCTCGCTACTGTAGCTTTTATGATACGGTGTAACCATGAATCTCGACTCGTAACGTAATAAGGATTTTCCTCCCCGGATACTCGTGTTCTTTTCTAATAACATCCCGGCTACATTTTAATTTATACATTTTCCTGCGGGAAACGTTGTCCTGTTTTTCGTACTTGATTATATATTATATTATTATTTTATCGACGCTTAAAACCCAATTTTAAACAGGAGGTTCTTTGATATTTTGAATCTGATGACTGCGATAGCCCTGGTAAGTAATAGTAAATAATAATTATTATTTATTAATTTCAGGCCCAAGCCCATAAATTGGTAAGCACGGTACAATTATAATTTATCTACGGTAGTATATTAAAAACGAAAACAATAAAAAGCATCTCTTAAAAGCACGCATATCAAAAACAGCTAAAAAGCGCCTGATTAAAGTTTACATTTGGAGTATTGCTTTATATGGGAGCGAGTCGTGGACGCTAACCCAGAGAGACAGAGAACGACTAGAGGCCTTCGAAATGTGGTGCTGGCGAAGGATGGAAAGGATTAGCTGGACGGAGAGAAAGACAAACGAAGAAGTTTTAAGAATGGTAGATGAGAAATAGTTATTTGTTATGCAAGGCTGCAAAGTTGTTGTTTGGCGCAAGTGCTTGTATTGAAAGCCGAGCTAGCGAAGGATTGTAAGATTGAACCATGAGCGAAGCGAATGGTTCAAAAGTACAATCCTGAGCATAGCGAGGCTTTCAAGGCACGAGACGCCAAACAACTTTGCTACCGAGCGAAACACACAACTTTTCACCTCACCACCGCGAAGAAAATTGTAAATGTAATGAAAGTCATTTGGACCTATTACTCATTTTCAATAATGGTTTGTTTACATCTCATCAAGATCAAAGCATTTTATGATTATTAAATATATTAAAAGCATTTTTGCGTCTTTAAATTAAATAACTCCACGCTACCTTCATTAAAAAAGTCCGTCACGTTCCAAATTCAAAAACTCTTTGCACGCTAGCGGATATAATGGACTTTTGGACGCAGATTTTGAACGATAAAGGAAGCCTTTTCGAGCCAGTGGGGTGAAAAGATGTTTACTAGGATGTATTAGAAATAGCAGAGGCAAGATGGTGGGCCGCCTGATACGGCACGACAGTTTCTTCCTTAACATCCTGGAGGGTAAAATTGAAGGCAAGAGAGGCAGAGGAAGGCCTAGGCTAACATATTTTAGCCAAATAAAAGATAACGCTGATGTCGAGTCATATCAGGAAGCCAAGAGGCTGGCAATGGACAGAGAAAAGTGGCAGTTACTCCACCGACAAGAGCAAGGCTCTTAAGTAATGATGATGAGTATATTAAAATTAAGTAAAATTGTTCAATTAAATACAATAAATAAGATGAAATAATATGAATGATAGGCCCAGTATTATCTGCCTCCACTTATTATAAATGGAGCAGTGAAAATTAGTTTGACAACAAAATCAGGATGCTGCTGTGTGAAGGTAGATACATATTTGTTTAATAAGGGATTATATATTTAGGGTAGAGAGATTAGATTAACACCGCCCCATTTCTTAACGGGGTCTAATTTACCCTCTGTGTTGGCGGTCAGATGGCAGTCGCTTTCATAAAACTGTCTTCGGATTAGGTTAGGTTATGTTAGGCCAAAGTGCGGGTCAAAGCATTCCCCCAACGTAAAAATTGAAAAAAAAAAAACCGGCCAAGAGCGTGTCGGGCCACGCTCAGTGTAGGGTTCCGTAGTTTTTGTATTTTTTTTCAAAAACTATTCAACCTATCAAGTTCAAAATAATTTTCCTAGAAAGTTTTTATAAAGTTCTACTTTTGAGATTTTTTTCATATTTTTAAAACTTATGGTTCAAAAGTTAAGTTTTTTTTTACTTCTGGAGCGATTATCTCCGAAAACATTATCAAAAAATGATTTTAGCAAACCCCTATTCATTTTTAAATACCTATCCAACAATATATCACACGTTAGGGTTGAAATGAAAAAAAAAAAACACCCCACGTTACGTATAATAGGGGACCAGGTAGATACTCTAATAAAAAATAAAAAATCACTTTTTATTTTACCACTTTGTCGGCGTGATTGGTATACATATTAGTACTAAATTTCAGCTTTCTAGTGCTAACGGTTACTGAGATTATCCGCGGGCGGACGGACAGACAAAGTGAAACTATAAGGGTTCCTAGTCGACTACGGAACCCTAAAAACGTTAGGCCAAAGCAGACCTCGGGCTCGTTTGAGCACAACCGGGAAAACGGTAGGAAGATGACGATTTCGTAACGAGGGTGAAGAAAGAGTGGGCTATAGGAATAGGGTTAAAGTGTGTTATAGGCGACTAGCTAGCAACTTCTCACTGCAATATCACTTGTTCTCTACCAAAGCAGTTTAAAATGACGTACTAGAATAACGTGAAACTGTGTATAAGTACCAGCGAACGAATAAACCGTAGAAGTCTAAGTAGCGCCGCAAAATGGCCCCACAGAATGGGTGCCATTGCCATTATGCGGGCTGGGGGCGGGGTGTCAAAACGATGCCAGGCAGCCGTTTAGTTCGAACATGCGCATACCGGGTTTTGGGCACGTGTTTAGGTAAAAATTTGTAAGGAGCTCGCATTATATAAAACTGTAAAGGATATTAAAACAAGTAAAGTAGATTTAATTTAAGATACTGATGATGCTCTGTACAACCGAAATATAATATAAGTACCTAACTGTGTAAAAACTTTGACACGAAACTGGGTCCTGTAACACAGGGTTTCCTAGCTCAGGACACAGGGTCGTAATAAGAATATTGTATTCTTTTTTTGTCTAATAAACTATTTTCATATTTTTTTTTTCATATATAGTTTTTTCGTTCGCTGTTGCATTGGTCGGACACCAGTTGAACCTAAGTACAAAGTTTTCCATGAAGTGGCACTGAAAATTACCTTAGTTCCTTTCTGTAATACCTACATGACTATGCAATATGCATGCTACGTATTCGTATTTATTTCGGCATAGTGCGTCTTTTATATATTAATTAGATTTAATGAGCAAGGATAGGACAAACGCCCGTCATTTTGAAAACTTAACCCTTTTCTGTACAGTAGAGACTTCCTAATGATATTTTTTTTTTTTTAGAAGTTTACTCAAAATATTATAATTTAATGTACTTCTTATTCTTATTTAGTACCTATTTTTTTTTATTAATATAAGGAAGTCTCTACTGTACAGAACAGGGTTAAGTTTTCAAAATGACGGGCGTTTGTCCTATCCTTGTTAATGAGACATTCTCGGCTCACCACGGGCTAATTTAATTTTATGCTTCCCATAAATTCTACTATTTTGGTCGTTTTATGATGGTGTTGGGTGTGGGGCACCTTGTGAGTAGTCCGTAAGCCCACTCTCAATACACCTACGTCTCATGACAACAGGATAAAATGCATGGCAGCAGGTCGAGAAAGTTGTGCTGAGCAAAAATCAGAACATGCTCGCACATAAAATGGGCCGAAAGTTTGAAAATCCTTCACTTCCGGTCAAAAATTGTATACTTACTTACTTACTTACTTACTCCGTTGGCTCCAGGACCCAAAATGACTCTTGGCTTCCGACGCGAGAGTGCGCCATTTTTCTCGGTTCTGCGCTAAAGGCCGAAACGCACTGACAGCGGTGGCGGAGCGGCGCGGTGCGGCGCGGAGGCGGTACCGGTTGTAATGTTCGAGCTAATATGAAAGGATCCGCACAGAGCGGCGCGGCGCGGCGCGGTTTTCTGTGCGGATCCTTTCATATTAGCTCGAACATTACAACCGGTACCGCCTCCGCGCCGCACCGCGTCGCCCCGCCACCGCTCTCTGTGCGTTTGCAGCTTAACTCTTGTCCACAAATATAGCTCGACACCGCGATTCGTAGTAACTAAGCGTAGGTAGAGGTCTAGTTTCGTTAGGCGTGACGGGGAAGCTAAGGAGCATTAAGGCGGAATCACACGGTTCACTCGGATGAATGTTCTTTCACTCAATGTTCACACAACTCAGGTAAAATGACATATGATATAAATGAACATTCACTATTCTAGGCGGAATCAGACGGTTCATTTTTCGTTCATTTTTATGTTTCATTCCGCACCTTTCACCCGAAGTGACACGTGTGATCATGAAGTAAACCAAAAGTGCCGAATGAATTCACTAGTGAACGTTCTTTCCGTGTTTAGACCGTTCATTTTTCGGTCATTCGGAGTGCGAGTGAAAGATGCCGAATGAAAATATCAAACATTGTTGGATCGGTTCACTAGTGAATTCATTCCGCACTTTTGGTTCACTTCATGATCAGACGTGTCACTTCGGGTGAAAGGTGCGGAATGAAACATAAAAATGAACGAAAAATTAACCGTCTGATTCCGCCTTTAGCGCGTTCCGAATGACAGCCTAGCAATGACGGTTTCATATAACATTGCGTATACATCTTGATTCATGTCACCTACAACCTTGAAAAATAAAATTGAACTCTATGATGAACATCACAAGATTGTTTTTGATTTAAGCGTAGATAATCTGCCAAACGAGCCTCACTTTGTCTTGGTAATCATAGTATATTGCATAAAAATACGGCTTGAAAGTAACCAGCGTAAAGAGACCAGAATCCCGGTAAGCTTTTCGTGACGGGGGCTCACATTATACTGGATATGCGAGCACGGTACAGTGTGGGTCGGTTATTTCGGTAAGAAAACTTGTCAGATGCCAGAACGCTGTTTCCGCTTGGTTTTAACCCATTATATAAGACGAGTTTATGTAAGGAAACCTGAGTGACATAAGTAAATAAATGAAATAACAAATAAATAAAATAAATAAATATTAGGGGACAATCTTACACAAATCGACCTAGTCCCTTAGTAAGCTCAATAAGGCTTGTGTTATGGGTACTAGACGACGATATATAATATAATTAATATTTCCGGACAATCTTACTCAAAATACTAGACGACGATAAACATACTTATATAGATTAAATTAATGCTTAAATACATAGAAAACATCCAAGACGCGGGAAAAATATTTGTGCTTATCACACTAATAATAATAATAAATAAATAAATAAATATTAGGGGACAATCTTACACAATCGACCTAGTCCCATAGTAAGCTCAATAAGGCTTGTGTTATGGGTACTAGACGACGATATATTTCATAGATAGAAATACTTAAATACATAGAAAACATCCATGACTCAGAAACAAATATTCATGCTCATCACACAAATATTTGCCCTTACCGGGATTCGAACCCAGGGCCTTCAGCTTCGTAGGCAGCGTCACTACCTACTAGACTAACCGGTCGTCAAACGCCCGTAAACTCTCGGTAAAATACAAAATAGGGCATACCTATTCCGATTCGCAGAAGCAGCCAAAATGCAGAAGTGCCCTTAAAACCATTCAGAAGAGCCGACCATTTTGACATATCTACCCAATTATTTTAAGCCAGAAAGACTCCTTCAGACGTTCTTACGCAGTGAAAATGTACGATTCTCTGCCATAGTAAACTAGGTATTCATTCCATATATACAGTGGCTGCACCAACCAATTTTTCTTTTTAGTCTGGTCGGCCTTATCACGCGATAAGTGACAATATAGGAGCGTCGTCTCGTTCTATCGAACGGTGTGAGCCATTGACGGACGCTCGTGTGTCTTATCGTGTGATAAGGCCGACCATGATACGGGGTCAGGAAGCTCGACACAAGTCGGATCCGCACACAAGCGTGGCTTGACTCTCATTTTAAAATGGCGCGCTGGAATAACATGGAACTTTTTATACACAACGGGATCCGCTATATCTATATAGCGCAGAAACGTGTTTCGGTTGCTACTAATTATAATTGAAATAAATCGGCCAAGTGCGTGTCGGGCCACGCGCAGTGTAGGGCTCCGTAGTTGCCTGTCTGTCTTAGTTACATCGACGTGCGGTGCGGTTGCGTCGGCCGAATTTGTACGAAAATTGACCTTTCCAAGTACACATTAAGTTGGTCGACTTCAACTATTACACGGTAACTAATTTATGCCTACTTGTCCGTGATAGTTTTCCTTTTAAATTCATTATAATTATGTAAAATCGTGGTAGTACGATTTTTTTCACATCCCCAGTAGTTAGCCGGCAGGGGGGGACATAACTCGAACAAAAATTAGGGCGTTTGAATTGATTGGTTTAGTTACATTAATTGGTTTAACGAGAAAAAAAAAATTACATCCCCGCTTTAGGTGTACGGAAGGCACCCTAAAAAAAAAACAGGATTTTATTGCAAGTATTAGGTACTGTTTTGTCGGCGTGATTGATTTATATACCCATTGCGAATTACAGTTTTCTAGTAGTAATGGTTACTGAGCTAAGCCGAGGACGGACGGACGGACAGACGCACATGGCGAAAAGAAGAAGTTTTCCATACTAGACTTATTTTCTCTCTATTTTTTTATTATAATTTCTAGCACCAGGAATTACTTTCCGTCCTAGATACGAGGGTAGTCCCAAAAATATCCGACCTGACAAAAAAAAACAAAAGAAAATCTAAAACTTTTATTTTATTTTTCTACATAATCTCCTTTTAGTTCTATGCACTTGGCCCAGCGATGTTCGAAAGCTTCAACGCCTTGTTTGTAGTGAGATTTGTCGAGCTCGTCAAAATACCCATCAACCGCAGCCTCCACTTCATCATTGATGGCAAATCTTTTACCACCAAGCCATTTTTTTAAATTTGGAAATAAAAAATAATCGGAAGGGGCCAAATCGGGCGAATAGGGTGCATGCGGAAGTAATTCGAACTTTAACTCGCGGATTTTAGCTATGGCCTTGGCACACGTGTGTACTGGTGCATTGTCATGGTGAAACAAAATTTTTTTTTTCGCCAGATGCGGTCGTTTTTCACAGATTTTTTCACTCAATTGATGCAAAAGGTTAGCATAATACTTGCCATTGATAGTCTTTCCTTTCTGAAGATAATCTATGAAGATTATCCCACGGCAATCCCAAAAAACGGAGGCCATGACCTTTCCTGCTGATGGAACGGTTTTTGCCTTCTTTGGGGCCGGTTCTCCTCTTCGAGTCCATTGCTTAGACTGTTCTTTCGTCTCTGGTGTGTAATAATGCACCCACGTTTCATCCATAGTGATAAAACGCCGCAAAAACTCCGCTTTATTGTTGTGAAATATTGCCAAACACTCGGTCGAAATATCTTCGCGACGTCGTTTTTGTTCGTCTGTGAGCAATCGCGGCACCCACCTTGCGCACATCTTTTTCATATCCAAATTTTCAGTCAATATGCGATGTACAGCACTTTTTGAAATCCCTGCCATGTCTGCTAGCTCGCGTACTTTCAATCTACGGTCATCTAATACCATTTTGTAGATTTTTTTTACTGTTTCTGGCGTAGTCACTTCATTTGGTCGACCACATCGATGTTCATCTTCGCAACTAGAGCGACCGCGTTTAAACTCTGCCACCCAATATTTTACTATTGTAAACGATGGAGCAGACTCTCCCAAAGTAGAATCTAGCTCCGCTTTAATAATAGTTGGACTAAAACCTTTCAAATGAAAGTATTGTATCACATAACGATGGCCAATTTTCTCCATGTCTGAAAATTTGTTCACAGCGTCCACTATTGATGGCTACTAAACAAAAGACAAACGACGCTGCGTGTTCGAATTTCAAATTTAAACTTTTTAAAGTGCATTATTTTCAAAAAGAGTATTTACTCAAAATAAAAACCTCTTTAAGCGTGTCAGGTCGGGTACTTCTGGGACTGCCCTCGTATGGCTTATCCTATTGTGTATACAAAGTTTCATGCAAATTGAGAGCCAAACTACGTTTGTATGAAGAGACGACTTCCTGGGGACTCTTAATTAAGAGTCTTTAAAGACACATCCTACAATCCACCTAAACCTTTATCCTTCATACTCTTACAATATTACGGTTACTAACCGGTGACAGTATTTGTGCATCTCCTCGGAATGCAACTCTTTCGCTTCACCTTTTATTGGCTCGTTATGCGCGCTTCACACCATACCCAGAGCGGCGATATAATGCAACGAGGTGCACATATTTGGCCGGAGAGTATTATTGTTGGTTAACCAGCCAACCACATCCACCTCTATTGTAATATACATTATATATACAGAGGATTCTATCCTCCATTCCCATCAGCTACTACAGCAAAATTTCCTGCATCATCGCAACCTCTACTGATGGAGACATCTTATACTCTACATATGCTTCCATCCCCTTCAGCAACTCCAGCTTGATACTTAGCTTGATTTTAAACCACTAACACACTGTGCTTGATAATAAACCAGCCATTATTTAATATTTAATTAATTAGTCTATTAGTTAGTTAGTCAGCCATATAAATATAATTTACTGTATGATGCAACCAATTTCTGCATCCATAAACAGCGCAGCGCCCAACAGTCACCATTACACTATACTTTGCTCGCTCTGATGTCTGAACTGGTGGTTCAGTCAACCAATAACTCAAAGAACTTCTTATTGTAGGATGCACCCATTGACGGCGCCAATAAAGGGCGCGTATCCTCCGTCACCATCTAGATACTTCCCTCGCTGTACGTTTGATAAAATGGTTAGTCCACCAGCCAATACCTCATAGAGCATATTATTGTAGGACGCACCCAGTGACTGCGCCAGTAAAGAGCGTGGTGCCCAACCCTACGTCGCCATCAGTGACTAGATACTTCGCTTGCTGTACGATTGACAAGATGGTTAGTACACCAGCTCAAAGGCTGGGCCACTAAACGGCACAGCGCCCAACTCTTGGCCACCATCTGAGACACTAGATGCTTTGCTCACTGTTACTTTTCACCTGATGATCCGTCGGCTAGTACCTGAAAGAACATCTTATTGTAGGACGCACCCAGTGACTGCGCCAATAAACGGCGCGGCGCCCAACCCCCCGTCACCGTCAGCGACTCCAGCGAGATATTTCGCTCGCTTGCAGTCCGGGCATGTGCAGTTGTCTGTGAGCGTGCAGAGCCCTCGGGCGGTCGCGATGGCCTCCCATTTGAACTGGTCGTTTTGATTGCTGCTCCGACTTAGAAGGTTCTGTGGACAAATTTACAAAGTTATATACTTCACAGTTCGTCGGCAACATAAGGGTCGGCTAGGCTTCCTCGTGGAATTGGGTTGGCATGAATAGCGGTAGAGCCAATAACCCATATGGAAAATAGGCGCAATTATGACGTCGAGTTGAGGAAACCCAGCCCGCGAATACCTATAACCTATACTGGGTGGAACAGATCGATGGACTTTTAAGCAAATGGGATATAGATCAGGTTTAGTGCTTTACTTCTCACCTAGTAACCATATTAATATTTCTAACGGTTACCGAGATACAACTTGTTAAACTTTGGTGAAAAAAACTGTATGTTTCAACCCTATCCAGCAGATTCAATGAAGTCAGCAAGATTCTTGTGACTTGTGACATGTGTCAATTTCAAATGAAAATAATAACTATGTATAGTATTAGGGTTGTCACTAAGATAAAATATTTCGATTTTTTTATGTTTTTTTTTTCTTTTAAATCCAGCTTAACATTTATAATAGATCGTTTGTACGTCACTTATATAACACTGTCCTTTCAGCTTAGTCCAAGGAAATGTTCCTCCCTGTATATACTTCGCAGTTCACAAATATGCCCAAACTTGAAATAGGCTACATATTATCCTTATAACATAGAGAAAAAGAACTCTCATAACGTCAACATTGCTCGCCCAATATCTACATTTCCCTGTTCTTCAAATCTTCATATTTCTCTTATTCTTTAGACAATACTCTGATATATGCTCGCTGGGCAAAAGATTCATTGAATTTTATTGAGTTGAGATATAAAAGTTACCTCAACTGCTGTGTCTCCCTTTTTCTCCTATTCTTCTTAATCTGTAGGCTCCGTAGACCTGCTATTATAGAAGAGACGGAAAAGAATCTGCTCTTCAAATCCCTCAACTGCAGAACGGAAAACCCTTATACAACCTGATTATTCTTGTGCTAAAGCACTTGTGAACATAAATAAAGAAGAGTGTAGTGTGTGTACTGCGTACAACAACACTCTCTCAGCCCACAATATATAAACTCGTGGAATAGGATCATATATTATGTCAATATGCGTTCATACGCCCAAGCAAGAAGTTGTTTGATTACGTCCCACATCGCATGGCGACCCTGCCAGGCGCTCCGAAAGCGCGAAGTTGTCGGGGAGTTTTGTTTGTTGAAATTACCTGCATAACCTCAACATCGCTCGCCCTCCACATATCCAAATCCCTCAATATCTGCATGTCCTTGTTCTTCATATTCTTCTTATTCTTATCTCCTCCTCTCTTCAGACAATAGACTGATATGTCTTCGCTTGGCGCTATGGAAGTCTCGTCGAACTGGATAGAGTTGACGTCGCACGTCGTCGAGTCGTCGTCTTCTAGGGGGAGAATGTCTTCGTGTCTGAATTCGGATGATTGGTTGGTTAGGTGTTGGTAGATCATCTGTAAAGAATAATTTACTTAAAAAAATATTTAACCGAGTTCAAATAAGGATCCAAAAAAATGGAACTACTTGAAAAATCGGTTCAGGTGTCTTCGGGTAATCGGGGAACATAAATACATAATAAAAGATTTCGATGAGCTGAGAACCTCCTAATTTGAAGTAGGAAAGGAAACATTGCCATCTTATTAGGCTCATTGATACGTCATCTCACTCTTATTTAATGTATATCTTCGGCGAAGGAAAGCAACGTGAGGAAACCGGTCTAATTCTCAGTAAGATCTTGTTTTCCCTTTGGGCTGAAATTTAATGCCTAATAGCGATCGCTTCCGGAAAACTAGTGGCTACGACAAACCCTAGGATTAGGACCTTGGGTTCCATTAGGGTACAACCGCGAAAGTGCTAGGACGAAACTCATTAGAAGAGCATACCTGTGAGTCTTCTGTCACACTGTTGGTGCTGTGGCTACTGACACGGCGGGTGGGCGTCGTATTTTCCGAACCGGCCTGAAACAAAGTTGACTGATCAGTCTAAAGCCTAGGATTCACTACTCCAGCCGCAAGCCTAGCCATCTCACGCACCCATACAATTAGGGCGCGTCGACTTACAGCGTAGCGCATATGATTGTGATTAGTTATATAACAGTCATTGGAATTGGAACTAGAATGGTTGAATGGTAGAGTTCTTTCGGAATACACTAAGTATATTGATGCAATAGGGGTGTAGACTCGAAAATGATTATTACTCCAAAAGAAAGAAGGCAAAAAAATATGCCTAGTGACGAAAATCCCATTCAGATAAGCTACAACCGTTTTAATATTGCTTGTTAGAGAGAAAACGCAAACAGTGTGTGTCGTCACGTTACGGGGTGCTGCCGGGGGGCTGCGTCGAGAGCGGCGCCGAACACGATGGGCACGGCACGTTGCCGTCTATTAGCGACGTCACAATCTTCCAACGTCATCGTTTCATATGAAGTTGCGTTTTGCGAAAAAGGGACAGAACGTGCCCCTTCTTAAAACTTTGGACACTTATAACTTCGTGATTATTTAAACATTTGCGTTGATTTTTTCTCCATTTGACTACATTTTTAATCCTTTTTCGAGAAAATATGACATTATTGATTATTTTATTTAGTGTGATTTGTCCGTCACACTGGGATTTGTCCGTGACCTTGTCGGCCAGCGAACAAACGGATCAGTGCGCGTTGTTGGGCATTAACTACACCATTCGCTACATGAACTGCGAGCACCCCGCCTACCTAGTACCTGCCGACAAATTCGTCGTCGCTCACACACTACACGTCATGTCTCGCACCCATACAAGTATAGGGCTCGTCGACTTGTCCGCGGTCCATTGCCGTAGCGCATACATTCGTGGATTTGTCGCTAGCGACTAATCTGCCGGATCGGCGCGCGTGTGAATGGCGTACTTGTAACCAACTATATCTAGCCTACGCTTGACGTCCGAGAGAGGCGGAAGTTTTATAAGATAAACGAGGTATGGATAGAATTTCGCAGGACGCCGCGCATCCGGCACCTATCCACACGGGCCGAAATCACGCGGCGGACTGCGACGTCTGTATGCGGCTTATATAAGATGGCGCACGTGGTGCGATTTGTATGAAAACTCAGCACGCTAGTCTGTGGCCCTAGAGCGTGTTCACAACTTCACATTGTCCAGCACGATCGGTGTAGGATCCGACTACGATAGCTAACGTACAGGCTAGGGAATGCAATAACTGGACAAAGTTCATAACCGGTTATGATTTCGGTTATTGTGGAAAAAATAACCAGTTACGGATATTTATTGCTAAAAACAAGAATTTTAGCGGCTGATCTAGCAAGCCAAATTTGCTTAGTTCGAGTATCACTGTATAGGCGCACCCAGAGTCCAATCACACAAGCCAGAGTGCACTGTTTTCGCCTTTTTAAAGCAATTCATAAATAATTCTCCACTGTACCGTAAATAGGTTCCTATTTGTCAAAATCACAGAAATAATGCTAATAACTTAATTTGATCTGATTATTTTTGATATTTTAAGCCTTTCGGTCTCTTAGGTCCAGTTCCTAGGTACGTCTAGCGTGTTGGGTACGACTATTTCTGCGAAAGTCCATTTATGCAAAAGTCCATGTCCGCGGATGTCCATTCCTGTACAAGTCCATTTATTTGAACGTCCACTTTAGGTTAAAGACCGAATACTGTAGGTTAGGTTAGGTTTGTTTTATGACCATGGATAGCGAAGCGAGCGGAGCGTCAGAATGCTTGCTAAATAAATAAATTAGGCAAAAAAATTGTTAGCCAAAACAAGGTACAACCAACTTAACTGTATATTATTAAAGAAAACAATAAAATAATAATTACCCTTTTAATAAATTGTACTGGGGACATTTTTCCTGTGTCAACATCATGCACAAATTGTTTAATCTTCGTATCCCAGGCAATCAGGCAAGACAGACATTCACGGAATGGACGTTACAGAAGCTAGACATTCACGGAATGGACGTTCGAAGCAATAGACTTAAGAGTATACTGGGCATATCAGGAACTGGACCTAAGAGACCGAAAGGATTTTAAGTAACCTAAACCGGTTATACAAAATTCCATAAACTGGTTATACTTAACCGGTTTCTTCGGTTTAGATTTAAACCGGTTTTCATTCCCTACTAGTGTCAAAGCCTGCAACAATATCGTAAGGTGCAATGTGAACAGTGAGCAACTACTTTTAAGACATTAATGCACAAAAATTTGAGTAAAAATAACCGGCCAAGTGCGAGTCAGACTCGCGCACGAAGGGTTCCGTACCATTATCTATAATAACAGTAAAAAAAAAAAAAATTTGTTGTATGGGAGGCCCCCTTAAATATTTATTTTATTTTGTGTTTAGTATTTGTTGTTATAGCGGCAACAGAAATATATAATTTGTGAAAATTTCAACTGTCTAGCTATCGCGGTTCTTGAGATACAGCCTGAAAAAAAAAACGTTTGTTGTATGGGAGCTCCCCTTAAATATTTATTTTATTTTGTTTTAAGTATTTGTTATTATAGCGGCAACAGAAATACATCATCTGTGAAAATTTCAACTGTCTAGCTATCGCGGTTCTTGAGATACAGCCTGGTGACAGACAGACGGACGAACAGCGAAGTCTTAGTAATAGGGTCCCGTTTTTACCCTTTGGGTACGGAACCCTAAAAACACTCATTGACATAGAAGTATGGCATCACAGTTTTCTATTTTTGTACTAATCGCTGTATGGAAAATCAATTGCCGCTTTGGTCGTGAAATACTGCGTTGAGAAACAATTTATTTTCGTTATTGCGCAAGGATACTATTGGTACTTACCTAGTTAGTTTTAAATTTACTCGTGGACGATATTAAAAGTACGTTTTTTCTACACTATTTTTATGATTGTGATCATAATTTTCTAATTTACACTTTATTGCAGTAATTTGATGGTTTACTATCCATATAGCAACACTAACCCACTTATTCATAAAACTTAAAATGCCTCTGCTAAATAAAATGTGCTTTGTCCCTTTCTTACGAACAAAGCGACAGATAAGGACAAGCTAATTTTAACGCCATTTTAGTTAAAACCGGCTTGTAGGACGTTTATGAATACGGCCTTAATATATCAATTTTAACATGAGGAAACTACCCTATTGTTATTTTTGTCATCCCTTATGTTTGGGTAAGTATATATATGTGTAGTGTAATGTAGTTATAATCTAGTACTTAATGCTCTCAGATATCTATATCTCAGGCCCCTCGGCAGCAATAAAAATGCTTTCATCTATAAAGTAAAGTTTCCTAATCCACAGCTCTTAAGGCCTCCACACACAGAACGCGGCGCGGGTCGTGCGCGGCGCGGGTCGAGCGCGGCGCGGGTCGGGCGCGGCGCGGGTCGGGCGCGGCGCGGGTCGTGCGTGGCGCGGTCGGTAGGTATCTCTCTCACTACCAACGCATTTAATATCTCTCCCGCCGCGGGCCCGCGGTACTGTGCGATAGAGACGCCGCGCTACGGTGCGAAAGAGAACCAGGGCTGTATTCTTTACGCGCTCATGCGCCTAACCCCGCCCGTCACGCCTAACGAAACTAGACCTCTACCTACGCTTAGTTACTACGCATCGCGGTGTCAAGATATATTTGTAATGAGCGTTGAGGTGAGCTTAAAACAAGTTACAGAATAGGGTTGCTGAGGTCCGATGTAATACAATACAAGGTCACGCGTCGGTAAAATAACTTGAGGCGACTCCAAACGAGCGAAATCGGCGGACGGCCAGGCAAGGTCACAAAAAACCTAGAACCAACGGAGTGACCTTGGTTTGGCCGGCCGCCCTGTTTCCGGTATTTAACCACACGGGCAGAAATCACGAGGCGGACTGCAAGCAGTCCGCCAATTTCGTACATGTAGCGGCTCCTTTAGCGTAATTCGATCGGCGTAATCGGGGGTAGGTACATATGTATTAGCATATAGATTGACATGTAAAGAATTTTTGATGTATTGACTATGCATAGATTAGGTGCACATAGCACGTAGAACCGATGGCCGTTGGGGCGGAAAGGTTCTCGTGTGGCGGCTTAATAATCAACCTGGACATCGATAAAACCAGTGCCTATGTGTGAAGTGTTTGGGTTCCAGCTGGGGAAGCTACAATCCTGAAATCCCGACAAGAAACCACGAGGAGAAAACGCAGCTGGATTCACGTGAGTAGCTACTCTGAGTAAACTGCCCCAACAATATGAATAGGAATACAACAGTCCGCCTGTCGCATAGAACTGGGTTTCAATTAGTTCAGGGGCCGTAGACAAGGTTACAATCGACAAGCGCTAACGCTAACGAATAAAATGTATGGGAATGACAGATGCCGACGAAACACTTTTCGTTAACATCTGTCATTCCCATACATTTTATTAGTTAGCGTTAGCGTTAGCGCTTGTCGATTGTAACCTTGTCTAGGCCCCCCTGTCTAATAAAAAAGGTCAAAAGAGACTCTGTTGACATTCTGCTTTGACTAATATATTTACTGTGGTTATACGATACCTCACCAAGTTTCTAGAAGCTTTTAAAGTAATTGGACGCCGTTTGAGGAGTAAATTCTGCCAAGATGTGATAAATATAAAATAGCTTCGGTGAGGGTCGGCAAAATTATGTTCAGTTTAGTATGTATTTAGATTCTAAATACATACTAAACTGCACATAATTTTAGAATTTTAGAAAGAGGGTTTAAAAATGTTATTTGTGACAGACGGACAGACGGACGGCGGCGGCGTCTGACCAAAAGGGTTCCGTTTTTACCTTTTTGGTCCGGAACCCTGAAAAAAGGTCACAGAACAAGTTAACAAACTAGCCGATCCCGTGGTTTTTCTCGTATGTAGCGGAAAGCGACTACGGCGTAGGCACTAACACATTTATTGCCAAGAATCGCTAGGCGCTACAGTCGTAGCCGATCCCGTGGTTTGCCTCGTATATAGCGGAAAGCGACTACGGCGTAGGCACTAACACATTCATTGCCAAGAATCGCTACGCGCTACGGTCGTAGCCGATCCCGTGGTTTGCCTCGTATATAGCGGAAAGCGACTACGGCGTAGGCACTAACACATTCATTGCCAAGAATCGCTACGCGCTACGGTCTTAGCCGATCCCGTGGTTTGCCTCGTATATAGCGGAAAGCGACTACGGCGTAGGCACTAACACATTCATTGCCAAGAATCGCTACGCGCTACGGTCGTAGCCGATCCCGTGGTTTGCCTCGTATATAACGGAAAGCGACTACGGCGTAGGCACTAACACATTCATTGCCAAGAATCGCTACGCGCTACGGTCGTAGCCGATCACGTGGTTTGCCTCGTATATAGCGGAAAGCGACTACGGCGTAGGCACTAACACATTCATTGCCAAGAATCGCTACGCGCTACGGTCTTAGCCGATCCCGTGGTTTGCCTCGTATATAGCGGAAAGCGACTACGGCGTAGGCACTAACACATTCATTGCCAAGAATCGCTACGCGCTACGGTCGTAGCCGATCCCGTGGTTTGCCTCGTATATAGCGGAAAGCGACTACGGCGTAGGCACTAACACATTCATTGCCAAGAATCGCTACGCGCTACGGTCTTAGCCGATCCCGTGGTTTGCCTCGTATATAGCGGAAAGCGACTACGGCGTAGGCGCCCGCTAGGCGGGTTCCTGGCAGTGAAAGTGCTAAGCGGGTTCCTGACAGTGAAGGCGTTAGTAAGTTTCTATCAAAAAAACAATTTTAGTACTTATGTACATTTGGCTGTATTTTTTTCCCCCACACCTGTGTGTAAACCTGTGTTTATGTTGTGTTATTGCTATGCTACTGTTATTAAATCATCCCATCTCGGTGGTTCCGTATCCGTAGTGTTGCATTGTTATATTTGTCACCGAACTTGCGTACGTATGCCAAATGACATATCAAAAAATACTAGGGCTGTTATTCGCTACGCGCTAAAGCGGCTCACCCCGTCGGTCACCCGTCACGAAACTAGACCTCTACCTACGTTTGGTTACTACGCATCGCGGTGTCAAGATATATTTGTGGGTGAGCGTTGAGGTGAGCTTAAAACAAGTTATAGAATAGGGGGGCAGGTGTCCAGTGCCCGTCGGAACAAGTTTTATTCATAGGTGCATATGAACATTATTCAGTCAGCGTCATATAGTTAGTAGCACCCAAGGCAGCCAATTATTTCGGTACACGTCTTTATTACTGTAAGAATAAGGGTGTGTTACGAAATATTTGGCTACTCTGGCTGCTACTAACTGTATGACGCTGACTGTTTCAGTTAAAAAAAACGCTTGTTTAAATTGAGGACATTTTTTCAAAACATACCCAGAAATTCCGTATTCCGAAAAACGTACACTTTAAATTGAAAACGTGTGAATGAATGTATATTTCGTTTTAAGTAAAATAACGAACATCTCTCTCGGATGGATCCGATATTTGTAAATACGGAAAGTTCTAATTCCAGTTCGCATATTGAAAAAGGAAATGAGGAAAGATTTATTGAAAAACTTATATCTTATGGAAATATTGTAAACTTGGAGTAATTTATGTTTTCTTGTCTAAACTTGTGTACTAATAATTATATTATACAGAGGAAAAGTCTGTGAGAATGTAGCTTTGTAACTTTGTATGTTTTAGTTAATCTCCGGAACCACTAATCCGATTTCAATCTAGTGTCACTGTTGAAAATCTTGTGTCAGTATTGATAATCTTGTATCACTATTGGGAACCTAGAGTCACTATTTAAAATCTTCTGTCACTGTTGAAAATCTCGTGTCACTGTTGAGAATCTTGTGTCATTGTTGAAAATCTTGTATCACTATTGGGAATGTAGAGTCACTATTTAAAATCTTGTGTCACTGTTGAAAATCTTGTGTCACTGCACTGTTGAGAATCTTGTGCCACTATTGAAAATCTTGTGTCAGTATTGAAAATCTAGTGTCAGTAATGGAAATCTTGTGTAACTGTTGAAAATCTTGTATCACTATTGGGAATCTAGTCTCCATTGAAAATATTGTGTCACTCTTGGGAATCTAGTGTCACTATTGAAAATCTTGTGTTACTCTTGGGAACCTAGTGTCACTATTGAAAATCTTGTGTTGGAAACTACACAGTAAACTTACTTCTTCATCGTCGCTATCCAGTTGTAGGTTCGATATGTCCGGCGAAAAATGTTCCGAGCTGGTGCCTTTACTTGTTGACGGGATCGGTGAGTTTGGTGTGGCAACTGTTGATAAAGACTTTATTCAATACAAAATATAATCCAAATAATACAATACAATAATGCATTCATTTATTCATTCAACCAACTTAAAAATGCCTAACTAAAATTAACTATTGGCTGTATTCATACAAGTTCAACAAACCTATTTTAGCTAAAATCATCATCAGCCTCCGTTCGCATTGACACCTAATCCCAAGATTATTTGGCATAGGCAGCAGCTACGTAGTAGTAGTTTTACGAAAGCGATTGCCATCTGACGTTCCAACCCAGAGGAAAAATTAGACCTTTTTGGGATTTGACCGGTTTCCTGATGATGTTTTCCTTCACTGAAAAGCTAACCGTAAATATTGCGTACATAAGTTCCGAAAAACATTGGTACGAACCCACGACCGCCGTTTGACAGCCGAATGCCTGAACCACTAGACTACCGTAGCTTGTTACTAATACAATACCTAAAACTAAAATTAACACCTAAACGTAAAAACTAAGTATCGAACAACCCGCCCGCGCCACTCCGTGGGGGTAGTACTCTAAGTTTTATATCGGACATAAAGCCTATTCATCCTATTCTGGCCAATATGCGAGTGCAAGAGGGACAAATGCTTTATGTCGAACATAAAATCTAGTGTGCCTGGGGGGCAGGTGCAAAGGTGCTCATCACACTAGCCGCAGTGCCACGCTGAAAACAGCTATAGCTAATTTGGCTTTTGCACCACAAATGTTATACTAGTACAGGACCGGGATAAGTGGCTAACAGAGGCCTTTGCTCAGCAGTGGGAATTCAGCAACCTCCTAGGGATTTCCCGATACCCTAAAGCCCCGAGTCAGTCTTGGCCCTAATGCCCTTAATCCCAAGCCAAGAGTAAGTGTAGGCACCTTCCAGCCAGACTGTTGTCGTTGGACCGGTTTCATCCTGATGTTTCCTTTCACCGGAAAACTACTGTTAAGCGGTTAGAATAACCATCTCAAAATAATTATGCTTCCAGTCTTCAGTACTAAATCAACTTTAGACGTTGTGTTTTTGGGATGTAACGCTTGACCAAGCCTTGAAGACTTGAGACGTCAAAGCTAAGAGTTCAGATTATGACTTACTGAAAAAAAATGCGTTAGCCTTAAGTGCTCAAGTCTTTAAGGCAGTTCTTATATTCGAGCGACGCTTTATCTTGCCGTTAGCTTATCACGTAACAAAAAATATCATAGGGAAGCAATCGGGGTGATCTGGTTGAACATGAAGGCCTATGTTTAGCGGCGGACAGACTATGGATGATGGCGAGGACTGATGACCTTAAAAGAATTGGTGGCATTGGCAGGATGGGGAAAGCCCAGAGTCAAAAACATTGGCGCAACATTTTTTTTGTGTGTAGTAGTGAGTGTCGGAGAATTCAACTACAGGATCCAGTTGAGGCGAGACTACCAGCTCGTCGCTGCAAGATTTCATTTTCCCCTTTAAACCCACAATTTCTAGGCAACCTTTGGAGTGGACGAGTTCTGGAGTGGAGACCCCGGGTCAAGAGTGTGGGACGTGTCGCTGGACTGATGACCTTAATATGATTGCTGGCAGTAGCAGGTTGGGGAAAGCCCAGAGATAAATACTCTGGTTGGACATGAAGGCTTACGTTTAGCGGTGGACAGACTATAGCTGATGATGAGTATGCTGATGTACCTTGATTGATGATGACCTAAGGACGATCGCTGACTGTGTTGGGGTACTCGGGGTGGCGAAGCATGTTGGCCTACATTCAGCGGTGGGCAGATTATGGCTGATGATTATGATGTACCTTGTTCTAAGCTGCCGCTGTTCTGCAGCAGGTTCTCCGTGGAAGGTGGGTCCTGCTCCCGGCTCCGAGCCTTGAACAGCCCGAATTTGACTGGCGCCATCATCTGAAAACCAGGAACTGGTTTGTAGTCGTAGAAAACTATCTATACTATATACTTATTATGACGTATTTTTATAGGAATATTATTTGCAAAAGTGATTCTGTCTGTCCGTCTGTCTGTCGGTCTGTTTGTTACCTTTGCTCGCTTAAACCGCTGAACCGATTGAGATGAACTTTGGTATGGAGATAGTTTTAATAAAATAAAATAAAACATTTATTTCAAGCATCACAAGGCTCATACAAATAGACAAAAACATAAAAAATGTTATGATTAGAGTTCAGAAGAATTAAATTGGCTAACAAAATATAATACATTCAATTGGTTAAAAGAAATAATATAATGTTAGAAATAAACATGTAATAGAAACAGTTGTCTATTGAAAATAAATGGGTTTATTATTTCATCTCGTTTCATTTATTTTTGTAATCATGATCAGAAAGTTATACAAAATAATACATGAACCCTTAGGGGTATTATTTATGTATGTAAATACTTTATTGTACTGAAGACACAGGTAAAAATACAGACAAAAAGAAATGAAATCGGTACAAAGGCGAACTAGGGTATTTGCAATAATTTCAAAATTACACATCACATATTTGTCATGTAGTAATAAAAAGAAAATACATTTTCTCGCCCAAGAAACGAACAAAAGATAATCGCTCCCGTGTAAATAAAAGAGAAAAAATATTTATAGTTTATCGCTAGCTGTTCACACTGCTGGCGAGGACTCTCTCTTCACTAGTTGATCGCAGCGATAAAAGCCACAACGATAAAACTCGCTCAGCGGTACTCGGCGATGAACGCTTGGCGATCAGAGCGATAATTCTACCGTACAATTGAGCGAGTGGTGCGAGTAATCGCCCGTCGCACTCGAACACTCGCTTATAGCCGAGCGACAAAACTATCGAAACTACACAATCGCCTCTCGCCGCTCGCCCACTCGTTTCTAGTTTCTAGTTCTACTCGTTTATCACTCGTCGCCGGCGGTGGGACCAAATGCCTCACTAAAATATTTGACCTTATTCCAACCACCAACCCACCAATTCCATTAACAACACTAAGAAAGCAGCACTGAAAATGCTACTAAAACGGTGTCTGACACAAACGACATTATCCAAAATAACCTCGCAACGTCCAAATCCGATCTTATCCGCATTTCATAGGTCACCCTGTATGTGTTTACTTTTTAAAATACATTCGTGTCAAAAATACATACTTAATACAGTAAGTCCGCCTTTTGTACGATAAGTTGTTCTTTTGTGGAATAATGATTAAGAGGCTGAAAAGCCCTTCGTATCGAAACGTCCCAAAAGCAAATAGTCCTATGAGCATAATGACCTAAAAGCAAATTGTCCCATTAGCAAAATGACCCGAAAGCAGAACGTCCCTTTCGCAAAACAATATAAAAGCAAGTCGTCCTATTATCAGGTTGCCCTTTTAGCAAAACGTCCCGAAAGCGAAACGCCATGAAATCAGAATGACCTAAAAGCAAAATGTCCTATAAGCAGAACGTCCCATGGTGTAGAGACAAGAAAAAAAACGGCGAGGTCCGAATCGAAGCTTTCTTCTTTTACTCGGTTCCAGGTTTCATTAATGTGATCTGATGGCACTAGAGGTGTGAGGTGTGGAAATGTGAAGTTAGGAAAAGTTGTTATTTTATATTAAAGAAGTGCTTTTCATTTTTTTATTTTTGTGGTGTTAAGTAATAAGTTAAGAAGAGCTAGTTGATTGAACACATTGTTACTTTATTTTGCTTCAACTGAATTAAAATAATATTTTTTAAACGGGCCCCTGGCCGTTTTTTTCTTGAATTTGACGTGAGGCGCGTATGGCAAAGACCCTTCGGTATACAGCCACGATTTGAAAACACTTAAAAACATTTTAGATACACTAAATAACTACATATTAAATCTGTAAATAATTCAGTTAAATTAGTTTTTTAAGTTTAAATTTATTTATAAATACGTTTTCAGACATCGTATTTGATATAAAACCTCTTTGCATTGTAACGACCAGTATGACTGCGCATTATGAAGCCCTTTTCGAGAAAGTGTGATGAAAACGAATTTTCAGCCAGGAAAACTACAATAACATTTTTACCGACAGTTGTGGTATAAGTATGGTTAATAGTAAGTACTAGTAAAATGTATAGTTGTATACAACTGGTAAGTACTAACTGCCCGCTTCCCCCACGTATTGCAAAGAACGCAGATGAAGCTGAAAATATATCCTAATACCATCCAGAAAGACCATCCTACACGTGGGCCTAATACTTGTAATATTTAATACCATCTATGTAACACGGTTAAACAATAATTTTTTTCTAATCTATTCTATTCTAACAAAACATACAAACTTATAAACTTACAAAGCTACAATCTCACTGACTTTTCCTTTTTTAGGGTTCCGTAGTCGACTAGGAACCCTTATAGTTTCGCTTTGTCTGTCCGTCCGTCCGCGGATAATCTCAGTAACCGTTAGCACTAGAAAGCTGAAATTTGGTAGTAATATGTATATCAATCACGCCGACAAAGTGGTAAAATAAAAAGTGATGTTTTTTTTGTTGATTAGGGTACCTCCCCTAAACGTAACGTGGGGGGAGTTTTTTTTTTCATTTCAACCCTAACGTGTGATATATTGTTGGATAGGTATTTCAAAATGAATAGGGGTTTGCTACAATTATTTTTTGATAATGTTAATTATTTCGGAGATAATCGCTCCAGAAGTAAAAAAAGATGTGTCCCCCCCTCTAACTTTTGAACCATAAGTTTTAAAAATATGGAAAAAGTCTCAAAAGTAGAACTTTATAAAAACTTTCTAGGAAAATTATTTTGTACTTGATAGGTTGAATAGTTTTTGAAAAAAAATACAAAAACTACGGAACCCTACACTGAGCGTGGCTCGACACGCTCTTGGCCGGATTTTATTTTAAATCACGATCGAAAACATTGGAAACGGATGCCTTTGCCCAGCAGTGGGACACTACAGGCTGCCAATAATTATTATAATGTTAGTAAAGATATTGATTAGCATATAAGTTTAGATTAATATAGAAATATAGATGAGGTATAATACCTAGTGTTTCAGTCATTTTTTTAATACCTTGTTTTCCTTAATTGCACTTTTTTACCGTTATGAGTAATTGTACTTTATAAAATCTAGACTAAAAATACAGAACCATATGGTATTCATAATTTCCATACGCCTCATCTATATTTCTATATTAATCTAAACTTATATGCTAATCAATATCTTTACTAACATTATAATAATTATTGGGAGCCTGTAGTGTCCCACTGCTGGTAATACGAAATTTAAGTCATTAATTTATGAAAACAGCAGCATAAAGAAAATATAAATATTTGTAAGGGACATGAGTGATGCGATATCTATAACTTTAAATAGTATTCCAAATATACTCACCAATAAAATATCTCAAGAATAGAAAAACTATTTCACTACACACACACTATTTACTATTCCTATATACAACGCAATAATATACATCAAAAGGGTTAAAATACGGACTTCAAAATTCTAGAAAGTTCAGGTCAGAAATATAGCACAAATGGATAAACCGGAGTACAAAATATTCGTTTTATGTGAAAAAGGGTAAAATGTAATATTTTTGGGTAAAAATATGCGATCTCTTTCGCCCCATGAAAAATACTGGAGGGTTGTTTATAGCAGGGACGGGGTACTTGATATTTTTGGAACACCGTTATATATACCTGTTACGTGTATACTTCTGAAATTTGAAATATTTAATGTCATAATATAAACAAATAGTACAAATACTTTCAAATCTTCCTCCTCACCCTCATAATAGTGAGCAATGAGCATAAATCCAAAAGAGAAGGCCCCTCGCACCGATGTGGATAAGGAGGGTTTCACGTCGGTGACAAGAAAGCGCAAGCCGCGAAAGACTCAGTGTGGTACAGCAGAGCCGGTTGGTTCTGCTGCGGGTTGCCACACCTAGTAAGGCGCTGTACGTGTCGCGCCTGCATAACTTCGCCACGGCTGATGACATAGTGGAGTATATTCACCAGAAGACTGGCTACTCGCTGAGGGTGTTCCAGCTGCGTTCGCGCCACTACGTTGCACTTCAGCTCGTTTGTGGTGCGCGTGCCGCGGCCGCTGCAGGAGACCATCGCGTGTGCTGACGTCTGGCCGAAGGGTGTCGTGTTTCGGCGGTTCCGGGGCAACCTACCGAATTTTACACCGGACTTGACGCAACGGAGCCACGCTGTTTCGTCGCCTAAATAATTAGTTTTTTATATGTATTGTATGTATGTTAGGCTTTAAGGTATTTGTTGTTATGGGCCTTAGATGCCTGAAATATATGGTTTATTTATTTATAAGTCATGTTTCAAATGCAACATCACTACTTGCTTTTGTAGATGTGTGGTGTTGTGTTCCTGGTGGCAAGTAAGGTCGCCAGAGCTTCCAAGGATGTGTTTTGCTGATACTGATCTCGTCTTCATCTCTGGCTATCAACACAATGAATCCTCTAATCAATAAATAATCGGCAACGCGCTTATGATTATTTTGGAATTGCAAGCGTGCATAGGTTACGCCTTCTGCTTACCACCTGGCAGACCATGGCAGACCGTATGGTTGTTTGCCACCGTCGTAGTATTTATAACATATTGTTTACCTATGTGTACTTGTATCGTATGTCTTTTGTACGCACGGTCTGCAGGCCAAATGGCATCACGCCTAGATTAATCTCAAGTGTGCAATTGACACAGAGTACGTTAAAATCCAGACTGGTTAATAATACCTTCCTCACATGTATTTATGCCTATAAAACTCAAAACCACAAACAATGACGGACTGCATTTTTACTAAATGGGACTTCATCACGTGCTTAGTAACAAATATTGGTAGTCCAGTCATTATATCCAAAAAACCGACCCTACCCGTGAATAATCAGTTCTTGGATTTTTTTTTCGTAGGTCCCTCGGGGGGGGGGGGGGGGGGGGTCACTGGGAGTGTAAATTCAAAAAGTAGACTGAATCAGGCTCCTGTGTATGGTTTTTCTTGAATAACTCGGCCATTTTTGATTTTACAGTAAAACCGTAAGGAAAACATTTTTGAAAATTTGATTCTACAAGTTTGGTCCTCACAATTTTTCTTCTAGGATCGATATTTTGGAAATTAAATTTGAAAAAAGCGACAGCTTCTAAATATTTTCATCATCTCGTTTATTTTCAACTTTACGGCATAAATAAAGAAGACTGAGAGAAGGCCGAGTTATTAAAGAAAAACCGTTTTTCGAATATACACAGGAGCCTGATTCAGTCTACTTTTTGAATTTACACTCCCAGTGACTCCCCCGAGAGACCTACGAAAAAAAAATCCAAGAACTGATTATTCACGGGTCAAAATCTATAATGATTGAACTATGGTGAAAATCGTGAAATTACTAAATGTTATGTTTAAAATCATCATATTTAAGATTTTATATACATCATATCAGATCATCCTTGAGATAGAAAACGCGTGATACACGACCAATATTTGACTTCGTATTCGTAATATACATATACAATAGAATACGCCAATTGTGTACCTACCTGATATCTTTCAGAATTGGTATTTAAACGATACAGATTTTGCTTCAATCATTTTAATATAGGGACGGTCGCATTTACAGTATTGATTTTGAGGTCTGTACGTAAGTTTTTGATAATTGTCGGATTAAAAAAAAACAGTCGTGTAATCGTAAATCATACCCACAAAAATACTTACCTACCTACATTTTTCACTGTTATTTTAACCAAGTACAAATACTCGCACCAGCGTTTGTCCAATAAAGAACCTCACGACCCTGTAGCTGCGCGCGCATCGTGTTTATAATCCATTCAACAGCGCCGCGACTTATTCAGGGACACGGCGAAACTTGGAACTACTAATTTCTCATCTAAACTGTACTGTTCTATTGTTTGACAGTGGCGCCACTGCCAACCGCAAATATAAGTTTCTATTGCTACAGATTCGATCAAATCGAGCTGTAGTCGTGGTGACTATATGCAAAATTGAGCTTTATTTTTAGCGGGTTTAAATACTTTTTTGAATGTCAGTAACTGTTTGATTGCTAGAGATAGGTACGGACGTTAAAACCTAATGTGCCAGAACGAGTGCACGAAATAAATGCAAATTTAATATCAAAGCCACACATCAAGCCAAATAGGCCACTGGCTACATGTCACGTTGTGCGTTGTCAGTATATGTACAATAGTACTCTTTTGCACGTTGCTCGCGGGGGGTTTTGACTGACTACGTATGTATTCAGTGTAGTGTATTCGCGGCGCGTGAAAATTTTCGATAGCCGGAACAAAAATGTTATGATTAAAAATAAATTTCAGGCAAGCCGGTCAGAATCGGCTTGTATGGGCTCTCCGCCACTGCTACATACCTTTGTTTTTTTTTTACGTTTTTGAAGGAGGAGGGGGGCAGGGAAGGAGGGGGGCAGGGCGGGTATGACGGACTAACCGTGGCAGCCTTGGACTTCCGTCTAAAAACCCAACGAGTGCCAGCTCCGTCTTAAGGCGCCGTAGGTTCATGGTCTTCTCTCCCTCTCACTGAGCATAAGCGTGAGCGAGATGGAAGTGCGTGCTCGGAAGCGCGGATATCTTGTTTTTTAATTTTAATTTTTTGGCCGTTTAAATAAATAAAAATGTAAACACTGATTTCCCTGAAACATGATATTGCCGATTTTTAGAAGCAATTTTAATACTTATTTATAGCTTTTGTGCATAATTAGTTACAAATATTTTAAGTGTGTATTATTGTGCGTTTTAGAGCTATGTTCGTGATTTTTTTATATCGAGCGAAATTTGCTTAGTCATGTTTCGAAGCACTGATTTCCCTGCAGAAAAGCTTAAAGATTACTATTCGTATTTTTTTGAAACCATATTATTATAAACAGACGCATTATATTGTTTCAAAAACTCTGTTCGCTTAACTTCGCTGAACCTACGTTGTTAAGACTGTTGACTGCTGTTTAAGACCATGAACCTACGGCGCCTTAAAGGAAGAGGGCTTTATTTCGTTCTCATTAGTTTGCATAGCTCCATCCTGCTCACGCGCCAACGTTGGCCCAATGTGTACAGCTGGCATTACAGCATGTTGTGCCAAAAATAATAGGTTGACCATGATTTTATACCAAGTTTTAAATTAAGGTTGAGATTATCTGAGGTTAATAGAGCGGCTTTTTAAACTACTTTACTTGAATCCAATTCGTCCAACTCAAATAATGTCAAGTGTATAGATATAAATAAAAAATGTAATCCCTGCATATTAATGCCATGTCATGGCGATCAATTGTGTGCCAATTGTAGACTCGGAATTGCGATTTCTGATTAATTCTCGGGAGACATCCTGTATATGCCTGTATGTGCCTAGTAGCACAGCCCTCTCAATTGCTCTTTAGGTGACTTGGAAATTTGATCTAAGGAGTTACGAGGTCGCTTGAAGAAAGAAAAATACTTCAGTTTAATATAAAAAAAGCCTTATGTACCTACACGGCCGAAAATCGAATCCGGTCAAATCTGTCAATAAATCAGTTCGTTTAGAACAAGGTTAATTAGTGCTACAGTATAAGTAAAAACTTCATTTTAATCTAGCTTTTGCCCGCGACTTCGTCCACGTAGGACTAGTTTATATCGTACCTCCATACAGACTTTTGCTCCCCATTCCACTCCCTTCAGGGAATGACTTCTGAGATAAGAAGTATCCCATGTCCTCTAGGATTTAAAATATTTCCATAAAAAAATCATTTGAATCGGTTCAGCAGTTTAAGCGTGAAGAGGTAACAGGCATAAGTAATGCATCAGCATTGCAATTCAGCGAGGAAATACCGCCAGCATCCTCGGTACTATCGACAACACAGCTAACTTACCATCTTAAGTGCATTGTAATAAGGTTCTATATAAACACAGGATGGTCAGTTAACAGTGTTGTCGTTTGCACAATGCCTCGAGGGCCTTTTTTAGATTTAACTTAGTTTTAATTTCATTTAGTTAATGTTTGTTATATCATCTTGTATACCGGCTGTAATTTAATTCGTGATACAAAATAGCAAAATGTGCATCTATCCATGATTCTGAACAACTTTTACTATGGGACCAACTTTGTGTTATGCCAAAAAAATCCGACTATTTCATTAACTATTATGCTCATTTTAGACTGACCAAAATGTATGAACAGTTTTTTTTTGCATAACACCAAGTTAGTCCCATAGTAAAATTTGTTCAGAATCATGGATAGATTCACATTTTGCTATTTTGTATCACGAATTAAATTACACCCTGTATGTATACTTTTGAATATAAATGAGTTAAAGTCTTTCAACTATATCAATACCTATCTGGAACACCATATCATTCAATTTTTTACGGTTGTATACAAATTAAAGGCCGTGAAATCCCAGATTATGTTTCCATTCTAAACATTATTAACGGCAATGTCGATTGTCCACAATATGGCAGCTGACCAGAGTAAAAATAAATTCTTCCCACAATGCTTATAAGCAACGTATTTTTAGTTTAGTTTTAATCAACGTATTGGAATGATTTGCCACCAAGTGTTGGAATGATTTGCCACCACCAATACGAAACTCCAATACAGTCGCTTCTTTTAAAATGTCCCTTCGAAATTTTTTGACAAACACACACTCACACACAGTCTTATTATAATATTACAACTTCAATGAATAAAATATTTAATGTATACACCTAACCTACACATTAGAGCTTAAGCGTAAAAGAGTTTTTTTTTATTTGTTTTGTTTTGGTTTTTATGTTTAGTTTTGGTTTAAAGATTTTGTGTTTATTTTATTAATATCAACTATTCTCTCAGTGCCACGCCATCTAGTCCAAATGCTGGCTTCACTGAAAATCAGCGTCACGGAATGTTTCCTCTCTTGGCTAGCTCCGTGACATTAAGATAAGGTTTGTTACACTTTTATATATGTATAGTTTTTGCACTAATAAATTATTTTCTTTTCAAAGACAAAGACAAAATATTTATTTGTAAACATAGGTTCAAAGGTGTTACAATTGTTTATATTTGCTGAAGAACTACAGACCCATCCCACTTCTGAGCCATGTCTATAAGCTGTTTTCGAGGGTCATTACAAATCGTCTCGTACGCAGGCTAGATGACTTCCAGCCTCCCGAACAAGCCGGTTTCCGAAGAGGCTTTAGTACCGTAGACCACATCCACACGCTCCATCAGGTTATACAGAAGATCGAGGAGTATAACCTGCCCCTCTGCCTAGCGTTCGTGGACTACGAGAAAGCCTTCGATTCGATTGCAACCTGGGCCGTACTACAGTCTCTCCAGCGGTGCCAAGTTGACTATCGCTATATCGAAGTGCTGAAATGTTTGTACGAGAACGCCACTATGTCAGTTCGACTCCAGGACCAGAACTCGAAACCTATTCCGCTGCAGCGGGGAGTCAGGCAAGGAGATGTTATTTCTCCAAAACTGTTCACCGCTGCACTGGAGGACGTTTTCAAAACTCTGGACTGGAGAAGGCTAGGCATCAACATCAACGGCGAGTACATCACTCACCTTCGGTTTGCTGACGATATAGTAGTCTTGGCTGAGACCATGGAGGACTTAGTACGATGCTCGATGACCTCAGTAAAGCTTCCGAGCGAGTTGGTCTAAGAATGAACATGGATAAGACGAAGATCATGTCAAATGCCCATGTAGTACCAACTCCCATTACAATCGGACACTTTACGCTCGAAGTTGTAGACGATTATGTATACCTAGGACAAACTATCCAGTTAGGTAGGTCCAACTTCGAAAAAGAGGTCAATCGTCGAATCCGACTCGGCTGGGCAGCGTTCGGGAAGCTACGGCACATCTTTTCGTCCAACATTCCGCAGTGTCTCAAGACGAGAGTCTTTGACCAGTGTGTGTTGCCAGTGATGACATATGGTACTGAAACGTGGTCGCTTACTATGGGCCTCATAAGAAGGCTCAAAGTGACCCAAAGGGAGAGGGCTATGTTGGGAGTTTCTCTGCGGGATCGCATCAGAAATGAGGCTATCCGCAGTAGAACCAAGGTTCATATAGCCCTCCGAATCGCTAAACTTAAGTGGCAGTGGGCGGGGCACATAGCACGTAGAACCGATGGCCGTTGGGGCGGAAAATTTCTCGAGTGGCGACCACGTACCGGAAGGCGCGGCGTGGGTAGGCCCCCCGCAAGGTGGACTGATGACCTGGTAAAGGTTGCTGGAGTCCGCTGGATGCGGGTGGCGCAGGACCGGTCACTTTGGCACTCTTTGGGGGACGCCTATGTCCAGCAGTGGACGTCTTGCGGCTGATATGATGATGATGATGATACGTAATACAAAAAAATACGTACATATACAATAAAAACTCTAAAAACTTGACCCTTGCACGGTCCAGTTAATATACGGCGATCGTAAGATCACTTTACTGTGACCCCGTCTCGTCTGTGCCATGGCTGCCGCGCGGTCACGTGCTCGACGAGCGGGTCGGGGCGCGCGGGCGGGGCTTCACGGATTGCCGCGCACCTTAGCGCGTCGAATCATATCGCTTAAAGTACTTATCTTTGAACTTCTCCAGCTTTCCGCCGATTTCGCTGGTCTAGCGGCGGCTATACAGTATACCTCGCATTCTAACTACATTAAGTTGTTGCGACAAATAGCTAGATGTGTAATCTCTTCTGCTTATTTAAGAGCTGAGCTCTTGTCGGTGTAGCTCAAAGTAGGCCCTCCTACCTACTCGGATCCCTTGACATCTCGATACGACCTAACATCAACTCTTTTTTGAGCTGCTCTATGTAGTTTATTCTAGGTCGTCCTCATCTTTGCTTCCCCTCTCTCTAGATGTGTAATGGTCTTTATGAAATGAAACAACAGTAACTTTGAAACTTTTGCATTTCGGAATACAATTACAACTAATATATCTTCTGATATTATCTTTATACTACTTTTTTTATTAAATATTGAATCCCTTAAAATAATTTATCTCCCAGCCTGTAAATTATGTTCAGGGATTATTTTTAAGAATTATACAAAGAAACAGTTATTGACTAGATACGTAATTGACTAGGTTAAATAAAAGTACCTACCTACTACCTAAAAAAGTGAATATACAAAGGATTTAAGGTTTTATAACTTTAACTGCTCAAATTAAAAAAACTGAAATACTGGAGGGTTTTAAATGACATACCTTACATAGAATTACAGTAACCAACAACACTAGTTTTAAGACATTATATATAGAGGAAGATACAGACTATATTCAGGTAACGAAAAAAACATTCCAAGTAAAATATTCCTTTTTAAATGAGCGAGCGAAGCGAACGAAGTTATCCGTTGTTCCGACGTCCTCTGTTATCCTGTCCAGGTCGCATTGGGTTCGATAATAATATGGATTTTTTCTTTCGATAACAATAAACGTCTGTATCATTTTATTGCTTAAGAAAAACCGACAAAATAGAATATTGCCAGGACTAAAATAGTCTAGAAGGCCTTTGCCATATTTCCGGTACTTAAATATCAGGTGGCAATAATTATCCAGTTGACGCATTCTACACTAGTTTAAACTAACTTTATTACGTACTTTTATGCACAAACCATAAAGTATGAGAATAAAGTAAATTCGCACACTAAAATGTTATTTAAATTAATCGTATTTAATACTCATCATATTACAGATGCCTGGGTAATATTGCCATGCAATATGTTCAATTGGAATATTGCCAAGGCAAATCAATAGTCTGCAGCAGTTGGTACTGTGTTGGTGGTGTATACCTACTACTATACAAATGATTACCATGTCACATTGCGCACATCACATCGCTCGCTCCATAGTAATAAGGGAGAGGAGGGTAGATAGTTCTACCCCCACATTTCTTTGAAGACAGTGGTTCATGACAATACAAATAAAAAGTTTAAATTGGAATGTAGTTCTGAAGGAAACGTACCTATTTCACCGAAAATATTGCCAATGGCAATATAACTGCTTAAAATATTTACTGTTGGAAATATCACCAAAAGCAATATTTTCGATGGAAATATTGCCAATAGCGCTAGTCTATAGCAGTCATCGGTTTATTGGTACGCGAGGGCCTTAAAGACGGTGTCTTCGTTTAGGTTCTGAAGGTTGTGGTCGAAGAACGGGAACTCTTTGAATATTACCGACGCGTCCGATATGTGCATCTGTCTTTTGCCGTAGCTGGAAAAAAAGATTTTTTTTTATCAAAAATTGCACGAACGTGGTCAACATAAAGAGACGCTACACGAGCGAAATCGGCAGGACTGCCAAGCAAGGTCACAGAAAATCTAGTATGGAGTGACCTTGACTAGCCGCCGTGCTTCCGACACGTATGCACTCGGGCCGAATCACGCGGCGGACTGCATGCAGTCCCGTGATATCGGCCCGTGTAGCGTCGCCTTAAACCGGTCGACAAATAGGTTAATATAAAAAATTAAGTCGGTGGGTAAATTAAAATATTAAAAAACACTGCCGATAATGGTTAATATGATATGTATAAATAATCTTATATTAGACCTGCAACACACTGGCGCGACCTGGGGACCGATTTTTGACTTTCGAGCGCTCGACTCTTTCACTCGAAAACTGACAAAAATTATAAAATGCTATTTTGAAATAGCGATAGAAAATTGAAAAACGAGTGGTATTGACCACTCGTAATTAATTCTATTGGTAGAAAGTAAGTGCCTGCCATTTTGACACTACAAACGTATTTACTTTTATTTGATTTTCGAGCGCTCGAAAGTCAAAAATCGGTCCCCAGCGGTAGCGGACATTAATACTTAGTAAGGACGGCTAATGACAAGTTTACTATGGTCCGCCGCGGCCAGGCCGCGCCAGTGTGATGTAGCCTTTACCCCGGACGACGTAAGAATTCCCATGGTAGATTAAAACAAGTTTAGTCATTCCCGACGGTGTATCTTGCCTACTGCCTACGTCACACAAATTTTCCCAGACATAAGACCTAGCCAGATCAATTTTCACCCTTATAAACCCCCTATGTTCCAAATTTCATCGATATCGTTAGACCCTTTTCACGAAACAAATTATTTAATTAAATATTTTTGTTTCGTGTTATTTTTAACGAGAAAGTTACCCCGATCATTTTATAAACGATATGATACAGGGAAAGAATATAATGGAAAAATAACCATCCTCGTCTGTAGCCCCCGACAGGATTCGAACCTGCGACCTTTCTATTAACGCTAGACTGCTCTACCAACTGAGCTACGAGGACAGTGACGGAACGGAAGTATGTATATTTTAAGAGCTGACCATTATTTATTAACGGAAACTATAGCTCTAGAGTTAAGAGAATAAATTGTAATAATTCCTTGTGTATTACCCTTTTTTCATATATAAATAAATTAATCAATATTTTTTTGTTGGAATGAATGGACTAATGTTTTAATTCCTAACTACGATTTCATGAGAACAGCGCCATCTATGCTCTGTTTGAGACTTCCTGTTCTCTGAGCGCGGCATCTAGCGGGGAGTAGTGGAACTAACTAGTGGAGACGTTGTTAAGTTAGTTTGGAAAAAGTATCTACGAAATTAGAGAGTTATAGCCAAGTTCAAAGCCAAAAAAGGAAGGGAGGTAGGTACTCGCAAGCCGAAGTTTTCGAAGAGTAAGATATTAGGTATAGGTAATACCTAAGAATATAATAACCAGTTACTTACGTATAAAATCAAGATGATAAGTTGATTAGCCAAATATAAAATATCTTGTACCTAAGTATGTAAAAACTAGCCAAGTCAAATCTTGAGGATCATTGTATCCCAAGTTATCTGCTTTGTGTAAATAATTCGAGTGTTCAAGAAGTTTTACTTTTATATAGCAAACGTTGACGTAGTAGGAAAAGTTAATAATAGTGTGTTTTTAAGAATGCATTTTATTGGAGGATTATCTACTGAACTTGGCCATTTAGATCTCAATTGTTTTGTCGGCGCACTTGACAATCACGCTTATTATTAATATTGAACTTGGCTCCCATTTTCACATTTATCTTTTTGGTGGGATAAACTTACACTTAATCAGTGAAAATGGGATAGAACTGCTTTTCATGCAGGTTTCGAGCAGGTTATAAATTTTAAGCATTAAATTCAGTGGCGCACTCTAACGAACTTGTAGTGTTCAGTAAAGTAAATGGTATAATGAGCCGCGGCCAGAGGGGCTAGTACGCTAAGTTTTATGTCGGACATAAAGCATTCGTCCCATTCTGGTCAATGTGCGAGTGCAAGAGGGACAAATGCTTTATGTCGGACATAAAACCTAGTGTGCTAAAGGGGCAGATGGTCTAAATCGGCAGACTTCATAAAAACCCCGCGTGACTTCGGCCTTCCGAGGCTCTAGTATAAGTTTTACCGAAACCAAATGTTCGTAACATACAAATTGAGGGTAAAACGCAAACGCGATCGTAAAGTTTTGTTACGGTAAAACTTATACTAGAGTAGGGTTGCCATACGTCCCGGTATGCCGGGACGTGTCCCGGTTTGAAGCATGGTGTCCTGGCGTCCCGGCCGATAAGCAAATTCTCCCGGTTTTAAAAAAATCGCCTTTGTAGCGAAAAGCGCCAACAAACAGAAAACCCGAAGAAAAAAAAACCCGAGTGGCGGGTCGCTGGCATTGAATGGCTGTGTTAAAAGTCGTTTCGTGTTTAGGCAAGGATTAAACCTGTAAAGTTACCTATTGTTGTAATAAAAGTTGTTTTTTTTCTACCTTTACTAGTTTTTCTTTAAATGTCCCGGTCTGAGTCCTCACACTTATGGCAACCCTATACTAGAGCCTCTGGATAAGTGCACCGCCGCCGATGCACCGCGTCAGCACAGATATCGCAAGACGGCGCGTGAGCTCTCTCGATTTTTCTCGCACTATACTTCTCTTTCTAAGTTTTCTAATAATAGAGAGACGGATAGTGCGAGAAAAATCGAGAGAGCTCGCACGCCGTCTTGTGATAGCCGTGCAGAATGCGCGCTGCGCATAAGGCGACTCCTGCCCGCCTAATGCACTAATCGGCCATATATTTACGTTCCGCCGTATAACCTTATGTATGTGTCAATTTTTACGTTACTTAGCTACCACACTAATGACGTGACGTATATTTATGCCCTAGCATAAAATATATGTACACAAAAAACTATGGTGTTGCCAATGTGTAAAACTGTAATTCTACCAAGAATTACATTCATTTCATTCGTTCAATTATAGTCTATGGATAAAAGCCTGTGTTTTCTGTCTCTTTCCGTCTTATAGCTGTGTCTCTAGATTATTGTGAAAGCTAGTGTATCTATTTACTTTTCTCCTTGCGCGAGTTTTGACTGAATACTGATGAATGCAGAGCAAATGTAAGTTTTTGGTGAGTCCATTTATCATAATATTTGTAATGCCGGTCTCGTATCGGTCTTCACAGTCACCAAAAACGATGTCTACACAGCAATGCTTAAATCGTCTGTAATAGACGTAAAGCCTATTGATGATAAATAATAGTAAATCACTTTGTAAATCCCGGTGCGAAACCTTGTCCAATATACGTAAGCGGAGGTCGTCGTGATATGCGGTAATATTGAAGTCAATGTGATGATGATGTGAATGATCAAGCGAAATGTCGTAAAAAAACTAAATCAATCCGATCATGTAGATAGACAAAACAGCAAACGAACTTAGTTTTGAAACTGAACCGTATGTATTGTGAACTTGTGACAGACGATGTTTTCATAGTGTTAAATTTTACCGGGGGTCTCGAGCGACCTACATAAATTTACGCCCGTCATCGGTTTATACCGGCAATTTTATATGTCTAAATCAAGAGCATATTAGCACTTGACGTTTAAATTTTCGTTTTATGTGCAAGACGTATGAATGGTTACATTTTACGTAGCTGACGGTCTACCATATTAGCCCATGACGTTAAAAAAATGTACGTCTGTCTTGGACGTAAAACATGACGATAGAAGCTGTCAAAGTGATAGTGTACTAGCCCGGCAGGCATCCGAGCGTAGCAGATAGAGATTGAGTTATAAGATAGAGCGAGATAGGAACAGAATTTGGCAGGAGGCCGTGCTTCCGGCACTTATCCACACGGGCCGAAATCTCGTGATTTCTTTCGTCTGGCGGCGGCTTATGATGGATACGAGTATAAGATGACGGTCACAAAATGGCGGCTTACCGTCCCCGGCCGTGGACAGAGTAGTACTCCTGTAGCTCCTTCAGATAGTTGGAGATTTGCTCGGCCGTATCAAAGCGTTCAGGACGCCGTGGTCGAGGGCTGAGCTCCAACGCGCCGCTCGACAAAATGGCGGAAAGAAACAAGATGGCCGCCACTAGTAGTCGCATGGTGCTGGAACGTAGAAAAGTGATTTCTAATATTTTTAATGGTATCAAATCAAATCAAAATACATTTATGACCAATAGCACAAAAAAAAAGTATTTTGGCAGCTTTTTTTGTGTTACGTAATGGCAAACAAATATAAGGTTTGCCTGCTATCTATAGTTGGAATGATACAGTAATACATATATTTAGTTCAGATTATTTGAGTTGGCCGGATTGCATCAAAGTAGTCCATCAATATTTTTTTGTAAAATAACAGACTCGCGATTTCGACAGGTCACAGAGCCAGCGAGTTGAACGTGCGAGCGAAGCGAACGAAGTTCTCCGTTCCAGCGTGGTCCTAAATTCTTTTGTATGTCAGGATGTCCGGCTATTCTACTCTACATGGCGCATTTCTCGATCGATACTCGTGAAATTTTGTGAGGGAGTTTCAATAATTATGTACTTAGCTTTTTTGTCGATTCATTTTTTTTTTATGACAGACTCGTGAGGAGCCACTTATCTAGTACAGTCAGCATCAAAAGTAACTGCGCAATCGAAGACGTGAAAAGCTCTTATTCCCTTTTAATAAAGACTTTTGACGTCTTCGTTTGCGCAGTTACTTTTGATGCTGACTGTACCTAGTCTGTGTCGATTATGTATAGTACCTAGAACAATACAAATTAACGCTCATCATAAAACAACCGTATTTGTACAAGCGCTACGTATATCTATCACAAGAAATTAAATAAAAGATTGTATCAAACGAAGGTAAATATAACCCAAGCCAATTTGAACAATATTGACTACTTATTTGTATCGTATCCGAAAACCTTGTTATAGCATATTGTGTGCGAAAACAATTTCAAAATGGCGGATGCCTGTCACGTTCCACTGATAAGCGATCCAGGAAAGTTTCATATTTGATATTCATGTTGACTATCGATGTTAGCGTTTATTCATTTCTTTTGCGTGCGAGTAGGTAAACGTCTATTGAAGGATAGATTTTATTTTGTAACCGATTTTTGTGGGTAGGTCGGTAGACCTCGTAATTTTGTGCTTTTTACGCAGGCTGTACCTGCGTACCTCTAATATCTATACAGACAACCTTTCAAAAATATCTAACACATGTGTCTTATGTCAGTAACAATAAACTCTCTGTATAGACATTTTTGAAAGCTTGTCTGTGTAGATATCGGAGAACTCGACTGTACCTTAGAGTATAGATATCTATACAGAGGAGTTATACTTACGCGTGCAACCGAAATGCACCAAAATTAAGAATTATAGTCTTAAATTGACTAGCGGCTTACCTTTATGGTAGCTTGTCTATACAGCCTACTTAATTTGGGCGGGTAATGGTTTGTTTGCCGCAAGCTCTTCACATGTTGTTTTAATTGCCCGTATGTGTTTACTTGAATCTACATTATTAGGGGTTGCTCTTGCCACCTTATGTCTCCATCATCAGATCAGCTCGGTGGTGCCATAATGTTGCACTGTTTACATGAGTAGGTACTTATGCCTAAATTTCAGCTCAATCAAACCGGTAAATGCAAATTAAAGAACTTACATATTAGACCCTTTTTACGAAACAACTTATTTAATTCAATATTTTTGTTTCGTGTTGTTTCGTGAAAAGGGTCTAATGTACACCAGCGCCATCTCTCTCGCTAAGTCCGATACTACCTGATGTGGTTCGATTAGAATGGAGCGAGCGCATAGCTCGCCCATTAGAGTGGTGCCAAGACTGTGAAACAAGTCTATAACTCGATACAGAGAGGGCGCTAGTCTTAGTGGGAATATAGTGGAAAAATATACAACTTGCGTGACTGTCCTCGTAGCTCAGTTGGTAGAGCAGTCTAGCGTTAATAGAAAGGTCGCAGGTTCGAATCCTGTCGGGGGCTACAGACGAAGATGGTTTATTTTTCCATTATATTCTTTCTCTGTATCATATCGTTTAACTTACATATTACTAAATAGGTACTAACAGACGAACAGTGCAATAAATAAAAGCTTGTAAAAACGCTCAGCTCAGAATATAATGTTGGATAGGTATCATAGGTACAATACAAAAACCGGCCAAGTGCGAGTCGGGCGACGCGCAGTGTAGGGTTCCTTCCGTAGTTGCTTGTCTTAGTTACATCGACGTGCGGTGCGGTTGCGTCGGCCGAATTTGTACAATTAGCCTTTCCAAGTACACATCAAGTTCGTCGACTATTACTCGGTAACTACTTATGCCTACTTGTCCGTGATAGTTTTCCTTTTAAATTCATTTTATGTACTACTACCACGATTTTTTTCATATCCCCAGTAGTAGCCATTTAGCCGGCAGGGGGGGGACACATGACTCGAACAAAAATTAGAGCTTTGAAGCTCAATATCTCGCAAACGGATCACTGATTTGAAAAATAGATTTAGAAAACCCATAATAGTTTTAACAAGCTATCCAACGATACCCCACATTATAGGATTAACGAGAAAAAAAAATTGCATCCCCGCATTAGGTGTAGGGGAGGTACCCTAAAAAAAATTTTTTTTCAAGATTTTATTGTACTGTTCTGTCGGCGTAATTGATTTATATATCCATGCTTAATTACAGTTTTGTAGTACTAATGGTTACTGAGCTAAGCCGAAGACGGACAGACATACAGACAGAAGGACAGACAGACGGACGGACATGGCGAAACTATAAGGGTTCCTTGTTGACAACGGAACCCTAAAAATTGGGCCTACTATCAATTTGGTTTTCACTTCTCATGCTTGCAAAGTTCGCCTTTGTGCTGGATGTAAGCTGCACAAAATGCCACTAAAGTATATCTTGAGTTGTATGTTTTAATCCATGGAATCAATTACTCGGGTTGCATTAGGGTTATTATAGGTACGGAATCTGATTATCATATCATAATAATATATTCTTAGGTTTAAGGCGGTGCATTGGAAATTATCGCGTGCTTTGAAACGCCGTTCTGACTAGATTAAGAAACAATAAGGTCTGATTTTCAGATATATGATTCTTGACTATATGACTGTTCATCTGATTTTATGGATATGTATAGCTTAAAATTTCCTCTATAGAAAAAAAATCCAAAGTTGGGTCTGTATTTTCCTTTTTTTACTCAGCCTACTCAAACGATACATTATTTTACGACACAATCAAGTAAATACTATAGTATTTTATCGCATCTAAAATCTCACTTTATGAAATTTTAATAAACCTTCACTAAGTTAGGTATTTATCGAAATTTGTCCAAAACAGCGATTTCCGAAGAGTGTTACATCTCGTTTTCTCGTGGGCGGAACGCATCAGCGTGTCTCTGTCTAGGGGGCGTGTACGACTCAAATCAAGGCATGATATTCAAACACAAATGCAATTTGTTAGTGAATAAATGATGATGATGACTCAAAGAGTACATCTGTATGTCAGATCTTTGCCTTTCTTACCTTACTTTGATACAGTCACACTTTTATGCTCTAGTGCAATGTTTTTTTTTTAACTAAGATAATCGGGCATAACAGCCACACCTAGAAAAAAAAACTCGCTTTATTTGACATGGTTTAATCAACTTCCGTGTGTTCTATGACTCAAATATTAAAACTGGATAAAATAGAAGTGAATAATTTATTTAAAACGTATCAAAACGTTAAATGTCTGGGAAGTATGAAGTACGTCTTTAATATCACGTGTCGAAGATTACACATAAATACATAAAGTGAAGTGGCGGGACTGAGCTTATATTTTATTCAATTTTGCAATTATTTGTTGTTTTCTCGTAATCGAAGTGAAAAGCAGTGTTTATACACACGGGCATAAATGGACCATTTTACCCCTCGACTTAACTAATGGGTCGGGTGCATATAAACGTCTCAGGTAAAATGGCTCGTTTTATGCACTTATTGTACAGTCAGCGTCATATAGTTACTAGCAGGCAAGGAAGCCAGATATTTCGGTACACGTCTTTATTACTGTAAGAATAAGGGTGTGTTACGAAATATTTGGCTGACGCTGACTGTACAATCTACTATTGATGACGGGCCCGAAGTCGATTTCTTAAAAGGCTTAATGTTTGTACATACCTACGCTTGCATTATTTTTTAAAGTTATTGAGTAACCGCGTAAACAACGTCTTATTTTCGCTTGTTTGCCACCGTCGTTGTATAAAAAAAAAAACAACTTTTTCAGGCTTCCGTCAAGCAATTTTAGCATCTTCCTCATATTTTAAAATAGTAAGTAATCAGAAATCTCCAAAGTCACTCAGAAGCTCGTGAACTTCAGAATAACTGCAATAAACTAAAACTTGCCAGTTCTCTGTTCAGTTTTTCTTTGAGACTTTTTTTATTCCGTAATTATGTTTCAGGATGGGTTCCCTTTGAACCGACATAGTTCTAAGTTTACAGTCACAGAATAAATAATTTACAGTTTACTTTACACACAATTTACTTTGCGTGCATATGTCGAAACTTTAAAGAGCCATATGTACAGTAAAACGTTGTACGATACACGTGCGAATAGGTAATTCGCAACTCGTGTCGATTTAAAACACTCCCTTCGGTCGTTTTTTAATTGATCACCACTCGTTGCGAATTTCCTATTTTGGGCACTTGTATCGTAAATAACTATTACGTACATGGGCAGCTAGCACGATACATCATGACTTAGGTTGTATGGTCATGTTTTACGTGACGTCTAGGTACTCGTATTTAATTGATTTCAAAAATGAAGGAGGTCCTCAATTCGTCGGAATCTTAATTTTTTTATGTATATTCCCCGATTACTCGAAGATGCCTGGACCGATTCCGAAAATTATATATCTATCAGGAGGTTCCATGATCATCAGGCCAGGATGTGATGATGTGATCCCGGAGAAATCGAGGGAACTTTTCAATTTTTTTTTGGCACACGTGAAGCAATTTGGGTAACTACTCGGTTAACGGTAACTACTTTAACAAGCTTTATATTAACTTGACCTTCGTATGTAAATAGGTATATAAGTATGTAAGTTGTCCGTCAAAATTTGCAAACCATTTTTCAGTCACTTTCCGTTATCCGATATACCTGATTTTTTGGGTATTATCCCATAGATTGGATGACAATTTAATATTATGGTACCATCGAGCTGATCTGATGATGAAGACAGAAGGTGGCCATGGGAAGTAAACCCTGGTCTACCGTCGGGGCCAACTGGTGACGACACGGCATGTAATAAGTTACAAAAAAAAAAATGTACAAAAAAAAAAAACAAAAAAAAAAACATTAAAAATTAATGAAAAACAATAAAGAATACAAATATTTGAACTACATGGCTATTAAAAACGTAACATCCATATCCATACTAATATTATAAATGGGAAAGTGTATGTGTGTGTGTTTGTTTGTCCGTCTTTCACGGCAAAACGGAGCGACGAATTGACGTGATTTTTTAAGTGGAAATAGTTGAAGGGATGGAGAGTAACATAGGATCGTTTTTATCCCCGTCATCATCCCCTAAGGGGGTGAAATGGGGGGGTAAAAGTTTGTATGGAGCTGCGATATAAACGAGTTCCACGCGGACGGAGTCGCGGGCAGAAGCTAGTAATATTATAAATGGGAAAGTGTCTGTGTGTTTTTGTTTGTCCGTCTTTCACGGCAAAACGGAGCGATGAATTGACTTGATTTTTTAAGTGAAGATAGTTGAAGGGATGGAGAGTTACATAGGCTACTTTTCGTCTCTTTCTAACCCCCCACCTCGCTAAAATAGGGGGTGAAAGTTTGTATGAAGCTATGATATAAACGAGTTCCACGCGGACGGAGTCGCGGGCAGAAGCTAGTACGTTTAAAAAATTTAAACTGAACGAAAAAAAAAAAAAAAACTAAATAAAAAATTAAATAACACTAATATTTCAACTACATGGCTATTAAAAAAATATCATTTAACATAAAGGTATTTTAATAGTATGATTTTATCCTTGAACGGGATGCTACCACAGAAGTTGCAGAAGGATATATATGTGTCTTATATATACCAGTAACAATAAAGACTGTGTTTAGATATATTTGAAAGGTTGTGTGTATATAAATTGAAGAACTTGACACCTACTTACAAAAATGCACTTCTGCAAACGCACTTTTTCTACCGAAAAAGTAGTTAGATGTAACGTAAAACCAAGTTAGTTAACAAAGTTTGAACAGCACTGTCTATAGAAGCGTTTAGTTAGCAACTTTGTCATAAAGTATTACCTAATCAGTTAACTAACAACATTTAAGTGACCGAATCAATATTAGGTTAATTTCTTTAATAAAAAGATTGATTTAACCATCGCACGACAGGCAATATGAACAATGTGCTATTAGAAAACGTCTTTAAACTTAGAGACTATGTAATATGCTACGTAGCGCGCTGCGTAGCAAATATAGCGCGTAGCAGCGTTCTCCCGCTCTGTAGCGGAAATCGCATGTAGAGGCATGACTCATATGTGAGTCATTGACCATAGGACTTACGTTCGCCGCCAAAAGCAATCACAAATAATTTTATTGCCAAGTCAAACAGGTTGGTGTGACAAATCGTTAGGCGTGTGACTTTAAATTGACTAAATTATTCTACAAAGCTCCCTGTTTGAGCTTAAGGAAAAATGCTTTTGTATGTCTGTCCGGTTTCCGGCGGAGGATCTCCGGCTATTCTCCTCTACAGACCCCGTATCATGGTCGGCCTTATCACGCGATAAGTGACAAGATAGGAGCGTCGTCTCGTTCTGTGGTTGCGGTGTCAGCCAGTGATGGACGCTCTATCCTGTCACTTATCGTGTGATAAGGCCGACCATGATACGGGGTTAGACCGTTTCTCAACCGATTCTCGTGACATTTTAGACGACCTCTGTAGCCTAGTTGGTAGTGACCCTGCCTACGAAGCCGGAGGTCCCGGGTTCGAATCCCGGTAAGGGCATTTATTTGTGCGATGAGCACGAATATTTGTTCCCCAGTGTTGGCTGTTTTCTATGTATTTAAGTAAGTATATATATATCGTCGTCTAGTACACATAGTACAAGCTTTGCTTAGTTTGTGACTAGGTCGATTAGTGTAAGATTGTTTCCAAATATTTATATTTATTTTATTTATATTTTATCAGCAGGTTCATTAATTATAGATTGCTTCTGTGCTTTCAGCTTTTGTTTTTTATTGAAGACTCGCAAGGTCTAGACTAGTAATTAGGCTGTTGGCCAGCTTGTCAAGTGGCAAACCCACATGGCATTTGACGATAGGCTGAGGTAATTTAATTTAGCGACGCTGTTGAGAGCTGAGCACATAGGCTTGTCCGGCGTACGAAAATACCCTACGCTATTTATAATGGCTACGTAATTTAGGATAGTTAAATAATAAGGCCAATAACTTGACGACCGGTTAGTCTAGTGGGTAGTGACGCTGCCTACGAAGCTGAAGGTCCTGGGTTCAAAACCCGGCAAGGGTTAATATTTTGTGTGTGATGTGGTGTGTGAATGTACCTGCTGTACCTTTACCAATACAATTATCTGAAGCTGAATTTGGGGGGGTGACATGACTCAAACAAAAATTAGGGCTTTAAAGCCAAATATCTTGCAAACGAATAACTGAGTTGAAAAATGGTTTTAAAAAACCCATAACCCCTTACCATGGGTTTATCGAGAAAAAAAGTTTACATCCCAACTTTACATTGTAGAGGCGGGAACCCTAAAATTTTTTTTTCAAAATGTTATCTACCATTTTGTCGGCGTGATTGATTTATATACCCATGACATTTTTTTTTAGTTGTAAGGGTTACTGAGCTAAGCCGAAGACGGACGGACGGACATGGCGAAACTATAAGGGTTCCTTGTTGACTACGGAACCCTAAAACGACTTTCATTTTATTTTAAAATGTTATTCTAAGATGCTTCCTCCAATTTGTAGAGTACAAACATTTTACCCGCGGATGTAATTATACAGATTCAAAATGGTGGAGGGATATGCCCTATGCCCAGCAGTGGACGTCTCTCGGCTGATATGATGTTGATGATGAGGAATTTTAAATTAAACATTCACTGTCTGTCTGTCTTTTTAGGGTTTCGTAGCCAAATGGCAAAAAACGGAACCAAAAATTTTTTAGAGATGCACTCCATACATAAAACTGAAAGTAAAAAAATGATTTTCATTGCAAGCCCACGTGTGGCACATCAATCGATAGGCCTTTCAAAATCCTTACTAATATTATAAATGCGAAAGTGTGTGTGTGTATGTTTGTCCTTCTTTCACGTCGCAACGGAGCGTCGTATTGATGTGATTTTTTGTATGGAGATAGTTTAGGAGCTGGAGAGTGACATAGGCTACTTTTTCCAGCGGGGAAACATCTAATTCCCACGGGAAAATTCAATGTGTTACATTTTCTTATAACCACGCGGGCGAAGCCGCGGGCATCAGCTAGTAAATATAAGGTTTCTCAGCAATTTTTTTGATTAAGTGAATAGAGTCGGAGATAATCGCCCCGAAAGTCACTAAAATTGGTTCCTTAAAGAAAAGGACGTAAGTGTTATAAGATTTCAGTATCGACACGACCTTTTTAATAGGCACGGAACCCTTCGTTGTGCGTGGTCCGACACGCACTTGTTTGTATGACTTATCGCGAATATCATAGAACAAATACAAATTAACCATAATAAAGATTATATTATATTTTTTAATGGCTTTTCAGGAGCTAATTAAATTTATTTATTTAATCGTATGGCATACATTATTCTGGCCTTTAAAGTTTGTCACTCTTTAGTACCGCCCAGGGGACACGTGCAGGGTTGTGAATGAGCGCTTCTGTGCTTTGGAAGGCACGTTAAGCAGTTGATCCCGGCTGCTATCTATGACAAAAGTCGTTAAGCCGAGTTAGAGGCCTTCGGGCGGCTTAGGAACTTCTAACAGTCGAGTTGCCCACTCACTTGATAAAGGGGGGACAACTGTCTCTCGCGTCCGCAGGAGCTAATTAAGTTATTATTGAGTAACGCTGACCGAAGACCTAGCGGCTTTCTCGCGCAACGCATCAGCATTGCAATTCAGCGAGGAAATGCCGCCAGCATCCTCGGTACAGGGCCTTTCTTAGATATAACTTAGTTTTAATTTAATTCAGTTAATGTATATACTTTAGAAAATGAATATTTAATAGTTATTCTTTTTTGTTTTTATATTTTGTTGGATTTTGTCTCTAGGTACTCAGCAGCATCATAAACATGTATACACTTTTGGTGGTTCTAGGGCCTTATCTCTAAGCGATAAGGTCCTAGAACACCAAAAGTGTATACATGTTTATGATGCTGACTGTACCTAATTACTTAAATGATGATGATATATATAAAAAGACAAAATCAGTATTTTTTTTTTAAATAACATAATATCTATTGTGTGATTTCTACAGCTCATTTAACTTAAATTATCTACCTGTATATACTTTTTCTGAACCTAAAACTCTTTTTGTTAGTGTGTAAAATCAGTAGGACCACGTGGCCGTAAGGTATATTTAGCCCAATTTTAAGCCCTACTTGAGTTTTCTGGGAACGCAAAATCACACCGTCATACTAGTGATATCTCTGAATATTCTCAATGGATGTATCGATTATACAATTAATAATAAATTATGGGCTTACTTAGTATCGCGGTGATACTGGGGTGATGATAACACCGAAAATAGATGTTAGGTGAGTTTTATAAATAAACAGAGCATCAGCCGAAAGACGTCCACTGCTGGGCATAGGCCTCCCCCAAAGAGTGCCACAATGACTGGTTCTCGCCACCCGCATCCAGCGGACTCCCGCAACCATTACCAGGTCATCAGTCTATCTTGACGGCAATAAACAAAGCAATAATCTAATCTAATATTTTAAATGCGAAAGTTTGGATGTTTTGATGTTTATTATGTTACTCAATCACGCTTTTTTAATCGGGTCAACCGATTTAGATGACATTTTGCACGAAGATAGTTTATAGCCTGGATTAAAATATAGGATAGTTTTCAGACGAAGTCGCGGGCGGAAGCTAGTAAATAAATAAATACAACCGAATTGAGAACTGCCTCCTTTTTCTTAAAGTCGGCTAAAAATAACGTATAATTCATGGTTAACTCTTAATCGTACCTAATTGGGTAGGTAACGGGATTTGTGATAGAATAAATACACTTTTTAGGGTTCCGTAGTCGACTAGGAACCCTTATAGTTTCGCTTTGTCTGTCCGTCCGTCCGCGGATAATCTCAGTAACCCTTAGCACTAGAAAGCTGAAATTTGGTACTAATATGTATATCAATCACGCCGACAAAGTGGTAAAATAAAAAGTGTTTTTTATTAGGGTACCTCCCCTATACGTAACGTGGTTTTTTTCATTTCAACCCTAACGTGTGATATATTGTTGGATAGATATTTAAAAATGAATAATATTTTCGGAGATAATCGCTCCAGAAGCATCTCTAACTTTTGAACCATAAGTTTTAAAAATAAAAAAATCTCAAAAGTAGAACTTTATAAAAACTTTCTAGGAAAATTATTTTGAACTTAATAGGTTGAATAGTTTTTGAAAAATATTACAAAATAATTTCTGGACAAAAAACTACGGAACCCTACACTGAGCGTGACCCGACACGCTCTTGGCCGGTTTTTTATCTATTCAGCCCGTTACTGGTATAATCCACTTTACTATACCCCCCTCTTCGGTCCTGTGCCACTGTTTACTTGTTTTATAATCAATGCACTACCTAATTCCAAAAACAACTGAATGTGTGAAGATCACGCAAACGATTACTCAACGCAACATTCAAAACTTCGTTAAAAATCTACGTTAATTCTAGAACTAAATTTGAAATTTTGATCGGTGTTGCCAACTCAAAGGCGCGAATTCTGGTCTCGTCGGATATTATTTTCACGGTTGGCGGCACTGTAACGAGAAATGAAGACGTGAGCAATTTGAGTCTGCAAGTTTACCTGTGCCTAGCGGGCAGAATTATGCCGCGAATTACGCTTATTAAGATATTTATGCACACAACGTGATGGGTAAATTACTTTAGATGAAGAAGTAGAAGTCAGTAAATAGAACACTGAATCTGAATGTCATAAACAGAATCACAGGGGCCCATTTTTAAAGTAACACAATTATAAATACGATAACTAATGTTTAGGTATGTAAATTACTAAAGTAAAGATTAGATCAGAAACGATTAAATATTATTTAAAAAAAAGAATAAATGTGTAACTATAAACTGCATGTAGGTAGTTACCTAATATGTAACAATTGACAAATAAAATCTTTGATTCTTTGAAAAAAAATGAATATACTAAAATATAAAATGCATGATAAATAATAAAAAAAAATATATTAACCACCAACTTACTATTAAAACTACAATCGCATGTAATAACTAGAAGTAAGCAAATTGTTTACGTAGTAGGTAGAGAATAGGCCCTCTACGACCCACATAAATTGATTAAGCTACAAGTTAAGTCATAGTTTCAAAAGGCCTGATGATAGTGATAATGGAACCAAGTTCGTCGGAGTCTAGGCCGGGTGTCTAAATCCGAACTAAGCCAAAATTGGAGCCTCCCGTGAAAACAATCGTGATTGCGAATCGCCATTGTTCTCACGGCAAATCGTCCGTAGGGACGTGGCCGTGCTTATCGATATCAAATGGAAAAAAGTAAGAAAAAAAATACATTTGGTATAAATCCGTAGCAAAAATGTACACAGCACAAGTATATTTAAATTATTGTTTTACATGGGTCTAAAGCGATAATTATTTCCCTTTATTGTGACGTTTCGACATGGGTGGCACCGGTCATAGTCCCAGAAGACTGAGACGTCCCAGCAAGTTGTCAGCGGAGATATTGGTACAAGTATTTAATACCAAAATAGATGCCACTCAGTATAATGTCATGAGAGTAACTGATTTTCAGGATAACCGGGACAAAACAGTAATTTATAGAAACAAAATTTATAAAATTGCGGATTTAAAGAAGAGGGGTCGCTGACAGAATAGATGATGTGAATAATGGGCCGATATTTATTTTCTGGTCGATTTTAATTTCACGTCTGAATTGGATAATAGTGGGTAGATTGCAATAACTCGTAATTTTGTGCAGTATAAAATACGATAATCATATAAGTACGAGTACCTACCCTAAAATGTTGTACTACATATGTCACTCAATGGAATGAAACTGTAGGAGACTGTAGGAAATTGTGCGAATATTGCACAGAATCACGACCTCTTCCAATCTAGCCTCTTCTTTGTAATTCAGACGAAAAACTAAAATCTAAAAATGTATCGGTCCAAATATGTACGTACAGAGAACTAAAATTCTTAAAGTTACGAGCACTTATTTTCAAGTTACGTACAAAAGACCACAAATACAACCATCGATAAGATCTTCTTTGTTGACGTCACACCCCTACACCTGTTGAGCGCAATTTTCCCCTCAAAGGGTTGGCTTGATGTTAGACGGGATTTTGAGAGGCAACTCGAGACACAATCTTGTTTAACACGCTTTTATTTTTATAGAATAAAATACTTCTATTTGCCTATTTTTGCAAAAAAATAAAGACTTGAAGTACGATCGGCTGTGGCCTGTTTACCAATTTCAGTCAATTTTTGTCCAAATTACTGTATAATATTGTGTAATTACTTAGACTTATAAATGTAATAACATTAATACATAGAGTTCAATTTAAAAAATTAAATGAAAAAATATTTTACGTAATACGGGTGTAGACTCGAAAATTATATATTAGAAGGCAAAAAAATATGCCTTGTGACGTAAATCCCATTCAGATATCTCAAAGAATTACGCAGCTTTTTTAATAAGTATTGCTTGTTATAGAGAGAAAACGTTAGCATATAGTGACGTCACAATCAGCGTCATAGTAAATGACAATCGTTGCATATGAAGGTGAGTTTTGCAGAAAAGGGACAGAACATACCCCCTCTTAAAACTTTGGACACTTTAACTTTGTGATTATTTAACCTCATGCGTTGCCTTTTTCTCCTAAATTTTGAATCCTTTTTCGAGAAAATACAACATTATTGTTTATTTAATTATAATTATTATATTATAATAATTATTTAATTTAGTGTTTTACCCCTATTGTTTTACACTAACACACACGGCAACATCACAACCAACGGCTATATACGTCGCAGCATAATTAACTAAGACTTAATTGAGATCCAGTCAATTCGGGTTCCGTAATCAATAGCGCAATTACTTTTAAGCCCACCAAAAAACGAAAAAAATTCTTTAATTTCTAATTTTTTTTTTTTTTTTTTTATAAATAAAAAAACATTAACCTAATTATACCACCTAGCAATTTGTTACAATAACATGCTATATATTTGGAATGATAGTGCAATACGCCCTTAGTCCAGTAATTTTATTGACAACTGGTACCTATAGGAAAAATTACTGAAAATCTTACTAATAAATGCTAAAGTTTAGATGTTTGTTATTATTGAGCCGTGTAAGCGTGATTGCACGCTTAAACAACTCAACATATTTGGATGAAATTTTTCACGGAGATAGTTTATAGCCTAGATTAAAATATAGGATAGTTTTTATTCCGGGCCCACGCAGAGGAAGTCGCGAGCGGAAGCTATTAATTTATAATAGGTGATTTTTTCTGTATAATGGATATATCATCATTTAAATAATTATCTAGGCACAAATTACAACAATATAACAGACTAAAAATTCATAACTCAATTAGCTCCTGGAAAGTCGGGAAAAATATATTTTAATGTTTTAATCTTCATTTTGTTAATTTATATTTTTTGGTCTATAATATTCAAGTTAATCTTAAAAAAAAACAACGAATGATTTATTTAAATCTATGTAGTTACCTACTTCCGTGTGGAAAGTTTGTAGCATTCTTGAATAAACCATCTTAGAAAAACATTTTAAAATTAAATAAACAAAAGACACGCTAGGTATTATAATTTAAGGTTTATTAAAACCGTATTTTTCCTGGAGTAGGTACTTTGCAACATACGAAGTATAATATACCTTTCATTGTAACAAGTTGTTGTGACAAATTGCATCGTTTGTAATCTATTAAGAGAAATAAGTTGTCACTGGTAAGTTGATCTTGAAATCTATCAAATTTAAATTGCAATAAACTCAATATAACAACAAGTGGTACCGAAGTAACGTCCCAATCTTGCCGACTGGTACTCAATCACGTTTTAAGCCAGAAGAAACAATATCTTTACTTTCTAATATCCTTCCTTAAAAGATCTCAAGAGCAATTAAGCGGGTCGATTTGTACTGATAGTTTATGTTATATTTCTCTTAATAATTACAGCTGTTTATTTACTAGTATTACTATTAATCAGTACATATTCATTTATTTAAATTGTTCCTTCTGGCAGTTCGTCGACGGCTAGTTCAGTGGCCGGGAGCGACGTTTTTAAGCCTGCATCACACTGGCGCGGCTTGGCCGCGGCGGACAATAGTAAAATTGTCATTAGCTGTCAAATTTACTATTGTCCGCCACCGCGGGCCAGTGTGTTGCAGGCCTTAAAAAAGGCATTGTCATTTTTTTTTCGTCCATCAGGACAGGCTAAGGACCAGAGGCCATACTGCCATAAAAGGCATTGACATTTCAGCTGCCCCCCTAGCACACTAGGTTTTATGTCCGACATAAAGCATTTGTCCCTCTTGCACTCGCATATTGGCCAGAACGGGACGAATGCTTTTTGTCCGACATAAAACCTAGTGTGCTAGGGGGGCTGTTATATTTGCGAAGCGCGGGGAAAAAGCATTGATGTTAATTATAAAAATAAATATAAATTAATATTTTGCGGACAATCGTACACGAATCAACCTAGTCCCAAGCTAAGCAAAGCTTGTAACTACTATGGGCACTAAACGACGATAAACATACTTATTTAGATTAATAAATACTTAAATACATTGAAAGAATACATTGACTCAGGAACAAATATTCGTGCTCATCACACAAATTAATGCCCTTACCGGGATTCGAACCCGGGATCTCCGGCTTCGTAGCCTGGGTCACTACCAACTATGTAGGCTACAGAGGTCATCATTAAACAACATGAAATGTAAAGATTTTATAACTATTTTAACACTGGAGAAAGATATTTGTTTGATTCCAAACCGACCTGCCCAGTAGTACAGTCGAGATCTCCAATATCTATACATACATACATACATACATACATGATACATACATTCACGCCTTTATCCCTAAAAGGGGTAGGCAGAGCACATGAAACTTGTGTTCCAGTACCACTTTTAGCATAAATGAGGTTATAAAAGATCGACAAAATGTGATATCGCAGTGACAGGTTGCTAGCCCATCGCCCAGAACACGCTTCAATCCTGCTCCCTTAGTCGACTCTCGATCACGACACCCACAGGAAGAAAGGGGGTGGTGCTATTCTAACCCGACACCATACGGGGTGTATATTTGAAAGGTTGTCTTGTAGCTATTTTTGTGCTATTTTCGCGCTTTGATAACATCATCATCCACTTAGCTTTTATTCCCGGTTGTGCCCTAAAGTAGCTCGCGGTCCGCTTTGACACCTAATCCCAAGATTCGGCATAGGCAGTTTTACGAAAGCGACTGCCACCTGACCTTCCAACCCAGAGGGAAAACTAGACCTTATTGGTATTAGACCGGTCTCCTCACGATGTTTTCCTTCACCGAAAAGCCACTGTTAAATCATAATATCAGCCGAAAGACGACCACTGCTGGAAATAGGCCTCGCCCAAAGAGTGCCAAAGTGACCGGTTCTGCGCCACCCACATCCAGTGGACTACCGCGACCTTTACCAGTCCTTTACCTGTACCACTGTTAAAATATCAAATAACATAAGTTTCTTTTGAAAAATGTCACCAGCATTACTATCTGCCATAACAAAGCGGGCATAAATATCTGACACATCCTTACGGCCTTAGAAATAAAGTCGTGTCAGATATTTATGCGCGCTTTGTTGTGGCAGATAATAATAAAAAATACCGGCCAAGTGCGAGTCGGACTCATTATCATCAAAATCATTATCTATAAAAACGGCAAAAAAATCACATTTGTTGTATGGGAGCCCCTTAATTATTTTTATTTTATTTGGTCTAACTATCGGTTCATGTGATACAGCCTGGTGACAGACAGACGGACGGACAGCGGAGCCATAGTAATATGGTCCCGTTTTTGCCCTTTGGCTACGGAACCCTAAAAATATACATGCTGTACCTTAAAAGGTCATTGTCTATCGAAGTCCAAAATCATAAAATAGCCCACTTGAAAAAAATAATGTCGTCAATTGCTTTTGACTATACCTATTTATTCAATGGGAGTTATTAATCGTTTTACAATTTAAAAGAGTCGGTACCTGTGCGGTGCGGGAGACGTATTGCTGACGTATGTGTTTCGTTACAGCTCAATTTGGTGCCGAATTCGCTGGCGTTGTCACTCCACGCACCACGCAACTACCGCAGAACTGACTCATTAAGGGGCTACCCGAGGTTTTCATCGATTTTTGACAAGTTTTGAATCGTATCTACTACTTTTGCACTACAGATAGAATCATAAATCAAACGGCTATCGGTTCTTCAATCTTTTATCTCCATTTTGACAGACCGGATTTTGAAACAAATTAATGCTTAATTTTGTATGATTTTTTTAAACATTGTCTAAAAAAACACTTATTTCGCATCTCTATTGACGTGAAAGATCTAACATATACGAAATCTACAAATTTGGGTTCGTCTATGACGTCTCTAAAAACTGGCAGAGGGTTTTAATTTTAAACCAATTAACACAAAAGTTATGGCCAGAAAACCAGTTTTTTGGCCTAAAATTGTTCAACTTTGATGCCAAATATCTCGAAAACAATGAAGTTTGAAGTAAATATGGGATACTATATTGCTTAAAGCCGTTGTTGTTAATATAATAAGCTACAAAAAACCTTAGAAAACTAAGGTATTCAGATCGAAGGTCATTGGCGCACAGTGGGCTGGATGGCTCGAAAAGAGGACATTCGCACTTTTTTCAGAAAATCATTTTTTGAAAAATGCTATCCAATAGAGAATTATATGAGGAACAATAAATGTGGTATACATTTTTGCGAAATAAGGCATATTGACAGCAGAAAAAAATAAAGTCTGTTTTTTTTGTATGGGACCCAAAAATAGGTATCTTGTTTCTCAGAAACTATTAGAGGTCCCGTCTTCTACCTTTCAAGACTTTGTTTTTCTACTTTTATAGAGTAAGAAACGATAAGCAGATTTTCTATTCAGGTGCTGTTTTTTTTTTTTAGTCCAGTAAAAGTTAACACATTTTAGATTTTTTCGTTTATGTCTTTTTTGGGATGCCACAATATTTTTTGATAGTAGTTTAATTCTATAATATTAATAACAAGTTACAGATGCGACGATTTTTGACATTTTTTTTTGGGAAACAGTTGATTTTGGTTTAAATTTGTTGTTAGTTATTTACAACTCAATCATTTTATGGAAGACGAAATAGTGAGTATTCTTTTATCTTGAAACAATTATTATTCGCAAAAACAAAATGAATCATAAAATGTTAATTATATTTTACAATATGGTCAAATAAGACTCATTTAAAATAACGATTTAACTAATAGGCCACCACTTAATGATTGCATAAACGTATATCTTATAATGTCTTTAGTTAAAGATTATTGTATTGTAAATGCGTGTTAATTTACTACAATTGTTTAACTGATAAACAATATGCATAATACTTAATTTAGAAGAGTTCAGTTAACTAATGATGTCATTGCTAATGCCCCTCGATGCTCATCGCTAATTGATGAGATTATGACCATGTAGCGATGCTCTTATTAATTAGTGATTTACACTATTAGGTAGTAGTTTCTTACCTAACATTAATGAGTTTTATATTAAGGGTGAACCCCAGATTACGTTTCACTTAAGTGGGGATAAGCTAAAATTATAATAAAAGGGTGATATACTTAACACATAAATTAGTTTCTCGAAAACAATACTCGGTTATCGTTTCTCAGTTAGTACGGAATTGACTATACTAATAATAATGGAAAGTCTTGTTAACAATATTGATTTGTTTAACGTGTTGAATAATATTGGATCTTTATCGGACAATACAAAGTTATATGGATACTTGAAGGTGACATTAAACTTATCTGAAGAACAAGAACAGTTATATGTGAAGTTTTGTCAAAGGTACTGCTCAAATATCCAAAGAAGATGGAGAAAGTCTAATCGCATTCGTGGCGATTTTATGAAGAATAACAGGGAATGGCTAAGCAGGGCCATATGTTGGCCAAAAGATGATTTGTCGGTGGCCGAAAACTTTCAAGAGGATGATGATGACGATGACGCTGAAAATGTTCCACCAAATAAAAACATTGTGGAATCTTCATTTGATCCCGCAACACCTTCATCTTCACGGAAACCTTTTGAAGACCTTTCGACGAGACAGAAGAGAAGACGATTAGAGCGGATAAGCAAATCCTTATCGCCCGAAGAAGTGAGTGCAGCTAACTGTAAACAATTAAAGCAGGGCGGCCACGCGAGTTTAAACAAGATTATTGATTATTTGCTGCATCACCCAGAAGACATAAAAAATGTAGATGACTACATACACAAACAAAAAATGAATAAGTTACTATCACCAGAGAAAGCTTTAGCCTTAATGACTTCATTGAAACTTACTAAGTGGCAGTATATTAATTTACGTGATGTAGCGAGTGACCAAGGAGTAAATTTATATCCATCATATTTTGCCATTCAGAACGAAAAACAAATGTGCTACCCTTCGAATGAAAATGTTGTTATAACTGAAGATGGTGCCAGAATAAAATTACAAGCTTTATTAGATTTAACTGCCAAAAGGCTTTTGAAGGCGATTGGAGGTGAATACGAAAACAAAGTTTTGAAGCTGCAGAGTAAATGGGGTTTTGATGGAGCTTCTGCACAAAGCAACTACAAAATGAAAACGCAAAGTGAATTTGATGTGTCAAGCGTTTTTATGGCTAGTTTAGTACCACTTAAGTTAACATGTGATGGTGAAACTGTATGGGAGAATGATAGACCATCATCAACTGGGTTTTGTCGTCCAATTATGTTTCAGTTTACAAAGGAAACAAAAAGCATGGTTGAAAAATATAAATCCGAAACACAGGCGGAAATAGATGCCCTTGTGTATACTGAAATTACTGAATCTTCTACGAAAGTAGAACACGAGCTTCACTTGACAATGATTGATGGGAAAATTTCTTCATATCTGTCAGAAACTTCAACAGCTTCATGTGATATTTGCCGTGCTAAACCAACGGAAATGAATAAAATTGATGATTTAAGTAAAAAAAATATCAGAGAGGATATGTTACAATATGGGTTGTCGTCATTACATGCCTGGATTAGGTGTATGGAATACTTACTTCATATAGGTAATTTAACTTTTTTATTATAAACGTATTTTTTGCTTTACACTCTTTACTTTGAGTCATTTGGTAATAACATTATTTTTTTTAGCTTACAGATTGCAATTCAAGAAATGGACCGCAGCAAAAGAGAACAAGATTTTGAAGGAACAAGCGAAGAAACGGATTCAAGACGAATTTAAATCTGAACTGGGATTACTAATTGATGTCGTTAAGCAAGGAGCTGGGACAACAAACGATGGTAACACTGCCAGACGCTTCTTCTCCAACCCTGAAATCACAGCCCGTATTACGGGAATCGATGTCAATGTGATTCAACGATTTCATGTAATTTTGCAAGTGATTGCTTCTGGAGAACATGTAAATATAACAAAATTTTCTGACTATTGTCGTGAAACTGCAGTTTTGTGTACAAGTGAAGAGTTATACGCGTGGTATTATATGCCATCTAGCGTACACAAGCTTTTAATACATGGGGCTGACATAATTAAGCATTTCGGCATGTTACCAATTGGAAAATTATCAGAAGAAGCATCAGAAGCGAGGAACAAAGATTTTCGCAATGTGAGAGAACACCATGCTAGAAAATGTAGCAGAACCATGACGAATGAAGATATTTTGCACAACTTTCTTATATCTACTGATCCACAAATAACTCTTCTAAGACCACGACTAACTAAGAAAGCTAAAAAACTCTCACCCGAAGCTTTAGAATTACTAATTATAGAAAATAATACGAGCGACGACCATGAATATAATCTTTTTGAAATGTTAGAAAATACCAATGAATAACTTTTTCACTAAGTGTAGTAATTTTTGTATTTAGGTATATGTATTTTTTTAAGAAATGTTATTTTATGTATCGTAATTATTATACCATAACCATATTACTTTTTGTTGTTTATTGTTTATTTTAAATGACATGTGTCTATTGTAAAACATTAGATTATTTCTTTTTAGTTGTATGAAAAATGTAAAAAATGTACTTAGGATTTTTTTATAACTTAATAAACGTTACATATATTATGTGTTATTATCATTTTTACTTTTAACTATCGAAATATAATGTAAAAACCCAAAAAAGTCATAAACGAAAAAATCTAAAATGTGTTAACTTTTACTGGACTAAAAAAAAAAACAGCACCTGAATAGAAAATCTGCTTATCGTTTCTTACTCTATAAAAGTAGAAAAACAAAGTCTTGAAAGGTAGAAGACGGGACCTCTAATAGTTTCTGAGAAACAAGATACCTATTTTTGGGTCCCATACAAAAAAAACAGACTTTATTTTTTTCTGCTGTCAATATGCCTTATTTCGCAAAAATGTATACCACATTTATTGTTCCTCATATAATTCTCTATTGGATAGCATTTTTCAAAAAATGATTTTCTGAAAAAAGTGCGAATGTCCTCTTTTCGAGCCATCCAGCCCACTGTGTGGCGTATGGGAGCCTCTTAAAACGGCATCTCTGCCCCCTTAGCACACTAGGTTTTATGTCCGACATAAAGCATTTGCCCCCTTGCACTCGCATATTGGCCAGGGCCAATGGGACGAATGCTTTATGTCCGACATAAAACTTAGCGTACTAGCCCCTCAGAGAGCATGAAATCCTCGCTTTGCATCGTCGGTGGATAAAACAGTAACGTTAACATAGAGACATTAAAGACACCTACGTTTGTGTGAAAGTTAATTAATGATTAACCAATTTAACAACACTCGTAAATTTTAGCGCCTATTAATTGATTACGTTACGATAATTAGACTCGTGTTTACGAGATAACGCTCATTAGAATGAATGGGGTATTAAATTGAGGAATAAACACTGAAGAGATTCCATTAAGATGGTTGATTAATTAAACAGGTTACTGTTCTTTAAACGTTTTAATTACACGACCTATTTGAGAATAATACGTTCAAACGCCAACACAGTTAACTGACCATTCTGTATTTTTATTGAACCTTATTAAAATGCACATAAAGTGCACGGATGGTCAGTTAACTCTGTTGGCGATAGTACCTACATACTTAGTTTATTTTAGAGTTTAAAAAACATACTGAAAAAAATACAATCCTACTAATATTATAAATGCGAAAATGTGGATGTTTGGATGTTTAGATGTTTGTTACTCAATCTCGCTTAAGGCGCCGTAGGTTCAGCGAAGTTAAGCGAACAGAGTTTTTGAAACAATATAATGCGTCTGTTTATAATAATATGGTTTCAAAAAAATACGAATAGTAATCTTGAGGCTTTTCTGCAGCGAGATCAGTGATTCGAAACATGACTAAGCAATTTTTGCTCGATAGAAAAAAAACACGAACATAGGTCTAAAATACACTTAAAATATTCGTAACAAATTATGCACAAAAGCTAAAAATATTAAAATTGCTTCTAAAAATCGGCAATATCATGTTTGAGAGAACTCAGTGATTACTTTTTTATTTATTTAAACGGCCAAAAAATTAAAATTAAATAACATGATATCCGCGCTTCCGAGCACGCACTTCCATGAAATTGCTGTTGCCGCTGTTGGTGATCCTTAATAATAAATAAATAAATAGAAGGAGATTTGGGGGCATTTTTTATTTATAATTATTTTTAACCTAGTTTCTAATTTAGTTTTTTACTTTAAGATTTATTTTAAGTTTATATACTCAGTTTATTAAATATTTAATATGTAACAAATCAAGAAAAATATGTGTATTATGAAGTAAATTTTTATACGTGATTAGTGATTATTAACTAAATTCAACGATAATAATATAAAAACTGTTGTAATTATTGTTTTAAATACGTTGCTCTCTGTATAACGTTTGTAGTATGGAAAGCAACACGTAGCATTCAACCGTTTTTTATTACAAGCTAAAAACGAGTGCTTCTGTGAGCTGTAGAACTTACGAGTCTGTGTTATTTTCAAAAAAACTTTATTGGTAAATTTCCTAAAACTTCAGCGACATAAAATCTGTATAATTAACGACTTCGCTCCCAAATTTTTAAGAGAAACGGTTGAGAAATGCGATTTGTAGAGCAGATCAGCTGGACAGCGCGCAGCGGCACATATACAACGACGGTGGCAAACAAGCGTACGGCCCGCCTGATGATAAGCGGACACCGCAGCCTATAGACTATACCTATAGATTCTATAAGATTCTATGTATAGTAGTCTGAATAAATGATGTTTTTTTCTAAAGGAATAAGTGAATAACTTGGGCGTTGCCGACCCTTGATATGTAAGTACCTACGTAAGAATTCGTTCAATGGTCATCATTAGATTAAGGTTCAAAAGTACATAATAGATTTTAGGATTTTTAACGTACCTATCAATCCTATCATGCCGTTGGTGCAACTCGTATATAGATAATGATTTCTGCACCTTTAGGAAAAAAAATATTTTTCACGTCTCAATTAATTTTTGAAGTGAAAACTTCTTTAGCGGCGCTGAGTACTTTTTGGGATGGGGAAAAATTGTTAAATACGCGACAGTGAAGGAGGTCACTAACTTTTATATTCTGCTGCTAGCCGATTCCACTTCATTCAAAACTGAACGCTATTCGTAAGAGTATAAAGCCGTTAAACACTTTTTGCAATAGCATATTCTGCAAATAAATTTGTAATTTTGTCCAAGCGTTCACCGTTTTGCTATTGAGCAAATTCGAATAGTTCGAATTTGGACGTTATTCCTAAAGAGATAAAGCTTTGAATAATATTTACCAACGGCAAAAACAAATTGATATTTTGTTCACCGCCGCCGTCTGCTGTTCTCGCAAATTCGAATAGTTCGAATTTGGACGTTATTTCTAAAGAGATAAAGCTTTGAAAAATATTGGACAAATTGGTATTTTGTTTGCCGCCGCCGACGGGCGAGCGGCCCGTCGCACCCAACGTGCCCGCGGCCCGTCCGCCTAAATAATTGATAATTGTTTATAAATTTGCGTCAAATTCATTTTTAGGGTGACACCGTAAGATGTCACGTGACCTGATCGAAAAACTGTTACAATGTTATTAAGTTTTCACTTCTGCCGGCACTCCCGGAGTGAAACCCGGTCTTTTTTTTATTTTTAAACTGGTTAACAATAGGTATTTCTAAATAAGTAACGTCCCAAGAAAATAATATTTACTAAGTAACCAGTTTTCACAATAATAAATCGCCGTAATTACTTTAGTCAAGGATAAACTTTGCAAAAACATTTTCCCAAAGCAAAAGATACTAAAAGTAACAATTCAATATATTTAAGACAATTAGGAAAAGCATTCTTCGCAAGAAAGGGTTGAGTCCTAAAGGGATTCGTTCAATTCCTTAAAAGCACCAATCATTTAAAATAAACGTAAGTACCTAATACTGATGTCTTTCATCGTCTATTTTGGGATTTAGAAAGGACTTCATTTCACTTGCGTCTTTCTCTAAGTACTTACTCAAGAAAACCTATTGATACTGGCACCACGAGTCATGCAGATGCCGCGTACCTACTTTAAAAAAATTTGTTGGGCGGGAACGTGATAGGTTATTGACATAGGGTCATTTCGCCGGTTAGCGACCACCTAATTTCATGTGCCGGTGGGCGACCACTTAAGCTGAGTTGGTGAACTGAAAGGATATTTTCTCGGTTTTTTAGTAGATTTCTATTCTAAAACAACAAAAAAATGCATGTACAGTCGACAACACAGCTAACTGACCATCGGAAATGTAATCTGACCTTAAGTGCATTGTAATGGTCAGTTAGCTGTGTTGTCGACTGTACAAGTAATTGTCTCAATAGGGTCTGTAGAATTGATGTTATCTTCAATAGAAAAAACCTTCTCCTTCAGGTGGTCGCTAACCGAAGGTGGTCGCGTAACCAGCGAAATGACCCTACTCGCTGTTTTTAGATTATTGAAAATATTACTTGATTTCCTCGCATTTTTGTAGAAAAGCACATTATCTGCCTCGGCGGGAATGGCAATTCGTGGATTCGTTTCTATTGTCGGATTAAGCTTCGTTGCATCCGACAAAATCAACTCACTCCTCCTCTGCAATAATGTACCAACTGCAATATGATATGAAGTAAGAGGTATGAGTACTTAAGCACCTTTTAAGTATAAGTTTACTTAAGTATTTTCCCCGTGTGGTGTCGTGTTAGAATTTCACCACCCCTTTTCTTCCCGTGGGTGTCGTAAAAGTCGACTAAGTTTGTTCTGGGCGTCAAAAAAAAGAAAATAAAAAGAAAATATGTATATAATATTTTTTTTCTATAAAAGGGGAGATGTGAGGAAATACTTAAGCATATTTGTAATTAGTGTAGTAATAAATTGGTAATGCATTTCTGAATAAATGTCAGTATTCACGCAAGACTCGTGTTGTTTACTTGTGTCCCTACTTCCACTCCACAACGGGTTAGCAACATATCACTGCGATATCACATTTTGTCGATCTTCTATACCCACATTTATGCTAACAGTGGCACTGGAACATGGAGTTTCATGTGCAATAAATTGTGCACTGCCTACCTCTTTTTGGGAATAAAGGCATGAATCTATGTATGTATGCTTTTTAAACAGCGGAATAGATTTCGTCGGTCGTATTATTCCATAATCCGATAAATACAAATTATTATGATTTTTCGCCTCGATGTTCTATTTTCGAATTTATCCAAATCAAGCCTTTAAAAAAAAGCGTTTTGCTCAAAATTTAACTTTTTGCAATAAGTCACCTTTCCAATTAAGTGATTAAAAGTTTACTCTTGTGACAGAGTGTGTATCTGTTAATATTTGCAATGCAACCAAAGGAATTTATGCACATAACACTTCTTGATCGTGTGCATACTGCTTGCTGCATGCTACTTGTTCAGTGGCTTGAATAATTATATTCACATAATTACAAGAAATAATGAGTTAAGTTAGGTTTAGTTGGTTTGTAAGTTTTCTTTCTGTTAATATTTTTTTTTAATTGTTATTCTTGTCATTAAAGCTACGGTAGCCTAGTGGTTCAGGCATGCGGCTGTCAAGCGGCAGTCGTGGGTTCGAATCCCGGCTCTTACCAATACCTAGTTTTTCGGAACTTATGTAAGGAATATTTACCGTTAGCTTTTTGTTGAAGGGAAACATCGTGAGGAAACCGTTCTAATCCCAATAGGGTCTAGTTTTCCCTCTGGGTTGGAAGGTCTGATGGCAGTCGCTTTCGTAAATTTAGTGCCTATGCCAAATCTTAGGATTAGGTGCCAAAGCGTACCCCGGGCTCGTTTAGGGCACAACCGGGAATGAAAGCAAGGAAGATGAATTCTTGTCATTCCTTTTTTATTTATTTATTCATTGAAATACACAAATGTACAAATGGCGAGCTTAATGACAAATGGCCATCTCTACCAGCTAATCTCGCGCCAGAAAGAATTATGAATTTTATTTATTTATTTATTTATAGACACACATTATAAGCTCACAGTATTTCAACAAAACTCTTACACGGTAACATATTAGGTAACAATATACAAATTAAAAATACATATAAAAACATTCACATATCATGAACAAATATTCCAATTAAAGATAATTCCTATAGGTAACACAGTTGAATAGATATATATTATTTAGTTGCAATGGAGTTTAAGGCGGACAAAGTGGTATGCAAAAACTTGCTTAATCTGTATTATTGTAGTCTATCTATTCTAAATACATCACATTTCTAAAGCTGATTAGATTCATTGTGTCGCGTAAAGTGCCCGATGTCATTTTAAGATTAAAGGTCCTTCGTAAAGGGTACTCTGTCATGTCCGCCATTTTGAAATAATTGAAGGGGTTATAGTTACGTGAAATGGAGACAAAAAGTAAAAAGTAATGGAAAGGCTGACAGCAGTGACATTGTGGAGAGCATTTTAGGAAGTTAGCTATTGTTCGTTAAAAACGATTGGACTTTATTGGTATTTTCTACACAGTGTAGTGTCTCTCCATTTCCCTCTATAATTAAGGTAAACGTCCCAGTTCTCGACGTTGTAGTACATAGGTAGTATGTGACATGACAAGGGCACTTAATGTCAAAACAATACGGGGTTAAAATCGAACTAAGATCATTTTTCTTCATTCGAATTTAAGCCGTGTCTCTTTGACATAAAGTGTCAATGTCGTCTGCTACGTCGATGAGGGACGGTTACCTTAATGGAATGACATATATAACAGCTCTTAATATTTTTAGATAAAGTTGTACGTAATTAAATATACATTATAGGTGTATTCAAACTATAGCTACGGTTGTAATAACCTTATTTTTAAACATCAAATGAGAGCACGGCTTTACAAGAAGCAAGCAAGTCTTAGCGAATTGCACTCCGCCATACGGGTAATCAAACTTGAAGAAGAAACCATAGTACCGCGACATCTGTTGTGGGTATAACATAAATTGCTTTTCATTCCAAGTACCGGTAAATGCACTTAAGTTTTCTAAGCTCTGAGAGGCGAGCATTTAACGTTTCAAAATAACTTGAGGTTCAAATATAAGATTATTTTCAAGTTTCAATAAGGCTTTTGTACGATGTACACTTACACTACAGTCAAGTGTAAAAATATGGGTGCATACAACTTACTCATAAATATGTCCCATGGACTTTATGTCGGTCGATTAAGGTTTCGGTACATATTTAAGAGAGGATTAAATCAATACGTATTTTTGTACTTGACTGGACTTGAGCTATAATAAATATACTAGTAAATATTATGTACCTATTAGACTGTCCGGAAATGTGCGAAAAGAAAGTTCTTGTTTTTTCAGTGGCTCGGTGATAATGTTGTTTATTTGTTGACTTAATTTAAAATCATGTGATTGGAACATTATTCAATCATGAGATTTATTTTAATTCGTCATTTTATATAAATCGTCGTAAGTCGTGCGTGGAAATATATATTAAATATTTTTTTGTGAAAACTATTTTTCCTCGTCCAGACAACAATGTTTGACCAAAACAGGAATTTACTTGATTTTCCATACAACAATTTGTACAAACACAAATCTGTGATAGGTTCTTCTATGACAATGAGTAGGTATGAACTGTTACAGCCATGGCCAGCGAGGTCCGTCTTTGACTCTATTTTTTGTTGATTTATGTTCTTTAATTGTAGCTCCCATACAAACATTTGTTCCGTTCTAAAAACTGATATGTAAAAAAGAACTTAGGAATAAAGCCTATTTTGAACTCTTGTTTGTTATTTTTTTCGTTCGGCAGTTGTTTTTCTCCAATAAATCGCAATCTCGCCATCGAGGCTTAAACTTGCGGATTTATTTTCGATTTGCGAAGGTAGGTACTTACCAAAGACTAAATACTGGCACTGTAGGCATGTTGGTTAGTGTGCCTGACGCTATGAAGTGGCCGGCAAGTTTCTGATTTATCAAGGATTAATAGGTCTTAGCTATCATGGCAGTTTAAACTGATTGACACCACATTACGGATCACTCTTATCAAGCACTTAGAGATGTGTAAATATAGTTTACTATTTTAAACCGTTGCATGTGCATAGTACCGGTTACTTTAGCCATAGAATATTAAAATATATGTACAAGCTTTTATTTAACTTGCAATGTATGTAAGTATGTAAATCGACATAAATCGACGACGGCTTTAGCCTAGTTGGTAGTGACCCTGCCTACGAAGCAAGAGGTCCCGGGTTAGAAGGGCATTTATTTGTGTGATGAGCATGAATATTTGTTCCCGAGTCATGGATGTTTTCTATGTATTTAAGTATTTATTTATCTATATAAGTATGTATATCGTCGTCTAGTACCCATAGTACAAGCTTGCCTTAGTTTGGGACTAGGTCGATTTGTGTAAGATTGTCCCTTAATATTTATTTATTTCAATATATGTTTGTTCAGGTGGAGTTTTGTTACTTCATTTTGAAGCAGATATCTTCAACCGATTGAGCTGAAATTTTGGGTTTAAGTATAGTTTGGATGACAATTCAATATTATTCGGTCAATTCGCGTGTAGCTGAGACTGCGCAAAACAATGTCACTGTGCATGCCGGACCGCGGCCCCCCTGCCCCCTCCTCGCGGGGCCTCCCGTCAACGCTTCATCAAAACCACGTCGTCGTTTTGCTGACGTCGTTTCTGCTGGTGAGCCTGTTCCAGCCCGCCGGAAAAACGCGCCCTCAAAAGCGCGTGAAGTTCGGGATCCTCCAAAAGAGGAAACCCCTCGCACCAGTGTGGACAAGGAGGGTTTCACAACGGTGTCAAGAAAGCGTAAGACACGCAAGAGTCAGTGTGGTACTGCAGAACCGGTCGGTTGTGGTCTGCGGGTCTCCACACCGAGCAAGGCGCTGTACGTGTCGCGCCTGCATCACACTGCCACCGCTGAAGAAGTGACGCAGTATGTTCGCCAGGAAACCGGCTACTCGCTGAGGGTGTTCCAGTTGCATTCGCGCCACTACGTGCACTTCAGCTCGTTTGTAGTGCGCGTGACGCGGCCGCTCCAGGAGACCATCGCGTGTGCTGATTTCTGGCCGAAAGGTGTCGTGTTTCGTCGGTTCCGGGGCAACCTACCAAATCCAACACCCGAGATGTCGGAACAACGGGGCCACGCCGTTTCGCCGTCAAAATAAATATTGTTCGGTTCATGACGCATTGATGTAAACTGTAATGTTATGTAACCTGTTTTTCAATAAATAAATAAATAAATAAATTATTGTAATGGCACCAGCTCGATGGAGACAGGAGGTGGCCATTGGAATTAAGGACTTAACATGTCCGGATGTCCCGCTTTCCCGCTGTTCGTCTGTAGGTACAGTCGAGTTCTCCAATATGTATACAGACAATCTTTCAAAAATATCTATACATGTGTCTTATGTAGGTAAAATAAAGTCTCTGTATAGATATTTTTGAAAGGTTGTCTGTGTAGATATTGGAGAACTCGACTGTACAGGTCGCATTTCTCAACCGATTTTGAATTTTTGTGAGCAAATTCTTAATTTTTTTTAAGACGTCGCGAGTTTTGCAGCTCACTGTGACGCTGTTCACAGCCGCTAGTAAAAAATCGTAGAGCCAAATGGATACTTGGTTGGTTTTTTCCTAATAGGTACTAGAGAGTCTTTGCGGTTCGATATTAATACATAACTCGACTCGGGACGCTAATTAAATTACTAATGGGAAACTATAATACACCAACTGCACATAATAACATTAAAATGTTACTGTGCAAGTCGTAATATTATATTTTTTCCTGTACCTAACTAGTGTAACCCATTCTCTCTTTCAGGTTCTCAATTCGTCGGAATGTTTTCATGTATGTTGCCCCTTTGCCTATCCATGAGAGGAGGCCTGTGCCCAGCAGTGGGACGTATATAGGCTGAATTATTATTTTCAAGTATATTAATTAACAGTAAATGTTTATTAAGCAGAAACGTCCGCAAACGAAATTCCAAATTTCGATCATAGTGGAAAAATGAAAATTTTTCGCCACGAGCGCGATTTGAACCCACAACCTTTGGAATCCGTCCATCGCTCTGCCAATTGAGCTACCGTGGGTCCGCTTATGGCGACGAAACTTTCAATCCCTTCCACTATTGTGTTTCAGAAGTTTCAGTTTTTCGTTTCAGTTTCAGCTCACAGATACACTAGCTTTATTGGAATAGTAAGTAGTATAAATTACTTATAGGTACCTAAATACAATAGGGGTGTAGTGTTGTAGACTCAAAATTTATTATTACTTCAAAAGAAAGAAGGCAAAAAAAAGACCGGGTTGCACTCCGGGAGTGCCGGCAGAAGTAAAAACTCAATAACATTGTAACAGTTTTTCGATCAGGTCACGTGACATCTTACGGTGTCACCCTAAAAATGAATTTGACGCAAATTTATAAACAATTATCAATTATTTAGGCGGACGGGCCGCGGGCGCGTTGGGTGCGACGACGGGCGGCGGAAAACACAATACCAATTTGTTTTTGCCATTGCCAAATATTTTTCAAAGCTTTTATATCTTTAGGAATAACGTCTAAATTCGAACTATTCGAATTGGCAAGAACAGCAGACGGCGGTGGCGACCAAAATATCAATTTGTTTTTGCCGTTGGTAAATATTTTTCTAAGCTTTATCTCTTGAGGAATAACGCCCAAATTCGAACTATTCGAATTTTCTCAATAGCAAAACGGTGAAGGACGCTTTGGTTAAAATTACAAATTGATTTGCAGAATATGCTATTGCAAAAAGTGTTTAACCGCTTTATACTCATATGAATAGCGTTCAGTTTTGAATGAAGTCGAATCGGCTAGCAGCAAAAACTGACCTTCACATTTGACGTCATAAATTTTTCTTCATCGCAAAAAGTGCTCAGCGCCGCTAAAGATGTTTTCACTTCAAAAATATGCCGAAAATATGTGATGAAATCCCATTCAGATATCTCAAAGAAGTACCTACGAAGCTATCTAGAACCGTCTTAATTTATTTTTATATTTATTTATTTATTTGGTATTAATAGGTATTAAGAGTTGACATTATTAAATCTTAAGGTTATTGATAGGTACCGCTGGTATTGCAATTACTAATGGTATTATTCATTATTATTTTTTACGACATGTTTTATTTATTTTTTTATTTATTAAAGTTATTGAAATAAATAGTACCTGTATCTAGGTATGTTTATTAGTGTAGTAGTTTTGTTAGGTGTATAATTTCGTAATTTACTATTTGATTTTCATTATTATGTATAATCAAATAGTAAATTGCGAAATTTTGTAAACGATCGCTATATGAAAAGTAAAATAAGATTACTGTAGGTACCTACTTATGTGAAATCTATATAATGAGATTGAATAAACTAAACTAATATTGCTTTTTAGATAGAGAAAACGCTAGCCGATCGTGACGTCACAAATGACAATCGTTTCATGTGCGTTTTGCGGAAAAGGGACAGAACATACTCCCTCTTAAAACTTTGGACACTTATAACTTTGTGATTATTCAACCTCTTGTGTTGTTTTTATCTCCATTTGACTAGGTACAATCTTGATCGTTTTTCAAGAAAATACATCATTATTGATTATTTTATTTAGTGTCAAGATGTCGCAGTGAAATAGTATAAACCGCCGTTTAAGCTGATTCACAAAATAGCGCTGTTTTGTAATAAGGCGTGTTGACGATCAGGCGAACTGATTACCGCTGAATGAAAATCCGCTGGAATGTGTTCGGCGCTAGACGTTCTTCAATACAACTAACGCCGTTTTGAAAATGCGTAGTTCCCATTTTTAGGGTTCCGTAGTCGACTAGGAACCCTTATAGTTTCGCTTTGTCTGTCCGTCCCTCCGCGGATAATCTCAGTAACCGTTAGCACTAGAAAGCTGAAATTTGGTACTAATATGTATATCAATCACGCCGACAAAGTGGTAAAATAAAAAGTGTTTTTTTTATATTAGGGTACCTTCCCTATGGGTAAGTACGTAACGTGGGAAGTGATTTTTTTTTTCATTTCAACCCTAACGTGTGATATATTGTTGGATAGGTATTTAAAAATGAATAGCGGTTTGCTAAAATCGCTCCAGAAGTAAAAAAAAATGTGCCCCCCCCCCCTCTAACTTTTGAACCATAAGTTTTAAAAATATGAAAAAAATCTCAAAAGTAGAACTTTATAAAAACTTTCTAGGAAAATTATTTTGAACTTGATGATGATAATTTCTGGACGAAAAACTACGGAAACCTACACTGAGCGTGGCCCGACACGCTCTTGGCCGGTTTTTAATACTCGCGGCGCTGTCTGACATAACAACAACAATGGCGTCGAATACAGAAAGTTCGTCCCTATAATGTACCTACTATGAACAATTATTCAAACAAGGAAAACGTGATAAATATGTGTAAGTATATGTTGTGTAAACGGTCAATTTTCACGTGCAATCAAACAATTGCTATGAATCTCAATGTGGACCAGTACAGAAGCCATGGATGGACAAAAGAACGAGTTTCAAAGGTTATAACGCAAATTAAAACGGAAAAAATGCCTATGGCATCTGGTGTTCGGCGGAACCCAACAAAATATTTTCAGCGAATTTTCATTTAGCGGTAAGTATATTCAATCTGCCCGATCGTCAACCCGCCGTATTTCAAAACAGCGCTGTTTTGTGAAACAGCTATTAGCTTTTATGTAAAACAGCTAGCTGTAATGCCTGCGACATCTACACCCCTATTGGTCCAAGAGAAATGATATAACAAGCTTATCTTTCTGAGCAATCTTGTAAACTTTATAACCGCGATCAAATCTCAGTCACCGTTTACTGTAACTTCTAAGAGCAAATTACGAAACTCTCAATCTTAAATCTGGCGTGAATTTAGGAAAACTTAGTTAAAGTTGGCAGTTTAATTAACTTTTAAAGGTTTTGTATATGTTATATGTTTATTTGTTTAAACTTTCATTCAAGACTAGCAGCCCCGCAGCTCCACCCGGGTAAAAAACGGGACCCTATTACTAAGACTCCGCTGTCCGTCTGTCACCAGGCTGTATCTGATGAACCGTTATAGTTAGACAGTTGAAATTTTCACAGATGATGTATTTCTGTTGCCGCTATTTTTTATTATTTTATTAGAAAACCGATGTGGATGAGTGTGTAAACATTAATTATAAGCTGAAAAAGTATTCGATCGTAACCGGCTACGATTACGATCTATAACAACAAATACTAAAAAACAGAATAAAATAAATATTTAAGGGGGCATCCCATACAACAATTTTTTTTTGCCGTTTTTAGGGTTCCGTACCGGAAACGGGAAATCTGTGCGTAATTTATTTGCTGGCAGATCCGGGTAGACTAAAGGTTACAGGTTTGAAAATTTCGCTTGTAAGTATGTATGTAGTGTATATTTATGTATATATATTTATTTGTGTATGTAAGTATTTATTTTATTTATGTACCTATATGTATTTGTGTAAATATGTTGTATATAGGAATACCGTAATGTTATTTTTTTTTACTTGTTATTTGCACTGCCCCACAATCTTTTCCGCTTTGCCTTAAGGTTTGACTGGTAGAGAATGCCATATGACATTAAGTCCGCCTTTTGTACGATAAGTTTTCTTTTGTGCAATAAAGTTTGAATAAATAAATAAATAAACGTAAACGGGACCGTCTTACTAATTTTTTTGCCGTTTTCATAGATAGTGGTACGTAACCATTCGTGCGCGAGGCCGACTCGCACTTGGCCGGTTTTTTTTTATAGATAATGGTACGGAACCCTTCGTGCGCGAGTCCGACTCGCACTTAGCTGTTTTTTTTGTCTCTTATCGTTGTGGATAAAACATCCGTCACTCAACAGTCAACATCATATAATCAAATCAAATCAAAATCTTTATTTGCTTTAAGCACATTCAAATGCATGCAAATACAATTGAAATTACAATAAACAATAATATTAAAATAAATTCATTCACGTTACATCAAAAATTATAAAATCATATAATAGCAAGTCATTCAGTAGTTAAAACAATAAAATAAACTAGTCCAAAATTAATTAAAAATAAAATAAAATAGTCAAATAATAATAAAAATGTCCAGTTAATTTAGAGCATTGGCAAAATATTCGTCAATGGAGTAGTATGGCCTTTTTATACAATAATCTTTCACTTTTCTATTAAATACTTTCATATCGTCACAATCTCTTAAATCTTTGGCCAGCTTATTGTATACTCTTATTGCATTTTTGCCTAAACTTTTATTAAAATGTACAAAACTAGAGGTAGTCAATGTTAATTTATCATTACTTCTTAAGTTGTAGTTTTGGCTTTGCCCTACTGTAGAATACATATTCTTATTTCGATGAATATACAGGCAAACATGATATAGATACAACGAAACAACAGTAAACATATGTCTAGTTAGTAGCAGCCAGAGTAGCCAAATATATCGTAACAACAAACGTTAAAAACCCCCGATTTTTTCATTTCAAAGTTCAATCGCTCAAAACCGGCTAAACCGATTTTGTTCAATGACTAAGAACCATCTCGATCACGTCAGTTTTCGGACGAAAAAAACCGCATTAAAAACGGTCCATTCGTTTTGGAGATACGATGCCACAGACAGACACATGGATACACAGCCGCGTCGAACTTAACACCCCTTTTACGTCGAGGGTTAAAAAGGGAAACTTCTACCGTGTGCACTTGAAAATAAATCTATGCATTTAATCTTTTTTTGTTTTAAATTATCTATTATTATTCTACTCGTCATTTGGACTATAGAAAATTATTTAGAGGCTGGACGATGTAAAAACTCACGAATTAGTAATTTTTTTTTCGAATCTTGTTGGGCCGACGTATAAGTATAAAGATTATATTACCAGGAAAACCTGTTATTGAATTTAAGACATAATAAATAAATATTAAATATTAGGGGACAAATAAATAAATATTAGGGGACAATCTTACACAAATCGACCTAGTCCCATAGTAAGCTCAGTAAGGCTTGTGTTATGGGTACTAGACGACGATATATATAATGGATATAAATACTTAAATACATAGAAAACTTCCATGACTCAGAAACAAATATTGATGCTCATCACACAAATATTTGCCCTTACCGGGATTCGAACCCAGGACCTTCAGCTTCGTAGGCAGCGTCACTACCCACTAGGCTAACCGGTCGTCTAATGGTCATAAGGTACTCCACTTTGGTTGAAAAATGGCACTTTTTTCAACTACCTACTAAATTTTGCTTGAAAAGACTCCTACTCGTTATTTTGACAATAGAATTTTATTTTGGGACTGTTCAAAATGAGATCTTACAAAGTTACGAGTAGCGAAACTTCTTGAATACGAGTACTTACATACATTCACGCCATTATTACCACTTGAATAGGACCCAGAAAATAAAGAAATTTCGTTGCGCAATTGCCAAATAGAGCTTATAATTATACAACGTGTTTGCTCCATCGTTTGCCAAATTAAAACGGCAGGTAGGTTGGGACATTAGCTATCTTTTCCGGCCTCCAAAAAAAATTTGTGTCCACTGGTTTTTTTTTTGTATTCTTTTAAAATAATTTAGAAATTTTCTATATGCTTACGCGTTTCAACTTGAATTAAAAAAAAAGTAAGTAGTAGAGCCTAATTTTTTATTTTATTCAAATGTGTAATGTTGTACGGCTCTATCAATGTCAATTTTTTTTGCAAGTAACGTCTACTTATTTTTTTATTTGTTAATAAAAAAATAAGTTGCTCAATGCTTGTTAGCAAAAAAAAATTAAGATGCAAGAACTTCGTCTTGGGTAACTTTGATTTGCAATTAAAAAAAAAACTAAAATTTATACTTAATGTTCTTAAAATTCTTTAAATAGTTCCTTAGTCTTTTCCTTCCTCTTTCTAATGATGTGCAATAATGCCAAAAAACCTTCAATGAACTTTATCAATTTGCCAAAGGGACGCACTAGGATAGATAGGGTTGTTAACGTACGTACAACAGTACGTACAACATAACTGAACATCCAAAATGAGAACTATTTTAGTTCCTAATGTTTGTTATCGAAATGACGATAATAAAATAATACAATATCCCGGAAGAAAGTCAGGATTTATTACAAAAATACTTGAATACAGGTGAGGTTTTTACAAAACAGTTCTTATTATCCAATGGGATTACTTCTTTCTTTATGTTAGCAAGATGTTGTGTGTGCGATTAATGAAATTATGTTGTTACTACGTAAAACATAACACATATGACATGTCATTGTGTGGTACGTTCAGCTATGCCTCCCTTGCTAGACCTTCACAGGAGATTACCATATGGACAAACGTCGTTTCGCGCCGAATTGACAGTGGGATAGGCCAGGTCTGGGCGTCAAATGGATGGACGTAATTTTGACAGCATTCACGTTCGCGCTATGTAGCCGTCACTTGCTCTTGGCCATGTGTTGTTTGTGTCTCATTTGTCTCGGCGACAAAAGGATGCGTCCAAATGGCCGTTGACGTTGATGTTCCTAGTCCCTATACTGAATATTGGCATTCGTAACCGCTCCATACCTGATTTTAAAACAAAGTTTTGACTTTGGCGCATTCATGGATTGATAGTGGCGCGGCGCTGCAGAAGTACTTCGGCTTGTTAATTGGAGCGGTAGTGAATGGCTAACTTTAATGTTACTGTAGGTAATTACTGAATAAGGTAGGCACTCGTACGTTAGTATTTTTTCTAAAATCGGTCTGGTGATTCACTAAGAGTAAGTTATCTCTTGTAGTTTCAGATTTGTTCTCACGGCCCATTTTAATAATACACCAAAGAAGCATTCATTGTATTTTTGTAGGATTTTTATCTACAATACTATAGAGAAATACTATAGTCGGAATATTTATTACAGTATTTATGTTTTTGATGGGGTAAATTTTTACAAGCTTTATTTTTTAGTTCGTTCGTTGGATGGAATGTATTTTTATTATAAGTACAATACCTCAATATTTTTTGAATATGTATTTATTTCATTTATCGGTACCTATCCAATTGATTGGCATTTCATCAATAATGTCATTTTGACATAAACGTCCTTTTAGGTTGAGGGGATGCCTTGATTCGAGTCGACCACGCCCCCTTGACAGAGACACGCTTATGCCTTCCGCGCACGAGAAAAAGAGATGCAACACTCTTCGGGAATGGGGTTTTTGGCCAAATTTCGATAAATACCTAACTTAGTGAAGTTTTATTTACCTAAGTACCTATATTTCATTAAGTGAGATTTTAGATGAGATAAAATACTATAGTGTGAACTTGATTGTGTCGTAAAATAATGTATTGTTTGAGTAGGCTGAGTAAAAAATGGAAAATAAAGACCCAACTTTGGATTTCTTTTTCTATCGAGGAAGTTATAGGCATTCATGTATCGATTAAATCAGATAAACAATCATATAGTCAAAAAACATATATCTGAAAATCAGACCTAATTGTTTCTTAATCTAGTCAGAACGGTGTTTCAAAGCACGCGATAATTTCCAATGCACCTTATAGTAGCCAAGGGCCACATAGTAACTAACGAAATTGACGCTGTGACGAGTAATTGATTTTTAATATTTTTTTATTTTTTATTTGGAGAACCAACAGCTACAGAAACACACTTGTGACTTTAACAGGTTGCCGCGGGCTGCATTAACATACGAGTAGCCTAACTCATTAGCTTTTTGTAATAAAATTTGAACTCTATTTAGGGGCTCTGCATATCGAAATATTGTTTAATTATTTATGACCTATTTTTAGGACACTAAGTAAGTCACATTATTTATACTAAACGGGACTTAATCGCGTATAATTAAATGATTTATTTACAATGATATGATAGTGAGAACCGTGAAAGTTTAAATCAATATAGGTACTATAAAAGTAAGTCGTTATTACGAAATTTGTCCCAAAAATAGCTTGGGCATTCCGATGTCTATTTGGGTTTCAGTTTGGTTTTAAAGGCATGTACTATCGACAACACAGCTAACTGACCATCCATGCACTTTATGTACTTTGTACAGTCAGCATCATATAGTTAGTAGCAGCCAAAGTAGCCAAATATATCGGAACACGTCTTTATTACTATAGGAATAAGGAAGTGTTACTATATATTTGGCTACTTTGGCTGCTACTAACTATGTGATGCTGACTGTAATAAGGTTCTATATATAAATACAGGATGGTCAGTTAACTGTGTTGGCGTTTGGACGTTAGCGATCGCCTAAAAGTCTACCGGCAATAGGCATGCGGCCTCATGTTCAAATAACGTATTGATAACGTAGTGATGCTAAATGGATAGTAAACCATCCAAGTATCGTAATAAAGTATAAATTATAAAATGTAATTAAAATCATAAAAAGATATGAACCTGATGAAGTTTAGAAAAATTATGCATTTTTTTTTATTGTCCAAGAGTAAATTTAAAGCTGCCAATAGAATCTTTACGCTTTTATAGAAACAAAATTGTATCACAACCATGTACTTAAACGCAGTATTTCGCGACCGAAACAACAATTTACCGGATTTTCCATACAATGATACAACTACTTTGTACAAGTGACGTCATACGCGGGTACGTCATCAGTATGAAGCGTTTTCCACTGCCACCAGCGACATCAATGTTTGTCTCAAATTTTTGGGTATTTCTGTTCTTTAATTGTAGTTGCTCCCATACAAACATTTGTTCCTCTCCAAAAACTGGTTCGAATTGCAACGTAAAAATTCTTAGTCCGCATCCCTATTGTTGAACATAATAATATTAATAATAGATCGTAGAGCTATGACGTAGGCGTCCGTTAGGCTGTAGCCGCGGTTCCTGGCAGTGAAAGTGTTAAAAGTTTTTCGTAAATTATCAATTTCGCTTAAGTTTTATTTCCACGATGTTGTTTTAATCCTGACACACCTTGACAGTTTCATAATTTTGGAGATGAGACTTACCTATGCGACTTTTTTTTCTTGATGATGAAGCCGTCGTGACTTTGTGAGTCGTGTCCTGGAGAGACTCGCGTGCTGCTTGGGACGCCGCTGTTACTGGCTGTCTTAATTCATGTCTATTTTGTTTTGTTTTTTTATTTTATTTTATTGTAATGTTTATTTTGATTTGACATATTGGTTACATGCAAGTTATGTATACCGTAGCATTAGTTTATTCCAAAACAATAATTATTTGACCAGGGACTCTTTACATCTCAGTTATTTTATTTTATTTGACATTGTTATTATTATTGTATTTCTTTTTGACGTTGGAGACTTTACATCTCCTTATTATTAGAGAATAAGATTATTGTGATATAATGAACCCGGAGACTCTATACATCTCTCGGGAAATGTGTGCCCAGGTATTGTCTGTTTTCATTGTTTTGTATTAATGTCATGTAATGTTAGAGATTGTAAGCTCGGACATGTGAAAGAGCCCTTGAGGCCTACTTACAGAATACATTTTTGAATTTTGAATTTTTGATTTATAGAGAATGCGTTATGACTTATGACATTAAATCCGCCTTTTGTATGCACACATAACTTCTTAAGACCCTGCCAGCATTACGTTCAGTTGTGACCATTTTGTGAGAAACATGTATATGTGCATGTGTCCAAAATTTGTTTTTGGTCGAGATTAAAAAAAATCCTTCTTTCAAAGATTAAATGAACAAAACGGATTACATCATTTCAAATTGCCATTAACATCGTGTTAAAGTTTTATGTATTTCGCAAAACGAGCAGTTTTGTGAATAAAAGTACTTAAAAGTATGCGAAAAATAGTTCGGCCATATTACAAGGACCCACTTCGAGTATAAATATAGTTTCGATGACAAATCAATATTATGGTACCATCGAGCTGATCTGATGATGGAGACAGAAGGTGGGCATGGGAATACAGTACTCAACCGACGTAACCCCGTTGAGTTTGGGCTCGTTAGAATGGTTCAATGAGTAGTTGATGACGGTACACAGAAAAGTACAGTCGGCAATAAAAGCTTGTACCAGAAATTTAATTTTTGACAGAAACTTATTGTACCTACTCGTTCGTCTATACACGTAAAAACAGATGAATAACGATTCAATCAAAAACTCACCCAATTTAGTAGATTGCCGGTAATGCAGATAGCTGGGTAAAGCCCTGTGCAGACTGCGAGCGAGCCGCCCGCCGCGCCGCTTTTATAGCAACTTGGGGATGGCGACCGCCCACCTGTTGGCGAACTCCGCCGCGGAGTTCGCGGACAGGTGTGGAGTCGATATGGAAACATTAGGTTTAAAACGGGGTCCTTTTATTTTGTCAATTATAAAGAGGCCGAGAAAAGCGAGTGTTTCCCCATTTCCTATATAAGAAGTTATATGGTTACTACCCTTTTTGTACACGTCAACATACCTGCTCGGTGTTCTGGGCTTTAACTCTTTAGAGGTAAGGCGCAACTATGGGCTGCTGACCACTACTTGTAGGGTCTTAAGAGGTAGGTCCGACTGTACGGAGTTAGTAGCGCTACTGGTAAGCCTGTTTGTGCCCTCACTAGCGAAGGCCAATTTTAATCTCCGGCCACGCACCTGTCAGCTGTTGGCAATGCCGAAAGCGCGCACCGTGTCCAACGGTAAATCACCACTTGTTCGCGCGCTCAACTGCATCAACGCGCTCCTCGCATCAGCACCTGAATGTGATGTTTTTGCCAGTAGCTGGGTTGTATATGTGACGAGTGTATGAAGTTCTGCGAGGAGATAAACGGCAGTCTGTTCTGTTCTTCTATCGTTTTATAGTTCCAATATAATGAGTTGTTTTTATTATTGTGAAATATAATTTTGAATTGTTAGTCTAAGTTTTGTGACGCATTGGTTGTGTAAACTGTAATGTCATGTAAACGTTTCTATCAATAAAAAAAAGACCGGGTTGCACTCCGGGAGTGCCGGCAGAAGTGAAAACTCAATAACATTGTAACAGTTTTTCGATCAGGTCACGTGACATCTTACGGTGTCACCCTAAAAATGAATTTGACGCAAATTATCAACAATTATCAATTATTTAGGCGGACGGCCCGCGGGCGCGTTGGGTGCGACGGGCCCAACGCGCCGCCGCGGCGCAACGGTGCCGGGGTCCGGCGCGCCGACGGGCGGCGGCAAACACAATACCAATTAGTTTTTGCCATTGCCAAATATTTTTCAAAGCTTTATCTCTTTAGGAATAACGTCTAAATTCGAACTATTCGAATTTGCAAGAACAGCAGATGGCGGTGCACGGTGGCGACCAAAATATCAATTTGTTTTTGCCGTTGATAAATATTTTTCTAAGCTTTATCTCTTTAGGAATAACGCCCAAATTCGAACTATTCGAATTTTCTCAAAACGGTGAAGGACGCGTTGGTATTATTACAAATTTATTTGCAGAATATGCTATTGCAAAAAGTGTTTAACGGCTTTATAATCTTACGAATAGCGTTCAGTTTCGAATGAAGTCGAATCGGCTAGCAGCAAAAAGTGACCTCCTTCACATCTGACGTCACAAAACTCTGTCGCGTATGTAACAATTTTTCCCCATCCCAAAAAGTGTTCAGCGCCGCTAAATAAGTTTTCACTTCAAAAATAAAAAAGAAATAACTAGGTACAGTCAGCAGCAGAATTAGCTCCGCAAAATAACACGCGCAAAATGATCTAGACAGTATTTATACTCCTGACATTAGAGTCGTGTGTAGATAATTTCGAGCACTTGACCCGCGGAGCCACTTTTGCTGCTGATTGTATTAGTGTGTGACCTAGAAGACTCAGGCTTCTTAAATGGCAATAACGTTTCAAATTGCATTGAGAAATCGTCAGAGACAACACACACGATCACGACTAACTGACAGCTACGTGGTTAGTTTGGGAAAAAATCGGCAACACCTCATTACAATCTTGTTTTATGGGTATTTTGGTGTTGTGTTCCTGAAGGTGAGTAAGGTCGCCAGAGCTTCCGAAGATGTGCTGTGTTGAAAGTGAGGGGTCTGCGTTTGTCTCTGCTTGTCAAGTTGACAACTCAACGAATCCTCAAGTAAAGGGTCGGCAGGGTGTTGTCATTCTTCTGCAGAGACTTAGAAGAACGAAAACATATTTCGTTCATGTGCCTCTCTGTCGCCCGAATAAGCAAGTGCGACAAAGTGGGAGCTACACGCCATAGCGCCGCTGGTGTCGCAAGCTTCCACAGTCACGGTGTCTGCTTACGACCAGGCTGGCCGTAGGCTTAATTGCCACGGTCATAGTATAAAAACAAAACAAAAACTTGTAACGCTAATAATAGCGACTCCATTCGTCCCGATGCCGCGATTACCCGTATCGCGCGCATCGCGCACCGCTTAATCACATGCCAGGTTTGTTCCCGGCCGTATGCTTTCGGGAGGAACTTAAAAAAGTCAGGGTTTCGATTCAATCTGTCTTAGACGGAAGACGTCTTTAAAAAAAATACCGTCTGCGGTTTCCGCAGCTCATCAAACAGTATAGTACATTGTTGTAGATGCTAGAAAGTAAGCAATAGGTGGACAAGTAGGTTCGAGGTCCGAGCCGAAGGTGAGGATTCATGCAGCTATTGCACTTTTGGCCGAGACATTACATAATGCTTTTCACGCCTACTGCGAGGAAATTCCAAATAATTATAAATAATATTAGGATTATAAATATTTTTAACCCCCGACGCAAAGAGAGGGGTGTTATAAGTTTAACGTGGATGTGTATCTGTGTATCTGTCTGTGGTATCGTAGCTCCCAAAAGGATGGACCGATTTGAATGCGGTTTTTTTTTTGTGTCATAGATAATTTATACCCGAGTGTTTTTAGCCATGTTTTATGAAAATCTGTTCAGCCGTTTGAAGATCATCAGCTCTTTTCAAGTTGATGAGGGGACCTAAAGTAACTTCCTTATGTCCGATCGATTCGGGTACCGTGTTACTTCAATGATATTGAAATTATATGGTAATGTAACCATGACCTGATCAGCCGGTTGAAGATCATCAGCTCTTTTCAAGTTGATGAGGGGATCTGAATAACTTTCTTATGTCCGATCGATTCGAAATTTGATACCACGTGACTTCAATGATATTGAAATTATATGGTAATGTCACCATGACCTGATCAGCCGGTTGAAGATCATCAGCTCTTTTCTAGTTGATGAGGGGATCTGACTAACTTTCTTATGTCCGATCGATTCGAAATTTGGTACCACGTGACTTCAATGATATTGAAATTATATGGTATTGTAACCATGACCTGATCAGCCGGTTCAAGATCATCAGCTCTTTTCAAGTTGATGAGGGGATCTGACTAACTTTCTTATGTCCGATCGATTCGAAGTTTGGTACCACGTGACTTCAATGAAATTGAAATTATATGGTAATGTAACCATGACCTGATCAGCCGGCTCAAGATCATCAGCTCTTTTCTAGTTGATGAGGGGATCTGACTAACTTCCTTATGTCCGATCGATTCGAAATTTGGTACCGTGTTACTTCAATGATATTGAAAGTATACGGTAAGGTTACCATGACCTGATCAGCCGTTTGAAGATCATCACTTTAAAAAGGACAAAATGAAAGTAAAATTAAAAAAATGAAAAACCCCCCGACACAAAAATCAAACTCTAAAAATTAACAAATAATGTTTTAAGCCTATTATAATTATTTTCCAAGCCACGGTAGCCTAGTGGGTCAGGCATGCGGCTGCTAAGCGGCGGTCGTGGGTTCGAATCCTGGCTCGTACTAATGAGTTTTCTAGACTTATGTACGGAATATTTACCGTTAGCTGTTCGTTGAAGGAAAACATCGTGAGGAAACCGGTCTAATCCCAATAAGGTCTAGTTTTCCCTCTGGATTGGAAGGTCAGATGGCAGTCGCTGTCGTAAAACTAGTGCCTATGCCAAATCTTGGGTTTAGGTGTCAAAGCGGACCCCGGGCTCCTTTAGGGGCACTACCAGGAATAACGCTAGGAGGATGATGAATTATTTTCCATGCGTCGTCGTGTCGGGGGACCGTTGCGTCGGGCGGGGGACCGTCGGGCAACTGAAGCGGTCCCCCGACGCGTCGACGCTTGGAAATTAAAAATATTTGAAGTTACATAATATGGGTCTGATAATAATTATAATAGGCTTAAAATATTATTTGTTCATTTTTAGAGTTTATATTTTGTGTTGTGGGTTTTTAATTTTTTTAATTTTACTTTTGAATACTAACTAAAGAGTGGGGCGCCACTCCCACTGTTTCAACTGGACTACTATACTAAGTTTGAATTCATAGAAGGCCCTGTTTGTGCGACGTCCTGCTAACCACAGTATTCAAGCCTGAATCCTGACCATCTTTTGCCACATTTCCGAGCTGGGGCGTGATGATGATAACATATTTTCTCACCCTTTTGTACCCTGCTTGCACAATGTAATTTGACAGAGAATCATACTTTTCTTTCCAAGTTGGCCCAATTTGGGTTGCACAGGGCGGTTCCACGACACTTCGAGAGCTAGCCGGTTGCTTATTCGACATTCAACTACGCGTCTTTGCTCTGAATAATATAGTTGGAAAATAACATTTTGTGATTGCTAACGGTAACCTATCGCAATCACTAAATAACATTTTGGGAAAACACCGTTTTTAGGGTTCCGTACCTCAAAAGGAAAAAAACGGAACCCTTATAGGATCACTCGTGTGTCTGTCCGACTGTCACAGCCGATTTGCTCCGAAACTACTGGACCGATTTAGTTGAAATTTGGTAAACATATGTAAATTGGTGACCCAAAGATGGACGCGTAAAGTAAATTAATAAATTCTGAACAGATTTGAAGTAATTGAGAAAAAACGACGAAAATTGACCATTCCCCCCCCCTTATCTCCGAAACTACTAAACTTAAAATTCTGAAAAAAATATGGAAAATAGTTCCTTGCCTAAAGATTACAGGAAAACCTATAAGAAGTTTGAGTATTCAAAGTAACGGGAAAATTCTCAATATTATTGTGTATTTTGTATGGAGCGCCTGATGATTGAGCATAGCAATTTTTACGTCCGATTAAAAAAACACTTATTAAATTTAGACTATAATACGGAACCCTCACCACGCGAGTTAAACTCGCACTTGTCCGGTTTTCTCTTAAACTATGACCTTTTTAGGATTATTATTTTATTATAAAACAAACCTAACTGAACCTTACCTAATGGGATCTACACGATAAGTATTTAAAACGACTACTAAGTAGTACTAGACTAGATACTCAAATAACAATCAAAATATTGTCCACTGTATCCAAGTGATACTCGTAATTATTATACCACGGTCCATACAAATACGGTCCTGCTCAAGCCGGGAAAGTCTAAACCTACTTTTACGTTCTTTTTAAATCGCTTTGTTATTCAAAAGGATGTTAGTTAAATTAAAAATAAACTGTCCTATTTCATTCCCGCGAATACATCGCGGCAATATGTCGAAGTTACCGGAGATTAAAAGTTAGCGGTATATTTTATGGTAAAAAGATCAGTCGCTGTCACTTCTATCTATTCTTCAACTCCGGCTCAATTTGGAATGCGCTACTACTACATAATTGACCTGAAAAATCGCTAAAATCGCAAGCCAACGGCTACTTCTGATTTTTTGATATGTTGTTAGGACCATTCCCAGTAACGTTGGGTGTACGTTACGGTAATAGTCTAAACAACATATTAAAAAATCACAAGTTTTCAGCATAGAAAGACACTTTTTTTGGTATTGTCAATATAAGTCCTGAACTATGCATTTTTTAAATTAAAAGTCGATACGTTTGTTCAAGTAAACTATAATTGCTACAATTTGAGACCAGAGCCAGCACTGTAGGTTCAATGTTGACCGAGCTACAGCTCTCTAAAAATTTCTTCTTTAGCCAATTTTAAATCGTTACAAATCCTAAATTTAAATACCTATTTAAAGATTTCGAGATCGGCTTGTTTTTTTTCGTTTGTGCTCACAGATGTTGACCTCCATCTTGCACGTCTGCTGCATGGCCGTACTGCTGACACTTGAAGCACCTCGTCAAGGGCGTAGCGAGGTACGGGCCCTATATTCAGAGCAATGACGTGTAATTCAATGTCGGAGAGGCAACCGGATGGCTCGCGGTATTTGAGCTCCCGAAGTGATGTGGAACCGCCCTGCGCAACCCGAAATGAGCCAACTGTGACCGGTTCGGAAAAAGGAGGGGGGTGGTAAAAAAACGCACGTAAACGTATTCTAGCAAATAAACTATTATATTCTATTCTATTCTAAAAAAAAAATATCGCGAGGCAACCGGATGACAAGCGGTAGCCTGAAAGTGTGTACGCTGTTTATATAAATGAATTTTGTATGCCATCCCTCCTAGTGCGACCGGAGCCGAGTAAGCGAGCAAAAAAAAAAAAAAAAATTGGCATGCAACCGCTTGCAAATTGGCACGCTTGTTCTTCATCTCATACAGACCATTTCAAGGGGTTGCCTGCCAATTTTTTTTTGGCATTTCCTATTTCCGAACCAGTCACAGTTGGCTCATTTCGGGTAGCACAGGGCGGTTCCACATCACTTCTGCAGCTCAAATACTGCGAGCCATCCGGTTGCCTCTCCGACATTGAATTACGCGTCATTGCTTTAACTACTAGAAGAGGCAGATGTCCCATTGCTCATGCAGCATTTACCTTAGACCCACCTTTCTTGGGTTGGCTACGCCTGCCCGAAAACGAGACGCTGAAAACATTACACTCCTTTTCGGCGGGCAGTCGGTGGACAGTCGTGTAGAAAACGGGTGCTCTTGTGCCTAGTTATAAAGATGAATCATGATATTTAACGGTCAAGTGGCGTAATGGACGAATCGCAAATGAACGCCCTGCTTTTAGACCAATCATATTATGGACGAACGGCCAAACGCGATTTGGACGAAAAGCGTATTGGAGCTGTAGCTAACAAATCTTTAGGACTTCGATTTAAATCGCGGTAGCCGCTCTGTTAACAAAATCTTGAAAACTAAACTTTGTTTTGAAGCCTTTAGAAATACATTCTTAGGTATAGTACGGTCGAGGAAAATGAAGGTTTGGCACATGTCAACTCTATTTGAATGACGTTAAGGTCCAAAAGTGCTAAACATTCAAATTCCTCGACTGTACAACATAAGGGTTACAGCCAAGCTAGCATGGTAACCACAACGTAAAAGTCTGCAACATAGGCGACATATAGACGACGTAATTTTACGCGCGGCCGTCTACTTTGCGACATAAAGGACCATGCGTTAAAATGGTCCTGAAACTAACAGCACTGAGAGTTATGTCATTAAATAGATCTTTAAATCCACTTTATTTCATTCTACAGGCACAAAGTCGAATTCAATTGCAGAACGAAGATATTCGTATTTTAGCCACAGTAAGTAAGTACGAGCTATGAAAAAACGCATTCGGAGTATATTCATAATTAATATTCTGGAGGGTAGTTATGACAAAATGTACTAATGATGAAGGCACATCGAGCGTGGCATTCATTGGGTTTGGTTCATATTTTATTAATATAACTATTAATTAGCTACAAAAAACATGTTTATTTGACACATTAACCTTACCCTAATAATTCTGAATATGTATTCACTGAGAGAACCCGTTTCTCATACTCACTTTAACTTATATATGAATATCTCAGTTATACAATGGAATTCAACTCGGTACCCATAGAGCGAATTGAACTAGATTTAAAGACCTATTTAATGACGTAAGTTTCAGCTTTGATGGATTCAGGTCAGGACCAGGCTCCATACAAAGTCGCCCATGTGCATAAAATGTATGTTTACCTCACTACATAAATGTACGTCTGTGACGATTACCATAGTAGCACTAATCGTGTAGACGTTGCCGACACCGAGCTGCTAGGGGGCGCCTAGGGGGGTGCTAAAGGTAGAGTAATGATTGCACACGGGCGTTGCGGTCCTAGGGGGCGCCTAGGGGGAGTGCTAGAGGTAGAGTAATTATTGCACACGGGCGCTGCGGTCCTAGGGGGCGCCTAGGGGGGTGCTAGAGGTAGAGTAATGATTGCACACGGGCGCTGCGGTCCTAGGGGGCGCCTAGGGGGAGTGCTAGAGGTAGAGTAATTATTGCACACGGGCGCTGCGGTCCTAGGGGGCGCCTAGGGGGGTGCTAGAGGTAGAGTAATGATTGCACACGGGCGCTGCGGTCCTAGAGGGCGCCTAAGGGGGGTGCTAGAGGTAGAGTAATAATTGCACACGGGCGCTGCATCGGCTGGAGATGCCTCTGGCCTCGCCCGTGGCCCAGCCTGACTTAGAGCGCAGCCCATTATTTTATTTTATCCATATCGGTATATTCTTGTAAAGAACTTGGCACGGCTATCACAGGCCGCCCCGCGAACGAATGCTTAGTAAAAAATCACTGTATGTTTATTATTTTGTTTAAATTTTTTGTTGTGCTTAATTTGATGAGTCTATGTCCCTATTATGTTGTATTCTTTAAGTGCCATCTTCTTATTGGCCTCACTGAAAATCAGCGTCACGGAGCGCGTCTTGTGGCTCGCTCCGTGACACCAATCTGAGTGAGGACCTTTTAGCGTAATGTACTATAATATTATTTTTGCTATTATGTACCAAAATCTTTACGCTAATAAATTATTTTCTTTCTTTCTTCTTTCTTTAGTCGAGCGGAGAGGCGCGCGACTTCCAATCTGGGGGTCGTGGGTTCGAACCCCTGTACATATTAAAAGCTTAACGCTGATTTTGGCCGTAAAACATGACCATACAACCTCCATGCTAGAGGGGCTGATCTCAGACTTATTTAAAGCATTGTTTTCTACCAAGAAACCTTTTAAAACCTTTCCTCAGTTCGCGCTGTATGACCTAAAGCTGAATACAATGAACAGAAAATTACTTCTTTAGCAGTAAATGTAATTAGCAGACCAGTGAAACAAAGAAAAACTCCTTCTAAGCACACAATACTTCAGAAGTCATTGTAATTTACTTTAAAAACAAAGTTTTTTAAACCGACTTCTGTTCAGTGCTTCACCAAGGCATTTCAACATTTACTTTCTTCTTTGAGCCGCAGGAACCACATGAACTGCTTTGCTTTCCGAGAGCATACGTTGATAATTATATTAATTATTAACACAAGTGGCTATATATGTGTGTAGGTAGGTACCTACCGATAATATATGAGGAGTTCCGTCGAATCCTCAAAGATCTCAGAATTACCTATGGCACTTTTTCTCAATATTTATTTATTTATTCACAGACTCACACACACACAAGTTAATAGTTTATAACCAACACGTATGAGGTAGGTGCACATCCATACTAATATTATAAATGCGAAAGTGTGTCTGTCTGTCTGTCTGTTACCTCTTCACGCTTAAACCGCTGAACCGATTTGGATGAAATTTGGTATAGAGATAGTTTGAGTCCTGGGAAAGGACATAGGGTAGTTTTTATCTCGGAGATTATCTCCCAAGGGGATAAAGTGGGGGGTAAAGTTTGTATGGAGCTACGAATATAAACGAGTTCCACGCGGACGGAGTCGCGGGCAGAAGCTAGTAGACTACAAAAATACAACCATTCAGGTAAGAACAGTTAGGTAAGTAAGTAGTCTTTATGAGATATGACATCACACATGCCATTAAGGTGGTTCGACGACCATACAAAACGTTTCTTGACATTCACAGGCTAACGGCGTGATATTTTAAGAAACTTATGTAGCACACTTTCATAAATTGGCTCTCCATTCGCGCGAAATTCCCCCTTTCCTAGAATAAACTTGTAAAGACTAGAATAATTTGAGAAATTCGTTTATCACGTGATACTTTGGGAAAACGATTATTCTCAATTTATTCTAGTAAGCAAGTTTATTCAGGGGAATGGGGAATTTCGCGTAAATGGAAACCCAATTTACGAAAGATTGTTACATAAGTTTCTAAAAATATCATAGCCTGCAAATTTCACAAGACGTTTTGGATGGTCGTTCGAACCACCTTAATGCGCAAACATTACAAAAAAGAAGGAATAATTGAACTAACGAGGGTGTCATTTATCGATTTTTGTTTAACACGTTCACGGACAGTACGTCGAGAGATTCCCTCGTAATATGGCACTACGGCTGTAGACGGGAATTTAAATGTCACCAAAAGTGGAGCTCCGTCCTTAGCCGACTATTTTTCATAGTATTTATAGGAATCATATGACTCTGTGCCGTTTATGGCTGTGTCACAAACCGCCAGTGCCACAGCAAATACGCCTGCTTTTGCACACAAGTTACCTCTGTCACGCACACATTGACAAAGCACATGTTGTGCCACTACGTCTGTGGACGGACAATTTCTGGTAGCCGATTTCGTCTGTGGCCGTTAGTGCCGTAACACAAGTCTTAGTAGGTACTCGCCTGATATGAATGTCCGTTTGCAGGCGGTCACGTCTCTGGCCGTTGCTGCCGCAACACAAACATTAAGGCGCCGTAGGTTCATGGTCTTCTCTCCCTCTCACTGAGCATAAGCGTGAGCGAGATGGAAGTGCGTGCTCGGAAGCGCGGATATCATGTTAATTTTTTTGCCGTTTAAATAAATAAAAAAGTAATCACTGAGTTCTCTCAAACATGATATTGCCAATTTTTAGAAGCAATTTTTATATTTTTAGCTTTTGCACATAATTTGTTACGAATATTTTAAGTGTATTTTAGACCTATGTTCGTGATTTTTTTCTATCGAGCGAAAATTGCTTGATCATGTTTGGAATCACTGATTTCGCTGCAAAGAATCCTCAAGATTACTATTCGTATTTTTTTGAAACCATATTATTATAAACAGACGCATTATATTGTTTCAAAAACTCTGTTCGTTAACTTCGCTGAACCTACGGCGCCTTAAGTAGATTTAAGTGTTAGCGTTAAGTTTTATATTAGGGTAATGTATACTTTTACTTACTGCTTCTTATGTTTTAAATAAAGATAGTACCTACCAATTGTCCATCAATCAATATCATTTATTGGCCAGAATACAGTAGTATATAATATATAATACACATGTCAATAAGATTTCACAGCACAGTGTATTCAGCCCACATGCAGGCATGCAAATGTCTTGAGTTTCATTACATAGGTAGGTGCATAAATCAATTACAAAAAGTCAACATTTCACAACAATCGTAATATCCTATTGCTATCAAAGAACTCCTTTACACTATAATAACAATTTCCAATAACCAGTCCGTCAAAATATGCTTAAAAATATCTACTTGTCTTTAATCTTATCTCATTTGGTGCGGTTGTATATTTCTATACACATGTTATAAATATTTCTCCCATGAGAACGTTTATCAATTATCATACAAAGTCCCTAATCGTAATTGCATTGTATTAGTTAAAGATGTTACGTATTGAGTGGCGGCTGGCGGTACTACCTTTCCTGTTACGTTTTGCTCACAATCTTATGACGTACGCTGCCCGTAATAATATTATTATTTTATCCATTGTACTTCCGTTTGTTAACTGCCCCTTTAGTTGGGGTTTACTTCTTTTTGACTTTATTTATGTGATTAGGCCATAAATTCCTATAACTATACCAATGTCAGCTTCCTATGTCATACGGTCTTCGATAAAACTGGCTGTGACAGACGACAGACTCCGAGTCATCGTAGAAGTGTTCCGTTGGACCAATATAGGTACGGAACACTAAAAATAGCGACTAAGTATATGCTCTTAACTCATCATCATATCAGCCACTGGTGGACATAGGCCTTCCCCAAAGAGTGCCAATCTGACCGGTCCTGCGCCACCCGCATCCTGAGGGGTAATAACGTAACGTTTTGAACGCGCATTACGTAGATCCAACTGTCATTTTTCCATATAAAAATTGACATTTAGATCTATCTAACGTACGTACAGTCAGCATCATATAGTTAGTAGCAGCCAAAGTAGCCAAATATATCGGAACACGTCTTTAATACGATAGGAGTAAGGAGGTGTTACGATATATTTGGCTACTTTGGCTGCTACTAACTATATGATGCTGACTGTACATACAATCCGTTACGTGATCGACCTGCAGGAAGGAACGAATGGATGGTTCCTTTAACTCAAATTCAAATTGTAATGAATGACACATAATGGTATCGAACACCTCGATTAGTTCAAATTCAAATTAGTTATTTGCCTCATTGGTCACTTTGGCACTCTTTGGGGGAGGCCTGTATTCAGCAATGGATGTATCTCGGCAGATATGATGATGACGATAACGATGATGATTTGCCTCATGTTAAAATTTATAACAAGGTAAAACAATGAAACAAAGTAAACCATCAAATTATCACATTAAATTGTTCAGGTATCATCATAATATATAGAACTATCTCCCCGGCCCGGCTTCGCACGGATTACCCGTTTTCCCGTAGGAATGAAGCATTTTCCCGCGATAAAAAGTAGCCTATGTTCATCAGGGATATTGTCGGCTTCTAAAGATAAAAGAATTTTTCAAATCGGTCTAGTAGTTTCGGAGCCTATTCAATACAAACAAACAATCAAATCTTTCCTCTTTATAATATTATTAGTGTAGATAATAAAAATCATACAAAGATGTTAAACTTCAGAATTCGAAAAATAATGTTTTTATCGTCTTAAACAAATAAAATAAATAAATAAATCAGCCTATATAACGTCGCACTGCTGGGCACAGGCCTCCTCTGAGATGAGAGGGAACGGGCAGTAGTGCCCACACGCTGGCCCAGTGCGGGTTGGGGACTTCACATACACCTTATGAATTTCCTCTCAGATGTACGCAGGTTTCCTCACGATTTTAATTCCTTCACCGAAAAGCTAGCGGTATAAGAAAAAGAGTAGGGTGAAAATCAAAAAAACTTGTACATAGTTATGGGCCTTAATCTAATCTACGCTTTAAGTTTTCTCAGTTTAGTAACGACAATTACCCATGTAAAATGTAGGTGGTTAATTTTCGTTACTAAACTGAGAAAACTTAAAACGTAGATTAGATTTAACTATGTGCAATTTTTTTGATTTTCACCCGGCATCGACTAAAAGTAATAAAAAATAATTACCACTATGATTCTTATGTTTGTTTGTAGTGTTTGTGCTATGTAAAAAAAAATCTTTCGTATTATTTCACGACCAAAACAGTAATTAACTCATTTTGTCCATGCAACGGGAACTTAGTACGTCATCATTTCTGTGTCCATTAGTAAAAGCCATTTTGCGGTGACTAGCGATGTCTGTCTTGTGGTCTAAAGGATAATGTCCACCAAACGGCACGCAGCAGGCTCGGAACGGTTTTTACAATCTCTAAACGATATTAAATCATGTACCTACACAGTATTTAAAGGCTATATTATTGGTCCCATAGAGACACTAGATCATCTCTAAAACCGGCACGGTTAGCACTTGCAGCCATATTCCGTCGCGGGCGTCTACAGTCTGACGCAACTAGGAACAAAAAAACTTTTATATGGACTTTGCATGGCAAACAATAGCCAACATACTCCATCAGTACAACTAATCTTACTAATCTGTGGTCAGCCATGTTGTTTTGCTTGTCATTACGTCTCAGGTGTCTTGTTTGTTTATATTTGCTAATTTCTAATTGATTTGTCCCTAATTTGGAATCGAAAGTAGTGAAAGGTGATCGAAAACTGTTTAGTGTATATATTTTGTGACAATGCCACCGAAAATAAGGTTTATTACTTGTGAAATTTGTGGAAATCGCACTAGTCGTGAAAGTCTCCAAAAAAGCAAGTTTATGGCGAAATTTCCCTTGGATGAAGACCGGTAAGCATTGATTTAGCAATGTTTAAATATATTTGAGTGCCGCAGGCTATAAACAAGCTAAATTAGATATTTTATTTCCATTTTTATTGTGTACTAGAGATGTACTGATGTACCTATCGATAACAATACAGGCTTATTTTGTTTATCAGTGCAAATAATTATGTTAAGTAAGTCGAATTGTGTGAGAACTATCATGAAATATGACTACAAAAATACTGATTATTTTAAGATGCACAGGCAGTTAATACTCGTACCTGATGCGTGCAAATCAATATCCATTTGCTTTTTATAGTTAAAAAAAATGCCCAGTCACTTTTTAAACGAATTTATTGACATATCAATGATGATTCTTTAATTTATTTGTAATGGAGTCTGGTAATTATTCAAGATCTGAGATGACTTTAAGACCTTAGATGTAAGAAATTGAAAATCGGTTTTAATTACTAAATATTTTCAGATGCAGGCAGTGGGTCAAGTTTGTGGGAAAAGAAGATTTGATATATGTTCCCGTAGAAAAGTTAATCTTTCCTTTGCGAAATCCGAGGAATCAACTGCCGACATCATCAAAAGATCACAGCAACAGGGCTCGGCAAAATAATAAAATAATTACACTAGTAAAAAAGTTTATTATTTAATTTCGGGTCCACATTTAAGTCCATCCTTGTATTAGTCCATTTAAATAAATATCTACTGTACAACATACGACTTAAGTGTGAATTCGAACCTAACCTAATTTCGATAACTAAATAGTTGCCATATTAGCCTGTATTTTAACCCTGTTCATTTTATCGATATCGATAAAAAATCCCAAGCTTATAGGGCACTACACTATTTTAGTCTGTTAGGTTGGTACTATTGCCGTTTGTTGGTTCTTTGACGTACATGTTGGTATCGATGTGCCATGCAAACTGCTTCCATTGGCTAGTATGAGAGTCCCGTCTCTTAAAACGTAGTGATTATATTCTCTTTGGGCGTCTAGTCCAGGCAATGAACTGACAACTTGTATGGAAAAAATGTCAATTTTGGAAATAATTTATAATAGCTTATTTTGTATGTGTAACGGATATATTATCAATTAAATAGTTACCCAGCGACAAAATCAGACATCGAAAAAATGATAAGTTAACTGGCTTCTGAAAAGTCAGTAAAAATATTAATAAATGTTTTTGTCTTTATTTTGGTTCATTTACATTTGCTCTATAATATTCAAGATAAATCATGCAAAAAAATAATGCATGCTTCATTTAAATCTACATAATTACTTCCGGGTGGAAAGTTTGTCGGATTCTTGACTAAATCATCTTAGAATAACATTTTCAAAAGAAATCAACAAAAAAAACGCTATTATAAATTAATGTTTTTCAAAACCGTATTTTGCCTGGAATAGTCACTGTCTGACTCGCACTGCATAAATTAGAAAGAGGATGGTAGATTCTCGCGGTGGCTTCTTTTGGGCCTGAATCACACTGGCGCGGCCTGCGGTGGCGGTCAGTAGTAAATTCGACAGCTCATGACAAGTTTACTATTGACCGCCGCTGCCAGGCTGCCAGCCTCACAGGCCAGCTACTAGTAGCTCCGCAGGATAGAATGGTATTTAAAAAAAGGTACATGTTTTCTCTCACTTTATTAAAACCTCTGGTCGGATCTCAAAACATCTTAGAGCCGTTTCCTCCCTCTGTTGTGAAAATACGTGACTTGTACAATAACATGAAGAGGTTACTCACGCGCCTAGGCTAGGGTGGCCATTATAGATTTTTTTTTAAGATTTAAGTATAGTTTTTTCATATATTTTAGACATTAACACATACGAAAAAAAAGTACGAGTTATTACTGCGTACAAGTCGGACATTAATATTTAAGATTCGTTGCCCTAACTGAAATAATTACGTGATTCCGAAATACGTAACTCTTTTTAAAAGTATAATCGGCCCCGGCCTTCCTCTTTGAAAGGCCTCGCAAATCGCTAAATAATTGGAGTTTTTCTGGCCGAAATATCTTAAAAAGTACTTTTAGTTCACACCTGGTCGGAAAGTGGCTATTACCGGCCGCTACGCGTACGGAAAATCCCACTTCCTGGGACATTCTTTGTTTGGTCCGTCTTAGGTAACTAATTTACTACTATTCATAGACTACGGATTCAGTTATACTATAGCACATAGATAAATAAGTGCAATAGGTTTTAAACATATGTATCACCCTAGATTGCATTTGGAGTCAATAAATTCTCTAAAATACACAAAATAAGTCTCCTTATTATATTATACTCCTTTATTCAATTTTCTTCTTAGACTAGGTTTTTACAATACATATATAAAAAGTAAAATATAAAACTATACATACAAAACATAAATCATTATAAAAACCTAATCTAGGGTACCGCCGCCAGTGAGGCGGGGCCTAAGCTGCCGGCGGTCAGGGCGACAGAGACAGGAACCTCCTGACTATCCGCGCAGTATCCAGGAGTACCGCCTTCTGTATCTGACCTTTGATCCAGCCATCTAGCGAGAGTCTCTTGAGGTGATGGTCGAGACTCTTCGCTATTAAGCCGTTCGCCGAAACGACTATCGGGACGATGATCGTCGAATCAACATCCCACATGGCGGTTACCTCGTGAGCCAGGTCTAGGTACTTGCTGACTTTGTCCTTTTCGGCCTTCAAGAGGTTCTCGTCATGGGGGATGGTGATGTTAACGAGCACTGCCTGGCGTTTCGATCGATCTGTCAGCACGATATCAGGCCTATTGGCAAGAATAGTCCTGTCCGTGATGACAGATCGATCCCAATAGAGCGTGGCACGACCATTTTCGAGAACTGGCGCAGGTGTGTACTTATAGTAAGGCACTTCGGAGACCACAAGATCGTATAGCAGAGCAAGTTGCTGGTGAATAATTCTGGCTACAAGGTTATGTCTGTGCAAGTACTCGCCGTTAGCAAGATGACCACAACCGGAGATAATATGCCTGAGTGACTCCCCGGGACGGCGGCATGCCCGACAAATGTCGACCGTACCGTCCTTCAGGATATACCTCCGGTAATTGTTCGTCATGATAACTTCGTCCGCAATTGCACAGACAAAACCTTCGGTTTCCCCGAAGAGATCCCCGAAACGTAGCCAGTTCACCGACGCGAGCAGATCTACATCGGGCCCTGTGAGGGCCTTATAGAACCGCCCGTGTAGCTCCTTGCTCCTCCACACCGCCTTGCGGTCCTCGGCGCTCATGACTTTAAGTCTGCGCCAGTTCTCGTTTGCCAAGGAGAGCGGGGTGAAGTTTCCGTCTACTGCTACTACGTCGCGATGCATCCCACACTCGTTGTTTAGGAAATAATCCCTGAGACTGCACACCTCGCGGTTGTGGAGGTCTTTGGCATTTAAAAAGCCGCGACCTCCACACTTCCGCGAGATGTACAGTCTCATAACAGACGAGCGTGGGTGTAGCATGCGATGCGCAGTAAGCAGTACTCGGACTCTTCGGTCCAGGGCATCCAGCTCAGTCTGAGTCCACCTTAGTACGCCAAAGGAGTAAGTAAGCAAGGGTATCACCCAGGCGTTGAAGGCGCGCACCTTGTTGCCGCCCGACAAAAGACTATTAAGTACTTTGGTCAGGCGACAAAAGAAGCGCTCCTTCACCGCCCGCTTTACGCCCTCACCCTCAATACCCAATGAATGTGACATACCAAGATACTTATAGGTTTCTGCTTCGGAGATAGATTTGAGGGACATTGTCTCGGAAAGTTGCAAATTGGTTGAATTTACCACTTTCCCCCGCTGTACATGCATGACCGCACACTTATCGACACCAAATTCCATTTTGATGGCGCTACTGAAGACTTCTGTTGTTTTCAGTAGTTCCAACAGGTCATTTCCATTCGGTGCAAATAGTTTAAGGTCATCCATGTAGAGCAGATGAGAAATGACCTCACCCCCTCTCCGAAGCCGGCAACCTAGTCCTGAATCCTTCAGCAGGGTGCTAAGTGGATTCAGCGCTAGGCAGAACCACAAAGGACTCAGACTGTCGCCCTGGAAGATCCCACGTTTAATCCTTATAGAGTCCTGCGGACCAGAAGGGCAATCTCCTCCCCCCGGTTGACGAAGGACTGTGGTCCACTGCCCCATGCAAGCGCCTAAGAAGGATCTCAGAACTGCATCAACTTTATACAACTCTAAGATCCTCCTCAGCCATGAATGAGGCACCGAATCGTAGGCCTTCTTGTAGTCAATCCAGGCGGCCGAGATGGCCCCTTTGTTCCGCCGGACTCGTTGGCAAATGGTCATGTCTATGAGGAGGAGCTCTTTAGTACCACGAGACCCAACCCTACATCCATTTTGAGCAGGGGCCAAAACGTTGTTTGCAACGATGTGTGCGTTAATTTTTACTCTCAAAATGGATGTAAGGAGCTTGTACAGCGTAGGCAAGCACGTGATGGGTCTGTAGTTTTTCGCTTCCGTGGTACTACCGGACTTATAGAGCAGGGAGGTGATACCAGTTGTCAAGAAAGATGGCAGGGAACCGAGCTCAAGGGCTTGCTGGAACTGCGTTGCCAAACGCAGGTGTGAGCATCGAAACCATTTCAGCCAGAAGTTGTGTAATCCATCTGGTCCAGGACTTTTCCAGTTCGGGGCCAAACGGATGGCACAACTAACGTCCTCGGGGCTGATGGTAACAGTCCCCATGGGTTCGATGAACTCACACTCACGTTCGACAACACTCATCCACTCGCCTTCGGTGTGTTCGACTGGCACTGACCAGATACTACGCCAAAAGTCAACCATGGCAGTAGCATCCGGCTGCTGTCCGTCGGACACACGAAGATCGGTTCCCTCCCACTTTCGGTATACCTTCCTTTGATCGCTCTGGAAAAGGCAATTCTGCTGGTATCGATCCACTCGCTCTCTGTAGCGGCGAATACGGCCTGCCCATGCATAGACTTTCTGCTTCAGAAAGTCAATGCGCTCCGTGACACAGGCCATGTAGTCGTGGGGCCTGATACCAGTTCCCGCGAAGGCCTGGTTCACAAAGCGCATGACTCGGGGGCGGTTGTTGCCCCCCCTGAAGCAGATCAGCTTTGCAATGAGAGTCCTAAACGTATTGATACGACGCTCAATCCGTACTTGCCATGCAGGGACACCCCCGGCGGTCCTAGGTGCACGGTCAGCGTCCGGAAACTTGATGCGAGCAACACGGCACGCCGCAATTATTATTATAATAATTTTATATAGCAAACATGTTAAAACGTAAATTCTTGTTCGTAAATATTATTACCTATTTCGTTTTTAGTTTATTTTCAATACTCAATACTCAATACTCAATCATTTATTGCACATAATGGTTATACAGGTGGCATTCAAATAATATATAAGGTATCACATTATGTACCCTGTTGGGCGCAGCAAATGAGAAGGTGGACACTTAGGTACTATATTAATATTAGCATACAATAAATAGTGTTCATTATCAATCTTGTTTTTAATTAATTCTATCAACAAACTTATCGTCTAAATATTCCTTTAACGAGTAGTAGGTTTTCGACAGTAAGAACTGTTTCAATTTGTGTATGAACAATGTTTCTTTTTTTTCAACTTTCAACTCTTCCGGCAATTTATTATATATTTTTATTGACATTACAAGAGGTCCTGACGAATGTAGCTTTAGTCGTGAGGATGGTAGCATTAGTTTGTCTTTATATCGCATCCTACGGTTTTTGAGCACATCTTCCCGTTTCGTATAAAACTCAGGATGTTTACGGACAAATTTACAAATTTCGAGTATGTAGATGCATGGGAGTGTGAGTATGTTGTATTGTTTAAAATAAGGTTTACAACTGTCAGTCTGTTTAATATTAGCTAGGATTCGAATGAGCTTTTTTTGTAAAATGAACAGGCTTGGTGCGTCCGTGCTATTGGCCCAGAGGATAGCTCCGTAACTCAGCCAGTTATATGCGTACGAGTAATATGTCTGAAGTGCAGTTTTCAGGTCGGTAGTTTTTTTAATCTCTCTGAGAGCATATACAAATTTAGAAATTTTGTTTCTTATATTTTTTACGTGCGGTTTCCAGCAAATATGTTTGTCTATTACTATCCCGAGCAGTGTACATTTGTCAACAACTTCTATTTCGGTATTATTATAAGCGAGAGATATATTTAGCGGTTCCTTTTTCTGCGGGTGGAATGACATGAGTTTCGTTTTCGAGAAGTTAATTTGAAGGTTATGTTCGCTTAACCAGTCTGACACTTTTTGTAGTATGCTAGTTATTTTTTCGTTAAGGTTGTAAGTGTCTTGGCATGGCGTGAGGATGGATATGTCGTCAGCAAACAATACGCACGGTTCTTTAATCACTTTTGGGAGATCGTTAATATATATTAAAAATAAGAGACAACCGATTACACTTCCCTGTGGAATTGAGGCGTTCATGCTTTTTTTGTCAGACTGTATATTTTTTATTTCTCCTGTTTTGAAATTGTAGTGTTCTAGTTCTGTAAATTGTTCCCTATCTCGTAAATATGACGTGAGCCATCTATGCGCTATTCCTCGAATCCCAATTCCATACAATTTAGATAGTAAGACATCGTATTGTACTTTATCGTACGCTTTGGTCATGTCGAGTAATATTCCGACAACGTATTGTTTCGAGTTGACTATGTCCAAGATTTGTTGTATGTATCGATATACCGCAAGAGTCGTTGAGCAGTTTCTCCGAAACCCATTTTGTGCGCTATCGAAAATATTATGCTTTTCACAAAAGTTATAAATACGGTTGCACATAGCTTTCTCGAATAATTTTGACGCAGTTGGCAGTAGAGCGATGGGTCGGTAATTATTTGGGTCTGTTTTGTTATTCTTTTTGTGGATTGGCCTTACTAATGACTTTTTTAAGAGATCTGGAAATTGACCTTCATCAAAAGACTGATTAATTAGAATACAAAAAGGTACCGTTAATTGGTCTGCGCACTGTCTTAGTAGAGATGGCGGGAGTTCGTCGACACCGTGACTATTTTTGTTTTTAAGGTTTTTTATTCATTTGTGCATTTCGTGGTAGTGAACAGGGGCTAGAAACATGGTATTTTCGGAAGGGTGCAACACGGGTCGGCCGAATGCTGCGTTTGCATTTCTATTTTCTCCTATGGATGCGAAGAAGTCATTGAAAGTATTTACTACATGTTTTGGCTCGCTAATGAGTCGGTCATTGATTTGTAGTTTTACATTTTGTTTTTCACATTTAATTTTCTTGTTTGTCCTTTCATTTATGATACTCCACATTGTTTTTATTTTGTTGCCAGACTTTTCCATTCTGTTAATATATTGTATTTTTTTTTGCTGCCGATACTGTTTTTTTTAGGGTTTTTTCATATTTTCTATAGTATTGATGTATAGTTTTGTTTTTAGTTTGCAATGTAAATATTTTTAATAGTCTTTTATTTTTACATGAAACTTTCAAGCCTTTTGTTAACCAGTTATGTTTAAATTTAGTTTTAAGTTTGATTTTCTGTTTGGGTATAGATTGATTTAAAATTATGGATAATGTGTTGCTAAAAGCGGCATTGTTTTCGTTAGTGTTATTGTTTGGAGTTATAATGTTTGACCAGTTTGTGGATTTTAAAAGTGCTTTAAATCGCTCTATATTGGTATTACGTATATTGGTATGACTATCGCTCTATATTTTATCCTTAGCTAACTACATTATTACCTGTTTATAACTCTTCTTGAAAATTTCCTGCTAGGTACCCTAAGGTTGTCTGGAAGAGATCGCTCTAAAGCGATAAGACCGCCTGTTGTTACCTTTATTTATTGAATGTACTTTTGTAACATACTAGTATGTGGGAGGGAACCTGTAATTGGCTTTTTGTAACCTAATTAAGTTAACCATGTTGTATTAATAGCTGTTGGTTCTCCGAATAATAATAAATAAATAAATAGGTTTTTCTTATGTTGTGGTGGAATAAAAAAATATTATTATTATTATTATTTGTAGGAATTAGATAGACCAAACTTAAAAAAAAAACTGTTTATTTCTTTAAAAATCCATGTCTCATTACCAGCGATAACTAACATGAACTATTCAACAACGTCCCATTCTACTAAGCACAAATTGTCACCCTACTAACAATCTTGAGAAAACCTGCGACCATTTTGAAATGATTTCAAAATGGCCATAACTCTTTCCTGCTAGTTTATGGAAGGACGCGGGTAAGTATGGTGCTGGGTTTTATTTTGTCTATGGCAGCGCTGTGTGGGGCCAGTTTCCATGAACAATACAGAGGTAAGATAAAATGATAATTAATTGAGCATTTTTGGAAATGTTTGTACCAATCAAGGAGGTACAGTACGATTACTGGTAGTTAACCACTGACAGATAGTTTGCCTTCATTTAATTTTCAACTTTAATGTCATACAGTAAATAAAGCCCCGTCTAATAAAACCCACGTCTACCGAATTTGAAAATTAAATGAAGGCAAACTATCTGTCAGTGGTAAACCCCAAATAATTATACTGTACAGTGTGGGGTATGAGTTGCCCCTTTCCTTTAAAAAGACGGTAACAGTCAGTTGCATCAATATTAAAGAAACTTTGGCTCTCTGACGCTATACATTCTTGTTTTAAATTGCTTTCCTTCTCCTGTCGATACGGTTTCTCCTCTCCTTTCTTGTGTGATAGTTATGTTTTACATTATAATTGTGTGTGCATGTACTATATAGCCTTGTTGTACCTACATGTTTCATTTGTGTACCTCTTCTCGTTTCTACTCTCATCTACTTCTTTATTTTGTACAATAAACTAATACTACTACAGTCGCCAGCATCAATACTGCGATAATAAAGCAGGCAAAAATTATATTAACAGCTATAGAAATAGAGTCGTGTCAGATATGTATGCGTACTACTTCCCAATGCACGGTATTATGACGCACTACTCACTCTATGTGTATTCGAAATTATAATGTTCGTAAGGAACAATCTTTCTTCTTTCGATACCGTAAATGCGATTGGCAAAACACTCCGCCGCACTGGGCGTTTGAGAAGTTCCCCGTCGCATGGCACTTGCAGGGAAGAACCTGCGTGTCATTGGGCCTACCTACTACGAGCGACTGCCCGCTGATCTTAGACAGGAACCATCTGACGAAGCATTTAGACGCCGCCTTAAATACCTTTTATTGGAAAATCCATTATACTCAGTTAATGAGTATATGAGTCTGGACTTGACATGTTAAATTATTATTATTATTACCTATTTTGTTTGAATATGATTCCACATTACATGTATGTGTAAAGAATGACGATACCTATAGGTTGATCGATCGTGATAAAAAATCTTATTTTTTTGACATGTATGCAAATCTGTAATGTAATTTTTTATCATGAAATAAATAATCTAACCTAATCTATGCTGTTGCAGATATTAATGAGGGTATGAACGTCAATTAAGACATGTATACCTAATTTAAATTTACCTGCATTTTAATATTATTTCTTTAATTTTATATAGGTAAGTAAACGTTTTTACTGTTATGATTGATGAATACTTAATGAATTCTAAATAATCACAAAACATTGTCGACAAATTTTACATTCGATTCGTTGAAATGGAGAACTTATCTACGGTAAGCTTTCATTAAAAGTCTGTGAGATTCATTCATTTTCTTATATAAGTAGGTACTTACCAGATATTTATGGTTAGCATGCACTTCAATAGGCATTTACCTATATATTTAACAAATGTTGCCTTCACAAAACGCATACAGACACTATAACACGCTAAGACTTTACATCACTACATCATCATCATTATCACTATCACTACTTAGTTAATAACCCTTAATTAGACTGACATCTACAATGTCAATGGATATTTTTTTAGAAATATTGTATATCTATTTATAATTAAAACTACCTTGACATGTATAAAACGTATGTACCTACCTACTCTATTTGACATGTAAAATAATGTGTTTTATGAATAAAAAAACTGAATCTGATAGTATAAAACAAAGTCGCTTCCCGCAGTCTGTCCGTATGTATGCTTAGATATTTAAAACTACGCAACGGATTTGGATGCGGTTTTTTAGGAGATAGAGTGATTCAAGAGGAAGGTTCATATGTATAATATAGTACCCGTGCGAAGCCGGGGCAGGTCACTAGTCATTTTATAAGGTACGATGTATTTTTCAGTGCCCCAGACTTGCACGGACAAATGGGAGTCATTCGTCTATGAGGACAAGGAATACATTATTCAGAACCTGCCAATAACCTGGGAGAATGCTAAGATTATGTGCCGGTAAGTTACTAGAACAATATCATCATCGAATTTAAACTTTCGTGAGACATGTTGAAATAATACTAACAATTACACGGTTCAACTCACGTATTCAATGTCACTACGGGCGACATGTTTCGAACTCTTCGGGAGTTCTTCTTCAGGATGAGTGTTTTCGAGTGATACAAGCGACACCGCCGCGAAAACACTCATCCTGAAGAAGAACTCCCGAAGAGTTCGAAACATGTCGCCCGTAGTGACATTGCATACGTGGGTTGAACCGTGTAATTGTTAGTATTAATATCATCATCATCATCATCAAAATTCCAATACCGCACAGTAGGTCACATCTTTCTTCAAACGATTTCCTAGTTATTTTCATCTTTTTCTATATAGCAAAGTTAACAAACTACGTGATATCAAGAATGCATCCCTTCCAGAAGCTAAGCGTAAAATGTTCGTTTGGTTAAACAGCCTTAATTATTTATTTTGAAACTGAGCAAGTTATAAAAAATGATGCCTTGCATTTATAGATGGTCGCACACATACACACATACCCATTTGTTTTATAATTTATTTAATCGTATGGCTCTCTTACTCTTTAGTACCACCCAGGGGACACGTGCAGGGTTGTGGTGGGTAGCTCCTGCGGACGCGAGTGACAGTTGTCCCCCCTTTGTCAAGTGAGTCGGCAACTCGACTGTTAGCAGTCCTTAAGCTGCCCGAAGGCCTCTAACTCGGCTGAACGACTACTGTCATGTACAGCAGCCGGGATCAACTGCTTAGCGTGCCTTCCAAAGCACGGAAACGCTGATTTATATTAACCACTCAAACATCAGGCGGTCACCCATCCGAAGACTGACCGCTGCCATCTTTGCTTAACCTGCGTTATCGTTTCCGACTCGCAGACGCCGCTAGGCTGTGAGCGCGTTTTTTGTTTTATAATGATGTTAGAATACGTAACCGAAAAAAACTTGTACGTACCTACTGTTAATGTTTTTCAAACGGTCACCACGATAAGCCTAGTGTGGGACCATGGGCTAACTTATGTTCTGTTTCTTTTAAATACACGAATATTAATATTATTTTATTATTAATATCGGCCGAAAGACGTCCACTGCTTGACATAGACCCAAGGAGTGCCAGAGATCGGTCCTGCGCCACCCGCATCCAGCGGACTCCCGCGACCTTTACCAGGTCATCAGGACGGTACGGTCATGCATGTCATAAGGAAAAGCTTCTGTCGAAAATTTCATTTTTGGTACAAGCTTTTATTGCCGACTGTACTTTTCTGTATACCATCATCAACTACTCATTGAGAGACGATTCTAACGAGCCCAAACTCAACGGGGTACGTAGGTAAAGTACTGAATTCCCGTGGCCACCTTCTGTCTCCATCATCAGATCAGCTCGATGGTACCATAATATTGAATTGTCATCCAAACTATACTTGTACCCAAAATTTCAGCTCAATCGGTCACCGGGAAGTGGGTCAAATTTAACTTGCAAGATTTGATTACAGACAGACAGACAACGGGACAGGTGAAACAAAATAAAAGCTTGTAAAAAGTACAAAGATTAACCCGTTCACCGCCACTGACTTGGGCTCAAATTCGTCACCGTTTTGGTACCTGCCACCTACGTCATACGAAGTCCAAAAATGATAGACTTCAAACTTGCGTGCTGACGTAACGTGGCGGTGGCACCTCCGGCCATTTTATTCTGTGGCGACGAATGGGTTAAAAATAAAATGGCCCGTACGTTTCCACTACTAGATTTTGCCATAAATGTCTGGTCATAAATGTCTAAAATGACTCTCCTATCATACCTGATTGCCTTTGCACACATCTTCCTGCAGACATCCTGTAGTTATGTTTAATGCCTAAATGTTGTAGACACTTAAGTACGTAGGTAATTTCAATTTACCTAATTCGTTGCAATTTTTTTTTTTGTAATTATATGTATAATATAAACCTTTTTTTATAATTAAGGTTCTTCACTTTCCACTACACGCTCTTAATTCTAAAGAATCTCAATCGTATTAGAAATTACAAGGGCACGAAAAAGAAAACTTTAAAAGTTAGACTTAATTGACTTAGTACTTTCATTGTGCAAAAATTTCTACAAATGTCCTGAAAGGACGTGCCCGGCGTTCATGCGTACAGAATGGAGGCATCTCCAAAAGAGTATGTGAGATAAAAAAAAGAAAAAACCGGCCAAGTGCGAATCGGACTCGCGCACGAAGGATTCCGTACCATTATGTATAAATCGGTTAAAAAAAAGTTAGTTGTATGGGAGGCCCTCTTAAATATTTATTTTATTTTGTTTTTAGTATTTGTTGTTATAGCGGCAAGAGAAAATACATAATCTTTGAAAATTTCAACTGTCTAGCTATCGCGGTTCTTGGGATACAGCCTGGCGACAGACAAAACGGCAAAAAAAACACGTTTGTTGTATGGGAGCCCCCCTTAAATATTTATTTTATTTTGTTTTTAGTATTTTTTGTTATAGCGGCAACAGAAATACATCCATCTGTGAAAATTTCAACTGTCTAGCTATCGCGGTTCTTCAGATACAGCCTGGTGACAGACGGACAGACGGACAGCGAAGTCTTAGTTATAGGGTCCCGTTTTGCCCTTTGGGTACGGAACCCTAAAAAATACAAATGCTCATGAATACACTAGTTTTAATTAATGCGTTTTCAGCGGACACCATAACGGGTCGCTGGCTATGCTGGATACAAAAGAAAAGGCGGAATTTCTCGCTGAAGCGTTAGCCGAATCCCAGTTTGGTAAGTAAGGTAAACTGATAAGGTAAGTACTGGCCAAATACTTGTGAGGACAGCTATTCATAAGTAACACGCTATCAAGTCGGAATGTACTTTCCACAATAATAACAAAACGTAAAATAAGTTTCTGTCGAAAAAATCATTTTTATTACAAGTTTTTATTGCTGACTGTACTTTTCTGTACACCGTCATCATTTCATTTCTGTATACTCATTGAGACGATACTAACGAGCCGAAACTTCCCATGGCCACCTTCTATCAGATCAGCTCGATGGTACCACAATATTGAGTTGTCATCCAAACTATACTTGTACCCAAAATTTCAGCTCAATCGGTCACCGGGAAGTGGGTCAAATTTAACTTGCAAAATTTCATTATAGGTAACGGGACAGTTGAAACTAAAAAATTAAAGCTTGTAACAAAAATTCAGCTGACAAACCACAACAAAACCTATATCGTGGCGTAGTAGGCAGAACGTCTATTTACAGGCTAAACGCATGCGAGGTTTTACTATGTGCTCTGTAGCAACGTAGGTCCATACAGAGAGTGCTTATGAGAGCCGCCACTTTTCACGGAGTTTTCAATTTTAAGTCTAAAAGGAGTAGAGCTGTTATTGGTCAAGCAGATCTTGCCTTTAGACTTGTAGCGCCATGGAACTTGTCAAATGATGTTAAGGGGATGCCTTGATTCGAGTCGACCACGCCCCCTTGATAGAGACACGCTTATCTATGCCTTCCACGCATGAGAAAAAGAGATGCAACACTCTTCGGGAATGGCTTGTTTGGACAAATTTCTATAAATACCTAGCTTAGTGAAGTTTTATTTATATTTCATTAAGTGAGATTTTAGATGAGATAATAATGTATTGTTTGAGTAGGCTGATTAAAAAAAGGAAAATAAAGACCCAACTTTGGATTTTTTTCTATCGAAGAAAATTTAGCCAATCGATTAAATCAGATCAACAATCATATAGTCAAGAATCATATATGTCTGAAAATCAGACCTTATTGTTCCTTAATCTAGTCAGAACGGCGTTTCAAAGCACGCGAATATTTCCAATTCACCCCCTTAACTCGTTCATGTTCACAACGTCTATAGACGTCGCGACATAAGGCTTAACTACGACCTAATTGAGGTACCTCACGTGAACGACTGACACCAGCGAACGAAAATACCATAGAGGTCTAAGTAGCGCCGCAAACGGCCCCACAGAATGCCATAGCCATTATGCGGGGTGTCCAAAAAAAATTCCGGGCACTTGTTTAGTTTGAGCATGCGGATTTTAGGCGTGCACGTGTTTGCGTAGTTAGTAAGGAGTTCGCATTATTTTGTTTTTTTTCGCTGTCTGACACTTGTTCAATACCTACTTACCGCATTGTGTTTTCCAGTGATAGACTCGGTGTGGGTGGGTGCTCGAAGGCACGGCGGAGACGACCCGGCCGGGTACCGCTGGGGAAACCTGCTGGAGCTGCGGCGGACGTCAGACGACATACGGAGGAGCTGGCCAGAGGATCGGGACCAATATCCAGCAGTAAGCCACTACGCCATCCAGATGTATACTCTGGACTCTCCATTTTCCACCTCGCTACCTAAGTATATATTGGAGCTACTCGTATTGTAGCCGAGCGATAATTATTACCTACTCTCAATCGGGAACACCGTTCGAACCTCGGCTCGTACCACAGGGTTTTAAAATAAATCTTACGTACGTAATATCATTGATCGAGCTGTTTTTGTCCCGTGTCTAAAGCCGCACGGCGCCTGGGGACCGATTTTTGACTTTCGAGCGCTCGAAAATCAAATAAAAGTAAATACGTTTGTAGTGTCAAAATGGCAGGCACTTACTTTCTACCAATATAATTAATTACGAGTGGTCAATAGTTCAATACCACTCGTTTTCCAATTTTCTATCGCTATTTAAAAATAGTCAGTTTTCGAGTGAAAGAGTCGAGCGCTCGAAAGTCAAAAATCGATCCCCTGTTCATAAATACGGCCTCACGATTCAAAAGAGATGTTATGTAACAAAGACGGATAGCATGCTTCGGTCATTTTTCCTCCTGTAAGTTCTGTAGAAAGGTTTATCCATAGCTAAGTATACTAGGGACAAATGTCGCAAACTGTTCAACAGGCGTAAATAAAGTCCACGAGGAAGCGTGGCTTAAAACACTCGCAGATAAACGAGTTAAGCGACATCCGTTCTTGACACTGCTTGTGTAGTCTATAATAGACTAGACCATGTTGATGGTGATACTGATTTTAAGGTTGTTTTCCAGTGGCAAAACAGAACGCACGTGCCAGTACCGGACACAGGGGCGGACTGCGTGGCCGTGCAGCGAGTATCTCACGACCGAGGCGTGTTTCTAGACCTGCCATGCGAGCTGGAGAGGCCTTTCGTTTGCGAGAGAGGTGAGAAATATCCTGCTGATCATCATCATCAACACAAAGTAACAGTTTCAGTTAGTTTTTCGCCCCTCTTTCCCAGTACATGACTACTTTCGCCATTTTCTTCGTAGTTTGGAAGATTCGACAGAGCCCCGCACAACCGGGCTCCTGTTTCTGGGCGGTTAGCTTCGGGCATCTGAAGCTACCTCTAACAAAACCTGATGTTCGTTATTTGCGAGTGCTGGTTATGTAACTTAGTTATGTACCTAAGGTTAATTGTGGTTTTTTCCCTCGCAAGTTATCAGCGAAATCGTTGGCAACTGTATTAAGAGTCTCTCGTTTGATATTTACCTTTAAAAACATCATGAGGAAACCTGCATATATCCACGAAGAAATTCAAAGGTCCCCAACTCCCCAACTACTGCCCTTTCCCTCTTTTGCATGAGAGGAGGCCTGTGCCCAGCAGTGGGACGTATAATAGGCTTTTTTTTAATTATTGTTATATTTGAAAATATTAAAATAAGGGATTTTAAGGAAGTTCCCTGGTAAAAGTATTTCTAACATGTTTCTAGTTATGCGCACATTTACATAAATAAGAGTGATTTTATATACAAAGATATTTTTCGACCGTCCGTTACACCGTCTAGTTTTCCCTCTCACAGTTGGAACTGGGTCAGATGGATGTCGCTTTCATAAAACTAGTGCCTATGCCAAATCTTGGGATTAGATGTCAAGCGGACTACGGGCTCCATTGGGGCACAACCGGGAATAACACTATAACAGGATGTTATATTAAATGTATCATACAAAATTGATTGAGACCGGTGGAAGGAGAGGCCTTTCCCGGCAATGGGATAGTAGATACAAGATCATCATATCAGCCGAAAGATGTCCACTGCTGGTGCCTCCCCCGAAGAGTGCCAAAGTGACCGGTCCTGCGCCACCCGCGTCCAGCGGACTCCCGCAACCTTTACCGGGTCATCAGTCCACCTTGTGGGGGGCCTACCCACGCCGCGCCTTCCGGTACGTGGTCGCCACTCGACAACCTTTCCGCCCCACCGATACAAGATAGAAATTTAAAAATGAAATGAATAAAAACATCTTTTACTTGTAATTTTTTGTACAGAGGCACAGGCCCGGCAGCTGATAAGGGAGTTGAAGACGGTCCGTTGCCGGACCGGTCTGTACCGGATGTACGACGGACTGCTGGACTGGCACCAGGCGGCTGCTTACTGCGTGCTCAGGAAGATGAGGTGCATTCACATTTAAAAATAAACATTACGCATTCCTATCCCAAAAACGAGGTCCTACAGCGAACGAAAAAACCATTGCAGGGCCGCAAAATGGCCCCACAGAATGGGTGCCATTGCCGTAAAGCCTGCAACATACTAGCGCGGCCTGCGGTGGCGGTCAATAGTAAATTTGACAGATATATAATGATAAGTTTACTATTGGCCGGCCAGTGTAATTCAGGCCTTAAATATGCGGGGTTGGGGGCGGGGTTTCAAAACGATGCCAGGCAGCCGTTTAGTTCGAACATGCGCATACCGGATTTAAGGCACGTGTTGGGGTAGATTTGTCAAAGTTGTAAGGACCTCGCATTCTATAGTTTTTTCGTTCGCTGGGTGTAGGTATTGCCACAAAGGTAGACGCTGAATTCCACCGCCGAATTGGTCCGACTGTCAGTGGCGGCGCCACATATTTTATAATGGAGCCGCTGCGGGCGGAATTCATCCTAAACATACTCGTATAGCTGACGCCGATGGCTGAGGAGGGTAAAAAAAAATGTACGGAGTGACCTTCGTTTGGCCGGACGCCGTGCTTCCGGCACTTATCCAGACGGGCTGTTTTTATTGATACGGACGCATTTTTTGCATTTCAGCTTAGCCAACATTGCAACAATGAAGTGTTTGAAGAAACTTGGTACCACGATGTTGAAGACCAGACCAAGTAAGTTAGAAATTCGGAAAATTAATATACTTTATCCTACAGGTGGTAAATGGTATTGGACTGCACCAAAACGCACTTAAAGGAGTAGGTACAATGGGCTTTCACGGCCGCAGGGACGCAGTTATGAGGTGGAGTGATATGAAAGTATATGTCTTACTTCCTCTAACGCATAATTGGCTATTTGACTTTTAAGTTGGTCGACTATTACACGGTAACTAGTTATGCCTACTTAGCCCTGATAGTTTTCCTTTTAAATTCATTATAATATGTACTACTGCCACGATTTTTTTCACATACCCAGTAGTCGAACAAAAGTCTGGGCTTTAAAGCCCAATATCTCGCAAACGAATCACTAATTTGAAAAATTGTTTCAAGAAACACAGAAAAAAAAATTACATCCTAGCTTTAGGTGTAGGGGGGAGGTACCCCAAAAAAAATGTTTTTCTACTTTTTTATCCTTCTGTTTTGTCGGCTTGATTGATTTATATACCCATGCCGAATTACAGTTTTCTAGTAGTACTAAGCCGAAGACGGACGGACAGACGGACGGACGGACGGACGGCCAGACGGACATGGCGAAACTATAAGGGCGATTGTGCACTACATTCCCTGACCCCAAATATGTATATCTAGATACCAAGTTGGTGATTCTAAGTGACTTAGTGCTCGAGATATTAATAAAAACTATAATTCAAAATGCCAGCCATAAAATTAAATATGGCGGACGGAGGAGTTGGTTCCTATCAAAAACTTAAAGCTACGGACCTAACAAGTGCCTTAAAAAAAAATTGGTGCTTTTGTCCAGCGTGTCCACATTTACGACAATTTGTTCGAGTACTCTGGCCCAGTCATACGTCGAAAACATGTTAGTGAAAAGGTGCACTTGATTCTGATAATAGCGCCATCTAGCGGGCAGTAGCAACATTATAATAATATCATTTGAATGGACAGGCATCGAGAACGCGTGGGTGGGAGCCAGAGGCGAACTCGGTAAATGGACCTGGTTGGATTCCGGAGCCAGCATCTTCCTGCCGAGTCCATACAGCGACGCGGACAATGCTGTTTGGCCGCCTATGAGGTAAGCAGTATGAGGTCGCCGGAGAGTTATGTCTGTCTATTAATACAAAGAATCTCAAATCAATCAAGAGTCAGTAACTTGTGACTGCTCTGCCTGGAAAAACCGTCACCGCCGGAAGAAAAGTAGAGCCATGAAGATGATTTCATTTTAGCTTCTTCTGAACCGGTTATTATGTATTTTTCATCCCACCAAAGGGGCTAGCACACTAGGTTTTATCTGCGACATTAAGCATTCGTCCCATTCTGGCAAATATGCGAGTGCAAGAGGGACAAATGCTTTATGTCGGACATAAAGCATTCGTCCCATTCTGGCAAATATGTGAGTGCAGGAGGGACAAATGCTTTATGTCGGAAATAAAACCTAGCGTGCTAGGGGGGCTGGTTGTAAAGTAGCAATTTTAACGCCCTCTGCGCTGTGGAATATCCACTTTCTTACCAGGAAGAGACGCCACAATTTTGTTCTCATCCCGAGCGATACCTAATAAAGAAAGCTAATCGATCTCAACAAATAATGATTTGTGTTACCATCCTAGTCGAGTAATAATTACTACTGGTTAGCTCATTCCGTAGAATAGCATCGCTGAATAAATTACTTTATATATTTAATTACTGACTACTATTTGTTTCCAGGGACAGATCATCAGTAAAACAAAATGGCTGCCTTCAGCTCGATCGGCACGCGACACACGCGCCCGTGTTTCTGGAGGCGCGCTGTGAAAGGAAAATGCAGTTCATTTGCTACGAAGGTAGTGTACAAGGTGCAGTTATTTTTGGTAATTGCGCCATCTAGTGGCAAGTAGCAGAACTACATTTGACTAGAATGTTTAGTTGTCTTTTACGAAACATTTATAGCACTCTCATCCTTATTCGCGGTTGCATCCTCCTAGCACTTTATAAAAAATAATTGTTTATTAAGATTTTGTTTATTTACTTGGGTATTCATGCATATTTACAAAAAATTCAATCGGTTTAGGTTCACCAGCTTTGCGAACAGCAACAGTGCCACCTAGCGACGATAATTATTACTACGTGCTGGTCAAACAGCTTCTATTCTGGCAGCACGCTTACGAAAACTGCATCAAAATGAATGCAACTTTAGCATACCCCGAAACATCCGACATAATGACTCAGCTACTCCTCATAATGGGAGAAAATAAGGAAGAACGTAAGTTTAATGTCGTTTACTATTTACTACAGCGCCCTCTAGTTTCCACTAGCATAATCATTTAAAAATGACACTTTTTGTGCAGCAATTGAACATATTTGGATTTCCGGCCGGTTAAATATAACTAAAAACCTTTCAACTGACGATATTGAATACGGTTGGTATAACCCGTTGAACAACAAGGCGATTGCTGATCCGAAGAATACTCGAGACACGAAAGGAACTTATGTAAGTTAAAAAATTAAGCAGTCACAGCCCGCGCCGTCATGTGATAGCCGTACTGAATGTAAAAATATATCGACCGACCGGTTGGCCTAGTGGGTAGTGACGCTGCCTACGAAACTGAAGGTCCTGGATACGAATCCTGGTAAGGAGAAATATTTGTGTAATGAGCATGAACATTTGTTTTTCTATGTATGTAACTAGGAACATGGGCGTATTATTTTGAAGGAATGTGACATTCCTCTTTTTTTTATACAACGACGGCAAACAAGCGTACGGACCGCCTGATGGTAAGCGGACACCGCAGCCTATAGACGCATGCAACTCCAAAGGAGTAACATGGCCGTTGCCGACCCTTGATATATTTGAGGATTCGCTGTGTTGAGAACTGAAGGAACAAATTCCCTCGCTCTCAACGCATCCTCTTGATTCATTCTGCCATGATATAGCGAATATTCATTGTTAACAATTCCATTATCATACCAGACTTTCACAAAATTTTATTACCGCCATGTAGTAGCAAAGTTTAAAACTACTTTTAATATGAATATATACTGTGTTAACAATCAACTTTTTCCGCTATTCACGGCTAGATGGCGCCTTGGTTGGATGAAGAATTCACAAGAGACAACTCTTGCTTGAACTTGGACCGACAAGACCATTTGAAAGGATTAACGTATGGACTGCCATGTGATACACCTCAATACTCAATTTGTATGATCGGTAAGTAACGTATGTATGAACTCGGCCCATGCCATTTTGTCAGGATGTCGCCGTCGATCGACCGCGCGGATACGTCTGGGAGGACATCGTCATCATCATTTTGTATGAATAAAACCACACGATAACATACACTACGTATCGACATAAGGCCCAATATGTAAAATGTTTGCTGGGGTAATTTGAACCTAGTTGCATAGCAAATCGGAATGAATTTCATTTATTCGAATAATCAACGAAACAAAAGAAACGCTAAGTTTTATAAAAGGTTCAAATTCTATTGAATCGGAGTGTACATTGTAATGCACATTCAACCTTACGATACGAGCGTAGAGTGACGCACAGCGACTTTTTCCATTGACACAATGCGATTTTCAGGAACGCGCGGCCTGATAAAATCACCCGCACGGTTATTTTATTTTTACTTTTTTTTATTTTGTTTATTACATTCGTTTTTTATTGTATTTATTGTTATCGCAATAGACGGCGCGCAAGCTTTCTCGCGGCGAGATAGCTTGTTTTAAATGGTCTTATTGTGGAAAATGAATGCACTAATAAAATTATGTTCAAAAAAAGGCTAAAAGAGTTGCTATTAGATGCTATTTAATATAATTTAATGTAAGCCAGAACAAAGATGTAGGAATAGTATTACTATGAGTGGTATTATTAGGAGGGTATTAAGGCGCCGTAGGTTCATGGTCTTCTCTCCCTCTAACTGAGCATAAGCGTGAGCGAGATGGAAGTGCGTGCTCGGAAGCGCGGATATCATGTTTTTTAATTTTCATTTTTTGGCCGTTTAAATAAATAAAAATGTTAACACTGATTTCCCTCAAACATGATATTGCCGATTTTTAGAAGCAATTTTAATATTTTTAGCTTTTGTGCATAATTTGTTACGAATATTTTAAGTGCATTTTTGTATGTTTTAGACCTATGTTTGTGATTTTTTTCTATCGAGCGAAATTTGCTTAATCATGTTTCGAAGCACTGATTTCCCTGCAGAAAAGCCTCAAGATTACTATTCGTATTTTTTTTGAAATCATATTATTATAAACAGACGCATTATATTGTTTCAAAAACTCTGTTCGCTTAACTTTGCTGAACCTACGGCGCCTTAACACTATTAACGTTTAGGCGGTTATCACTGCGGTGTGCGTCGCGACGGTTTTCTCTTTGTATTTAAGTAGGTATCTCAGTTTGTATACAAAATCCGCATACAATCTGTCCGCGGCACACTGCAGCGGGATCCGGCGGCAGTGTGATGACTGCCTTATAATTTCCAATGAATATTTTCTTCGCATGATTCTACGTCATTAACATGGATTGCTAACACTATCAAATGGTTAAGAATTTGTACTTATTTTCAGAGAAAAGTCCACGCGTGTTAAAATCCGAAAATGTACCTGCCACTTCTACCCAGGCCGTTGAAGCTGCAGACCGCATTGAGGCACCGCTGGAGCCGCCTCGTTCCGAGCCATTGTTCAAAGACATTTAAATATAATTTAATAGGTTATGGCGCATTTTTACAACAGTGCCATCTACCGGGCAGTAGCCGAACTAAAATATTTAAATGAATATGAATGAACATGTTGTGTATTTTTTACGCGAAAGGAACTCGTATATTTATTAAAGTTATATTATTGTATATTGTACTGTTTTTCCCTCAAAATTCATGACTTCCGGCTACAATAAAGTTCTCATCAATTTATTATACTGATAAAACTAATAACCAACTTACCATCTGTGAGCTAGGAGTACATTCAGGTTCGAAGAATGTGTTAGCAAGGGAGCGAGAAATATAAACACAAATTGCATTCTAACCACTAAACTCTATAAAACTAATATAGTTCAAGCATTGTTGATGCTTAGTCTTGATTCTGATCTAGTCAAGATTTTTTTTAAATATGATCAAAGATTATGTACTTTCTGTTTAGTCCAATGGTTGTGTTTAGTGCAATGTGTACAGCCGGCTTAAGGGCATTAAGTTGTGCAAGTTTAAAAAATAAATAATGTTATCAGAAACACTCATGATGATGTCAATCTTGCTTTAAGGGGTCAGGGCTGTATGGAGGAACATAACTGACTATAGGTGACCATCACCATGGTCAAATATGTTGATTTTATAAACATACTAGTGTCTGCTCGCGAGTCCGTCCACATAGAACTCAATTATATTGTAGCTCCATACAAACTTTCACCCCCTTAGGGAATTATTTCCGGGATAAAAACTACCCTATGTCCTTCCCCGGGTCCCAAACTACCTATATACCAAATTGTATCTAAATTGGTTCAGTGCTTTTATCATCAAGAGGTAACAGATGGACAGACACACTTTAGCATTTATAATATTAGTATGGATTTTTGATCTCCAAATACACCACAAACTATGCATCAAACTTAAATAAAACAATTTCATTGGAAATATATTTCTATTTAATTCCCACTCCTTTTAAATTATTGTAAGACACTTCCTGTGTAGTCTAAACAGTTTTGCACAATTTTTAGTTCTGTATTAAAATATTGGTCCAATGGAACACTATTTTGTCAATTAAATGCTCCTGGTAAGTCAAATGTATTGCTAAATATCAATGAAACAAATTATTTTAACATCATTATGAACTTTAAAGTACGATAAAGGTTCATTGTACATAAGTGAAAGGAAAAAATACAACCAAACCCTAATTCAAATTTAAGACACACACAGAGTGAGTGTGTTTAAGGACCTTAGTCTAGTTGGATAAAAACCAATTAAAAAATTATTTCGATTTGGCATTTCCAACGTCAATCCATTTCTTGTTCACTTTTTGCATCTCATTCATTTTATTGTTGATTAATATTATTGACTTCTTGGTCATCTGTATATTGCTCAAATATGTTCGCAGATAGCTGTTTAGTGAACGAGCAGCTTCCAGCTCCATATGCAATTCTGATCCGGGTCTCTAAAAAAGCAAGAGATTGTGAAAAGATGTTTCTACGATTGTAACTCCCACAATAACTTTGTAGCATTAACTTTACCTCGTTCTTTGACGATGACACTGACACTGAAGCAGTCGACATTTTCGGACTATTCGAATATTATATTTATTGAAATCGGGTTAACCTGTTCACTTCAAACTATAGAAAGTAATTTCTTACAAAATTTCAATAATAGAAACAAACGAACGCTTATTTTTAAATCAGGGTGACATTCGATTCTTCATACGCGTTTGACAGTTAAGCTGCTGTCACCGTCAAAGTTTGTTAGGTTATGGCCGCTCCACACGATGGGCCATCCCGACTTTCCCGACCCATCATACAGGACGCGGCTATGCGGTAGAACGAGACATAAATATGTCTTACTTCCTTTAACGCATAGTTGCGTCCTATATGGGTCAGGATGGCCCATCGTGGGGAGTGGCCATTAGGTATCGTATAGACCGGCGGATTATTGAGCCAAAATATCGATCGAATGACAATTGATAAATTAAAGGCATTTCAGGGTAAAGACCAGCAATATTTATAAATTCTAAATAAAATGTTATTTCATTAGCTTGCTGACCCGCCAGAAAAATGGTCATTTAAATAACCTTAACTACAGACACAGAAGTTTCAATTTCTTAATCAGTTATTCAAAATTTAAAACAAAAACCGAATGTACATTTTTTTGCCTTTTCCTTTGATCAACTAAAGACAATAAATACACGTACTGTATTCTTGAAATATATTGAATTTACCATATAGCATCCGCGAATGCTGTTCACGTTATAATTCAATTCAATAAAACCTTCAGTTTGATATATATTACAAAATTAGAAATAAGATATTAGGCGATATTACAATAGCAATCAGCCTCATATGCAATACAAAACTACTTAAAGTCTGCGGCAATCGATTTAATATGCATTATGTAATTCTTCAACTGAATAGCTGAAACTGCACTTGCGGAAATGCACGTAAAATTAAATTCCAGGTTATCGATCACATAAAGCAGTTGCGAAACGCATGCGCGACAGAACAAAGCGCCCTCTGCAGAAAAAAATAGGAGCTAAAAAAAGAAACGCCGCCATTTTGACATTTGTTTGGCTTTTGTTCTTAATAAATGTAAATTATCATGTAATTACGCGTGTAACAGCGATTATGTTTACATTTTCGCTACAATACAGTTTCGCTTATTAGCCGATCACTGAAATACGGTGCATCAGTGATGTTCGTATCGGTTCAACAGCGCATAAATCGATAAATTCGCCCGTGCCGCATTTTTATTTTCTCAGTGCTTATTTCGTGTAAAATTTGATATTTCTAGTAGAATAAGTGCTTAATTAAGTGAAAGTATGTAATAAACTGTGTATGAGTCTAATTATCTTTAAGAATAAACAGCAGAATAGCGTCAATTGTGTGTTGTAAAAAAGGCGCGAACGCTTTTTAGCGCGGCGATTTTTTGGGACGAAAATAAAACAGATTGTTTGTCCGAAACAAAGACATTAGAGCTTCGCGTTATGTTTACAAATCCCTTCTTGTGCTATAACTGAGTTTGGTGTAACTTCTCTGGCAGTATATGGCGTGGAAAGTGTATTTTTCTGCACATTAGGTTCATGTAAGTACCTACAAATGCATATTGCAATTCTTATATGAGTTTTACGTAAAATGTACTCATAATCAGCCTTTAGTTACCTATCTTACAATGTATGTTTTGTTTAAATACTGCTTAAATATTACATTTATCCCATTATGATTTATATTTATGAAATGATTGAGGGACCTATAATATAAAAAAAAAACTACAATTCTCCAGAACCCATCTCTTTCGAAATAATTAAAAAAAAAAAATATTTTCGTAGTAACATTCTCATTTACTTTTTATATAACTGATATACAGGTGAAAGTAAACATCAGTAAAAGACAAACTAATGCTTAGTGAAAGTATAGTGTAATTGGTAATGACAATAACTTGATATCTGGGCTTTGTAAATATTTGCAATAACATGGCTAGCTTTCATACATTTCATGGCCCAAGCATACTGCCTCTTTCGCAATAAAACTGTTAGTGAATAGTAATACCAAATTGGGTTATTTAAATCAGGGGTCAGCAACCATTTAGGAACCAAGGCCCATATAGCTAACGAATTTGACGCCGGCCGCACTTCTTCATATTTTGTTACTTTAACAGGCAATTACAAAATTCTGAATATAATAACCTTTACATACTAAACAGCCATGGAGGCTCGTGGGCCGCCGGTTCCTGACCCCGGATTTAAATGAAAAACAATTCAGTTTAAAGTGTGTATGATATGAAATGCTGCAGGGAAGAATTGGTGGAATTACGGCAACAAAAGATAAAAATGGAAAAAGATTGGAGAGCCACTTACACAAAAGGGATCCATTTCCAACCTATAGTTAAAGACAAGAAAATATAATAACAAAAATATGTAAACAAATGGAATAAAAGCTATATAATAATAAAAATAATATATAAAATGATATGAAATCTGAAATTAGCTATTTGGGTTCCTAATAAATGTTTCAATCCAACAACTAGTGTGTTTTCCAAGATTTCTTTATGAATAATGGGTCTCAATAAGAGTGAACTATGAATTACCCTAATAGTACCTAATTTAAGGGTTATTTTGCTATGAAATAGTGCACTCTTATTGAGACACCAATTAGAAAGAAAAATCTCTTTTGTCTTACATATTTACATATTGATTGCAGGTTAAGTTCTTTTCTGAACTTGCAATGCGGTTAAGAAGTAGAAAGAGGGAGAGGCCCCTCAGTGTCAAGAGGAACACATCCAAAGTAACAAAACTGAAGGCAAAACCGTTAAACAGCCGTCTGTCTCCTTCCAACGCCACTTGGAAGAAAGTACTAAAGCGAGACACTGCCAAAAATGGCTTACAGGCTGACAGCTGCACCACTCGGTCACAGAATCTGAAAACTAGGCTGGTGAAAACAAAATTAGTCAGCATGGAGAAGTCTGAGCACAAATCAGAGAAGCTGAAGGAACGCACAAAGAAACCGATCTTCCAAACTGTTGTACGTAGCACCACTAAGGACATTGTGACTTCCACTACCAAGTTAAGGAGCGATAAGATGCAGAACGATAAAGTTACAACAACCTCAAAGCCTAAGCTCAAAGATGTTAGGACTACTAAGAGCGTCCAACTCCGACATAGTTCACTTAACCGTGAGAAGAAAGCTGAGTCGGTCGAAATAAGCTCTCCACGCAAGACCAGGCGTATGGACAAAAATGAGAAATCCGCTTCTCTGAACAGCTCACCCATTCGCAAAGTCCGTCAGCTCGGTATACCATCAGCGAAAAGCAAAATCGCAGTCAGCTCAACCAATGAAAGCCCCAAAAAGAAAACTAAAACCAAAGCAGCTGTTGTTCCCGAACAAAACAATTGGAACACAGATGACAACGATGTGACCATGTACGAGCCACATACAACTACATTTGTAGACTTCCCGTCTCCGAAAAGTGAGGAGTCTTATTCCGAGACTCAGGTTGAGTCTTCGCTGTGTCTTCCAAATGACTGCTTGAATGACTTCATGGCTATTGCGGAGTGCGCGCGGCTGATCGACCAAGAGTTGCCAGCGGAAGATGAGGATATTAACTACTTGGCTGATAGAGCTGCTAAGGTAAATGTTTGTCATAGTTTAGCTATACTAGGTGCCCATACGACTCTGCCCGTCCGCGTATTACAAAAAACTCAGACTGAGGCATGGGATCAAAATCAAAATTGGATGAGTAATAAAGAAGACTACCCCCACAGATATAGATATACACTAGATAACTTAAACACCTCAATCTGTATGAAAACCGACCGTGTCACTTTTTTCTACCTACTTTGACGTCACACGGGCGAATTAGTGATCTGAATTCCCCGTTGTCCGCGGAAAATCGATTCTGCAATAAGGTATTTTCTTAATATTCACGGACAACCGGCTACCACAACAGACGCGCGCGGAATGTAAGTCGGAGTGTCAACTCGCAGTCCGAATTCTGACACGCGAAGTACATGCATTTGCGTGATCTATGTATATCTATATCTGTGACTACCCCCCGACAAGCAACTTTACAAAGCTATAATCACACATTTCTTCGTTATAATATCCCATAAAAACATTCCATGTAAAAAATAGGCCAAGTCACAAAACTCTTCCACTGTGAAAAGTTGAGAGATATTACGTAGAGCCAATTCTGGCATTCTTATTAATCTTTATTTGCGTATAACACAACTTTAATTTATACATTTTTGCTTACCAACTATGTAGTATTGTGTGATTGCCAAGGCACAAAATTTTATTTAGCAAGCAAATAAAGATTAAAAAGAATGCCAGAATTGGCTCTACGTAATATATCACAACTTTAAACAGTGGAAGAGTTTTGAGAATTGGCCTATTTTTCACATGGGAAGTTTTTAAGGGATCTCGCTCCTTTTTGTAGGTTAATCGATACATACAGTTACGAATGCAGCTGGTAATAATATCTTTGCATAGACTTTGTATGGAAATGTTATTATACCAACCGCAATTAACGTATTTATAGTTTTCTAGTGCATTGTACACCTATCACTAACCACATGCAAAATTTCAAGTTTGTAGGTCTACTAGACCTTAGAATTTAGAAGATCGGTCAGTAGGTAAGTGAGAAGACTCAGTGACGAAATTGAGGAACTTTGACTTGCAATAATTTTATACCACTGGTTCGAATCTAATGTAGTTTGGAAATATATCTATGTAATGCCCTTTGGTCACTGATCATTTAGGCTTCTAGTTTTTTCCACAAGTCAAGGGGGGTCGAAAATGGCCCGAATGGCTTTGAGAAAATGATGGCCATGCAATTTTTTGCTTGACTTGTCGGGTGCACTACCGAACCCCCAGATTAGTATAGACTAGCTTTGGCCCGTGACTTCATCCGCAGAAACTCCGAAGTCCTACACCGCTTTCTTACCCCAATTTCATCCAAAATCATTAAGTCATTTTTGCCAATAATGGAATAACGTCCAAAAGCGCATTCTTAATCTTTGAATCATGAGTTCGAAAAAGATCCAGTCAATTTAACTTGCTTGTTGCAATTCCAAAGGTGATGACCACAGACAAGGAGGAACGGAAGAGCATAGAGAAGCGGCTTGTTAAACGGCGCAAGTCCAGCAACGACCTTGAGATGTATCAGCCCACGTCCACCACCGATGACGTGGACACGGCCGGTGACTTCCTAGCACAGCCGGATAAATACGTCCAGGTTAGTTACCAATGACGGATTTATACGTAATACTGGTTGAATACCTATGATCAATATATTCGCATCACAGATCGAGTATGAATGATGGCAATACCTGCAATATTAACTCTACCATGTGACGGATATATCCGCTCTACCGGTCTAATACTGATGACGGATATATCCGCCCTACTGACTCAACTGCATGACGGATATATTTGCACTACCGAGTCATTTTCTACGACATATATCCACACTACTGACTCAACTGCGATGACGGATATAGTTGCTCAACTGAATTACTACAATGAGGGATATAGCCGCACTATTGACTCTAATTCCCTGAAGGTTAATTTAGACGAAGACTATTTACAGCCGCCTAAATTACGGCGCCTAAAAAAGGCACCGTCACATCTTCAGACCGTTTAGACAATGACTATTTTCAGCCGCCTAAATCTCGCCGCCAGTGACCAGCAAACCGTTTACACGGTGCCTTTTCAGTACCAGTCATTAGCGCGCCGCCACAACCGGCGGTCCTAGTTTTTGCGCCAGTCTTTCTACCCTAAGATCACCATCATTTAAAATTAATTCAGGACGCATTATTGATAAATGCATCTAATTCTTCAAACCGACTTGCCCTCGGCTTATAAACATTTCCTCCAGCACCCGATCTTGTCGATTTCTCAATTTTATTCACTTCTCAATAGTACGTAGGTCCTGAGTTTTAATTTTCGCCTTTATTTCATTAAATGGCCAATCCTTCTATAGACATTCCTAAATCTAACCTCGGGGGCAGCGAGAGACGCGGGCGGAGGTCACTGTGCACTGGCGCCGAAAAATAGACTCGTGTTCTATTCCGTGCCAGCCGTGCGCCATACGGTGCCTTTTTAGGCGGCTGTAAATAGTCTTCGTCTAAATCGACCTTGACGGATTAATCCGTCCGCGCGCGTAGTCATCATATGTTTTCAGGTATGACACGTAGTAGGTAGTAGGTAGGTATGTTTTCAGGTGTGATGACGAAGCGGCCAAAATCCTAGTGTCTGTGCCAATCAATTATTTTGATGATTAATTTGCTTAGGCAGGCAGTAGTAGTTACCATGATCAGTATTCGCCTATGGCATACGACTCTACCTATGTACTGGTTATACTACCAACAAGCAGGCACACGTACGCTTGTTTGCCACCTGATATAAAAAAACTAAACTAACTTCTCTGATATTTAATGGTAACACACAACATGTCCCGTCATATTTAAGTGTAATAGAAAATCAACCCATGCAACTACCATCTCTTTCCCCCAGCCGGACTTCGTGACGATGCTAGAGCAGGACGGCTACGTCCGCGACAGCGAGTGCGAGATCTCATCCACCTGCGACACCCAAGGCACGGCCATTGAGAGTCTAGAGGCGTTGTCGGCTAGGAGCCCTAGCGAGGGCTTTTTGCATGAGATCACGCAGAGCTTGGTCGCCGAGGCTGCTGGATGGGTGAGTGAAATAGACTGTCTATCTCTTTCACAACGATTGAGGCACTCTAGAGAAGGACAGAGAGAGAATCCATCAACCAAGACACTCAAGTCTAGAGGCTCACGACACATGGTCTTTCAAACTTTTAACACAAATTTTGAGTTCAGCTAAAAACAATATTCGACAAGTCAAAAGAAAAATTAAACAAACTTGGTATCTGCTGAAAATCTAAGGCCTGCGGAAACGAAGCGCAGCCCACGGGCTCAGCGTTTCGTTGATGTCTTTTGTTCTATGACAGAGGCGACGTTCTATTGGTCAAATTCATAGTTCAGTAAAGGCGCTCCGTGATTGATCAAATTCATTATAGTTGTGTAAACAGTTGTATAATAATTTGTTATAGTTGGGCTGGGAGCTCGATAGATAAAAGTATGTGATTATAGTTTGGTGTAAGAAGTCTTAATTCAAACAAGTCTATGAGGATAATAACAATATTTTGAATATTTCAGAGCACGTCGGATATCACTGCTGATGAATCCTCACTCACTTGTCATGATGAGCAACCTCCTTCCGATCTAGAGGTGAGATTCAAAATCGCATTTGTGGATATTTACCTCCCAAAATTTGAACGGTGAATAATATTTCACCCTGTATTTCATACATTTAACTCCCTCCGATATCGTACCGGCGTCCGATACCGATTTCGGATCGGATAATGTGGAAACGCTCTTAGCGTCTCAGATATTATTCCGGGAGGCTAAAAGAGAGTAGATAATTATGTGGATGGATACTGAACTAGAAATATTTAAAAAAATATTACATTGAAATCATTATGTTTGTTTTGTAGGAAGAAGCCGCCGATGTCATATCGTCCTGCAGTAACAGAGTGGATTGTGAGCAGATCTCCTCATGGGTCGACGCGTTCGATCCGTACCTCTTCATAAAACAGGTAAGAAATCTGTCACTTGGTGACCAAATATGTTATGCTTCATCATCATCATATCAGCCGAAAGACGTCCACTGCTGGACATAGGCCTCCCCCAAAGAGTGCCAAAGCGACCGGTCCTGCGCCACCCGCATCCAGCGGACCCCCGCAACCTTTACCAGTACATCGGTCCACCTTGTCGGGGGCCTACTCACGCCGCGCCTTCCGGTACGTGGTCGCCACTCGAGAACCTTTCCGCCCCAATGGCCATCGGTTCTACGTGCTATGTGCCCCGCCCACTGCCACTTAAGTTTAGCGATCTGGAGGGCCACATCGATTACCTTGGTTCTCCTGCAGACAGCCTCATTTCTGATGCGATCACGCAGAGAAACTCCCAACATGCCCCTCTCCATTGTCCTGTTATGCTTAATGTCAAATATATTTTTTTTAATGAAGCATCAAAGTCTTCATTATTGTAGTATTGGGAAATACATAATTGTGACGTTATCATTATGTCTGGTCAAATAGCGTCCATTTTTAGGGTTCCGTACCCAAAGGGTAAAACGGACCCTATTACTAAGACTCCGCTGTCCGTCCGTCTGTCTGTCTGTCCGTCTGTCACCAGGCTGTATCTCATGAATCGTGATAGTTGAAAATTTCACAGATGATGTATTGCTGTTGCTGCTATAACAACAAATACTAAAAAACAGAATAAAATAAATATTTAAGGGCAAATTCAGCATAGTATAGTCTAGGTTTCTTAAGTTTCGATTTTTTTATAAAATGAAAAATTAGGTGTCTATAATTTTGAATGAAGAAATGTTGAAAAAAGGAAAACTTATAAAACTAGTCTTCACTCTGAATTGTGTTAATAACGTACTAAAAAATCATTGGGATTGGAAAATATTTAGAAGTGGCAAAACGTTTTCTTTTTTGTATGGACGAGTATGAGGTATTCCAAAGGTATACTTCCCTCTTTTTGCGATAAACAAAGTATAATAAAAAAATGTGTAGTAATTAGTGAAATGTATGTATGTGTGTGTGTGTGTGTGTGTGCGTGTGTGTATGTGTGTATGTAGGTATTTATTTTATTTATGTTTATATAATTATATTTGTGTAAATATCTTGTATATTATAGGAGTACCGTAATGTTTTCTTTTGTGGTTATTTGCACTGCCCACAATCTTTTCCTCTTTGCCTTAAGGTTTGACTGGTACATAATGCCGTATGGCAAAGTCTGCCTTTTGTACGATAACGTTTTCTTTGGTGCAATAAAGTTTAAGTAAATAAATGTAACATATGGATGTGTTCCCAGCTGCCCCCGCTGGAGTCGGTGGCGACGGGGGCGCTGCGCGCGCACTGCCCCGCGCTGCCGCTCAAGACACGCACCAGCCCGGACTTCAGCCTGGTGAGATCAACATATACATACTTTTATTAAATCATCATCATTATATCAGCCGAAAGACGTCCACTGCTGGACATGGGGAGGCCTATGCCCAGCAGTGGACGTCTTTCGGCTTCAAAGAGTGCCAAAGCTTAGTTTAGTTTTTTTAATATTTGCGGACAATCTTACACAAATCGACCTAGTCCCAAACTAAGCAAAGCTTGTACTATGGGTACTAGACTAGGATGAACATAACAATACTTAAATACATAGAAAACTGCCATGACTCAGGGACAAATATCACAAATAAATGCCCTTACCGGGATTCGAACCCTGGACCTCTCTAGCTTCGTAGGCAGGGTCACCAACTTAGCTGAACCGGTCATCAACTCGGCGATTCGTCGTCAATTTACATTTAGGTACATTTCTTTATTTCATAATATAATAATGTAAATATAACTTAATTGTACGAATCATCGGCTCATAAATGAGTGAGTTCTGGGGTAAAAAAGACTTAAAAATACAATATAATATATATTATATTTTATGTTTACCCTAGGTGAATTTACACGACTTGATAGTGATAGTGTTATGATCGTCGATAAAAATAATAACTTAAATTAAAATAACATGAAAAATGTACAGATTATAAATGTCAATACAGATTAATTTAAACTAAAATATGGCAATAAAGGAGTTCGTCAACATTTTACATAACAAGCACACTGCATAATACAAACAAATTAAAATTGAAATAAAAGTCATTAGTAGTGCCCTGACATAAACTGAATTTTTGTACTAATTCCGACTATTTACCACTTGGGGAATATTCCCGGGAACGGCACATCGCTACGCCGAGTGTAACCGCTCTAACTGACACTTTTCCAGTAATCCATACTAATATTATAAATGCGAAAGTGTGTCTGTCTATCTGTCTATCTGTTACCTCTTCACGCTTAAACCGCTGAACCGATTTGAATGAAATTTGGTATAGAGATAGTTTGACTCCTGGAGAAGGACATAGGATAGTTTTTATCCCGGAAATCATCCCCCAAGGGGATGAAGTGGGGGGTGAAAGTTTGAATGGAGCTACGATATAAACAAGTTCCACGCGGACGGAGTCGCGGGCAGAAGCTAGTAATATAATATACCATTGCCTTAAGTGCGCCACTTGTATTTTTTTACGTTGCAGTAAAGTTTGAACAAATAAATCTTAATTATGTATGCACGATAAATCCAAGTTACATGTAAACACAAACTTGACTTGTGAAAATCTTGTAGGTATATACTTTGGCGAAAATATATTGTATAGGTATAGAGCAATCCAGTAAAAATAAAACCATTTATTCGCTTCGGCTAAACTCTTTAACACGTTTGAAACCAAAAACCCGCCTGGTAGGCACTCGTAATGTTTGCTCAGATGCCGGCTGAGCCCGCGTAGTATGAGCCTACACGCCTAGCGAGTTCTGTCGATTTCTGGTGTATTGTTCCATTTTTAATCCGGTAGCGGAAGTGTTAAAGTAATATTGTTTGCAGGTATTGGACTTGGACGAGACATTGGTGCACTGCTCCCTGCAGGAGCTTCCGGATGCGAGCTTCCATTTCCCAGTGCTTTTCCAGGACTGCCGATACACGGTCAGTGGACGAAAGCTTCTCAAAGCTCACTTGTTGAGATCATTGATTAGCTTAGAATAGAATTCCACAGAAGAGCCCACGTTTTCCATTTATTTAACCATATGGCGATCTGTACGTCTAGCACAACTTGCTGACAAGTCGCTTCGCGCGCGACTGAGCGCCTCCTGTCTCACTCGCACCGTGCAAATTAGAAAGAGGAGGGTAGATCTTTCTCGACTCGCGTCGCGGCGCGGCGTCAGTTGTGCCAACCCCCCTGTAGTATAGGCGAATATCAACGTGATATTTTTATAGGAGCGCCTATTTCGCCGAAAGTGTTGTCGCTCATTTAGCACCACCCAGGTGACAAGTGCAGGGTTGTGGTAGGTCATTTAGCACCACCCAGGTGACAAGTGCAGGGTTGTGGTAGGTCATTTAGCACCACCCAGGTGACAAGTGCAGGGTTGTGGTAGGTCATTTAGCACCACCCAGGTGACAAGTGCAGGGTTGTGGTAGGTAAATCCTGCGGACGCGAGCAACACATTGTCCCCCAGCAACAGATTGTCCTTAATTTTCCATTATTCACTTCCATTAATTGTATGTACATATAATAACATCACTTGCTCTGTAGGTATGTGTTGTGTTCCTGTGTGCGGTGTGCGTTAAGAGTAAGGGACCTGTATTTTTCTCTAGCTGTTAACACAGCGAATAGTCAAATCAGTAAAGGGTCGGCAGCGCGTTAATTCTTCTGGAGGCGCAAGCTTCTATAAGCTACGGCTTCTGCTTGCCATCAAACCTTATCCTTATTTGCCACTGTCATAGTATTCAAATGTAGAGTTGGCCAGTCGCATTTTACGTAGGTATACAGGTAGGACTAGGCTGGGTTTAAATCTCTTTCCGTAATACGGGTGTACACTCGAAAAATATTATTACTCCAAAAGAAGGATGCAAATGCATTTACGTTCTCTCCCTTTTCCGGAAAACGCACTTTCATATGAAACGATTGTCATTTACTATGACGCTCGCAGATTGTGACGTCGCGATCTGGGAGCGTTTTCTCTCTATCGAGCAATATTAAAACGATTGTATCTTCGTAATTTTTTGAGATATTTGAATAGGAGTAATAGGCATATTTTTTATCTTTGTTCTTTTGGAGTAATTAGAGTCCACAAGACGATTTCCACCGGCTTGCCTAATATATCTTGCTATATATTAACAAACTCGAAAATCATCAAAAACAGCCCTTTTTTTGCTCCGGGTGGTCCAGTGAAAATTCTCACGCGCCGCCACTGATATGTATATAAACATGTACAAAGAGATCGATACGGTCAACGTTACAAAAAATATGTATACACGATCTTAATGTTAAGGCAATAAAGTCGCATACATATTTTTTGCTGATTTTCCACCGTAGGGGCGAGACGAGACGAGGCGAGGCGAGGATTGAAATTTGTATGGCACTTAATATTTCCACCGAGCGCGCGCGAGGAGAGAATTGAAAATTTGCCATACGAATTTCAATTCTCGCCTCGCCTCGTCTCGTCTCGCCCTCGCCCCTCCGGTGGAAAATCAGCGTTATCCATCTCGTTGTAGTCGACTGTACTTACGGATTGTATCATCGCGCAGGTGTTCGTGCGAACACGTCCGCACTTCGCCGAGTTCCTCGCGCGCGTGTCGCGCACATACGAGGTGATCCTCTTCACCGCGAGCAAGCGCGTGTACGCCGACCGGCTGCTCAACTTGCTGGACCCGGAGCGACGCTGGATCAAGTACAGGTAACAGTCTCTTGAGAAACGTGTAATCAGTACAGTCGCGCTTTCGTCCACTGAGGCAGAGCATATGGCGATGGCAGAAGTTCAGGTATAGTAAAAAAAAAATATCTTTATTATCAGACAACTTTAGATCCATAGGATGTTAGTTACCAGATTTAAACACTTAACCTATGTAAGAAGTAAAATTAAGAATTAAATTAGTCTAAACTGGCAGCGCTGGTTCACCGAGGTGCACTCGCACTCGGGGCGTGCAACTCGTTGAACCTGCCGAGCAAGGCGTTGTCCTGCCTGCCCGCTACGACCTGCAGGAGGCGGTTGGGGCTCGTCGTATTAAGGAAGCGACTTTCTTGCGCATGAGCGCATAAAAGTCATCTGTGTGTGCGTCAGCGAACATGCCAGAGGCACTGCAATGTCGAGGAAGCCCCACCATCGCCCGGAACAGGTTGTTGTACATTACACGCAGGGCACTGTAGGCTTTTTGGGTATAACTAGTCCATAGACTGCTAGTGTAAAAAGTTTGGCAAAATGCCTTAAAAAGCGTGACCTTGACATCAACTGTACAACCAGCAAATCTACGAACCAGCATGTTCCCTTTTACAGACAGCGCCCTGCGTTCTCTCTATGTCAGAGGCATCTTTTAACTTCTCATTCACAATGTGCCCAAGATATCTAAATTGCGAGGCTCTCTGCAATGGTGAACCATTGAGGTAAACAGGAGGGACAAATGCTAGAGGTATGTTTTTGCCTTTAAATAAAAGGAGTCGGAGAGCAGGAGGACTTCTTGGAGTTGTAAATTAACCCATGCTTTACAGCGTCATGTTTCACAGATACCTACTAATTTCCGTAAACTACCTATCGTGGGCCCCAGCAGAAACGTGTCATCTGCGTAACTTATATTATTATAACAAACACCATCGACATGACAGCCAACATAGGTGCTGCTGAGCTCCACAATCAACTGGTGCACATATATATTAAAGAGTCTCGGAGAGATCAGCCCTCCCTACCTCACGCCGCATTCAAGCCTATACTGATCAGATAATGCGTTATATAGTGCTGTAGCACTTTCAACCACAGAGAAAAAGTATAGATTGCTATCTATTTAATCCCTTATTAAACCTACTTAATTTAGCCACAGACAAGAGACATCAATATGTTAGAGAGAGACGCTGCAATATTTAGGATATAATTATTAGGATGCTAAATTGAAGTCATGTCACTGGCTTTCTGAAGCGCTACGCTAATTATAGAATTGTATTTCCGCATTGTAGCGGAAACTCGCTTTGAACAGAGGGATCTTCAACTTACTTGACCCGGAGCTACGCTGATTCAAGTACAGGTAACAGTCTCTTGAGAAACGTGTAATCAGTACAGTCACGTTTTCGCCCACTGACGCAGAGTACATCTTCATCATATCACTTTCAACCACTGAGGCTATTATTAAAAACCGCGATTAGCCGGTGGTCCCGGGTTCGAATCCCGGTAAGGGCATTTATTTGTGTGATGAGTATGAATATTTGTTCCTGAGTCATGGATGTTTTCTATGTATTTAAGTATTTCTATCTATTAAATATATCGTCGTCTAGTACCCATAACACAAGCTTTATTGAGCTTACTATGGGTCTAGGTCGATTTGTGTAAGATTGTCTCCTAATATTTATTTATTTATTAGAATACACTTGAGCACATATGCCGTTTTCGAATGAATACATGAAATGACATTGTCAATAGTAGAGTGTGCAGATCATTTTTGAAGTGAAAGCTTCTTTAGCGGCAGTGAGCACTTTTTAGGATGGGGAAAAATTGTTAAATACGCGACAGAGTTTTGTGACGTCAGATGTGAAGGAGGTCACTTTTTGCTGCTAGCCGATTCGACTTCATTCAAAACTGAACGCTATTCGTAAGAGTATAAAGCCGTTAAACACTTTTTGTAATAGCATATTCTGCAAATAAATTTGTAATCAACGCGTCCTTCACCGTTTTGCTATTGAGAAAATTCGAATAGTTCGAATTTGGGCGTTATTCCTAAAGAGATAAAGCTTAGAAAAATATTGATATTTTGGTCGCCACCGTGCACCGCCATCTGCTGTTCTTGCAAATTAGAATAGTTCTAATTTAGACGTTATTCCTAAAGAGATAAAGCTTTGAAAAATATTTTGGCAATGGCAAAAACAAATTGGTATTGTGTTTGCCGCCGCGCCGACGGGCGAGCCGGCGGCCCGTCGCACCCAACGCGCCCGCGGCCCGTCCGCCTAAATAATTGATAATTGTTTATAAAGGACAATGGGCAAATTTGTATGGGCACTGTCCCCCCCCACCAACAGAAATGAAACATGTCTCATTTAATAGATCTTGGCAAACTGATGATTTTTTAGTATGACGAGAATCGCCCTATGTAAGTATGGGGTTTTCTTGGAAAACCGTGTTTTGTTTTTACATATTTTTTGCTCATCTCATTGAAAGTTACAAAGAGAAGGTTGAAAAAATATTATGTTACTAACAATAATACTTCACAAATATATATTTAGGACAGAAATCTTTTATATTAAGTATTTAATAGTATCGGCTAAAAATATAAAAAAAAATAACTAATTACTAAAAAATATGTAAAAACAAAACACGGTTTTCAAGAAAACCCCATAAATATGGCGATCCTCGTCATAGTAAAAAATCATCAGGTTGCTAAGATCTATTAAATGAGACATGTTTCATTTCTGTTGGTGGGGGGGGGACATTTCTGCCCATGGTCCTTTGCGTCAAATTCATTTTTAGGGTGACGCCGTAAGATGTCACGTGACCTGATCGAAAAACTGTTACAATGTTATTGAGTTTTCACTTCTGCCGGCACTCCCGGAGTGCAAACCGGTTTTTTTTTTTTTTTTCAGTACGAAGAAGATCTAAAGCTTAGGAAAATAACGTAAATTATGTTACCTATTTAAATAAAATACAAATAATGCAATATTCTTCCCTTATAACATAATATCATCGTCTTCAGAGCTGTCTGTATCATCACCTGGTACGGAGAAAGTAAAATAGATAATTAGTGTGCTAAATAGTGTTAAATACACATATTCATTATTGGTTGTCTGGAAGAGATCGCTTTAAAGCGATAAGATCGCCTGTTGTTATCACTTGTTACCATTATTTATTAGGCAAATTTTTTTTGTAAGATGTTTCTCTCTTGTAGTGGTGCAATAAAGAGTATTTATTATTATTATTATTCACATTTGACAGCATATAAATAGTTTACTGCAGTAACCTACCTATGTTAATAAGTACTTCAGTACGAGGAATTTCCAAGCTTTCTCTAGCTTTTGTGCTAACGGTACTATCAAAGTGTATTCTAATCGCGGTTTGATAATATATGACTCCGTTTCAGAAAAGTGAACTAACATTATGATTTCTGCATGGCAATTTTTACCCCCCTGTCTCTTTAACAGTTGCTTTTACGCTTTGTCGTTATGAAAAGAGCACCCAACTACCGATATAAAGCCGCTAAAGTGTTAAAAACTGTCGCTTTCAACCACAGAAGCGGAATACAAGTGGTTCCATCTGTGAAGACCCGCCCCTACCTACACCTACACTATCTCTGTATCTCTGTTTTTGTACACGGTATAAGTTTGTCTATCTCGTTCTACCTACGTACCTCTGAATTGCTCAAAGGTTAGCTGGAAGAGATCCCTTATAGGGATAAGTTCGCCTTTGTACTTCGACCTATTGTGTGACATGTATATTCTGTAACTTGTACATACTACTAGCTCTATCATGAAATGCGTCCCCAATGCACCGCACGAAGCTATAAGATAGAGCGAGATAGGGATATGAAACCAAGACAGTTCTCTATCTCGCTATATCCGCAGAAGCGTGAGATGCAGCTTATCATATTGGTGCCCTTTCATACAATAGGCATGATGCCTCATGTTCATATTGATAACGTAGTGATGCTAAATAGTATAGTATAATAGGATAGTAAACCATAAAATTATCGTAATAAAGTATAAATTATAAAATATAATTAAAATCGTATAAAGATATGAACCTTGAAAGTTAGAAAAAATATGTATTTTTTTTATTGTTCAAGTGTAAATTTAAAGCTACCAATAGAATCCTTACGCTTGAAAATTGTATGATAACTATGTACTTAAACGCAGTATTTCGCGATCGAAACAACAATTTACCTAATTTTACCTACAACGATTAGTACAAATGTGACGTCATATTTGTGTGTCTATCAGTATGAAGCGTTTTGCGCTGCCGCCAGTGAGGTCAATCTTTGTCTCAAAATTTGGGGTATTTTATTTATGTTCTTTAATTGTAGTTGTTCCCATACAAACATTTGTTCCTCTCCAAAAACTGGTTCGAATGACATCATAAAAAAATCTTATTCATCATCCCTATTAAACTTTATTTAAAAGTGTTCTTGATTGTTTCAGATTGTTCCGAGAGCATTGTCTGCTGGTCAACGGGAACTACGTCAAAGACCTGTCAATCCTGGGACGAGACCTGCGGAAGACCGTTATAGTGGACAACAGCCCACAGGTATGTTATGTACCACTGTATAGATCATCCGATTATATATACATAGGTCAGACTGTCCAGTTAACTTAAAAAGAGGTCAATCGTCGCAGCGTTTGGGAGGCTACGGCATATCTTTCCGTCCAATATTCCGCAGTGTCTCAAGACGAGAGTCTTTGGCCAGTGTGTGTTGCCAGTGATGACGTATGGCACGGAAACGTGGTCGCTTACTATGGGCCTCATAAGAAGGCTCAAAGTCACCCGAAGGGCAATGGAGAGGGCTATCTCTGCGTGATCGCATCAGAAATGAGGCTATCCACGGCAGAACCAAGGTAACCGATATAGCTTCCGAATCGCTAAAAGTGGCAGTGGGCGGGGCACATTGCACGTAGAACTGATGGCCGTTGGGACGGAAAGGTTCTCGAGTGGCGACCACGTACCGGAAGGCGCAGCGTGGGTAGGCCCCCTCAAGGTGGACTGATGACCTGGTAAAGGTCGCGGGAGTCCGCTGGATGCGGGTGGCGCAGGACCGGTCATTGTGGCACTCTTTGGGGGAGGCCTATGTCCAGCAGTGAACGTCTTTCGGCTGAAATGATGATGATATAGATAATTCAACTCATCTTTGCCTGTGTATGTGGGTGCGCCTGTAACGACGACAAATCAAACCTGCATTGCAACGAAAGGCCCAACATATAGAATGTTTGCTAAAGTAAATCATGTAAAAAAAAATAGAGACAGTAAAAAAAGTCCTGTACAATTTTTTTCTTTACAGTAAGTCAAATTTGGGATAACAATTTTAAGTATATGGTTGGGAGAAAGTGACATTTTATTTTAAAACATAGGCACTCGTGTCAAGTTTGGTAAATAATGTACTAAGTGGTAATAAGTGTAAAAATATAGGTGCATACAACTTACTCATAAATATGTCCCATAAGTCTTATGTCAGCGGATTAAGGTTTTGGTACTTATTTATGAGAGGATGTTATCGATACATATTTTTGCACTTGATTGTACTATCGACATGATCAGTCAGACAAGTTTCAATGCAATGACAGCTGCCGGCAGTTCCCGGTTGTAATCCCAATTCGCAACCGGACTAAAAATGGAACGTTCACCAGAAACCGACAGAATTCGCTAGGCGTGTAAGTTCATACTATGATGTATGTTAACCGTCTTGGTGCGCTGGTATTAAACCTTTCAGTGCACCCTCTGGTCACCTAATGTGACATTTCCACTCCTTCAATAAATCATCATCATCATCATCATCATCATATCAGCCGAAAGACGTCCACTGCTGGACATAGGCCTCCCCCAAAGAGTGCCAAAGCTTCAAGTGCTTCAATAAATAACGTTGAGTAAAGATGCGTTTTCCTACTTCGGAGCTATCCTTAGGTCTTCCAGGTCAAGGATTTATCACATACTACTGCCCGCCTAGCGGGCTCAGCCGGCATATAAGCAAACATTACGAGTGCCCGCTAGGCGGGTTCTTGGTTGCGAACGTGTTAAGGGGCTCCCATACGCCAATGACCTTCGATTTGAATCCCTTAGTTTTCTAATGTTTTTTGTAGCTTATTATATTAACAACAACGGCTTTAAGCAATATAGTATCCCATATTTACTTCAAAGTTCATTGTGTTCGAGATATTTGGCATCAAAGTTGAACAATTTTAGGACAGAAAACTGGTTTTCTGGCCATAACTTTTGTGTTAATTAGTTTAAAATGAAAACCACAGACACGTTTTTAGAGACGTCATAGACGAACCGAAATATGTAGATTTCGTGTATGTTAGATCTTTTACGTCAATAGAGGATACGAAATAAGTGTTTTTTTAGACAATGTTTAAAAAAATCATACAAAATGAAATATTCAATTCTTTCAAAATCCGGTAGACAAAAATGGAGATAAAAGATTAAAGAACCGATAGCCGTTTGACTTATAATTCTATCTCTAGTGAAAAAGTAGGAGATACGATTCAAAACTTGTCAAAAATCGATGAAAACCTCGGGTAACCCCTTAACGTCGACAGGTCTGCAATCGTCAGCAACCCGCCCTTATTAATTTGTTGTCTCCAGGCCTTCGGGTACCAGCTGGAAAACGGTATACCCATTGACAGCTGGTTCGTGGACCGCAGCGACAACGAGCTGCTGAAGCTGCTGCCCTTCCTCGAGACCCTCACCACGGTATGTGACGTCACGAGCGCACTCATACACACACACTACACACATATATATTATATATATAAAGCTTTTCAAACTCGATCCGGAGTCAGCCAGGGCTCAATTCTGGGACCGTTGCTCTTCGGTATTATGATAGACTATCTGGCGTCGGTCCTCAGCACTGCTAGATGTCTGCTTTAAGCTGCAAACGCACAGAGAGCGGTGGCGGGGCGGCGCGGTGCGGCGCGGAGGCGGTACCGGTTGTAATGTTCGAGCTAATATGAAAGGATCCGCACAGAAAACCGCGCCGCGCCGCGCCGCTCTGTGCGGATCCTTTCATATTAGCTCGAACATTACAACCGGTACCGCCTCCGCGCCGCACCGCGCCGCTCCGCCACCGCTGTCAGTGCGTTTCGGCCTTTATGCTGATGATCTAACAAATATTTTACGGAGTGCAAGAAGTGTCCTGTATCTCTCCAGGAGGACGTAAGTAGAGTGCACCAGTGGAGTGTTAAAAATAGACTAACGTTTAATGCCGCAAAGTGTGCCGTTATGTCTTTTAGAGCCCGCAACCCGCTTTACTTCGAATACTTCCTAGGTTCGGAAAAAATTGCCCGTGTAAACTCCATTCGGAATCTAGGCGTGAATCTGGACACCTACCTCAATTTCCATGAACATATAAACTCCTTAACCCGTGATTGCTGTGAGGCGTAAATTGACGAGACGACTTTGACTGAGCGTAGCTTTAATCTTTTAGTTAATCATACCTTGTTCCTATCCTTATGATGTTGTTGTTAAGTTAAATGAATACATAGTTTCCATATTTTGTAACCCCTAGTTAGGGAATCTCACAAATTCAGCGTAAAAATAGTGATCTCGCAAATGTTTACTGCAATGCTATCGGTGGGAACCCGTAATTGTCTTTTTGTATTTTATCTATATAATCAATGTGTTTCTGTAGCTGTTGGTTCTCCAAATAAATAAATAAATAATTAAGAGACTAGGGGTTGTTATTAGAAACGCAAGGGATTTTCAGGACATCGGAACCATAAAACTGTTATATAGTGCTCTAGTGAGAAGCAAGCTAGAGTTTGCTTCCGTTGTTTGGAACCCTTATAAAGCTACCTATGCCTTACTTCTTGATAGGGTGCAAAAGGTGTCTCTACGGTTCCTGTACAAGAAACTGTACGGATACTACCCGTTTTCATACCCAACCAAATTTTTACTGGGCGTCTTGGGTTATAACTCTAGAAGTAAGGCGTAATTTTGCGCTTCTCTCTACAACCTGCAGCATCTTGCGTGGCGAGTCTGACTGTGCCGAGTTGGTGGCGCAATTAGTAAGCCTATATACTCCTATGCTGACTAAAATTTGTTTCCGCCCTCGTGAACGCTGTCTGCGCTGGCAGTGCCAACGTCACGAACTGTGATTTACAAAGTAATTAGCTAGAAGCTATAAATTAATAATATAACTAAACCTACAGTTTCCTAGTTTGGAAGAAAAAAACGATTATATTACACAATTAAATCACTATAACCGTTATAAATACATACAAAAAAGTTAAAGTAAAGAGTACATATTATTATTATGTATGTCTTTCCCGCTCACGGGACAATGATGTCCCGGACCTTTGGGAGGCGTGCGTGGAGCTAGGTACCTACAAAGTACCAACTGAGTCAACACGTAGAGGCCCTTTTGACAATTTAACGAAATGCAAGGAGTACACCGAGCGGATGCTGTCCCTGCCCGTGTCATGGAACACACACAGAGACAGCACCCGCTGGGGTGTATAGGGCTGATGGTTGATGGAATCTAAATGGTTATTTTTTATTTTTTTTAATTACACACTATTTCAAAAGATAATTAACCTGTTTTTTGAATATTACTAGCGAACTGCCAAATAAATCTACGTTTATGCATTTTTCATTGTAAAGCTTGCATGCGCGTTTAATATATGAATTGTGTGCGTGTCTAGAGTTCTCCGCTATAGACATAGATTACTAATTACAGACATAGATATACCTCATGTCATTGTATATGCAAAGTTTCGTTACAATCCAACACGTAGTTTTAAAATGAGAACGAAACTCCGTTTGTACGGTAATGTGAAATTCGGCCAAGCTTACTGCGGACTAAATTAAGTAATAATTAATATTAACTAATAACTTACCTTTGTAACTTACCACTATTGTACTACTTGATACCTGCATATGGAAGAGCGGTGCCCCTTAAGCCCGCTCCACATTGTCGACAAAACTACACGAGACTGGTTTCGCCGGAATATTTGCTGAGACCGGGCGAAACCGAGAGCGGCCCTCTACATTCTCGCCTTGCGTAGTTGTAATTGGACTTTCATACAAGATGGACGCTTCCTACGGTTGCCGTCGGTCGGCTGACGGAAGCGCAGCGAGAATGTGGAGGAGAAGTTTCGCGCAAACACGAAACTTCACGAGAGCTCTTTGATGTTTGGCCATTTTACCGACACGAAACGGAGACCACACGAATATACGCAAAACAACGAACATAGACGAATACTCACTCCACACTCTCGTATTCGGCAAATCTCGTGAAGTTAGTCGAGAATGTGGAGCAGGCTTTAGCAAAGTTATTACTTTTACTTAAAAAGGGACATTAACACATGTTAAAAGTTAGTCAAGACAACAATTAAATCATTTCATTGTCATACAGGAACCATCCTTGACTGCACGGCCATCTTGACAACATAGACGCACCCGTGACATTCACACTCGACATAGACATTCATGACAGATTGACACCCATTTTAGTCGGATTGAAACCCATTTAATAGACAGACTGACACCCATTTTTGACATAGACACCTATTTTATAAAAAAGACCGGGTTGCACTCCGGGAGTGCCGGCAGAAGTGAAAACTCAATATCATTGTAACAGTTTTTCGATCACGTCACGTGACATCTTACGGTGTCACCCTAAAAATGAATTTGACGCAAATTTATAAACAATTATCAATTATTTAGGCGGACGGGCCGCGGGCGCGTTGGGTGCAACGGGCCTAACGCGCCGCCGCGGCGCCACGGTGCCGGGGGCCGGCGCGCCGACGGGCGGCGGCAAACTCAATACCAATTTGTTTTTGCCATTGCCAAATATTTTTCAAAGCTTTATCTCTTTAGGAATAACGTCTAAATTCGAACTATTCGAATTTGCAAGAACAGCAGATGGCGGTGAACGGTAGCGACCAAAATATTAATTTGTTTTTGCCATTGATAAATATTTTTCTAACCTTTATCTCTTTAGGAATAACGCCCAAATTCGAACTATTCGATTTTTTTCAAAACGGTGAAGGACGCGTTGGTATTATTACAAATTTATTTGCAGAATATGCTATTGCAAAAAGTGTTTAACGGCTTTATAATCTTACGAATAGCGTTCAGTTTTGAATGAAGTCGAATCGGCTAGCAGCAAAAAGTGACCTCCTTCACATCTGACGTCACATAACTCTGTCGCGTATTTAACAATTTTTCTCCATCCCAAAAAGTGCTTAGCGCCGCTAAAGAAGTTTTCACTTCAAAAAATCACATTGATTCTCTACTAATATTCATTAATTAATTCATCGATTCACGCCTTTATTCCCAAAAGGCATAGGCATTAGGCAAAGCACATGAAACTTATGTTCCAGTGCCACTGTTAGCATAAATGTGGGTATAAAAGATCGACAAAATGTCCATCGCCCACAACACACTTCAACCCTACTCCCTTAGTCGACTTTTACGACACCCACGGGAAGAAAGGGGGTTTTTTCTCTACATATAGTTAAGTTGATAACAATTTGTGTTTCGCTGGGTGCGGGTGGCGCACGAACGTTCATGATGGCACTCTTTGGGTGAGGCCTATGTCCAGCAGTGGACGTATCGCGGCTGATATAATGATATAATTTGTTATTTATTAGTATTATAATATTGTGCTTGGTAATTATAGAACTGTTCTAATATTATTTTCATAGAGATGATTTACATTTTGTAACCTTGCCTAAATAAATATACACCTATTTTTAAACCGATTGGCTATTCTTGAGAGCTTTTGCTTCTATTATCTTATCTTATCCAGATGAGGGCCCTTTCGGATACACTTCGACCCAGTGGGATCTTTTGTGCATTTGGCCTCTCCTTTATGCCTACTCCCAAACGGTCATCCGTTTTGTGGAAATGATGGAGCGAGCTGCAGTTCAGCCGGCAGCACCTTAAATTCCTTTGGTTGCGGATAGCCGTTACCAAAGTAATTCATTGTTTGTCTGGCAAGGGCACGACATTCACACAATAAGTGTTCCATAGTCTCATCCTCCTCGCCACACATTTTACAGTCTAAACTGTCCGACAGTCCCATCTTGGGCAAGAGATCCTCGACCCCGATTCACCTGTAAACACCCCAGATATGATTCTGAATTGCTTCCTACTGGATTTCCAGTTTGTTAGTCCAGCCCGAGTCCACTCCTATGAAGAGCTTAGAGTGCCTTAAGCCCGCCTTCGCTTCTATTGACACATTCTTGAGATTGTGACTCCTGTTCGTTACATGGACACTCATTTTCACCATTATACGGATAATGTCCATCCGGGATTGGTGCGATTATCTTGAAATTGGATATTCTTGTAACACTGACCTTATTTTTTGCAGAAAGACGACGTCCGCCCACACATAAGGGACAAGTACAGACTCTTCAGCTATCTGCCACCAGGATAAACAAGAGTAACTATAACTAAATATATTCAGACATTAGCAAAGGATCTACCCTTCCTTATCACTCTTCTAGGGCGGAGTGAAAGAGACAACCCCAAACTCGTTACCTTAGGCCCGGTTTTGTAAAGGTGCGTTATTTTTGTAGACCAAATCGGCTAAAACTCACTTAAGGAAAGCTCAACCTTATTGTTACTACAACACAGTTGATATTTCTTCAATGATTTTTATGCATTTATGGCCGGTTTCAATAATCAATCCATCGATAGTTTTCCTTACCAAGTTACATTTTGACACATTTTCTACCGGTAATCTGTAAAAATGTAACTGCCGGTAGAAAACTATCGGTGGATTGATTATTGGAACCGGCCATTAGTGAGTTTTATGTCACCCGACGTAATGTCAGATCAAATGTTAACCGATTTCAAAAAAGGAGGATTTTTTATGCTTTTGCCTTGACCGATTTGGAAACTTCTCTTTTTGTTTAACACTTTCGCAACCGGACTAAAAATGGAACAATACACCAGAAACCGACAGAACTCGCTAGGCGTGTAGGTTTATACTACTGCCTGCCCAGCGGGATGAGCCGGCATCTGAGCAAACATTACGAGTGCCTACCAGGCGGATTCTTGGTTGCGAACGTGTGATGCCCGGTACAGACTATCGCGAGAAGTCTCGCCGAGAAGTCTTGCGTCTCTCTCGAGATACGAGAGAACGAGACGCAAGACGGCGAGGAAGCGATCATTCACGCTTCTCGGGTTCTGTCACTTTTTTTGAAGAAGAAGAGAAGAGAAGAAGAATTGAAGTCTGTTAAATCTTTGTTTCTTAAGTTAATGATTGTAACTCGGTAATGTATAACATTTACTTACCGATTAAAGTCTAAAGGCGGAATCAGACGGTTCACTCGGATGAATGTTCCCTCGGGTGATTGATTCTTTTTTCTTTCACTCAATGTTCACACAACTCAGGTAAAATGACATATAGATGAACATTCATTATTCTAGGCGGAATCAGACGGTTCATTTTTCGTTCATTTTTATGTTTCATTCCGCACCTGTCACCCGAAGTGACACGTCTGATCATGAAGTAAACCAAAAGTGCCGAATGAATTCACTAGTGAACGTTCTTTCCGTGTTTAGACCGTTCATTTTTCGGTCATTCGGAGTGCGAGTGAAAGATGCGAATGAAAATATCAAACATTGTTGGATCGGTTCACTAGTGAATTCATTCCGCACTTTTTGTTCACTTCATGATCAGACGTGTCATTTCGGGTGAAACCGCACCTTTCACCTGAAACAATGAAACATAAAAATGAACGAAAAATGAACCGTCTGATTCCGCCTTAACGGGTCTTTATAAAACGGGGTGGTTATTGTTTTAATGAAGTAGATCGCAATTTTTGTCGTCCACTGCCGGTGACGCGTATAAGCGTCCATACAAGCTTGTTCCCCGGCATTGCGTAGCAGTGAATGCAATGTCTGAATATGGTTTTAAGTGGAATGTAAAATTATCGAATATTTGCCAGTTTTTGGAAGGTTGAGAAATGTCGTCAATTATGGAAGCATGAAAAGATTGCATGCAAAATTGAATCGTAATTGTAGGTAATAAGGATTAAATTTGGTTCATGATAACGTTTATTGCATTCGTCTCTCTCTAACTTTCGTGCTATACCATCTAACATTTGAATTTTAATGAATAAATTCGTTTACTTTTTTTCCGATATTATAGCGAAGTATTGTACTAGTTTAACTTATTTCGATCATTAATTACTTTTCAAATATTTGAACATGGTTTTATTTACGTTCCAGAGAAGCTTTACTTGATAATATGATAATGCATGTTCTTTCTTATATTATTATAAAATAAAGATAGAAATATAGTATAGAAAGAGATGAAAGCTTTATATTATACATCAGCTATAGTTATCATGTGAAAGATATAATATTGATATAATTTTCTTTATTAATTAGTTAGAATTTTTATGATTTAAAATGATTAGAGACTGAAATTTATTTGTAAACTGCAAATATTGATAATTTTACAATATTATTATTATTAAGAATCAGTAACTTAGAATCTGACTACAGTGTTAAAAATATAGTAAAGAATTATGTAAGCGAAAGTTGATTCAAAAGGAATTTCAATTGAGTATTATGGATGGAAAATTCTTTTTTTAAGTTATTGTCTAAGCGAAGTATAAAATCTATATTTTTCGAATTTGGCATCTGTGATTTTTTAGTTGTTTTTTTTTAAATTGAGACAGTTTGTTTAGTACACAGTCCTTTGAGTGTCCCGTACCAAAAAGGGTATTTAATTTACACAATGAGTTGTGGTGTGCGAGATAACAGTCCCCAGCACGGTTCTCATTTTATAACTACAACTTAGAAAAGGTGAATAACCCCCGACATTTTCATTTCGAAGATCAATATCTGAAAAACGGCTGAACCGATTTTGTTGAAACGTAGCTAAGAACCATCTCGATCACATCAGCTTTCGTATAAAAAAATCCGCATTCAAATCGGTCCATCCGTTTGGGAGCTACGATACCACAGACAGATACGTTAAACTTATAACACCCCTCTCTTTGCGTCGGGGGTTAAAAAATGCATACTGGAATAACATGAATGGAGTGGGTTTACCAATATAACAAAAACACGTGTTTAGTGGATTTAAACCCCATAAAATCATAGTTTTAGAGTGAGCCAGGAGACACCACGCTGTCACATCTTTCACATTAAGAGTCCGCAGTAAGCTCGGCCGAATTTCACCTTTCCATACAAACGGAGTTTCGTTCTCATTTTAAAACTACGTACTGGAGTGTGACGAAACTGCATATACAGTGACATGAGGTATATGTATGTCTGTAATTAGTTTATATGGTTCCACTTTATAAAACAAACGAAATACAGCAAAAAGATGTTTGATGAAGAAAAACTTGATTCACTGTATTTTTTGTACTATGGTATCTGAAGCTACATAAACTAATTACAGACCTGGATATACCTCATGTCATTGTACATGCAAAGTTTCGTTACAATCCAACACGTAGTTTTAAAATGAGAGCGTGACTACGTTTGTATGGAGAATCGAGCTTACTGCGGACTCTTTAAGTGGTGACAAACTAACAGAATTTATGGGTCATGGGTCTGCGAGACTTTGCAAGATTTTACAGTGGATATGACCCTGTCATGACGTGGTCTTGCGGCACGATTGGACACGTTAACTGGTTAACCAGTTTACGGAAAGTATCTCAGGCCTCGTGACCCATCATAAGCCTGCTGTACACACTGGGCCAACGTTGGCGCGTAGCAGAATGCAGCTATGCGTTAGAGGAAGAGGGCTTTATTTCGTTCTCATGCGTTTGCATAGCTGCATCCTGCTCACGCGCCAACGTTGGCCCAATGTGTACAGCCGGCAATACAGTTTGTCAGCGCAAAGCTTCTGCAAGTAAGTAGCGGTCAATAGTAAATTTGATAATCATTGTCAAGTTTACTATTGACCGCCACCGCAGCCAGTCTGTTTGAGGCTTCAAGCGACCGCTACAAGCTGAATAAAGCCGCGCCGCGCCAAAACAAGTCCATGAATGTCAAAACTGGAAGCGTTTAAAGCAGTGAACGAAAAATCCATTGAAGTCTAAGTAGCGCCGCAAAATGGCCCCACAGAATGGGTGCCATTGCCATTATGCGGGCTGGGGGCGGGGTGTTAAGGCGATGCCTTGATTTGAGTCGAACGCGCCCCCTAGACAGAGACACGCTGATGCCTTCCGCGCACGAGGAAAAGAGATGTAACACCCTTCGAGAATGGCTTTTTTGGACAAATTTCGATAAATACCTAACTTAGAGACGTTTTATTTAAATTTCATAAAATGAGATTTTAGATGAGATTAAATACTCTAGTATTAACTTGATTGTGTCGTAAAATAATGTATCGTTCAAGTAGGCTGAGTAAAAAAAGGAAAATACAGACCCAACTTTGGATTTTTTTTCTATCGAGGAAATTTTAAGCAATCGTGTATCCATAAAAGCAGATCTACAATCATATAGTCAAGAATCATATATCTGAAAATCGGACCTTATTGTTTCTTAATCTAGTCAGAACGCCGTTTCAAAGCAAGCGATAATTTCCAATGCACAGCCTTAAAACGATGCCAGACAGCCGTTTAGTTCGAACATGCGCGTACCGGGTTTAGGCACGTGTTTGGGTAGGAATTTGTAAGAAGCTCGCATACTTTGGTTTTGTCGTTCGCTGTGTGTGTGTATAGTTAAAATGATATAAGCTGTCCGTTTAGCACTTGAAAGCTTATCTTGTGAACAATGGCGCTGTTTCCTATTGTATAAGCCCACCGCAAATCCTCCGACCAGATAAAATTAAGCAAGTAACAATCAAACTCATACAAATAGCTACCATCACACAAGTCGTCGTCACAAGGTTGAAATTGCTATAGCTTAACTCATTAATAAAGTCATTTTGTTAAGGTTCTCTATTGGATCGCATAAAATCATTTGGAATAATATAATAACGCATAATTTTTTATAGCCGAATTAGCGTTAAGCCTAATCATGTTATGGCATAAATTTTTAGGCATAAAATTAAAAATAATAAACGAAAATAGCATAATCATCACAAAGACTAACATCAGATAGCATAAATACAAAAAGACATAATAATTACTTGGCATCATTACAAAACGCATAAGTACACAAAGCAATGAAAGCATAATGCACGGCCCAATAATGTACAGCCTGATAATCCATGTACATTGACGGTCATCTGTGCGGACTAATAATCTCCAGCGAGTCGACGCCACCCCGCTGCGCGGGGTGTCTATTTCTGGTCTGAGGAACACAAGTGAACCCTAACCTAACCGACCTAAGACAGAGTTCGCTTATGACAAGCCATTTTTATCCGCCCTGATAATGCACGACCCAATAATCCGCGTCCACGAAAAGTGTAAATGCATGCTATGTAATGTATTTAGAAAACAGAAATTATGCTTCAAAACAGATATACCAAATAATTATTAGCCCAAACAATAGTATGCGTAATATGTATTCGGCCAATACAGATTAGTTCAACTGAAATTATGCTATTAGCGTAGTATGCCAAACAAAGTAGTAGGCCAAAGTATTATTATGCGACAGTATTATTATGCCAATAGAAATTATGCCAAATCAATTATGCGAAACTATATTAGTCTAAAAAAAATTATGCCAATGAAGGGGATCCCTTTTATTAATAACAATCTTTGTGGACGCACTAAAACGTCGGTGACTTACCTGACTGCGGCTTTCAATGTCCAAGTGTCATTATCGAAAGTGTTATGCGGCGCGGTGGGCTTATACAATAGGAAACAGCGCCATTGTTCACAAGATAAGCTTTCAAGTGCTAAACGGACAACTTATATCATTTTAACTATACATATAGGTTCTATATCTGTATGAAGTAAACATCCATAAAAACCTAATCGAGCTACTGACTCCCAGGGCTGTGTACTGAACTTGGTATTAAAGGATTATGTACAATCAATATCTTATCTAAACCTTTCGTTACGTCTAACAGATTATTTTGTTCGTGCCAATAAGACGCAAAAGGAATGGATTAACGTTACAGCCTTGTTCACAAACGCCCGTTAACCTAGTTACCTATAAAGGTATATAGTTTTTTTCTAGTTCACTTCTTAGAGGTGATATTATTTCTTTAAAAAAAATTATGCCCACTCACTGGAAAAATAACTGTACTATTTTTCCTATTTAATATTGTTTGCATGTTGCTTGTTTTATTATTTTACTTATAGGTGTTTTTTTCTTGTATTTTGCATGACATCATAGTATTTTGAATATATTATGACTTTGTTAAAAACCATGAAAATATTGTTTTTTTATCGATTACGTACTTTTTTAACAGTATGACATTTTCTAATGCTTTTTAAGTTTTATTATTATTTTTGTAATAGATGATTTAAATTAAATATTGATTGTACATAATATGACGAAGAATTGAAATTGTTTTACATGATTAAATATTTTATTACTTAACTTTAATTAGATTTAAGTTTTTCTCGCGAATATAGGTGCTTATTTTTTTTAGAATATAATTTTTATTACTGCAAACGGTTTTTTTGTTTAAAAATGAGCTTATAACCCTATTAAATCTTTTTTATTTATGCTTAAATTTTCACACTTGTTAGACTATATAAAATGCAAGGTAAATATGTGTTGCGAAGCAATAGGTCCTCCTTTGTCCATGCCAATAAGGGCGATTTGTTAATGCGTCCTTTAAGGAAATGACGCCTTATTGACATTGCCAAAGCGGGCCTTACAGATAGCCTAAGGCCACTCACATACTGGCGCAAAATTACCATTGACCGCCACCGCAGGCCGCGTGTATTTCACGCTTTACAGACAAACGCATACTTAAGGAGACGCTACACGGGCCGATATCGGCAGGACTGCATGCAGGCCGGCGCATGATTCGGCCCGTGAGGATACGTGTCGGAAGCACGGTGGCCGGCCAAATCGAGGTCACTCCATACTAGATTTTCTTTGACTTTGCTTGGCAGTCCTGCCGATTTTGCTCGTGTAGCGTCTCCTTTACAGATAGTTCAACTCATCTTCGCGCGCGTCTGTATGTGTCCGTGCCTGCGGCGCTACCTCGAACTTCGAAAGTCGAATTTCGGGTATTTCCATCTCTATCGCACTCCCTTACTCGAGTAACAGGGATGCATGTATTACGAAAGTCGAAGTTCTTAATACATGCATCCCTGTTACTCGAGTAAGGGAGTGCGATAGAGATGGAAATACCCGAAATTCGACTTTCGAAGTTCGTGATAGCGCCGCTGTCACGACGCCGCCTTGTGACACACAAATCAAGCCTGTGTAGCTATAACGCGCGCAGATAAAGAATTAATCTGAAAATGGCCTCACACTTTAACTGGGTGAGTATAGACAGCGATATGGTGTGAGCGAGATAGCATGCGAGCGGACGCCATTTTCAGATCCATTCTTTATCTGGGCGCGTTATACAAGCGCGCACAAACACAGCCGATGACGGAACTATATTTACTGCCACGCGTTTTTCATCTTTGAATCAACATTAACGGCTTGGCCAGTGGTGCGAGAGAGAGGCCACTCTCCGATCTCGCTCCCACTCATTAGGCATCATAAGGGCTTGTATGAAAGCCTGGTATACCTAAATCTTAACCCATTTTTTGACAGAGTATCCCACTGTCTTATTATTTTAACTAGGTTCATTTTTAGACCAAAAACTTTAGCAAGCCTAAGTTCTTAAGTATTTTTACGTCCATTATATTTTATTTTAAAATGGTTTGTTGTTTTCCTTGTAGTAGCGATTAAAAAGCAATATGGCGATACAATGTTCATAAAGTAAAGAACATTATTTATTTCTAATTAAAGGAAAAAAGTCCTATTCGAACCGGCGACCACAGTGTTACGCGGCCTGTCGCTACTAACCAACTGAGCTATCGGAACAATCTGTCTCGGACACGAAATTTTTCAGTCAGTGTCTTACAACGCCTTAATAATTTTATACATTTTTCCTTTAATATGAAATTTATACATTTCCTTTAGCAGCCGGCTGCATAAATAATTAATTTAAAGGACATTATTTCGAATTTCAATTGTTTTAGTCTAGGTTGTTATTTCTTAAACAATATTTGTTGTCTGTTTTTGGCTTTACCAATACCTCTGTAATCCAATAAATAATAACAAATTAGTTACAAACCTCCATGCCTAGAAATACTAACCCTTTGGCCTCTCCCGCGGCGGGGCGGGATCGGTATGCGTTGTTACCGAGAGCTTACTGATGTTGTCCAGATGACTGACAGTTTACTGATACCGTACCGAGCCCGCACTGGCAAATAAGGAAGTGACCGCAAATTGTGTTGCGCAACATTTTGTATGAAAATGTCCATAAGGATTTTGAAAAACGGACATTTAAGGGTTAATATTAATCGAATATGCTATAAGTTCTGAAATGATTAGGAATTTTTGACAGTCAATTTAGACCAGCACGGTTAGCAAAACGCGGCGCGCGAGGTGTCTCGCGGCGAGATAGACTCCGTCTCGCTTTAAGTGTTCTATTTAGAAAGAGACAGGTAGTCTATCTCACCCGTCTTGTTAACCCTGCTGAGTTGCTACCATAAAGTCCGTTCGTGTATATCTATCTCTATCGCACTCGCGTATTCGACAGAGGATACACGAACGAAGATTTTTCGCGGTCGCCACTCAGAAACATCTCTAAAAACTTTTTTTAGTAACGTATTAAGGCATACTATTACATTAGTTCGAAAACATGTAAAATTATGTAAATATTCTAAATTATTGCTATTGATACTTCTATACTAGGCGTGGGGACAGTTTTATAAAATGTAGAACATTTAAAATAAGTAGTTAGTCTAATTATCTAGATTTTAAATAATAAATTCTTAACTGACTTAAGGCGATACTGGTTTTCTATTGCCGTCTAGCTCGCTCTTACACCATATTGCGCCGAGTGAAAGAGACGCTGAATGAAACAGACGTGATTTTAAGTCACTTACTGGACTGACTCGCAAAATAAGAAGCTAAAAATATTCTATTGGCCTAATTTACTTCCAAGATTTTTCTTTACATTTTTACTGTTTGACAAAATACTTAATCGTCATAAGTCGAACTACATCAAGGCCTGAGGCCTGGTTTACACTGGCACGCCTGCGGTGGCGGTCAATAGTAAATTTGATAGTTAATGTGAATGACCGCCACCGCAGGCCGCGCTCTCACGGACTGATGCGGCCTGACCACGGCGGTCAACAGTAAACTTGTCATTAGCTGTCACATTTACTATTGACCGCCACCGCAGACCGCGTCAGTGTTGCAGGCTCACAGCCTAGCGCAGCCTGGCCGCGGCCGTCAACAGTAAACTTGTCATTAGCTGTCACATTTACTATTGACCGCCACCGCAGACCGCGTCAGTGTTGCAGGCTCACAGCCTAGCGCAGCCTGGCCGCGGCCGTCAACAGTAAACTTGTCATTAGCTGTCACATTTACTATTGACCGCCACCGCAGACCGCGTCAGTGTTGCAGGCTCACAGCCTAGCGCAGCCTGGCCGCGGCCGTCAACAGTAAACTTGTCATTAGCTGTCACATTTACTATTGACCGCCACCGCAGACCGCGTCAGTGTTGCAGGCTCACAGCCTAGCGCAGCCTGGCCGCGGCCGTCAACAGTAAACTTGTCATTAGCTGTCAAATTTACTATTGACCGCCACCGCAGGCCGCGCCAGTGTGATTCAGGCCTAAAACCTGTCACAAACAGCCGCGGCCTGCGGTGGCGGCCAGTATATTACGATAATCAAGACCACGTGTCTGAATCATTGATAGGATTACTATAGCAGGATCGCAAGCGTCTATAGCCTACGGTGTTTGCTTATCAGGCGGACCGTGTGCTTATTTGCCACCGTCGTAGTATTAAAATAAAGTCTGTGTTTTGACCATGGCGCAGCTAAGAGTGGAGCGCTTCGCGGCAGAACGATCTAATATGAAATGCACTATAGGATCGTGTTTGTAAATAAACCTTTTCAACTCCAGAAATAATGTATACCTTTAAAATTATGTAAAATTATTAAATACCGTTTTTCTAAGTATATCGGTCTACGTAGATAAGCCAATTTTTGTATAACGCTCTACAACTGTATAAAATATTCGTGTACGGTACGGTCAGCGATAGAAAATACCAAGGAAGTCTAAGTAGCGCCGCAAAATGTCCCCACAGAATGGGTGCCATTGCCATTATGCGGGGTTGGGGGCGGGGTGTCAAAACGATGCCAGGCAGCCGTTTAGTTCGAACATGCGCGTACCGGGTTTTAGGCACGTGTTTGGTTAGAAATCGTGGGATTATTTTATTTACGTTTTTTTAGACACAGTTTTATAAACAAAATTCACACCAGGGGGGCTAGCACAACTGACGCCGCGCCGCGACGCGAGTCGAGAAACATCTACCCTCCTCTTTCGAATATGCACGGTGCGAATGAGACAGGGAACGCTCAGTCGCGCGCGAAGCGACTTGTCAGCGAGTTGTGCTAGACGCACAGTGCGAGCTGTGTCGCGGCGAGATGAACTTCCGTCCCTATCTAAGTGTTCTAATTAGAAGGAGACGGAGATTATCTAGCCGCGACATAGCTCGCGCGCCGTCTTGTGATAACCGTGCAGCCTATATAGCTAGCATGGTCGCTTTAAGTCGGACATAATGCTTTAGTTCCTTATAGTCGTTCGGTTTGAGTTGTGCCGTAGGTTCATGGTCTTCTCTCCCTCTCACTGAGCATAAGCGTGAGCGAGATGGAAGTGCGTGCTCGGAAGCGCGGATGTCATGTTTTTTAATTTTCCTTTTTTGGCCGTTTAAATAAATCTAAATGTAAACACTGATTTCCCTCAAACATGATATTGCCGATTTTTAGAAGCAATTTTAATATTTATAACTTTTGTGCATCATTTCTTACGAATATGTTAAGTGTATTTTTGTGTGTTTTAGACCTATGTTCGTGATTTTTTTCTATCGAGCGAAATTTACTTAATCATGTTTCGAAGCACTGATTTCTCTGCAGAAAAGCCTCAAGATTACTATTCGTATTTTTTTGAAACCATATTATTATAAACAGACGCATTATATTGTTTCAAAAACTCTGTTCGCTTAACTTCGCTGAACCTACGGCGCCTTAAAGGAACAATGCCTTTGTTAACTGAAACCGCTAAACACCAAAATAACCATATTGCAAAAAGTCGTTACAGCCACCTAGAAAGTTCAATTGAATATCGACTCTATGTCCCTTAGTAATAGGTGCACTAATAGGAAAATGGCGGTCCAGGTGCCTTTGTACTTGTTCGATTCTCAATGCTGAGGTAAACGTCAGAAAGGTCACATTTCTATTAAAGCAATTCAAACTTTTGGCAAAGGCCCTAGAGTTGAAAATCCAGTAAAATGTTAATGCATGCAGTTTTTATCTACGAAGTGTGCTTATCTTTTATGAGGGACCATAATGGGGTAGCAAACCCGCACAATGAGACAATGGATTGGACACAACTCAAACCGAACGACTATACTAGCAAGTATAGAAGTGCAAGAGAGACGAATGCTCTATACATAAGTACTTGCTGGTATCTCCACGTACACGATTCTATTTCTAGATATTAATGCTGGTGACTGCAGATTTGGTTACATTGTGAGATACCTACTTACAAACTTATTTACATATGCCTTAGCACGATAGGTTTTATCTTCACGTTTTACATACATCTTCGCCGTAAAACGTGACGGTAAGACCTATCATGCTAGCCCAGACCCCCTAGTACACTAAGTTTTATGTCGGACATATTCGTCCCTCTCGCACTCGCATATTTGCCAGAAAGGGACGAATGCTTGATGTCCGACATAAAACTTAGCGTACTAGCCCCCCAGGTCGCTAATATAATGGCGCATTTTCATTGGTCGACTATAAGCCGATATACAGAATGAAAGTCGTCAGCTTATAGCACAGCTTGCGGTATTCCTCGCATAAGTGAAATCTATCGATCAATTAAAAGCGTACGAGAGGGTAGTTCGATAGGCAGAGCATTAAAAGAAAGTTACTGTTTATTTCAATAACAGCTGAAATCAAGATTTTTCGAAAAACCCGTTTGCGTTTTTACCAATATTACTAAGCGTATGTCACTCTTACGATTACGAGGAATCCAACGACACCTCATGTCGAAATCCGTCAAACTGTTCAGGCTGCAGGGCCTGGCAAAGAATAAAAGATACACACATACATACACCTCTCCTTCGGCAGTCGCGTACAAATAGGGTTGAATTAGTCTTAACTAATTAATCTTGAAGATACATCCATGAGCACTCCCGGCCGCCGCTCTCGACCACTGAAAACGGTTGCCCTACTTATGGGGCTTCTAAACGGGCTACAGTTTTACGGCAATGTGTGGCCGGCAAATATGTGCATCTTGCTCTAGCGTACAAAGTCAGCGTAAGACAGCAATAGTTGCCGGCCAGAAATTGCAGGAAAATGTGGCCCGTTTAGAAGCCCCATTATGCGCTTTGAAAATCACCCGCACCTCGCTTGCGATCGACCAATGAAAACGCGCCAAGCGACAGCTATGGTTCCCGCTGTCCTTCAGGCAGGCCGTATGCTTATTTGCCCCCATCGTGGTAAAAAAAACATGCATGTTTACACAGTTGTAGAGTGTCCGTAATCAGTGACTAGTGTAAGATAGTCGATCAATTGTTTTCGATTTAGTTTATCGTAATCGAATGTTTACCCATTAAAAATAATGACAGAATTTAGTGTTGTTTCATTAGATTGACTGAAAGATTCCTTAAGGGCTCTACTGGCCGTCGTGCTAGCAGCCAACAAGTGTCCTACACACCTCGAGACTATATACAATGTGTTGTCTGTAATAGGAGCAATAAATGAAACGGTGGATTATTAAGCCAATCTGTTCCAAGTGGCACACAAAGACTACATGAATGATAAAACTCCATGGAACTAATTGTGACTGAATTTTTAATCTATTATTCTCGTTATATTTTGTTTTTTGACATTAGATTGTTTTTCTAGAAAGATTCTACTAGTATTCATATAATAATTATTTTTTACGTTTAATAAATTACTTTAAAAAAAAAACTGATGATTTGAAAGTGCTTGTTACTAGGCCTGCTTGAATAAAGACCATATTTTTGAGTTTGAGTTTGAGCGGCAAGATCGCGGCTTCGAATCCTGCTCAGAGCAACAACATTTCTCCCGTAAATAAAATAATTGTATTATTAGATGCAAAATGTGTCAAAAGCATTAAATCTCTGATCATTTTATACGCACGTGTTCGATACCGAGCCGATTTAATCACAGACGTAGCCAAATTAGACAAACAGATAAAATTATTATTAGACGATACGTAAGTAAGTAAATTATCTAAGCAGCGAAAACGGATTTAAGAGTTTCGTGGTAATGTAATCAATGTGATAAGAAAATAATTTATGGTCTTAAATATCCCTATGAAAATGTATAAAGCGCACAAGGAAAGAGGTAGGGCATAAGGGCATAACGGAATGTCATCTCGCTCATATTGGAGCAGCCCAACTGGGCAAGTACCCTTACAGAAGACCGCAGCTATAATAACGCCACTACTTGCTCTGTAGGAAGGTAGGTATGTGGAGTTGTGTTCCAGCACGGCTATCACAACACGAGACGGCGCGCGAGCTCTCTCGAAATTTCTCGCACTAACCGTCTCGCTCTTATTAGAACACTTAGAAAGAGAGGTATAGTGCGAGAAAAATCGAGAGCTCACGCGCCGTCCCGTGATAGCCGTGCTGGTGCTGATGCTGGTGAGTTAAGGTCGCCAGAGCTCCCGAGGATGTAATGCGTTGGGAGTGTGGGACCTGATGGGTTCTACAGATTACGTGATTTTACCACAATTTGTCAGTACAACATATTGGGTGTGGCGAACAGATGTAACAATCCGACCACATCTGCATGCAATTTCTTAGTACCTACAACTCGTTTGACAGTTGGATCAGCAGCGCAACATGCCTCCAGACAATAGCAATTAGTCAGCTTTTGATAAATTGGGGCTGACAAATCATGACTGTATAGACCCCATGAGGCCCTATCGCGAAGCGAAAACGAACTTCGTTTGTGTATCTCCCTCTCTTTCGCGCTTGGTCCGGAGAGAGGGAGATACACGAACGAATTTCGTTTTCGTTTCCCAGCAGCGTCCCTGTATTGTATATACAACGCATCCTCAAATTAGTAATAATAAATCGGCCAAGTGCGTGTCGGGCCACGCGCAGTCTAGGGTTCCGTCGTTGCCTGTCTGTTTTTGGCAATGAAGAGGTACCTACCCCAAAAAAATGTTTTTCCTAGATTCTATTGTACTGTTTTGTCGCGTGATTTATTTATATACCCATGCCGAATTACGGTTTTCTAGTAGGTAGGTACTAAAGGTTACTGAGTTATGCCGCAGGCGGACAGACGGACATGGCGAAACTATAAGGGTTCCTTGTTGACTACGGAACCCTAATAAAGGGTCGACCGCGCAATTGTGATTCTTCTGGTGCCGCAACGTTCACTTTCCCGGAAACGGCTCTAAAGATTTCGATGTAATTTGGAATAAAGAGGTTTACTGGGGCGTGAAATCGATCTAGCTAGGTCTCATGTCTGGGAAAATTCTTTGTCTCCTTATTTTTACCCGAGCTGAGCTCGGTCGCCCAGGGACTGGTCGATAAAACGAGATCACCTCTGAGGGTGGGGTGTAAAGAGTGACGGACCTTAGTACATTTGTCTGTAGATGCCAACACAATGAATATTAATATGGAAAATGCGCTTGTGACTCCTCTGCAGTCACGCGTCCATAAGCTACGGTGTCTCATCATCAGGTCAGGCCGTTCACTTGATCGCCACCACACACGTAAGATATTTATGCGCGTATAGTTGGAATAATACAGGACACAACACTTTGAACAGACACCTATACAACTTACGTATCACAGATAGCCCCATGTGCAGAGCGTGCATGGAAGCAGAGGAAACAACCAGACACATTCTACTGGACTGTAAGCTTAGAAGTAAGAAAGAAAGTAGTACAGGAAAAAACACATAGTCTCCGGACACACTACGGGACGCAGTCAGCAACTCCAAGGCACTCACAAACTTTCTGGAGGAGGGGTTGGTTAGAGTAGCGCTACGAGTACCTTACCGATTCACGCAAAGGCACATTGGATGTCGACTTGCGGAAACGCCCACTAACTAACTATGCGCCTTTTGTTCTGTCTGATCTTAATGTCAGACTGCAGACTCTTCATTATTAATTAGTGTCTATAGGTAATTATTTATACTTACACGTGATTGCATAATTAATGATTACAGATAAATAATTATAATAGTAGGTAACTCTATTTCCCATTAAATTAATCCTCTATATCGAAATGCCTAGATCTTGATTGTTATCAAATATTCAGTAATATTCCACCGGTAAAAAGTATTTCTAGACTTGTTTTTGTGTTGATAACCATTCGTATAGTTTAAATAATATAAAGGGCTAATGAATGGGCTTTGTTTGAGGTCGGCGCGAGCGCTATTATTACAAGCTTTTATTTAGTTTCACCTGTTTGTCATCAAATCTTGCAAGTTAAATTTGACCGGTGACCGATTGAGCTCAATTTCTGGGTTTGGATACAAATAGTTTGGATGACAATTCAATATTATGGTACCATCGAGCTGATCTGATGATGGAGACAGAAGGTGGCCATGGGAATTTAGTACTTAACCGACGTAACCCTAGTGAGTTTGGGCTCGTTAGAATCGTCTCAATGAGTAGTTGATGATGGTATACTTTTTAAAGTACAGTCGGTAATAAAAGCTTGTAGCAAAAATGAATTTTTTTACAGAAACTTGTTTTGCATAATAAGATTAGGTACCGCCACGTAAAACGATCATTGATTAATGAACTCTATCGTCGTATACCTACAATAGATTCAAAACCCCTTAGGGTTCCGTAGGGTTTTTGAACAAGCTATTCAACGATACCCCATACTATGGGTTTGCTGAGGAAAAAAAAGACCTGGTTGCACTCCGGGAGTGCCGGCAGAAGTGAAAACTCAATAACATTGTAACAGTTTTTCGATCAGGTCACGTGACATCTTACGGTGTCACCCTAAAAATGAATTCGACGCAAATTTATAAACAATTATCAATTATTTAGGCGGACGGCCCACGGGCGCGTTGGGTACGACAGGCCCAATGCGCCGCCGCGGCGCAACGGTGCCGGGGTCCGGCGCGCCGACGGGCGGCGGCAAACACAATACCAATTTGTTTTTGCCATTGCCAAATATTTTTCAAAGTTTTATCTCTTTAGGAATAACGTCTAAATTCGAACTATTCGAATTTGCAAGAACAGCAGATGGCGGTGCACGGTGGCGACCAAAATATCAATATGTTTTTGCCGTTCGTAAATATTTTTCTAAGCTTTATCTCTTTAGGAATAACGCCCAAGTTCGAGCTATTCGAGTTTTCTCAATAGCAAAACGGTGAAGGACTCGTTGGTATTATTACAAATTTATTTGCAGAATATGCTATTGCAAAAAGTGTTGAACGGCTTTATACTCTTACGAATAGCGTTCAGTTTTGAATGAAGTCGAATCGGCTAGCAGCAAAAAGTGACCTCCTTCACATCTGACGTCACAAAACTCTGTCGCGTATTTAACAATTTTTCTTCATCCAAAAAGTGCTCAGCGGCCAGCGCCGCTAAAGAAGTTTTCACTTCAAAAATATATCCCCACTTTAGGTGTAGGGAGGGTACCCTAAAAAATTGTCGACGTGATTGATTTATATACCCATTCCGAATTACAGCACGTCTAGCACAGAACGGCCGCGACATACTCTCGATTTTTATCGCACTATACCTCTTGTTCTAAGTGGTCTAATAAGTGAGAGACGGATAGTGCGAGAAAAATCGAGAGAGCTCGCGCGCCGTTGCGTGCTAGCCGTGCTGTTATATAGTAGTAAGGGTTACGGAGCTAAGCCGAAGACGGACGGACAGACAGACGGACATGGCGAAATTACAAGGGTTCCTGGTTGACTACGGAGACCTACGGTGAGAAGGTTCGTATTGTGAGTTTTTACTGCGGAAAGAACGCAGATTATTTTTTAGTTCTGCCAGCAAATAAATTTTGTAAGGACTTTTTGAAGCCTGTTTGGTGACTGCCGAATTTTGACAGGAAGACTGTTCCACGAGCGAGCTACTTGTTTGCTACTTGCGAAGTTGACGGACTCGAGACACAGTAATACTGAAAAATAGTGTACGCAGCGATCTACGACGATTGATTTCTGTGTGTACCTATTACCCTTTTTTTTCGTTGGAGGACCGCGTTGCACCGTCCGCCCGGTCGGAGGGGGACCTCAGGGAGACTCCAGGGCGGAAGGCCCAGACTACCCACTAAACCCCCAACGGTCCAGCCATTTCGCTTACAAGGAGGGTCAAAGATTCGCTTACGCAGCCCGCTTTACGGGCCAAGCCAAAGTGTAGGCTATAACCTAATTCTACTCCTACCCCGGCACACTAACTCTTAATTAGGTATGGTCAGAGGGGGCAAGTGCGCTCCAGGGCTAAGTGCGCCTTTCATCAATCATGTCGAGATCTACAGATGTTTCAAAAATAACGACATCTTAAGCCGGCTCCACATGCTTGGCAAAGAACGGCAAACGTACAGGACGCAACTATTCGGGAGTAAGAGTTAAGACGGTATGTCACGTTCTACCGCATAGCCGCATGTTTGCCAAGCATGTGGAGCCGGCATAACATTCATGCAACAAACTAAAACAAGTCCTATTGCATGGATTTCAGCGAATTTATATTGATTTAAATGACTGAATGATGAATGAGGCGCACTTTCCCAGGTGGCGCACATACCCGAACTTACTTTACTAATTGTGTTTTGTCGGTTTCCTTTGTAATAATATCTACAAACGATGATCTATTCTACCTTATTATTGTTATATGCTACTTGTATTTACGATAACATCCATTATGTTGCATGAATCACTGCGGTATGCCAAAATACGAGCTGATCGTGTGCTTAGATTAATTTACAAAGAGCCAACAGTGCATTTATTTTTAACCGATTGCAAAAAAGGAGGAGGATCCATGTTCCACTGTATGTATTTTTTAAATGTACCTATGTTCATTGTTCACCGATTAATGTCATGTGTGGAGGATTTTCATAATTATTTTTTTATTCGAATGATTATACCTACTTCCTCAGGCCTCTTGGCTCAGGTCAGCTGCCATTAGTCATCTCAGCTACGAATTCCGATCTAGTACGCATTACAGACTGAATTAATTAGTAACACTTTGATGGACACTATTCCAGACACAATAGAAATAACAATAGAATTACGCCTATAGGCGTCTACTGTCCATCAATGCAGTAATTATGGTCTCTAATGTTAACCCAGCAAACAGGGCTATCATCATTGGTAGCGCTAAGATGATTTCTAGACTCGACTAAGTAGGTATGTTAATCTCCCACCGATTTTGTTTGATGGCGTTTTGATCCCGTACTCTCTGCAAGTTAAGAACCTTGGCGTTATTTTGGACAGCACTCTTTCGTGGGTGCCACAGATGAATGAAGTTAGCTTGAAGATGTTTGCAGCTGTGGGTTCTTTGAGAAGGCTTCGTAATTTCCTCCACATTGCTACCAAAGTTGCGCTTGCTCAATCGCTTCTCCTGCCTATTTTAGATTATGCTGACGTTTCCTGTACCTATTGATCTCTCTGAGCGTATTCGAAACTTATGTATCAGGTTCATATTTGGGTTACGCAAATATGACCACGTATACAGTTTCCGTTCTCAACTCAAGTGGCTTCCTATCTGATCCAGACGTAACTCTCACATTCTCGCCCACCTTTATTGAATTCTTTTTAACCCTGCAACTCCTCGCTACCTCAAGGAACGCTTTAAATTTATTTTCATCACACTTGCTCGAAAAGGGCTTCATAATGCGCAGACATACAGAGCTGTAATAGCCTGTGTTACGCCCACGGGCGTAGTGGTTTTTTTCTTAAATTGTATCTGTCACTCATGCGGCAGTTACAAAGCAAAGAGGTTTTATATCAAATAGATACGATGTCTGAAAACGTATTTATGAATAAATTTAAACTCAAAAAACGACTTAAACATGTTTAACTGAATTATTTGCAGATTTAATATGTAGTTATTTAGTGTCTATGTAAAATGTTATTAAGTGTTTTAAAATCGTGGCTGTATATAGAAGGGTCTTTGCCATACGCGCCTCACGTCAAATTCAACAAAATGGACGACTGACATGTTGCAGTTTTTATTACGATTTGTATTCATTTCATCTAAAATGTATTTGTTTCGTCGCAAATGTGATGAAAAACATTGTGTATAACACGGGCGTAAGAATATTGCAAACTCGAGTCATCAAAAGCCCTCCGCCTTCGGCGTCGGGCTTCTGATAGACTCTTGTTCACAATATTCCACTTCCGCCCCTCGTTAAACAATGTACTATTTCAACTCACCGGCTCGAAGTCTTGCTCTATCGCTCAAAATCTGCGCCCAAAAGCCCATTATATCCGCTAGCGTGGAAAGAGTTTTTGAATTTGGAACGTGACGGTCAATCGCCAGATCCAACTTTTTTCTATACAGAATGAGAGGTCATTATCCTGCGTTCAGAAACTGATGGTGTTTGCCAATAATTAATTGTTATTATTTTGATAAAATTATATTAATAATACTTATTCTTTCTTAATTACATACGAAATATCAATATTTAGACTGACGTATAAGGATACAATATGAATAAATACTTATAAACACTGGTTTTATTTTTCAAAAAATTTCGCTTTTTCCAAATTTGGAACGCACCGTTTAAAAAGTTAATTTAAGAAAAAACTCATGTACCTGCATTTAATTTTGTTTTGTTTTAAAGCCAAAATAATGGTGGTCATTTATAGATTTTAGTGCAGAAGATCTACATATATGAACTTGAATGCCTGCTAATTTAGCGGAAAAAGTGAAATAAGTGTATTTGAGCCTTAGTTTACCCGTGCGTGAGTACCCAACAATACATTGACTTTTTTTAGTGTAGGTAAGCGTGGAGTTATTTAAAGATGCAAAAATGTTTATGTTACATTTAATAATTATAAAATGCTATATCTTTATGACATGTAAACAAACCTTTATTGAAAATGAGTATAAGGTACAAATTACTTCCATTACATTTACAATTTTCCTCGCGGTGGTGAGGTGAAAAGTTGTGTGTTTCGCTCGGCAGCAAATATGTTTGGCGTCTCGTGCCTTAAAAGCCTCGCTATGCTCAGGATTGTACTTTTGAACCATTCGCTTCGCTCATGGTTCAATCTTACCATCCTTCGCTAGCTCGGCTTTCAATATAAGCACTTGCGCCAAACAACAACTTTGCAACCTTGCATAACAAATAACTATTCTTCTGCTAGGTCTGCTCAGAAGTTGCTTGAGTGTTCCCCCATCAAACTCTACATTTTACAACAATTATTTACTTTCCGTGCTGTTCGATTGTGAAATTCTTTGCCTATTGATATTAAACGTGCTAAGTCTCTTCCTATTTTTAAAACAAGACTTAAGGATTACTATTTTATTATTCTATTCTATTTTTCTTTTCCGTAACTAGTAATTCCTACTTGGGTGTGTGCTGATTGTTTAACAGTATTGTTTCTATGACATTTAGTTATTGTATGTGTATGTAGGTTTATATATAATAATAATAATAAATAAATAAATAAATATTAGGGGACAATCTTACACAAATCGACCTAGTCCCAAACTAAGCAAAGCTTGTACTAGGGTACTAGATGACGATAAACATACTTATATACATAAATAAATACTTAAATACATAGAAAACATCCATGACTCAGGAACAAATATTCGTGCTCATCACACAAATAAATGCCCTTACCGGGATTCGAACCCAGGACCTCTTGCTTCGTAGGCAGGGTCAGTACCTACCAACTAGGCTAAAGCGGTCGTCAATATTATATATGTATTTATGTAAGTGTGTAGTCTTTCTTATAGTCAAGTTGTTTATAATTCTGTTTTCACCTACCTACTCAAATCATCTCTTTTGCATCGTTTCCACCACCCAAAAGTGGTCTGGAAGAGATCGCTTTTTAGCGATAAGACCGCCTGTTGTCTACCATTGTTTATACCGAAACCTCACCTATACTAACTCTCACACTTCTCGCTAAAAAGCGATCTCTTCCAGACCACCTTTGGGTGGTGGAGACGATGCAAAAGAATTCGAGTAGGTGAAAACAGAAATACAGAATATAAACATCTTAACTATAAAAAAAACTATAACTACACTTACATAATACTACTATACTAACTAGCACATGGTACAGTAGGTACGATTACTGTTAGTTAACCACTGACAGATAGTTTGCCTTCATTTAATTTTCAACTTTAATGTCATACAAATAAAACAATTTTCAGAATACTGTTACCCACGGCTACCGATTTAGAAATAACTACTTAATTTGTATGAGGTTAAAGTTGAAAATTAAATGAAGGCAAACTATCTGTCAGTGGTAAACCCCAAATAATTTTAGTGTAAGCAATAGCTCCATGATATACGTACAAACATATCTGCACACGACTCTATTGTCAATGTCACAAAGGCGTGTACAGATATTTATGTCAGTATATTAATGAATACCCCGGACTGTCCCATTAATAAAGGGTAGCTGCGCGGTCGTCACAAAAATGACCATTTTGACGTGACTAAATAACCGTGTATATATTAATAAAAATGCCCTAAAATCACGCGAAACCTTCAACTTGGCAATACCCAATACCGCTAAGCCATTGAACTAATCATTCAAATCGGTAATTACTTTATCAATCCCTATCAATTAATCCGAGTTCCTCAAACCTATCCTACAGCATTGCGTCTCTATTACAAACGCATTAAAGTCGTTATTCGCTCGTATTTTTTTCCAGTATTTTTCTGTAAGATTGCCTCAAATTGAGGGTTCATATAAGTCTCTATTACAAACGTAATAGAGCCGTTATTCGCTTATACTTGATTGTGCTTTTCAGTAAGATTGTCTGAAAATGGAGTTTATATAAGTAAGACATAATGGTTTATAATCCAGACAGTAGAGAGCAGTTGAACTGTTTTTCTGTCCGGGCGTTGTGTTTGTGTTACAAGTGTTAAGTTAGTGTTACCTGTTTATAAAATAAAATATAATGATTGGTAAGTTTTTTTAAAACTGTGATTTTTCTGTTTGGATGTGTTTCATGTTACTTTTAGGCCTCTCACAGACTGGACGCGGCGGACAATAGTAAACTTGTCATTAGCTGTCAAATTGACTATTGTCCGCCACCGCAAGTCGCGCCAGTGTGTTGCAAGCCTTAGTCTGTGCGGAAAGAGAGCGTCGTAGAATGAGAGAACAGACTAGCTACCTTAACTTACGGTATTTGTTATGTTGACAAAAACTTCACGTTATTATATACTAGCTTCTGCCCGCGACTCCGTCCGCGTGGAACTCATTTATATCGTAGCTCCATACAAACTTTCACCCCCACTTCATCCCTTTGGGGGATGATTTCCGGGATAAAAACTATCCTATGTCCTTCCCCAGGACTCAAACTATCTCTATACCAAATTTCATCTAAATCGGTTCAGCGGTTTAAGCGTGAAGAGGTAACAGACAGACAGACAGACACACTTTCGCATTTATAATATTAGTATGGATTTAGACACCAAAAAGTTCACAAGTCAATAACGGTGTTTTTCTCGCGGTCAAAACCGAATAATGTGAAATACTATTTCTTTTCTGGCATGCATGGTTAAACCCTTTTAATGCCTAATTTTAAAAAAACCTACATTAGACTCATACATGAACCTATAATACTCTGGACAGGCTATGGTAATAATAATACCACGTGCGAGCGAGCTGGTAGCATACAAATCTCGATAAGTGTGACAGAAAGGGAAATATCATTCATTGTCCTTGTCATAGTTCCACTTTTTTTTATTTGCCACAACTGATTTAGTATGAAGTTGTGGCACATAAACCATTACCCGTCCAAATTAAGTAGGTTGTTTATGGCAAGTCATCAGCCATTTTAAGACCAGTTCTTAATTTAGCTGCATAATGCCACATATAAAATAAAATGCTATTTCCTTTTCTGCTACCCTCCTTTTTTGCACAGATTTCTGCAACAAACATTGACACTGCTGCAAAGTATATTCAGTCAACCGAACAAGAATATTATTCCAAAACTGTTAGTAGTTAAGTATAAGTTTCATGTGCTCTCTCTGCCTACCCCTTTTGGGAATAAAGGTGTGAATGTATGTATGTTAGTAGTTTAACCTACATAGGTGTAGTTAAGGTTTAAAAAAACAGGGTGTTTAAAAAATAACATGTATTTGTAAATTCATTCAATTTAAAACCTTCACATCAATGCATCCTCCGTCCTCTAGGTCCAGCTCCCTTGGAGTACACTTACCTGAGAAAAAGACATTCTATAAAATCACAAACAAAAATAAACTTTTCTCAAACATGCTCGGAAATGTACGCGTTAATATCACGAAATGAAGACGTGAAGCTTCTTGTTTATGGCTCCCTACATTACTTCTTGGCCTTACGCCAAGAAGTAATGTATGAAAACCCTAAGTAAAAACATTATTGTCCGCTACTCTAACTTTTTAAATTTGCTTACTAATATTAAACTGACAAAGGAAAATTTACATACTGCCAACCACCACTAGACACTGTAAGCATACATGCTTCATAAAAAAAATAAAAATAATCTATGGTACTTTATGTGCGGTTAAACATGGTGCTCGAACGGCTTGTTCAAATGACATGTTTAAAAAATAAAAAAGGCGCAAATTACCTATTATTTAATTGATTACCTTGTATTTATTTTAATTTTAATATTTCCTCACATCGTTTGAGAAAAGTACTATACAATCCTCGGCCGGAACAGGGATTGCTGGACTCGTTGTATTCGGCCTCGTCTACGACTCGGCCGTCTACCCCAATCTCGTCCAGCAATCCCTTACTTCACGGCCTCTGCAGTAATCTACTATTATTTGCCAGAATATGGTAACAAAGCATGATGTACCAGCATGCAGGTGTGCATATTATTATGTCATAATTTTATTGCTGTTAATATTTAATATACATATAATAAATTCAGTTAATGAAAATAATATAAAACTCACAAAAAAGAATATTACCTACTATGTCAAATATTTTTTTACGCTATAAAAACATTTCTCCTATGAGAATTTTGCCAATTTACTATGAATATATAAGATTTGCATATGGGTCATCAACTTTTTCTTCTTTCAATTATGTACTAAGAAGCCGGGAGACTATTGAGACAGTGTCATAGAAAAAATATTAAATAGACTCCTAGCATGTTCAGGAGATGCTCCACTATAATACGGGTGCACGGGTGCGGGTGGGGGGGGGGGTACTAAAAAAATATTATTACTCCAAAAGAGAGAAGGCAAAAAAATATGCCTAGTGACAAAAATCCCATTCAGATATCTCAAAGAATTACGAAGCTACCACCGTTTTAATATTGCTTGTTAGAGAGAGAAAACGCAATCAGTGTGTGACGTCACGTTACGGGATGCTGCTGGGGGGCCGCGTCGATGGCGGCGCCGAACACGACGGGGCGCGGCACATTGCCGTCTATTAGTGACGTCAACAAGCGTCATCGTTTCATATGAAGTAGTACAGACTGTACCATTCCAAAAATACATGTTTAGTGGATTTTTCCACCATAAGTACTTGGCACATACTTTGATTTTTCGGACCCGTGGCTAGACAGGAGGACAGTCTAGAGATATTCATACTGGTCGGTCACATGGAAGGGTAGAGAGGTAGAGGAAGAGCACCTATCCGGCAGATAGACTATACAATTTGCTTGCCGTGGATGGTGAGTAATAGAAGTGCTTGGAGAAACGTGGTGCAAGATGTTAGTGGAGAGGATTATTTTGTTTTGTTTGCTTGCCTGCCGCTGACTGATTGTGAATGCTATTTCCAAAGGTAACTCACCTGAAATGATATCACCATCAAATTCAAATCTCAACTTATCTAACGGTCTCTCATAATGTTCAGCACATTGCAACATAGCTGCGGCCATTTTGTCATCCGGCTTTATAATAATCTCAAACGGCTTCTTCACATTTTGACACTGGAACTTAAGTTTGACACCATCTCTGTGTTCCGCATTGTTAGACGCTAAATGTGTCACACTTTGACTGACCATGCCACCATCAATGAATTTGGCGATACTATAATCGATTGAATCTGGAGTGTCATCTGGTTTTATTATTTTACCATTATAGGAAAAGTACAATTTATCATAGCTGACCTCTTTTTCTCTACTGAAATGCTCAAATATTGGTGTGAGTTTTTGGAATTTACGTAAATCAAACTTGAAAATATTTGCGCTCATCCATTCTACTTTAACTGACATCAACTCATTTTCTTCTAAAGTATCATTCAAGTCTTCAATCTCTACAACTTCATCAGGTTTTCTGTTACTGAATAGCTGTTGATTATCGCATTGGTCAGGGTATTCATCTGTGTTTCCGACACTGACTGTGGTTATACGATCTTCGATAGCTTGACATAAGTCTAAAAGCTGTTCGGTGACAGCACACCAACTAGACCGGTTAGTATTTGTACTGTTTCTGCCTCTACGTCCTCTGGCGCGTCCTCTCCCTCTCCCGCGAACTGGTGGAGGAGGAGGCAAACTAGGCAAAGGTTCAGGTTCACTGGAATTTCCCGCCAATTCCGTAGCTCCACTTTTTCTTTTCCGTTTAGGCAATGACTTTTGTAAATGAGCCAGATTCGGCGAATTTTGGGCACTGGGTTTTTTAGCTGCGCTTCTGGTGTTGCGTTTCGGTTTTGCGTCGTTTACGGGCGGGAACCTACTACGGAATGTTTCCAAGTCTATGGAATCACTGCTGCAGGAGTCTGTGGATATCTTTCTTTTCGCTTTGGCTGGAGATTTTTTTTTGCTGTTCTTAGTCTTCTTTTTGGTCGGTGAACATGATGGCATGTACGGTGGTATGCAATCGTTTATATTGCAGTCGGTGTCAACGTTGTAGTTGTTTATCATAGCGTCAAGTTTTAGTGTGGGGTTCAGGAAGCTGTCGTCTTCTGAATCTGATGAAGACATCTTTTCTTTTCTTTTCGGACGTAACAAAATTAACAGCCTCAATCAATATCAAAAACAAGAGCTAGCTGACTGTGACTGCTACGCGATGCGGTTGACGGTTGTTGCCAAATGTCAAGTTGTTGTGTTGTAGTCACGTTTTGCGAGTGCACGCTACCAATTCATGATAAGGAGATAAGTAAATAATGATGTGGATTATGATTCAATTTTTTTAACGATAGTATTTTGATTAGTGTACAATAATTGATTACATATGTATAGGTAAATTAGTCAATTTCAAGTCTAACACGGTTAAATACAAGACGGTACGCGCGACATGGTTCGGATATTTTTATCTAAGTAATAACAAAACGTCGTGAAGATCGATCGCTATAGCCGCATCCACACTATTCTGCATTACAGTCTTGTATAAAAGAGCGAAATCGGCAGTACTGTACTGACGACAGAAGTGGATTGGCCGGACGCCGTGTTTCCGACACGTATCCACACGGGCCGAATCACGCGTCGGCCTGAATGCAGTCCTGCGGATATCGGTCTTCTTATGCTATAACGGTACTTATTATACGGTGGCATTATTCTGTTCTTTGACGGTGCGGTGGTACGGTCATGGACAAATAATTTTGCGGAAATGTAGCAATAATATCAGCCAGCACCTAGCTATTACATAAGGCGAATCCAGACAGTCCGCTGCGTGATCCAAGCTACCAGTTCTGGTTTACTCGCACTATCTTTTAGCTTGCAGGACTGCAATGAAGGACCGCCTGGATGCGGCTAGAGTCAGAAAATCTAAGTAACAATAAGGAACTAACAGTAGAATACTATGATAATTCGATTTTGTTAATTCTAAGATTAGGTAGGTAATTAATGTAATTATCTTACAGATACCTAACGCGGAAAACTTCGGCATTTGTAAAAAAAGACGATAATAATAATTTGACGCATATTTCGCCGACAAGTACCTACCTAGGTACGTCACCTTATTATCAATTGTACGTTTTAATCCCCGAATATTGATTGCGATTCAGTTATCTCAAGAGGCTCTAGTAAGGAGTAAGATCAATATCAATCACGTACCTACCTAATAAAGGAAAGTCCGCTGTATTGCCTGTATTGTATAGGATTGGCAATAAATGATGTATAGGTATAATACTGCTTCTCTCAAACTAGCAAAAAAAATAGGTAGGTACCATCACGATTTTTTTAGGTACGTACCTAAATGGCTAAAGGCCAAAAATCATGATAATGAGAAACAAAAGATTCTTGACAATATGATTGTTTATCTGATTTAATCGATACATTGATTGCCTAAAACTTCCTCGATAGGAAAAAATCCAAAGATAGATCTTTATTTTCCTTTTTTTACTCAGCCTACTCAAACAATAGATTATTTTACGACACAATCAAGTTAATACTATAGTATTCTATCTCATCTAAAAACTCACTTAATATAAATAAAATCAAGTTAGGTATTTATCGAAATAAAATTTGTCCAAAAAAGGCATTCCCGGAGAGTGTTGCGTCTCTTTTTCTCGTGCGTGGAAGGCATAAGCGTGTCTCTCAAGGGGGCGTGGTCGAATCGAATCAAGGCATCCCCTTAAGAATCCCAGGGCAGGCTACACACATTTTTGCCCTAGGACGAGCCAGATGTGGCGAGGTGCAAGGGGGGCTCCAGTGCGTTCACCACACGTTCAGCATGAGATCATGGAGTCCCCCGCATGAGAGCGCAGACGCCGGCCACCGTGGAGTTTTAAGTGGATGGAAATACAACATAAACCCTGACCAATTTTATATTAGCCCTACGTAGAAGCTTGTCATAATGACATATGAATTCGATCATATATAGTGACGTAAATACGTCGGCTTGTTACGGCAAGTTTCTACGAGTACGTAGGGCTAATATAAAATTGGTCAGGGTTTACCTAACCCAGTCATCCTCCGCTGATTGGGTACCTAGTTCGCCGGGTTTCATCTCTAAAAAAAGAAAAAAAGAAGGCTGTTCAGGGTTCGCCGTTCAAGTAGTGCATAGACACGAAGATTTGTCGCCGCGACAAATTGGCGGACCGCACGGCTAGCACGCGACGACGCGCGAGCTCTCTCGATTTTTCTCGCACTATCCGTCTCTCTCTTATTAGAACAAGAGGTATAGTGCGATAAAAATCGAGAGTATGTCGCGGCCGTCCCATGCTAGACGTGCAGTGTTGATTTCAAAGCCGCTTAACATTCACAAACGCCAACTGCCGGATTTTTCGGTGGCCGACAATGTCATGGACTAAGGGCGGGTTGCACCAACTTACGATTACAGACCGATCAACGTTAAATATGGCGCCCCGGCAGCTGTCAATCCATAGAAACTTCTCAATCTTTCCATACATTCCGATTTTACCACGTGTGTGATTGTGTGAGCTACGCGGACGAGTCGACGAGCCCTTTTTGTATGGGTAGAGCCCGCGGTGCAGCTTTTGGCTCGTATAGCGAAGCTCAGCCAGGGCCGGATTTTGGAGGCCCGGGTCATCAAAGGAGCGGAGGCCCCCGGGCAGCAGCCACGCCTGCCCTGTTCTAGGCTTACGTACTCGTAACTCCGTCAGAGGGTCGGGGCGGTAAACCTGAAGCCCCTAGTCGTAGAAAACATTTTCGGTGAGCATTTTGAGGCCATCTGGACCGGAGAGGCCCTCCGTTAGTCCGCCATCCAGTGCCTTTCCTCGTCGGTGGGAACTTGAAGTAGAATGTTTATAATGTTACGATATTTTTATGATGCCCGTCTTATCAAAAACACGAAGCGCTGGTGTTAAAGAGGATTAAAGCAAAACATACCAAGGAATTATAGTGTACTAGCTTCTGCCCGCGACTCCGTCCGCGTGGAAATCGTTTATATCGCAGCTCCATACAAACTTCAACCCCCCATTTCATCCCCTTAGGGGGTGATTTCCAGGATGAAAACTATCCTATGTCCTTCCCCGGGATTCAAACTATCTCCATACCAAATTTCATCGCAATCGGTTCAGCGGTTTAAGCGTGAAGAGGTAACAGACAGACAGACAGACAGACAGACAGACAGACACACTTTCGCATTTATAATATTAGTATGGATTAACCGCCCGGGTCACCTATTTGTCTTTATGCATGCCTACTCAAAATCGTTCATCGTGATATATGAATAAGAGCCTGTTCACACCAATCCGTAAATAGGAGACGCTATACATTAGCAAAATCGGCAGGACTGCCAAGCAAGGTCACAGAAAATCTAGTATGCAGTGACTGATTTGGTTGGCCGCCGTGCTTCCAACAAACATTATCCAGACGGGCGGAATCACGCGGCAATACTGCATGCTGGTGCTGGCCTGCCGATTTCGGTCGTGTAGCGTCTCCAAATCTCGGTGTCGGATCTAGTAACGACACCGGCGGAGACAAGTAAATGTATGGAAAATATGCTGAATATTCTAGCATGCTCATCATCATAATCATCATATCAGCCGAAAGACGTCCACTGCTAGACATAGGCCTCCCCCAAAGAGTGCCAAAGTGACCGGTCCTGCGCCACCCGCATCCAGCGGACCCCAGCAACCTCTAGCATGCTGCTCCTACTGGAATGTGTCGTTGGGCGGATCCTATAACGACCTATTTCGTAAATCGCGAAACGTCTGGTTTATGTAACTGCATGGCTATCACAGGACTGCCCGCTAGCTGTTTCGCGGCGAGATAGATTATCCGTCTCTTTCTTATTAGGACGCTTAGAAAGAGACGTAGATATAAGTAGTCTATGTCGCCGGGACACAGTTCGTCGCGGCCCGTCCTGTGACAGGCGTGCTGCACGGCTATCACAACTCGGCGCGCGAGGTCTCTCGATTTTTCTCGCACTATCCGTCTCTCTCTTGTTAGAAAACTTAGAAAGAGAGGTAGGTATAGTGCGATAAAAATCGATAGAGCTCGCGTGCCGTCTTGTGATAGCCGTGTTGGTGACCGAGGAGCTGGCGGCTTTCTCGCGCAACGTCGCATTCAACGAGGAATTGCCGCCAGGATATCGGCACAATACCTCAAGGGCCTTTTTTAGATTTAACTTAGTTTTAATTTAATTTAGCTAATGTTCATTATCATCTTGTGAACATTACCTAAATGCACACATGAAAAAAAAAACAAGAAAAAATGATAATTAGAAAACCATTTTAAACTGTAAATCTTTTATTTACAGCCAGAAGTTTAACTTTCCTGTTCGCGCTGGGAGCGGCGGTGGCGTACGCGCCCTACGAGGGCGTGGACCCCAACACCCTCTCCTGTGACCCTGAGGGCCATGTAAATACATATTTTTTTATAGGACACCTACACTAGTTATATTATGATTTTTATGAAATACTATAATCTACGCTACGCCGGGGTAAGGTCCGGAATTATGACATTCGATTAAAAAAAAAATAGTTAACTAGCTAGCTTCGTACGGGTACTATATTATACATATAAACCACAGTACCAAACCAACACCACCCAACCATACTAGATAACTTAAACACCTCAATCTGTATGAAAACCTGTGACGTCACAAGGGCGAATTAGTGACGTGAATTCCCCGTTTTCCGCGCAAAATCGATTCTGCAATAAGGCATTATTGTCGGACAACCGGCTACCACAACAGACGCGCGCGGAATGAAGTCGGAGTGCCAACTCGGAGTCCAAATTCGGACACGCGAAGTACATGCATTTGCGTGATCTATGTATATCTATATCTGTGATATTAAACCTTTCTCTTGAATCACTCTATCTATTAAAAAAAAACCGCATCAAAATCCGTTGCGTAGTTTTAAATATCTAAGCATACATAGGGACAGACAGCGGGAAGCGACATTGTTTTATACTATATGTAGTGATGATGGCGTTTGGTATCGGCCATAATATCTCGCCAATATGTCGAGGTACTTAAGTAAGCGAGGCACAAATGTTTCATGTCCAATAGGCTTCGGGTAGGTAGGTACCGGATATTATCAGTCAGGCCGAACGTTTATTTTTCACTAGCTTCCGCCCACGACTTCGTCTGCGTGGACCCGAGTAAAAACTATCCTATATTTTAATCCAGGCTATGAACTATCTTCGCACAAAATTTTATCTATATCGGTTAAGCCGTTTAAGCCTGATTGAGTAACAAACATCTTAACATCTAAACATCCAAACTTTCGGAAGCAGAATCGTCTTGGTATATTCAATAATAAGTTTGTAGAGGTGACTTACGACCAGGAGGGTGGGCTGGGTTCGAACCCTGGCTCGTGCCACTGGGTTTTTCCAAAAACCTAATGTAATTACGAACTTAACATCTCGAGGAAACCGGTCTTATCCCAACAATAAGTTTTCCCTCTGCTTTTAGGTCAAAGTAGTAAAAGTAGTATACCTACCGATGATCTGAAATCTTGGGACCTGCAGGTCGATCACGTAACGCATTGTACACGCGTCAGGTAGATCTAAATGTCACATGTCTTTGGCAAAATGACAGTTAAATTGTCCTAACGCGCGTTCGGAACGGTACGTGATTACCCCTCTGGTGCCGAAGCGCATCCCAGGCTCTTTCATTAAAAACATGTTTACAGAATGATGGCTTAATTTAATACTAAAATATAATATTAAGGGCGAATGCCAGGTCCTTGTAGCTTGAACAAGGATACCCTGCGTTTCAGACAGCTTTTAAAATGCTGTTGTTGTTTACAGGTCTTCCTCCTCCTGCCTCACTTTGAAGACTGCGGAAAATTCTACTTATGCGTTCACGGCAAGGAGGTCGAGCAAAAATGCCCCTCCGAGAATACCATCTTTGACTTCGCGCTGCAGGTCAGTAATATTGCCGTATCTAATATATTTCCCCTATATATATAATTCTAGCATTTTTACATATGACTGCGGCGAACAAGCGTAATGGTAAGCAGTATATGTATCTTTCGCATAATAGGTATTGTAACAACCATACCAATCGTCGCGTGTGTGTGATAGCCGCGCTGGTCTGGTTGGTGAGAACCAACCAGACCAGCGCGGCTATCACGCGACGGCGCGCGAGCTCTATTGATTTTTCTCCCACTATCCGTCTCTCTCTTATTAGAACACTTAGAGCAAGAGGTATAGTGCGAGAGAAATCGAGAGTATGTCGCGGCCGTTCCATGATAGACGTGCAGAAACAACCATACTACTACTATAGCCATCTAGCGAGGAGTAGACGCATCAAGCACATGGAAACCACCTTACTACTACACTACAGACTACAGCCATCTAGTGAGGAGTAGATGCACTAAACACATACTAGCGACCTCCAGCGACGAGCGGACGTACTATAATAGTACCGAATACGCCAGAAGATGGGGCTGACAAGTCCCATCCATAGTGATTCTACAAGGCGCTTTTAATAATAATTATTAGTTATACAAGGGTGCAAAGTTGTATTTTACCCGCGAGTGTGGAATTGTAAAACGAGCATGCGAGAGGATTCTATAGTTGAACCCCGAGCGAAGCGAGTGGTTCTAAAATATAATCCTGCGTAGCGAGTGTTTCAACACACTGAAACAGAATGGGCATGCTCGCTAGCGGATTTCTGAATATTTATTATACAATTATTGATATAGAGAGAGAGGGGAAGCCAAACTATTGCTTCATACCTTTCAGTTTGGGAAATTGACGTAATAATTAAAGGGAGAAGAAAATCAACGAAGCTAGCATACAACAGTGTGAACAACCAGTATCGGAAACTTATTCCAATTATGAATATTGTATGAATCATTTAAAATATGGATACCCAAATAATGTTTATACTATGGCAGTCCGTCATGGCTGGAAGCGTAGGGCGACATACGAATTTCAATCTTAATAGCTAGAGCATTAGAAGCTAAATGAAAAGGAACAATACGACCTTCTTGTCGTAAGACAAATAATATCACGTGTTTACGCTAGCGCGCTAATGCTACAATCGGATTACGATCTTATTGCTGAAGAATTAAGGTGTATTAAAGAAATTGAAGATACAACTAATGTCTTTAACTTCGTGACTCGTGTCCTTCGCTTTCCTAGCCGCACGTCGCTCGCGTCCCTCGCGCCCCCAGGTCATGTCACTCGTGTCCCCGGTGTCCCCAGGTCATGTCACTCATGTCCCTCGTGTCCCCCATGTCCCCAGCTCATGTCACTCGTGTCCCCCATGTCCCCAGGTCATGTCACTCGTGTCCCTCATGTCCCCCGGTTGTCACTCGTGTCCCCGGTGTCCCCAGGTCTTGTCACTCATGTCCCTCGTGTCCCCATGTCCCCCAGCTCATGTCACTCGTGTCCCTCGTGTCCCCCATGTCCCCAGGTCATGTCACTCGTGTCCCTCGTGTCCCTCGCGCCTGTTAGCTTCATGTCACTCTCGTCCCTCGCGTTCCCTAGCATCTGGACACTCGTGTCCCTAGCATCAGGTCACTCATGTCCCTCGCGCCTGTTAGCTTCATGTCACTCTCGTCCCTCGCGTCCCCTAGCATCTTGTCTCTCGCGTCCCTAGCATCATATCACTCGTGTCTCTCGTATCCCCTAGCGTCCTGTCACTCGCGTCCCTCATGCCCCAGAATCATATCACTCGTGTCACTCGTGTCCCTAGCATCATATCATTCGTGTCTCTCGCATCCCCTAGCGTCCTGTCACTCGCGTCCCTCATGCTCCAGGATCATATCACTCGTGTCGCTCGCGTCCCTTAACTTCATGTCACTCGTGTCCCTCGCCTCCCTAGCTTCACGTCGCTCGTAACGCTATCACTCGTGTCGCCGGCCATGGGTATAAAAGGACATGCCGGAGTAATATCGAGGATCATTCAAATCACATCGTTCGGACTGGCAGTGTCTCTGGTTGTGGGCTAGGAAATTATTGGTGCGTGTTACCTTTATTGTGGTGAATGGCTCGTCGTTATGGGGAAGCTCTCTCCATAATTATGAGTCATTTGCTTTTCTTAATTTTATAGTTATTTGTATATTGAAAGGGGTATTAGGGCCTAAGCTATGTTTACCTTATCGGAAATATTCTGTGGGGTTTATATGGCTAAATCAAACATGTCTTATTCGCCAGGGCTACTCTTTGGAATTGGGCATGTTTGACAAGTAGTTTCGGAACTCAGTCGAAACTGTTATTTACCGTAACGGATCAAGTCCGGAGGTTCATATGGTTAATCAAATATAGCTAATGTGCCCGAGTACTCTCTGGGATTGGATATATTTGAGTGATTGCTTTCGAAACTTAGTTGGGGTTCATTCTCGCTACCTAATCAGCCGGAACACTGCCAAGAATCAGTATATCTGCGAAGTCAGTCCCGCCTAACGGTGCCAAATGGGACTGAGTCCGTGTCCTTTGCAACCAGACTTGAGGTGTGGTCTGGCGTCTACCTTTTTACCGACATAGGAGACGAAACCCCTTAATCGGGGCCCTCACGTCTCTCAGAACAGCTGACGACGTAGACGAGGCTTGGTCATTCATGTGATAAGCACAGGAGGATACTCCGCTCGTTGAAATCGATCGGATGCCTGAGGGGTCGTTCAGCATTAAATATATGTAAATATACAAGTAATATTCCCAGCTAGGGCGCCTTACTCGCTGTATCCCTCTAGCTCTGTCGAGCACAGCGGGGGGAGGCAAATACACAGGCTGCTAGGGTTGCTATCTCAGTTTCGCCGACTGAACTACTTACAGTTTAACTAGGGATACATTCTTGCTTCTGAACTAAGGTATGGTTCTAGAAGTAAGCAGAATAGGGACTGTGGGGTAGACGTAGAAGTAGACTCACGCGTTATGGGGTGTTAGGGCTCAAAAACTACATCTACTTTAAGATATTCCAAGGGTTTGCTTGGATCACTAAAGGTATAATCACTATTCCAATAAGATTTAATGAAGGTTCAAATTATTAATATGAGTAACTGATGTGACATTTGAGTAGCGTGGGCAAGTGGTGTTGGGTTGCCGTGAATTACATGTAAAATATTATGAAGGTGTGACAATTATTAAAGATCATCAAAAGGTTATAATGCTATTCGTGACATTGAGATATCAGGATTGTTTCAGAAAGATGAAATAATTCTGGATTTGATGACAGGCTGAGCAGTTCATCAAATCCTTATCAATATCTTATTATCATGAATGGATACTCTTCATTCACGGTATTTATTATCATGAGTGGATACTCTTCATTTAAGGTACGGTTTAGGTAGAATATTTCACATGTAATGAACGGATTACCTCGGCATTACCCACCATAGTTGTCGGTAGAGAATGGTCTTAGGTTATGGGCCATAAAAGCTATCAACACAAACATTTAATAATACTAAAAGAGGTTAGACGAGTTTATTTCGGCGTTTCTTCTCGAAACTGACCGCTAGGTTTGAGACGCTGGTAGATTCACTCTCTGGGTCATAAACCCATAGGATAGCTAGGTAAGTAACGTGTATAGGATGTCCAGACTCCATTCCAAACAAGAGAGTAGCAAGTGTGAGTAAGAGATTACCGCACGACCCGTCGATAGAACTTTGTTCCAAAATACAAGTATAGGGCAGTCTTTTATCTCATTATAGGTATAAATAAATAATCTTGATCTTGATAAGAGCTACTCCTTGTTCAACCGGACATATAATAGGGGGTAGGAGACCTTCTACCAAAAACAAAATATATTTATAATCATAAAGTAACTTACAGTGAATAAATAATAAATTATAATAACAAGTTTTAGGACTTTGTTATATCAAGAAATAGGAAAATAGCAGTGGAAATTAGCGTATAGTTAGACTTATTTATATACAGATAGACTAGCTTTAATAGTATTAAGAATGCGGAGTCCAAAACCTGTCAAGCTTTCATAAAAGTACCTAGGGTTATTACGGTTCACAACACTTCAGGGTTCTACCACTAGCGATCACAAATTTGGCCATATCTTCAGGTATTAGTAATGAAAGCACACAACGAAAGAAGGTTTAATAAGTAGGAAAATAGAGAGTGTGAATTACAGTAAAGTCTAGGGTTTTACATTACGTTAGAGTTTATTAAAATTATTCAGCGTTCTCGAGCTGCGACGTGGAGTTTCTTCAGCGTGTTAGGTCGTTTCGTATTGCGTGCGTCGTTGAGAGGGGAAACTGTTACAGTTTGGTGCCGTGACCAGGATTTTCAGTAGCCCTCCAGGTCCTCCAGGAGGGCTACAGTTTGTTGCCCTGAAGTTGGAGGTGAGCTTGATAGGGGTTGGACTCTTCATTATTTTCTTTAAACCATCAGCTAGGGACTCCGCGAGGTCAGGTTTAGGACTCCATCTGAAAATAAAAATAAATAAACATCATTACTATTTTACAGATATAACATATGTTTTGAGTATAATCTTTAAGATATAATAACATAAAATCAGCGGGGCGATAATGTATAAAACATGGTACTATGGGAATCAGTAGGTGTATTTTAGACTTTGACAGTATCAATTCGATTTTAGGCGCCAAGAGGATGAGTAGACCTGTCAGAAACAAAACCATGACTGCAAAATTGCGAGAAGCCTCCATCGGTAATTATAGAACGCGTAGAATTGCTGTAGGGGAACAAATATGAATAGAATTACAACTTAGAAAAGTTGTTTGTCTCAGTCCAATATCTCAAGGACGGCTGAACAGATTATGAAACGTGACTGAAAACACTCGGGATAAAATTATCTATGATAGAAAAAAAAAGGCTAAACGAAGGTCACTTCATCTGTTTGGGAGCTGCAGTGCCATGGACAGATGCACGGACAGACACTTTAAATTTATAGCACCCTCTCTTTGCGTCGGAGGTCGAAAATGCAAAGGAGTGTAGTCAGGATTCAAGAAAAAAATTAAGTCAAATATACTCACGTTTAAGCATAAGTAGAACACAAGATCGCGAAGCTTCCACGTTTTATTGATTGATCAGTAGTTGATTGTTTCAATTTGGTCTACACATATAATCTGGAAATCAGAAAAAGTAAATTAAGGGGTGGCAATCTAGCGGTTCGGGCGTGCGGCTGTCGAGCGGCGTTCGTGGGGTTGTGCCGGTGAGATTTTCAGAGCATGTGTACGGGTCATTTGATGTTCGGCGTGGGCTTTTTGGTGGGGGACAAGCATCGCGAGGAGATCTGCATGCGTCCGCGAGGAGATTCAACGATGAGTGTGAGGTCCCCAACCCGCACTGGGACAGTAATAATAATAATAAAATAATAAAACATTTATTTCAGGCAACTAAGGCTGTGTTTCGGCGTGGCACTCATTGGGGGAGACTGTGTCCGGCGGTGGGGGTCTTTCGGGTGGAGATTATGATGATTATTTGTATATATCACATGATATCAGTAAAATTATAAATTGAGGCGGACCTTAATATATAAAAATATATAAATTCATTGACTCTGGGGGGCGTCAATGTACAAATAATTTAAATTATAGATGTGTGGGGGCGTATACAAGTTTTCTAAAAACAAAAATAATAGTTTTAGTGTGATATAGTTCATAAAATTAGAAATTAAGTCTTATAAACAAGTTACTGTCCAATTTTTTATTTTGGTGCAGGCTTTTGTTGCCAACTGCACTTTTTCTGGATGCCATCATCACCTGCTCGTTGGGGCAATTCCGGCGAGCCCAGACTCGATGGGGTTATGTGGTTTTATTGCGGAGTTCCTATGGCCACCTTCTAGCTCCATCATCAGATCGGCTCCACGCCATCATAATATTGCATTGTCACGCGATTTGCATATTCGTGCAAAATTTCAGCTCAATCGGAGGCCGGGAGGTGGATCAAATTTGACTTGCAAGATTGCAGATAGACAACAGACAGGTGAAAGTAGATAAAAGCTTGTAATATAAAACCTAGGTCTTGTGCAGGGTTTACTTATATGGTATTATTATTAATATGCCTAGGGGAAAGGAGCAGTGTTTGGTACAACTGAGGAATTGCATTTTGAAATAATTAGGAATTTAGTAGGGACTCCGGCAATATTTATGAACTTTTATTTATTAGGGGCGAATCTTCATCACTAGTAGAAACAAAACCTAGTTATTCATAAGTTAGGTGCACCCTAAAGCTTAGATCTGACTAGTATATTAAATTCTTTTGAAGTGTACCTTGGGATGCCAGTGAACTAGTGGAGGCTCAGGTGACCTCATCTCTGCAGTGATGTATGCGCACTAATTTTATTCTAATTATTGAGAATTTTCAATGATAGAACAACCTCAAACAATCCTTTGTTTTAGAATGGTAGTCTTAGCTGGTAATTTCTTAGTACTTCTTGTGCCTGAAACGAAAACCATTAATAAGAATAATTTTTACTAATTGTCCATAAGGGTAAGGTAATAAAGTTTCAAAGGGGTTTAAGTACATTATATTGTACGTAGTAGTTAGGAAAACCTTGAAATTTGTATAACCTCACTTCCTTTCAAGAACTCTCTGAGTTCTACGAGTATTTTCAAGAACGACAATTTAGTTATATTACATACCATGACAAAAACGTAGGGAATGCATAGCTGGCTGCCCGGTCCGTTTTCGCACGGTTAGTAATGCGCGAATAATTCTAATTACCCGGTGTCCTATTGTTATATATCCGCGGTGGAAAGTGGCCTGTGTTCGTCGGGAGTAGTGGGCTTCTAATGGCGGAAGGGTTTTCGAATCGGTCCTGTGGCTTCGGGGCCTATTCAATGCAGACAAACGGGCAATCGAATCTTTCATCTTTATATTAATGTAGATAAGAATAAAAGTTTTACTTACCAGAGTTGCAAGTTGTAGGCCGGCAACTGTAGATAATTCCGTGTAGGAAATGGCGCAGGCGCATACAAATACTTAGTAATGCATGTACGTCCAAAGGCCACGAAAGATAACTCACAACGTCCGTTCACTGTGTTTTCAACTTAAAGAATTTAGGAGAAAAATCAATGGAGGCTAATAGCCAAATCACGGGAAAATACAACACGAACACGAGGTTACACGAGGAGCCTTAGGAGGCAAAGAGAAAAAAATAAACCCACAGAATAGCCAAACAGGTGCCGGTTAATGTACAGCCATGATAATCGGCCTAGGTAATGTACGGCCCGATAATCGGCAGCCATACTGTACGAGGAATGTCGGAGTGTGCGTTTGTTGGGGTTTGCATTATTGGCTTCCACCAAACACGTTATTAAATTTATGCAACGCAAAACTTTCTCTAGCATTATTTTATGGTTTTGATATAAAGATGTAATTTAAAATCACTTTAGTGAGATAATATATACGAAAAAAACAAAGACGATTAGCTTAGCTCGAGATTTCATAAATAAAGGCAATTAATCACGTCAATTTGTTGCTATACCAAAACGCTAAGTGTAGAAGGCCTTAAAAGCAAGGGCCACAGACATAAAACGGTCTTACACGCCTGACAACTTGTCGCAGCAATGTGTTGTAATTAGACATAGAAATCAAAATATTCTCCTCTTTCCGGCATGCGAGTTGATAGGGCGGAAGGATAGCTTGCAGTACGGGTTGTTCGACTGTGGGAACACTGTTTAGTAACAACAGCAGCGCTACCAAGAATCGAGGCTTGAATACATGCATCCCTGTCACTCAGTATCATGAACGATAGAGACAGGAATACCCGGGTTTCGACTTTCAAAGATCGTGGTTATAGCTCAGGACTTAAATAATACGTGGATACAATAGATTATATTGAATTTAGTTTGATGAATTAACGTGAGAGAATTATTTAATTAATACGGATGTAGCGACATTTTTGGTAACACACTAGGAAAATATTGAATCGCGTATCGGATTAAATTATTATTCTGGTTGGTTCTTGAAGATTGTTTGTTGCTTACAAAGCTGCGACATACATCTATGGGTCAAGTTGGTAGCTAAGTCGCAATTAATAGAATCTATGACGTCATTGAACGTACGACACGTTGTTTTGAGTAAAGCTACATGCTAGCGAGGGAGGAAATAAAATAATGAATACGCTTGTATATGCGAAGCACTATATCGTCTGGTTACAAGGAGGTATGGAAAGTCCATGGCCCAGTATATCATATTATCATACAAGAGTCACACGACGTGCATAGCATAGACATTAATTTTCTGGTTCATACTTTATATATAAAACAGCATACATCCAACATACATTACATTTATCAACATACATATCCATTATCTTATACAATTAAGGAAGCTTATTTGAAATATCACTACATAGTATAGGGCAGGGTCGCTTTCCACTGGTTTGTATGTGTAATATGGCGTCCGTGCGGTGCCGGGGCGGGTCGCTAGTATAAAATTAACTATATAATGGGTATTAGTAACTTAGTAGAAGTGCGAATGAACGCCCCGTTATGGTTTATAGGTATTCAAGGAATATATTATAGGGTATTAGTACCGTTATTACACGCAAACGCGATACAAAATGATGTGGGAATGCTAAGATCACGAAAAGCAGAAAAGGAAGAGATAATCTTTATTTATCTATGCAGATTTAACAAGTGAGGTTTCCCAGATTTCAGCTCGAAGTGTTTCATAAGATTGGATGTTCTGATAATAAGGGTTTAACATGTTCGCAACCGAGAGCCCGCCTGGTAGGCACTCGAAATGTTTGTTCAGATGCCGGTTCAGCACGCTAGTAGGGCAGTTTTCACATGCAGTTTCGGGAGGGCAGCTTGTAGGCGTCCCTGGAAACATAAAAATAAATATTACTCTCCGTATAATAGAATAAGCTTTCACGAAAATTATTCACAGAGCACAGGAACCATTGGGTTTTTCCAGTGTCGCTTCAAACGTTGTTATGATATGGGAGAGCGTTTAGTTGTAGCAGTACTACTGGGGTCATTCTAAGCTTTAATTATGTTCCTTAAATATTAAGTATATATTAAAGAAAATAACATGGTACGGGGGCGTGAGGAAATATCTTGAGTTGGGTTTAAATTGTGGAATTTGTGGTAACTATTGATATTTAATAATGAAAACATATTTTTTCCAAGCCTTGATTCGCTTACAGAACAGTGATATCCTGGTTTGGTAAACGTATGGCCATGGATTTACAAATTTCCTTGTTAGCACATACATTTTGTCAATACTATGAAGAGAGCGCCGAGCATACACAGTTTTTTTGATCATATTACTAAGCGCGCACAGAATTATTGAAATACATCAGTGATATGAAGAAATAATACATATAATTACCTTTTTACCATCACGCTAGGAAGATTGAAATGTTGGATGAATGGTCCGACAAGCCAGACTTGTTGCGAAGAGTAGCAGCCTTCATTTGTTTTCAAACCGCTGTAAAGTTAGATAGAAGGGTTATGTTAAGTGGGAATAACGCAAATATTCATATAATCATATATAGTTATTTTGACAGTTGATACAAGGTATAATTTTGTAAAAAGAGTGAAATGGGAATATATCTTAATAACAAATTACTCACGCTGAAATTGGGATGAAATTATAAAATGGTTTGAGAGATATATACATTTATAGGTCAATTATATGTACATACTTACAATTTAAGGTCGTTCCTATGTTTTGAACATGTCAGTTTCACTGGGATCGCTGATGTTGTAACGGACCCCTTCTATGGCATTCATGATTGAAATCACTTGTTGCATTGTTAGACCATCGATTGAGGGAACGCTCCTGTATTCCTAGAAACGTCATGACAAGAAATTATGAAAATAACAATGGCACGGCAAGGAACTGTTAGTTATTTTAAAGAACAGATTGAAACGGGTTGTGTTTAACTATTTCGCGAAGAGTAGTCAAGTACTATATGGCTCTAAGCTAGATGGTAGCGAGATCCTGTTCGGCCATCTTCAAATGATCACAAATAACACTGATGTGCTATTGTTTGCCGAAATATTGCCGAGTTCCATGACACTTTGTAACGTTGAAATACTTATTGCATAGCCTCAAACAAAGACAGAAAGTCTAGACGAGATGGAAAATTTGATGATAAAGCGAAATGAAAGGACATTCAGAGATGGTACATACCTTGAAGAAAACATCCGTGTATCTAACAAGTGGCGGCTTCCTGTAGCGAGAGCTGGAGTGTTGTTTTGTATAATTCGTCTGGTTTGATGATTTTGCATTAGATCCATTATTATTATTATAAGAGAGACGTGGCATCATCTGGGGCCTTTGCTAGAGTCAGTGAGAGTATAAATTAACTATGAAACGAATTAAATCGTTTACAAAAACAACTCATACGGGTGATACGGGAAGACGCACAACTGACAGTTGACAATGAAGCGAAGCCACGCTAAACTGAAAAACGTTTCATAGACCATATTCGCGTAACTCCACTCCAGTAAATTAAATTTTGTAGAATTATATTTCTACGTTATTTAACAATTACAATTTTTAATTTTCGTTAGTTACATAAAACATTAATAAATAATGAGTGGTTGAGGGACATCGTATGACGACATCTATGTTCAGTGTTGGTTGTTGGGTAAAAGTGACGCGTCGTTTGGGTTTAAAGTGTTAGTGCAAAGTTGTTACTAGCCTACTAACAATAACATAGCCCAGAGTACATAGATGATATTTTCTTGAAATATTTTATTGCAACTGAAACTTTGATAGAATCGTATATTGTCAAGATTGATTACATTGTGAGATCATCTGTCACTAATTATTTTCACTATTCAACGATAGATGGCGCCGTGGGTAAGAAATGAGATACAATTAGCGATGAGTGGGTTCCATTTACTAATGGTCTTAGGAACATAAATCGAGTATCTATTTAAAAGGATCACTGATAAAAGACATAAATATTAGCTTTGGACAGCATGAAGTTATTATTACAAAAAATAAATAAATATGATCGTATATCCTTACGGACGCCATCTAGCGACAGACGGGAATGAACTAACGTCACTAATTATCTTCGCTATTCATCGGTAGATGGCGACACTGCATATGAGGAAACCCAAATTATCAGCGATCAATGCTCAGAAATACTCAACTCAACGATAGATGGCGGAAGCGGTCACAGACGGGCAATAACTTTGAATCCATAAGTTAATGGGAAAGTTACTCTATTTGACGATAGATGGCAGGAAGATGCAGTTTTATAATTTAATCTTACGACAGTTTTGTCGCTTGTGTTTATAACAACAACTAAAAAAAATTGCCGAGAGCTATCTTTTCAAATAGATGATCAATGACCGCATTTGTGAATCAATAATGCTGAGGGTTCAGTTTAATATGATTACTGCGGTTAGAAAAGGGTTATGAATTTCCGAACGAAATTTTACGTCAAACTGCCATAATAGGAATGAAACAGGGATTGTCAGTTGAATTGACTTTCACATAAGTTTCTGTTTTCGGGACAAAATGAGTGAATAACCAATTGATATAATGCTTTCCGAATAAAGTATCATACAGGAACGTTAATTCATGTGATGGCCATAGGACCAGTGCGGGTGCGATTACGGGCAAAGTTTATTCGTTGGATCAAAGTGTGTGCTTGCCGATTATTGTTTATAAACTAAACGAACTATGTTCCTATGGAATATGGAATGGAAGATTCTTAATAAATGCGTTGTCACATGGGAGTGGGAAACGTTGCGGATAAATCGTAGTTGCGTCAAACTTGAAATGTGCATCCGTTTTTCTGTATAAATTCGTGGAAGAAAAGTGACCGGTCGGTTGAAGTGTTATTTTGTGTTTGTGGTAGTTTCAATAGCTGTGTTTTATAACAAATAAAAGTGAATATGTTATACTATGGGTAAGCGTTGTAAATTACTCAGAATGCAAGTCGGTTCTAGGTTAAACCATGCAACAGCTTTGAAAGTTTAGAAAACGCTCCTAATGCTTTTTCAAAGGGAGTTGGAGCAAGCAACATACAGTCACTTGTCAGGATAAATGCACATAATTGTGAATTTATACTGAATGAGGCGCTTAATTCGATGTTACGAATACACAAACCAAGATTTTGGGTCGCGTAAGTAAATTAAACACCCAATAAATACACAAAATCCGTTCTTCATTTATTATTCTAACGACTTGGAAATTCGGTATCAAATCAACTGACCACTATGGGGTTTGATTAATTAAACCAGAGTGTCAGTCGTTTGAAATTTTGTTATTACAACTTTAAAAAGCCGACAATTGAGTTTTAATTTAAATATTTGTTATTGGTAAAGAAAGACACCTAAACGTTAGTTTGTAAATGTTAAAAAGGGTGGTTATTGGGACAAACTAGATTATAATATTGACAATATTAACTTGTGACCGGGTTATCTAACGTTCAAGTCAGCGGAACGCATTTGGGTGTTAATATGTGAGCGTTCAAACCATGAACTATTGTGTTGATTTGAAAATTATTATAATGGTTTTATTTGGGTTTTCATCGTTGCTTGCACTTGTTTGATCTTATGAAATATCACATTTTAAATGGTAAGAGAATGTGAAAAAAAAAAACTAGACTATCATTGTGGGCCGCTGCCCATATTGTCATTAAAAACATGTAGATAATTAAAATTAAATTAAATTTCATTTAAAATAACAAATATTTCATCCTGTTGGTATGCGCCAAAGACAATAAAAGTTAAACACTGGTGAAACATTAAAACCTAAATATTTTCCATGCAATAAGTAGGCATACATTTGACATTTTTAAACGAATGTAGAGCATAATTTCGGTCATCGCTCATAGTTGTACGGTGGCGCGGTTGAAGAACATTGGCTTTCCAAGTCGTGGACCTGAGCTCAATTCTCGGTGAACCTATCTTTTTGTATTTTTATGTGCATGTAAATTTAATTCCTGTGTTTTATAAATGGAACAAGGGTACCGGTTGGGATGATTTTTTCTTGCATAATTACTTTATACTTATTATAACTGATTGACAGGCTGTGTACAGCCTGCTACGATAAGATATGAGCATGAAAAATCGGGAATAGATCTAAGTGGATCTAGATTTTAGGTGGTGATAGGCATTTCTTAATGTGAAACATTTTATAAATATGAAATATACCTAAACAAGTAACGTCTTCAGCAATGTAAATACTTTGCGGTGGGTTTTATTACACAATTAAAGTAGGTCAACTGAGGTACAATCGAAATTACTGCATGAGATTGTCACTACTAGCTTCACCTCTGGTTGAGTACTGATAATGGCATGAAACAGGTTACGTAATAGCCGGATAATAATAATTGAAGTATTGCATAGTAGTACAAAATTTAGTATTTTTGAGTCGGCGGGAAATAATTGATTTGACTCTTAATTTGTCTCTTCCGTGTATATTCAGAAAAATAGAATCATCGATATGTATGTCAAATTCGACTAATTTTTGATGCTTGTTCCAAATTTTGTGTTAGATTTTAAATTCAAAATGGTTTACGTGATTAAAAAAAAAAAAAAAAAAAATCGATATGCATGTCAAATTCAACTAATTTGTTGATGCTAATTTCAAATTTTGTGTTAGATTTTAAATTCAAAATGGTTTACCTGGCTTTTTGGAAAAGTCGATATGTATGTCAAACTCAACTAATTTGTTGATGCTAATTTCAAATTTTGGATTAAATTTTAAATTCAGGATGGTGTATCTGACTTTTTGGAAAGTCGTCATGTATATCAAATTTAACTAATTTGTTGATGCTAATTTCAAATTTTGTGTTAGATTTTAAACACAAAAATGGTTTACCTGGCTTTTTGGAAAAGTCGATATGTATGTCAAACTCAACTAATTTGTTGATGCTAATTTCAAATTTTGGATTAAATTTTAAATTCAGGATGGTGTATCTGACTCTTTGGAAAGTCGTCATGTATATCAAATTTAACTAATTTGTTGATGCTAATTTCAAATTTTGTGTTAGATTTTAAACACAAAAATGGTTTACCTGGCTTTTTGGAAAAGTCGATATGTATGTCAAACTCAACTAATTTGTTGATGCTAATTTCAAATTTTGGATTAATTTTTAAATTCAGGATGGCGTATCTGACTTTTTGGAAAGTCGTCATGTATATCAAATTTAGCTAATTTGCTGATGCTAATTTCGAATTTTGGGCATACTTTCGGATCCAAGGTGACAAATCTGGCTATTTTGAAAAAAAAATGATTATGGTTATCAAATTCAATTCATTTGCTGTTGCGATTTTTGAATTTAGGTTCATATTGAAATTGATAGTTATAATATGCCTATTTCTGGGTATGAATTAAAAGGTGAAGCAATATACTTCATTTTACTTATTTATAGTAGATGAATCGATGGCGAGTATGAACATTTTTAAGGGAGTCATTATATATATTATACAAATTAAGGATTAATAAGTCTTAAATCTGAATTGAAACGATTACACGTCATAAGCTTTGACTATCTGTGGCAATCGAGTGAACAGGCGAATGAGGAAGGGATGAAAGGTGTGATGCTTTGAACATATTAATGGGGGTATTGGAAGGTGATGAATGGAAAGATATTATAGGGGGGGGGAGGCATGTCTGAGATTTTCTGTAAACGTGGATTGCTACAGTTAGGCAATAGCTGGAGTGTAATCAAATAACCTGGATTTGTTGGTTTTGTTGGGGAACAAAAAAAAAAAAAAAAAAAACAATAAGTCCCTAGACTCTTATCAATAGGTTAAAATCGTGAAAGCGATTCGACTCTTAGTATAGAGTATTGTTTGGGGACTTATACTACACACGATGTTTTACGCAAGGGTATACACACTTCATGTCGGTTAAAATAAGTCAAAATTGTGGGGAAATCACAATCGAATCAATAGAACTGAGCAGGAGGTTATTATAAATCATAATGAAGCGTAACATTATAGTTGACTGGTTCGAATTTTAGTTAAGGAATAGTGGATGCCTGAATTCTTACATAAAAGTTTTTGGTTTGCGTGGGAAGTTTTTGTGGCATCATTCATGTCCGAGCAATGTGGGTAGAATTGGAGGATGCCCAGCCAGATCCAAAGATTCAGTTTGATACTGCAAACTCGGAACAATAGGTTCTATCAGCTTCACAACCTGGTATTTCGTGCGAATGAAAAAGAAACTGAGTAAAGGGTACTCGGGAATCTACTTTTCTTACATTAGTTAAACTGGTCTTAAGGGAATTGACTTATTTTATAAGACTTGAAACAAGCACCAAGAAACTGATTATTAATGATGGAATCTGAGGGCACAATTCGAGCTTATGCATTGGAGAATGAACATCTCGGTACTCCCACCAAATAGCTTCTGTCTTATGTGGGGAAATTTTGCGTGCTTTACCTATAGAAAGAGCAATGTTTTCTAGGATCACCGATTGAGCAATGTAATCACCGATCCGAGGTCAAATCATCGAAGATTGGGTCACAGGACCTGATAGGATTCACAACCTATCATCCCAGAATGAGACAGAAATCCTTGAGGAAAAGCTAGTCATTACTCATTGTTATGGTTCAAGGGAATTGTGTTAACTGACGAAGTCATTGATGATCATTTAGTACTGGATAAATACACATCACGAGTTTAAAAAAAAAAAAAAAAAAAGAGGGGATTGTCACTGACAAATCTAGGTCTAGGGATGAAGATTCTACATGCATGACCTTGGTCATACATTGCGAAATATTCATCGGGGCGAGTTGAAACAGAATGGGCATGCTCGCTAGCGGATTTCTGAATATTTATTATACAATTATTGATATAGAGAGAGAGGGGAAGCCAAACTATTGCTTCATACCTTTCAGTTTGGGAAATTGACGTAATAATTAAAGGGAGAAGAAAATCAACGAAGCTAGCATACAACAGTGTGAACAACCAGTATCGGAAACTTATTCCAATTATGAATATTGTATGAATCATTTAAAATATGGATACCCAAATAATGTTTATACTATGGCAGTCCGTCATGGCTGGAAGCGTAGGGCGACATACGAATTTCAATCTTAATAGCTAGAGCATTAGAAGCTAAATGAAAAGGAACAATACGACCTTCTTGTCGTAAGACAAATAATATCACGTGTTTACGCTAGCGCGCTAATGCTACAATCGGATTACGATCTTATTGCTGAAGAATTAAGGTGTATTAAAGAAATTGAAGATACAACTAATGTCTTTAACTTCGTGACTCGTGTCCTTCGCTTTCCTAGCCGCACGTCGCTCGCGTCCCTCGCGCCCCCAGGTCATGTCACTCGTGTCCCCGGTGTCCCCAGGTCATGTCACTCATGTCCCTCGTGTCCCCCATGTCCCCAGCTCATGTCACTCGTGTCCCCCATGTCCCCAGGTCATGTCACTCGTGTCCCTCATGTCCCCCGGTTGTCACTCGTGTCCCCGGTGTCCCCAGGTCTTGTCACTCATGTCCCTCGTGTCCCCATGTCCCCCAGCTCATGTCACTCGTGTCCCTCGTGTCCCCCATGTCCCCAGGTCATGTCACTCGTGTCCCTCGTGTCCCTCGCGCCTGTTAGCTTCATGTCACTCTCGTCCCTCGCGTTCCCTAGCATCTGGACACTCGTGTCCCTAGCATCAGGTCACTCATGTCCCTCGCGCCTGTTAGCTTCATGTCACTCTCGTCCCTCGCGTCCCCTAGCATCTTGTCTCTCGCGTCCCTAGCATCATATCACTCGTGTCTCTCGTATCCCCTAGCGTCCTGTCACTCGCGTCCCTCATGCCCCAGAATCATATCACTCGTGTCACTCGTGTCCCTAGCATCATATCATTCGTGTCTCTCGCATCCCCTAGCGTCCTGTCACTCGCGTCCCTCATGCTCCAGGATCATATCACTCGTGTCGCTCGCGTCCCTTAACTTCATGTCACTCGTGTCCCTCGCCTCCCTAGCTTCACGTCGCTCGTAACGCTATCACTCGTGTCGCCGGCCATGGGTATAAAAGGACATGCCGGAGTAATATCGAGGATCATTCAAATCACATCGTTCGGACTGGCAGTGTCTCTGGTTGTGGGCTAGGAAATTATTGGTGCGTGTTACCTTTATTGTGGTGAATGGCTCGTCGTTATGGGGAAGCTCTCTCCATAATTATGAGTCATTTGCTTTTCTTAATTTTATAGTTATTTGTATATTGAAAGGGGTATTAGGGCCTAAGCTATGTTTACCTTATCGGAAATATTCTGTGGGGTTTATATGGCTAAATCAAACATGTCTTATTCGCCAGGGCTACTCTTTGGAATTGGGCATGTTTGACAAGTAGTTTCGGAACTCAGTCGAAACTGTTATTTACCGTAACGGATCAAGTCCGGAGGTTCATATGGTTAATCAAATATAGCTAATGTGCCCGAGTACTCTCTGGGATTGGATATATTTGAGTGATTGCTTTCGAAACTTAGTTGGGGTTCATTCTCGCTACCTAATCAGCCGGAACACTGCCAAGAATCAGTATATCTGCGAAGTCAGTCCCGCCTAACGGTGCCAAATGGGACTGAGTCCGTGTCCTTTGCAACCAGACTTGAGGTGTGGTCTGGCGTCTACCTTTTTACCGACATAGGAGACGAAACCCCTTAATCGGGGCCCTCACGTCTCTCAGAACAGCTGACGACGTAGACGAGGCTTGGTCATTCATGTGATAAGCACAGGAGGATACTCCGCTCGTTGAAATCGATCGGATGCCTGAGGGGTCGTTCAGCATTAAATATATGTAAATATACAAGTAATATTCCCAGCTAGGGCGCCTTACTCGCTGTATCCCTCTAGCTCTGTCGAGCACAGCGGGGGGAGGCAAATACACAGGCTGCTAGGGTTGCTATCTCAGTTTCGCCGACTGAACTACTTACAGTTTAACTAGGGATACATTCTTGCTTCTGAACTAAGGTATGGTTCTAGAAGTAAGCAGAATAGGGACTGTGGGGTAGACGTAGAAGTAGACTCACGCGTTATGGGGTGTTAGGGCTCAAAAACTACATCTACTTTAAGATATTCCAAGGGTTTGCTTGGATCACTAAAGGTATAATCACTATTCCAATAAGATTTAATGAAGGTTCAAATTATTAATATGAGTAACTGATGTGACATTTGAGTAGCGTGGGCAAGTGGTGTTGGGTTGCCGTGAATTACATGTAAAATATTATGAAGGTGTGACAATTATTAAAGATCATCAAAAGGTTATAATGCTATTCGTGACATTGAGATATCAGGATTGTTTCAGAAAGATGAAATCATTCTGGATTTGATGACAGGCTGAGCAGTTCATCAAATCCTTATCAATATCTTATTATCATGAATGGATACTCTTCATTCACGGTATTTATTATCATGAGTGGATACTCTTCATTTAAGGTACGGTTTAGGTAGAATATTTCACATGTAATGAACGGATTACCTCGGCATACCCACCATAGTTGTCGGTAGAGAATGGTCTTAGGTTATGGGCCATAAAAGCTATCAACACAAACATTTAATAATACTAAAATAGGTCAGACGAGTTTATTTCGGCGTTTCTTCTCGAAACTGACCGCTAGGTTTGAGACGCTGGTAGATTCACTCTCTGGGTCATAAACCCATAGGATAGCTAGGTAAGTAACGTGTATAGGATGTCCAGACTCCATTCCAAACAAGAGAGTAGCAAGTGTGAGTAAGAGATTACCGCACGACCCGTCGATAGAACTTTGTTCCAAAATACAAGTATAGGGCAGTCTTTTATCTCATTATAGGTATAAATAAATAATCTTGATCTTGATAAGAGCTACTCCTTGTTCAACCGGACATATAATAGGGGGTAGGAGACCTTCTACCAAAAACAAAATATATTTATAATCATAAAGTAACTTACAGTGAATAAATAATAAATTATAATAACAAGTTTTAGGACTTTGTTATATCAAGAAATAGGAAAATAGCAGTGGAAATTAGCGTATAGTTAGACTTATTTATATACAGATAGACTAGCTTTAATAGTATTAAGAATGCGGAGTCCAAAACCTGTCAAGCTTTCATAAAAGTACCTAGGGTTATTACGGTTCACAACACTTCAGGGTTCTACCACTAGCGATCACAAATTTGGCCATATCTTCAGGTATTAGTAATGAAAGCACACAACGAAAGAAGGTTTAATAAGTAGGAAAATAGAGAGTGTGAATTACAGTAAAGTCTAGGGTTTTACATTACGTTAGAGTTTATTAAAATTATTCAGCGTTCTCGAGCTGCGACGTGGAGTTTCTTCAGCGTGTTAGGTCGTTTCGTATTGCGTGCGTCGTTGAGAGGGGAAACTGTTACAACACGAGAAGTAAAATACATTTGCACCCGTGTGCAACACAAAACTTTTCACCTCACTGTAGCGAGGAAAGTGCAACATGCAAAAAAACTGCTCATACAAAATAAGTCATTATTTGTACACAATTATAATAATCATCAGGTTAATTATAATCATCATCAATATAGTATACTTAGCATTATATTTATAATTAACTAATTAAGATAACAATCTTCATTTGTACTCGGCAATGGACATATCACGAGGTGCAGCTTTCATGATAGGGGTGTACTCGACACTAAATAAAATAATCAATAATTGTTATATTTTCTCCAAAAAGGATAAAATAATCACGAAGTTATAAGTGTCCAAAGTTTTAAGAAGCGGTATGTTCTTTCCCTTTTTCGCAAAACGCAACTTCATATGAAACGATGACGCTTGTAGATTGTGACGTCACTAATAGACTGTAACGTGCCGTGCCCCATCGTGTTCGGCGCCACCGTCGACGCGGCCTGCCGCGCGCGCGGCGCGCTCTGCGGCAGCCTCGCATATTGTGACGTCACACACTGTTTGCGTTTTCTCTCTTTAACAAGCAATATTAAAACGGTTGTAGCTTCGTAATTCTTTGAGATATCTGAATGGGATTTTCGTCACTAGGCATATTTTTTGCCTTCTTTCTTTTGTAGTAGTAATGAGAATTTGAGTCTACACCCGTATTATTTATCACATTATTCATAACAAACAGAAGCTGGTTAGAGCCGTATATCTAATTAAAGTACGACACTTTTCGTTATCCATGTGTACGGTGAGAGCCAACTGAAATCAAAACACATCCGTCCCAACTGCGCGCGAAGTAAGTAAACACTGACGCTCCTTTGCCGCGCCGCCAAAAACCGACAACAAATGGTCACGCTCCAAGGCCAAATTACTTTCCCCACTAGTGGATAAAATGCGTTTTTACCCGCTTGTTTTAAAGGATAAAAGGCTTTCTTAGGCGTAATTTTTTTTTACTGATTTGGTTAGGCTCGCCGACTGGAAATTATTAGGTATACTTATTGTCGAATCTTAGGTAATTCATTATTGCTAATTATACCCCCCCTGCTTCCCTCGTTGGAACTACCCGGTTATAGTTAGTTAGTGATAGTCTTGACCATGCATCTGCTCCAGTACACGTTACTTCTCCTTACTGACTGGAGAACGGGGACACGTCATCTAATCTCCACTGTACTTCTCGTTCAAGTATTTAAATATGCTTGTTACTTAACGTCTTTCCCTTCGCGCCCCGCACGCACCCCCGCTACAGTATTAGTATTATATTACTTCTTAATTGATAATATCTTCCGCAGGGCTGCAATTGGTCGTGGGCGACCACCTGCCAGCTCCGTGAGTCTGATGTGGAGGGTTCTGGGGAGAGCGAGGAGCTCGAGTGGTCTGACAAGCCAGAGGAAGCTCAGATAGGTAAGAACTTATCTTCATCCTAGCGATATCCCAGTTGGCCTCGGTTAAACGACTGCTGTTATCGACAACAACCCTAAGAACGTTAGTTATATTGTTCGGTTTGTAACTGACGTGGGGGGATACTTAGCACAGATACGCGACTACCTGCGTGAGTTTGGTGTCGAGGGCTTGGGAGTGAAACTGAGGAATTGGAGTGGTTTGACAAGGTAGAGGACGCCCACATTGGTAAGAACTTATCTTCATACTAACTGTCATCTGCTGAATATTCCTAAGTATTAGCGTTGGCTCCAGTTTTGGCAGAAGAAAAGGTTTTTTGTCATTTGAGTGGGCCACTTGATTATGTTATTTGTTAAGCTAGCTTCAGGCCTGTCTAACGACTGCCGGCGAAAACAACCCTAAGACCTTCTGTTGTTTCCTATGTAACTGGCGTGGGAGGATAGCACTGACTCGTGATTCAGCAGGGCAACTGATGTGACCATGACTGTGATATGCCAGCTCCGTGAGTATGATGTCGAGGGTCTGTCAAGCCAGACGCTCATATTGGTAAGAACTCTCTCGATGTGAATCAAACTACCCGCTTGCCACTTCTCAAATCCACCGCGGTGAAATGGACTGTTAAACTCAGGGTGCTCAGATCGGTTACTGACTCTAGAAGATTCTGGATTCTGGATTCAGTCGCTTTACGTTCACCTTGTTCCTTGCAACGAGCTGAACGTGGTAGACCCTTTCCTACAAATAACACGAGATTTTTCAACCGATTACCGCCCTACGGTTAGAACAGGCAAACGCAGGCGACCGTTAAGGTTCTAGGGTGTAAATCGGTAATAGAGACCTTATGTTCTTATTACAGGTGTCCTGGACATACTGAGCGCCGCGAGCGAAACTGTGACGGAGTCCCGTCGGTTCAACGCCATCCTAGACTGCAATAACTCGCAGTCTGCGGCCAAACAGCTGCCTTACAGGTAAAGCATCTTACATCTGGACAAATGACAGCAGACATGAAGCTTGGCATTGGAACTGCCGCGCAGTTTGTTTCGGTAACAAAATGGATGCTTCCAAATAGAATGACGTAAGGTTATGACTTACACGGGCGCACCACGTCAGCTGTCACTTGGTCATACCGATTGTGTGTTTTTTCGACATTCGCTAGCGCGCTTCTGCCGCTGCCGCCTGATAGCTTACCTAGTTCCCCATAATCTAGGTACCGTCAAACGGGGGAATTATAGACAGGTGCAGAAAATGAGACAAAACGTCATAGGAAGTTTGATTCCTTATAATTGGAACATTATTAGAGATACACCTGTCAGTTGGCTTTCAACTCGCCCGTAGCAACATCTCCTTCGTACAGGCACCGTGAAATTCAAATATTGAAAAAAACTTTTGTAAGTACTTATTTTGACACATTCTGAAACTGGTCATAAAGGCATTATAGTTAAATCATACAAAATCTTCAAAATTTGGTACCTATTATGTGCCATTCTCAGAGGTTTACGTGGTTCCTACTTTAGGCAAGGCCTGTCCCGTAGGAAACCCAGATTACAGCCAAGTTACCTTTGACGCGAATTATCCAGATTATGGTAATAATTACACGGTTCAACTCGCGTATTAGTGACATTTAATACGCGAGTTGAACCGTGCAATTATAAGCATGTATTTCAACATGTCTCACGAAAGTTTAAATTCGATTATCCAGATTAATGTTATAGTTACAAGCAGACCCCTTTCCCAGTGGGCACTTGCCCGCGGTCGATAGGGGCCCCCCTCAGATCAAATACAAAGTCATAGGAGCTCCATTATCCTAATAATGCTTACATGTATGAAATTAGGTACCTACAACCAACTGCCTGGCAAATTAAAATATTAAGTGTCTATGCAAGGTCTAGGTGTTCATTGTAGCGCATATTGCAATCGATAGTGAGAGTAAGCTATGTACAGCAGATTCATCCTTGGCAGTCTTCACAATTTAGCCACCTATCTAGTCTCTGTTAGTGCCTAAAGTTTCAAGAGAGCTCACAAGTCAGGCGGCTACACTACCGCTAACCTGTGTTTGGTTACATAGGTCTCCATACTTTACAAATCGTTTGATTGCAGAGGCGACTGCCAGCGTTACTGGCGTTGCGCCAACGGTGTGCCCCAAGCAGCGTTCTGCTCCGACGGACTCTTCTTCAACGAACGCAACCAACAGTGCGACTTCGAAGCCAACAGCAAATGCGTGGACAATCAACCTAATGAGCTTGGTGGAGAGTACATCGAGTACAAATAACTTGCACTGGGAGGTTACACAGAAAATGTAATTAATCAAGAAATTAAGAAAATCGTCCGCTTGAATGAAACGGAAGTTTTTTAAGATTTCTTAAAAGAAGACTTTCGGCTGATATGATTACGATGAACCTAGAGAAAGTGAGGCTCAAGATAATATCGTTTTATTCGAGATGAGTGTATTTTCTAAGTATTTGTTTCTTGGTTCAAGAATATTTACCTCAAATCAAGTAGATTTTTATTTCTGTGTAAGAGGCTCATTCAAATTGGTTTTCTAACCTCAACAAGCGATATCTTAGGAGCAATCTCTAACTAAATACTTGTAGATTCGTATGAACATTCAATATATTTATCGTATAAATTTACATAATTTCTAATGTATCATATATATTCTTGGTGGGTCTTTGAAATGTTCACATGAATTTTAATTAGGAGATATTACAATTTAAGTATATAGTTAGTTAAGAATGCGTAAAAACGGTTGAAGAGCATTAGTCGTAGCATGGGGGTTACTTATTTGACCTAAAGACTTTGATCGAATCATCGTTTGATCTAATGTGTAATTTGACCTTATGACTTTTTATTTTTATATAAATGAAGAGAAGTTAACATGATTTAGAGAAATAATTTAGAACTGTTATAAAACAAAGGTATAATGTACCTAAAACGAATAGTTCGATTATTTTAGAATGATCTATTATTATTTCTGCAGAAAACTTAATTCGGTCTGACTAATGAAACATTAGACCAAATTCGATCTATAGGAGACACTACACGGGCCGATATCGGCGGACGGCCAAGTAAGGTCGAATCGAAAAATCTAGTATGGAGTGACCTTGTCTTGGCCGGCCGCCATGCGTCCGACGCGTATCCAGACGGGCCGAATCACGCATCGGCCCGTGTAGCGTCTCTTGCCAAATGTGATAACTCTACATAACGTAGCTATGACAGTTAATGATTTCGAGTACATATTATTCGCAAATAATTCAATGTTATATTCTGATTTTCTGATGAATATTGTATTTTTGTTGAATATTTTCATTGCTCCGTTATCATTTAGTGTATTTTTAAGAGAGTGCTGGTTTCACTACATGTATGGTTTTTTTTAAATAAAAATGGTAAAAACACATTCAGTTTTTTAGATTGCCCTTAATTTACCTATATTTATCGAAATAAAAAGCAAATTAAAAACAGTATTTTTAATTTCACTAAGAGCAAGTAATAAGACAGACTCAGCATAATGTCGTCCCGCCAGGCCAGGCCTATCCCACTGTCATTATGGCGCGAAATGACGATCGGTCTAGCTAGGGCTGTACTTGTACGTAGTAATAACGTAATTTTATTGATCGCACATAATTATACGAATTAAAATTTTATATTTTGCTTACATGACGAAAATAACTTCTTTCGTCATGTAAGCAAAATGTAAAAGTGACCTTCATTTGGCTACTAATAGCTTTCTAATGCACTTAGTTGATTATAGCTAATATATTATTATTGCTTTGTTCCTTTAAACTGATGTTTCGTTTCACAGTTCATTAGACTTAATTATTCTGTAATGCTGTGTAAATATATTTGAATAAACGGCGCTACCACGAACTTCGAAAGTCGAAGTTCGGGTATTTCCATCTCTATCGCACTCCCTTACTCGAGTGACAGGGATGCATGTATTACGAACTTCGACTTTCGAAGTTCGTGGTAGCGCCGCAGTTGTCCCCCCTTTGTCAAGTGAGTGGGCAACTCGACTGTTAGGAGTTCTTAAGCCGCCCGAAGGCCTCTAACTCGGCTTAACGACTACTGTCATAGACAGCAGCCGGGATCAACTGCTTAGCGTGCCTTCCAAAGCACGGAAGCCCTCATTTATATTAAATATTAACCATCCACTCAAACATCAGGCGGTCACCCATCCAATGACTGACCGCTGCCATCTTTGCTTAACCTGCGTTATCGTTTCCGACTCGCAGCCGCCGCTAGGCTATGATGCTAAAGTTTGGACCTCAATCACGCAAAAACGGATTAAAATGAATTTTGGTATACATATAGTGTTTATTCCGGGAATCATCGTCTAAGGGGGCGAAATAGGGGGCGCAAGTTTGTATATAAGGAGCTAATATAAAAGCAGTTCCACGCGGACGAAGTCGCGGGCAGAAGTATTTAAATAAATAAATAACTACAACTTAGAAATGTTGAAAAACCCCCGACATTCTCATCTCAAAGTCCAATATCTCAAAAATGGCTGAACAGATTTTCATGAAACATTGCTAAGAACACTCGGGATAAAATTATCTATGACACAAAAAAACCGCATTCAAATCGGTCCATCCGTTTGGGAGCTACGATACCACAGACAGATACACAGACACACAGATACACAGACACGTTAAACTTAACACCTCTCTTTGCGTCGGGGGTTAATAAGAGCGATGGAACAATTTATGGGTAAGTTGCATGCACCCATATTTGTACAGATTTAGTAATGGTTTCCCATCGTATTTTCTCGGAAACGTTCATAATTGTCATGCTACTTCAGTCAACCTCAGTACTTTTTGTACCGAGACTGACTGAAATAGCAAGACACGTTCATACGTTTCGTGAAAATGAGCTGATCTGATGATGGAGACAGAAGGAGGCCATGGGAATTCCGTACTTAACCGTCGTAACCCCGTTAATCGTCTCAATGAGTACTTGATGACAGTAGGTATAGTCAGTGCGGGTATGTGCGCCAGGGGGGGGGGGGGGGGGAAAGTGCGCCTCATTCATTCATCGTTATTTGTGAAATATCTGTAGATCTCGATATTTAAGTAAGTAAATATTTATTTGTGATACGCAGGTTACATAATAGGCGACAATAGAATAAAAAATACAGTACGCTGTGACCTACCTTAAAGGTGTACAAATGTTGAGCCTTACAAGAACTATCTAAAAACTAATTCTAATTTTTATGAGCATTAGATTTACTTAAACTAATATTTTTATTACATATTTCACATATGTATTTAGAAAACTTCTATCTAAAAAAAACTCATCAATGCTGTAATATGCTCTCTAAAAGTTTAAATTTTAATTTGTTTCTAAAAATTTACAAATTTAATATCTTTAGGCTTTCTGGTAAGAAATTATATATTTTGGAAGCCATGCCTAGTATCCTTCTCAGCAGAGCTGTTTTGCCACTCACGGTTTGTATAGCATGTTTGTAACGGACGCTTCTCGAATTCATGTTTAGCCTTAAGGGAAACAGTGAGGAGTTTGATTTGACAAAGACTGCGATCTCGTAAATACTTACTTACTCCTCTGGCGCAGCGACCCAAAGTGGGTCTTGGCCTCCAACACGACAGCACGCCACTGATCCCGGTCCTGTGCAGTTTCCCGCCAGTCGCCAGCCTGGAGCTCGCGCAGATCCGCATACCCGTGACGAGGAAATCGACATTCGCATTCAAAATGCCTTGCGGTGCGGTGCAGCTTTACATAAAGTCCTGGTGTCCAGGCTTCTCAGTAGAAAAACTAAGATCCGAATCTACAAGACCGTAGTACGACCTATCTTAACGTACGGATGTGAAGCCTGGACACTCACTTTAAGGGAAGAGAATAAGCTTTTGGTGGCTGAGAGAAAGATTCTCCGAAAAATCCTTGGCCCAACGCAGAGACCCGATGGCAGCTGGAGGATCCGCAAAAACGCCGAAATTGAGGAAATGGTAGCTGAACCAAATATCATTGGCGTGACGAAGGCGCAAAGGCTTCGGTGGCTCGGTCATCTTGAGCGGATGGGAGGCGAACGGGCGGTGAAAAGAGCTTACGAGGGAAAACCGACAGGACGCCGCCCGGTCGGTCGGCCTAGGTATCGATGGGCGGATGTGGTGATCTCGTAAATACAAGGTGTAAATCATATAACTGAAAACCTGAAAGTAGTTTGTTCAGAATCGAAAGCTGAATCGATTGCACCATCTTTTAAGGTAGGTTGTATTTTTTTTGAAAAATATTTTTTTATTGTGCCGGGTCTAAAAGTTACGAAGGCAACATACGCGAATCAGAGAAATGTTGGAGGATGTTGTTGTGAGGTGAACGTCAGGATCTACGTCACTGACAAGTACTGATTAGTGATTACAAGTGTAGAGTTACGAATCAAGTAGATCTGCTTGATAAAGAAAACCAACGAATATCTTTTGAAATAATTAACGTATTTGTAAATGGACGTATTAATCTTATTAAGGATTAAAAAACTCAGTTGGGGTGTCTGAGGTTTTCAGTATAATAAAATACACCTTGTATATAGGCAGGTTAGTGTGAGGACCTTGAGTTCTTTAAAATGAGGTTTGCAACTTTCTGTTCGTTTAAGGCCACATACAGCTGTATGTATGTTTGATGAACGCGCACTTACCCCGCGGGCGCACTTGCCCCCTCTGACCATCTACAGAAAAGTACAGCCGGCAATAGAAGCTTGATGAAATGATTTTTTTGATATAAACTTATTCCTGATTGAGTTTCTTCACTGTCTCAAGGGAGCAAAATGACATATTTACGGCGAGGGCGGTATATTGATCCCCGAGTGAAGCGTAAGATTCTAATTAAATAAAGCAGAATCTTGAGCGTAACGAGGGAGTCAAGTGTTTACGCCTAAGACGGTCACTCAAGTCTATCAGCATTAGCCGGTGGGCACCACAAAACAAGTAAATTCAAATAATTTATTATTAATCATCATTATCATCATCATCGTCATCATTATCTCGTTGCTTCAGTTTAACCTCGAGTTCCTTAGCCGGGTTGAACATGCCATTCGTCTGAGTATTGCAGATGAAACAGCGGGTGGATTTTTTGTAGTTTTCCAGAGCGCACTTTTCGCAGAAGTAGTGTTTGCACCTGAAATCAAAATGTATGGTTGAAAGTATTAAGTCATTTAAACTACTCACCATCATCATCATATCAGCCGAAATACGTCCACTGCTGGACAGAGGGCTCCCGCAAAGAGTGCCACACTGACAGGTCCTCACTTCACACTTACATTTTATACATAATTTTCGAGTTACTTGACCTAGCACATAATAATTCATTTTAAAGTATGTATAGTTCTGTATATTATCTGAATTAAATGAGTATTATTATTGTAACGTATTTTAATTTCATAATCAAATTGGTGATTTATTTATTTTAATTTTTATTATTTTTTAAATATAGTTTTATTAGTTTTAATTGGCACTAACACGACATGAGTCTCATATAAATAATTTGCTTAATAAGTATTGAATGTAAAAAAAAGCGAATGACGAAATAAATTCGTCTATCTACAATCAACAATGACTTTTTCAACCGAGCGAAGCGAAGCCTAGATTCTGAATGATCTTGAAGCATCATTTTATACTGACTTGGTGACAACGGGATCTGTGAAGCTGCTACGGCAGATGAAACAGCGAAACGGCAGCTCATCGTCACTGTGTACCTGTGGAATACATGGTTACTATAGTTCGACCGCTTAACACTTATTTATTTATTTATTTTATTTATTTATTTAAACTTTATTGCACAAAAGAAAACTTATCGTACAAAAGGCGGACTTAATGCCATATGGCATTCTCTACCAGTCAAACCTTAAGGCAAAGCGGAAAAGATTGTGGGGCAGTGCAAATAACAACTAAAAAAAAATAACATTACGATATTCCTATAAAATAAAATAAAATAAAAAGCGTTTATTTCAGACCCAAAACGATCCATAGTGGGTTAGTATCGACAATATCTTACATACTATGTTAATTAAATAAAACACAGAGCCAAAAAAATATAAAAAATAAAAAACAAACAAATCCAGTAAAATATCTTAAAACTAATTATTACTATTTGGCCCTCCCTATAACAACCTCCATCCAATACTTAGCGAGCGGACAGTCCAATCGCTCTCCCAACTCCGTCAGGAGGCTGTTGCTGCTACTTTGCACTCTCCTTATCAACGAGGCTATTCTTTTACGCCTTATGGCAAAGAAATCGTCTGTGCGCGCCTCCGCGAACATACCCGACGCGCTGCAGTGCCTCGGTAGCCTCAGCAGCGTCCTCAGGGTGTTGTTGTACTGGACGCGTATTGTGTTATAGGCCCTTTGTGTAAAACTTACCCACAGACTGCACGAGTAAAACGTCTGACAATACGCTTTAAATAGCGTCAGCTTTACTTGCGTGTTACACCGTGCAAATCTGCGGGCAAGCATATTGCCTCGTATTGCCATGGCCCTCCTTTCCCTTTCGATGTCCAAATCGTCATTTAATTTATCATTAATTAAATGCCCCAAATATTTGAATTTATCTACCACATTGAGGGGCACGCCTCCCAGCAAGATCCTAGGTACAGCGGACGGATTGTATTTTCGTGCCTTGAACACCATTACCTCGCTTTTAACTGCGTTGTACCTAAGCCCATGCCGCCCAGCGTAGCCCTCACATGTCGCAACAAGTTTCCTGATCGAGTCAACCGAGGGTCCCAGCAACACCATATCGTCAGCATAACTAATATTATTAAAACACGTTCGACCAATGTGACAACCGACACGCATGCTGCTGAGCTCCCCGATTAACTCGTCTACAAAAAGATTAAACAGAATGGGGGAAGAGAGCCCTCCCTGCCTCACACCACACTGAAGCATATACTCATCTGAGTCCACTCCTGCCCACCTCACTCGATTGATCTGGTTGCTATACCAGTACTTCAGGAGCGCGATACACTCTTCCGGCACTCCCGCCTTTTCAAGCTTGCCCCAAAGTATGTCGTACGCAACCAGATCAAACGCTTTCGAAAGATCCAGAAAACACGCATAGATTGGCGTGTTTCTGTCCTTGTAATACCTGACAGCTTGCTTAAGGCACAAAATTGCACTTTCGGTTGACAGACCTGGTCTAAAGCCGAACTGCGCGTCGTGCAACTTTATATGTTTGCAAAGTTGTGCATTAAGCAAACTGTCAAGCACTTTTGCCAGCACCGTTGCAAGCGAGATTGGTCTGTAGTTCCCCTGGTCTGACAAGTCACCTGTCTTATTCTTCACCAACGGAACTACTACGGTTCTTGTAAGTTGCTCGGGCAAGTACGCATGCCTTAGGCATAACGTATAGAACATAGCAAGAATGCGCGGCATGTGTACCCCGGCGTATTTGAGGTGCTCAATACTGAGACCGTCATGCCCCGGCGATTTACCTCTGACCATCTGTTTAATAACTAACTCCACATCCTTAGCCGTAAACTTTATAGTACTCTCGCCCATGATAGTCGCCGCATTGCGCACCTCGGCCGGGTTTGCGTTTAGAAGAGGACACACAGTAAAAGCACTCTTAAAATTATTGGCTATGGTTTTCTTGTCACTGACACCTCCCACACTGACAGGGACGCCCGGTCTAGGGTTAGACTTATTTGTATTCTTCCAGAAGGCTTTAAAATCCTTTGCTGCCCGGTTTGATGCAAGAATGTCGCATTTTATTTGTTCCTGCCTATCCTGGCACCATTTCAGCTTGGATTTAAAAAGCCTTCTGCTTTCACACATCTCGTCATACACTACACCCTGTGACGGCCTATTTGCTGACACCCATACTAAGAATTTCGCCCTTGCATCCTTGTGAACACCGGCAACGTACTTATTCCAACCTGCTAGATGCGCTTTTCGTTTATCACATGTTACTTTACTCGCTCTTTGTGCCGCCGCGGTCAGTGTGGTAATTATGTAATTATACATTCTGTCTAGAAAAATTGTATGGCTAGAATCATTACATAAACGATCCGCACATGACCTTAGTTCATCGGGAAAGTCGAGCAATTTCAATTTATCGTGGCACTCTTCTTGATACTGTTCTACTTGAGATGCCTCCCTTTCCCCCCACACTACACCCACACTACGAGGTTCACTAGGGCTACATTTAATTTGTATTTTATTCAGATCACAGTCGATCACTAGCGGCAGGTGATCAGACCAATACACGTCACATTTTACCTGTATGTCGCGTACAGTAGCGCGCGCTGCTTCCGTGACGATGCAGTGATCTAACCACCTGTTACAACCATGTGAGTCGCTAGTATACGTATATGTTTGTGAGTTTACGCCTAATGTATCCATGTCAACACAATACCAGTTTTGCAACTCACAAAATTGTAGTAATTCTCGACAGAACAACTCGCCTGGATGGGCATTGAAGTCTCCTAGTACATAGACCGCCTCAACATCCGCATTTTCCGCACTTATAGCACTAATTTCGCTTAAACACTCCGTAAAAATCGGCACGTTCTCGGTTGCATTCACTGGCATGTACACACTTATAACTAGAGCTTTAGCATTCGTCATTCCTACCCTAATGCCTGCCAAGCGCACGTTTTCACTTTTCACTACCGCTACCTCCGTGAACACAGATTTTCTCCATAAGATCGCTACACCCCCGTGAGGCCGCCCGGTCAGTAATCCAGCTCCGCTATCCACCGCCGAGGTGCCCGTGTACGCGAAGTCTTTGTGTATTGTCCCGAGCATTGGTAAATCGTGATCGAAAATCCATGTCTCCTGTAACGCTATAATGTCAGCTCTTTGACATAATTCCCTTATGCCCTCAATTGATCTCTTAAGGGATTTACAGTTAAAACTTATTAATCTACATAATGACTTGTTACTCATTTTGTTTTAATTTCTAAATGCTGTCCCTTCTCATGGCTTGCCGATGACAATTTTTCATGCCCATCCCTGACTGATATAAAACGTCTGAAATAGACGCCCTTCGGCCAAAACGCCTCATCCATAAACATGTCCAACTTGTGACTAGCAACAAACATTTTATAAGAGTGGTAGTCTTTCTGTCTACGCATTCTGACTCTGATTAATGACACTCTTTCATTCGTTTTTTGTTGAATGTATTCTAAAATGTCGCTCTCAGTTACATCCTTATGCACATTGTATATATACAAAGGTACTTTACTATCGGCCGCTTTAAACTTCGCGAGTGAGAATGTTTCCGCATTACCTTTGCACCCAATAAACCTGTTTCTTAATTTATTTCTATGTGCCTTCTTTCGTTCCTCATATTTAGGTTGCTTCCATTCATCTCCATTGTTCACCATCTCCGCATAGGATAGCTTATTATCCTCTAATTCATACATATTATTGTTGCTAACTGAGTCCTGCGCAACACTGATTTCACTTTCCAGTTTCTGCGACAACCTAGTTTCAACCCTATCACCAGCACATTTGGTCGACTTTTGTTCTGCCTGGTGCTTCTGTGTAGGTCGCTCAGGTGTTTTAACCGGTTCCGCTGCAGTCTGTGTATGCGATTCGTGCGAAGGAGATAGCGCCTGATCACCCCCTGCGTGCGATAAAGACAACGCGTCCTTACGCTGCCATACCGTCTGCGCAGTCGCATCTGTTTGAAAAGATAACGTCGCCTCGCCTGGGTCGTTGACCCGCTGACCGTTCAATGCCCCGCCGCACGGTGATAAAATACCCATAGGTCCGCTGCCGCTGCCACTGTCCAAAATACAGGCTCCCCTTCTTACGTTAACATTGACTTGCCCTCTCAAAAGAGAAGAATATTTGTCATGGTGCCATATACTTTCCAGTTCTTCTAATTGTTTCGTCGTGGCGTATGTGGTTTTGATTTCTTGCACTTCGTATTTTAGCCTCACGATGTCCTTCAGTAACGCAGAGGCATCCAGAAAATCGAAAGTTACCGCGGGCAATTTATTTAGATCCCTGGCTACAAATGTGGGTAGCAGCTCCTCATCTATATCCTTAAATACCAAAAGTATATCTTCCAGATCCCTTTGCACTTTCCCATCATTTCTTCGAGATATTTTTCTTTTCTTATTGCCCTTTATACATTCAAACAATAACGTTTTTGCTTCGTTTACCTCTGCCTCCGTAAAAGCCGATAAACAAATACGTATCATACTGTCATTGTCCATTAGTCCCGTTTTATTTTGCACATATGCCAATAACTCACTTATTACAATATTACAGTTCACACACTTCACCTTTCTCGAATTCGACATCGTATAATCTCAATAGCGCGCGCAGTGCTCACTGCACACACACGCCCGGTAGTGATCGCGGTCGCACGCGCACTGATACAACATATACAACATATTTACACAAATACATATAGGTACATAAATAAAATAAATACAAACAAATAAATATAACACACACAATATACACTACATACATACTTACAAGCGATATTTTCAAACCTGTAACCTTTAGTCTACTCGGATCTGCCAGCAAATAAATTACGCACAGACTTCTTAAAGACGAATTTTCTCGGGGCTTTCCTGACATGTTATTTTATTTGGTACTGTTTCTGTCTATGACATTGTATAATTATTATTTCAACTCTTGCTTCCTATTTCCATTGTATTATTACCTGTTATTATTTTTTGATTTAATTTAATTTAATTGACTACATTGTGTTTGCATGCATTGAACTATGTTTTACAGCAAATAAATGATTTGATTGATTGACTTTCGCAACCGGACCAAAATGGAACAATACACTAGAAACCGACAGAACTCGCTAGGCGTGTAGGTTTATAGCTACTGCCTGCCTAGCGGGCTCAGCTGGCAACTGAGCAAAAATTACGAGTGCCTACCAGGCGGGTTGGGGGTTGCGAATGTGTTAACTGGGCCAATCAAATTTTAGATCCACACTATGTTTTGTTAGAGAAACTGCTCCAAACCAGAAATTCAATTGCTTATAACGATGGTTTCACCCGCAGGCCCGCCAACGGGATGCTATACGTTTCAGTGCTTTGATAGACACAGTTTGAAAAATAATTAATTTGAAAGTTCGTAATAACTAACGATTAAAGTATGGGTGAAAATGTTTATTGACACAACACAACTACCACTGTGTTAAAGAAGAACGGTTGGCTACTATAGTTCGATCGCTTAGCTACCATAGTAACAAACTTAAGGAGAAGAGCTCTCAAAGAGCCTGTGAATAAATCTGAATAAAATCTATTATCCTTTCATATTTCATTAAAAACTTAACTTTCGATTTTTTGTAGAAAATTATATATACTTGTAAGTAAAGAAACAAGGATTCGGCCATAATGCTTTTATTATTTATCTCTGTCGCTCATATCTTAAATCTATATCCTTGTTCCCTTCACTCATTCATCCCTTTCCCTCGCACGTACTTCTACCACATTCTGTCTCATTCATTCATTAGATACGTTCGGAAACGCTTACATATTAATCCCAGACATGTACACCTTACATGCCCTCTGAAATATACATATACAAATACTAAGATGTTTTAATTTGTATATGGATATTTCACACCTTACATGTTCTTCAATATTTATGCTTTAAGAGCCTTATCACACTTGCGATTTGCAAGCGTATTTTGTATGAAGGCGTTGACGCAGCGTGTACGCCGCGACTGATAATTGTATAGAAAATACGCTCGCAAATCGCAAGTGTGATAAGGCTCTAAGACTAATGGTATTTAACTATGATATTTTAATTTAATACAAAAATAAATTCGAGAATGAGACTAAATATCACGAAATTTAAATGTTAACTTTTAATCTGAATATTTACTTTAATTTTACACTCTACTTATTTTACTAGTTACTATTCAAGCAGACTTAATGTTACATTGTGAAAGTTGTTTTTCCTGTTTTTCAACAATTCATTATTTTAATACGTTTTACTCTAAGTTTTAATCTAAGTTGTTAATCTGTTTTACTAACTGCAAATGTAGTTACAGCGTTTACCTATACCTGAAATAACTGCTTCGTTTTTTTTGAATATGATACGTATACTCAACAATACTTTATATTTCAACTGGATTACTATAGATTTTAACAGATTTAACAACTTTTTTAGTTTTTATCCGCAGCGCCATGTAAGTAAAGAAACAAGGATTCGGCCATAATGCTTTTATTATTTATCTCTGTCGCTCATATCTTAAATCTATATCCTTGTTCCCTTCACTCATTCATCCCTTTCCCTCGCACGTACTTCTCTCATTCTGTCTCATTCATTCATTAGATACGTTCGGAAACGCTTACATATTAATCCTAGACATGTACACCTTACATACTTACGGCCGTATTCATAAACGTTCTACAAGCTTGTTTTAACTAAAATGCCGTTAAAATTAGTTTGTCCTTATCTGTCACTTTGACATTTGTGTTCGTAAGAAAGGGACAAAGCACATTTTATTTAGCAGGGGCATTTTAAGTTTTATGAATAAGGGGGTCAGTTTACAACAGGATGTTGTGACTATAAATTATAGTCGTTTAATTTTTTTATACTTTCGTGGTCTATTCTACATGCGACTCTTTCAAATGAAAGCAAAAATTAAAACATTGCATCTTCCCTATTGACAGTTTTTCAAACGCGGCCGCGGCGATTTTGATGACACCATTACTCGAGAGACCGACTCTCTAGAGGTTGTCTCTCGGCAGTTGTGGGGTCCGGGAGATATGCCCGACAACATACTAAAAGATGACGTTGGTATCCGAAATTGATCTGTGCTCCCGTAACAACATGCACTAGCGGAGCCGCGGGCGAAGCCATCTTGAAACCATAGTTAGATTCCAAAAAAATAACCTTAAAATTGCCATTCAAATGAAAAAAAAACCGACACTGGGCACATTTACACTCTTCCAAATGATGGACGTAGCTAGTTTTTAGCTACGTTGATCATTTTAAATTTTAAGGTTATTTTTTTTAAATATAATTATGTTTTCAAGTATAGTAATTAATGAATACCTCATAGTCCGAGTCCCCGCCTTCGGGAGCTGCCTCCTCGCGCTCCAGCTGCCAGCCGTGCTTGTAGTCCGAGCGATCGTGGAGGAACTTACACGAATCTGTAAACAAGTTTCTAGATAGTTCTATGAGAGGACTAGGTAACTAACTGCCGTATTCCTAAACGTTCTACAAGCCTATTTCTAAAATGGCGTTAAAATTCGTGTCTTTATCTGTCACTTTGACATTTGTGTTCTTAAGAAGTTATATTTATAAGGGGGTAAGCAGGGGGTAAGTGTCTGAAAGACATCATAAAAATTCTGGAATTTGTGTGTCTATCTGTTACCATCTCACCCTTAAGGTGGTTCGACGACCATACAAAACGTCTTTTGACATTCGCAGGCTAACGACGTGATATTTTAAGAAACTTATGTAACAATCTTTCATAAATTGCTTTTCCATTTGCGCGAAATTCCCCATTTCCTAGAATAAACTTGTATACTTAAACCTAGAATGGGGTTCTTCAAATAAACGAGTGTATAAATTCTTAAAGGGTCGGCAACGCGCATGTAACACCCCTGGAGTTGCAAGCGTCCATAGGCTACGGTAACCACTTACCATCAGATGGGTCGAAAAATAATTTTAAAAAACTAATAATTTGACAATAATCGTCTTCCCAAAGTACCTATCGCGTGACAATCTAATTTGGACCCTTGGAAGGAAAGTATAGGCCCGGAAATCATACCATAGAGTGAAAAGGCGAGTAGGAGGGAAGTTTCTACGGGAGGGCTTTTGTATTGGCGTAGTATTAATCCCCCAGGCGATGAATGAATACTTATTATACGCGGACGAAGTCGCAAGCTGTGGTAACTAAACGCTGCCTCATTCCCCCCACCCTCTTGGTCTTATGCTACATTTACACGCTTGCGATGGCTTGGCAAGCGTTCGCAAGCTCCAAGCCTTCACAAACGCTCGGATGGCATTTACACGCCTGCATGGTATAACAACACAGGTACTCTCTTCCGAGACTCGCGAACCACGTGACTGACACAAGCCTACGTCATCATGCTGTTAAATGCCGTTTGATGACGTAGGCTTGTGTCAGTCACGTGGTTTGCGAGTCTCGGAAGAGAGTACCTGTGTTGTTATATCATGCACGCTTGCGAGTGCGTTAGTGTGGTCCGAATAGGCAGGTATGGCAGACGTGGAAGTTGTGTCCGCTATTGCGTTCGGCTTGACATATTTCGCTTTGGTATGCCTCGAGAAATGCCAAGGTTTGGTCGTTTGAACATACAGCACTCATGGTCGATACGCGGTTACATAAAGGCCACATAGATAAGCCGACCGATCGTCGCGACCTCGCGAGCGACACTAAACACGCGCCAACGTGTAAATACGTCGCAAGCGCTTGCCCAAGCTTCCTGTGATCTGTGTTCAAAAACCTACACTAGTCCGGATCGGGCCAAGCTCACGCAAGCCAAGCCAAACACCCCCGTTTACACGCTTGCGCTTGTGGAGGCTTGCCAAGCCACCGCAAGCGTGTAAATGCAGCATTAGGAAACGTCATGTGTACTAGTGTGGCATTAATAAAATAAAAATTATTATAAAATATCCTTCTATTAATTAATTACTGGATACCCAACTGGCCGGGACCAGGAGCGCATCCAAATATTACACTGGCGACGAGAAGTTTACAAATCCACGCGGATAACTATCAAGACGCTTCTTGATAATTATCGGATAATTATCACCAGTATAAGAACCAATGACACTCGAGTTCATAATCCGAACTGGATTTTTCTTGTAAAGGGAATATCCACGGCGCGGCACGTCACGTTGACACTTCGTGCGTTCGGATAGACGCAAGTACGGAAATTCACGTTCGAATACTTCGAATAAGTTCACTTTCACGAGCGCAATTTTTTGTTATTATCAATCGATAATTATCCTTTCGTCGCGAAAGCGAATCGGCCGGCAAGGCAGCACGTCTGCGGAGCTTCGCGCGCAATAACGAAACGCAAACATTTACGCCATGCTGACAGGTGTCGTTAAAAGCTAGTAAGTAGATAAACTTGCCTCCGAAACCACAGAAACCGGTTTCCTTGTAGTCCTTGCAAATATCTGGCTGGTAGTCCCACCTGCGAAGAAGTGTAACAGGAAATTAGCACATCATTGATCGATCGACAGTTAGTCATCACCATCATTAAAGAGGTCCACTGCTGGACGTAGGTAATCAATTAATAAGTATTTCGTTTAAATCACGTAGTAAACGAAAGAAACTATAACACCGCCGTCAATCCGATATCCGTACCATGCTTTGGGCTTATAACCACTAAATTGCATTTTACCTCTTTATCAATATTCCCAGATCTCAAAACTTCTTGATCTCAAAACACCTAAATTGCAGAATGCCTATTTTTTTTTCTTAATACACCGGAACCTTAATATGGCCGAATTTCAAAATAGCTTAGTCTCATAATGCCTAAACTCAAAACACTTTCATGGCAAAACAACATATATTATGCTTAAAACAACCAAAGCTCAAAATACCTACATTTCGGGAAAGTGTGTTTTACGGGCCTAACTCACCCAGATTAATTTTCCTTTTTCTGCCGCGACGGTAATCTTTTGGCACAAACTCTATAGTTAACCATTTTGGTACCTATCCTAAATAATGCTGGCCACTTGAAATTAACCACTTGTGAAAAAAATTGGCATTATGCCATTTAGGTGTTTTCAGTTTGAGTTATTTTAATATTTTGTCATTTCTATCATTCGACATTTGCAGGAATCGTGCATTTCAATATTTAGGTATTCAGAGAATATGACGTACCATTACCTAAAAAAAAAAAAAAAAAAACACTTCGTTAATAATTGTGTGTGTTTTCTTATTAGTTTTCTATTGGCGTTAGCGCTTGTCGATTGTAGCCTGGTCTACGGCCCCTGTAGTGTTGATGGTGATGGTGCAAAATCAAAATCAAAATCAAAATATTTATTTTGTAAATAGGCTTAAGCTAGCTCTTTTACACGTCATGTTTTAACTTAACTACTCAACTTAAGCTATTTTACAGATAAATGCTTCTTTGTCATCTATAAATTCTTTTACAGTATAATAAGATTTCTCTATAAGATGGCGCTTAACGCTGAACTTAAATCTATTCATTGACAATTTCAGTATATCAGAAGGTACGAGGGTAGTCCCAAAAATATCCGACCTGACAAAAAAAAACAAAAGAAAATCTACAACTTTTATTTTATTTTTCTACATAATCTCCTTTTAGTTCTATGCACTTGGCCCAGCGATGTTCGAAAGCTTCAACGCCTTGTTTGTAGTGAGATTTGTCGAGCTCGTCAAAATACCCATCAACCGCAGCCTCCACTTCATCATTGCTGGCAAATCTTTTACCACCAAGCCATTTTTTTAAATTTGGAAATAAAAAATAATCGGAAGGGGCCAAATCGGGCGAATAGGGTGCATGCGGAAGTAATTCGAACTTTAACTCGCGGATTTTAGCCATGGCCTTGGCACACGTGTGTACTGGTGCATTGTCATGGTGAAACAAAATTTTTTTTTTCGCCAGATGCGGTCGTTTTTCACAGATTTATTCACTCAATTGATGCAAAAGGTTAGCATAATACTCGCCATTGATAGTATTTCCTTTCTGAAGATAATCTATGAAGATTATCCCACGGCAATCCCAAAAAACGGAGGCCATGACCTTTCCTGCTGATGGAACGGTTTTTGCCTTCTTTGGGGCCGGTTCTCCTCTTCGAGTCCATTGCTTAGACTGTTCTTTCGTCTCTGGTGTGTAATAATGCACCCACGTTTCATCCATAGTGATAAAACGCCGCAAAAACTCCGCTTTATTGTTGTGAAATATTGCCAAACACTCGGTCGAAATATCTTCGCGACGTCGTTTTTGTTCGTCTGTGAGCAATCGCGGCACCCACCTTGCGCACATCTTTTTCATATCCAAATTTTCAGTCAATATGCGATGTACAGCACTTTTTGAAATCCCTGCCATGTCTGCTAGCTCGCGTACTTTCAATCTACGGTCATCTAATACCAATTTGTAGATTTTTTTTACTGTTTCTCGCGTAGTCACTTCATTTGGTCGACCACGTCGATGTTCATCTTCGCAACTAGAGCGACCGCGTTTAAACTCTGCCACCCGATATTTTACTGTTGTAAACGATGGAGCAGACTCCCCCAAAGTAGAATCTAGCTCCGCTTTAATAATAGTTGGACTAAAACCTTTCAAATGAAAGTATTGTATCACATAACGATGGCCAATTTTCTCCATGTCTGAAAATTTGTTCACAGCGTCCACTATTGATGCCTACTAAACAAAAGACAAACGACGCTGCGTGTTCGAATTTCAAATTTAAACTTTTTAAAGTGCATTATTTTCAAAAAGAGTATTTACTCAAAATAAAAACCTCTTTAAGCGTGTCAGGTCGGGTACTTCTGGGACTGCCCTCGTAGCTTATTGTAAAATCGTACACAGTTCCCCATAAACGACATATTCACTTTGCAGAGACGGTATCCGGGAATGGCTAATTTATTCTTATTTCTAGTGTTATAATTATGAACATCACTATTTAATTTATACATGTCAAGATTTTTACGAATATACATTATATTTTCATAGATATATTGTGAGGCAACGGTGAGAACATTGATTTCTTTAAACCTATCTTTCAGAGAAATGCGTGATCCTAAATTATAAATATTGCGTATAGCACGTTTTTGTAAAATAAAAATTGAATTAATGTCAGCAGCTTTGCCCCACAATAGAATACCGTAGGTCATGACACTATGAAAATAGGCAAAATATACCAATCTTGCCGTCTCAACGTCTGCAAGTTGGCGAATCCTTTTAATTGCGTAAGCAGCTGAACTCAGTCTCCCTGCCAGAGTAGAAATATGTGGACTCCATTGCAATTTTGAATCTAAGGTAATGCCAAGAAAAACAGTTTTATCCTCCAATTCAATAAGTTCGTCTTTTAGAACAATCTGTGTGTTATTTTTATGCTGTACATTAGGCAATGAGAATCGAATACACTTTGTTTTTTTTGCATTAAGGAGCAAATTATTTATGGTAAACCAGTTAACAATAGACGACAGTACATTATTTATTTCACTAAAACTGTCTTGGTTTCTTTTGACTTTAAATATTATCGATGTATCGTCTGCAAAAAGAACTAATTTATGTTTTCCATTCAGTACATAAGGCAAATCGTTTATGTAGACAAGAAATAAGAATGGTCCCAGAATAGACCCCTGGGGGACCCCCATAGAAATAAGAGACCCAGCTGATTTGGTTTTATTTATGTCTACTCTTTGAGTTCTGTCATTCAAATACGATCGAATGAGATCAAGTGCTTTGTCTTTCATGCCATAATGGTTCAGCTTTCGAATTAGAGTGTCGTGATCCACGCAATCGAAGGCTTTAGACAGATCACAGAACACGCCTATTGCATCTAGTGATTGCTCCCATGCTTCAAAAATATGTTTAATTAAGGTCGTGCCTGCATGTAGACCTGCCCCTCGTGAATCCGTATTGATCTCCATGAAGCAAATTATTCATATTAAAATGGGATAGTAACTGATCGAGGATAATTTTTTCAAATACTTTGCTTATGGCAGGCAAAATGGATACTGGTCGAAAATTTGTGGGGTCTGATTTTGACCCGGACTTGAACAAAGGAATGACGCGACTGTGCTTCATTAAATCAGGGAAGACCCCTGCATCGACACATCCATTGAACAATGAAGCTAAATGCGGTGCAATGGGATCCATAATAGACTGCAAAACCTTTACAGATAAGCCCCAAAGATCTTCAGTCTTTTTTAAATGTAAAGACCTGAACGCTTTCGTAACCATTTGAGGGGTGACGTACTTAAAACAAAAAATCTTTGAACATTCAGGCACATTTGTTTTTAACAGTGACTCAGCCATGAAAGGAGAGGAATTCAATGATCTGGTTGTTTCAAGGGGGATATTTCTAAAAAAGCGTTCAAACTCATTTGCAACTTCTAAGTCAGATTCTATAACTTTATCACATACTAGCAGACTAAATTTAGGGTCACGCGACGTTACCTTACCAGTTTCACTGCCGATAATTTTCCAGACGGTCTTAATTTTGTCATTTGAGTCTCTAATTTTACGTGCAAAGTGCTTGGATTTGGCTATGATACATATTTGCTTAAATAGTTTACTATAGGATTTTACATACTCGCTAAGGTCATATCCCAGTGTGATGCTCTTAATGCGTATAACTCATACAAATGATTTCTCGATTTGTGAATCCCAGGCGTTGCCCAATCACTGAATCTCGCCCTGTTCTTTCTTACAACTTTTTTTAGTTTAAAACATGCGTTAAACTCATTTTCAATACATATAAATAATTTACTATAGAAATCATTGGGGTCCTCAATTGGTACTCTTAAAAAATCGAGTTTACATTGCACATTATTGTTAAAAGATTTTAGCCTCCTTTCTGTGACTGGTCGGAATAAGATGTCTGAAGGTAATTTACCCATCTCAACACTGAAAGATGCGATTTGGCCGCAGTGGTCGGAGCCCAATTTGTCAAAAACATTTTTACCTACTGGGGTTTTAGTACAAAAAATATTATCTATACAAGTTGCCGACGTTTCTGTAAGTCTTGTAGGTTCACAAAAAAGATTTACCAAATTGAAAGACTTAAACAAATGTAATAAACAGGAGGACGTGTTTGAATCATCTAGTAAATTTATATTGAAGTCTCCACAAACAATAATACATTTATGACTGTTAAATACTCTATTTAATGCATCCTCCATAATGGATTCAAAAATACCGAAATCCGCAGATGGGGGCCTGTATACGCAAATTACAATGAATCGATCGAGCTCAGCGCATGACAGTTCAATTGATCTCTCGACAGATAAACTAACAATGTCTTTGCGTTCTTTACATTTGATATCCTTATTAACAAGTAACAAAGAACCGCCTCGAATACTTTTCTGTCTAGAGAATAGAAGAACGGTAGAAGTCGGTGGCCGCTCGGACCGGGCCGGCGCGCGGCCGCGGTCGCGGGCGCTGTCAAAGTGCTTAGTTTAAAGCAGGCACAGCCGCTGCGCTGCTGTCGGGCTCTGCGCTAATAAAACTCAACGCAAGTTCCGGTTTGGCACTCGTTATGCTAGTCATAACGGGGTCCATACTAATAATATTATACGCTAACAACTTAGCACAGTTAACAAGATACTTCCTAGGAAGATGCGAATTTCCGCGTGTCAAGACAAAAGATCTATTAATAAATTTGTTAGTATCAAAATATGATACGTTATTATGATATAATGTCAGCTTATACAAAATTGTATTCAAATTATAAATGTCATTATTTTGTTTTATAGATAATGTTTTTGAAAATGGGAACGCACATACAATAATTTTTATATTACTATTCGCTACTTTAGTGAGGGTTTCAGTGAAAATACTCAAGTCATGTTTGTTGATTTTCGAACTGTCACCCAAACACACTATTAATGTTGAGTACTCGTCGAACGAATCGGTGGCGATTTGATTGCCGATGCGTCCGAGAGAGGCCCCAGGCATACAATTATTGATTACGGCCTGATTTAATAATCCGTGCATGATCTCACCTAACCCTACACCTACTCGGTCAGTGTATAGCACGGTCTTACGTAAGGGAGCCTGCGCAGATGAGTCCTTAACAGACGCGGGAGCGCGCGCAAGTAAGGTAGGTGGCGGTGCAACAGCGCAGCCCGGAGCGTCCCCTTGCTGCACTGCGCACACGCTCACCGGGAGCACCCGCGGCGCGTGTTGGGGCGACGCTCCGCCGCAGCTAACTCGAGGAGCCGAAATTGGTAGCGCGCGATCCTCGATACTGTTGTGAACGGTGGCCTCGTTGTTCTTATCCTCAGGGGTGCTGGTGGGCAGCTCAAACACTGGGAGTGCAGAGGTTGAGGGTGGCGGCGCTGAGGAAGTATCCGTAGAGTCCACACTCGGTCGCTGTTGCCGGCGGATGAGGCGTGCAGCTCGTGTGCGGCGCCGACGTGCCTGCGCGCGACGACGGCGGCTGTTTTCACTCGTCGCGTTGGCCCGTGGTGTTCTCATACCATCTACTACCTTTGGCAATGAACCATTCCCCTCTGTGGTCTCATCTGACGGATGTGCTGATGGCAGCTTTCCTTCATAATTTAATTGAGTCTCCGTTTGATTGCCACTGTTCGTTTCACACTCAGATTGATTACTTAAATACCACTCGGTCAGCTCCCGATTTTGCTGACTTAGTTGAGTGAGTTCTGCTGTGGCGGTCGACAGTTCATGGATCTGTTCATTAGCAGAGTTCAAATTTAAAGCCATGGACTCGAGCTCTACTCTTTGATGTGCTATATTAGCTCTCAGTTCTATAGATTCCTTTTTCAAAGTGACATATTTCCGTGTTATTTTCACAATTGTCTTAAATTGTGACTTATATCTAGTACTTTTCCTAAGTTTAATATATTTGTTAAGCTGTCTTTTTTTACATTTACGTAGTTTGTTAACGTCATCTGTGGCCCCTATGCTGGTTGAACGACCCAGATCAGAAATTGATGACAACTCCTCTGATAGTGACATAGTGTGTAACCAGTCGTTTTCCTTACGTTTATTTAAAGCCTCTATTTCATTCTGAGCCTCTGCCAGCTGCTGCTGTAGGAAATATATTTTTTCGAGGGCGGTCTCGTGTACTGCATTACACTCTTGAAAGTCATCGACGGTTTTTTGCAGTGAGTCTCTTTGTGCTTGAGTCTCAATTAGGTGATCGGACAGTTCGTTTAACTTCTGCTTAACTGCTTCGGAAAGTGATACATAACAAAGTAAAAAATATAAATATTATCTCTACCTAGATGCTTTTTTTTTCAATTTCCTCCTTTCCTTCCTTTCCTTTTTCTTTTTTCCTTTTTTTTTTACATCTGATAAATATTTTTCATTACACTTAGTAGAGAACTGAATGCGACTTAACTCACACTTGACTCGAATTTTATCGATACAATTATCGAACGTGTAACAACCCTAGAGGCATGTCTCAGGATTGACTTCATAGCCGCGGGTGACTATAGTTATAAAATGGCTTACCCAACGTGACTTTGGCTAATCCTAGAGAAAGCAAGAAAAAAAAAAAAAAATGGCTTACCTGACGGTGGCCCTCAAGTTGGCGGGGGCTCGGATGGGCCCCTTCCGCACGAGCCCCGAGCTCGCGTTGCCGGCCGCCGTGTCGCGTTTCTTGTAATATTGCGCGTAATTATTCAGACCTCGGTACACCTGGAGAATATATTTCCTTTAAAAAAAAAACATAATCTAGCAGCCTACTGTCAGTAAACTACTTTTCAATGGCGTTGATATACACGAGTACAACTCGTTGCGCTGCGCATTCTATAATCAAACTGAAGACCGCCATAAAAGGGGCCAAACTGAAAATCAGCGCTGGACACTCGTTCAGCACATGCTGGGGTTGGTATACCCATTGCCACAAATTAAAGAATACAAGTACAGATACCCAATCTCATAGAGCAAAAGCGTACCATCCTAATGTAGGCAATTCTGTATACAATTTTAGTCCCGTAGCTACACCAGTAGATGCAGTATCCGAGCTACCACGGCTATGACGCTGTCAGCCTACCTGATAGTTTCAGTAATACATTGAGATATCACCAGATGGCATTGACTTCCCGGGCAACAAATAGAGTATTTTTGATTTTTTTGATATAAAAGTAGTATTTTCGAGACAATGTTACACATCACACAATATTATACATAACCAAACGCTTCGAGCCTGTGGTTCCATAGAACTTTCGCGACCAGTGATGGCGCCATCTAGTGAGAGTACCCAATAACACGTGTAGCAAACTCAGCAAACTTACTTAACTCACACGTATAGTACGAGTTACATGGATTTAGTACCAATTTTATTGCATTTACTAAACTTATACAATTTACCTTTATTTTATGTACGGAAGGATGTTTGCGATATAATTGAGGTACGCTGAATTTATTAAGGTGTAAAAATCATTCTATCTTCACGATTACTGGTTCAAATGTTTCGCTCGGTACCTGTGTCGCCATCTATGAGTTCTTTTTAGTAATAATTATACGTTGTTCGAGTTGGGAGGGCATGTCATTGCCAACGTCAAATGTACTTAATTTAATAAACAAAAAGTAAGTTAAGAAAACCAGTAATGCTTTGTTTAGTTAAGTTTATTTAACTGTACTTTTCTTGTAATTCCTATATATTATTAAATTATGGCATGTTATGGCAATCAAGTTAATTTTGATTTTGATTTTTTTTAATTAGGCACTTGGCGTGTTCGTTTTTCAAACAAAATGCGACGCTTTCCGAGCATGTTTGAGAAAACGTATTTTATCGTGTTGCTCCTCTAGATATATAGATACTCGTATCTTACAAAAGTATAAAAATAAACAGCACTGAGGTCTTATGGGGCGTGTCAGTCGAGGTACTGGAATCTATTCTGGAGGTTGTTGCACCTACTCTAACTCTTATTTTTAATAGTTTTATAAACTGGTATAGGCAATGGCATTTTTCCAGATTTAATGAAATGTAGTCCTATTTTTAAATCAGACCTTAGAGATAATCCTTTTGATTATCGTCCAGTTTCCATCCTACCTGAGTTTAGTAAAAAAAAATGCTAACAATTGATTTCTCACTTCAATTCTGACAAGATTTTACGCGCACGGTACGGTACCGAAATTACCTGTAACATACCGGTATTTATAGGTATTCTTGGTTTTGGTTCCAGGGAACCGGGAAAGGAAAAATACCAATTCTTTATAAACGTGAGCGCGTGCGAATTAGACCAAAATAGGTGAGCCGTGCGTGCCTCTACCCGAGGCTGCTCAAATTATTTTTCAGTGATGACTATGTCTAGTTTTCCCTCTGGATTGAAAGGTCATATAGCAGCAGCTTTAAAACCGGTGTCTACTCCGAATCTTGGGATTAGAATGGGAAAGTTTTTTCGCTTTCTCTGTTGTCAAATTTGTAATTAGGAGGCAGATTATACTCTATTATCCATTATTGATGGTCTTTGGACCGTGCTCAAAGTCGCCTCAGACTAATTTGTTCGTATATAGGTACGTCTAGCACAACTTGCTGCTCTGCCGCTTCCCGCGCGACTGAGCGTCGCTTATCTCACCCGCGCCGTGCAAATCAGAAAGAGGAGGGTAGATCTTTCTCGACTCGCGTCGCGGCGCGGCGTCAGTTGTGCTAGCCCCGCTGAGCGTGCCGCGGACAGAGCAACAAGATCCAACTTGTTTGTGCGCGAGGCGCGTAAGAATGTGTGCATGTAGCTTAGCCGTGAGCGTGTAATCGTTTGTTAGTAAAGGATCAATTATTGATACATGCACATGAAAAGAAAAAGGTGTTGTCAGACCCGAAACGGATCAGCTGTCATCGTGTCGACGCCATTTTGAACGACGCGTCTTGTCTGCTCGCCGCGGGCGCGCTGCCTCGCCCGCATATGTTTATGTGCTTCAATGCAGGCAAACCAGGGAGGCCCTCCCGACAATCAACCCCGGATAGTCAAGGAAGCTGAAGCAGCTAAAGAGGCCGGCACTTCGTCTCTTGACAGGAGCCATAACTGGTCATGCACTATTAAACAAACACCTTTTCACTCTAGGTATCACAGACTGTCCTCTCTGCAGAGCCTGCATGGAAGAGGAAGAGACAGCCGCCCACGTCATTCTGACGTGCCCAGGGGTAGCAGAATTCCGGTCAAAGCACCTCGGAACACCGGGGTCGCTACCGGAGGCCGTCGGCAACATAAAGGGTCTGCTAGGCTTCCTGGTGGAACTGGGTTGGCACGAATAGCAGTAGTGCCAATAACCCATACGCAAAATAGGCGCTTTTTATGACGTCGAGTTGCGGAAACCCAGCCCGCGTATACCTATAACCTATGTGCATCAATATGTCTCGCGAGCAGCTCGCCGCGCGGGGCGAGCATGCCGCAGGCTGATCCGCTCAAATTCGCACGCAGCTTTATGTATTTACATATTTATGAAATAACATTTTTTTAACCCTCCGCATACCAGGTGGAAAATATGTCCATACGATTTGTTCGGGCCTGGGGTCTGTAATACCCCACCTCGTCTGCGGAGGGTTAAAGCAGTGGTACAAGCTTGGACGAACCGCTGATCTAGGTATCCTACTTCCTAGTAATATTATAAATGTGAATGTTTGGATAATCGGATGTTTAGATGTTTGTTACTAGATTAATTAAACGGCTCGACCGATTTGGATGAAATTTGGCACGAAGATAGTTTATTTTATAGCCTGGATTAAAATATAGGATACTTTTTGTCCTGGTGAGGTAGGGCACAGCCAAATTTCATCCCGCTCGAATCTGGAGCAGCCCAACTGGGGAAGTTCCTCCGCCTTGCAGAAGACCACAGCCATAATAACACTCCTACTTGCTCTGTAGTAGTGTTGTGTTCCTGGAGGCATGCCCTCCCAACTCGAACAACGTATAATTATTACAAAAAAGAACTCATAGATGGCGACACAGGTACCGAGCATTTGAACCAGTAATCGTGAAGATAGAATGATTTTTACACCTTAATAAGTTCACCGTACCTTAATTATATCGCAAACATCCTTCCGTACATAAAATAAAGGTAAATTGTATAAGTTTAGTAAATGCAATAAAATTGGTACTAAATCCATGTAACTCGTACATACGTGTGAGTTAAGTAAGTTTGCTAAGTTTGCTACACATATTATTGGGTACTGTCACTAGATGGCGCCATCACTGGTCGCGAAAGTTCTATGGAACCACAGGCTCCAAGCGTTTGGTTATGTATAATTTTGTGTGATGTGTAATATTGTCTCAAAAATACTACTTTTATATCAAAGAAAACAAAAACACTCTATTTGTTGCCCGGGAAGTCAATGCCATCCGGTGATATCTCAATGTATTACTAAAACTATCAGGTAGGTTGACAGCGTCATAGCCGTGGTAGCTCGGATACTGCATCTACTGATGTAGCTACGAGACTAAAATTGTATACAGAATTGCCTACATTAGGACGGTACGCTTTTGCTCTATGAGATTGGGTATCTGTACTTGTATTCTTTAATCTGTGCTGGAGGTGAGCAAGGTCGCCAGAGCTCCCGAGGATGCGTTGTGATGAGAGCGAGGGAATTTGATCCTTCAGCTGTCAACATGGCGAATCATCAAACATATCAAGGGTCGGCAACGCCCATGTTACTCCTTTGGTGTTGCATGCGTCTATAGGCTGCGGTGTCCGCTTACCGTCAGGCGGGCCGTATGCTTGTTTGCCACCGTCGTTGTACAAAAAAAAAACGACCGGGTTGGACTCCGGGAGAGCCGGCAGAAGTGAAAAGTCAATGACATTGTAACAGTTTTTCGATCAGGTCACGTGTCCGTCTTACGAATTTTCAATCTGTCGAATCTTACGGTCACGTGACCTGTGGCGAGTCTAACAATTTTTTCCCCATCACAAAAAGTGCACAGCGCCGCTAAAGAAGTTTTCACTTCAAAAAAGGGTCCACGCAGACAAAGTTGCTGGCGGAAGCTAGTTTATAATATTAGTACAGAAGAATTAAACACCTTATCATCCGCCTGTCCCAGCAGGTCCTCATTAATCTTCTGTGCCTTCTCGAATATGGCCTGGGCGTCCCGGTCCCGCTCTGTGTCCAATTCATATGTGGCTGTGGCGTTCTCCCGCTGCTGCTGTACCGATAACGTCAGGCTCTGCTTTGGCTGAAAAACAAGCATGAACAGTTAAGTACATTACTAGGGAGATAAGGGGTTCCCGGCCGAGTACATATAGACGGCCGAGCGCAGCGAGGTCGGATGATTATGAGGCTGGCAACCCCTTTTCACGCCGAGGTATGTATAGTTAAAAAAAACTCCCAAGAAATTAAACTTAAATTTTCATGGCTGAACGCCGTGATCCTGTGCCACAAATTGTGGAATGGAAACTAATTAATTAATTAAATTCTCGCTCCGCCCGAAACGTGACACTTCGAAGTCCATTATAAAGAACACAACGTCAATATTTCATTGCATGTTTGAGAAAAATAAGTTTCTGTCAAAAAAAATTGGTACAAGATTTTATTGCCGACTTACTTACTGACGACGTACTTTTCTGTATATAATAGTTTAGATTATTTGAACTGAGCTCATGAATAGCCATTGTACTGAGATAATGAATAGCCTTTGTTTGCGATCGGCGCGTGCCAATTTTGCAAAAAAATTGTTCATTGAATAATGAACTCTATTTTCTTTTACAATAGATTCCAAATTAGCTACGAGATAAAATACCACACACAGCGCCTTGTACCTGGCTCGCTGGGAGCGGGTTTTTTTTATATTTTAGTCCATTTTGAATCTATTGAATAAGACGATAGAGTTCATTATACAATGAACATTTTATGTGGCGCTAACCTTTTTCTTGCAAAAAATGGTACGCTGGATGCGTGCGGACCACACAGTCGTATTGTTAGACTTGAATGCTATTGTTCTGAAGATAAGAAGATCAGTCCAGTTCAGAAAATCTGAACTATACCATTATCAACTACTCATTGAGAAAATTCAAACGAGCCTAAACTCAACAGAGTTATGTCGGTTAAATACTGAATTCCCATGGCCACCTTCTGTCTTTACATCAGATCAGCTTGATGGTACCATAATATTGAATTGTTATCCAAACTATACTAAAAAAAATCACTACCTCTGAGCACCTTCCCTACAGTACCATAGTATTGCATTGGCATCTGACTTAGATAATTGTACAAAATTAGAACTCTATTGGACTTCACGAAGTTGTTCAAATTTGACCTGCAAGATTTGACCAACCCTGACTAACACCTCAAGCAATAAAGCTTGTAATAAACTCACTTGACCGTCATCTCCATTGCTATCATCATCATGTATTTCAGGCCTCTGCCTTTTCGGGCCTCCCGTTGACTGAATGTTAGGGTTGGCCTTCTGAGGCCTCTTCATCGGCAAAACAACCCCTTGGTCAGACGAATCTGAGCTGTTTTTTTCTGAAATAATGTGAGTGTTGTAAGTGTGTAGTTTTACCAGCGGCTTTACCTATAGTGCAGGGTGTGTGTTGTACCCGGGGCAAGGTCCTTTTCGTTCCGCCGAGCGCCATTCACGGGGCGCCACTCGCCAGGCGCGCTAATACACTGCGCTAGTGGGCCCACTAGTATTACTATATTTTCAAATACTTGTCATTACAATGGGCACTCTTCAGTATCCATAATAAATAAAAATCATGTTAAGACATTTATTCCAAATGTTTATACTATACAATATGATACAGAGAGAAAGAATATAATGGAAAAATAAACCATCTTCATCTTCTGTATCATATCATTTTAAAAATGATCGGGGTAACTTTCTCATTAAAAATAACACAAAACAAAAATATTTAATTAAATAATTTGTTTCGTTATAAAGGTATAATGTGTATACTATGTCCGTTTCACAGAACAATTTAGCTATAGTGACAAAATCCCCTAAAATTTTCAGGTTCACAGGTAAATTGTGTCCCGGACCTAAGGAAGGCGTGCATAGCGCCAAAGTTCCAAAAAATAACCACATAGCCAATAAATAGAGGCGCTTTCGACAGTTGAATGAAATGCAAGTACACCAAGTATGGTTGAGATTATTTTGGCTTTTTGTAAAATTGACATTGGAATTCGAATCTTTTACCTTGGATGGAAGAGATGCTTTTTGGACGGATGGACAGTTTTGATGCAATTAGGCCAACTCAAATAATCTCAAGCATAAGTACATTGTTATTATGGGTTCGGGTGTAGTAAAGGGTATGCAGGACTTAAAACATTGTCGCAATGTCATATTGACACTATATCTTGCAATTGTGTCTTATAGAATATGTTAAAATAAACATGTTTTATTTGGAAAACTTTTTTCTTCAATTCATAATTACTGAGATATTGGACTTTAAAATTTTACTTTAAGGCAGGTCTCTGTGTAGGTATGATGACGACCGAAGCAAGGAGGAGTGTTAGGAAGAACTACGACCTTACAGCGCCAGAACCGACTGTTTTAACGGTTATATATGAATACGGTCAAAGTATTCAAAATCTAAATTTGAATTTACAACTCATGAAATGAAAGTCTTTTTATACTGCATACACTTTGGTACACCCTGACCTTATTATGTATTGCTGGACTTGGCAAAGGTATTGGCATTCAGATACATAAAACATGTTAGCTATTAAGGACCATAACAGTAAAAAACTGTAAACTTGAGGTGAAATGCGATGTCATTATTGGTAATGTTAAAACAAAAACATAACCTCAATATAAATATAATCAATTTTGAAGCACCATAACAAGAGCTATAAATCTGAGTTTTTACCTTCCGAACTCGAAGTTTTACGCTTTCTACCTCCTCTGTTCTTAATGGTTCTCTTCTTAAATGTCGAGGGAACCTCAACTTCTGCGTCAGACATCTTTTACTAAGAGAAAGCTCAATTACACTGATTTAAATGATGGGGGACCATTAGTACATTGAATACCTACAGCTTATTACCAAAACTGAAATCATTTACACTACAGCAGTTATCAGAATTAACAATAAAAACTTTATATGTTGGAGTATTAGTGTCCTATTAGTGTTTGCAAGCAAAGTTAGGTTCTAAAACTTAAATCAATATTATGACGTAAGTAAAAAATAAAAACTTTTATATATCAAACATTACAGTATCAGCCTGAATAAACTTCTAAATATTTAATTCATATAAAATAGACAGATTATTATAAGCTACTTCATTCGTTTAATATTCAAATGAAAAAATATGAAATTCACTAAATATTCAGACTAATATGATTTGGTTTATGAACGCTTTCCTACGTGCTGTCATTCCTTCGGAATGTCAAAGTAACAGCGTTTTGTTATTGCATTAAGGCCAGCGTACTAATTATAGTTGTAAACTTTTTTGTTAACCGACTGAAGAAAGGAGGAGATAGAATAGGATAGGTATTCATGGAAATAAATATTGATGTGTACCTTGCGTAGTTTAATAGTAGATTGTTAACCGAGGGTTGAAAGCCACCCATTCCTGACGAGATATTTTGGCGCTCGAACGAAGGGAGAGTGCCAATAGTTCGAGGCTGAAATGGGTGCCTTTCCCCGAGTTAAATAAACACTCTTTTTCATTTCGAATACGAGGAAATGAATTGAAAGTCAAAAACTTAAATATTTTCTAAATCAGTCCCATAGAACCCACTTTAAAAGCGTTTGTGTATGGACCATTTGCATTAGGACGGGAACTGTTGACAGATTTTAATAATGTTAGTGTGTGGACCATTTCTTGGAAGCGCTTTTGAAGCGGTTATATCGAAAAACTAATTTTAATAGTTCCATCATAACTATCAACAAGCTTCAAAAATCGACACAATTTTATGGAAGTGTGGCAGTATAGGTTTTTTATGAATTGATATAGCAATAATAGTCATCCAATAATTAATTTATTATCATTATTTTAAAAAGTAACGCATGATTGTCAACAAGTTTCAAAATAAAAACTTGAAACTGCGGCTGTACAGGTTTCTGCCATTGCTTTTTTATTTTTTAATACTTTTCAGCCCTAGGGGCGATAAGCCTCACTTTCAACCCGCTGTTTAGATAAACACCTGACCTACTTTCAGAGTATGAGAGATGGTTATAGGTGTTATAGGTGTACGCGGGCTTGGTTTCCGTAACTCCACGTCATAATAGCGCCTATTTTGCGTATGGGTTATTGGCACTACTGTTATTCGTGCCAACCCAGTTCCACCAGGAAGCCTAGCAAACCCTTTACGTTGCCGACGGCCTCCGGTAGCGGACGAGTATGAGAGATGAAAAAGATTTTAAATTGTACCTACAGCACGACTAGTCGTTTCTCAGAACTGGGATCCACGAACGTTTGATGGAGCTCCTACTCCTGAAATACAGGTAGAATACAACCTATTATGGGCCACTGGCTAGCATCTCACAGGTCACAGGATGCATTAGGCATTTTCTGTGACCTTTCCAAAGCCTTTGACTGCGTGCATCATGACACCCTGATCAGGAAACTGCACCACTACGGAGTTAAGGGTGTGGAGTTGAAACTTTTGGAATCTTATCTAAACGATAGAATTCAGAAGGTGGATGTTAATGGTGAAAATGGGCGTTCCACAGGGTTCAATCTGAGGCCCTTTCTATTTCTGGTCTATATCAACGATTTGTCCTACTTAGTAGGCAACAATAACGATCTCGTATTGTTTGCTGATGACACTTCGTTGATATTCAAAGTTCGTCGACAGCAGTGAGATTATGAGGATATTAATGCCGCTATTTCTGATGTGGTGGATTGGTTCACAGTAAAATAATCTTCTCTTGAATGAAAAAAAGACAAAATGTGTCAAATTTGTTTTACCTAATGTTAAACCAGTTCTTTCAAACGTCAGAATTAGGGGTGACCGATTGGATCTTGTGGAATCGACTACATTTTTAGGCATAATATTGGACGCCAGGCTGCAGTGGGGAGCCCATATCAGTAAACTGTCAAATCGTCTCAGCTCTGCGGCATTTGCAGTGAAGAAAATTAGAGCCCTAACGAACGTGAACACAGCTCGAATGGTCTATTTTAGCTACTTTCACAGCTTAATGCCATACGGCATCCTCTTATGGGGGCACGCTTCAGAAGTGAATTCCATCTTTACTTTGCAAAAGCGGGCTGTTCGAGCTGTGTACAACCAGGGAGTAAGAGTTTCTCTGCGAGACAAATTTGAAAAATTTGGTATCCTGACTGTTGCGTGTCAATACATTTTTTTAAAATCTTATGTATGTACACAGAAACAAACATCTTTTTAAAAGGAAATGCGACATAAATAATAGAAACACTCGAAATAAAAATGAACTCGTAGCCAATTATAGTAGTATAAAGGTAACTAAAGTAGTTTCATTGATACGACGGTAGTTGTTTTACAAAAACGTTTATTGGCACAATGAATAGAATTATTAACTAGACCGGACATGTAACAAGCGCTATAATCAACAATTATACACTGACCTGAATACAGTACGCTGACGTATCAGCAATCAACAAATTACCCAATTTACACAAACTTCGTAGCGCCTAGTACCTCCAGAGACTGCACAACCACTGACCGCTGACTGTCCATAGACGAATGCCATCCGCCCCTTTAGCAAGGCCGCTTAACCACTCGAGGTGGGGTGACCGATCACGTGTCAATCACGTGATCGGTCATTACAAATATTTAATATTTTATAATTTAGTTTATTTATCGAATAAAATGTTCTGTGCTTACAAATATTTATATATAAATTATTCGGTATCCTAACAGTAGACTCCATAAAATAAGTAATTCGTTCATAGGTCAGTGTGTACATTATTATACCTAATAAGATTCCGATAGACATCCAAACATTGCCTGTAAATTAATTTAAAATTATGATAAAAGGAAAATTATGTAACAAAGGTTACTATAGAATATCAGAATACCATGAAGATCGGAACCCGTGGAAATAAATTGTATGGTTTTAATAATTTAATTTTTGTAATTAGTTAATGAATATGTAATTTAATGTAGGTACCTATGTAATTTGTTTATTATTATTATTGACGTCATAAAGAGATTGTAAAATCCAATTATGAAAATAAATGATATGATGATCTGCGAAAATTTAGGTGTAGGTACGCGATTAGTTGACTGTGACTGACTAGTTTGGAATCCGGCTACAGGTTGGCGAGGGGCATGCTGCAAGTTCGACACTCAGATAGAATAAAACCTAGTACCTACCTACTAGTTATATGCACTTGGACGGAATTCCTGCTCTTTTAGTCCAGGAAAAATATGGTTTTGAAAAACATTGATTAAGTATAACAGCGTCCTTGGACGGATTTCCTGCTCTTTTAGTCCAGGAAAAATATGGTTTTGAAAAACATTGATTAAGTATAACAGCGTCCTTGGACGGATTTCCTGCTCTTTTAGTCCAGGAAAAATATGGTTTTGAAAAACATTGATTAAGTATAACAGCGTCCTTGGACGGATTTCCTGCTCTTTTAGTCCAGGAAAAATATGGTTTTGAAAAACATTGATTAAGTATAACAGCGTCTTTTTTTGTTTATATCATTTAAAAACGTTATTCTAATATGCTTTATCTTTCCACCCAAAAGTAATTACATAATATATATGGGTTTTAATGAAGAACTACACACTAGGCGCCTGTCTGTTTTACCGATGGTACAAAAAGGCGCTCAATTCAAAAGAATTAGCTGGAGAAGCTTTTGACCCTCTTCCCCCGATGTTACTCTTGCCCCGACTCACCTTACCTAGTTATACTCGTAACGCAATAGGTATATGGTGGGCGAAAACAGATAAAACAAATTATTCTTACATAACAAAACTCCCGAAAATAGGTAGGTAAGGATAGGTACTCGATATTTCGATGATCATGCTTCAAATTTTGCTATTATAAAGCAAGAGTTTTTTTTGTCTCAAGTAAATGTTTCTTTCTTTTCTATATTATGATCATATCATATAATATATTATAGTTTGTTTTGACGGCGAAAAGTATTTAAAACCAACCATTACCGACATCTGTGGTTTAGTTGCAATTATTACCTTCAAGTAGGGTTGTAAAAAAACTTACACATTTAAACAATAGAACAAACAGTAGTTACTCCAGTAGTACACGTTCCACACTTCGGTCAGTTTTATGACCTCTCTTTGTTATCGCATGCTTGCATGTTATACCTGCGCTCACTTAGGCGAGTACAAAAAGCGCGCGGATTCATCTCGGTTGCTGCGATATCCTAATAAAATTCTCCCAGTGAAACGACGACTAGCCAAATCCGGAAAGGTGACAAACGTGATGGGGCCAGCCGTGTACAACAAGCTGCCAGAGACAATCACGTCGGCTCCGTCCCTGATGATTTTCAAAAGAAAACTAAAAAAATGGCTTCTCGAGCACACATTCTATAGCTACGACGACTTTATGAATATTGTGTGAATGGTTTTATTTAAATATTAATTGTTGATGACTTAGACTAATTATTATTAACTATTGTATTATTTATTAACTTTTTATAGACACTTTTGTGTAATGATAATATAACTATATTTTTCTTTTTAACTATAAACACTGACATGTAATATTAACAATTACGAATAAATGAATATGAATATGAATATGAATATCTTTTCCTTTCATATTTAGGAAGAAAAGAAGTTGTAAAATCCCACGTTAACTGGCATTTTCGTTATTTTAACTAAAACAAACTATATCTAGCGTGTTCCCGGCACAGGGCAATCACAGACTATCTAGGTACCTACAGATGAATTACACTTAAGACGCTGTAGGTTCATGGTCTTCTCTCCCTCTGACTGAGCATAAGCGTGAGCGAGATGGAAGTGCGTGCTCAAAAGCGCGGATATCATGTTTTTTAATTTTGATTTTTTGGCCTTGTAAATAAATAAAAAAGTAATCACTGAGTTCTCTCAAACATGATTTTAATATTTTTAACTTTTGTGCATAATTTGTTACATAATATATTTTAAGTGTATTTTAGACCTATGTCCGTGATTTTTTTCTATCGAACGAAAATTGCTTAATGATGTTTCGAATCACTGATCTCGCTGCAGAAAAGCCTCAAGATTACTATTCGTATTTTTTTGAAACCATATAACAGACGCATTATATTGTTTCAAAAACTCTGTTCGCTTTACTTCGCTGACCCTACGGTCACAAATTATATAATATAGGCTACGGTGCCTTAAGGTAAATAGTACTATTCCTTATTCTGTGACTTTAGACATTAGGTATCTACCTACATGCTAAATAAATCTTAGAGCCTTATCACACTTGCGATTTGCGAGCGTGTTTTCTATACAATTATCAGTCGCGGCGAACACGCTGCGTGGTCGCCTTCATACAAAATACGCTTGGAAATCGCAAGTGTGATAAGGCTCTTAATCCAGTTCTGCGGAAAGGATTAGGAAAGGTTTTTATATTAGCGTTATCTTATTTTAATCTGTATGTTCACATGATTAAAAACAAAACGTATTTACACTTATTGTAGGTAGTATAAACAATAGATATTGTGTAAAAATCTTATCTATTAAACTACTATAGCTATTCATAAATAAAATCATGTTTGCAAAAAAAAATAGGTTTTGTTAATGATCAGTGACATCGTAAACTGCGATCGAAATCCATTGAAGTACTAGGGTTGTTAAACAACCCTAGTACTTCAATGGATTAATTTCGATCGCAGTTTACGATGTCTGATGATCACAACCAGGTCACTTGTTTCTGGCATACATAGCGAGATTTAACTATTATATAATCTGTGGTGATACCTTGTCCTGGTTGTTAATTGTGATATCGATTGTACCTACTCATTAACTAGTCCGGTGTGACAGCAACGTTATGACAAGGTTATATGACTGTTAAATCTCCCACCCATTTACAATTTGTGCAAGTTGTATAACTAACTACTAATTAACTTACAGCGTAAAGCATTCCCTACATAAATTAATCATGACCAGATAAGTCGCATTTACCACGCGTCTGAAAGCACAATAATACGCTAAGGCACTACTTTCTGGGGAAATTTATTATACAATTCCAGATAGACAGGCAGAAAGGTTCTCTCGTGGCGACCACGTAACGGAAGGCGCACAGTGAGTAGATCCCCCACAAGGTCGACTGATGACCTGGTAAAGGTCGCTGGAGTCCGCAGCTGCGGGTGGTCCAGGGCCGGTCATTGTGGCACTCTTTGGGGGAAACCTATCCAGCAGTTGACGTCTTTTAGCTGATGTTTAATTAGAAGTTCAACAGCATTTACAAAACATATAGGTACTAATAATTAACATTTACCTACGTAGAGAAGAAAAATAGTGATGAAACGAAAAAAACTCTGCTACATATTATGATGATCAATTGATCATCATCATCATCATATCAGCCGAAAGACGTCCACGACTATGATGATGAAGATGCGCCATAATTGCGCCATAAACTCAAAACTGTGTCATAGAAGGAACCTGACGTATGCAGGCCTTGCCTAGATAGTCTGCATAAATTTAATGGCAATTGGCAACCAGTAAAAAAATACTAACAAACAAATTGTAAGTAACTAATCCATAACCCGTGCAGAAAGATAACATTTAGCTATGATTGATAATTATTATAATCTATGACGATGTTAGGACTTTTTTATTCTAGTATTAACTATTTGGCACTGAACATAAACTTCATACTTATATGGATATTGAATGAAAAGGTTGGGCAATTTTCGACTTTATTTCAATGACTTAAGATTCCGCTTCAAATCAGTATTACCAAACCCTGTCCTCCGAATCTTCGATTAAACGTAGTTGTTAAGTTAAAAGGGGCACACTGGGGCCGTATAGACAAGGTTACAATCGACAAGCGCTAACGCCAATAGAAAACTATTAAAATGTATGGGAATGACAGATGCCGACGAAACACTTTTCGTTAACATCTGTCATTCCCATACATTTTATTAGTTTTCTATTGGCGTTAACGCTTGTCGATTGTAACCTTGTCTAGTCAACAGTCTACGTGTCTACGGCCACACACCATATATCCTAAAGACCCCGCTTAGCCTAGTTATTACTTACAAACAAAGTTGCCATACTTGCGGGGCGCGGGGGACGTCTAGTGCGCTGTGATTGGTGCATTCAAGGCCGCGCGCGTAATGGTCCGGTGTCTCAAATATAGAGTGAATTCACCGTATGTGTGGCAGAGGGGGTCGCCCGACTAAGCGACGTCTATAGGTTTATGTATGTATGTATGTAAATACTTTATTGTACACAAGACACAGGTAAAAATACAGACAAAAAAAAGTTAATTCGGCTACTTGGCTTAATTGGGTTTACTGGTCTGTGTCTACGGCCCCTGGTCTAATCCCAATAACGTCTAATTTTCCCTCCGGGATGAAGACCAGATGGCGGTCGTTTTCGTAAAACTAGTGCTAATATCTTGGGATTTGGTGCCAAAGCGGACCCCGGGCTCCTTTAGGCACACTATAAATAATAGCAGTACGTAATAGCAGTACGTACTGGGTTCACCGTTAACAAATCCCCTTTGCTCTCACACTACTTATTTGTCCCTCTTGCCGCAGAGACCACGGGATGCTGGTGCTCCGAGGTAAAGTCGTTCCTTAGGGAAGTGGGGCGCCGCCTGCGGGAAAAAGGCCTCGACCCCCGCTCCGGGTCATTCTTATTGCAAAGGTTGTCCATCGCAATCCAACGCGGCAATGCGGCGAGCGTGGTGGGCACCTTTGCACCGGGAGTAACGCGGGGTGGGTTATTTGAGTAGTTTTAATTTATTTTAATTTCTTTTTCTGCCTTGTACCTATATTTAACTTCAATTTTGTAAATTTTTTGTTCAGTGTTTATACATTACTAATAAATATATTACCCCTTTGAAAAGTTGTATTGACAAGCGAATTGATAGGCGAATGACCAGCACGGTTAGCACAAGACGGCGCGCGAGCTCTCTCGATTTTTCTCGCACTATTACCTCTCTTTCTAAGTGCTCTAATAAGTCGCGCGCCGTCTTGTGCTAACCGTGCAGAGGCGGCGTAGCCCCCGTGTGCAAACATTACTCTAGCGCCCCCTAGTAAGCGCGCGGTCAAAATGGAATGTTTAAGGCGCCGTAGGTTCATGGTCTTCTCTCCCTCTCACTGAGCATAAGCGTGAGCGAGATGGAAGTGCGTGCTCGGAAGCGCGGATATCATGTTTTTTTTTTTGTCGTTTAATTAAATAAAAATGTAAGTAAACACTGATTTCCCTCAAACATGATATTGCCGATTTTTAGAAGCAATTTTAATATTTATAGCTTTTGTGCATAATTTGTTACGAATATTTTAAGTGTAATGTTGTGTGTTTTAGACCTATTGTTCGTGATTTTTTTCTATCGAGCGAAATTTGCTTAATCATGTTTCGAAGCACTGATTTCTCTGCAGAAAAGCCTCAAGATTACTATTCGTATTTTTTTGAAACCATATTATTATAAACAGACGCATTATATTGTTTCAAAAACTCTGTTCGCTTTACTTCGCTGAACCTACGGCGCCTTAAAAGTGTGTTAAAGTACCGCTAGGACCGCTGCGCCCGTGTGCAACGCATACCCTGCACCATAGGTAAAGTAAAGACGCCTCTGCGAATGACGTAAAGCGCGAACCAGTGCGCTCCGTAGCAGCGCGTGGCATCCACTAAGGTACCTACTAACTTACCAACTAAGTTGGTGTACGGAATGTACTTGTAGCGGCATGACGAAATCAGCCTGCATTAGGACACCACCGGGAAAAGGGATGCCGCGGATGCGAATTTTTTGACATCCGCGGATGCGGGCCATGCGGATATTAGGGGGCTCACATCCGCGGATGCGGATTTTGGGGTCACACTAAAAAACCTAAATAAACAACGTGCGTTTTATGATATCACGCGATCATCAAACACGTTGAGACAATCGTAGCGAACCAATCAAAAACGCGTTTGCTCTTGGTCATAGAAACGAATAAGAAGTTGTTTTGACTAATGGCGAAAATATCTAAAACGCGCTCAGTAAGCGCCGTGTGGGCTCCTTTCTTGTCGTGAAATTGCAGTATATCGATTTTGGCGGATGCGCATGCGAATGTCTGCAACATCCCTGGTTAATAAGTGTTAAAAGATACTAAATATTTGTTACAGTTGGATGCCTACAAATATGTAGGTAGTGTTGTGAATAGAAGAAAGCGAATGTTTCCTGAAACAGATTTTGGCCACTTCTTTTGAGTGGTCTGGCACGTAAGTAAAACCTACACTTGAGTTTATTTCAGTTGGCCGAGTTGCATCAAAGTAGTCCATTAATCACGTTATCCACGTTAATCACCTGACCCCGATCACCCAGGGGAATTAGCGGCAATAATTTTATATTCAACTAGGAAAAAAATATAATGTTTGGTAATGGCGCTTCGCCGGACGCTGTCACGTCACGCTCGCTTCGCTCGCTCGGCTCCCGCGCTGTTAAGGTCGCAGTTCACCTAACAACCTAACCGTTTTTTCCTCTGGGCGATCAGGCTAGGGGATTAATGTGGACAACAGCATTAAAAAGCAGCTCTACCGTCCATGACGATGTTGACGATGATGTTATATTTCTACTCCCTTTGTCTCTGTGTGTCTTTTGTATACCTGAATTCTTTCTTTCTTTCTTTCATGATAGAATATTCCATTCGCAATGACAGCTTTATAAAAAGTCGGTCACATTCAATAAGGGCACATCCATTAATTACGTCAATCGAATTTCATGACTTTTTGACCCCTCTCCCCCTCCTTGTCACACGAGGTCACATTTGAATACCCTCTGGTGTGAAGTCACAAAGGACCATGGGCAGAAATGTCCCCCCCCCACCAACAGAAATGAAACATGTCTCATTTAATAGATCTTAGCAACCTGATGATTTTTTACTATGACGAGGATCGCCATATTTATGGGGTTTTCTTGGAAAACCGTGTTTTGTTTTTACATATTTTTTGCTCATTTCATTGAAAGTTTTTGTTTTTTTATTATACTAGTTGAGTGATAAACAAGCATGCGGGGCTCCGTGATAGTAAACAGTCACCGCAGCCTATAGACGGATGTAACAACTCATGGTTATCACGTACCGACCATGTGACGTAAAGATCTTATGCCACAATACCCAGTAATTGCACTGCCATGTCTCACCCTTCAAACCGGAACACCGCCATGAAAACATAACTTCTTAGGGACAGAAATAGGTGAGACAGAGGTGCCCATGCAGACGACGAAAGTCTCCCTCTGGTAATAAGTTACAGGAAGGTTACAGAAAAAAAAAAAAAAAAAACATCAGTTTGCCAAGATCTATTAAATGAGACATGTTTCATTTCTGTTGGTGGGGGGGGGACAGTGCCCATACAAATTTGCCCATTGTACTTTAGCATTTTCAATCAAATTCAAAAGTAAAAATCAGTCCAGTGCTTCCAAAAGACCTTAGTATTACAATATAATTAATTATATTAAATTTTATAAAATCAACAGAAAATTAAGCTTTGGTAGGATTATTCAAGGCACGAGCGAAGCGAACAAGGTTGTTTAAAAAAAAACACAGGCTGGTGATTTGTCCAGGTCTCAGAGCCACTAGTTAAGTAAGTATACAAATAAGCATAGGCAAGGAAGAGCTTTTTACTTTTTAAATTTGAGCGGATGAAAATAGGACACTTCCCGTGTTTTTTTCACAAACAAAACGCGAAGCTTTCCGAGCATGTTTGAGAAAGGTTTTTTTTTAACATTCAGGTGGATCACGTGCAATCCACGACAAGTAGGAAGTCAATCCTAAATCCTACGGTCATATATTTACAACGATAACAGGCCGGCGCGACGCAGTGGTATCTACGAACGTTGTAAATTGAATGTTATAGCTTAAAAATAATAAATTCGCTATTTAAAAATATTGATTAATTAAAACTCAGAGAGGAAAATATGTAGTATACTTTAAATTACATAAATATTATGTATGTGACGTCACAAAATTTGGGACATCTCCCTCCCCCTTGTCACAACATCTCACACTTTGTAGACTCCCGCTCCCTGTAGGTGTGACGTAATTAATGGATGACCCCTAATCTCAAGTATACCTACATACCCATTTAGACTTAAATCGGTAGAAACACTTGTTTACAACATGGAAACAATAATCCTTACAAGCAATTAACCTTATCGAGCTTGTATCAAAAGAATTACAGGTATATAAAGGAGATATCTGATTAAAAAAATCAGTTTGGTTCTTAACGGAAGACACTTAAGTGTTTCTTAAGAGCTGACGTTCCTTTTTAATTGCGTTGCGTTTTTGACGCCAAAATGATAGGTAAGTGATTTTCCAACATATTCTTAAAACTTATGCCGATTTCACACGGGGGCAGAACAGTGAGGCAGAACAGTGGGCAGCACAGTAGGTACTGCTACTGTTTGAACGCACAGAACAGTACTGTCTTTTATCTACTGTCTACTGTTCTGTGCGTTAAAACAGTAGCAGTACTGTGCTGCTTCACTGTTCTGGCCCCGTGTGAAATCGGCATTACAGCGGGTTGCACTAACTTACGATCAAAGAGCGATCACCGTTAAATATAATTATCTCGGCCTTTGTGTTTCCTCTTAAAATAGTCTCTGACAACATGGACCTTATACTCAGGACAAGCTGTACGTGTTTCCACAATGAGGAACGGAAAGGCTCCTATACAGCTGGTCTTAAAATGGCTGATGGCTTACCATAAACAACCTGCTTAATTGGGGTTTATTTGCCGCAACCTCATACTAAATCAGTTGTGGCAAATAAAATAAAGTGGAACATAACGAAACGAAACGGTGATCCCGCCGCTTGACAGCCGCATGCCTGAACCATTAGGCTATCGTAGCAGATCCTTGCTTCATTGTTACTTCATAAATATAAATAGCTGTGGCGCCCTTCAAGAGGCTTGTACCCCCGGAGGACGCGACCCACAGGTTGAAAAACACTGCTAGAGTACACACAGATTTATACAACACAGATTTATGCACAGACTGATTGATATACCCATGAGATTGAGCATGAGAATTTGAGTTTGTTCTGGAACCATCTAGAACGATCGGCATAGATTAATTCAACCACTTTAGACGAATTAATTTTCTATAATAATTTATTTGTTATACATCAAAATATAAATGGATTAATCAATAAGGCTGACGCATTAACTGTTCATTTACAAAACCTAATAAATTCTGGAAAGCCAATTGATGTTATTTGTATCACAGAACACAACATGAAGTCAGATGATGAGATTCAGTTGTTGATAGTTAACTATAATCTAGCCACTCATTTCTCTAGAAAGAGTAGAGATGGCGGAGCATGCATACTGGTTCGGAACATCCATAAATATAATGTCCTGCCAGAGATCGGGAAACGATCTATACCCAATATTATCGAATGCTGTGCGATCGAATTGAAAGATCACAAAATTATAATTGTTACTGTTTATAGAGTACCTAAAAATGACAAAGAAAGCATAAGAACCTTCTTTAACAGATTCAGCGAGATATTAAATAAAATATGTTATACAAATAAGAAAGTCATCATCTGCGGTGACTTTAATATCGACCTGCTCAAAAGAACTCCAGTTGCAGTAGAGTTTAAGAATATAGTATATAGTTATAACTTAAGATTCGGAATATTAGAGCCGACTAGATTAGGTAGCAAAACTTGCATTGACAATGTAATACATAATGTAAGAGGCAGTCAAGCTGAAGTAATCGAGTTAGCGCTCTCTGACCACACCGCTCAAGTTTTAAAATGTCCAGTGAAAAAAACAAATATTCTGACACACTGGTACGTAAGGAAGAGAGACTTAGGCCAGGGAAATATTGATAAATTCACCGAGTGCCTGCAAAGGTTAAACTTTAATAAAGTATATCTGTACGATGACCCGAATGAAGCTTATAATTACTTCTTTGAATTATTTGAGCTCTTTTATAATCTGTGCTTCCCATTTCGAAGTATAAAAATATCCTCCACAAAGAAACCCGCATGGATTTCAAAGGGAATAAGAAAGTGCTGTAGGCGCAAGAGATATCTACTCTGGAAATGTCGTTTTTCTCCTGAACCGGGTGATAAAGATTATTTCAAAAACTACTCAAAACGGCTGAAAAAGATTATCCTTTTGACTCAGAAATCTAAAAATAATCACTTCATTACTAATGCTACGAATAAGTCAAAAGCTACATGGAACATAATTAGCAACTCAAAACTGAATCAACCAAGACAGTATATTTCTCAAATATCTGTCAATAATATTATTTTAAGGAACCCTATTGACATTGCTCAGAAATTTAACAATTACTTTATTGATCAAATTGAACCAATTAATATAGTTAAGGATAATCTAATACCCACCAACCCTAATAATTATTATTTGACATTTAATTCGCTTAACTCTATATTTATAAAGCCGGCCACTACGTCAGACATTACGGAAATAATACACGGTCTTAAGAACTCGAATAGTACTGGGTACGATGGAATTAGTACATTCATAATAAAGAAAGTTTCCCATATTATTTCACCTCTTCTAGGATACATTGTAAACTTGTGCACTGTACGTGGAATCTTCCCAGATAAATTAAAAATGACTATCATAAAACCTCTTCATAAGAAAGATAGCAAGGATGATATGAATAATTACAGACCAGTAGCGCTCATCCCTATTTCCTCTAAAATTATAGAAAAATATATTTATAAATGTGTATCTAATTACTTCGAACATAATAAGTTGTTTGCAAATGAGCAAAAAGGTTTTCGCAAAAATAAGACTATAGATATGGCTATATATGATCTAGTTCAACTTGCACTAAAAAACATGGATAAAAGAATTCCCGTCTCCGCGCTATATATGGACATGACAAAGGCATTCGATTATGTTGATCATCGAGTGCTTCTTGACAAACTACATCGCTACGGAATCCGAGGTAATGTCCATGACCTATTTAAATCTTATTTAAACGGGAGGAAACAAATTACTCAAATAAGTAGATTATGTTCGAAGTCAAAGACGGAACAAGTGTTTTCATCTGAGGTAAGGGACATTCGCTGCGGTGTACCGCAGGGGAGCGTCCTGGGGCCTTTGCTTTTTCTCATTTATATAAATGACATGCCTAACTCTATTGATTATCCAATGGTTCTGTTTGCTGATGACAGCACCGTAATATTCTCTGGAGAAAATTTGGAATCATATGAAGCTGACATTAATAGGACATTAAATAGTATTATAAAATGGTTAACAGCAAACAGACTAAAAATAAATTTGACTAAAACAAAACACATGACATTTCAGCAACGAACTAACTATACGCCCAATATTTCTGTAGCTTATAAAGGACATAAAATTGATAGTATTGACATTACAAAGTTTTTAGGACTGAACATAGATGATAAGTTGACATGGAAATATCAAATTGACTCTATATGTAAGAAATTAAACAAATTCTCTTATGCACTATATAACTTAAGGAAAAGAGCAAATCAATCGGCAGTTCTCACCGCCTACCATGCGTTTGTGACATCAACATTACGTTATGGCATTATATTTTGGGGGAACTCCACAGATAGAGAAATTGTATTCAGGGCGCAGAAGAAATGTCTTAGATCAGTGTTCGGTATTAGCTCTTTGGAGTCCTGTAAGCCATATTTTCAAAAACTTAAGATTTTAACTCTGCCTAGTTTATATATTTACGAAATATGTGCTTTTGTTAAGCTGAACCCTCACTTATTTGTAAGCTTCAAAAGCAAACGCTTGCGTAGCAAAATACAGAACCTAATGATTCCCAAAACGATGTTGTATCAAAAAAATGTAGTTGGGATGGCCCCAAAAATATACAACAAATTACCTAAATGTATCGCAGATATTGACCATGTATATAAGTTCAAAAAAACTTTAAAAGATTTTCTAAGTCGTAAATGTTACTACTCAATTAAGGATTTTTTAGATGATAAGGAAATATGTACAGTTTGACATGCATGCTCACACTATTTGTATGCCGTAAGGCGCCACATAGCGAAACTGTATTTTTTTTCTTATAACATCTCTATGTAACCTATGATGGACAAATAAATAATTTTATCTTTATCTTTATCTTTATCTTTAACCTCTTGCGTAAAATAAAGGATAGGCCACGACAGTGACAGTGGTCCATGTCAGTAGTATACAATCAGGTATACCTTACGCATGTTTAAAAATATTTTCTCTTAAATAAATTACTTTCTCCAGGTAAAATCCTCATTCTCGCTGCGGTTGCCGCAGCCCAAGCCAGACACGTGGACGTGGATGAGCGTGGGGAAGCGCTCCCGTCCGACCGTTGTCCGGCAGTGGGCCACCACCTTCTGCCCCACGAGTGGGACTGCACCAAGTTCTATTACTGCGAGTATGGGGAGAAGTGGGTCACGCCGAGGGACTGCGCGCCTGGGACAGAGTTCTCGTACGCTCTTCAGGTAAACTGCAGAATCGTACCAGAAACATCGGCCGCGCCGAACATTTCATCATACTCCTAGCGTTATTCCCGGTTGTGCCCTAAGGGAGTCCGAGGTCCGCTTTGACATCTAATCCCAAGATTTGGCATAGGCACTAGTTTTAAGAAAGAGACTGCCATATGACCTTCCCACCTAGAAGGAATACTACTGGGATTAGATCGGTTTCCTCACGAGGTTTTCCTTCACCGAAAAGCTAACGGTAAATAATCCGTACATAAGTTCCGAAAAACTCATTGGTGCGAGCCGGCACTCGAACCCACGATCGGCGTTTGCTAGCCGCATGCCTGAACCACTAGCTTCTACCAGAAACATTCCGTGGCTAGTATTGGACAAGACACCACCGGACAATTAGAACACCAGGCTCTGCATGCAGCGCGACACCGGAGCCATTGGCGAGCCATCTGCACTCCCCGACAGTGACATAGCGGTCACGATCCTCAGCATTGAGGGACCGACTTAATGGTCATCATCATCATATCAGTCGAAAGACAAAGACTGCTGGACATAGGCTTAATTAATGATGTGATGATTAATTGCCAAGACTCCCTAAGGACTGGGTTATTTGAGCGGAAGTGGCGCTCCTTACGTGAAAGCTAGAGGCCGCGCTCGGATCTCTCGTTCCCACGTTGGTATGGCGCACTGCTGCGTAACTCATACCGCTTCCAGTGTTAAAAGGTTATCAGGTCGCTAGTAGCTTTAAAGTTCCTATTCTATATCTTATGTTCTTATCTTATTCCAATCCACACAGCCTTACTCTAGCATCCTCCTATCGTCATCAACCTAATATCCATCCATGTTTTTTCCCGGTTATGCTCAAAAGGAGTCTAAATTAATTGTACTCCTTGGCTAAAAACTTTACACTCTAGATTTCCGTAGCCTTCAATTACAGAGTTCGTTTTATACCATGGTTATTAAAATGCTTCATAATTTCAGGTCTGTGTACACCCTGAAGCGGCCAACTGCGATCTACCAAGAGTGCCTCCAGACACCGAAGAGGTGACTGATGCCCCGGCACCCGAGACTGAGGCACCCACTAGACCTCCCAGGCCTACCACTGAGGCCCCAACTGAGGCACCCGAAACTGAGGCACCTCAAACTGAGGCACCCACTAGACCTCCCAAGCCAACCACTGAGGCCCCTACAGAGGCACCCGAAACGGAGGCTCCTGAAACTGAGGCCCCCACTGAGGCTCCTACCGAGCCTGAAACGGAGGCACCCACTAGACCTCCCCGCCCAACCACCGAGGCCCCTACAGAGGCACCCGAAACGGAGGCTCCTGAAACTGAGGCCCCTACTGAGGCTCCTACCGAGCCTGAAACGGAGGCACCCACTAGACCTCCCAGGCCAACCACTGAGGCCCCTACTGAGGCACCCGAAACGGAGGCACCCACTAGACCTCCCAGGCCAACCACTGAGGCCCCAACTGAGGCACCCGAAACAGAGGCACCCACTAGACCTCCCAGGCCAACCACTGAGGCCCCTACTGAGGCACCCGAAACGGAGGCACCCACTAGACCTCCCAGGCCGACCACTGAGGCCCCTACGGAGGCACCCGAAACGGAGGCACCCACTAGACCTCCCAGGCCAACAACTGAGGCCCCTACTGAGGCACCCGAAACGGAGGCACCCACTAGACCTCCCAAGCCAACCACTGAGGCCCCTACTGAGGCACCCGAAACTGAGGCACCCACTAGACCTCCCAGGCCAACCACTGAGGCCCCTACTGAGGCACCCGAAACGGAGGCACCCACTAGGCCTCCCAGGCCAACCACTGAGGCCCCAACTGAGGCACCCACTAGACCTCCCAGGCCAACCACTGAGGCCCCAACTGAGGCACCCACTAGACCTCCCAGGCCAACCACTGAGGCCCCTACTAGACCTCCGAGGCCAACCACTGAGGCCCCAACTGAGGAAGTAGAATTACTGCCCAACGGCTGTCCTGCTGATTTTGACTTGCACCAACTATTGCCCCACGAGACACGTTGTGACAAGTTCTATTATTGCGTGCATGGAGAGAAGGTTGAGAGGGAATGCAGCTCAGGATTATGGTTCAATCCTGCTATCCAGGTATGTTGATGACTAACTTTGCTTTGCTCTGACTTTTTGCTTAGTTCCTATGTATTTTCTAAGGCCAGGCGCCCACTACGATTTTTGTGTCGACGCGATTAGCGCCACAAGAAATCGTAGTGCGCGCGTGGGCTCAAGGTGGGCACTGGGTCTACTCCATTCCATTGAGTAGTGACGCGCCAAAATAGATCCAAGACTCAGACAAAAAAAAATGACAAAGCATTATTACGAAGAACCTAGTGATGCCAGATTTTAGTCATGCCTAATAACTTTAGCTCACCCTCCACATATACCTAAATACAAACTAAACTGCACAAAACTCGACAATGGTGATCTTGACAGCATTGTGACACGTTCTAGAAGACTAGTGCAATTTATTATAGCATTAAAAGGTTAGATCTGGATTATACCTCTCAGTAAACATGTGTGCACAGAAGGAAAAAAAATAAGTCAAAGCACGAGCGCCAATGAAGTATGATGTCGTATACCGTATACGCGCTATTAGGCATGAACAAGTAGGCAGATGAAATGTGAAAAACAAAGGAATAAATGAAGTGAATGAAACTAAATTAAACTAAACAAAACACAATCATGCACTTTAGATAACTGGTTAGTGGGAACGCAGCTTACGTGCAGAAGATACTTTTTATTTTATTGTTTAAACGAGGGTAAGCTACAATTAAATATATGTCTATGGACGGATTTTCGATAATGGACACATTCCTTGTTACAAGATAAAAAAATAGGATGTTGTTTTTATACATTTGGAGCCGAAATGATTTGCATTTAGTTTGTATGTATGTATTAACATGGAGTCATAATTGAAAGTAATTTATTCTTAAATTTAGGCATGTTTCATGCACCTATTAATGTTGATAAACTACCTACCTACCTATCAACGGTTCGGAAAGAATACCTCTACCACGGGAAGAACCGAACGAGTAGAATCATCCTTAACTGATCTATAAACGCGTTATTCCATATCCCCAGGTCTGCGACTGGCCGGATAACGTAGACTGCATCAACGCCGACTCCTCTGAATCCGAGGACCTTGAAGGTAGCGGAGACCCAGAGATCGAAGTTGAGGAGCTCCTCCCCAACGGATGCCCTGCCGACTTCGGAGTGCACAAGTTGCTGCCTCACGAGAGTGAATGCAGCAAGTTCTATTACTGCGTGCTTGGTGAAACTGTCGAGAGGGAGTGTGGACCTGGGACGCTGTTCAACGCTGAGTTGCAGGTGAGTGCAGTATAGTAACTACGACGAATATCGCACGACACGACAGCGTGGCGAAGCGCATTTTCTTTTCAGAACTCAATTCAACAACGCCATCTAGCATGGTATAACAACACTGGTACTCTCTTCCGAGACTCGCGAACCACGTGACCGACTCAAGCCTACGTCATCATGCTGTTAAATGCCGTTTGATGACGTAGGCTTGTGTCAGTCACGTGGTTCGCGAGTCTCGGAAGAGAGTACCTGTGTTGTTATACCATGCCATCTAGTATAATTATTGCGCACGACGTGCAACTATGTTAGCTGCCAACAATGATGTAATATAAAAAAGAGGTAGATAGGTTATAAGTTATAAGCCCTCCTAACGTGGCACACTAAAACTCAGCCAATTGTATGACCTTGCCTCTGTGTCGTGTCGTACGTGTCTCAGCTGTCAGATTTGGTGGCCACTTTTAAACACGGCATCTCATATAGACAACGTATCTACCTCTTTTTAACCGACTTCTAAAAAAAGGAGGAGGTTCTCAATTCGGTTGTATTTTTTTTTTTCAATGTTTGTTACCTCAGAACTCCGTCATTGATGAGCCGATTCGAAAAAATTTTTTTTTGTTTGTAAGTATATGCATCCAGGGGGGTCCCATTTTTTTTTAAATTCAGTTGGATGATGGGATCCATGAGGAATTGAGAGAACTCCTCAATTATATTAGGCACGCGTGTAGTGATTTTGGTAGTTTCTATTATATCTCGTGTATTTACATCCGGAAATCATAAATTTGGTGGAGTGGAACTGATGATGAAGACCACAGATGACTTATGGAATTCCTCAATTATGTACTTAAAGTACAAAAGCACGTCACAGATTCTGATAAGATTCCGTTGAAATAGCAGCTAATGAAGTACCAAAGGTGATCCTTGTGGAATTGACGGAAGTCCTCAAATATTATCGGGCCACATACATACAGCGATTGGGTTTTTTTCTCTAATAATCAACGCATTTGCTCTCGGAAATCAGTTCATGTGGTAAATTGGAAAATAAATGTGGAAATGTTCTCGTGGTAAATTGAAGTCGGTTAAAATTTTGTTTTTAAAGTAAATTATTATATCACATCATTGTCAGAACTCGTGAATGTGGTGGCCAATACATTCGCTGTAAGGATGTTCTGAAAAGATACATGAAGAAATGCAAGTTAGTGCCCTCTGAGTGGGAGGAGAAGGCAGGTCATGACAGCATCGTCATCATCATTATCATCAATTTAATTAGGTAGACACTGTAGTCAGCCATTGTCTTGAACCTTCCGATACCTGGCGGTTCCCCGAGGTGCTACACCATATGAAAATGCTAGCAAATTTTGACAGTAACAAATCTTAAAACCAGCCGGTGACCCTGGGAGTCAAAAGGGATTCGAAAGGCTAATGAAACAGAAATCATCTTGGAAGAAGGTGACTTGATTATTAAAAAACAGAGCTAAAGATAATTAAAATAATATCCCTAATGACCAAAATCCCATTCAAATGTCTCAAAAAATTGCGAATCTGCAGCCGTTTTAATGTTCAACACACAATTTAAATTGTTCCAATCAATCATTTAATTGGATTACTTATAGAAATCATCGTCCGATTGTACTATCGTAAAATTACTGCAAATTCCGATAATCTTAATTCAGGGATTAGCTCTATGCCATATCGGGTACAGTCGAGGTCATAAATATGCACCTTATTACAAGGCAATAAGGTGCAAAAGTGTAAACGTATTTATGACCTCGACCGTACATGGGTGAGGCAAGGTCTTTTGTATTCATGGGCGAAGGTAATATTTCTTTCTTTTTATTATTTTTTTAATCTTCGAGCGTAAATCCGACGATATCTGAAGGATTCAAGATTGTATGTAAGTACAATACGATTCCTTTCTACCGTCTGGGGTGTTAATATAAGTACATACTTAAATAAGGACACAAACATTCTGTACTTACACCTTGATAGTAGAGTCCTGTACAGATATTTATATCGATACTAGCTTCGGCCCGCGACTTCGTCTGCGTGGACCCAGGATAAAAACTATCCTACATTTTAATCCAGGCTATAAACTATATTCGTGCAAAATTTAATCCCAATTTATTTATTTAAGCGTGATTGAGTAACAAACATCTAAACATCCTAACTTTCGTAATTTAGTAGGATTTATGTACTTACGTACCTATACTATAGTGAGTAATTTTTTTCCATCGGGCAAACTCGAAAATACGACTAAGTAGACCCGAAGTATTAATCGACTGTCTGCCCGGCCCGGCTTCGCACGGATTACCCGTTTTCCCGTAGGAATGAAGCATTTTCCCGCGGTAAAAAGTAGCCTATGTTTATCAGGGATAACGTCGGCTTCTAATGGTAAAAGAATTTGTCAAATCGGTCCAGTACTTTCGGAGCCTATTCAATACAAACAAACAATCAAATCTTTCCTCACTGTCATTAGCTGTCAAATTTACTATTGACTGCCACCGCAGGCCGCGCCAGTGTGATTCAGGCCTTTAAACTATTGACTTATTACTTTATTAGTCAATGTTAAATGACAGCAAGTTTTTTTAACATATTTTGACATTTGTCATTGCGTCTCCAATTTACTGCCGCAAACTTAAAAAATAACATAAATAAATTATAAATAGGCTACTGAGGTCGTGAAACATTATTATTATTATTAAAAAAAAAAAACTTTTAAAAAGGTTAAGTTTTCGGGGACTTCCACAAGGTAACGCTTCATTGAATCTATTATTTTAACAAAAGCTTACTTAAACTATCGGAACCAACTTTTTTTCTATTTATTTACAAATATTTATTTTCTTCATGAACAGACATCAACGCAACCTCCATCCTATATTAGATTTTTAGTTTCTTATGATGTACATTAATTAGTTTATGGTCCTTAATAGATCGACGGACACGTCCATAGCAACTTATTATTAATATAGATTTGACTTTTAATCAGGTATGCGACTGGCCCCATAACGTTAACTGCGCTAACTCTGGCAGCAGCAACGAAAACGAAAGCGACGAAAACAACGGCAGCAACGAAAACGGAAGCGACGAAAATAATGGAAGCAACGAAAATAATGGAAGCAGTGAAAATGACGTGCTAGAGAACGGGTGCCCTGCTGACTTTGACGTGCATCAACTGTTGCCGCACGAGAGCGACTGCGCCAAGTTCTATCACTGCGTCCATGGAAAGAAAGTGGAGAGAGATTGTGGCCCGGGAACTCATTTCAACCCCGTTGTACAGGTAACTATGAAGAAAACAAATATGAAAAAAAAAAATGTATAAGTATATGAAACGTTGCAATGTACCATCCAACCTTGTGTGAGAAGCTAGGATAGCCCATTTCCAGAAGAATCAGCAGTATTATAAAAATGTTAATTAAAATTTTTTGTGACCTTCCTAGTGTGGAAAAGGCTTACATCGTGTGTGTATGCGAAGAAAAGTGTTTTTTTTACAATAAGGTAGTCTAAGCTAGTAACAAAATACTTCCACGAGTAAAACAAATCAAACAATACCTCATATGTCAAAGTATATCAAGCCATGTGGACTATAAGCCCGTGAAATAGACTTATTATTCTTGTCCAGATGCGCTCGAAAAGCATAACATAACCTTCTGGGGCAGACGGGTAAAAAAGCATGAAAGAATTATTTAAATAAAAATAGTAAGTAAGTATTTTGTATTATTATTTTGTGTTACCTCAAACTTACGAGTTTTAATTACCAAGGTCTGCGACTGGCCCCAAAACGCTGGTTGCGCAAACGCTGGCAGCGGTGAAGCGAGCGGCAGTGGAGAAGACAATCAAGACAGTGGGGAAGTTGACAATGGTAACAGCGGAGAAGACAACGGAAGTTCAGAGAACAATAGCGAGGAAATAGATGGAAGCGGTGACATCGAGATTACTACAGAAGGTTGGTAATAAAATATCAAGACCACTTTGATATGTTATAGCAGTCAATTTAAAAAGAAAAAATATTGGCCTTTTGTTTCATTTTTATTTTCACTAGATCGGAATTAAGAATTTCGTTAGCAGACATTTCTAGAACTTTCATTCACAAATTTGCCTATTCAGGTTGAGTTTAAAATGTCTTTACTGCTTACTGAGCACAATCATTATGAAATTAAGTTAAACCAATTTGCCTGTTTTTTATTTCACAAAAGATTTTATTATTCTAAAAATAACTTCTAGATAACACCGGAAATAGCCAAGAAGTTGACAACAGCAGCAGAGACAGCAACGAAGCTGAGATCGAACTGCTGCCTAACGGCTGTCCTGCTAACTTTGACGTGCATCAACTGTTGCCGCACGATACTGACTGCGGAAAATTCTACTACTGCGTGCACGGAGAAAAGGTTGAAAGGGAATGCAGAGATGGATTGTGGTTCAATCCTACTCTCCAGGTAATTATTAAAAAAAAAAGTATATATCAACGTAGGTACATCTTTTTTGTTCCAATCGGGACAAACGGCTCTGTTGGTATGCTCTACGCTCTGAGGACTTAACGCACAAATAACCTAAATTTGTAGTATCCTTCTTCGAAGCGAGGCATCATAATATTATTATTGTAATAGTCAAAGAAAAAATGCAGTATTTTTTTTTATAAATAAAAAATATTACCAGATATGACAGATATAAGGAAGACTATCAGGTTTGATTTCAAATACGTTAATTCAGGAGGTCTTACTTTGGTAGGATACGGAATCTTCCAACTTATGGTCAATTCAATATTTACGCGTTATAGCGTATTTTTTTAACGAATGAAATGATATGAATGAATGAATGAATGATTTTTTACATTATATTACATACATTATGTCCATGTTGTCGTAAATCGATAGAGGCAGGTTAACATTTGTCTGTGTATGTGTATGCATGTGTTATGTATTCAAAGGCATTCTATCTTTTTATTAGACGTGCGACTGGCCAGCCAATGTCGACTGCTCCAACGCAAACAGCGCAGAATCTAACGGTAACAGTGAAGAAAATGAAAATAGTGCTGAGAACAATGGCAGCGAAGAGAACGGCAGCGGAGACAACAACGGAGTTCTAGATAACGGGTGCCCTGCTGATTTTGACGTGCATCAACTGTTGCCTCACGACAGTGACTGCGGCAAATTCTATTACTGCGTGAACGGAGAAAAGGTGCAGAGGAAGTGCCGAGACGGTCTGCACTTCAATCCTGAACTTCAGGTATGAGCAAATAACGCAATGTAGTGTTACGTTGCAAATACATTCATGTTGCTAAAAACCCTGCGTGAAATCATTACAATCCGTTGTCGAACGTTTTAAAAATTGTTTACCGATTGCATCGTCCTGCGTTCTAAGGAACCGTCCATAAATCTTTGATGATCATCCCGCAGCGGAAAACTGACATAAGTAGCTACCTACTATTTATATAATCATAACTTAAAAGATGAAAGCTTGTATTTGTGCATGCAAGAACTACCGTCAGTGCTCAAATACGCTTTTTCTACAAATATCGTATCGTAATTGAATTTAATCCAGAAAATAAAATAAAGTAATTCCATTACATAATTATTACAGGTTTGTGACTGGCCACAAAACGTTGGTTGCGCTAACGCAGGCAGCAATGAAGACAAGAGCGCCGAAAATGGAAACAGCGAAGAAAACGGAAACAGCGTAGAAGACAACGGCAGTGTAGACAACAACGGAATTCTAGATAACGGGTGCCCTGCTAACTTTGACGTGCACCAACTGCTGCCACACGATAGTTATTGTGGTAAATTCTACCATTGCGTGCATGGAGAGAAGGTTGAGAGGAAGTGCCGTGATGGACTACACTTCAACCCTACTCTTCAAGTAAGTCATTATGGTTTTGTATGTTTTAAGACACAGGCATTCTAATACTCATTGTCATTACAGTATAATAAAAAGAAGATTATATAATATGATTTATTGTACAGTCGCCATCAGATATATCGGAGCGGCGAAAGTGCTCAAAAATATCTGAACACGACTCTATTGTCGAGGCATTAGAGACGTGTTCAGATGTTTGTGAGCACTTTGGCCGCTCCGATATATCTGATGGCGATTGTACATTCGCGTGAATATATTTTCTTATAATTGATACAAAATTTGCATTACCCTCTTACTAGTCTTACAAACTTTACTAAGATATCATTTCGATTGCGAGAAAAACTTGCAGCATTTCACATAATTTGTCAATATTTTACTGATGTGAACATTGTTTTTTTTTTAGGTTTGCGACTGGCCTCACAACGCAGGCTGCGGTAACTCCGGTAGCGGCGAGACAAGCGGCGAAGACAACGCCAGCGAAGAAGTTGACAACGGTAGCGAAGAAGCCACTCCAACGACCGCTGCTCCTGAAACTGAACCCACTACCACGGAAGCACCCGAGATCGACTTGCTGCCTAACGGATGTCCTGCTGATTTTGACGTGCATCAACTTTTGCAGCACCACAGTGACTGCGGCAAATTCTACTACTGCGTGCACGGAGAGAAGCATGAGAGGGAGTGCCCGAGTAATCTGCACTTCAACCCTGCCCTTCAAGTAAGTCATTTGTGCTCTACACATAAGTATAAAAAAAGCGGCCAAGTGCGTGTCGGACCACGCACAACGAAGCGTTCCGTGCCTATTAAAAAGGTCGTATCGTTACTGAAATCTTATGGCACTTACGTCTTTTTCTTTAAGGAAGGCAGTTTTTTAGAAATATCTCAAAAACACACAATTTTCATCAGTCCACGATTTTTTTCATATTTTTAAAATACACGGTTCAAAACGGACACACACAAACATTGATTCGAACAAAATTCAGGGCTTTAAAGCCCAATATCTCACAAACCAATCACTGAGTTGAAAAATGTTTTGAAGAAACCGCCGTAATATTTTGAACAAGCTATCCAACGATACTCCACTATATTATCGAGGTTTATCGAGAAAAAAAGTTTACATCCCCACTTTACGTGTAGGGGACGTGTACATATACAAACGCCAACACAGTTAGCTGACCATCCTGTATTAATATAGAACCTTATTACAATGCACATAAAGTGCACGGGTGGTTGCTGGTTGGTGCTATGTTGTTGATAGTACTACCATAAAAAAATATTCTACTGTTTTGTCGGCGTGATTGGTTTATATATCCATGCCAAATAACAGTTTTCTAGTTGTAAGGGTTAACTGAGCAAAGGCGAAGACGGACGGACGGACAGACGGACGGATGGCGAAACGATAAGGGTTCCTTGTTGACTACGGAACCCTAAAATCGAAAAAAAGGATCCTTAGGGCTGGCTACTTCTGCTAAGCTTGGCAGTGCAAACAGATTAGGTGGACCGCCAGGTACCAAGGTCTGAAATGTAGGTTTAGTTGTTAACTGACAGTCCTGGGTTCAAATCCCTGTAAGGCAAAATATTTGTGTGATGAGGATGAATATTAATTTCTGAGTTTTGGGCGTTTCCTTGGATAGGACTTATGTATCCATTAAGTCCTGGAAGTTCTATTTGTAATTATGTATATATATTTATGAAATATATCGTCGTCTAGCTAGACACGTCTAGTACCCATAACACAAGCCTTAATGAGCTTACTATGGGACTAGGTCGATTTGTGTAAGATTGTCCCCTAATATTTATTTATTTATTTTCACTATATATTTGACATTCGATACTCGTATTTCCCTTGCACTATCACTGTTATCGGTCATCAATAGCCTATAGCACCAAAAGGCTGATGATCAAAAATGTATAACAGCTGTCTCACGGCTCCCCTCGTATGGGATTCGGTCCCACAATATTAGTATTGATTTGACATAACATAATGGACAATTTCCAGGCTTGCGACTGGCCTGCCAACGTAGACTGCTCAAACGCCAACAGCGGAGAATCCAACGGTAACAGCAATGAAGCTGGTAACAGCGCAGAAAGCGGAAACAGTGAAGAGTCCGACACACTGCCCAATGGATGCCCTGCTAATTTTGACGTGCACAAACTTTTGCCGCACCCATACTATTGCGATAGATTCTTTTACTGCGTTCAAGGTGCTAAAGTAGAGAGGGAATGCAGCGGCGGTACCCAGTTCAACTACGAGCTGCAGGTGAATATTGAGTTAGCAAATAGCCTAAGAATTTTAAACATTTGCAAGGAAAGATACTTATTGATTTAAACTTTCACTATTCTCAGTTCTCACTTCTCACACATCGTACTACTACTAGGTAATACTCGTACTGAGCCTGCTAAAAATCTTAAAGCAAATACCTACGCCGTTAGAATTTTTACAATGCGGTATTAAATATCGCACTCCCGCTTCAAGCTTCCAATCCCCTTTCACCCCTTTCAGTGATGATTTCCGGGAAAAAACTACCCAGATATACCTCACCTACCTCACTTAACTTAGATATACCTCATGTCATTGTACACGCAAAGTTTCGTCACAATCCAACACGTAGTTTTAAAATGAGAGCGTAATTACGTTTGTATGGTTGGTGAAATTCGGCCGAGCTTACTGCCGACTCTTAACCGTGGATTTAAAAGTATTCAGAGACATGTTCACACATTGCCACTTTGTTTACACATTGCCACTTCCTACAAATGTTTCACTTTGACCAGGTATGCGATTGGGCTGCAAACGTGAACTGCGTGGGCGGCGCCGGCACCCCGGTCGTCTCCTCCGAGGAGTCGCAAGAAGTCGCTAACCCTGGACCAATCCTGCCCAACGGATGCCCTTCGGACTTCGACATTCACCAGCTGATTCCTCACGAGACTGAGTGCGGGAAGTTCTACTACTGCGTGCTAGGCGAGAAGGTGGAGAGAGAGTGCAGCAATGACCTCCACTTCAACCCTACTCTGCAGGTATTGTTCATTTTTTAACCCCGACGTTAAAAGAGGGGTGTTATAAGTTGACGCGTCTGTGCATGTCTATGGCTCCTAAACGAATGGCTTGATTTAAATGCAGGTTTTTTTGTCCGAAGGCTAACGTGATCGAGATGGTTCTTAGCTACGTTTCAACAAAATAGGTTCAGCCGGTTTTGAGATACATAACTTTGAAATGGAAATGTCGGGGTTTATTCGACTTTTCCAAGTTGTAATTATTGTGCCACTACCCACTTCGCAATGCAATTCCATCTATCACGATTTTGAGCAAAATGTAGTCGCACGATCGGAGGTGACTTGGTGGAGATAGTTGTATGAGCTGATCATAACGACTGGTAAGGTGTTATAAATACCAGGAGGCAATACCGGAATAAGCTATTGTGTCTATAGTCCTTCTAAAAGCCATTCATTAGGATTTTCAGACAGGCTATGTGTAGCTTGAAAATTGCAATACATTTCCTACTAGATGGCTTAGCTTTAAATTAAGAGATTCTCCTAAAGTCTCCACCAAGTCCCCCGAAGGCACATAAATGACATAATCATTCATATTTACAACACACAACATCCTTAAGGCTTCTCCAGATATTTATTTAGTCATCAATTTTTCAATCCTAGCAGCAAAACAATCAAAGTAGCGTCATGCTATCATCATTCAATGTTCAGACCTCCCCCCATTTTGAAATGATTCAGATTTCTTTGTTAAGTAACATATGAACAGACCCTTAGCCATAAAGTACCTCATCCGTAATTATGATTTCTTTGGTCGTAAAGTGCATCATCAGTAATTTACTTATGGTAGGTATAGTAATTTATTAACTTCATGAAATCGTTTACAGGTTTGCGACTGGCCACAAAATGCTGGCTGTGTTGCCGCCGGCAGCGAAGAAAACGAATCCAGCGCCGAAGCCAGTACCGAGACTGAAAACAGCGTAGAAGCTGGAGCCAGTTCTGAAGACGGCAACAGCGAAGAAAGCCAGCCAAGTGCTGAGAATAGTGGAGAAATCGGAGCCAGCGGTGAGAATACCAGTGAAGAAAGCGCACCAACACCGTCAGACAAATGCCGATCGTCCTGTAACGTCCCCGCTTGGGCTCACAAGCACGATTGCGACAAATTCTGGCGCTGCGACGGAGAAAACGCAGTCTTAGGCACATGCGCTGAAGGTCTACATTTCAATGTCAACACGCAAACTTGCGATTTCATTTGTAATGCTGGTTGCGTGAGAGACGGTGTGCAGAGCACGCCAGAACACGATGGTTTGAAGTTGTTCTTGCCTTGGGATAAGGTCGATAAGACTATCAGGAAATTGTACCTGACTGGTCACTAAACTTGGCTGATGCTCTACCGTGCCTGAAAGGCTATACGACTGTGAATAGAAAATTATTAATTTGTACAAGATTAAACACGAAATATATTTGAAGATCATTGTTAACTATTTTTAGAGTCCAATAAAAACACAATTTCACTAATATTTTCTTTATTTATTTAATAAATAGCACCTTGGTTTTTGTCCAATATAATTATGAATTACATTCAGGTTCATAAATCTATGACTCCCGTCAAAATGACAGTGAATAGTAAAATTACGGTTACTAGGTAATTAGTTAACCTAAAAATTTCGATTAAATATTTACAATATTATAATAACTTACCGACTATAAAATTTGAGCACGAAATAATATCATTTGTACTATATTTCCTAATTAATTAATGTTCAAATTCGTAGAAAAAACAATACAATTATGAACTAAAACATAACACTGCATGTAGTGAATTAAAAAGTACTGAAGCTTTTGCCCGTGACTTTGTTCACTTGAACGTCATCCTCTTAGGGTCTAATTTCCTACGATTTTACTCAGAATAATTATGAACTATCTGGGTACCAAATTTCATTCAAACGGCTTGACGGATTTGGATGATACGAACATAGGCTAAATAAATTTTGTCAATAACGCAACATTGTTATGATGGCCAAGATTCCTAAATAACCATAAAAATGGGATAGCCTCTAAATCAGGGTTTCTTAAAGTGTGGTTCATGGACCCCTTAGGGGTCCGTGACATGATTGCTAGGGGTCCACGGCTAGCATGTGTACTCTTAATGTAGGTAGGTACGTAGGTACACATGAAACATGAGTTTTTTTCAACATTTTCTTCAACAGGGGGCCCCGGTATTTTTGTAATTCAGAAAGTGCCCATGCCTAACAAAAGTTTAAGAACCACTGCTCTAAATCATTATTTAACGCGGAGGCTTTGTATAACATTATTTCTCCTAATGTCTCCGTTTACATAATGAACATATTGCCTTCTTGTATAATTTTAGAATTGCTTTCTGATAACCGCGGGGTTAATAGGTAGTTTCCAATTAATGTTATAATTATGTTTTTTTTTTGGTGTGAATAGAAGTTATAGGAAAAATACATGAAAGCAGCAAATACTGCATGTTAGTATGTGCATTTTATGTACTTTAAAAAAAAAAAATACAACGATCATATTTAGTTAGTTCTTAAAATAAGTTCTAATAAAATAAAACGTCAGATTCGTCAACAGAAAAAAAGTCTGATTCTGATACCTGTATCAATTAAATTGAATATAAAATTATATTTTAGTACAATAAATAACTGTCAGAAATCAATTATTTAATTCCAATAAAATACTGACTTTTGATCCTTGAAAATAACTTTTTCGGTCTCTTACTTGACTAAAGTACAACAACAGTTTTGGTCCCAATTTATATTTTTTTCAGTTCATTAAAATCTCGCTTTAATTCTGGCTGTCTGCACATTCGTTAGCTTCCATTACCTGAAAAATAAATGTACATATGTTGATTATTTAAAGAAATGATCTTCAATACGGTATTTGACTAAAATCAAATCAGCTTCTTTTTATGAAACGTCAAAAACGCTCCGTTAGTATGAAATTTGTAGGGATTACTTGCATGTGACGTCACAGCCAAATAACGTCCTTATTCTTAGTTTATGTTAATTTAAAAATCTTACAATAGCAAACATAAATGAAATATTGATACTTTCTGAGTATTTTCGTAATTTTCATCTGTTGCTAATGAAAAAACAATTTATTTTCACTGTTGTCAAATACCCTATTGGTGAACTCATTATTATTAACCCTTCGTACGCCAAAATGCATTAAAGACTAAGGGGTTGCACCAAACCGTCTGTAATCGTAAGCGGTGTTCGTAAAATTTAAATGTAAGTAAAGAATAGGTATTCGCAGCATGACATTGACATTTTTATTTTTCTTATAATTACGTTTTTTTTTTTTTTGTTTTACTTTTATTATCTTTATAAAATTTCCTTCTTTTCTTCTTCTTCTTTTATTATCTCTATCTTTCTTTCCCTCTACTTACTTTTTTTTATTTTTTTATAATTATGTTTTTTTTTTGTTTTACATTTATTATCTCTTTATTGAATTTCCTTTTTTTCTTCTTCTTTTATTATCTCTTTCCTTCTTTTCTTCTTATCTTTCTTTTTACTTTTCTTATAGGTGTTATTTTTTCTTTTGTTTTACTTTTATTATTATTATTGACATACCTACCTATATTAAAAATAATAAATTCATCAAATATTGTGTGCCATACTCTGGCTGATTATGACGAACAATAACCATACTGTGACCCATTATAATCACTCACTTTCGAACAATAAATTATTTGTATTTGTGTTTGAAAGTTTGACAAGTTTCTATGGAATGACAGCTGCCGGTGCAAGAACCCACCATAAGATGTTGCGTTTTGTTGCGTCCACAGCACCATAGGTATTATGGCGTACGCTTTCGGTCACCTTCATGATTTCAAGAAAGGTTCATATTAATACAACATTCACACTGAAAAACTTAGCGTGCAGTGTATGTAGGTGTCACTATCGTGCATCTTCTACATAAGTTACAGCACACAAAAGATCAAAATGAATTTACTCTCATAAAAAAAGACTTCTGGAATCTCAGGTAAGACTAAGGATGATGAATTGATGAACCAATTTTATTTATAGACACGAAAAAAAAAATAACAAAAAATGTAACATTACAGGAAATATCCTAAGTCATTACATTTTTTTTTAAATCATGGGTACAATAACATTAAATACTAAATAAGCATTTCACACAACTTCAAGCACTCTCTTTCGACAACCGTCCAGCCATCCGCAAACAGAAAATGGTGTAATGGTATACTTTTGTATGGCATAATTACATTTCTCATAATGTACTATTTGATATAGCTTTCTTTTTCGGTAAACAGAAGCTTGAGATTATGTTAAAGGCTTTTCTAATTTGACACTTTCACCATTTTATTACCTACTTTATTTTCCAACTTGACTTGGCTCGTATTACAACAAAACTGCCAAACCCGCTACAACTCAAGATTATTATGACAAACAAAATTATGTCATACATAATTATGTGAAACGCTTACCCGTTTGACTTTCTTTCCATTGATAGACCAGAACGTGGTGGTCACGGTGGTAGGTTTCCCGGTTCGGGAATCGAACACCCGACAGCTGTCAAATGGCGGGCAGTACAGGTGGAGAGATACTGCGCTGTCGGCGTGCGATGGGTTCTCAACCCGGTGGAGGCCTAGAGCGTCTGGAAATATATAAATTAAAATTAAAAACCATCGCCATCATTATCACCATCATCATCTCATCAGCCTATATACGCCCCACTGCTGGGCACATGCCTCTTCTCATGGATGAGAAGGAATGGGCAGTCAGTCTCCTCTCTTCAGTTGTTCCATCAATTCTGAGCATTGTGATCACTATTGGATTTCGCAGCCTTGATGTGTTTGTTAAGTATCTCCATCAGTCTCGATCCATGGTTGCCTTGTTGAATAGGCAATAGTTTATTTCAGAAAACAAATACCAAGATGTTGCAGATGCCATTTTTCATATTTTTTATGTGAGATACATTTATGGGACGAGTTTTATTTGCCGATTGTACTTTTTTAGACAACCATATTATAACTAGTTAAGAGGGTTCCAATGAGCCCAAACAAGGGTTTATCTTGTAAAGTTTAAGAATTGCTACGGTCTTCATCAAAAGACCAGCTCGGTAGTGCCATGGCTCGCGTTGACATCGAATCAGCGAACAAAGAAACCATAGATGCCAGCTTCTTTCCAAATTTCTAGTTGCCCAAATAGGTGCCTAAAACCCGGTAAGCGGATGTTTCAGCTCAATTGGAGTTGCAAGATTTGATCCGCACACTAATGCGGCAAGTTATAATTAAAAGCTTGTAAAATAGCATTCCAGCGCTTCTGAGATCCCAATACACATTGCAGATCCATGAAGCAGGCTAGGACAGCCGAGTTCAGCCCGTCCTATCATCTGCTGGATACTATTACTGCACAAAGTCTTATATACCTTATTGTCTTATACCTTCGATATTTATAATTTAATTTTCCATTACGATACTTATTGCCACAATCATCATTTGCCACAAAAGTGATTTTCTCTGAAACTTCTGGACAAATTCTATAATACTCCAGGCAAAATACGGTTTTGAAAAACATTAATTTATAATAGCGTTTTTTTTGTTGATTCCATTTGAAAATGTTATTCTAAGATGATTTAGTCAAGAATCCGACAAACTTTCCACCCGGAAGTAATTATGTAGATTTAAATGAAGCATGCATTATGTTTTTTTGTACGATTTATCTTGAATATTATAGAGCAAATGTAAATGAACCAAAATAAAGACAAAAACATTTATTAATATTTTTACTGACTTTTTAGAAGCCAGTTAACTTATCATTTTTTCGATGTCTGAAATTTTGTCGGATTTTGTCGCTGAGTAACTATTTAATTGATAATATATCCGTTATACATAAAAAATAAGCTATTATTAATTATAATTAAGCATTATAAATTATTTCCAAAAATGATTTTTTTTCCATACAAGTTGTCAGTTCATTGCCTGGACTATAAACTTTGTAAAGAACCCTGTAGGTTAGGTTAGAATTGTTTTATAAAAATCCTGTACAGTAGTCAGTTTCGTAGAAAAACTAATTAGGGCAAACGATGAGTATGGCAAACGTTACATTCAATTCATGGCAAATGAAATTATGAATTTCATAAATAACCCGTCTTATAATCTTTCTTATGTATAAGAAAGATTATAAAATACTAAGTGTTATAAAAAATCAGATATTACAGATAATCGCCTTTGAGCCTGTACAATCACTTAATAAACTTGACTACATTTATTTACTATAATAAAATAAAAAAAGACGTGGTTAACGGATGTAAAAAATATTAACATGGAAAATGAGCCTTTTTTTTTACTTTCTCATAATCGTTACCTATCCTCTCAACTTGGTTGCTGTTGTAAATTTTGCATTTGACCCAGGTATAAATAGCACAAGCTGTAGCTGGTCTGTTGAAAAGAAAATCGAATCGAAAACGGAATCTGTAATTATTTCTTCTTGCTAGCATTGTCTTCACAAGTACATTTTTGCTTATTTCCAGATGCCTTTCACGTCAGCAGAAAAATCAAAAAGGTATAGAGAAAGGTTGAAAAAAAGTAAGCCTGTGACGTCATGGAATCCGCCACAACCGCCGCCGCGACAGAGCGGCGCCGACGCGGGGACAGACGAGCGGGGCAGAGCAGCGCACGGCACCGCGCCCCACCGCACCGCTACCCGCCGGCCCGTATATAAGCGCCGCGCGCCCGTCAGACCGCAGGAGTTTAGCTAGCGGCTCGCCGTGTGCTCAACTCTCTCCCCTCGCCCTCCTCTCCTCCCCGCCACTGGCGCTTGGCTACCCCGAGTTCTAGCCGTGGCATCCCGACTCCTGGCACTTGGCTACCCCGAGCTTGCCGGAGTCTTCCGCCTCCCCTCACCCCTTCCAGGCCGCTTGGCTACCCCGAGCGCTGCCTGAGGAGTGAGTTAGTAGGACCGCCCCGATATCCCTGGCGCTTGGCTACCCCGAGTGATAAGCCGGGATATCGAACCCGTAACCGAATCCGCGATACTTCCTGGCGCTTGGCTGCCCCGAGTTACTAAAAGCCGGAGTATCGCAATCCCACCGTTCCCGTCTCTCACCGACCCCGTATCAAAATTCCGGGGCGACCGCGCCCCACCTCGCGCGCGATAGCGATAGGGATAACCTAGGTTAGGGGTGATCTTTGGTGAATAAAAGGGCGACAAGACCCACTTTCTAATATTAATCCGACCGCTGTTCTCATTTACCCCTGCTCCTGCTAGGCTCCTTCCCGTCTGAGTTAGCTAGGAAACCCTCACACGCCCTTCAGGCAGAGGGATATGTGTGTGTGGCTAAACCCGCACATCACATTTGGCGCCCAACGCAATAACTCATACAGGAGTCTCGTAGATCTCTAGGAGCCGGGAGAAGGGGAAAGTTTAGATTGTTTGTTGTGCATTGAGAATATTACGATTTAAACTCCGATTCCGATCTCCGTTTGTTAATCATAACAATTTAGACGCGACGCTTCCCGCCCACCCGAAATCGAAAGACCGGCCTAAATAGCCCAGCGTCGCACCGAAAACCAGTAGGTCCCTACAGGCAGATGCAAACGGCCTGGATATACCAGTTACACAAACCAGACCTCACGAAGGAGGCAGAAGAAAGAGGCATCAATACAGAGGGCCTAACAGTGAACCAGATTCGTAAACTGCTGGCAGAGACCATCAGAAACACCGAGGTGTTCAAGACACCAGAGAAACCCGCTTCCGAAACCATGGTGGACACCCAGGGCAGAAGCAAGGCCGACAGGCTCAATAAGGCGATCCGAGAATGGAACCTCTCCTACAGGACGTCTGACAACCCGGTAGAGTTCGTAGAAAGGCTGGAAGAACTGATCGCAGCCAGTGGCGTAGACGAGGAAGACGTACTGCCCTCGCTGCCCCGAATCCTGCAAGGAAGAGCCCTAGCTTGGTACAGGAACAACGTCAAGTCCTGGAAGTCATGGGAAGAATTTTTAGAACTCTTCAAACTATATTATTTTCCGTATAACTACGAGGACGACCTCATAGTTAGAATTATAGCTAGAAAGCAAGCCTGCGGAGAGAGCTTCGTAGATTATTTAACCGACCTGCAAACGCTCATGCGTAGACATGGGAACCTGACCGAGAAAGAAAAACTTCACCGAATTCACGAAAATATGCAAAGAGAATACAAATTATACATAAAGAAAAACGATTATAGGGACCTAAACGGGTTACTAAGTTTAGCCGCCGAGTACGAGGGGATTACCGCCCCGTCAGATAATAAGACAGCGCCAGACCGAGCATACAACCCTCAGAGAAGAGGTATTTATCCAGCACAACCATATAATAAACCGCCAGGATATTGGGGACAGCCGCAAGTACCGAGACACGTAGAGAGGAACTGGAATGAGTGTCAACCCCGAGAACGTGCAACAGACAGAGACGAGACCGGGAAGAGAGAATTCCTGGGAGCCGCCGGAGAGCACGGTCGGGAAGACAACCGACGATACGAGAACGTCACGATATCTGGAAAGGAATGGGTCTGCTTAATAGACACAGGATCGACGAACACATATATAAACAAGGAAGCATATGAAGTATGCAAAGCCCAGGGGGCATTAGAGAAGCAAGTCCAGAGGGGCGTAGTATTAGCCGACGGCACACGAACAACCGTCGACACAGCCGTGTTAGTAGACATACACATCAAAGGCGCCACAATAAAGCACTGGGTGAGGGTTCTCCCGACCGCTGCCGGAACAATAATCGGCATGGACATACTCAGAAGGGCCGGAATGGCCATAACATGGGCCGGAGACACCGACGAACTGACAGTCAATCAAAATGTCCACGAAGACAACGAGCAGCCATTACCAGAGATAGAGGAGAGTGAGGGGACTCCAGACAGCATTCACTCGACTCCAGACAGCATTCACTCGACTCCAGACAGCGTTCACCCGACTCCAGACAGCGTTCACTCGACTCCAGACAAGCCGAGGGATGTCAATAACAAACAACCAACGTCCGAACAAGATATATCACCCGAACAAGAAAATACACTCCGCGACATGCTGAAACGGCAATTCCAGCTTTGCGAACAAAGCCCAAAAGGGAACACGTGGGTCGAACACAAAATTAAGTTGAAACATAACGACCCAATAAAGCAGAATGGTTATTATTATAATCAACAGAAAAAGAAAAAAGTAAAAAATAAACACGCGCCGAGTGACCGCATCCGATGCAAGGGTAGAACCCGAGAGATGGATAGGCGAAGGACCCGACCGACACGAGCATAGCAGCCGCGAGCGGCCGTCGAAGTGGATAGGACGAGCCGAGTGCGCAGACGGCAGCACAAGCGGGAACACGCCGTGCGCGCGCACAGTATAGGTTAACCGAACGAACGGCAGCGAATGTAATTAAATGCAACAGACCGTCCAAACCAACCGGCCCCATATAGAGGGCACAGAACATTTTATTTTTATTCTTATTTTTTATTAATTCTTTGTTTTTTTTTTGTTGTTATTTTTCTTTGTCCGGTTAGTTAAACACGCCGATTATTGGTTGTTCGTAATAAGTTTTAATTAATCAGTAGAGATATACTGTAGGTTTTTACCACCCGCACCGAAACCCGATATTTCCACGGCACTCACGGTGATTTTTCCCCAGGTAAAAATCTCCAAAGCGGAGGAGGAAGTGTGACGTCATGGAATCCGCCACAACCGCCGCCGCGACAGAGCGGCGCCGACGCGGGGACAGACGAGCGGGGCAGAGCAGCGCACGGCACCGCGCCCCACCGCACCGCTACCCGCCGGCCCGTATATAAGCGCCGCGCGCCCGTCAGACCGCAGGAGTTTAGCTAGCGGCTCGCCGTGTGCTCAACTCTCTCCCCTCGCCCTCCTCTCCTCCCCGCCACTGGCGCTTGGCTACCCCGAGTTCTAGCCGTGGCATCCCGACTCCTGGCACTTGGCTACCCCGAGCTTGCCGGAGTCTTCCGCCTCCCCTCACCCCTTCCAGGCCGCTTGGCTACCCCGAGCGCTGCCTGAGGAGTGAGTTAGTAGGACCGCCCCGATATCCCTGGCGCTTGGCTACCCCGAGTGATAAGCCGGGATATCGAACCCGTAACCGAATCCGCGATACTTCCTGGCGCTTGGCTGCCCCGAGTTACTAAAAGCCGGAGTATCGCAATCCCACCGTTCCCGTCTCTCACCGACCCCGTATCAAAATTCCGGGGCGACCGCGCCCCACCTCGCGCGCGATAGCGATAGGGATAACCTAGGTTAGGGGTGATCTTTGGTGAATAAAAGGGCGACAAGACCCACTTTCTAATATTAATCCGACCGCTGTTCTCATTTACCCCTGCTCCTGCTAGGCTCCTTCCCGTCTGAGTTAGCTAGGAAACCCTCACACGCCCTTCAGGCAGAGGGATATGTGTGTGTGGCTAAACCCGCACATCACAAGCCCATGAAATTTGATGATATAAAAAAGAAGCCTGTAGAACGAGCAATAAAATCTTACAAGAGAAAAATAACTGACATGACTGTGGAACAAAAGGAAGAGCAAAAGAGAAAATGGAGGGCGCAAAATAACATAAACAAAAATAACCAACACATTGAACAACCTATTTGTGCGTTATTCCCGGTTGTGCCCTAAAGGAGCCCGAGGTCCGCTTTGACGTGCTTCTATTTTCTTATAAAATAGAAATAGAAGTCTGTAAGATTGTTGATTTTGTTTAACAGGCTCGGTATACCCCAACCTTTATAGTTTTGCACTACCATTTTACGTCACTTTTACCTCACCGTGGCGCAAATTATTGCGCTACTTTTACGTTCCCGTTGCGAACACTTTTGCGTCACTACTGCGTCATTTGTGTCAAAATTCACGGCCTCACCCATACAGTGTCCACAGTACGCTCAGCATCAGGCAAACCATATAGGTAATTGCTATTATTGACGCATTCAAAAAAAACATCTTACCATTAATATAACACACATCATTAAGCTCCAGTCTCGCTCGTCCTATCTCCTTCATGTCACCCGCTTCGTAGCCATCTTCGCATGGGCAGCGATCTTGTTCATCCATTTTGTCGCAGCAACTCTTGTTTTTGAGCTTCTTTAATACCTCAGGCTGGACGTTTTCGGGCCAGTCGTATCTGTAGTAAAATGGGTATCGTTATAATTTTGGATAATTTGAAATCAGAGGGCTTTTAAAACGAGCGTTGCTGTTGTTTCAACTCAACTGTCGTTTCCCAGATAAAAATGTCATAAAGATCTGACGTAACGTACGTATGAAACAATACGCAATCGACCAGCAGGTGTAAGGACAGTAATGAGATAATAATAATAAATATTAGGGGACAATCTTACACAAATCGACCTAGTCCCATAGTAAGCTCAGTAAGGCTTGTGTTATGGGTACTAGACGACGATATATATAATAGATATAAATACTTAAATACATAGAAAAACTTCCATGACTCAGAAACAAATATTCATGCTCATCACACAAATATTTGCCCTTACCGGGATTCGAACCCAGGACCTTCAGCTTCGTAGGCAGCCGGCTAGGCTAACCGGTCGTCACGAGATGAAAATGAAGTTCGACATTCTGAAACATTTCGCTTTTTTTTCTGGAAACAAATGATAATAATATTTGCTCTTGAATGGGCTAATGTTAGAATTGTATTAGACCTATGGAAATTAAAAGTAACAATTCAAATGATATAGGACTCTGCCTAGAAAGCTGGCATCCCTGGGTTGGAAACCCAAATTTATATGTATTATATTAGTCATTTTAGTTCCTAGTTTCATATAGGTACATTTATTTGTAATCTATTGTATTGTTTAAACTAAAAATCAAACTCAAACATTCAATAATTTCTTAATAAATATATCGTCGTCGTAGTCTAAGGCTAATTTAGTTTGGGACAAGATTGATTTGCATAATGGCACAGAGCAGCGGCGCTACCACGAACTTCGAAAGTCGATGTTCGGGTATTTCCATCTCTATCGCACTCCCTTACTCGAGTGACTGGGATGCATGTAGTACGAACTTCGACTTTCGAAGTTCGTGGTAGCACCGCAGTATATAATACATACTAGCCCGCGAGCTAGCAACAGATTTTCGTGACCAATCGACCCCTGTGCGATAACTTGTGAGAAGGTTCACAATGTTGTATCATGAAGCCCCGTTGACGTCAGCTGCAGCCCCGTCGGTGGGTTGACCAGCAGCAGCCTCCCAAATACGTAAAAAACTACATACAACTACAAAAAACTACAACTACCAGTACATATTCGGGTTTGTCTTTGACGTCTCTAAAAACGTGTCTAGGGTTTTCATTTTAAACTAATTAACACAAAAGTTATGGTCAGAAAATCAGTTTTTTAGCCTAAAATTGTTCAACTTTGATGCCAAATATCTCGAGAACAATGAACTTTGAAGTAAATATGGGATACTATAATGCTTATAGCCATTGTTGTAATATATTAAGCTACACAAAACCTTAGAAAACTAAGGGATTCAGATCAAAGGTCATTGGGGCATGGGATCCCCTTAACCGGATGACGCAGCTCAGTGGGGGTAACTGGAATTCCTTTGGTTGCTCTCTAGTCTCTAGCTCTAAAGTATAATTATGTTTCACCGAGGTCCAATTCACTAGTAAGGTGAACGGACGTTGACCGCGTGCCAACTTCTACTATCATGTGTTTGCCCCGAGAAATGGAAAACTACTTATCTTGCGACGATTAATTAAAGGTTTTCTTATTTTAAGACAAGAGCTGATTGAGGGTTCAAGGTTGCAAACATCAGGAGTAGGTTTATTAATTTACACATTTATGAACTTCAGATAGCAATTTTCCAAGACAGCAGCCGTTCTACAAGGTCTTTTGAGAGACGAAAAAAGGGTCTCCAAAGAACATTCGTACTGTTCATCAAACTCCCCATGATTTCAAGTATTCATAATCTCGACTGTATTAATAGGGCCAAGCAGGTGATTTAGGATTCCTAGCAATTATAACTTGAAGTGTTGAATGACAAACTATATCATTATTTAGTCAAGAATAAACTGGTTATAAGGTTAAAAGGCCCATTGTACACGGGCCATAGAACGAGGACAAGAGGTTATCATGAATGACCATTGTCATATGGCTTCGCACGGGTACTATGTCATACATATAAACCTTCCTCTTGAACGTCGTGTCTTGTCGGACAACCGGCTACCACAACAGACGCGCGCGGAATGTAAGTCGGAGTGCCAACTCGGAGTCCAAATTCGGACACGCGAAGTACATGCATTTGCTTGATCTATGTATATCTATATCTGTGATATAAACCTTTCTCTTGAATCACTCTATCTATTAAAAAAAAACCGCATCAAAATCCGTTGCGTAGTTTTAAAGATCTAAGCATACGAGTACATAGGGACAGACAGCAGGAAGCGACTTTGTTTAATACTATGTAGTGAAGATTCTGGTGGAGTCCGAACAGCGAGACGTGTACAAAAAAGGCGGCTAAGTTAAAAATACACCTACTGGTAATACGAAATGCATAATAGCGGCGTGATGGGTACTTATAACTGACTAACTACTATATAGGTAAAATTGTTACAATTGCTATTATTTAAAAAAATGACTCTAATTCCGGGTAGAACAGCCAGTCAATTCGGATTCATAGTGTTGCCGGCTTGAGACAAATACAGATCACTCTCTCAACAATTAAATTTGAGCGGGACAACTAACATGCTCTGTAGGTATGTGGCGTTATCCTTATGATCCCGGTGGTGAGGAACATCGCTAGAGCTCCCAAGGCTGTGTTGAGAGTGAGGGGTCTGTATTCAGTAGTCCGTTTCCAATCTATTATCGCTGATCTTAAAGGCAAGTCAATCTAAGATGATGCAAGACCTGACAATGACATACCTGACTTTCTCAAGCCTTAGGAAACATATTTAAAATGTTGATGTGTAGTGGGTGTGAGCGATGATTATCTGATATCGTCAAAGTTTTTGGAAAGCATGGTCTTCTTCGGTGCGCGGTAGGATGCAGATTAGAATGTCGAGGTCTAGAGTGAGCGGCGATAATTACCAACCTTCTGCTACGTAGCACTTCTATAATTTCTTCTAATTTAAATAAGAGCATTCCAGCAGTTCGTCTTAAATCTGGTATAGCTTGTATTGGTTAACTCTGTATCTAACTTCTGCAATCTTCTTGAAGCAAGTTCAAGTTTTGCTGCTGATGCCGATGTAGGGACGACCTCGTTCAACGAGTCCACAAGCCCATACAAATTACTATTTGATATAGAATGACAGCTTCTCTTTGATGCTCTCAACGATACCGATTTTAGATGTTGAGGTAGTATCAAGTAGTGATAATTACCTGACTGCCTTGAAGTTTTTGGAAAAAATATTTTTCTTCAGTGCGCTACAGAATCCATAGAAATAGGATCAACCAGCGATGATTACCTGACTTCATCAAGATTCCCAGACAGCATTTTCATGAAGCAATGCGAGTCGCTGTGGTCATGGATGGGCGAGGCGTGGCCGGCGCCCCAGCAGATGATCATGATGTTGAATGCACCGTTGCCCGCGTCCACTAGGTTACGGGTGTAGCTGTGAAAGGGCAAATATACATGTGATCAGCATGAATATCTTTGCGTCATCATTATCATCATATGAGCCGATAGACGTCCACTGCTGGACATAGGCCTACCCCAAAGAATACCACAATGACCGGTCCTGTGCCACCCGCATCAAGCGGACTCCCGCGACCTTTAGCAGGTCATCAGTCCATCTTGTGGGTCTACCACAGATACGTGTCAGAATTAGGACTCCGAGTTGGCACTCCGACTTACACTCCGCGCGCGTCTGTAGTGGTAGCCGGTTGTCCGTGAATATTAAGAAAATACCTTATATTAAAAAAGTGACACGGTCGGTTTTCATACAGATTGAGGTGTTTAAGTTATCTAGTGTATATCTATATCCTACTCTACCCACGCTGCCTTGCCTTTTAACCTTTCCGCCCCAACGGCCATCGGTTCTACGGTCCCCTAATATTTATTTATTTAAATCCCTATACGTATTTGATACACACGTAAGCCTTAAGATTATGAGATAATTCACCGAGTCACTATCACATGTTTCAATACAGTATTGTTTTGACCAAATTCTTTAAAGATAAGGTATGTAACCTTCTGTGCTCATTAGTGACAATAATCATATTGATAATATTTAAATAAGCACCACCACGCCTTTATAAACATTTTCTTAAAGCAATTTTTATATAAATAAAATGTCTTTATGATATTGATTATTATTAACAATTAAGATAAAATTTATTTTCAGATTTCGTCAAGCTCTGCCTACTAATAGGTTTTGACAAGCTCTCGCTAAACTGCCAGCTAATAGGTTGTTATAAATATCACCGCCATCATCACATCAGGCCGAAAGACGTCCACGGCTAGACAGGTCTAAAAAATAAGAAAAAAAAAGTAAATAAAAAGGGAGTTACTTAGGTCTATACCTCCTTTTTTTTTTTTTTTGATAGAGGGAATTTCACTTACGCATCCCCCCAGCCTGGGAAAGTTATAATGGGGGGTATGAGAGACTCTCACCCTGCAGACAACTGTATTTAAACAGAAGGGGGAGGGAGTCTACCCACTAAAACCACTCCGGCGTTTCCGTCCCTGCCGTTAATGGGGGCGCAGTGGAATCGCGAGCATTCCTCCACGACGCCCCCCAACACCTATACCCCCTCCAAATGTTAAAAAAATCTTTTTATACTCGTCGACTTTAATGTTTGAGTTAGGACTTCGTACAACAAACTTAAATCACATACTTTTTACTATGGAGCTCCCAACTCAACATTTCATAACTGTTGAGACAACTAAAATGAAATTGACCAATCACGTGCCGCCTTTACTGAACTATAATGTATTTGACCAATAGGACGCCGTCATGAGAAAGTCAGAAGGTAATCGACATCAACGCACAAAAAAGAAAAAGCCGTTGGTTGCACATCGTTTCAGCAGGGTTTAGATTTTCAATAGATACCAAGTTTGTTTAATTAGTTCAGTTGACTTGTAGAAAAATTATTGTATACAATAGTTATAGAATTAGCTTTTTAAGTCTCGTACCTTAATTAGGCCACTCAGCAAGCTTCGTGGCCTAAACGTGGTGCTCGACTGAAAAAGCATACATTATATAACGATTGCATAAAATACTATTAACTTAGAGGATGAGTCATTCCCTCCAAAGTACAGTCAGCATCGTATCGCAGCCTAAGTAGCCAAATATATCGTAACACAGCTTTACTCTTATACTCGTAGTAGTAAAGACGTCGTAGCTTGATACTTAAGTAGTATAGATTAGATAAATTAGATTAGATTATTTATTTCATGATAAAAAATTACATTACAGATTTGCATACATGTCAAAAAAATAAGAATTTTATCACAATCGTCAAAAACAGAGAATAATTAAGATATAATATTAGGACAATGTCAACAAATGTAGGAACACAATAACAAGGAAATTGAAAAAAACAAAGCAAAAGCAAAAAGCAAAGTTAGTCTCGGCCAATATTCCTTGCGTACTTGAGCCTTCAGGCCTAAGCCGGTCGGGTGGTAAGAGGCCGGATGGTTTGACCCAGGTGCCGTGGCAGAAGGGTAGATGCTTGCTGTGGGACGCCACTTCTGTTAGCACTTTCGCTGCCTCGCACCTTGGTCGCACCATCGGGGCAGCAGAAGCTGCTGCCGAGGCGGCTGCGCTCAGAAAGCGGGACAAATACTCCACATTAGTGAATTATTCCTTTGTCCCTCTTGCGGTGGAGACGATGGGTTGCTGGTGCTCAGAGGCCAGAACATTCTTGGCGGAAGTGGGGCGTCGTTTGCGACTGAGAGGGCATGACTCCCGTTCCGGGTCATTCCTGGTGCAAAGGTTGTCATCAACGCGGCAATGCGGCGAGTCTGATGGGCACATTTGCGCCAGGAATGACACGGGGCGGGTTATTTGACTAAGTGTATTTTCATTGACATGTAAACTTTCCTTTATGAAAATAAATGTTTAAAGCAAAATAATACAAATACATCAACCTTATCTTAGATGGTTGGCAGTCCTCAACTGTGCGCTTCTCCAGAAACTTCCTGCCTCGCACAGCTAAATTGTGGAATGGATTGTCGCCTGCGGTATTTCCGGACCGATACGACCTTCAAACCTTCAAGAAAAGAGCGTACTCCCATCTTAAAGGCCGGCAACGCACTCACAACACCTCTGGTGTTGCAAGTGTCCATGGGCGGCGGTAATCGCTTACCATCAGGTGATCCGTCTGCTCGTTTGCCTCCTATATCATAAAAAAAAAAAAAACCTCTAGGTATCGTCATTCTTTACAATATTTAGTGCATCAGAAAATACGTGACACAATACATTTAGGGCCGTATTCATAAACGATCTACAAGCCTGATTTAACAAAAATGCCGTTAAAATTCGTTTGTCCTTATCTGTAACTTTGACATTTGTGCTCGTAAGAAAGGGACAAAGCACATTTTATTTAGCAGAGGCATTTTAAGTTTTATGAATAAGGGGGTTAATGTCAAATCATATCCCAGCATATATGATGCTGACTGTGTGATATTTTGAATGCGAACGTAACTCTGTTCTTTCTGTCTGCCTGATATTTTCACGCTTAAAACTGATAGAGCTTAAGACAGGAGATAGTTTGAGTCTCGAGAGGTTTCCCGAATTCCCAAATTCGCTCTGTTATGTCATGTCCTTACATACTCGTAGGATAGTATTTATCCCGAAAATCATCCCCTAAGGGCCGGTCAGGCGAATTGTATGGAGATACGATATAAACGGCATCGCCGCGGACGAAGTTGCGGGCAAAAGGCTAGAAGGTTTATATGTACATACAGGTTGAATAAGTATTCACCGTTCAAATTTTGCGAGGTGATTCGGTGGGTCATCTCGATTAAAATTGGATAATAAGTTGTATCCAAATCACAAAAAAAAACCAGCTGTTCCATACATTTTGGCAGCAAAGCTCATGCCGTTTGTATGTACCTGCCAAAATTTGAACGGTGAATACTATTTCACCCTGTATATCTCAATTTAGCTGCATAGAGTTTTTCTGTCTTTTACCATCGATGGTCGACAGAATAAATAATAGTATTACGTACAGAAGGTTCTCTGTTGACAAATACCCTGTTTAGGTATGCCGAACGAGCCTAAGCGCGGTCATCCCTTATTATTTATTATTATTGTGTGTTATTCTGGGCCTTTATATGTCGCTTCGACCAGCAAGTGATCTATTGTGGCAGCCCTTTGTTTTAGATTTCACCGTTAAGACCCGTTGCCTCTAAGAAATTCCAGATTCTTTGGGCGGTGATATGTTGTACCTCTTCTGGGTGCACGATGTGCCGCCCTAGGTAGATACTTCTTTTGTGCATGAGTGGTCCGCAGGAGCAGAGAATGTGCATTGCTGTTTCCTCTGTCTCCTGGCAGAACCTGCAAGTTGCGTCCTGTGTCATACCCATTTGAAACAGGTGCTTGTTTAATTTGCAATGTCCTGTCAGAATTCTTGTCACTGCGCAGGTTTTGTGTCTTCTGAGTTGTAATAGCTCTTTAGACAGTTTATTGTTGTACCCTTTGATCAAGGCTTTAGCATGTTTTTGTCCTTTGGCGAACTTCCACAACTTTATTGCCTCTGATTTTACTGTGTTGTTTAGCAGAGAATATGCTTTCCTTTTTGTGATACCACAGAACGGTTCTGGGCCGACCAGGGTTGTGTCTGCGCCCTTCCTTGCAAGTTCATCTGCTTTTTCATTTCCTACTATGTCGGAATGTCCTGGTACCCATCTAAGTATGACTTTGTTGGTATTAGCCAGGGTGTTTAAATTGTTTTTACAGTTCTGGACTAGTTTAGAGTAGGACTCTAGGGATTCTAGTGCCAGCAGAGCAGCTTGGCTGTCTGAGTTGATGTAGATGTGTTGGTTTCTTAGGTTTCTTTCAAGATTGAACTCCACGCATTTATTTATTGCGAAGAGTTCAGCCTGATAGATTGAGGCCTCTTTCCCCATGCTGACGCTAGCTTTGAGCTTTGGCCTCTCACCGTACATACCGCATCCAACATCGTCACCTTTTTTAGATCCATCTGTATACCAAACGTGGCTTCCCTCCTTGAAGTCCATTTGGTCGTTTAACCATTTGTCTCTCCACTGTATACAGTTTGGTGAATTTGCATTCCACGTACTATCGTCAGTGGGCATGTTTAGTTTTTTGTTATCAAAAACAAGGGCCGGTCGTCCCTTTCTATCGCATACAACGCGCTGCGATAGAACAACCCCTGGGACTGGCAGGCTGTGGTAGTATTTTATTTGTAACGGCGTGACGAAATCACAGAGTGAGGCGCCCCTGCTCTTACGATGATCCATGTGGCTTGTATCTAGGTCTGGGATTCTTCATCTAAAGGTGCGTTTAAACGGCGCGGGTAGCACGATCCCACGCGAGCCGAGCCGTCCGTGTCTATGCGGCTCGGCTAAATCCGAACGCAAGCCTGCTCGTTTACACGGCGCGGCGGCACGCGGATCACAACATCGCGAGCTGTTGAGCTAAAAACTCAAAATGGGTGGCTGCCTCCGTCGCGCGCTCTGTACCATCTGTTTAGACGGCGCGTATTAACACGAGCCGAGCCATGGCGCGCGCGCCTTTGATCCGTGTCGAAAAACCGACAAGTGATGGATCGTACGAACTTTGCCGAGCCGTGCCGAGCCGCGCCGAGAGTGGCTGTTTAAACGGCGCGTGGCGCGCTGAATGACGAGCCGAGCCAGGCTCGGCTCGCGTGTTTGCGCGCCGTTTAAACGCCGCTTAAGGTAGACCCAATAGTGGGAAGTTGGCTGATGATTTGATGATGACGATGTTGCGTCAGAATCAATATGTTCAGCTGTGCCGCTAAGCTGACAGGTGTGTTATTGTTGATTGATACAATTAGTTCTATGCGCAATTGTTAAAAAGTTGATAACATAATCTCGATTTTTGTCAATCAATTATATCTAACACATTCTAGCTTAGTGCCACCCACCCCACTATACAAATAATTATCAACTTAGAAAGTTGAAAATCCCGACATTTTCATTTGAAAGCCTAGCTTTTTTTTTTTAACGTTGGGGAAAATGCCTTTACGCATCCCGCCCGCCACGGGGAGGGGGGCAGGGCGGGTATGACGGACTAACCGCGGCAGAAGCCTTGGACTACCGTCTAAAAACCCAACGAGTGCCAGCTCCGTCTTAACGGAGGGGCGCCGCGGGATCGCTTTACGCATTCGACCGCGTGCGTCCCGACGGGCGGCCCACAGGGTAGCGGGCCGCAGACATTAAGCGCCAAATTAAAGCGCATTCAGTCGAGTGGGACCAATTTTGGCAGGGTATCCCCCGAAGGCCATCGCCTTCCATGCATCCTCATTGTCGAGCATGGCCCTAATAACAACCGACAACGAGACGTCCGACCGCGTCACTGCTTCTAAATCAGTCCGTTGGGACCTCCACGCTGTACATTCTTCTAAAGTGTGACGCACCGTGTCCACGGGCGCACCACACTCATGGCAGCAAGGGGAGGATCCCTCCCTATGCGATGCAGATACTTACCAAAGCAGGTGAAAGCCTAGCCTAGCCTAGTGGGCCGTAAAGTGTCTATGCATTTCTGCAGCCGATATACAAACGCCAACACTGTTAACTGACCATCCTGTAGTTATATAAAACCTTATTACAATGCACATACAGTGGACGGATAGTACATGCACATATCGGATATTAATTGAAAGCTGAATAAATTACATTTTATTTCAATACATACGCTATCGTTTAAGTAGTTACTAGCAAAAGTATAAAAACATCAAAGAAAAATCTAAGAACTTTCACACTTTGCGGAAAAACTAGAAAAGAAGAAAAGATACACTTGCTTGTGCAAAATTTATTCAGCTTTAATGTTGCTCTAGCCTGAACTTCGAACGAATGGAGTACATTTTCCAAGATGGCGGTCGTTAAACGAGGTCCTGACCGCCGCTTCCAACGAACATTCGGTCCAAATTTCATCAAACTCCCCGGGATTTCGAGGTTAAAAAGTATCGACTGTACTATAACGGATTTTGGCAGCAATACAAACGCGTATTACACGGACGGGCGACTTTCGCATCACACTGGCAGATTATCCTTCTGACATTTTTGAAGTGAAAACTTCTTTAGCGGCGCTGAGCACTTTTTGGGATGGGGAAAAATTGTTAAACTCGCGACAGATTTTTGTGACGTCAGATGCGTAGGTCACGTGACCGTAGGATGGAGAGAGTCTCTCTCAGAGAGATTCGGGACGAGGCTTGGGGCCGGGGGGGAAAATTGTATGATGTAAGACGTACGCTTGTGGGCGGGGGCGGGTCGGGGGAGGGGGCGGGGGGGAGCTGTGTAGCGCGGCTGCTCGCGTGCCGGGGCGGCCCGGCGCGGTGCCCTCCGTCAGTTTTCACTTCTACGGGCACTTCGGTCTTTTTTTCCCCCTTTTACTGGAACTTACCGGAACCGGTCGAACTTCGCGTACTTCTTCCAGTCCTTAGGATTCGACTGGTACCCCAGCATGAGCTTCTGAACATCTTGCACGTTGACATGGTCACGGCAGAAGATGGCGTGCAGTTCTTCAACCAGTAGCTCTAGGCCGGTGATCTCGCTGTGGAAAACGATCGTGTTAATCATCTTCATATTAAACTAAAATATTTTAACCCTTAAATGCATGATTTTTTATTTTTGGTAGAAAAATTGTTTGGTATAAAGGTGCGTTCAAGAACGTAAACCTGTTTTTAATCTGTGATCTGTCAAATGCTTTGTAGACATTTGACAACACTATGCATTTAAGGGTTAACCCTAAGTATATAAATTAGCGAATGTTTATAGTTTCAGAACCCCCAAAAATAGGACAAGCATAAAAGTTGAAAAAAATATACTCCGACTACGGAAAATTAACTGAAAAAATAAACTGAACTAATTTTGTATTAAGAAGTAACGCTGATGCTAACAACACGAAAAAAATAAAAATTTAATGCTGTGGTCTCCGGTTCGAATAATTTCGGAACATTAAATTTTTCCTTTAATTTAAATTTTTGGAAAAAACTGTTCATATAAACGGCCTATGTCATCTGGAGCATAATTTCGAATAGATTGATACCTCATTTATCCAAATCGGTCCAGGATCTTAAACGCTACGGTGGAACACATACGTGTGAATACAAACTTAGACTGGTAAAATTATATATCCTCTACCGTAGTCGGGCAAAACGACGGTAAATGATGGTGGACGTTGTCGAATTAAGGGTTAATAGGGAAATACCAGAGATTCATAAGAGATTTATTAATCTCTAGCGCAATAGCATATTTAGTAGTAGGTATTCCTACAAACAAATGTGCTACAGACATCCCACCGACGCACCAATTATTGCACTCCTAAAAACTTCCACACCGTTTTCATGATGGTTTCCGACATAGAAATGTCCTTTTCAGGGTATCAAATCTCCATGACAAATTTCATCTACCATATCGGATCTGCGGTCTAAGCTTTTTTTCAATTTTTTATTTTGATAATACTTTATTCGAAAAATAGCTATATAATTATTCAATCTGCTCACAAACTTTCACGAGAATCGGTTGAGAACTTGAGACATGCAACATGACATACGAATAAATTTTTATCCAAGCTAAACGGAGACCTTTATTCGCTTCGAACGCTTGTTTTTTTTTTTTTTTTTTTTTATACAGCGACGGTGGCAAACAAGCGTACGGCCCGCCTGATGGTAAGCGGACACCGCAGCCTATAGACGCATGCAACTCCAAAGGAGTAACATGGGCGTTGCCGACCCTTGATATGTTTGAGGATTCGCTGTGTTGAGAGCTGAAGGAACAAATTCCCTCGCTCTCAACACAACGCATCCTCCGGAGCTCTGGCGACCTTGCTCACCTCCAGCACAGATTAAAGAATACAAGTACAGATACCCAATCTCATAGAGCAAAAGCGTACCGTCCTAATGTAGGCAATTCTGTATACAACTTTAGTCCCGTAGCTACACCAGTAGATGCAGTATCCGAGCTACCACGGCTATGACGCTGTCAGCCTTTAGTAATACATTGAGATATCACCAGATGGCGTTGACTTCCCGGGCAACAAATAGAGTATTTTTGATTTTTTCGATATAAAAGTAGTATTTTAGAGACAATATTACACATCACACAAAAATATACATAAGTAACCAAATGCTTAGAGCCAGTGTTTCCATAGAACTTTCGCGACCCGTGATGGCGCCATCTAGTGACAGTACCCAATAATACGTAGCAAGCTTGAAAGCTCACTCGTATAGTACGAGTTACATGGATTTAGTATCAATTTTATTGCATTTACTAAACTTATAAAATATACCTTTATTGTATGTGCGGAAGTATGTTCGTGATATAATTAAGGTACGTTGAATTTACTAAGGTGTAAAAATCATTCTATCTTCACGATTACTGGTTCAAATGTTTCGCTCGGTACCTGTGTCGCCATCTATGAGTTATTTTTAGTATCAATTATTCGTTGTTCTAGTTGGGAGGCCATGCCTCCAGGAACACAACACTACTACAGAGCAAGTAGTACCTAGTGTTATTATGGCTGTGGTCTTCTGCAAGGCGGAGGTACTTCCCCAGTTGGGCTGCTCCAAATTCGAGCGGGATGACATTTCGCTGTGCCCTACCTCACCAAGCCACAACTATTAGACCACAGGCGCAGCATCAACTATCGCAATCGCATAGAAACTTCAGCTCCCCTTTTATCCCAACACAGGTGATTTCCGGGATAAGAACCATGTTCACCCTGGGTCTCATTTCTCAAACTACCACATCTAAATCGGTTAAGCGGTTTAAGCGTTAGCATCAAAGGTTATGGTTCCATCCCTTCCAAAAATCATCTGAGGCCTGACTAAAATTTAACCTCAGCTGGGCCCTTCTAAACGCCCAAGCTTCCCCCATACCGAAACAATGGATCTACCACTGGTTCATTCCCTAAGCTGCGTCGGCAGCCCCAGCCCTGACTGAGGTTCCTGGGAGATCAGACGGCGCAAAGATATCCTATTTAATTACCAGACAAATTGTTTACACTGATTTCTTGAGCTCAAATTCGGACGGTTTCTTTTACGTCGCGTCTTTTGTTTTGAGGTCATGGTCTCCAATTAATTCAATACTAAATCAGCAGACGTCACCACTGCTTGTGATAGGATCTTAGTATCATGAAGATAAATATTCAGTATTCTCTTTGTCATGAAGATTTTAATAGAGATTCTATCATGGACCTATTATTATTATTATAAAAGAGAAATGGCAGCCTCGAGGGGTTTTGCCAGAGTCAGTAAGAGTATAAATTAACTACGAATAACGAATTAAACCATTATAAAATCAAACAGACGTGACTCTCGCCAAGATGGCGACCAAAGACTACAATATACATTGATGGCGACAATCACCCATCATGGACCTATGTTGGACCTATGATTCTATGAATGCTTGTGTCAAATATGACGGATGAGGTGACAGAGGTCCATCTTAAAATGTAGGTGCAATTTTAGAAGACATATTTGGTCTAAAATAACTCTACTTTCAACGTCGGGATACTGAGTTGGACTGAGGAAGAAAGGAGTTTATTTAAAAGTTTACTTCAAGAAAGGGCTGTTAATTTTTTTTTAAAGGGACGTTCGATGCATACCTATGAGCGGTTCCCCACAGTGACTTTTTGCAGCGATACATTATCGTTACAGCACGGCTATCACTGGATGGCCCGCGAACTGTGTCGCGGCGAGAAAGACTAGCCGTCTCTTTCTAACTAGTCTATGTCGCCGCGACGCCGCTCGCGGCCCGTCCTGTGATAGGTAGCCTGGGTGACTAAGACAGGATGACCTACAATGTGGTCGATAATACATACTTACATGGTTCTCTATTGGATCGCATAAAATCATTTGGAATAATATAATAACGCATAATTTTTTATAGCCGAATTAGCGTTAAGCCTAATCATGTTATGGCATAAAATTAAAAATAATAAACGAAAATAGCATAATCATCACAAAGACTAACATCAGATAGCATAAATACAAAAAGACATAATAATTACTTGGCATCATTACAAAACGCATAAGTACACAAAGCAATGAAAGCATAATGCACGGCCCAATAATGTACAGCCTGATAATCCATGTACATTGGGACGGTCATCTTTGCGGACTAATAATCTCCAGCGAGTCGACGCCACCCCGCTGCGCGGGGTGTCTATTTCTGGTCTGAGGAACACAAGTGAACCCTAACCTAACCGACCTAAGACAGAGTTCGCTTATGACAAGCCATTTTTATCCGCCCTGATAATGCACGACCCAATAATCCGCGTCCACGAAAAGTGTTAATGCATGCTATGTAATGTATTTAGAAAACAGAAATTATGCTTCAAAACAGATATACCAAATAATTATTAGCCCAAACAATAGTATGCGTAATATGTATTCGGCCAATACAGATTAGTTCAACTGAAATTATGCTATTAGCGTAGTATGCCAAACAAAGTAGTAGGCCAAAGTATTATTATGCGACAGTATTATTATGCCAATAGAAATTATGCCAAATCAATTATGCGAAACTATATTAGTCTAAAAAAAATTATGCCAATGAAGGGGATCCCTACTTACATACATATAATCACGCTCGTTCCTCGGAGGGGTGGACAGAGATCGCGGATTTGCACTTGCAACGATCTTCATAAACCTTTCTTGCTCCATACACTTTCATTAGACGCTTCATGCATGCTCGTCGGTTTAGGATACCTACTCTTGACCTGACCTTTCTTTAGGATTTCTCACATTTGGTCGGAAAAAGTTCGACGAGGTCGTCCCCTTCCAACTGTACCATCCACTTTTCTCTCATACACTCTCTTTGTTGATCTTCTTTCATCCATCCCCATACCATCTTAGCATACCCTTCTCAATTTTCGTCACTTCACATCTCTCTCTTATCACAATATTTCTCATTCTATCCCTCAAACTCACCCCACACATACTTCGCAACGCTCAAATTTCCACTGCATTCATTTGACTCTGATGTTTCTTCTGCCACGCCCAACTTTCACTATCCTTATCCTTACTAATATTATAAATGCGAAAGTGTGTAGGTTTGTCCTTATTTCACGTCGCAACGGAGAGTCGTATTGATGTGATTTTTTGTATGGACTTAGTTTAGAAGCTGGAGAGTGGCTACTTATTCCAGCGGGAAAACATCTAATTCCCACGGGAAAATCCAATATGTTACATTTTCCTATAACGACGCGGGCGAAGCCGCGGGCATCAGCTTCAGTTATACATAAGTGTGGGGACTAAGACCCCTCACGCACCAAGCGGCTAGCCGCGGTGCGGCTTGCGGTGTGGTCGGACAAAACATATGAAAACGCAAACGCAAAACCTCTACGCACCATACTATCCGCAAAACTATCTGGCCGGTAGGGCAATAAATTATTATATTTTCAAATGAAATCTTATATCATTATCATTACTCGTATTGATATTGTTTTTAAAGTTATCTAATGAAGCCAACGGATATAATAGAGAAATTATTAATGAGAGTGGAAGCAAGTCATCCAAAAAAAATATACGCAGTGGACCAACTTGCAAATGAACACGGTCACGAAGTAATTCGGCTTCCACCTTATCACTGTAGGTATAACCCGTTAGAGTTGATATGGGCTCAAGTTAAAGGAGAAGTTGCGACGAAAAATACCACGTTTAAAATGGCAGATGTTGAGAAATTGTTAAATGAAGCGATCGATCATGTTACAATCGACGACTGGGTCAAATGTGTTCGCCACGCTGAAAATCTTCAGAACGAAGACCTAGCTAAAGCACTTTTTATTGACACCAACCGTCTTGTCATTACCCTACAAGACGATACTGACACTGAAGACGAAGAAGAATAGCTAGTATTTTCCTTGTTTAGTTATTTATTTTGTGATACCTCCTTATTATTTTATTGTAATACTTTATGTCAATAGTTCAATATACCTATTTATATTTCGATAGTAACTATACAATACTGTTATATAAAACACCACGTAATTTATATTCTTTGTTTCATTACTTTATCGACATTCCTTTTTATGCGTAACGCTACCTGCCCTATTGCTGCTCGGCCCGCTCCATAAGCCGTGCAGGTGTGAAAGAGATAGCACGATTCCGATGATTTATGACCTGACCGGCCAGATAGTTTTGCGGATAGTATAGTGCTTATGTAGCCTAACACTCCCTTAAGCATAGCCAGACGTGCTTCGCTGTATCTTGTGTTATATGTGCTTACTGGTCAATTTTTATCGGTCTCTCGATGGGCAGCACCTCCATATCGGTGCACTGCGACACTCTCATCTTGCAGTTCGCGTTTTCAACGTCCATGTTGTATGATTAATCTGGAACAAAACAAGGAACAACTTGGTTAAGCTTGTAGTTGTACGAAACATGGAACATTTGAATGGCATTTATTTAATCGTATGGCATACGTTATTTGGCCTTTAAAGTTTGTCACCCTTTAGTACCACCCAGGGGACAAGTGCTGGGTTGTGGTAGGTAGCTCCTGCGGACGTGAGTAACAGTTGTCCCCCCTTTGTCAAGTGAGTGGGCAAGTCGACTGTTAGAAAGTTCTTAAGCCGCCCGAAGGCCTCTAACGCTACCTCTCTAACTCGCCTTAACGGCTACTGTCATAGACAGCAGCCGGGATCAACTGCTTAGCGTGCCTTCCAAAGCACGGTAGCGCTCATTTATATTAAACCACTCAAACATCAGGCGGTCACCCATCCAAAGACTGACCGCTACGATCTTTGCTTAACCTGCGTTATCGTTTCCCACTCGCAGGCGCCGCTAGGCTATGAGCGCTTCATGGACATTTGAATGGCATGTCATCAGCGAAAGAAAAAACTATAGAATGCGAACTCCTTACAAATTTCTACCGAAACACGTGCCTAAAACCCGGTATGTTCGAACTAAACGGCAGCCTGGCATCGTTTTGACACTCCTCCCCCAACCCCGCATAATTTAATTCAATTTAATTCAATTTTGCGGCGCTACTTAAACTTCTATGGTTTTTTCGTTCGCTGCATGTCATGGACTAGATGAACGACTTTATTTGCAATCTATTTGATGTGTTTATTTTATTTGATACTAGCTTCTGCCCGCGACTCCGTCCGCGTGGAACTCGTTTATATCGCAGCTCCATACAAACTGTTACCCCCCCATTGCACCCCCTTAGGGGATGATTACGGGGATAAAAACTATCCTATGTTACTCTCCATCCCTTCAGCTATCTCCACTTAAAAAATCACGTCAATTCGTCGCTCCGTTTTGCCGTGAAAGACGGACAAACAAACAAACAAACACACACATACACTTTCGCATTTATAATATTAGTATGGATGGGTGTATAATGCCCACATCAATACGACGCTCCGTGAAAGAAGGACAAACACACACACACTATCGCATTCATAATATTAGTAAGGATGTTAATAAAAGACTATCCAGCGATTGACTCGCAGTCTCACCTGATGGTAAGTGACGACAAAGCCTAAGGTGAAGCTCAGTAACAGCCTAATCCCTCCTGTTTGTACGGAACCCTTCGTGCGCAAGTCCGACTCGCACTTGGCCGGTTTTTCACCTGTCCTCTTTCGCGTCTACAATAAAGGATTTACATACATACATCTACTAGGTTCCTTAACCGGCATAATGACCCTAACGACCCTATTATTAGTTCAAACAACATTCACCAGTTGCTTGATACAAAACTCAACAGCGATAGTCCAATATTTCCTACGTCATTTTATGATAAATTTCGTCACAACAGATTTATAACCGTCATTGCAATGCAAGATCATTATAACGCACTCTACTATGTTCAGTGTCATAAGGACTTAACTAATATCGATCTGCTAATATATTAAGTCTATCTATAACAAGCAAAGCTGCATAGGTCAGTTAAACTAGATTTCAAGCGGATTTCAACTTTCAACACGCGTGATAAGGGAAATAATTCATTGACTGTTTGAAAGCGTGAGTTCTGTTTTTTAACCTTTCGCCTGCAGATAGTTGTATTTGTTGTTGATGCTGTAAATATTATGATTGTTTGATGTAATGTTTATGGACAGCGAGATGCGGCCTGTTAGGCGAGTGTGAAAAGCACGCGCCGGACAGAGACCTATATTTAGAGCAATGACGCGTAGTTGCGTGTCCAAGAGGTTACCGATGGCTCCCGGCATGGCCTCCCAACTCGAACAACGTATAATTAAGAACTCATAGATGGCGACACAGGTACCGAGCGAAACATTTGAACCAGTAATCGTGAAGATATAATGATTTTTACACCTTAATAAATTCAATGTACCTTAATTATATCGCAAACATCATTCCGTACATAAAATAAAGTAGGTAAATTGTATAAGTTTAGTAAATGCAATAAAATTGGTACTAAATCTATGTAACTCGTACTATACGTGTGAGTTAAGTAAGTTTGCTAAGTTTGCTACACGTATTATTGGCTACTGTCACTAGATGGCGCCATCACTGGTCGCGAAAGTTCTATGGCACCACAGGCTCCAAGCGTTTGGTTATGTATAATTTTGTGTGATGTGTAATATTGTATCGAAAATACTACTTTTATATCAAAAAAATCAAAAATACTCTATTTGTTGCCCGGGAAGTCAATGCCATCTGGTGATATCTCAATGTATTACTAAAACTATCAGGTAGGCTGACAGCGTCATAGCCGTGGTAGCTCGGATACTGCATCTACTGGTGTAGCTACGGGACTAAAATTGTATACAGAATTGCCTACATAAAGATTTGTATTCTTTGTATTCTTTAATCTGTGCTCCCGGTATTTGAGCTCCCGACCTGTTGTGGACCCGCCCTGTGCAACCCGAACTGAGCCAACTTGGACTGGGGCGAAAATATACAAAAACCGGCCAAGTGCGTGTCGGGCCACGCGCAGTGTAGGGTTCCGTAGATGCCTGTCTGTCTTAGTTACATCGACGTGCGGTGCGGTTGCATCATCCGAATTTTTACAAAAATTGGCCTTTCCAAGTACATAAAGTTGGTCGACTATTACTCGGTAACTACTTATGCCTACTTGTCCGTGATAGTTTTCCTTTTAAATTCATTATATGCACTATACTACCACGAGTTTGTTCACATCCCCAGTAGTAGCCATTTAGCCAGCAGGGGGGGGGGGGACGACACACACACACATGACTCGAACAAAAATTAGGGCTTTAAAGCCCAATATCTCGCAAACGAATTACTGATTTGAAAAGTAATTTTGGGAAACCCAAAATATTTTTAATGAGCTATCCAAAAATACCCCACACCACGGTTTAACGAGAAAAAAAAAATACATCCCCGCTTTAGGTGTAGGGGAGATACCCTAAAAAAATGTTGTTTCAAGATTTTATTGTACCGTTTTGTCAACGTAATTGATTTATATACCTATGCCGAATTACAGTTTTCTAGGAGTTATGGTTACTGACCTAAGCCGAAGACGGGCATACAGACGGACGGACATGGCGAAACTATAAGAGCCTTTATCACACTTGCGATTTCCAAGCGTATTTTGTATGAAGACGATCACGCAGCGTGTTCGCCGCGACTGATAATTGTATAGAAAACACGCTCGCAAATCGCAAGTGTGATAAGGCTCTAAGGGTTCCTTGTAATAAATAAATAAATAAATGTGAAACAGTGTCCATATGGAAATCCATGTGGTCAAAGATACATAATAAAGTAACAACGAAGTAAATTGTATTTATACAACTAACGTTAAAAACTTCAATAGTGCGATACAGAGCTTCACACATTTCCAGGCATATTCTAGCCGTAGTAGGTAATTCTTCCGATTTTTCTATGCGTTTAAACTCTGCCAAACCATATGAGAACGTATAAAAAAGAGTTTGATAGAGTTTAGGTATCGTAGACAGAGTTCGAGAAAGAACGATTTAAGAACACATCACCAGCGCCATCTTTTGGTAATCAGTAGAAACATGGATTCTTCTCTAATGTGGTATAGTGGCGTTGAGGACAAATTAAACAAAAATATGCGAACCGATAGGAACCCTAAAAATTGTATGAAAAAGATGTTTTTGTCGCGACTGTCGCGAGGCTGCCGATTGCCTGAATGTGTCGTACGCTGTTTACAGTGTTTATATAATGAAGTGCTGGTCTAAATCGAATACCTGCCGACGACTCTTTTTTTCAACCCCCCTCCAAATTCAGGTCCAGTCGAAGTTGACTCAGTTCGGGTTGCACAGGGCGGGTCCACAACACTGCGGGAGCTTAAGCTCGGACTCGGCGGTATTGGACTAACTACTAGGCAATGCGTCAAATCGCTTTTGAGTGTACAGTCAGCTAGGAAAGTGGTCTATCAGTTTTGGACCTTAAAAGAGTCCCCGGCACGGGCTACTCAAGTTGACTCTCCATACAATCTCGTTTTAAATAGGCATACTGGAATAACATGAAACTTTTTATACGCAATGGGATCTGCCATATCTAGTGCGTGTTTCACTTTTCCCACTCAATAATTGTACCTACAAATTGTACCATTAATGGTTATGTCAATAAAAAATAAATAAGATAGAACAGTAGTAAAAAATATGAAATTTGAACAACTTCATTATTTTTCAACTGTATTAAGGCATGGCCTCCCAACTAGAACAACGTATAATTGATACTAAAAAGAACTCTTAGATGGCGACACAGGTACCGAGCCAAACATTTGAACCAGTAATCGTGAAGATAGAATGATTTTTACACCTTAATAAATTCAATGTACCTTAATTATATCACAAACATACCGTAAACCCATATCCGCACATACAATAAAGGTATATTTTATAAGTTTAGTAAATGCAATAAAATTGATACTAAATCCATGTAACTCGTACTATACGAGTCAGCTTTCAAGCTTGCTACGTATTATTGGGTACTGTCACTAGATGGCGCCATCACGGGTCGCGAAAGTTGTATGGAACCACAGGCTCTAAGCATTTGGTTATGTATATTTTTGTGTGATGTGTAATATTGTCCCTAAAATACTACTTTTATATCGAAAAAATCAAAAATACTCTATTTGTTGCCCGGGAAGTCAACGCCATCTGGTGATATCTCAATGTATCACTAAAGGCTGACAGCGTCATAGCCGTGGTAGCTCGGATACTGCATCTACTGGTGTAGCTACGGGACTAAAATTGTATACAGAATTGCCTACATTAGGACGGTACGCTTTTGTTCTATGAGATTGGGTATCTGTACTTGTATTCTTTAATCTGTGATTAAGGCTTGGCCAAACACACGGCGTGGCACCGGCGCGATGACTGTTCAAACAGGGCGCGCGCGGTTCGCGCCGGCCTCGCGCTCTCAACACGCTAACGCGCGAATGCGGCGCGATGCGGGCGTGATCGCGACCGGATACAGCATGCGCGCGCGGAGGGTCGCTCATTCCTTCCGAAGCCATAGATCAGAGTCATATATAACTTTATGATCTCTAACGAGATTAATATATTGTTACGCTCGCACTATGCACGCGCGCTGCCTAACGTCCGACTGATGTGACCCAGCGCGGCGCAGCGTGCCGCCGCGTCCGACCGGCTCAGCGCTGCGCTCGCGCCGTGTGGACGCAAGGGGCCGCGCGGCGCGGGGCGCGACAGAAGCGGGGCGCGATGCCGGCGGGACGCAGTCTGTTTGAAGTCGCTAACCTGCGGCGCTACCACGAACTTCGAAAGTCGAAGTTCGGGTATTTCCATCTCTATCGCATTCCCTTACTCGAGTGACAGGGATGCATATACTACGAACTTCGACTTTCGAAGTTCGTGGTAGCGCCGTTGTTAGCATGTATTTAATGCCGCCGCGGTCGCGCCTCGCGACCGCGGCGCTGCGTCGCGCCGTGTGTCTGGCCAAGCCTTTACAATGATGTCGCAGAATTAATAATATAAAAGTTTCGAATTCCTTACTTGTTGTTTTTCTTATTTTTTCGCAGCTGTATTAAAAAACGTTCGATACACGTGCGGAAATGTACTATTCTCTAATTCTAATAGAAATATAATCGAAAAGAAATGAAGCAATTAGAGACTTTGTATGAAAAACGTTCTACTCTGTCGTCTACTTGTTGTATATCTATTTTAATTTCTACCAACAATAAGTAGTTTACAGAAGCTAGATATAGCGGTGCACTTTGATATAGCTTAGACGTAACGCAATATCTACAGTAACGTCCTCTCGTGAAATTGCTGTCTCCGGGTTCGGATGTTGTCAATTTCATCGGGAGTATAGGGACTCATTTTTTTTTATAAAATTTTAAGGACTTACCTATAGATTAAATTAGATTTATTTATTACACGATAAAAATTACAATATAAATTTGCATAAATGTCAAGATTACAAGAATTTCTACCATGTTCGTCAATTTTAATCATTAAAACTTAGGGTGAAGACACATCTATCAGCATCGAATCGCATTTTGTAATACAGTAAACGTAATTTTGTATGAGATGCGTCCGCATCAATTCACCCTTCCGCATGCGGACGCATCTCATACAAAATTACGTTTACTGTATTACAAAATGCGATTCGATGCTCATAGATGTGTCTTTACCCTTAAGGGGCTACCCGAGGTTTTCATCGATTTTTGACAAGTTTTGAATCGTATCTACTACTTTTGCACTACAGATAGAATCATAAATCAAACGGCTATCGGTTCTTCAATCTTTTATCTCCATTTTGACAGACCGGATTTTGAAACAAATTAATACTTAATTTTGTATGATTTTTTTAAACATTGTCTAAAAAAACACTTATTTCGCATCTCTATTGGCGTGAAAGATCTAACATATACGAAATCTACAAATTTGGGTTCGTCTATGACGTCTCTAAAAACTGGCAGAGGGTTTTAATTTTAAACCAATTAACACAAAAGTTATGGCCAGAAAACCAGTTTTTTGGCCTAAAATTGTTCAACTTTGATGCCAAATATCTCGAAAACAATGAAGTTTGAAGTAAATATGGGATACTATAATGCTTAAAGCCGTTGTTGTTAATATAATAATTAATAACCTACAAAAAACATTAGAAAACTAAGGGATTCAGATCGAAGGTCATTGGCGTATGGGAGCCTCTTAATGAGTCAGTTGACTGTTAAATACAAAATATTATATTATTTTATCTCCCGAAAAGGATCGTCAATTAGATTATTTCCTTTAATATTCAATGTGCATTATTTTTGTAGACGCCACTGTTTAAGAGGGGGCGCTCCGCGAAATCGGGGTTCTTAGATTGAATATTTACCTATGACAAACTAAAGCGAATGCCAGGAAAAAGAACATACCAAAACTACATCATATTTGCAATTGAATCGTCTGAACAAAACCATACAAAACCAAAATTGCCTCGATAGAAAAGAACCGCCAAAACATGTCTTATTTTTACTCAATTTCAATAGTGTGAGGTTCCCGTGCATATAAATTAAGTAAAAGTTGAGTGTATAATAGCTTTTCACATTACCTAATGAAAGTACTAGCGGGGTATTTTTATGTAGTCCCTTTTCAGACTTATTGAGGTGAAACGTATTTGGCGTATAGGCCTTTTTTATTTAGCGCGATACCCTTTCTCCCGTCGCGTGTTTCGTGCGGTTCTGTATATCTTTTGTTGCCGTTCGCGGGCGGAGTCAGTCGTAATCGCTCCGCTGAGACGAGAGGACTACGTTCTGTGCTCTCACGACAGCACGATGAACATAATTATTTCAATAATATTGTGACCCAGTATATTCGTCCAGTGAATGAACGTATCATTACATTCCAGTAGATATTTTGCTACATTTTGAAATAATATATTTAAAAGTCGACCTTAACATATAGATCTTAAAGTTCAAAATACAACTATAAGATTACGCAGCGATCGGCGGGTGACCGGCTTCTTAGAATAATTTGTGCAGTACATGCAAAACTAGACGAACATTTTTCTGTCGATCGTGTATTTACTTTATGAAAGATTATCACTATCACTACATAGTATAAAACAAAGTCGCTTCCCGCTGTCTGTCCCTATGTATGCTTAGATCTTTAAAACTACGCAACGGATTTTGATGCGGTTCTTTTTAATAGATAGAGTGATTCAAGAAGAAGGTTTATATGTATAATATAGTATCCGTGCGAAGCCGGAGCGGATCGCTAGTTGAGAATAAATCCGGTTATGTTCAAAATCGATGTCTGAGAGGTCTAAATACGAATTCATAGTCAGTGATATTTCAAAAAGTGGTCGCATTATTTAAAATTTTTGAAACATTCGTTGTAAATTAATATGCGCGTTTTTTTAAAGAACAACATACATTGGCAGGCTTCTCGAGGGTGAAGATTCTAGAAATGATGTCCATTTTGAATTCCAATATGGCGGACATTGCTTTTCGAATTTAAACTTTCGTGAGACGTGTTGAAACAGTACTAATAATTACACGGTTCAACTCACGTATTAAATGTCACTACGGGCGACATGTTTCGAACTCTTCGGGAATTCTTCTTAAGGATGAGTGTTTTCGCGGCGGTGTCGCTTGAATCTTGTCGTGGTTCAAGTGACACCGCCGCGAAAACACTCATCCTGAAGAAGAACTTCCGAAGAGTTCGGAACATGTCGCCCGTAGTGACATTATTGACATTGTTTTTCTTTAAAGTCATCACGGGTGTCGCTTTTAGGGTTATCGAGAGTGCAGATTCCAACAATTATTGCCTGCGAACTTGGACATTTTGATATTAAAAAAGTGAACATAATTATGCACTTTTTCTTTAATATGTTCAAAATTGATAACTAAAGGGCCAAAGCGTCTCCATTGTCTCCAAGTACGAATCCGAGATCAGAATTGAAAAATTTGGCCGCCACACAGTAGTGGCTTGAAAATCTGACTTTCATAGACATGATCGAAGTTTTCATAATATATTATAGTTTTTTTTTAATGCTACTAATAAATTCACGGTTAAATTCACGTATTAAACGACACGACAGGCGACATGTTTTGAACACTTCGGGAGTTCTTCTTCAGGATGAGTGTTTTCGATGTTTGTTTTGAAGAAGAACTCCCGAAAAGTTCGAAACATGCCGCCTGTTGTGACATTTAATGCGTGAATTTAACCGTGGATTTATTAGTAGTATTTTAGACATGTCTCACAAAAGTTTAAATTCGATTATAGCTTTTTTTTGCTTTAGGCTTTTACTAGCCGTTATTGTGCTAGCTCACAACCCTTACGTGATTTAGTAAAAAAACGGAAGGCCATATTTCAGTTATAGCTCCGGTGGTTTTTTAAGCAACAAAATGTAGGTAGTGGTATTCCTTGGGTAATTAAAGTAATTTGTACTCTATAAAGTGAGTGTTTTCGCGGCGGTGTCGCTTGAATCTTGTCGTGATTCAAGCGACACCGCCGCGAAAACACTCAATCCTGAATAAGAACTCCCGAAGAGTTCGAAACATGTCGCCCGTAGTGACGTTTAATACGTGGGTGAACCGTGTAATTATTGACATTTTTTTTCTTTAAAGTCATCACGGGTGACGCTTTTAGATTCCAACAATAGGGGCGTAGACACTAAATAAAATAATGTGATATTTTCTCGAAGAAGGATAAAAAAAATTGTCAAATGGAGAAAAAATCAACGCAAAAGGTTAAATAATCACGAAGTTATAAGTGTCCAAAGTTTTAAGAAGGGATGTGTTCTGTCCCTTTTTCGCAAAACGCAACTTCATATGAAACGATGACGCTGGAAGAATGTGACGTCACAGAAGACGGCAACGTGCCGCGCGCATCGTGGTCGGCGACGCCGTCGACGCGGCCTGCCGGCAGCATCCTGTAATGTGACGTCACACACCGTTTGCGTTTTCTCTCTCTAACAAGCAATATTAAAACGGTTGTAGCTTCGTAATTCTTTGAGATATCTGAATGGGATTTTCATCACTATGCATATTTTTTTGCCTTCTTTCTTTTGGAGTAATAATAATTTTCGAGTCTGCACCCGAATTATTGCCTGCGAAGTTTGACATTTTTATATTAAAAAAAGTGAACACAATTTTGCAGTTTTTCTTTAATACGAGTATGTTCAAAATTGATAACTAAAGGGCCAAAGCGTCTCCATTGTCTCCAAGTACGAATCCGAGATCAGACCCCGTATCATGGTCTGCCTTATCACTCGATAAGTGACAAGATAGGGGCATCGTCTCGTTCTATCAAACGGTGTCAGCCAGTGACGGACGCTCTATCCTGTCACTTATCGCGTGATAAGGCCGACCATGACACGGGGTCAGAATTGAAAAATTTGGCCGCCACACAGTGGCCTGAAAATCTGGCTTTCATAAACATGATCGAAGTTTTCATAATAAATTACAGTTTTTTTTTAATGCTACTAATAAATTCACGTATTAAATGACGCGACAGGCGACATGTTTCGAACTCTTCGGGAGTTCTTCTTCAGGATTAGTGTTTTAGATGTCTCACAAAAGTTTAAATTCGATTATAGCTGTTTTTTTGCTTTAGCCTTTTACGAGACATTATTATGCTAAATTACAACCCTTACGTGATTTAGTAAAAAAACGGAAGGTCATATTTCAGTTATAGCTCTCGAAACTGACTTAGCTACTAGCGAAAATTATATCTTCAAATATAGGTACTTACAGATTTTGTCTTTCTTTCCACTTATTATAATTATCTATAGGTATTCATCATGTTTCATCTGACTGTCGGGGCATATACTATGCGAGAAGGAGCGGGGCAGCAATAGACGCATCAGCGCGGCAGGTACGGGGCGCGCGGGTGATTTCTGATTTTTCCCTGGCGATACGCCCCCTCTTAAGCGCTAATATCAACGATCTTGTGGCTCTGTGAGCTGTAGAACTCGCGAGTCTGTATTTTTTTTAAAATTTCCGAACTATAAATCGAAAAAAAAAAAATTGAACTAGCTCACTAAATTTCACGAGAATCAGTTGAGAAATGGGACCTATAGAGGAGAGCGGCTGGACAGCCGGACAGAGAGACAGCGGGAGGGAGCGGTAAACGGAGAACTTTGTTCGCTTAGCTCGCCCGTTCAAAAATAAGTTGAAATAGAAAGTAGGTACCTAGCTACCTACATTATTATACTTGCGGACTGTTAGGGTGAAGCCCGAGCGTAATTTTTGAGCTGTGAGTCGCGTAATTTCGGCTCGCCCATATATGGGCATATGAGTACCTAATGTTTCGTATAACGTATTTTTATTTCAACGAAAAACATTTTTTCCAGAATCACTAAACTTTTCAGTATTGTTTAAAACGAATCTAACCTAACCTAATAGGTTCTACACAATTACCTATTAACTTTACCTAAAACGTCAACGGTTTATGAGAAAAAAAACCAATACAATACAAAATTAATACTCTTTATTGCACTTCCCACATCGGCCACAACAAAGCAAAAAAAATGTTCGATGAAATGAAAATTCGATGACAAAAAGCATTCGGTGAAACGTTTGTCGGTAAAATGGGGGGATCCCCGCAAATTAAGCTCGTGTGCCTTCACCCTTAGGTGGATGTCACACTGTGACGCATCTCCGGACGGAGGTGCGTTTCTCGTTGCATGCAAGTACCTCAGTTTGTATATAAATTCCGTGTGGTACGACACACTGCAACGCACCTCCGTCCGGCGAAAGTATGCAGCTCCGCACCTCCGTCCGTTGATGCGGCGCAGTGTGACGACCGCCTTATCAAACTAAACTAGTCGGATACAGCCGTCAATCTAAGCTGGTTGGTATAAATTTTCCCATGTTAGGAACAGTCAAAACATGTTTACCCTGAGCCATTTCCTAGAATACCTCCTTTCCTATCATAGATCTAACGCTAATGTACACAACTATGATAAAGATGTTATTCAATACACGTCATTAGTATGTCTATAACAATCGTCAACAGAAACACGTTTTACCATATTCCAGATTCACGAGGGCTATTATTCGGAGCGCGCTAATGCGGCTCACCTAACGCGTCACACCTAACGAAACTAGACCTCTCCTATTATTATTATTAGGGTGAGGACCTTGGCCAGTAGTTATAGCCTGGTTAGCCATACAAACTGAAGAAGTGAACAAAGTTCGGTTGTGACACAAAAATGAATCATTTCATTGTATGGTAAAACGTGTCATAACGGAAAACTTTAATTATAAGAATTTGGTCCTTACCCATTATTTTGAGCCTGTAGTGTCCCACTGCTGGGCAAAGGCCTCCCCCCCACCTTTTCCAGTGCTCCCGATTCCGAGCAGTCTCTGGCCATTCTTTTAAAAACCGGCCAAGTGCTAGTCGGACTCGCGCACGAAGGGTTCCGTACCATTATCTATAAAAACAGTAAAAAAAAAAAGTTTGTTGTATGGGAGGCCCCCTTAAATATTTATTTTATTTTGTTTTTAGTATTTGTTGTTATAGCGGCAACAGAAATACATAATTTGTGAAAATTTCAACTGTCTAGCTATCGCGGTTCTTGAGATACAGCCTGAAAAAAAAAAGAGTTTGTTGTATGGGAGCCCCCCTTAAATATTTATTTTATTTTGTTTTCAGTATATGTTGTTATAGCGGCAACAGAAATACATAATCTGTGAAAATTTAAACTGTCTAGCTATCGCCGTCCTAGAGATATAGCCTGGTGACAGTCAAAACGGCAAAAAAAAACTCGTTTGTTGTATGGGAGGGAGCCCCCCCTTCAAAAACTATTTTATTTTGTTTTTAATATTTGTTGTTATAGCGGCAACAGAAATACATCTGTGAAAATTTCAACTGTCTAGCTATCGCGGTTCTTGAGGCAGCCTGGTGACAGACAGACGGACGGACAGCGAAGTCTTAGTAATAGAGTCCCGTTTTTACCCTTTGGGTACGGAACCCTAAAAACACGTTTGTTGTATGGGAGCCCCCCTAAATATTTATTTTATTTTGTTTTTAGTATTTGTTGTTACGAGTATAGCGGCAACAGAAATAGGTACATCAACTGTGAAAATTTCAACTGTCTAGCTATCGCGGTCCCATCTTAAAGGCCGGCAACGCACTCACAACACCTCTGGTGTTGCAAGTGTCCATGGGCGGCGGTAATCGCTTACCATCAGGTGATCCGTCTGTTCGTTTGCCTCCTATATCATAAAAAAAAAGGCTTTATAGCCTGGTGACAGACAGACGGACGGACAGCGAAGTCTTAGTAATAGGGTCCCGTTTTTACCCTTTGGGTACGGTACCCTAAAAAAGAGTATAGCTCGTCTCGCCCTCGCCGACGAGGTCTGCCACGTCTCCGTTTTGAGCTGTTGCGCTGCTATTCAGTGTAGACCTTGGCCCACAGTTCATTCAGCCTAGATCTTTTTTTAATACAAAGACGGTGGCAAACAAGCGTACGGCCCGCCTGATGGTAAGCGGACACCGCAGGCTATAGACGCATGCAACTCCAAAGGAGTAACATGGGCGTTGCCGACCCTTGACATGTTTGAGCGCCGCGTTGACAGCAGGAAGGAACAAATTCCCTCGCTCTCAACACAACGCATCCTCGGGAGCTCTGGCGACCTTGCTCACCTCCAGGAACACAACACTACTACAGAGCGAGTAGTAGTGTTATTATGGCTGTGGTCATCTACTTCCCCAGTTGGGCTGCTCCAAATTCGAGCGGAATGACATTTCGCTGTGCCCTACCGTACCCGCCCTACCTCACCACTCAGCATAGACATGACCACCCAGTCTAGGGTTACCAGATACAAATTTCAAAAGTCCTGACAAAATTCCTGATTTTCGGCTAAAATTCCTGACACGAGCCTGACGCGCTTGCGCGGCGTATTGTTAATGTTGATGTAGTGTCAATGTTGATTGATTTATGTTTATATCTTAAAAAGATAATTACGATTATTTATAAGTTACATTACAATTTATGAAACTGAAATACAAATAGATTAAAGAAAACATCTCTAAAGCTATGTGAAAAATGGTCCAAACCATAATCACAAATAATAAGCTGGATCAAAGTCAAAATACAAGTATCAATCATCAGAGCGGTCTCTATGAGAATTAGAGGAACGAGAAGAAGAATAGAAAGATTTTGATGCGAAGACGGCTGTGGATTACCCATCATAGAACATTACATTCCTCCTCTTTTTAGGGTTCCGTAGTCGACTAGGAACCCTTATAGTTTCGCTTTGTCTGTCCGTCCGTCCGCGGATAATCTCAGTAACCATTAGCACTAGAAAGCTAAAATTTGGTACTAATATGTATATCAATTACGCCGACAAAGTAGTAAAATAAAAAGTGTTTTATTTTATTTTATTAGGATACCTCCCCTATACGTAACGTGAGGAGTGTTTTTTTTTCATTTCAACCCTAACGTGTGATATATTGTTGGATAGGTATTTAAAAATGAATAGGGGTTTGCTAAAATCATTTTTTGATAACGTTATTATTTTCGGAGATAATCGCTCCAGAAGTAAAAAAAAATGTGTCCCCCCCTCTAACTTTTGAACCATAAGTTTTAAAAATATGAAAAAAATCTCAAAAGTAGAACTTTATAAAAAATTCTAGGAAAATTATTTTGAAATTGATAGGTTGAATAGTTTTTGAAAATAATTACAAAAACTACGGAACCCTACACTGAGCGTGGCCCGACACGCTCTTGGCCGGTTTTTCTGATATTATTTTATATGATGTATTATTTAACGTAATAAAGTTTACTACTATTTATGAAACTCCAAAGTTACTTTCGTTATTGTGATTAAAAATAAAAGTGTACAGTGTATCTTTTATTGTTTCATTTATTTGCCGAAAATTCCTGACATATGTCTAAAATTCCTGACATGTCACGAAAATTCCTGACATCTGGTCACCCTAGCCCAGTCCCACCTCAACTTGGCTGACTTCCTCTACTTACGCTTAGTTACTAGGAATCGCGGGGTCAAGATATGTTTGTTGGTGAACGTTGAGGTGAGCTTTTTTAGAATAGCGGGAAACTTCCGTTTAGGTCGTATTAGGTTGTAACCATATTTGTTACTGGGGCCATTATATGTTGGTTCCCTGTGGAAACGCCGTGAATAATTCGAAAATACCACTTACTTTTGTGATGTTTGTCTTAAGGCTGAATATATGTATTATTGTGTTCCTGGTGGTGAGCAAGATCACTAAAGGTCCTGGGTTCAATCCCGGCAAGGGCAAATATTTATATGATGAGCATGATTTTTTAATATTTGTTTCAGACTCTTGGATGTTTTCTATGTATTTAATATTTATATCTAATAAATATATCGTCGTCTAGTACCCATAACAGAAGCCGTATTGTACTTACTAAGGGGCTAGTTCCATTTGATTTTATTTTATTTTATACAACGACGGTGGCAAACAAGCGTACGGCCCGCCTGATGGTAAGCGGACACCGCAGCCTATAGACGCATGCAACTCCAAAGGAGTAACATGGGCGTTGCCGACCCTTGATATGTTTGAGGATTCGCCGCGTTGACAGCTGAAGGAACAAATTCCCTCACTCTCAACACAACGCATCCTCGGGAGCTCGGGAGCGGGGGGGGTTGTGTAAGATTGTCCCCTATATTTTTTAAGGGTGCGTTGTGTTTTATGCGAGAGCCATATTTTTGTCTCTGTTAACCAATAAAAGTCGGTATGGCGCTTATGACTTTCTTAGAATTTAATCCATCCATGGGCTATCCGCGTATCGGGCGGGCATGATGCCTGTTTGCCATCGCCGTAATATCACTACTTAGTATAAATAAAACAAAGTCGCTTCCCGTTGTCTGTCCCTATGTATGCTTAGATCTTTAAAACTACGTAACGGATTTTGATGCGGTTTTTTTTAATAGATAGAGTGATTCAAGAAGGAGGTTTATATGTGTAATATAGTACCCGTGCGAAGCCGGGGCGTGTCGCTAGTTAGTCATTATTTGGTAGCAATCATATCTGTTTCTGGGCCTATGATGGTTCCTCGAGGAAACGCGAAAAAAATTTATAAAGAATCATTTAGTTTTGTTCTAAAAAAGCATTTCTCTACTATTCTTCGCGTATATTGCAAACTTATTAACTTGGCAATGGAAAATGATAGAAAACCGTAACTTATTCGTAACATCATCAGCCTACAATATATTAGAAATTATTTGAGTTGGCGAAATTGCATCAAAGTAGTCCTGTCAAAAATCGACTATCGTCCAAGATAGAAGATTCTAAGTCGAATGACAAACTTTATAAATAAACCACATTGGATCATCGCAACCATACGTAACGGACTTATCAAAATGTAATTATTTCACGAGTATATAAAATCGAGCTTCTGGGTGGACAGTTGGACATATGATTTATCGATTCACCACTTGTGTTGATTTGAGGATTAATAGGGAGATGCAATATTTTCAATTTTGCTTTCATTTGAAACAATCGCATGTCGAATAGACAACGAAAGTATTTAAAAATTAAAATAAACTGACAATTTAAACTTTCGTGCCTAAACGGATCTACAATTCCAGTGACGTCACTCATGTGTGTCACTCGCCATATTTGTTTGGCCGTGGTTCGTCCCTAGATGTCATAGAGTTGCCTAAGTTTCGACTTTTGACACACCCAGACGCTGATTGTTGGATTAAAACACGTTCTGTTTCACATTACTTCAAATCGTAATTATTAATTTAAATTAGTATAAACTAAAGTAAACAGCTAGTGATGCGCGACTTTGAATGATACTAATTGGATTAGTCGATTATTACAATCATTCAACTAAGTCGACTAATTCGAAAATCATTCGATTATTAGTAAGCTAATCTAATGTGCCCGAATAGAACTTGACGTTGACATTAGTCGCTAATGTCACTGTCATCTATCACTAGTAGTGACAGGTGACAGTGACATTAGTTACAACTAATTAGTTGTCGTCATTCGATTATTAGCATTAATATACAACTAATTTCCAATTCGAATATTGACATTAGTAATCGCTAATTATTCGAATAGGCAAATCATTCGAAGTCGCGCATCACTATAAACAGCCCCCCTAGCACACTAGGTTTTATGTCCGACATAAAGCATTTGTCCCTCTTGCACTCGCTTATTGGCCAGAATGGGACGAATGCTTTATGTCCGACATAAAACCTAGTGTGCTAGGGGGGCAGGTTTCAGTAGCTATTATTTTATGTATTCTCAACATTTAGGTCACAAAATAAAGGTAAATACTGCATCTTCCCTATTGTGTTGTCATCTAGAGATAGCAGGTCCCTCCCTCTCAACCCAGCACATCCTCGGGAGATCTGGTGACCTTAATCACCACCAGGAATCAGCGAACAAACAACCACAGAAAGCGAGCTCCTTACCAATTTCTACCCAAACACGTGCCTAAAACCCGCGGCGCTACCACGAAAATCGAATTACGAAGTTCGGATATCTACGCACTGGCACTTATGTTTTATGGTACTCGAACGACAGAGATAAACGAATCTCGAGATTCGATTTTCGTGGTAGCGCCGCTGGTATGCGCATGTTCGAAACGGTTGCCTGGCATCGTTTTGACATTCCGCTCCCATCCGCATAAGGATGGCACAATCGAGCGAAACAACCATAGAAGTGTAATTAGCAAGGATAGGACAAACGCCCGTCATTTTGAAAACTTAACCCTGTTCTGTACAGTAGAGACTTCCTTATATTAATAAAAAAAAATAGGTACTAAATAAGAATAAGAATAGTTTATTCGTGACAATACAAAACAAAGGACAAAAGTAATGTTTTATAAATTTATTTTAAGTACCATAATTTATATGTTTCCAGTGACAAATTATTCAAATGACGATGATTAAGGCGATAAATCACTTTCGCCAATGGAAAAGAATGACCACAATTTTTTCCAAATTTTCACTTGTGAGCCTATATCGACGTGAGTTTAGGACCCATTTATGAGTCGAAAAAGTGCGTTCACAGTCTACTGACGTCATTGGGGCATGTCTAATTGTTGACATTGGTATATTGTTCTAAAAAAAAAAAATATCATTAGGAAGTCTCTACTGTACAGAACAGGGTTAAGTTTTCAAAATGACGGGCGTTTGTCCTATCCTTGAATTAGCGTCGCAAAATGGCCCTACAGAATGGGTGCCATTACCATTATGCCTAGGGTTACCAGATACAAATTTCAAAAGTCCTGACACAAATCCTGATTTTCGGCCAAAATTCCTGACACGAGCTTGACGCGCTAAATTGTTTAATTTGTCTATTAGACCAGCGGTTGAACAAAAATGGGTTATTACAACATTAAAGTTTTTTCTTTTTTGATATGTCGTTGGAGGCATGTTAAATAATACTTATGTAAAAAGTTAGAAAATTTTAGGTGGAGCTTTCGGCTATATTGAAATATTTTAGTTTTTGCTAATAACTATGTCAATATAGAATTAGAGTTACAAAAAACTGTAACATATCCAATAACACTTTAATTTATATACGATATTCTGTTTTTAGAAATCTGGAACTTCTGCATCCTGGTGAACGTAAAAATGCAAATAATTTTGTAAATAAAGAATTAGAGTAGCTGATATTGCAAAGTTACGATATTGTCGATCCACTTAACATATTGGAAAAAAGTTAGAAATGTAGACAATCGGCTTGTCTAGATATTGATTTCCGGTTAAACAGTATAGCCAATATTGAATTAAAGTTTGTAGAGTTAATAGTAAACGATCATGACAATGATATCAGTTACCAAACAAAAGTTTAGTAAAATAAACTTACGGCGACACTAAATATTGATACCTAAGTACTCCGTGCGTAAATGAATACATTTAAAAAGCGCGGCATGTATGCGCGCGCCGCGCTGTGCGCTGTGGCAGCAGGCAGCGATCAACGCAACGGTAGAGGAGTGCCCTTGATTGCGTCCACGATCCATAAAAAAAACCACAAAGAATAAATATCAATGGCATAACACATGTTATTTTGTTATACGTACTTACTTTAATGGAAATACAAAGAAGAAATGTATCCTTATTTATTGCCAACTATACTAGGGATTGCCCGCGGTTTCGTCGAACTCGTTATCGCGTTATACACATAATTTAAAAATATTTTAGGGATCGCCCCTTATACAAATGACCACTCTTCCATGTTTTGTTACTCCTTTAAGCCAGCTGCATAAATACCTACTAACAAATAACCTACATGTATTTTTTTGCGACGTGGTCAGCAGTAAGCTATAGTTAAACTCAATTTACCTTAGATGAAATTGTTTTATGTATATTTAGGATGTAGGGTAATTTCACCGGTTAGCGACCACCTAATTTAGTGTGCCGGTTTGCGACCACTCGGGAGTAATGGTGAACCGAGAGAATATTTTCTCGTTTTTTAGGTAGATTCCTGCCTAATATCTGCTTTAAAAATTGCGTACGTACCGAGGTATTTTTACAGCCTGTTAAAATGTTATTATATCTTTAATTGAAAAAAAAAACCTTGTCCTTAAGGTGGTCGTTAACCGAAGTTGGTCACGAATCGGCGTAATGACCGTATAATATGGTGGGGTAAGTATAATACATGACGGCGAATAGGACTGGACATGACAATAGAAACCAGAATAAACAGAAATAATAAAAATAGTTGTGATTAGCTCGTATATTTTTATTACAATAACAGTCAAAAAAATGAATTGTAACTTTTTTCACATTATAATATAACTGACAGCGAGCTTTTATTAATACAGTATAATCTCGATTATTCGAAGTGTCAAAGAATAAAATTTTCAGTCGAAATATTATAAATTTTCGACGTAAGTCCTTTATAAAGTAGGTACTTATTGTTTTATATTAAAGTCAGTATGGATGGCTAACACAATAGTAAAAAATTACAAAAAATACAACCATTTACGACAACATTATAATAAAAGTGCAAGTAGGTATTGTATAAGTATTAATCATTCATATTTGTTTACACCTAATGACAATTCTAAGTGAACTTCTGCGACTTCTCATTATTCTGTGCAGCTTTTTTCACAAAATAACTAAAATAATTAATCGGAACTTTTTTTTCATTATTATTAAAATTTAACTCTTATTTTTACAGTGTAATCTCGATTATTCGAAGTGCAATAAAGTCTTAAATTCTAATCTTACAACTTTCTAGTAGTAAGGGTGACTGTGAGCTAAGCCGCAGACGGACATACGGACATGGCGAAACTATAAGGGTTCCTTGTTGCCTACGCAAACCTGAAAAGGCTACTGGCGATTTTTTTTTATTCTGATCGAAAAAACACCGCACACTATGGAAAAAAAGAACTGTGAATATTTTGATAAAAAAAAAACTATTTTGTGTATTTAAATATGTTTAAAAATAATGAAGGTGCAAAAACTTTTTAAGTAAGGATTAGTTTTTCAATAAAATATATTTTGTGAAAACTGTTAACTGAACCAGAATTGAGCTTCATAGTAAAATGTAAGAGAAAAAAAAAATAAGTGGTTATATTCTTCCTACTTTTACCAGTAAGATTTTTTTTCAAGTTATTTTTGAAACGATTCTTATGTTATGACATACATTAATTTCATTTCAATCTAACCACTTTTTTTTTCCATACATTTTACTATACAGCTCAAATCTGGGTCACCATTCACATTTCTTTTCCTCAAAATGTAAAGGTACTCACTTTTTTGAAATAATACACATTAATACGCAAAATACTTTTTTCAACAAAATTTTCAACTTTTTTTTAATCCTAGGGAGCGTTGTCCTTCAGAACTTCGTTAGCAGACGTTTCTGCTTATTAAACCATTAATTGTCTCGAATATTCCTAACAAGTAGGGTAAATCGTCAATAACTGGCCACCTCATACTATCTATATCTATTCTATTATACGTGAATAGAGTTAATTTTTAGTATGAAGGGCCGATTATTCAAGGGTGGCCAGTTATTGGAGATTTACCTTACTACAAATAATATACATACATACATACAAATGTACATCACGCCTATTTCCCGGAGGGATAGGCAGAGATCACGGATTTCCACTTGCTACGATCTTGACAAACCTTTCTTGCTTCATTCACTATCATTACATTCTGCATACAAATAATATTTGTAATCAAAGAATATATTTCTCACTGTTTTGGTTTAAATTATGCTCTACTTTCTAAGTTTTTTTAAATCAGGTACTATTAGAGCAGAAACGGCCTATTTTAAGTGTTAACGTAAATTGGAATGTTTAATTTAATAACGTTGGGTATTGACCCGCCGCTCCGGTTACGCGACCAGCTTCAGTTAGCGACCACGTGAAAGACAACGTATTTTTTTTTCAATTAAATATACCTAATAAAATGACATTACAACGCACTCTAAATAAACCGTGCCCCGCATGTATTATTTAAAGTAATTATTAAACAGGAATCTATTGAAGAAGTATTTAAGGACCGTAATATTTGGCGTTCCTTAGTCTTTGCCTACCCCAATGGGATACGGGCGTGAGTATATGTATGTATGTATGTAATCTATTGAAAAAACTGAAAGGATATATTGTCGTTTTTTGCGGTAGATTCCTGACACCAATTGAAATGAGTGGTCGCAAACCGGAACCATAAATTAGGTGGTCGCTAACCGGCGATATTACCCTGCAACATGACCCTGGTGTTCGTAACAGCAATCCGTAATCAGGGGCAAACTAACATTGGTTTGCTTGCGGCGAGCAGCTATAGCTGCGTTTAACAACACCTGTGTAGTACATTTCTTTATTTCGCTGACAGTGATTCTGACTTGAACAGGGCGTTTGAGTTGACCCTGTTTAAACACTTCGTTGGCAGCTTCGTTGCAAAAAAGAACAAAAGTTTTGAAAATCAAAGCATTCCTCATCGTCACTAGGCTGTGCTACTGGTGCCTCCATCTCCATTCTTCTTTTGTGCGCCGATATAGCCTTCGAATCAATGTATAGTAATCTACACAACGACGTTTTTTAATACAGTTGCGAAAAAATAAGAAAAACAACAAGTAAGGAATTCGAAACTTTTATATTATTAATTCTGTAACGTCATTGTAATACAGTTGAAAAATGATGAAGTTCAAAAATCATTTTATTTAGTACAGCTCTATCTTATTTATTTTTTATTGACATAATAATTAATGGTACAATTTGTACGATTATTGAGTGGGAAAAGTGAAAAGCACTAGTTCGTGAAAATCAACTTTTCGCACGCTAAACAGCTACGTAAAAGTAGCACTATTTGAGCAAATGTATTAAAAATTGCATCTAATATGTGCACAGTAAACAAACAAATGAATGATTTCAAAGACAACAGCAGCGCTTGCGCGGTAATGCGGGGAGGGCGGGGCGAGGTATCGCTCGCTAGGTCGGCTACGATCGGCCCCCGCGCGCCGCCGTTGAAGGGCCAGCGCGGCGTGGTTATGAATTTCGCGCCATTTTAAATAAATTATACTATTATTAATGCAAGCAATACACAGAATTTTCTTAATTTTCATAATATGGTTGCATATATTATTTTATAGTATTAGACTTATTTTTACAGACTCTAATTGAATATTAGATCTTACAGGACAAAAAACGCATATTACTTTTATAGCATGTATCCTATTCTTCTACATTTTTAGCTTTGTCTATTAACTTAAGAAATTAGAGATATTGTTGAGGATTTTTAAACTTTAATTCAATATCGACAAAGTAATAACCTAATTCTGGTTTGACAAAGAAGCTGCTTAAAAAAAGTTCTACAAACTTAATAACATATAGCGTCATACATATTATAAACGATGAAGCTAAAACTTTGCACTTTAATTCAATATTCACAAATTATAAATAAAAATATATAAATACCTAATTTATACCTAACGCTCGTTCTAACTTTTCATCATATATTGCAAATATACTTAAAAATATGTCCGATGTCATATAAGCATCACTTTTCCATCTTTAGAATTATCAAAACTTTTAGGGCAAAAATCCGGTCCCACTATTGATCTATATGTTGATTGATTTATGTTTATATCGTAAAAAGATAATTACGATTATATATAAGTTACAATTTACGACACTCCAAAGTACTTGTGGCTTTACCTTTTTTGGTATTGTGATTTAAAATAAAAGTTTACAGTGTATAACATTTTATTGTTTCATTTATTTGCCGAAAATTCCTGACATTACCCTTTTCTGGCCGCATTCCTGACATATGTCTAAGATTCCTGGCATGCCAGGAAAATTCCTGACATATGTCTAAGATTCCTGGCATGCCAGGAAAATTCCTGACATATGTCTAAGGTTCCTGGCATGCCAGGAAAATTCCTGACATCTGGTCACCCTAATTATGCGGGAATGGGGGGCGGGGTGTCAATACGGTGCCAGGCAGCCGTTTAGTTCGAAGTTCGAACATACCGGGTTTTACGCACGTTTGGGTAGAAACTTGTAAGGAGCTCGCATTCTATGTTCTGTGGGGCCATTTGCGGCGCTACCTAGACTTCTATGGTTCTTTTCGCTGCCCACAAAGCAAGTAGTGGTGTTGTGGGTTCTTTGTAATACGCAGTCTGACCCGCGCGGGCACCTGGTTTTTTTATATTTTGCCTAGTGACTTTTGTAGTTGCCTGTACTAGCTTTTACCCATACTCGTAAAACCAGTGTTAGTAAGTTTTCTATTTTATATTTACTAACACGCGTCTTTTTAACGACTTTGTAACATTGTGTAATGTCAATATCATGAGAGTAACCACAAGGCCTCAAATTTGACTAAAAATTTAAAGAATTCTCGCAAATCTAATCTGATCATCAGTTCGCGCTGCTGAACAAGATTTTGGAGAAAATTGACTGCCCAGTTGTAAAACATTGGAACACAATAGATATGGTGGACAGGATACCCATTATTAACCGAACTCAAACGGTTGTATTTTTTTTACGTTGTTATTATTTGTTATCCCGGAATGATTTGTTTATCCTTCAAAAACAGTGCGTAAGAACTTTACTGAATATATCACAATTAGAGAGCTGTAGATCACACTTTGTTAACCTAAAAATTTTAACGTTAACATCTATATATATATTCAAATTATGTAAATTCGTAAGGAACAATAAAGTGTTATTTGAGCAGACCCAGGAAAACAGCACACAATCACGCCATAACCTTAGAAACAGAAATAAATTACCACACAACATTTACGAAACTCCAAATTGTAAGATCGGGCACGTACCACATGGCGATCAAAGTGTACAATAGTGTTCCTTTATGTATAAAGCAGGATGAAAAAATAAGGTGTTCTTTCAAAAGTTGTAAGATTTTTTGATCAAGAAAAGTTATTATACATTAAAAATGAACATGACTACAATATAATAAAGAATAAAGAATAAAGAGTATTTTAGTTGTAATTAATTAATTAATAGATGCATGCAAGCATGTTAATCTTATCCTAACCTTAATGTTATTGCAAATTAATTACGAACTTCGACTTTCGAAGTTCGTGGTAGCGCCGCTGCTATTATAGGTTCAAAACGCGATGGGGTCATAATAAATCATTAGTGCTCTCGCTCGCGCAGACAGCGGCGGTCTAAGTCCGTTCTTTAGTGGTGTGCATTAGAGCGAGCAAGAGACATTATTGATTTAAGGGTTCGTGTTGACTGTCGACAGTTAGAAACAAACGCTGGTCCCTCTTTTTATAAAACTGTCATTGGAATAGGGAATATTCATGATTTCTTTTTATTTTTTTTATCTATTCTATAAGTAATTATATAACCGGAAAAAAATTAATTAAAACTACTATCATTTTCGGACGATCAAAACGCCACCATATTGGCGCGCTCATTTGTGACGTCACCGTGCAGTGTGCACTAAGAACAAATTAACAACAACAAGTGTTTGATTCACACTTTTAATAAATGTGAGTGATTAAAGCTTATAAGATCAACTTATTGTAATGGAAGAGCACACAAAAGCTTATTATAAATATTGTATTGTCCTTATGTGTGAAAATAACATTAAAACTGCAAATATTTTCATATGCCCAAAGGTGCAAATATAAGGATAAAGTGGTGTAAGGCGATGAGGAGAGATAATGTATCGTGCTTGAGTAGTTTATATTGTTATGAAGATCATTTCGACGTGAGTATTAAATATGTAGGTATGTACCTAAAATCTTTTTTATTAGGACTCGCGAACAGTATAAACAATAACGTAACCTCAAAATTGTAGGTATTTATACTTATTCATAAAACTATTCCGATTCCTAAATTTTTTAGTTATTAATGTTACAAATATTATGATTTTTGTTGATCAACAGCTTACTACGAGTGTTTATTTTGATCATGAAACGTTTTAGCTAAGTTTCTTTGTTTGCACTGTTAATCGAAAATCGAAGTTGAAAGAATTTAATCCTTTTTACTGAGTGACCTACACTTTGTTTTATTTATCAGCCTTGACGAAAACAACCTAGTTTGTTTAAGTTCATAAAGATGTGCTCAACATTTAACATTCCTAATAGGTACCTACATATCTTTGATTATATAATACTAGCTTCTGCCCGCGACTCCGTCCGCGTGGAACTCGTTTATATCGTAGCTCCATACAAACTTTCACCCCCACTTCATCCCCTTGGGGGAGGATTTCCGGGATAAATCTATCCTATGTCCTTCCTCAGGACTCGAAACTATCTATATACCAAATTTCATCCAAATCGGTTCAGCGGTTTAAGCGTGAAGAGGTAACAGACATCATTTCATTTATAATAGTATATAGTATGGATAAATATGTACAAATTTTTTATTCCACTTATTTAAGAAAGACACCTATTTGAAGTAGTTTAAAAGTCTAGCTATTTGAATCGCCAAAAAAAGGTTATAATTACTTAATTGACCAATCTCACGAGTATAAAAACTAGGAATATGAAAATTTATTGAATATCTGTAACTTATTTACCTTGCAGCTTTTACTTCTCTTAGTTCAGCGGATGTAAAGTCACAAATATTTGCGAAGTACGTATTTAGTCATCATGAACACATCAATTTTAGGCAGATTATCCGACTGTGCCTTGACAAAACCGACTTCAGTCATTGTGGCGAGACTTTTTTCACAAGGAGTCACCGCTTTCAGTTAATAATTACCAAAAAGCACTGATTATTTATCATAAACAGTGGCAAAACAATGCGAATAACTTTCAATAATCATACTAACGACCTGTTAACAGTAGACACCGAATGCACGGTGACGTCGCGTTTCGCTCCACCAATAGCGTTGCGTTTTGGAAATTTGCGAGGGAATTTGAAAAATGGTACTTTTAAACAATTAAATTAATCAATAGAAACATGATAACTTGTAAAAATAATCATGTGTGTATATTTATTAAGCAATATAGATTACACGTGATTTTTTTTGTCCATTTCTAAATCACATGCATATTCCCTATTGCAATTTTCTATCTAGGATCTTAGAGTTTATTTTTGAATGAACTACTTCGATGGAAGTCCGCCAACTCGAATAATCTCAAGTATACAGTGTGTCTCTGACTTAGGGGCTTTAAATGCAAATGTCCATTACGGTCCTGAAACTGAACCACTTTTGTTCCGCAACTTTGTAAAATAACTATTATTTCTATCATTTATTCGTGTTTGAACTTTAACTGTACCATCAATGTATTGCAAACACGGCCTCATTATTTGACATCCATGACACTGACAAGTATGAAAACTAACTAATGGATGATGTACATTGAACATTTTATTTTATTTGTATGGAATAATGAAAATATAAAAAGAACGTATTTTTGAAAAGTTGTAGAGCAAAAGTAGTTACGTTTAAGGAGCATAATTGACATTTGCATTTATAGCCCCAAAGTCAGAGACACGCTGTATTTACTTTCATCAGAAAGAAGTACAAAGGAAGAGGTTCTAAATTCGATGTGAGAAACAAGATACTAAAAAACAATTGAAAACAGAAGGGAAATAAATATGTTAGAGCACGATACGACATGACGATTACATAAAAAAACTATAAAGAAGAAATATAGAAGGAAGGAGAGGCAAGGGAAGAACAAGACGTGCGTTTATGGACCAAGCTAAAGAGAAAGTTGTTGTAATGTCGTATCAGGAGCTCAAAACAGTGGCAGATAGAAGAACATAATGACTACTCCACCGACAAGACCCCGTTTCTTGAGTTTATGATTATCATCATGCGTTGTACGCTTTCTTAACCGACTTCAAAAAAAAGGAGGAGGTTCTCAATTCGGTTCTATTTTTTTTTTTTTTTTTCAATGTTCGTTACCTCAGAAATTCGTCATTGATGAGCCGATTCGAAATTTTTTTTTTGTTTGTAGGTATATGCATCCAGGTGGGTCCCATTTTTTTTTAATTTAGTTGGATAATGGGATTCATGAGGAATTGAGAGGACTCCTCAATTATATTAGGCACGCGTGTAGTGATTTTGGTATTTTCTATTATATCTCGTGTATTTACATCCGGAAATCATAAATTTGGTGGAGTGGAACTGATGATGAAGATCACAGATGACTTATGGAATTCCTCAATTATGTACTTAAAGTACAAAAGCAAGTCACAGATTCTGATAAGATTCCGTTGAAATAGCAGCTAATGAAGTACCAAAAGTGATCCTTGTGGAATCGACGGAAGTCCTCAAATATTATCGGGCCACATACAGCGATTAGGTTTTTTTCTCTAATAATCAACGCATTTGCGCTCGGAAATCAGTTCATGTGGTAAATTGGAAAATAAATGTGGAAATGTTCTCGTGGCTTGGCGGAGTACTAAATTGAAGTCGGTTAAAACTTTGATTTTAAAGTAAATTATTTGATTTGAGGATTCGTTGTGTTGATAGCTAGAGACGAAGGTTGTTCCCTCACTCTCAACACTGCGCATCGTTGGGAGTTCTGGCGACTACTCACACGAGGTTTCTGGCTACGATCTTCTCTAAGGAGGTACTCCAGATGGGCTGCTCTTATGATCGAGATGCCATTCAGCTGCACTCTTCCTCTCTAAAGTTGCTGAACTTTGGTTCCAGCACGGCTATCATAATAGCTCTTGACTTATAATGACCGCATCCACGACACCCTAATCTTCCAATTTGTTGAAATGAAAACAAAACACATTGTTCACGCTCAATTTTGTTCATGCTCATGCTTTTTTTTTGTGTCTTGTATAGGTAGTACTAGCACAGAATAAGTTATAGTATCTACTAGTCACGCCAGCACGCGCTAAAACTAAACTAACTACTACTATACTAACGTATAACTTAATAAGTCGAGCTGCCGGCAACCCTAGCTCTGAGCCTCCGCCTCCGAAAGAGCGCGTTGCATGCGATAGAAAGAGATGACCACATTTACGGCGTACCTAAACAGGGAATTTGTTAACAGAGAACCTTCTGCACAAAGTACTATTACTTATTCTGTATTACTCAAGAGACGGAGAGATCGTCACAACACATTTTGCCTCTTACTATGAGCATATTCTAACTACTCGTAACCTAGTATATAAGTGCACGGCTATCACCGGAGGACCCGCGGACTCGCGGTGACATGACTATCCCTTTCTCTGTCTCTTTCCGCGTTCTAATTAGAAGGAGACGGATAGTCTATCTCGCCGCGACGCAGCTCGCGGGCCGTCCTGTGATAGTGCAGTTATACTAGATTAGTTAGAATATAATAAATAAATAAATAAATATTAGGGGACAATCTTACACAAATCGACCTAGTCGCATAGTAAGCTCATTAAGGCTTATGTTATGGGTACTAGACGTCGATATATATAATAGATATAAATACTTAAGTAAATACATAGAAAACTTCCATGACTCGGAAACCATTCATGCTCATCACACAAATATTTGCCTTTACCGGGATTCAAACCCAGGACCTTCAGCTTCGTAGGCAGCGTCACTACCCACTAGGCTAACCGGTCGTCTTAGGTCGTCTTAGTTAGGTAGTTAGAATATGCTCGCAGTATTGCCAAAATGTGTTGAGTCGCTGTCGATGTCTTCGCAATTATATTCAGAGCAATAACGCGTAGTAACGCGCGCGAGTGTCCGAGAGGCAACCGGATGGCTCGCGGTATTTGAGCTCCCGAAGTGTTGTCCGCCCTGTGCAACCCAAATTGAGCCTACTTTGACTGGGGCGGAATTAGAAAAAAATGCGTACATATACGTATTAAAAAAAACAGTTTGCAATGCCCTACACTGTGCACTGGCCTAATAACATGTCAGTTTCAAATAAATTGAGATGAACAATAGGTGTCAACTATTAGGCATAAAGGGGTCAAGCATTGGGACGTTTACCTTAGATCCTGAGATTCCTGTGGTCAATATATGTAGGAAAGACGACTATTGTTTTTTTTTAAATCTAATTGAAAACTGTAGAAATTATGATCGTTAGAACTCGTGATAATTTCACACTCCACATGACCCTTACTTTGATTAATCTAATAATATTAGTAATTATCTTGTTAATTATGTCAATAATCATTAATTTTATACGTTCATTAGATTGAAGCATGATTGTAAATTGTAAATAACACACATAGCTCAGATAACTATATTTCTTATCTATGGTTGATATCAATTTGAAATCTTAACTTGCCTCTGGTAATTGAACGTATACCAAAACCAAGTTACAGAGATAAATAAAAGTTTCTTCCTTTCAAACCGTTTATCACATTGACATAAGATTAAATTTATCCTAGCATGTGGAAATAGGTATTTGTTATATACGGGTGCAAAGTTGTATTTTACCCGCGATTGTGGAATTGAAACACGAGCAAGAATCATGAGCGCAGCGAGTGTTTCAACGCACGAGAAGTAAAATACATTTGCACCCGTGTGTAACACGAAACTTTTCACCTCACTGTAGCGAGGAATGTGCAACATGCAAAACGACTTTATTTAATTTAAATAATACATCTTTTTTATTTTTTTACAGTATAATAATAACGTTGAGTAATATCAAGTAGAATTTTGGTCAAGTGCGAGTTGGATTTCAGATTTCCCATACATTTCGAGACCCAACGCCTGATGAAGGCAACAAGCAATTTTTTAAATGTTCTTCACTTCTTATATATTTATATTATTCTGTTTTTTAGTATTTGTTGTTATAGCATCTGTGATTTTTTTATATTATGAGCGTTTTACGTTTTGTTATCTGTCAAAAGCCACTTGAACACGCTCCACGGTCAAATTACTTTCCCCACTAGTGGTTAAAATGCGTTTTTGCCCACTGGTTCTAAAGGATAAAAGACGGCTTTCCGAGGCGCATCCAGCGGACTCCCGAAACCTTTACCAGGTCATCAGTCCACCTATGCCTTATACGTACATAAATATCTGGACAGGATTTTACTGTCAATGTCATAGAGGCGTGGACAGATATTAATGTTCTTTTTTAGGTACGTATATTAATACCCCTTACTGTACCTTTGAGATAATGAACTTTCAAATTATGTACCTTGTTACTTAGTATGTTAAGTTCCTTTTGGGCTCTGCTCTATGTTAGGTTAGAAATATAACTTACATCATTTTAACTTTCACGATTTCGACAAAATGTTTACTTAACGGAACTAAATGTAAGTGATATTCAACTAGACAATTAGTGTCCGTCTGGTACAAGCAGTTATAATTATTTCTCTAACGGTACAGAATGACAATATTATCTTCACAAATGCAGCTATTTCGCTTTATACACTCAACTAATCTAGAAATCATAACATAAACTTACATTCCAAGTAAATTCACTGTAATATACTTAAAACTTCACTGGCACTATTAACGCGTTGGTCACAAAATGCCCGTCCTCCCGCGCGTTCGGTTATCAAGTGAATGTTTTCGCGCGCACACTGACGTTTTGCTTTTTTTTTATCTCAGCGGCTTGGGCAGTGGGTTTCACTGGTTCAAGTGGCGTCAGTGAGTTTAGCAAACTTATGTCATTGGATAACTGGTTTGAATACTTATTGGTGTAGTCTATCCGGCCACACGAATCAGGAGCAATGTAAATGAGTGTTCCGTTGGACCAATGTTGGTACGGAACAGAATAAACAAATAATATTGGCAACCCTCCGTTTTTTTGCCCTCGTCTCAAACGAGGTGTGTCATTAGTTTAACATGTTTGTCTATCCTTTTTAAGCAACTTCAAAAAAGGAGGAGGTTCTCAATTACTTGTAATCTTTTATTTTGGACCTGGCCCGTTTTGAAAATAGTACATTTCGATGCTAGTGCGGAAAGTATGCCACGACGTCATTAGTACCGAGAGAGACACAAAACTCGGGACGAGTGAAGAATGACATTTCCGCATGTGTATCGATCGAACGACGTTTTTTAATAGGTAGTTGCGAAAAAATAAGAAAAACAACAAGTAAGGAATTCGAAACTTTTATATAATTAATACTGTAATTAAAAATGTCCTGGACGAAAATAGGCATTTAGATTGCGCAGCTCATAATGGACCGGCGTACCGGATACAACAAGTCTTCTATTATAGGAAACAACTAAGTTGCAGTTCCAAGGCTTTTACACTGTTAGATAGTGCAGGGACAGGGTCCGTATTGACTGCCATAAAATTCGATGTCCTATTTTTTTTTATACGAACGTATTGTAGTCATAATCATCGCTAGTCCTAATTTTTTTCGTCCTTACTTTTTTGTTCCTAAATTTCTGTAACTATCATCACAAGTCATAATGATCAGTTGTCCTAAAATTTTTCTTCATAATTTCATTACTAAGAACTTGATTGAAGTCATACTTTTGTTAATCATAACAGTTTTCTTCATAACGGACATAAATCATAAATATCATAATTTTGTTAGTCCTAAAATCATAACTAAGAACGTACTTCAACTCCTTAGTTTCTTTTTCCTAATGAATAAACGCTTTCGCTAAGTAAATTTAAAAAAATCGGTTCTGGCGCTTCGCCGGCCGCTGCCGCGGCACGCTCGCTTCGCTCGCTCGGCTCGCGTGCGTAGGGTCGCGGTGCAACTAACACTCCTCCTCGCTTCGCTCGTCGTCGTACCTACACGGACCTGCCTTAGGCTACGTCTGCACAGACAGGCGGCTTGCTTAGCGTCTAGCTAGAGCGTTGTGGCCTCGCCTCGCGCTTTGCGACAATAACAAACACGTTTGTTTACTTCGTAACGCCAAGCGTGCAGTGCGGCCGGTCGCGAAAATTCTATAATTTTCGTTTTACTAAGCTACTCGCTAGGTGACTCGCTAGGCTCTTGACGCTAAGCAAGCCGCCTGTCTATGCGGAGATAGCTTTTGAGTAAAATAGGTGACCTCGGCGGTTTCGATGATTCGGGTAATATGATTATTCGGTATTAGACAATAAAATCTAAGTAAAAACGTTATCGAGTTTAAACTTTCGTGAGACATGAAATAATATATTATTGAAATAATACTAATAATTACACGGTTCAAGTCACGTATTCGATGTCACTAGACATTTAAAAAACGTTATCCGTATGTAGGATAAGTAACGTTTATGATGAAAAATAATTATTATGAAAAACAATTTTAGGATTAAAAAAAGGATGACTAGTGTCATTATGAATTTAAATAAAACGTCCTGCGATAGCCATGCAGGCGGCCTGTGGCCATATGCAAGGGCCACTACTTTATGTACCTATATATGTAGTTTTTTTTCTTTTTTTTAACTCTTGTTGTGTCCCACTGCTGGGCAAAGGCCTCCCCCTAGACTTCCAACTATCCCGATTCCTAGCCATGCCATGATACGGTATTTGACAAAAGTCAAATCAGCTTCTTTTTATGAAACGCTCGTGGACGGAATTGGTAGGGATTACTCCCTTGTGACGTCACACCAAATAACGTCCTTATTGTTCGTTTTTTATGAATTTAAAAATCTTACAATAGCAAACATAAATGAAAGCTATATTACTTTCCGAGTATTTTCGTCATGTTTATCTGTTGCTATGAAAAAACTATTTATTTTCACTGTTGTCAAATACTTCCGGCCAGTCACTTTGAAAGACATGTAGATAAATATATCTTATGAAATATTTTACATAATCGGACGAGTACCTAGTTCCGGAGACCTCTCTTATACATAACCATAGACTTTAGTTCTTTATAATTTGAACGAGTGAGCAAAGCGAACGAAGTTCTCCGTTTTAGCTTGGGAAAAAAATCTATTGTATGTCCGGCTGTTCTCCTACAGGGTAATTGCATTGTTTTGTCAATTTCTTTAAAAAAATATTTATTAGTCGCTCGCGATTTCTACTGCTGACAGGGTCTCTTAAATTCGTATAGATATAGATAGTTTTGTGTAGAAAGTACAATTTAATAAAGAGATAACAATACAACTAGACTGAAATAACAAAATTCTAATGATTCTAATTCTAATCATTATTTCACGAAAATGAAGTTGCGGTCATAATCTAGTTCAATATAAGGTAAACGTCCGAGTGCTCGACGCTATACTAGTATATGGCATGGGCACTCTATGTCAACGAGACATGGCTTAAATTCGAATGAATATATCCTCTTAGTTCAAATTTAACCCATATTGCTTTGGCATAGAGTGCCCATGCCAGATACTGGTATAGCGTCGAGCACTGACGTTTACCTTAATATAAGAATCGAATGGAAAATATTTATTTTCTAAAGTATACGGGGTGTGGCCTGTAATGGGAGCAATAAATTTAAGGGCTGACTCTATGTATTATCCGCAGTGATTCTGTAAAGGTACCAGTGTTCCAAGATTCTTGAATTCGGAATAGTACATTGTTTAACGAGGGGCGGAAGTGGAATATTGCGAACAAGAGTCTATCAGAAGCCCGACGCCGAAGGTGGAGGGCTTTTGATGACTCGCGTTTGCAATATTCTTACGCCCGTGTTATACACAATGTTTTTCATCACATTTGCGAGGAAACAAATACATTTTAGATGAAATTAATACAAATCGTAATAAAAACTTCAACATGTCAGTCGTCCATTTTGTTGAATGTGACGTGAGGCGCGTATGGCAAAGACCCTTCGGTATACAGCCACGATTTGAAAACACTTAAAAACATTTTACATAGACAATAAATAACTACATATTAAATCTGTAAATAATTCAGTTAAACATGTTTAAGTAGTTTTTTAAGTTTAAATTTATTTCTAAATACGTTTTCAGACATCGTATTTGATATAAAAACCTCTTTGCTCTGTAACTGCCGCATGAGTGACAGATACAATTTAAGAAAAAAACCATTACGCCCGTGGGCGTAACACAGGCTATTACAGCTCTGTATGTCTGCGCATTATGAAGCCCTTTTCGAGCAAGTGTGATGAAAATAATCTTATCTGAAGTTGTGATACCTAAGTAATGGATCTCGACATCTCGATATCGTAGCATGCCAGTCATTAACTATCTTGGTAGAACACTGGGCACTTTCGTAATTGCGATTATACTAACTTTGGTTTTCTAATTCTTTTTGTTTTTTTTTTTCAATTTTACAAGATTTTTTGGTGTTTTTGAAGTAAAACAAAATGGATATCATTCCAGTTAAGCAAAAGAACACACGTACGCTTTTACTTATTTTTTTTTTCTATTTTTTTTTCAATTTTTTTTTCAATTTAGCCACTTGGAAATAATTACTGATTAACTTAATAAGCCACCGTTTAATTTTTTGCTCCTATTACAGGCCACACCCTGTATATACAAGATGATAATAAAGTAATAACATATTTTCGTTATGTAATTATGTTTCTTAATGAGAAGTAATCAGGCGTAAGTGATAATTGAATGTAGATACCTATTGATAATGACGTCTATAATAAACATTTTGATTATATCCGGACGTACCCAGTTTTCACTTGACATCAGATGATACATTATGATGATTCTACAGACAGAGCCAGAAAAATTCGCGTAAAGGAATTGTGATTTTGGAAGCGCAAATTACACATACTTACACACTAAACACAGTACCTCGATAACCCGCAATGTAATGAAACTTGCATGAAATATTTTGCATAATTTAATGTGCGCTTTAGACTTCATGCTACGAACTTGCGCAAATACGAGTATCGCACCCAAAACATAAAAGTGGAAATGGGAACCAACATGCCTGGTTGTCGACCTTCGACAAAAGTACTGAGATCTAAATGGGTGCCAAGTTCTGGAGCCTTAATATATGAAGTACTAGCTGATGCCCGCGGCTTCGCCCGCGTGGTTATAGGAAAATGTAACATATTGAATTTTCCCGTGGAAATTAGATGTTTTCCCGCTGGAAAAAGTAGCCTATGTCACTCTCCATAGATGTTTTCCCGCTGGAAAAAGTAGCCTATGTCACTCTCCAGCTTCTAAACTATCTCCATACAAAAAATCAGATCAATACGACGCTCCGTTGAGACGTGAAAGAAGGACAAACATACAAACACACACACTTTCACATTTATAATATTAGTAAGGATTTACACAAATTAACTTAGGATACATTTTAGCTCAAGATTGTACGATCAGTAATTTAATCATTAACAACTTATAAAAGTTAACCCGACCCGACATTTTCATTTCAATGATGTTGAAAAGTAGCTAAAAACAATCTTGATCACGTCAGCTTTCGGACAAAAAAACAACATTAAAATCGGCCCATTATTTTAGGAGCTACGATTCCACATACACACACGACACGTGAAACTTATAACACCTTTTATTTTGCGTCGGAAGTTAAAAACGAAATTGCCACAACTGGTACGAACATTAACCACAGTAAGCATGAATCTCGATTCATAGTAAGTAGTCTCGAGTAATAGAGTTCTACTTACAGTCGTTATGGTTTTGATCTTCGGTTAATCAGCCAATCAGTGGTAAAACTGGCGCGTTTTAAACGTTCATATCTCGGTAGCCGTGTGTTTGGAGTTCTAGTTAAGTACCTAATATAATAAATTAACCTTATTTATAATAACTATAATAAATTAACCTTATTTCAGTTGTTTAAATACTTTAAATGTTGAATAGATTTTGAGTTGTGTCAATGTGGCTCCGAATGGAAATGGAATGTAATATAAAACACGCCGTCGCCTGTTCTAAGCTTGAACTTGGCCTAACGCGCTGCCGCGTGTCTCCTCGTAGATATCAAAAGTTTTGATTCAAAACGAAACAATTAACCAATTTTTAGGGTTTTTTTGGATGTTTGAAAACAAATTTTATAATGCAATTCCAATCCCATTGATTTTCAACTCGTTTGATGACTGAAAAGAAAAGCATAGTGTTTGCATCACTTAATTTTTTTATAGAAAATTGTAAGAGTTTGCACTTTTTATAAGCACAATAATTATAATATCGACAAATGTCCCATCCCTAACGAATCATTATCACTTTAATCTACTAAGTACGTGTTTATATTTACCGACGAAAAAATATTTAAGTAACATAATCTCGCTACGTCTATAAATTTCGGACCTTAGTCTGCGTAATAAAGCTCAATTTTGGTTGAACGTTTAAGGCTGTGCGTTTCTTAGATAATCAAAGACCAGTGGCGCCCTCAGTGGATGTATTTGTATAATGGTTTGGTTAGCTGGTTGAGGCGGGTCAGGGGTAGCAAACTATAAACTGTCAAAAATATAATAATAATATATTAATACTAATATTAATGCTAAAGTAACTGTGTCTGTCTGTCTGCCTGCCTGTCTGTTACATTTCGCTACCTGAATCAATGAAGATTAAATTTGGTATGGAATATGGAGAATCCCGGGAAAGGATCATGGGATTTTAAAACAGAATACAGAACACAACAACAGACAGAATACAGAACACAATAACAAACAGAATACAGAACACAACAACAACCAGAATACAGAACACAACAACAGACAGAATAGAGAACACAACAACAACCAGAATACAGAACACAACAACAAACATAATACAGAACACTACAACAACCAGAATACAGAACACAACAACAAACAGAATACAGAACACAACAACAAACAGAATACAGAACACAACAACAACCAGAATACAGAACACAACAACAAACATAATACAGAACACAAAAACAAACAGAATACAGAACACAACAACAAACAGAATACAGAACACAACAACACACAGAACACAGAACAACAAACAGAATAATAAGTACAGAACAGCGGGCTGGACAGCGACTGTCGTTTGCACACAGTCGCGCAGCAGGCGTTGCCACTGGCAGTGTCGCACGAAGCGATTTGCCTCGTCTTTCTTAAGGCCCCATCCCATAAGCACTTGCGATGCGGTTGCGGCCAACCGATTTGTGCGTAGAGGTTTTGCGTTTGCGGTTTCATATGTTTTGTCCAACCGCACGGCAAGCCGCACGCGGCTAGCCGCTTAGTGCGTACAATGGCTAACGCCATGCTAACGCGAACGGAATTCGCTTCCGTCATCTGTATTTCCTGAGAACTACGATCTAGGTGCCTTCATAACAAGAGTGAATAGGTGATTACTGAACCGTGAGCTTCACCTTAGGCTCTGTCGCTTACCATCAGGTGAGACTAGTTTCAATCACTGGACAGTCTTTTATTAAAAATAAAAAATGCAACAACCTTAATTTAGACGAAAGAGCACTTGCTATTCGGTAGAGCGGGATGGTATGATTTGAGTTTTCTACGATTTGAGGGGTACCTATCAAATATAACTTGTCGTTAAACGACCATTTCAGCTAAATGACATAAAATTTAAATACACAGTCAGCACATAGTCAATTTAGCTGCGACGACATGAAAGTAGAATACTCAGTCAGCAATAAGACAGTTTAGCTGGACGGCTAAGAATTAGAATTAATAAATAGCCAAACGTCTGAAAATGTAAATAGTCCATATGATTAGAATATCTAATGAGCCGAAAGTGAAATTAGTTAATTGACATAAACACAGAACAAGTTAATAGCAAAACGTCATGAAATGTAAATAGTCTATTTAACTAGAATACCCAATTCATCGAAAGTAAAATTATTTGATTGACATGAACAAGGAATGAGTTAGTGCAACAAGGTTTTAATTCTTAAGTTCTCAAGTGTCACTTAACGTTTGAAATCCAGACGTTTTGCTAACGAGTCGTTTGTCTTTATATCTATTAAGAATAAAGACATCACACAGTCCGGACATTTTACTTCTTGACTGTTTAGCGTTCATGTCTGTTTAGCCATTAAGACGTTCTAAGATACAAACGTTTTGCTACCGGGCCATTTAGCGTTTATGTCTTTTAAGTATTAATGACAATCAGACATAATGACGTTTTGCTGCTACGTCATTCTAAATTGTAACGTTCTAAGATCCAGACGTTTTGCTAAAGAGGCATTTAACATTCATGTCTATGTAGTCACAAAGACATAACGCAATCCAGACATTTGGGCTATAATGTCTTTTAGCGATAAGGTCAAATCGATAGTGACCCGATTTGAGCTGCCAAATCGGTTTTGTTATACTTTCGAGCGCTCGACTCTTTCACTCGAAAACTGACAAAAATCATGAAATGCTACCTTGAAATAGCGACAGAAAATTTAAAAACGAGTGGTCAGACCACTCGTATTCAATTCTATTGGTAGAAAGTAAGTGCCTGCCATTTTGACACTACAAATGTATTTACTTTTATTTGATTTTGGAGCGCTCGAAAGTCTAAAATCGCTCCCCTGTACGTAAGTATTCTAGTAGCTATGTGAACTGTACAAACCGCAAGCCTGTCTTTTGCTCAAAAAAAAAATTTTTTTAACGTCGTTAAACTGATATTTACCTACTACAAAATATTCTGTATAATAATTAAACCTGCCCACAAAACATCAAGCGAATCGGTTCGAAATAGCGTCCTGTAGACGAAAACACCCGGACAGACGGCGCATATACAAAAGATTTTTGCCCGAGCCGAAATGGAGTAGGTACCTCGTTCACTTCGCTCGCTCGTTCACTTATTTATTCTGTGACTATGGGTACTAAAAGTGGCTCAAGAGGAAACGATGCAGCGGATGATCTGGCCAGAAAAGGCTCAGAAACAACGGCATACGGACTGGAGCCAATTATGCCCCTGCCACAAAGCTACATATATGTATAATCAACTGGACCTATACACCAAAGACCTACACCAAAGATACTGGGAGGAGATAGACACATGCAGACAGACTAAAGAGATTTTGTCGAAACGCGACAAAAAACTCACAACCGCACTACTGAGGACACAGAGAAGCCAACTACGCAAGATAGTTGGAATAATAACAGCACATAGCACTCTGAACAGACACCTCTATAACTTAGGTATCACAGACAGCCCCATGTGCAGAGCGTGCATGGAAGCAGAAGAAACTACTAAACATATTCTACTGGACTGTAAGCAGGTAGAAGTATACAGGAAAAAACACCTAGGGTCTCCGGACACACTATTGAACGCAGTCAGCAACACCAAGGCACTCACAAACTTCCTGGAGGAGCTGGGGTGGTTAGAGTAGCGCTACCCCACCGATTCACGCAAAATAGGCACACTGGATGTCGACTTGCGGAAAAAAGCCCAGTAAAACTAACTAACTAACTATGGGTACTAAAAAAAACTCAAGAAAAAACCGGTGAAATACGCTCGACACTGGATACCAACTTGCATGAGACCCTCAGCTCAGCAATGAGGAACACGACGCGGGGGTGGGAGGTTAGGTTAGGTAGAAAAAAAAAAAAATTCATACTAGTGAATACGGATCCATCGATGTATGAAGGTCCGCTACCCCTGGCATAGGCGAAACCAGTTTCAATTTCAAGTAGTCAGAGGAATACGGGGTACAGTCAGCGACATATGCCTAGCAATTAAATGATTGGAGCCGCAGAAATCGCAACTGTGTCATTTCGTAAATAAGTCTTTCTGTCTTTTTATATAAGGTGCTAACAAATTAAGTACCAATATTTTAAGAGGTGTTACATTACATCAAAACAATTGACTTTAAATAGAAATTAAGAAAACTTTTCATATGATATTTTTGTTTTAATTTCCGGTACAAAATAAATAAATTAAAATTTCGACCAAACATAATCAGCCTGTGCATTCAACTGACGAGATGTTAAAACACTATCTGTCAAGTGAACATCGTCGTTTGTGACAAACGTCAATGATTGATTGTTGACTATCTCATTAACAGGGTGTTTTTACGCAGTAACGTTGTATCCCTAATTATCTCCAAAAAGTGATACACACTTTTAAATGTTTCATACTTAACTCTACTCCTAGAGACTAGTACTATCAGCTCTAAAAGTATTGGTACCTAATTTGTTAGCACCTTATATATACCACCCTAATAGCTCGCATCATACCTTCCTAAATAAAATACTTTAATGTGCTTTGTTACAGTGTAAGCTTTTACTTAATTTGACCAGTTTGTTTTCAGGGTTCCGTACCCAAAGGGTAAAACGGGACGCTATTACTAAGACTTCGCTGTCCGTCTCTCTGTCTGTCCGTCTGTCACCAGGCTGTATCTGATGAACCGTGGTAGTTAGACAGTTGACATTTTCACAGATGATGTATTTCTGTTGCCGCTATAACAACAAATACTAAAAAAACAGAATAAAATAAATATTTAAGGGGGCTCAGCTCAGCTCAAAAAACGTGATTTTTTTGCCGTTTTCATAGATAATCGTACGGAACCCTTCGTGCGCGAGTCCGACTCGCACTTGGCCGGTTTTGTTTTTGTTATTAGTTTGTTAGTGTGGAACAAATTTTGGAACTAAATATTTAACTAGCAACTCTAAACCGATTGAGCTGAAAATTTGGGTATTAGTACAGTATGTATGACAATTCAGTATTATTGCACCATCGAGCTGATCTGATGATGGAGACAGGAAGTGGCCATGGGAGTTCAGTACTTAACCGACGTAATACCGTTGAGTTTGGACTCGTTAGAATCGTCTCAATGAGTAGTTGATGACGATATACAGAAAAGTACAGTTGGCAATAAAAGCGTGTACTAAAATAGTATTTTATGCAATCGTTATATAATGTATGCTTTTTCAGTCGAGTACCTAATCAAGGTAGGAGACTTAAAAAGCTAATTATATTATAACTATTGTATACAATACTTTTTCTACGAGTCAACGGAAATAATAATTTATTAAACAAACTTGGGTATCTATTGAAAATCGCCCTGCTGAACCGAAGTGCAGCCAACCGCTTTTTTAAAAAACGCGTTGATGTCTTTCTGTATATGAGCCTCGTGATTGGTCAAAATTCATTTTAGTTCTGTGTACAATTTAATAATTATTATTTCGATTGTCCATAGAGCATAAACTTTAGCATCAGAATAAAAGTATTCAATTGCGTTAGTAAATGGTTTAAAAGATTATAGTCAACGAGTATAAAAATCATTTTTTTGACAGAAACTTATATACACCTACTATGGATTGAAATCGCACCACTCCTTAAGTCAGTGTCAAAACATATTGACTCTCTAGGGGGGTCTAGATTATACATAACAGTAATCAGTGATGTATCACGTTGTTTATTGGCCATAATCAGTCAAGGACTTTGTTGATAAAAATAACGTCGGTTCGTCTTATTACAACGGAGTATGTCTCTGGCCTCGAATGTATCTACAGTTGAGATTATTGACTGAGGCCGACTTTTTCATTGGAATTGGCATCTTGTACCTTGGACGGTACAGCTGCTTTTTGAATGGACTAGTTACGTTGAATAATACTTTGAACTAATAAATCTCAAGTGTACATTTAGGTTCCTTTCTACAGCTGTACATTTGAATGAAATGACGTATTAGGCAATTTAGGCATTGTTTTTGTACGGGGAAAATCAGCCAATATACCCTAAGATACGATTAAAGGCCCGACCTTCGATGAAAAATATATGGTATCGAATTTAGGTACTTACATAAAAAAATATTTCGCCAATGGGGTTGGCTAAACGAGTCCTGGCCAGACTATAAAACGAAAAATTCAAAAATTATTTTCTTACTAGACATTAAAAGAAACAAAGATAAATCAGCGAACTGGCCCCACAGAATGGGTGCCATTGCCATTATGCGGGGATGGGGGCGGGGTGTCAAAACGATGCCAGGCAGCCGTTTAGATCGAACATGCGCATACCGGGTTTTAGGCACATTTGGGTAGAAATCTGTAACGAGCTAACATTCTATGGTTGTTTCGTTCGCTGAGAAAAACACATTTATTCACTCACACACTGAACACACAGAACACAATAAAATAAACAAAAAAAACATGAAACAAGCATGTCTCTGCGGCAGTGAACCGGACACTGGCTCAGCATTATGCTGAGGTATCAGATACCTACAGCACTGATTGTTTAACGAACAAATTTTATTAATCGAAAGTATGAAGCCTAAAATATACCTACTAACACTGTGTTGTCTATTCTGGATCTGGCGACGAACACAAGTCCCTCACCCTCACGATTCCCTCACTCTCAACTCAACACAATACATCCTCATCCTAGCAGTATAAGACCTTTAGTGAATTTCCCGTCGACCTAGAACCATGATTCATGATACTTGGCATGAAGCAAGGTGTTATCAAATCAAATCAAATCAAAACATTTATTCGTGACAAACACAACACAGATAATAAAAGAAATAAAATAAAAAGCAAAATTTTCTTTGCCACCAAATGGACCCAGCTCAGCATGTTGCTAGCTTTGCAGCCAGCGCTGGTCTTCCGCAGGGTCCATTCGGTGAGAGCACGGAAAGTAACAAACAAAAAATTAAAAGGAAATATAATGTGTACTTAACTAAAATACAAACATAAAAATACACGAAACAGGAATTAACAGTATTTTTTTTAATAATATCAATAGTAATGGTTTGTTGGCCTGCGAAAAGTTGCATTCCAACAAACCACTAAGTGCGTATGGGCGTTAATGGTAAAAGTGAACGCAGCCCATACACGAAACAGTACCACTAGCACCAGTGAACAGAAAACAAACTAAACACTAAACGTCAAACAAAACACAGCATGGCATGAGATTGGGCTTACAAAAACAATACCAAATTTAGTCTAGTAGGTAGGTAGTACTAGGTATTAAAGGTCGCGGGAGTCCGCTGGATGCGGGTGGCGCAGGACTCTGGTTGATTTCCCTTACGGAAGGGTGAGTCCCACATACCTCCCACGGTGGGCCATCCCTAGCCCGGGGGGATGCGTAAACGCATTACCTCTGCGTGAAAAAAAAAGAACTGGTTGATGACGGGGAAAGGTTCTCGAGTGGCGACCACGTACCAAAAGAAGCAGCGTGGCTAGGCCTTATACATATATGTATATTACAAGTAAATAAATAATTCTGACAATTATTTATTTTATTTATTTATTTGGAAAACAAACAGAAACAAGTGCACAAGAAGCTTATAAACCAAGAACGCATGTACACTAAGCATGCACTTATTTCCTAAATAGCTCTCACTGTTACACATAATTAGTACAACGCTATGGTTCATAATACGTCTGAATAAAATATGCGGCGGATGTTTTGATTGCGTTAACTTAGAAGTTAGATTTTTTCACGACTCCGAGGGACTGCAGACCTGAGTATCAATTTCAATTTGATAGGCACACGTTCTCTAGAAAAAGGATCTTGACAGACAGACGGACAACGAAGGGTTGATCCTATGAAGCACAAACTGGCGCGGCCTGCCGTGGCGGTCAATAGTAAATTTGGCAGGTACCTACTGTTAAAGTCATTTACTATTGACCGCCACCGCAGGCTGCGTCAATGTTATCCAGGCCTTACGGCCTGGCCACGGACACGCGCGGCGGCGGCAGCGGCAGGCGTTTTATCTGTTCATTGCGCGGTCGAGAGTCGAGAGTCGAGACGCGCAACGCCCTGTGGTTAGTTGGGATCGCACGCAATGAATTAGGAAAACCGCTGCCGGTGCCGCCGCCGCGCGTGTCCGTGGCCAGGCCGTTAAGCCTCTCACAGACTGGAGCGGGCTGCGGTAATGTGTCAATAACCTGTCCTTTTAGGTACTATTGACCGCCACCGCAGCCTGCGAAGTGTCAAGTGTGTGAAAACACATCGTCGCCTATCTATGAAGGATATTCACATTATATAACGATTGCATAAATAGTATTTTATGCAATCGTTATATAATGCATGCTTTTTCAGTAATAGATAGAGTTTTTCAGTAGTAGTGTTATGATTAGTAATTTTATTATTGATACGATATTGACCTGTAAAATATGTTATTTTACCAATAAAGTTCTGAATCTGAATCTGAATCAGTCAAGTACCTAATTAAGGTACGAGACTTAAAAAGCTAATTATATAACTATTGTATACAATACTTTTTCTACGAGTCAACGGAAATAATAATTTATTAAACAAACTTGGGTATCTATTGAAAATGGCCCTGCTGAAACGAAGTGCAGCCATCCGCTTTTTTTTAAACGCGTTGATGTCTTTCTGTATATCGAGCCTCGTGATTGGTCAAATTTCATTTTAGTTCTGTGTACAATTGATTAATAATTATTTCGATTGTCCATAGAGCATAAACTTTTGCATCAGAATAAAAGTATTCAATTGCGTTATTAAATAGTTTGCGAGGTTCTAATTTAAAGATTATAGTCGACGTGTATAAAAATTACTTTTTTGACAGAAACTTATATATACTACTAGCTTCTGCCCGCGACTCCGTCCGCGTGGAACTCGTTTATATCGTAGCTCCATACAAACTTTCACCCCCCACTTCATGCCCTAGGGGGATGATTTCCGGAATAAAAACTATCCTATGTCCTTCCCCAGGACTCAAACTATCTCTATACCAAATTTCATCCAAATCGGTTCAGCGGTTTAAGCGTGAAGAGGTAACAGACAGACTGACAGACAGACAGACAGACACACTTTCACATTTATAATATTAGTATGGAAGTATGGATATGGATGGATTGAAATCGCACCACTCCTTGCGTCAGTTTCAAAACATATTTACTCTCTAGGGGGGGGTCTAGATTATACATAATCAGTGATAAATACTGTTAAGTAGTTTACTATTGACCGCCACCGCAGCCACCGCAGGCTGCGTCAATGTAATTCAGGCCTTAAGGCGCTGTCAACACCAAAATGGCCTTGAGGAATTGGGATAGCGCGCACACTGTCTATTTGTATCGGAGTAAACGAGAGCGAGTGTCACTGGGCGGCCCGGTTTTTGAAGATAATAGTGCATAAATATTGAAATAAAAAAAGTGTGGATTATTTGGGAAATGTGACCCGTTAGCGGTTTAGGTTTGAATATGTTGACTTCATATTTTTAATTGCAGACCCATACGTCAAAACAATAAAGACATAGAACCGTTTAAGATGATTTTAAGACCAATTTTTGCAATTATTTTCTATCAAGCCGATTTCGTCCAATTATGTATCGAGCCCGTCCACGCTCTTTGAAATATGGTGAATATTAACATATTTTTTTTTTGATGTGCTAGAACAAGTAGTTTTTCTTAAAAAACTGCATAAAAACATCAATTTCAACAAATTAGGTCTTGTCAGCCTCTTAAGCCTCTCACAGGCTGGAGCGGGCTGCGGCGGCTGTCAATAGGGTATATTACTCAAAACTCTGCGTAGGGTAGGGGGCGACACTAGCACATACCGTAAACAAAGCACCGTGACACATCATGTCATACCTATGTCATATTTATTAGTATCAAATAATTCGTGAAAATATGTTAAATTATGATAATAATTATTATTATATTATTCATGTAGTAAAAAAGCTGTATTGAGTTACCTTGGCATCCTTACGGACATTTAAAAACGGTTTACGGTATGCGCTAGTGCTGCACTCTGGCGGCAGAACATTGCAGAAATACTGCCTATTGTAAATGCGTCAATAACCTGTCCTTTTAGGTACTATTGACCGCCGCAGCCTGCGAAGTGTCAAGTGTCAAGTGTCTGAAAACAAATCTTGGCCTATCTATGAAGGACATTCACCCTTAGGGTTACTTTTCCTTTTATGGTACGGAACCCTAAAAATACATCTAAGTACAAAACACAGTTCGATACCCTTTTATCATAACGTTAAACGTAATCGTTGTAGAACATGATTGAATGTAAACGAACTTAAACTGTTACAAAAATTCACTCCACGCCATTCTCGGACATTACCCTGCATTACTTGAATTCTAATTGCCTAGCTATTCAACTCTCATACACAAAACGTATCTAGCCATTGGAGAACTAGCTTTAGTTATATCCTTTTGGAATTAGGTTCAATAAATAGTATACTACTTTTGCTCGACAACTGCCTTAAACCAGAAAGACTCAAGTTTATTATCTCCGAGAATGTATTTTGTTTACATTTTTGACTATATCTCAAAAACCACTTAACCGAATTAAATTATTAATGCACTTTCAGAAAGCCAGGATTGTAGCGCTTATTTTGATATATAATTTACAGCTAAATGTTTACAAAATGTGTTGTAAAACAAGGAACTCCCAGAGCAATGTGGAAGAATTTTGCGTTCAGAAAGAAGGATAAGCTCTTTAGTAGCGAAAAGGATGTTGTGCTCTCGTTTAAAAATGGTATACTACTTTTCAAGTAATTCTAATGTAGTTATAAAAGGTAATATGTTATGGAAATGCCCGATTATTTTGGACTTTTTGGACACAAACTTGGTTTTCGAAAGCGGGATACCAGCTTTCGTTGCGAAAGGTATTTGAGTACTCTGGTGAAATGTTTTTGCGATCGCGAAATGGTTTCGAAATGGCGAGAAAAGTTAGTTTTAAGTGGATAATCGCGTGTGCTGATATTGCGCACTTCTAATTAAAAAACTCTTTGAGAATGGGTATGTATCAGACATTGTCATTTCGGCAGGAGGGTCGCCAGCAGTAGCGGCGCGTCAAAATGTTCGATGGGTAACCCGAAACAAAAAAAGTTATGAAAGAGTTTAGAATTATAGAGAGTTTAGAATAGAAGGCTTGCCTAAAGATAAATTTTAGGGAAGTCGGTGGCTCTTTGTGGCGGAGGCTACAACAGCACCTGGCTAATATTAGGAACCCCAGGGAAGGGCTCTAGTGCGTTCAACCTGAGCTCCTAGATCCCTCCGAATTAGATAGCGGGCGACGTGAATTATTTTAGGGGGTAGAAAACCACATAACCCTGGCTAACCCTGACTGCCCAGATGACAGGGCCTAAATGTTGGGTAACTCGCTGGAAGGTTTTCTCCAGACAAGGGTAGGTAGAAACAACGTGGCCGCCTGTCGGCCGACGAACCAGCTCTCCACATCATACTGCAAGGCAATCACAAGGCTCTTTCTAAGCGTACTAAGCAGAAAGAGACAAATAGCCGTGCTGAGCTACTTGCATAATAAAATCATAATAAATATATAACATCCAAGAACATCCAAATCACATAGAAAACATCCAAGACTCAGAAACAAATATTCATGCTCATCACACAAATACTTGCCCTTACCGGGATTCGAACCCAGGACCTTCAGCTTCGTAGGCAGCGTTACTAGTGTTACTACCCACTAACCGGTCGTCACATAAAACGAGAAAACCGTAGCGCCGCACACTGCAGTGGGATCACCGCCTAACCCAGACTTCCCCTAGAAGGTTTTCTCCACGGACTACAAAGGTAAAGAAAGAAAGAAATATATATATAAGGTGCTAACAAATTAAGTACCAATATTTTAAGAGGTGTTACATTACATCAAAACAATTGACTTTAAATAGAAATTAAGAAAACTTTTCATATGATATTTTTGTTTTAATTTCCGGTACAAAATAAATAAATTAAAATTTCGACCAAACATAATCAGCCTGTGCATTCAACTGACGAGGTGTTAAAACACTATCTGTCAAGTGAACATCGTCGTTTGTGACAAACGTCAATGATTGATTGTTGACTATCTCATTAACAGGGTGTTTTTACGCAGTAACGTTGTATCCCTAATTATCTCCAAAAAGTGAAACACACTTTTAAATGTTTCATACTTAACTCTACTCCTAGAGACTAGTACTATCAGCTCTAAAAGTATTGGTACCTAATTTGTTAGCACCTTATATTTGGTGTGACCAAGACATTATGGACCCAGAATACACCAAAATGGATGCCACTCAGCACAGGTAGGTATTTACAATCGCCTGTCATCCGATGAAACAGCTTCCCACATCAGCCTGCTATGCGAAGGTCTGTAGGCTACCAAAAGGGGTCAAATCTTCAACGCCAAGAGGTAATTCAGCGATGCTGGGTGTTTCAGATTCATGTCCAGTTAGGCAGCTGTCTGGGATCCGTGAATTCACGGACCTTGAGCGTCATAGTTAATCCCGGGGAAGTACATAGGATAGTTTTTATCCCGGAAATCATCGGATGAAATGGGCGATGACAGTTTACAGTACAAACAGCAAACAACATCAGTAGGTACTTAAGCATAAAGGTCACAGCTCATTCGAGCCACCCGGCACTCGACCTGCACCGCCTCGCCTCGAGCGGTTAGTATTCTTTATATGGATTTGTATCGGCATGCGCTCACTACATCAACTCCGTGGTTAGTAGAGTTCCGAGGCGAGCAGTTGCGGGACGGGTGTCGGGCGGGTGGCTCTAATGAGCTGTGACCTTTAAACAAAAACCAACAGACAGAGACTTAACTAGAAACAGATGACTGCCGTTTATCCATCGCCTCGCAGAACTTGATGTAGGTGTACTCGGCGCGTTGGATATGATTCCCGTCTCGCCTTATTGGCATTTTCACCGCAACGGAAAAAAAATCGTAACATGTAGTAGTATTTAATATATGAAAACATTGATCGTGACATTATTATAAAGGGCATAGCCGGGTAAGTATGGCAAAACTGCCCTTAGCGAAAAAAATAATTTCCTTTTACTGGATTATTACCCTTTAAATATGTAGTGCTTTCACCGAAAATAAAGCCTCAAATCCTTCAGGTTAAGAAAAAAAACGCATAAAAAGAAATAACATTTTTTTTTTTTTTTGGCCAAAGTACTTATCCGATTTCTTTGTAATTCGGATATGTTGTAAGCAACATTAAGATCGCTTTTTAGAAAAAATAAAATAATTATTTTTAGAAAAAAAAAACAAATAAAAACGAGATAACAATTTAAAAAAAAAAAAAAAAATAGGTACGAGATTGCGACAATTACCGAATTTGTGTATTTTATGTAGAATTTAATAATCTTTAACATATATTTTTTTTAATTACTAAAATCGGGATTAACGATGTGAAAAATTCGAATTTGTGACAACCCTTTCTCTTCATACTCTCTCAACTCAACTTATAGTGCAAAACCAAGTTGACAATTAAGTATATTTGTAACACAATCTTAACGAATTTGAATTTAGAACGTGACGTTTTGCACTATAAGTTGCTTTTGTGGCTATAGATACGGCTAAGGGGTAAGCGCGAATTTTTAAAATTGTTGATAATATGTATACACGACCTTATTGCCCCTTTGTTAAGGTAGTGTACCTATATTTATATTTAGACGACCTCAAGGATCAAATGGGCATTGAAAGAGAACGCAGGGCACTGGCGGTGAGAAGTAACATGTTGGCCCGCAGGTTTGCTCGTTGTTCCACCCAAGTAAAAATCACCCTTTTCAAGGCGTACTGTCAGAGTTTTTACACGAGCAGCCTGTGGCTTAACTGTACTCAACAATCGCTTAGTGCCCTAAAAGTCCAATATAACAATGGATTTAGGGCACTGTTGAGGCTGCCCCGCTTCTGTAGCGCATCACTTATGTTTGCCGAAGCTCACACGGACGGGTTTGACGCCATTGTACGGAAGAGGGTCGCATCTGTGGTGCGCAGGATGCGGAGCAGCTCCAATAGAATTTTGGAAATGTTTGCGGCGAAACCTGATTCCCCCATATACCTTCATGTCAACAAGTTGATGATTGCCAATCGAAAACTGATTGGTAATTATTAACTTGTTGACAGGGAGTGAGTATTTTAATTATTTATAAGTTCTAGTGTAGGTATACCTTAACAATAGTTTTGTAAGATTTTCTAATTACTAACCAGTGGATCTAAGTTATCTGAATAAATGAAATAAATTATTATAAATTATTATTATTAACATACATATTACCTCATTACCTATTACAACAAAACCTGAGTTAAATAATACACACTGTAAATATTAAATTCATAACTTTTACATTTCATTAAGGCCCGCACTCAGCACAATAAGTCGCGTTCCAAATTCAAAATGCATTGGGATTGTTGGGAATACAACTTCACAGTGTAATACGTAGAAGTTATATCTTGTTTGAAGTAATGTATGGGATGTTACAAATTCGAATTTTTCACATCGTTAATCCCGATTTGAGTAATTAAAAAAAATATATGTTAAAGATTATTAAATTCTACATAAAATACACAAATTCGGTAATTGTCGCAATCTCGTACCTATTTTTTTTTTTTTTTAGAAAATTGTTATCTCGTTTTTATTTGTTTTTTTTTTCTAAAAATAATTATTTTATTTTTTCTAAAAAGCGATCTTAATGTTGCTTACAACATATCCGAATTACAAAGAAATCGGATAAGTACTTTGGCCAAAAAAAAAAAAAAATGTTATTTCTTTTTATGCGTTTTTTTTCTTAACCTGAAGGATTTGAGGCTTTATTTTCGGTGAAAGCACTACATATTTAAAGGGTAATAATCCAGTAAAAGGAAATTATTTTTTTCGCTAATGGCAGTTTTGCCATACTTACCCGGCTATGCCCTTTCGGACTGGGTGACTGTTGGATGAGTGATGACTTAGATGACAATGACATTTATTTATTTTAATGTTTTTAATTGGAATATTCGAAAGAGGTATTAACCCGTCGTATGCTTAGACACGGATCCGTGCCAAGCATTTGAACCTACAGTTTTCAATCTCAAGGTCATATTTTGATCAGCAATTTTTGACATCCGCATACGAGGGGAATGAGAATGCCACCGCGGTAGTAGAGTGACCAAACGTTGAGAATATTGAAGATTTCTTTTACTTTGTATGGAAAATAAAAGTAGGGAATTTTGTGAACTCGTAAAACAAAAGTTGTTGTAAGTATTTTAACATTACTTTTTGACGTGTTTTTACACGAATTCTAACCCTGTAGAGATCCAGCTGCAAGCAAAAACATCATATTCAGGTGCTGATGCGAGCGCATTGATGCAGTTGAGTGACATACATACTATGTTACTATTTATGTTTGATCCTTTTGTTTACGCAAGTCGGGAGCGGTTTAAATTCCGAACGCATGCAGGCAGCGACGTCACACAACGCTGTCAAAAAATACATCATCGTTCGACTGAATATCAATACCAGCCCCCCTAGCACACTAGGTTTTATGTCCGACATAAAGCATTTGTCCCTCTTGCACTCGCATATTGGCCAGAATGGGACGAATGCTTTATGTCCGACATAAAACCTAGTGTGCTAGGGGGGCAGAGGGGCTAGTACGCTAAGTTTTATGTCGGACATAAAGCATTCGTCCCATTCTGGCCCATATGCGAGTGCAAGAGGGACAAATGCTTTATGTCGGACATAAAACCTAGTGTGCTAGGGGGGCTGTCACTATAGAGGACACTTCGACGGTCCCAATTATGCAATGTAAACTTTGAAAACCTCATTATTTTCTAATTCATACCCCGTTTGCATCTGCTGAACTTACTACTGGGCGGGGCCACGTAGAACCGATGGCCTTTGGGGCGAAAAGGTTTTCGAGTGGCGACCACGTACCGGAAGACGCAACGTGGATAGACAAGGTGGACTGATGACCTGGAAAAGGTCGCGGGAGTCCGCTGGATGCGGGTTCCGCAGAACCGGTCATTTCGGCACTCTTAGGGGGAGGCCTATGTCCAGCAGTGGACGTCTTTCGGATGATATAATGATGATAATGACCCTGTTTGGGCTGGTGACTGGTATCAGCACGGCTATCACAAGACGGCGCGCGAGAGTAAAATGTATGTATCTTCTCTTTTTAAGTTTTCTAATAAGAGAGAGACGGATACATAGTGCGAGAAAAGTCGAGAGAGCTCGCGCGCCGTATTGTGATAGCCGTGCTGATACGGCAGCATGGCAACAATATTTATCATGTTCTTGCTTCATCGCTCTCTCAAACAATTGTGTATCGATTACATATGAGTTGACTCAGTTATAACAAAGATTTATACGCGGTTTCACCCGCATATTGCAAAGAACGCAGGATGAACTCTAAGCATCCAGACAGACTACTCTACACGCAGGTGAAATAAGAAATCGGCTAAGCGATTCAGAAGATTACCCATTACATACAAACTCTTACATTTTGCGCTTAGACCACACTTTTCACATAAGGAGACGCTAGGCTTGCTTGACAGAAGAGCGCCATTAATGCTTCATCATGCCATCTGTAGACTAAACGTGGAACTACGTGTAACTTTTCCAAGTTTCGCGCTCTATTCGTCAAGAGGAGGTCAGCAGAGGACTAGATTATGTACAGCGTCCTGCAATAGGTGGCAGCACTAGTCACGAAGTACGCGATAGTTTATTAATTAGTTTCACTTTAGATACTTTATTATTATTGATAACAAAACGTACGTAGTGTATAAATATTCACTTATATCGATACTGTATCGCGTTCGTATCGCTGCAATAAGTCACTGTTTGTAACCGCTCTTACAATGCTATTTAGATAAAGTTTAACGCTACTCGACAGTAGATGGCAGCAGTAGTGTCTTTCTGTATAATACTTCTGCAAGAACCAGAAGGTCGTGATATGCCTAATTTTGTGGTATACCTAATACCAGTTTCATATTTGTCTGACATAACTCTGGCCCCGTATCATGGTCACCCTTATCACGCGATAAGTGACAAGATAGAGCGTCTGTCACTGGCTGACACCGTTCGATAGAACGAGACTGACGCTCTATCTTGTCACTTATCGCGTGATAAGGCCGACCATGATACGGGGCCTGAAAACGATATCGGTACATACATTTATTATGGTTAGATTCACATTCATCTGATCCGCTCTGACGTAATGGTTGCTGTTGTTTCAGACGTCAGGCCGCGGCATCAGAGAGCGTCAGGTCAGATAAGTATAAAAATGATTTAAAATTACGAAACATACCTTCAACTTTCTCGCCGGTGACGGGGCAACTTTTTTGGCCATTATGGTCGGTATGTCACCAGTTGCAATAAACTCAAGAGCGCAACTATCAGCGGGCCTAGGATGTTATCATTTAGGTATCCTTGTGGATAAGACTTTTTTTTTAATACAACGACGGTGGCAAACAAGCGTACGGCCCGCCTGATGATAAGCGGACACCGCAGCCACTCCAAAGAAGTAACATGGGCATTGTCGACCCTTGATATGTTTGAGGATTCGCCGTGTTGACAGCTGAAGGAACAAATTCCCTCCCATTCCCAAGACATCCGTCACTCTCGCACTCGCATACTTGTCAGAACGCGACGGATGTCTTATCGACAGCGATAATTAATAAAAAGGCACACACAGCCACAGCTACGCCCACAGATAGGACAGTTATTAACCAACAAAAAAATGGTGCCTTTTATACACCAGTCTCTGTCTTTTAAATTTTATTTTAATACAGATTTTCTTTTTAGTTTCTGAGATGTGTTAAACTCAATGTACTTACCACCTTTTTTAGAAGATATCAACATATATTCGATATTGTAGATATAAGATAAACCATCTGTATGTGTATATCACAGACCATAAAATAAAGGTGTGTGCTCGGAGGGTTTTGTTGACCTACAATAGACATCAACGACATATAATATCTCGAGGTACCTATCCTATAACTATTGCCTGACCAGCACCTATTTGACTCTGACTACCTCAACCGCTGTAAACGGCATAATATAATATGGCAATAATGTAGGTCATGTATAGTCAGGAGTCAGGACAGTTTATATTGGCATTGTGTTGTTTGATGAATGTAAAAATCCTATGCTTTATAATAATACTCCAGACAAAATACGGTTTTGAAAAACATTAATTTATAATAGCGTTTTTTTTGTTGATTTCATTTTAAAATGTTAAGTATTATAAGATGCTGTATTCAAGAATCCGACAAACTTTCCACCCGGAAGTAATTATGTAGATTTCAATGAAGCATGCATTGTCTTTTTTTGTACGATTTAACTTGAATATTATAAAGCAAATGTAAATGAACCAAAATAAAGACAAAAATATGTATTAATATATTTGCTGACTTTTTAGAAGCTAGTTAATTTATAATTTTTTTGATGTCTGAAATTTTGTTACCACAGATTATCACAGAAAAGATAAGCTAATATAAATTATTTCCAAAATTGTTTTTTTTTTCCATACAAGTTGTCAGTTCATTCAGGACTATAAACTAGAGACCCGCCCCGGCTTCGCACGGGTAGGTACTATATTATACATATAAACCTTCCTCTTGCATCACTCTATCTATTAAAAAATACCGCGTCAAAATCAGGGGACATAGGGACAGACAGCAGACAGCGGGAAGCGATGATGTGAGTGATGAAGTGATATTGAGGTATTTTTCAAATTGTGACTCGCTTTCAAGACGCCGACCTCAATTATAAAACGTTCGGTCTGGGATTCGACTAAAGGACCTCTTCCTATATTCGTCTTCAATGTTTATTACAACATTTGAATAAGAAAATAAGAAAAGAAAGTACCTACTAGTTAAACCTAAAGACTGAATCCTTTATTATAAATACAAATTTACTTAGCCGTATTTTATTGGTATGACCTTTTTATTTAAAAAAATCACATGTGTTTAATTAGTGCTTTAATAAGGTACACATTTTGTCCTGGGAGCTCGACGTAAAGCATATGGTTTAGACAAAATTTACTCAAATCTCCCGAGTAACAATAACGATTTCGGACAAATACTACAAGAAAATTTCAGATGTGCGAACAAAACGATATTCCACCAAAAAAAAACGTATTGTGCGAGCCGCAATTACACATGATTCGTAGAGAAACATCTGGGCATAGTGTAATCATTTCTTTTAGTTAAAAAAAAAGGTTTGGATCTCTGTTTGGAGGCATTTTAGAGAATATTATGGTATATTACTTACGACAACTCCGACTTTGACATCCAATATAACTATCATGGAGCGTTTCTATCGACTTGCCCCCTATTTCACCAACTTGACAATTGTCACCTGACTACGACAATTCTCCGTACATTGCTGATTCTATAAGTAACTTAGCAACCACCTTAACTTCTAGAACAAGCAATGTATGGCGAATTGTCAGTGTCAGGTGACAATTGTCAAGTTGGTGAAATAGGGGCCTGCTCTAGTGACGGTTCAACGCCATGAATGTCCGTTAGGCTTTGGTTTTTAGCTCATTCTTTTAGCTGTCTCCCTCATTTCGCTTGCATCAGAAATTGAAGGGAATCCAAAACGTGGGGTGAAAAATCGTATTTATGTAAAAATAAAAATTCACCACAGTTATTCCGCAGCTGCTCAATTGAGCAATCATGAAGAGGACACTTAGATAACATGTTTAGGCAGCTTACTAACCTTTTGTTTCTTTAAATCGTACCAAGGAGTCAGTGAAAGAGTCTCAAATTAAGCTCGATACGCTTGTCCGAAATGAATTTGCTAGACGATATTGAAAGCGTCACAAAGTCCCTAAAATAAAAACTAAAAATGGTATATCAGATATGGCTTAAAAATACCCACAGATCAAACCCCTAGAACGTAATACAAAATAATACACATATCAACAGTTAGACCAGGTTTTATCTGTATTTATACTTAACGATACAGTCTTTAACCAACTTTATACTTAGCGTCTTTAACCAACTAACCAGTTTATTGAACGGTCGCACTATAAAATGTTAATACCAGTCATGTCAAGAACCAATCGACAAATTCGAGACATTGTTTATAGAAGTTCTAGACAATCCGGCATCCTTTTTTTTGCTGTAAGTATTCAATTATATTCAAAATAAGCTTTCTGACATTGCTATGGATTGCTTTCGGCATATTCTTTGTAATTTATTTTACAACTAGCTTCTGCCCGCGACTCCGTCCGCGTGGAACTCGTTTATATCGTAGCTCCAACAAACTTTCACCCCCCACTTCATCCCCTTGGGGGGTGATTTCCGGGATAAAATGTATTCTATGTCCTTCCTCAGGACTCAAACTATCTCTATACCAAATTTCATCCAAATCGGTTCAGCGGTTTAAGCGTGAAGAGGTAACAGACAGACAGACAGACACACTTTCGCATTTATAATATTAGTATGGAAGTATGGATTAGTATGGACAGTATATAGTATGGATAGTATGGATGGAAGTAGGGATATAGTTATAGTGTATAGTATAGTATAATAGTATATAGTATGGATAAATATGTACTAGTTTTTTATTCCACTTATTTAACAAAGACACCTATTTGAAGTAGTTTAAAAGTCTAGCTATTTGAATCGCCAAAATAGGTTCTAATTAGTAATTACTTAATTGACCAATCTCACGAGTATAAAAAAAACAAGGAATATGAAAATTTATTGAATACTAGCTTCTGCCCGCGACTCCGTCCGCCTGGAAATCGTTTATATCGCAGCTCCATACAAACTTCAACCCCCCATTTCATCCCCTTAGGGGGTGATTTCCAGGATGAAAACTATCCTATGTCCTTCCCCGGGATTCAAACTATCTCCATACCAAATTTCATCGCAATCGGTTCAGCGGTTTAAGCGTGAAGAGGTAACAAACTTCTTTTTAACCCTGCCAAGTGCTGTGCGTGTTCATTTGGCCGCTCTCTCGATCCCATATATGCTCAATATATGTTGGGGACAGAGCCGATAAATCGTGTCTCCTCCGTCAAAGATCTGGGTGTAGTGTTTGACACGCGGCTCACTTTTCACGAGCATATTTCTTCTCTTGCCACTAGCTGCTTTCGGAGACTGGGTTTTGTGATCCGAAACCTTCGCCACTTTCATGATCCGGTGGCCATAAAAATGGTTTACAATGCCTTAGTAAGGAGTAAGCTGGAGACTTCGTCGATCATATGGAACCCCTATGAATCGACGTATGCCTTACTCCTTGAGAAGGTTCAGAAAGCGTTTTTAAGGTTCCTCTATAAAAAAATATCCGGATTTTATCCGTATCTGTACCCAACAAAGTACCTTCTCGGCTCCCTCGGGTACAACTCCTTGGAGGTCAGGCGGAATTGTCGTCTGATGATCTCGGCATGTCAGGCCTTGCGTGGTGAGTCGGACTGTCCCGAGATTGTAGAGCGTCTGGTGCGACTGTATGTCCCTGATGTCCCGAGGATAGCCCTGAGACCTCGACAGCGCGACTTGTTGGCCGTGCCGTCGTCGAGGACCGTGTCGCTCAGGAATTCGCCGTTGCCCCGCGCCCTCTCACTTCTCAATGCGCTCCTGACATCGACACCCGAGTGTGACTTGTTTGCGTGGCGATGGGCGGCAGTGTGTAGTGAATGCCTGAGATCCTGTGAGGCGATGGATACTAGGTGCTCTACTGTTCCAAATTAAGCTGTTTGTTTATCTTTTATTGTGAACCTTTTATTGTTAATTTAAGTTTTGTGATGCATAGGTTTATAACTGTAATGTCATAAAATGTTTTTATAAATAAATAAATAAATAAATAAACAGACAGACAGACAGACAGACAGACAGACAGACACACTTTCGCATTTATAATATTAGTATGGATGGATATGGATTGCGTAGTAATATTTCGTCTTCCTTGCTGTTTGTTTACGTCGGTGACATTCGATGACTTCTAACGTCTGTTGTCAAAGAGTACTCCTTGCCAGTAAAATAAATAAGTTCCATTAAAAATCCGCAACGTGGTTAGGGTCAAAAAGAAACTTGTCGGGCTATAACATTATTATTATTATATCGTATGGCTTTATTCATCCCTGCAGCAAGAGACTGGCTAACTCATAATTTATATTGACACTAGCTTCTGCCCGCGACTCCGTCCGCGTGGAACTCGTTTATATCGCAGCTCCATACAAACTTTCACCCCCCCATTTCACCCCCTTAGGGGATGATTTCGGGGATAAAAACTATCCTATGTCCTTCCCCGGGACTCAACCTATCTCGATACCAAATTTCATCGCAATCGGTTCAGCGGTTTAAGCGTGAAGAGGTAACAGACAGACAGACAGACACACTTTCGCATTTATAATATTAGTATGGATTTATTAATTTGTAGCCATGTAACGTTTTAATTAACGAGCGAGCGGTGCGAACAAAGCTTCAGCTTGGTCCTAAATTCTTTTGTATGTCCGGCTGTCCCGCTGTCCGGCTGTCCCACTGTCCGGCTGTCCCGCTATCCGGCTGTCTCGCTGTCCGGCTGTCCCGCTGTCCGACTGTCCGGCTCTTCTTCTCAACCGATTCTCGTGAAATGTTGTGAGCAGGTTCGATTATTGTATAGTTTTATTCTTGTCGATTCGGTTTTTGGTAATATATATATACACGGTGCTCGCGAGGAATCCAAAAGATTTTAACCACGCTTTCCTTGGGTCTTTGGCTACTACTGAGGATGTGAAATAATTCACGGCAGTAGTACATAATATAATGAACTTAAAAGGAAAACTGTCACGGCTAAGTACGCTCGGTCCAACTAGTTAGCTAGTTACCGAGTAATCGACGCACTTAAAATGTAAAGACGATGTCAACACCAAAATGCCCTTGAGGATTTTGGATAGCGCGCACACTGTCTATTTGTATCGGAGTAAACGAGAGCGAGTGTTACAGGGCGGCCCGGTTTTTGAAGATACACTCAATATATTATGACTCGTTAGCGGGTTAGGTATGAATATGTTGACTTCATGTTTTTAATTGCAGACCCATACGTCAATAAAATAAAGATATAGAACCGTTTAATGTGATTTAAGACCAATCTTTGCAATTATTTTCTATCGAGTCGATTTCGTCCAATTATGTATCGAGCCCGTCCACGGTCTTTGAAATATGGTTAATATTAACATAATTATATTTTATGTAAATAACATCAATTTCACCAAATTAGGTAATAGGTCTTGTCAGCCTCTTAAAACGTCTAGTAGAAAAGGAACAAAGCAATTGGATATTATAATGAGACATCTGTTCCGGTCGCGGTTTACGCCTTGTGAATTATATTAGCTCCTTTGAGCGTATTTATTCCATGTTCGTTTTAAGATTGTGGGAGAGCGTAAGATAAAAAAAAATAACGAATAACACCACGAAACAACCAAAATCAGTCGTTTAAAAAAAGGAAATTTTAATACTTACCTAAATTAAAAAAAAGCTCTGCTTTGTTTTCAAGTCATCTGCAACAATATGATGTATCCATAGGGTCTCAAAAAGGGTTTCTTATGGTAGTTTTTTAATATAAAGATGGCAGCAAATAATGTGATTAGAATAAAATTAAAAGACGTAAACAAATGCGTATTTGGCATCGCAATGCGCTACCGAACATGTCATTGCTCGGTTCACACTCCATTTTTGATACATCCTATATGTTAGTGTGGTGACGTTTTTCGTCCAGGTTTGTCTACATAATTGAATCCATGTTATCGATTTTCATGGCAGTGACGGGCACTAGGAAGTTTAGCTTTAAGCCTAAACACCATTCTCTAAACTGGTGAAATATTTTTTCAAATCGAATGTGAGTTCCCGAAGTTATCTCTCCATACAAACAACAAACTCATAGACTTTTTGTTTTTATAATACTAGCTGCCCGCACGGCTTCGCTCACGTATGGCAAGAAACGCCGCGCCGGCAAACCCGATGAATGAAATAGCCTACCCACCCAGAAATTTCATTCTACACGCAGGTGAACGAATTTTTGAAATCGGATTAGCAGTTCCGAGTTTTACCCAAAACATACAAACTTACAAAGCTACAATCTCACAGATTTTACCTCTTTATAGTATATTAGTTTAGTTATAGAGAGGCTTATCCGACTGTCAATTTGGTGCGAAATGACGCTTATTCGTTTCCCACTCTATGATCGTCTTTTGACAAAAAATGATAAGATTATAGACTATTTAACCGATAGATAAGAAAGTCACATACCGATTTTAGAGCATTATTACAGTGAAAAGTACAAATTATTAATCAACAATAAATACCTATAATACTAAGATTGTAAGAGACTAAAAGATATATTTTAATCCAGGCTATAAACTACCTTCGTGCAAAATTTTATCTAAATCGGTTAAGGCGCCGTAGGTTCAGCGAAGTTAAGCGAACAGAGTTTTTGAAACAATATAATGCGACTGTTTATAATAATATGGTTTCAAAAAAATACGAATAGTAATCTTGAGGCTTTTCTGCAGGGAAATCAGTGCTTCAAAACATGATTAAGCAAATTACGCTCGATAGAAAAAAATCACGAACATAGGTCTAAAACACACAAAAATACACTTAAAATATTCGTAACAAATTATGCACAAAACCTATACATATTAAAATTGCTTCTAAAAATCGGCAATATCATGTTTGAGGGAAATCAGTGTTTACATTTTTATTTATTTAAACGGCTAATAAATTAAAATTAAAAAAAAAACATGATATCCGCGCTTCCGAGCACGCACTTCCATCTCGCTCACGCTTATGCTCAGTGAGAGGGAGAGAAGAACATGAACCTACGGCGCCTTAAGCCGTTTAAGCGTGATTAAGTAACAAACATCCAAACTGTCGCATTTATAATAACTATTAGTAGGATTAAATAGTTTTAAAGCAGTTATCTGTGTACAACTATAGACTAGTATAAATAAACATAACATGATTTCCGCAAGATTTCCGTCTTTCCGAGTACAAGTTAAGTTAAGCTGCAGTCACTTGCAGTGGGAATGCTTAGAATACAAAATGGCTGCTCGCTTCGGTGAGCATGAAGCATTGTTTTCTGTAATCCTCTTGCGAGATTATCCTCTTCTTTGTAGGATACTTATAAGTATAATTGTTTATAGGTACGATATTTATAAATCATAGTGTTTTAGGTATTATAGATATCTATAATTTAATTTGCCGTAATCGACATTTGTAGTAGTAGATTGTCTCTGATGGGAGCATTAAGTTTCCGTCAAAAATGACAATTTTGGTACAGGCTTTTTTGCAAACTTTACTTTTCTGTATACCGTCATCACCTACTCATTAACACGATTCTAACGAGCCCAAGCTCAACAGAGTCGTACTACGTCGCTTAACTACTGAATTCCCATGGCCACCTTCTGTCTCCATCATCAGATCAGCTCGATGCTCATTACATTGAAAAGTCATCCAAACTTTACTTATACACAAAATTTCAACTCAATCGGTTCTGGTTAACTGGTTCAACATTCAGTACCAAGATTTGTCCCTCACTGATAAACTGACAAACTCACAACCGAAAAGGTCCATATATTTACGGCGAAGGCGGTACATTGAATCGTGAGTGAAGCGAAAGATTCTGCAATAGAATCCTGAGCGAAGTAAGGGATTCTAGTGTTTTAAGTCCAAGGCGGAAATAGTTTTGCTACCGAGTGACATATAATCCTTATCACATCTTCTACGGGGAAAATGAAAATCCCTATTTTGAGGGTAACAATAACTCTTTTCTGAATAGCTGTTAGAAAGTTATTTTCTCCGAAATCGCATCTTTTTCATTTTGTTTTATAACCATTTAGAGATGTTTACGTTTTGCGTAGGGCAAAAAGATGATTGTTACGTTTGTGGCAAATAAAATTATGAATTAACATTACTTACCCGTGTTATAGATTTGATGTACTGATTTTATTTAACCTTATACTACCGAGCCTCCTTGCCTCACAGCCCACAGGGGTTGAACCAAACTGTCTGTAATCGCAAACGTTCATTTAAAATCTGAGTGTATGGAATGTTCGACTTTCTATGGCCTGACAGCTGACGGGGCCATATTTAATCTTGGTCGGTCTGTAATTGTAATTTGGAGCAATCCGCCCTAAAGGGTGTATCGACCTCAGCACAGACCGATAAACTCATCTGTCATCTCACAGATAACTATCATCATCAACATCATATCAGCGGAAGGACGTCCACAGCTGGACATGGGCCTCCCCCAAAGAGTGACCGGTCCTGCGCCACCCGCGCCCAGCGGACTCCCGCGACCTTTACGAGGTCATCAGTCCACCTTGTGGGGGTGTAGCCGCTCGACAGCTTTTCCGCTCCAATGGCCTTCGGTTCTACGAGCAGAGAACTGTCATTCCAATACAAACAAATAACATGTTTGCATCGATTCGTCTTTTTAACCGACTTCAAAAAAAAGAAGGCGCTCAATTTTTTTTTATCATAATTTTTTTAAATTCGTAACCATGTATTTTGAAATACTTTGGCAAATATTGTATCAATTTGTTCGATACCTTTTCAATCGTGTTACTTGATTTATATTCCCTCCACACGCCGCTACCGCTAAATGGGATTTAAAAGTAAACGCGTATTTGACGCGCTTTATGCAAGATCTAACCAAACAATTTGAAAGTTTTATAATTTAGTCGTGTTCATAAACGTTCAACAGAACTGTTTTAGTTAAAATGCCGTTAAAATTCGTTTGTCTTTATCTCTACTACTGTATTATCGGTCAATTTGGCATTAGTATTCGTAAGAAAGGGACAAAATACATCTTATTTATCAGAGGCGTTTTAAGTTTTACGAATAATAGAGTTAGTTTTTGGATGTTTGTTACTCAATCACGAAAACACGGCTGTGCAAATTAAGATGAAATGTGGCATAGAGATATGTAGTTTGTAACCTGGATTAAATTATGTTTTCTGTTCGGTTTATCCTTGCTTTACCGACAAACGTTTCATCGAATGAATGTTTCGCAGAACTTTCATTTCATCGGTACATTTTTTTTTCAGAAACAATAATACTTATAATACAAACCTAACCTAATGAGTTCTACACAGTATCTCAAAAAAACAGTCTGCTACCCGATCCGATTACGACAAAGGGTGCACCCGTGAATGTGGTCAAAATATTACGTCCATCCATTTGTAGCATAGACAAACGACGCGTCGCGGCGCATGGGTAAATTCGAAGCTTCATATCGTCACTTTTTACTACTTTTACCCAGACAAAACGTCGTAATATCCTTATTGGTACAGACCCGTTCACTCACGAAGTCGCGCCCCTCCACAGCTATATTTACCAATGTGCAGTGTGCAATGCAATGTGCTGTGTGTTAGGGTCCTACTGGGACTTTAATGAAATGGACTGTAAATTAAAATAGGCTGGTTTATTCCGCCATAATTACAATATGGGATACCCGGCCAAACAAAAGTAAATCTAAATGCGAGAGTCGTCCGTTGCCGGTGGGGTTCGTGAAGCCGAGTGTCGCTCGCGTGTCGCCGCACCCTCCGCGACGGTGACGTCGCGCTGTGTCCGCCGCCCGTTTGATAGAATAGCTTTCATTTGATGCCTTATTCATTCAAATACTTTGAGTATATAGGAAGATAATTATACCACTTGTTGGTAGGAACCTCTTCAGTCAAACAGAATTTTGTTTGAGCCAATTGGCCTCTCTACTATCCCGAGCGTATGTCGATCCAGTTCTCAACACTGTGGAGGGGCGCGACTTCGTGAGTGAACAGATCTGTATGTGGTGTTATGTCCCTGATAGTGAAGGTCGCCAAAGCTCTCGAGAATAAATAAATAAAATAAATAAATAAATATTAGGGGACAATCTTACACAAATCGACCTAGTCCCATAGTAAGCTCAATAAGGCTTGTGTTATGGGTACCAGACGACGATAGATTTAATAGATAGAAATACTTAAATACATAGAAAACATCTATGACTCAGATACAAATATTCATGCTCATCACACAAATATTTGCCCTTACCGGGATTCAAACCCGGGACCTTCAGCTTCGTAGGCAGCGTAGACCCACTAGACTAACCGGTCGTCAAAATGTGTTAAGACACCCGCCTTGTCTATAGCTATCACACCGAATACTCAAATCAATAAAGGGTCGATAACGCCAGTGAGTCTAGAATCACAAGCGACCATAAGCTACGGTGTCTATCAGGGAGATCGTATGATTGTCTGTCACAGTCGTAGTATATAAAAAAAAGTTAATTGATTGATGTTGGCTACGTCGTGCATAACCCAGTCCCACCACGTGGGGCCCCTGGCAGGGAAGGCCATAGATACATTAGAAACACGTTCAACATTACATTACATCGCTAACTCGGTATGACTTCGTAGTTTTTAGTTTTTCGACTCCTTTGCCTCAAACGGGGCGACGATGCGACGCATTCACACAGCCTCGTCAAAACAGTAAACTTAAGGCGCCGTAGGTTCAGCGAAGTTAAGCGAACAGAGTTTTTGAAACAATATAATGCGTCTGTTTATAATAATATGGTTTCAAAAAAATACGAATATTAATTTTGAGGCTTTTCCGCAGGGAAATCAGTGCTTCGAAACATGATTAAGCAAATTTCGCTTTATAGAAAAAAATCACGAACATAGGTCTAAAACACACAAAAATACACTTAAAATATTCGTAACAAATTATGCACAAAAGCTATAAATATTAAAATTGCTTCTAAAAATTGGCAATATCATGTCTGAGGGAAATCAGTGTTTACATTTTTATTTATTGAAACGGCCAAAAAATTAAAATTAAAAAACATGATATCCGCGCTTCCGAGCACGCACTTCCACCTCGCTCACGCTTATGCTCAGTGAGAGGGAGAGAAGACCATGAACCTACGGCGCCTTAAGTGCAAGTCGGGGTAGACGGTGGTGCATAGGTAGGTACGCGTGCCGTCCGTGCGCCTCATAGAACATAGAAAGGTCACTGTCAGTCAGTAAAACGACAATCGTCTTTTCAGTGGGCAATAGTTAAGGGCTTATGTTTATTATATGTACATATATAATATGTTTTTATCGCATAGAATTATAGAAGAGGTGACGCCGTTTATGCGGATTCAGAGTTCAACCAAAAATTAGGCTTAACTTTGGCAATATCCACCGAAAAGACGCGAACCTAAATCTGACAATGATCCAGAACTGATTTTAAAAGGAGCGCGAGCGCAGGTGAAGTCGTTATGGTCTAAACTTCGCTTTAGCTAATAATATAACTAGCTATAGTATCCGCAAAACCAAGTGGCGAGTCAGGTCATAAATCATTGGATCATGCTATCTCTTTCGCACCTGCACTGCCTTATGGAGCGGGCCGTGCAACAATAGTACTGACTTTTATTGCCTGACTCGCCACTTGGTTTTGCGGATACTATAGCTAACTTTATGAGCAGTAGAACACGCGAGCCCGTTTTTTTATTAATTTGAAAAACTGTATCGCCTATAAGAACTCTGTTTCGTGAATCTGCAATATTAATCTCGAGAATCGGTTGAGAAATGATACTATCGATTATTATACTAGAAAAAGATTGTCCCAGATTTTACCATGATTTTTTTTTTCCAGTGCGTCACGTGACTCTTTTTAAAAGAGACGGCATACGAAAATGTGACCATCCAGAATGGAATATTGGGACACTTTTTTCTTGTATGAGGATCGTCAGTACGATCGATTCTTTGTATCAAGAATCGATATTTTTTGTACCTAATTGAAAAAAAAAAAAAATATTTTTTTTTGGAAAACGCCCATTTTCCCGTATCATGGGTACTTATGCTTATTCGATGCGATGTGAGTATGTCGTGAACAGGCTTAGTTGATCCCGGCTCAACCTCATATTAGGAGAGATTTGAGAACAGGGTATAGTGAGTGTGTTCAGTCTTGGCTCTTGCTTTTAAATGCGTCCAATTACCGGATAAACAAAAGTTAACTTAACGTAGGTAAAAGTGTAGGATATTTTTTATTTACCAATGGTCAGATGGAGTTGGACTCGATATATAAATCTCACGTCATACACTCGTACCCATACTCATTTATTTTTGAAACCAATTTACATGTCAACAGAATTAAACACTGTATTCATTTATTATTAAAATTACTTTGCTGCAAATACATTCATCATCATCATATCAGCCGAAAGACGTCCACTGCTGGACATAGGCCTCCCCCAAAGAGTGCCAAAGCGACCGGTCCTGCGCCACCCGCATCCAGCGGACTCCCGCAACCTTTACCAGGTCATCAGTCCACCTTGTCGGGGGCCTTCCTACGCCGCGCCTTCCGGTACGTGGTCGCCACTCGAGAACCTTTCCGCCCCAACGGCCATCGGTTCTACGTGCTATGTGCCCCACCCACTGCCACTTAAGTTTAGCGATCCGGAGGGCCACAATACAATACATTATTAAATAAGTTCTAGTTTTTCGTGATGTAATTGAATACGCAAAAAACAAGGGTACCTAGCAAAAAAAATGCGGTCTTCTGTACCGATGTATGTCCTTCTAGACTGCTCTAGACTTGATCCAGTAATCGTGTCATTATGTTCCATCTGCTCCAACCTGTTCAGTTATTTTCATTTTATTGCAAACTTGTTTTAAGCTCACCTCAACGTTCACCCACAAATATATCTTGACACCGCAATGCGTAGTAACTAAGCGTAGGTAGAAGTCTTGTTTCGTGACGGATGACCGGCGGGGTGAGCCGCATTATCGCGTAGCTAATGACAGCCCGGCTTTTATTCTTTACGCGCTCGTTCGCCTCATACCACCCGTCACGCCTAACGACACTAGACCTCCACCTACACTTAGTTACCTACTACGAATCACGGCGTCAAGATACATTTGTGGGTGAACGTTGAGGTGAGCTTAAAACAAGTTATAGAATTGCGGGGCAGCACGTTTAGCACAAAACGTCTTCTCTCGCACTATCCGTCTATCTCTTCTTAGAAAACTTAGCGAGCGAGAGCATATAATTGGTGAAATTCTTCTCATTGCTTTGACGCCGATTTTTCCCGACTTATAAATAGGTGGTTTGCTTTCTATACAAAACGTCTTCTGACATTTGCAGGCTAACGGCGTTATAAATTCCTTATTTCCTAGAATAAACTTCTATAAACTAGAATATTTTGAGAAAAACCGTTTTCCCAAAGTCACGTCCCAAACTAATTTCTCAAATTATTCTTGTTTTATGCAAGTTAATTCTAGGAAAGAGGGAATTACACGCAAATGGAAAGCCAATTTATGAAAGTTTTATACATAAGTTTCTTAAAATATCACGCCGTTAGCATGCGAATGTCACAAGACACGTCTTTCGACATTTGCAGGCTATGGAAAGCGAACCACCTTAGCTGATACATCTGTGCAGTAGTAAAACTGGTAGGATTACAAAAAGAAAAACAATAATTCGTACAAAAAACAATAATGCCAATTAAGAGTAGCCAATTCACTTAACACAGACTATAGCACCCGTAAAAAAGAAATACAATCGTAAAAATGTCTTGTCTCACTCCGTCGCATTACCCATCGATACCTCGATACATGTTTGGAGCGAGACACAAGAGGTAGCGGAAACCATTGTCAAGTATTTTTTTATAATATAATGTTCTTACTTTAAATACGTAGGTACTTATTAAGCTAGTAAAACCAGCTTAATAAGTAGGTATTTACAAACACACGTAAATCATCAGACGCCGCAACCTATTGACTCTTGTGACTCCATAGGAGCCATCTGCTTATTGTCGACCATTTAGGGTGAATGTCCACAGGAGATACTCGTACTTTGCGAAGCTGAGTTTTCATATAATATATCCTAAAGGTGCTTGTGGTGAAAGACTTGAAGACTCATGTTAAAATAGATAACGTAGTGTTGCTACATGGATAGTAAACCATCAAATTATTGTTATAAAGTATAAATTAAAAATATAAGTAAAATCATCAAAAGATATTGAACTTGAAAGTTAAGATTTTTTTTTTTTTTTATTGTTCATGAGCAAATTTAAAGCTATACCATGAAAGCTACCAATAGAATCCTTACGCATTTAGAAACCAATTTGTAAAACAACTATGGATCTAAACGCAGTATTTGCGACCGAAACTGCAGTTTACTTAATTTTCCATACAATGATTAGTACAAATAGACAGCGGTGACGTCATACTCCTGTGTCAATTAGTATGAAGCGTTCCGTCTGCGCCAGCGAGGTCCATCTTTGACCCAATTTTTTGTCTATTAATGTACCTACTTTAAAATTATTGTTGCGAATGGCATCGAATAAAAACCGTCGGAATCATGCCTATTCTAGCGAATGTTACATTACAGGTAAAACTCAGAAAATAAACAAGACCGCTTTAGCGACCATTTTCTAGCGAAACGACATTAATATTTGCTTTGAGCATTTTGCTGAGCCGAGCCATTTTTAACCCCCGACGCAAAGAGAGGGGTGTTTTAAGTTTAACGTGTCTGTGTATCTGTCTGTGATGGTATCGTAGCTTCCAAACGGATGAACCGATTTGAATGCGTTTTTTTTTTGTGTCACAGATACTTTTATCCCGTGTTCTTAGCTATGTTTCATGAAAATCTGTTCAGCCGTTTTAGAGATATTGGACTTTGAAATGAAAATGTCGGGGGTTTTTCAACTTTTCTAAGTTGTAGTGTTATTTTTCCGTCGGCGTTTCTCTCCGTCCACACCTCCGCACAGTATTTACTAGAGCGCCCACTAGGATTATCGTGAAAATGTTCGTAGTAAATGAGTATGAGTATGAGTATCAAACACCTTTATTGATTTGAAGATTGCTTGAGTTGATAGCTAGAGATAAATGTAGGTCCTTGAAATTATAGTTACACATATAATTGCGTAATATTATTTTGTCATGGAACGCTTGTTCGATAATTTTTGATAACGCGACACCACATACATTTTGGCACTCCGAGTTTTTATATATCTACGTAACTCGCTGCCTCCTGCAACTTTATCGCCCTAATTTGTAGGCTAACCCTCGACCTTAGGGGTAAACCAGCCGTTTTACGAGCACTGTTACGTACTACGACCACACCGGGCCCCACAAGCAACTACCATGGGGCGCCGCAGCGTCAAAAACTACTCTGAACTTTGTTACTAAGACTAACGGTCCAAAATGCGCAAAAGCCATAGCGGTGCGAAATATGTTAGTGTTGTGACGTTTTTCGTCCAGGGTTGTGTAGGTAATTGAATCCATGTTATCGATTTCATTGGGGTTCCATAGGCCTGGGTCTATTAGGGGGATAATAGAACGTTGTTTGACAGTTACCACGTTGGCTAGATCTTTGTTATTTGGGCGAAATGGGTTCATCCATGTTATCCACGTTATCCACGTTAATCCCCTAGCCTGATCCCCCAGGGGAATTAGCGGCAATTATTTTATATTCAACTAGGAAAAAATGATAATGTTCGGTTATGGCGCTTCGCCGGACGCTACCGCGTCACGCTCGCTTCGCTCGCTCGGCTCGCGCGCTGTAGGGTCGCAGTTCAACTAACAACCTAACCGTTTTTTTCCCCTGGGGGATCAGGCTAGGGGATTAACGTGGACAACAGCATGTTATCAAGGGTGTAAGACACGTTTAACGAACTCACAGTCAAGGTGGGTTGCACTAAACCGTCTCTAACCGTAAACGGTGTTCGTTAAAATCTGAATGTATGGAAAGTTTGTCAAGTTTGTATGGAATGTCAGCGGCCAGTGCCATATTTAACGTTGATCGGCCTGTAATCGTACGTTGGTGGCAAACGAGCATATGCAATGTTTAACTTCGCCTATAGGTGCTTGCATCTCTAGAGCTATTATTATGCAAATTGCCGACGGTTATAGGTATATATGGACATTTGTAGTTACATCTGCGCACAGTTCCCATTTTACCGCCATAGTCGTATGAAAAAAATGTATCTTGTTTTCCCCATACACTAAGACCCTACCGCTGTGCTCAAGGAATATAAGCATAATAAAAATAGACACAATATATAACAAGGTGAGAGCTACGGTAGCCTAGTGGTTCCGGCATGCGGCTGTCAAGCGGCGGTCGTGGGTTCGAATCCCGGCTCGTACCAATGAGTTTTTCGGAACTTATGTACGGCATGTTTACCGTTAGCTTTTCGGTGAAGGAAAACATCGTAAGGAAACCGGTCTAATCCCAATAAGGTCTAGTTTTCCCTCTGGGTTGGAAGTTCAGATGGCAGTCGCTTTCGAAAAACTAGTGCCTATGCCAAATCTTGGGGTTAGGTGTCAAAGCGGACCCCGGGCTCCTTTAGTGGCACTACCGGGAATAACGCTAGGAGGATGATGATGACAATATATAACAAGGTGCTGGTAGTATTGGTTGCTCCTGAGTTTGCTGAGTAGGAGTAGGTAAGTATTACGTTGTTAACACCACCTACATCTAGTAACTGAAGTCTGCAAAGTCTAACACTACATCGCAAGCGTCCATATGCCACAGTGCCCTCAGTCACCAGTCACGCATACGTTTTGCCATTTAGTTTACAATCCCAAGATTCGGCGTCGGCACTAGTTTTACTAGCGACTGATCTTCCAACCCTGGAACTAGACCATATATTTTCGCCAGCATAGTATTAAAAAACTGTACCTTGTCCACCCCACATACGAAGTCCCTACCGCGGCGCCCAGGGCACATAAACATAATAAAATTAGACACAATCGTAAACAAGCCGGGAATCGAACCCGGACCGGATCATGCGACGGCTGTTATTTATGTTCGGCTGTCACTCACATATTAGCTGGTAGGGGTGGCACGAAGGAGTTTTTATTTTTTTTATAAGCTTGAGATAAACATTTCAACGAAGAAGATGAAACATAATTTGAGTTTTGAGTTTTTTTTATCTATTTGGAATAATAATATGACGCCAGTAGGTTATAGAAAATAAATATTTTCAGCATCCGCGTAGATAAGTTTCTCTTAAAAATAGGTAATAAGGAACTCGGGTTCGTCTCAAGCTGTTAACACAAAGAAACCTCAAATGCATAAAGGGTCGGTAATGGCCTTATGATTCTTCTGGAGTCACAAGTGTCCATAGGCTACTGAGTCTGCCTTCTGTCAGGCAGTCCGTAAGCTTGTTTGCTACCGTCGAATTACAAAAAAACAGCCCTTCTCTGGTTGACCTCAACATTAACTTATCATTTAACAACAACTGAAACAAAAATCTATATTATTTTAATGATGACATACTGTTTTAATAACTTGAGCGGTATGAATTTGAGTAAGCGACAAATTAACTCATTGATTCTATTAGTAAATACAATTAAGTAAACTGTTCAATTAATACTAAATAAAAAATAATAAAACGAAAAAATTCAAACTAATTACAAAAAAAGTAGTCCGTCAAAAAGTTCTGCCTACGGCATGGACCCCATGACGCTGGCGGCATTTCCCCTTTGGACCGCAAGGGCGATCCTTTGTGAAAGGTACGCGCCAGCTCTGGGGTCCCCTGAGGCGTGGACCAGCCGCCACGACAGGGTCCTCATGAAGGCCTTCATGTCGGCTGACCAGGGTCCCATCGTTTCAACTGCAAGCGCCGCAAACTCGTAGTTCTGAACTAGAGAAGAGTATTTGCGGCGCTTAAGGGGCTACCCGAGGTTTTCATCGATTTTTGACAAGTTTTGAATCGTATCTACTACTTTTGCACTACAGATAGAATCATAAATCAAACGGCTATCGGTTCTTCAATCTTTTATCTCCATTTTGACAGACCGGATTTTGAAACAAATTAATACTTAATTTTGTATGATTTTTTTAAACATTGTCTAAAAAAACACTTATTTCGCATCTCTATTGACGTGAAAGATCTAACATATACGAAATCTACAAATTTGGGTTCGTCTATGACGTCTCTAAAAACTGGCAGAGGGTTTTAATTTTAAACCAATTAATACAAAAGTTATGGCCAGAAAACCAGTTTTTTGGCCTAAAATTGTTCAACTTTGATGCCAAATATCTCGAAAACAATGAAGTTTGAAGTAAATATGGGATACTATATTGCTTAAAGCCGTTGTTGTTAATATAATAAGCTACAAAAAACATTAGAAAACTAAGGGATTCAGATCGAAGGTCATTGGCGTATGGGAGCCTCTTAAGTATTTTATATTTATTATTATCGTTGAACCTGCTCACAAAATTTAGAGGAGATCAGCCAGACAGACGCCGGAGATACGAAATATTTTTTGTCCAAGTGTGAAACGGAGAACTTCGTTTAGTAAACAGGAGGTGTAGGTAGGTATGTGATATTGTAACTTTTTTTTGTTGAAAAAGACGAATCGCTGGTTCTACCACTCACAGTGCCACTAGTTATGTTGTGAATATATTGTGTGTGTGAATGAATTGGAATTATTTATTGCTGAACATGGATTAATTTTATTTTTGAAGTGAAAACTTCTTTAGCGGCGCTGAGCACAAAAATTGCTAAATACGCGACAGATTTTTGTGACGTCAGATGAAGGAGCGAACTTTTTGCTGCTAGCCGATTCGACTTCATTCAAAACTGAACGCTGTTCGTAAGAGTCATCATTCTCCTAGCGTTGTTCCCGGTTATGCCCCTAAAGGAGCTCGGGGTCCGCTTTGACACCTAATCCCAAGATTTGGCATAGGCGCTAGTTTTACGAAAGCGACTGCCATCTGACCTTCCAAACCAGAGGGAAAACTAGACCTTATTGGGATTAGACCGGTTTCCTCACGATGTTTTCCTTCACCGAAAAGCTAACGGTAAATAATCCGTACATAAGTTCCGAAAAACTCATTGGTACGAGCCGGGATTCGAACCCACGACCGCCGCTTGACAGCCGCATGCCTGAACCACTAGGCTACCGATCGCATCGCGTTCGTAAGATTAAAAAGCCGTTAAACACTTTTTGCAATAGCATATTCTGGAAATGAATTTGTAATTTTGTCAACGCGTCCTTCACCGTTTTGCTATTGAGCAAATTCGAATAGTTCGAATTTGGACGTTATTACGACGAGATACAGTTTTGGAAAATATTTGGCAATGGCAAAAACAAATTGGTATTTTGTTCGCCGCCGCCGTCCGCTGTTCTTGGCGCCGAACATTCAATCAAAATTCATTTTTAGGGTGACACCGTAAGATGTCACGTGACCTGATCGAAAAACTGTTACAATGTTATTGAGTTTTCACTTCTGCCGGCACTCACGGAGTGCAACCCGGACTTTTTTATTTATTTTATTTTATTAACATACACACAACCACATAATAACACTACTACTTGCGGTGTAGTAGTGTTGTGTTCCTGGAGATGAGCAAGGTCGCCAGAGCTCCCGAGGATGCGTTGTGTTGAGAGCGAGGGAATTTGTTCCTTCAGCTGTCAACTCGGCGAATCCTCCAACATATCAACGGTCGGCACCGCCCATGTTACTACTTTGGGGTTGCATGCGTCTATAGGCTGCGGTGACCGCTTACCATCAGGCCGGCCGTACGCTTGTTTGCCACCGTCGTTGTATAAAAAAAAAAAAACCATCCTTACAGGCTATCCTAAGTCGACAGCATTGAATTTGACAAAAAACAAAAAGTAAAAACATAAGTAGATATAGATACGTTATAATTATATACAGATATATTGAAAAAAACTGCCAGTTGCACATGCTCTGCCTTAGGCGTGCAACATTTGGTCTTAAAATTAATTCGAAATCAAAACATCGTAATATAGGTAAGTAGATAAATAAGTTTTTAAGCACATTAATTTGAGTTTATGTAATCGTTAATTGAATAAAAACATTCCTCCAGTAACCATTTAAGTATGTCATAAGTTTTTTTGAAACATATTAATGCTCATTGTCATAAAACCTTTTTGGCAGTTTATTAAATAAAGTGATGCTACTATATACATTTTTTTCTATTATAACTTTCTTATTGTTTCCACGTTTGCCATTACAAAAAGAATAAAGCTTTTTGCCATCGTCGTGAATAAAAAAGTCTATTCACCTGTGCTGGTGGCAACCCTACCGACCCCTAAGATGATATTTGCGCGCACCTCGCATTTAACCTCTTTCTTTATTTATCAGTCGCATTTCCATGCGGTCCCGGGTTCGAGTCCGGACATAAACTAGGCCCGCTTTATGGGCACGTCTTTGTTTTTTCCTAATTAAATATTTAGAAATTGTTTTGAGGCGTTTTCGATGGTTTCATGCATACATATATATATAAATCACGCCTATTTCCCGGAGGGGTAAGCAGAGATCACGGATTTCCAATTAGTACACAAAAAAAAACTGTTTACGAAATTACAGAAAAAGCGGACAGGCCGACAGCGGGGCATCCGGACAACGAAAGAATCGTGGCCTGAAACTGAGAACTTCTTTCGCTTCGCTCGTTTAAGCACCACTGGTCGCTCTGTTAGCTGTAAGTATAACTCGCAAGTCTGTGATTGAAATTGGATCGTCAATACATACTATATATTGAACGAAAAAACAGAATTTCACGAGAATCAGTTGAGAAATACGACCTGTAGAGGTGGACAGCCGGACGGACATCTGGCTGGACATCCGGACGTTCGAAAGAATTTTGGCCCGAGCCTCAACGGAGAAATTCGTTCATTTCGCTCGCTCGTCCAATATCCGTGATATAGGACTGAAACTGTACACATTAAAGGTACAAGCATATAAACATCCAAAAGTAGAACGTTCAATAATAATTTGGTACCGTAAAACATTTACGGATCAAACTCATAACTCCTGTAACCAGCCTCAAATAAAGTGCCAGTAAAATATGTGTAATAAAAAAATGGCGGCGGAGTTCCTGGTTCGAATCTTTGGTTCCGTAGGTGATCGATCATAGATAGTTGCGTTCAACCTGAGATCCTAGATTCCCAGAATTACTTAGACCAGATAGCGGCTGAGGTGGACTTTTGAGTGGGGAGAAATACCACATAACCCACACTTCCCCCGAGAGCAGGGTAGCCTGGTTCGCAGGTTTTCTCCACGGAAATAAAAATTACAACTGCGGGGACAGCTCACCTCAACGCTCACCCACGAATATATCTTGACACCGCGATGAGTAGTAACTAAGCATAGGTAGAGGTCTTGTTTCGTGACGGGTGACCGGCGGGGTGAGCCGCATTAGCGCGTAGTCCCCAAGTAGCCGCGTGCGGGGACTTCACATGTACCTTTAAATTCCTTCGCAGATGTATGCAGGTTTCCTCAAGATGTTCTCCTTCACCGAAAAGCACTAATAATATCCTAGTACGAGTAAATAGAGCGTGAGACATCCATTAGAACCTAATGTGAACCGTTTTATCGAAAAAATATAACAATTACCTTTATCATGGAAAGTTATAAATAAAGAAAAAATCTCGGGCAGCTAACACTACTGTATGTACTTGCTAACATTTAAATGTTAGTGTCAGTTGTTAACTTTGTTACCAAACCATAGCATGCCGAATTAATTGTATGAAAAAAGAACTGTTTTGTTTTTAACTAGAGATACCAATTTACGTTAATGACGGCTTATGTTAAGAATTAATGAAATCCTTTATTTCAGGTCTTCACCGACCCGTACAAGAGGTGTTAGTTACATTTATTTTTTTACGATTAGGTTTGGTTACACAATACAAAGCCCCAATATACTACACTTTCAGCCATATGAAAGTCACACAGTGTATAGAGGCCTCGGTAGAGAGTACAACTTTGTATCCTTTGGCGTCAAGTCGAGACCCTCGGTCCTAGTGCGCAAAAGCTACTTACGGAAATCGCGAAACAAAAATACTACATAAAAAAACCAAATGGGAGGCCGAGACGGAGATGGCGGGACGACCTGGACGTATTTCGCAACGATTGGCGGGAGATTTCTCGGAATCGGGACGAGTGGAAATCGAGAGGGGAGGCCTTTGCCCAGCAGGGGGACACACTATAGGCTAGGAAGAAAAAAAAAATCCACTCAAATATTGAATACAATTCAATATAAAATTATTTTTGCGACCACACCTGATTTGATCAGACAATTTATTCAGATGGGCGAAAATGTATATGCCAGCGTGTCGTTTTAAGAGGCTACGCCAATGACCTTCGATCTGAATCCCTTAGTTTTCTAATGTTTTTTGTAGCTTATTATATCAACAACAACGGCTTTAAGCAATATAGTATCCCATATTTACTTCAAACTTCATTGTTTTCGAGATATTTGGCATCAAAGTTGAACAATTTTAGGCCAAAAAACTGGTTTTCTGGCCATAACTTTTGTGTTAATTGGTTTAAAATTAAAACCCTCTGCCAGTTTTTAGAGACGTCATAGACGAACTCAAATTTGTAGATTTCGTATATGTTAGATCTTTCACGTCAATAGAGATGCGAAATAAGTGTTTTTTTAGACAATGTTTAAAAAAATCATACAAAATTAAGTATTAATTTGTTTCAAAATCCGGTCTGTCAAAATGGAGATAAAAGATTGAAGAACCGATAGCCGTTTGATTTATGATTCTATCTGTAGTGCAAAAGTAGTAGATACGATTCAAAACTTGTCAAAAATCGATGAAAACCTCGGGTAGCCCCTTAAAATGAGAACCAAACTACGCTTCGCTAGTTGAGATACCGCTAGCTAATATATTTATCGTGCCAAGGAACCCTAAAAGGAGAAGTAGTATCACTCAACCGAATTGCGTGTATCCACCATTACGGGAAGCGTGGTAAAGCGGTATTTGATGTGTGTCGGCATAATTGCTTAGTAGTCCTTAGGGAGGATTAGGCCATGGAACCAGTGTTGCCAGATGCTGAATGCACTGAGTCTGTATTTCAAAGTAACTCTGTGAGCTGTAGAAATCGCAAGCATGTCTCTTTAATTAAAATGATTTATTTAATTTCGAAAAAGTGACTCGACAAAATATTCTATATAATTAACTAAGCTGCTCACAAAATTTCACGGGAATCGGTCGAGAAATGCGACCTGTCGAGGAGAACAGCGGGACAGCGGGACATCCGGACATACAAACGACCAAGCTGAAGCATAGAACTTCTTCGCTTCGCGCCATCGTTCGATAAGCAGTTTAAACACAATCGTAAAAATTTAAATAATTTGTAAATTTAAACGTATTATGTATGGATTTATGATTCTGTATTTACTCCGATTTCACTTTATAGGGTTAGCTAGAAAAAATAAGTACCCATCATTTAATTAGCGGCAAGATTTGTCAAAAAAAATATTTTTGGTACAAGCTTTTATTGCGAACTGTACCTTTCTGTATACCGTCATCAACTACTCGTTGGGACGATTCTACCGAGCCCAAACTCAAAGGGGTTACGTCTGTTAAGTCCTGAATTCCCATGGCCATCTTCTGTCTCCATAAGGAGGCAAACATGTTGTTTGTTGCGCTATCGAAACGGCAATGACACACCGCGGTATCGACATACACAATGTCTCTTTCGAAAGTTCAGTTCGGTCTTAAAGTATTGATTGTTCCTACGGTAGAAGAAGATTGAGAAAAATGGTATCTCTCAGATCCTTTTGGCGTTCGTTTGACATAGAAAAATGTGCGAAATGCTATGGAAATGCTATATCGAAGTACGTGTCAAAAGAAAACCAGCGTTTTACTAATGAACTTAATAGTCCGCCTCTAGGTTCGAGGCGGATGAGTCATCGACTCACGTAGTCAAATACAAGAGCAAGCATCAACTGAGTGGGCATATGGGAGCTCATACAAATATCACCAATGGCCCAAGCTCAGGACTTTCGAGGCTGGCAAAACTCGGACCTGCTACCTAAATTGTGCGACACCGGAGATTAATAAATATACTTAAATAAAATAGTATAACCGCATTTGTTTCGCTTCTTGATTAACCAAAATAACTACGCCGATAACCCTTGAATTGACACCGATCACCTATAAAAGCGAGTGGTAGCATATGATATATATTCAAATCACCAACGATGCTTGCGTTGGGTGTTTGGCTGTTCACACAGTTGTTAATTACTGTTAGTTGCGACCATTATATCGCTTACAACAAAGTGTCCGTCCTGACCAATGATGGATCCAAGTGTATGACAACGTGCGTTGATGGGAATTGCTACATCGACACGTACTTCGTGCCGCACGCGTGCACAGTGAAGGAGGACGAAGTCGTTCCTCTGTTCAACACGCTGGGCGGGTCGCGTTGTGTCAGCAATTGCGGTAAATGGGGCAGCAGTTCCGTGTGGTGTTACACTAACACAGACCTCAGTTGGGATTACTGTAACAATGAAGTCGCCACCGGTAGCAACTACGGTAACGATATATACGGTGAGAAATGTGACACTAAATGCGAAAAACTTTCCACGGACTGGTTCAATTATGACAAGTGCCAATTGGACAAATTTGTTCTTCAACACGTCAGATGCATCAAACCTGCGACTTTACCGGTGGCACGCTGTGATATTTCGGAACATCTGAGATCCAAACGCGCCGGCGACAGATTTTTCGGCAACGCGTACTGTTCGTCTCGCACATGTATCAACAGATTTCGATACGGAGCGGATGGTGACACTGACAGAGTTGCCAGAAACATCCATTCCTTGTACAGCAACATAAACACTATCACGAATTTTCAACACGGCGATCCCTACATAAGAGTATCTACCACGACTTTAAGAAATGGGCGCGGACGCGATGTACTCATGCCTTTGGTGATGGAAACTATCATAACCGATCCCATATATCAGCCGCGATCCGACTCAGAAGTGAGCCCGGAAGGCGTTCGAAACGTCAACTACATGTACAACGTGGAATCGTCGGCGGATCGTCCCGGTACACATGTCGGTCACTTGTTGGCGTATGCGAATGGTGGAACTACTGATCTGTTCAACTACGCGGGTCAAACGGCCGGTCTCAACACCGGTCCGTACAAGGCCATGGAGACGACGATCAACAGATGGCTTCGACACGGACACGTCTCGTTCAACGTTGCCATTTTGTATGATACAGTCGTGCCGACTCGACCCAGCGAGTTTTATGTCAAAATACGCATGTACAATTCTGACGGTAGCTTACACTCTGATTGTCTGGATATGATATTTAAGAATGACTAAGTAACTTATTGTATGTAGTGTGTAAATTTCCCCTTCGGACCATTTCGTAGCTGACTTTCGGAGCCAGCTACCGTATGGGAATTTAAAATCCCGTTTGGGAGCTGGATACGAAACGGGCATTTTTTTTACCGTTTCGGAGCTAACTTCGTACCGTTTCGGAGCCAGCTACCGTATGGGAATTTAAAATCCCGATTGAGAGCTAGGCATATTATGACTTACCGTTACGGATAGGTACGACGACGAGCAAAGCGAGGAGGAGTGTGTTAGGTATCTTGTGATCATTTGGTACGACGACGAGCGAAGCGAGGAGGAGTGTAGGTTAAAAAAGTTGAAAAAAAGTTCATGTGGTGCGATTGGTAGGACAAAGGCAGTAGGATTTTAACCTACACTCCTCCTCGCTTCGCTCGTCGTCGTACCAAATGATCACAAGATACCTAACACACTCCTCCTCGCTTCGCTCGTCGTCGTACCTATCCGTAACAGTAAGTCATAATATGCCTAGCTCTCAATCGGGATTTTAAATTCCCATATGGTAGCTGGCTCCGAAAGTCAGCTACGAAACGGTAAAAGAAAGTCTTATTTCAGAGCCAGCTCCTGAACGGGAATATAAATTCTCATACGGTAGCTGGCTCCGAAAGTCAGCTACGAAACGGTCCGAAGGGTAAATTTCATGCGGGCGAATATTTTGGTGACGATTAGTGTCGGTCCTAGACAACAGATTTACATGTATACATTTCGTTAACTAACTGCTTCATTTTTTTTCGTACTATATAATTGAGCCCGCAATGTATTCACTACACGTCATGTCATTTGTCTAGTGACATCCATAAAAGTCAAAACGTTTGTTAAGTCAAATCAAATGTATATTATAAAATAAATTCAAATAAACTAACCACTCATTTGTATTTAGTCCATTATCTCCAAGCTTAAAATAAATCCTTTGTTTTCGTGTTGGGCATAAAAATGCCAACGCTCAGCCCATTTTAAGCATTACATATTCGTTTAAATAAGCGATGAAGCCAACAAAGCGGCCGCCGAAGAAATAGCACGCCAACAACGAGAGTGAGAGATGCAAGAGCGCGAACGGCGGGAGAAAGAACAACGTGAGCGTTAAGGCGCCGTAGGTTCAGCGAAGTTAAGCGAACAGAGTTTTTGAAACAATATAATGCGTCTGTTTATAATAATATGGTTTCAAAAAAATACGAATAGTAATCTTGAGGCTTTTTTGCAGCGAGATCAATGATTCGAAACATGATTAAGCAAATTTCGCTCGAAAGAAAAAAATCACGAACATAGATCTAAAATACACAAAAATACACTTAAAATATTCGTAAGAAATTATGCACAAAAGCTATAAATATTAAAATTGCTTCTCAAAATCGGCAATAATGTTCGAGGGAAATCAGTGATTACATTTTTATTTATTTAAACGGCCAAAAAATTAAAATTAAAAAACATGATATCCGCGCTTCCGAGCACGCACTTCCATCTCGCTCACGCTTATGCTCAGTGACAGGGAGAGAAGTCCATGAACCTACGGCGCCTTAAAATCGTAAATAAAGACGTGGTCGAGATGTTACGAGCCAGTGAATAAAAATATAACTTGTTATTTGCGCATTTTATTATCCATGAGGGCATCATGATATGAACGCTATAAATAGCGCAAGCTTTGTGATAGTTTCTAATCGTGACAGCATTCGGCGTCACGCATACACGTATCTCTGTAGTTTATTTTGGCAAATAATGGTGTCGCTTTATGAAAAGTGGTTTTCGATCGGCACTAAGTCGTGCAAGCTGTGGATTGCTGAGTTAAAACGTGACACTATGGCTATGACTATGACATGAGAAGTCAAGGATGTACTATAGTTAAAGCAATGACGCGTAGTTTCAGTGTCCGAGAGGCAACCGGATGGCTCGCGGTATTTGAGCTTGATTCTGATTCAGTTCAATTCTCATTCTAACCAGCGCACTGGCTGTTTGACTGTATAGTATAGTATAGCGAAAGCAATGAGTAACCTACTTTTAAGTATTAACATACTTTTAGGTATCCAAATTATCCGAATACATCCGAGAGGTAAATAATTAAGTGAATTAATACGCGATTAAGTCCCGTTTATTAAAAATAATGTGTGAGAATCGTGAATACTTTTGACTAGCTTTAAATAATCCGATATGAACTGCTTTCCTAATCTACTGTAAAACCTGTGACGTCTCAATATCGCGCTCCGATTCTTAGTATTCAATTCTTGGAAGTGGCCTGCGACGGAAATATCATATGAGAGTGCGAGGTGTTTGAAGACTGATATGCATATCGCTTTTCAACACAATACACCAGGCCCCGTAGCATGGATGGCGTTATCACGCGATAAGTGATAGGATAGGCGCGTCGTCTCGTTCTATCGAACGGTGTCAGCCAGGGACGGAAGCTCTATCCTGTCACTTATCGCGTGATAACGCCATCCATGCTACGGGGCCTGTTTATTGTGTAGTCAAATTGAATTTTTGAGCATCTCCGTTCCAGCGCCTCTTCTTCAATTTGTATCAAATACCGCGAGCCGTCCAGTTGCCTTTTGGAGACTGCAACTACGCGTCTTTGCTCTTCTTATACTTTTCAATTTTTTTTTTTTAATTTAATCGTATGGCATACATTATTTTGGCCTTTAGAGTGTGTCACTCTTTAGTACCACCCAGGGGACACGTGCAGGGTTGTGGTAGGTAGCTCCTGCGGACGCGAGTAACAGTTGTCCCCCCTTTGTCAAGTGAGTGGGCAACTCGACTGTTAGAAGTTCTTAAGCCGCGCGAAGGCCTCTAACTCGGCTTAACGACTACTGTCATAGACAGCAGCTGGGATCAACTGCTTAGCGTCCCTTCCAAAGCACGGAAGCGCTCATTTATATTAACCACTCAAACATCAGGCGGTCACGCATCCAAAGACTGACCGCTGCCATCTTTGCTTAACCTGCGTTACCGTTTCCGACTCGCAGGCGCCGCTAGGCTATGAGCGCTTCAAACTAGGCTACAAATACTTTTCAATGTAGGTAGGTTAATTACCTCCCTGTGCTAGTTTATGTTTTTGTTTACGTCTTTGTCACTCATGTGTGTGTGTATGTGTGTGTGAACCTTCTATTCCATTCTTTCTCTGTGATCTGACGTCGTGTATATAACACAACTAAAGTATATAGGACGCGAATAGTCAAGGATGTAGTAGTCTTTCTTATAGTTTTCAATTTAGGCAGGTTAATTTACCTCCAACCCTGGCGAGGGCAGGACTCCATCTTTGGAATCGTCTATCTACGGGTTGAGATGTCTTTTTAACCCCCGACGCAAAGAGGGGTGTTATAAGTTTAACGTGTCTGTGTATCTGTGTATCGGTCTGTGGTATCGTACCTCCCAAACGGATGGACCGATTTGAATGCGGTTTTCTTTTGTGTCATAGATAATTTTCTTTCCATGGTATGGGAGGAAAAAAAATCTGGTTACCTACACGGCACAAGGGATCTACGTAATAGAATATATCTACGTAGTACTTTATTGAACCTATTTTGGGACCAGGTAGATTTGTGTTAGTTTGATATTATCGGCAACAATCAATTTTCAAATACTTTTTGTGGGACAATCTTGCACAAATCGGCATAGCCCCAAACTAAGCAAAGCCCCATGGGTACTGACAACACTCAAGATTCGTGAACAGATATTCGTGCTCACACGAATAAAATGCCTCTGGGATTCGAACCCGGAACCACGTCGTCGTCGTAGGAAGGGTCACCAAAAGTGGTCGTCTAGTGTTAGGGCGAATATCCACTAGTGATGTGCGAAGCTATGTTTTCATAGCTTTGACACCTCGCAAGCTTGCAGGCCAGGTGTCAATTATAGAAAAACATATATTTTCGCATCACTCATTTCATTTTATTTCCTTTATTTCTATAACAATATTACATTGTGTTAGAAAATCTTAAAAACTAATTACATGGTTAAAATTTTATAATTACATAAGGATCAGTACATGTCATCAAATACATTTTCATAACTGGTAGACTTTGTGGTCACTGGTAGATTTTCACTATAAAGGTAGTTATTTATAATTATATAGGTACATTAAAATAATACAACAAATTTATGCATAAATTAAATTGAATGAAAATAAAATCTATAGATATTTAAATTACAATATAACAAAAGCTCTAAGACAGACAGTTCTTTCCCCGGGGTAAGACAGACAGTTGTTTCCCCGGGGTAAGACAGACCTTGGTTTCTCCGGGGTAAGACAGACAGTGGTTTCCCCGGGGTACGACAGTCAGTTGTTTTCCCGGGGTAAGACAGACAGTGTCATACCAGTATCATGAATAACCTTCAAGAGTCCCCGGCACGGTAGACTCAAGGCGACTCTCCATACAAACGTAGTTTGGTTCTTATTTTAAAACGGCATACTGGAATAGCATTAATTAGCATGTTGCTAAGAGCCAGTTCATGATGTTTGAGTGCGATCGTAAGAAGACAGTGGAAATTCCTGCCATTTGCCTGAATGGTACCCCTATGTATAAAGTGGACCATTTCAAGTACTTGGGCCATGGTGATCACGACAGACCTCAAAGACGACCTGGACATGGAAAGGGAACGAAGGGCACTGTCGGTCCGGGCGAATATGACTAGCCGACTAGTCGGCCGCCTAGAAGGCCGACTAGTCGGCTAGGCCGATTGTGGACTTCGGCTAAGTTCGGTTGCCGTCGCGCTGTCTCAGCTGTCTGCATGCGTTCAAAGTACCAAATGTGATATTAACTCTGTATTTGAGTAAAATATAAAACGAATAGTAAAAAATGGCAGTTTACTTATTTTATGTCTCGTTTTCCTGTGATCCATAAAGTGCCGACTAATCGGCACATTTTGCCGACTAGTCGCCGACTAGTCGCCGACTACAAATGAGACCGGATATTCGGCTTTCCCGACTAGTCGGCGACTAGTCGGTACATCTCTAATGTCTAGCGACAGGAATTAGATTCCGACCTAGATATGACGGAGCCCATTCTGTATCCAAAGTTCCATGTTTATACTAGCATGTCGTTTTATAATGGTAACCAAACTAGTTTGCATTTGTATGGATAGCCGAGCGTCCTGTTGACCCTTAACTTAAGCCAAAATCATACTGCGGCTCACGAAGGGAGATTATCTGCTTTTGACCGCCACCGCAGGCCGCAGATGATTCAAGCCTCTACATTCTAGAACAACAAGATGAGAAAGATTAGTAGTAGAGAGTGTGTAATAGTTATTTACGATACAAGTGCCAAAAATAGGAACAACTCGTGTCGATTTAAAACACTCCCTTCGGTCGTGTTTTAATTTATCACCACTCGTTGCGAATTACCTATTCGCACGTGTATCGTACAACGTTTTACAATGCATGTGCTCGAAAAGAGCGTTTTCCAAGCACCCAAATCGTGCGGAAAGTGCCACTTTTTCGCACTAGTGCTTTTTACTTTTCAATTTTTTTTTAATTTTTACGTCCGTCGTCAGCCCGACGCAAAGAGTTTTTATTACTCGAGAAAAGTTTTACAAATATTTCAATTACACGTTTTCTTTCAATATAAAAGGTACATAAATACTAATAATGTATAAAATGATTTATTAATCTTTATGAATTTTGAATTTGGTCAATATATTAATGTAAAAAATACCTTGGCAACCGAATAACACGCATCGAAATGAATTTTATTTAATTTATTATTATCCTGCTTATTTTTTGCGAACCCTTTTATTGTAAATATAGTTGTCTTTTAATAGACAACGCATACCAAATAATAAGTCTCCGCGGAGAGTGCGGACGGAGCCCGAACAGTGCGCCGCTGCGCGCCTGGCCGTCATTTGGAGCTGTCATAGTTGTAATGTTGAAATTTTAACAACTAATTTTATAAACCTGGAAGATTTCGTTACAAAAGTGCACACAATCAGTCGGAGTACTCGGAGTCAATAATTACGAAGGTTCGTGCTGAGGAGGTGCTGCGCTTGGTTTGACTGCGAACTTTGTATAGAACTGTGAATATTTGTTTTACATAATAGCTTTTCTCTCATTTGTGTTTACATTTTGTATTTTCGGTGTTTTTTGTTTACTACATATTGTATATAAAATTCTTATGCCTAATCAAGATGCCCCACCCCAGATCTTGCTCTTGGAATGTCCTATCTGTGCTGATAGCAAACGTTACAAAGGCCAACGTGGCCTCAATATCCATTGCGTTCGCGCACATAGCCCCCGCACTGACCAGCCACCTCCTTCATTGTCGCCACAGAATGTCAATACATTCCCCAATGCTAGCCCGACCCCAACGTCACTTGCCCATTTTCTGTCTACTCTTAAAACCAGCTGTAAGCTGAGTAAGAGAATCCCAAAAGGAGCCCGTGCGTCGGCGGCGAGAAGCCTGGCAGAGTGCATAGCCAGAGTAGTCTCAGACAACACTTATTCTTCATGGGAACTTCTTTTGACTTTTGCATACAAAAATTTCCACATCCCTTACTCAAAATCGAACCGTAGCTTAACTACCTTAATAAAACACAACATTTCCCACCCATGCTTTCCTTCTTCACCAACCGATAATACAAACGCTTTGACCCAATCTCCTATCCTGCCTATGCAAAGTACAAAACATAAATGCAAGTTAATAGAAAATAAATTATCCGACGGAGATCTAAAAGGTGCCACTAGGTTACTTTTTTCTAGCGATACATTAGCAACTTACTCTCCTGACGTGCTCAGTGCTCTCAAAGACAAACACCCTACTGCCTCAGCTTACTCGCAACCACCTAATCCACCATCCAATTCACAGCAACCGCTGCAGGTGTCAAAAACCGGCGTTCTACAGGCAGTGCTCTCCTTCTCCGCTGGCTCTGCGGGCGGTTTGGACGGGATTACTCCACAGCATTTAAAAGACCTCACCAGTCCACTTGCGGGTGATGCTGGCGAGACTTTACTGAAGGAGCTCACTGCACTTACGAACGTAATGCTTGCTGGGAAAGTTTGCGCTGATATTGTCCCCATACTTTATGGGGCCAATCTCATTGCTTTAAAAAAAAAAGATGGTAGTTTCCGCCCGATCGCAGTAGGGAGCACGTTACGACGCCTTACCTCTAAAATATGTTGCCGTGAGTTTCACTCCCGTTTAACAGAGAAATTTAAACCAATCCAGCTGGGGTTTGGGTTGAAAGGTGGCTGTGAGGGAGCAGTTCATGCAACCCGGACTTTTCTAAGCAGCCAAAATTTCGAAATTCTAGTCAAAATTGATGTTAAAAATGCGTTTAATTCTGTGGATAGGGGCGTCCTTTTGACCCAAATAGAAAACGAACTTCCGGAAATATATTCGTACTTATGGCAGTGTTACGGAGCTCCCTCAAAACTTATGTACAGGGACAATGAAATCTCTTCTTGCGTAGGTTGCCAGCAAGGAGACCCACTTGGTCCTGTCATTTTTAATCTAGCCATCCACCCAATTATCACCCAGCTTACATCTCATTTAAATATCTGGTACCTCGATGACGGCACTATTGGAGGTAAAAGATCGACAGTTCTGGCCGATCTCCAAACAATTATTGATCGGTTTGCTGAAATCGGCTTGACAATCAACTTCAATAAGTGTGAGATTTTCATTGGAGAAAGCATCCCACCCAACATCCGCACGTCAATCATGAATGATATTAACATCCTCACACCAAATATTTCTGTACTTTCTCACGACACTCTCACACTTTTAGGAGCCCCCATTTTTGACGAATCAATTCCTTTGTCCATAAATGCCAAAATTGACCATTTTCATAGTTGCTCAGAACTTCTTTTCCAGATTAACCCACACATGGCTATTTACATTCTGCGTCTTTGCTTATTTTCACCCAAATTTATGTACATACTCCGATGTTCCCCAGTTTGGAAATTTCCCTCACTCACAGCAAATATAGACCAAATTCTAAGAGACACAATTTGCAAAATTATTAATATAACTCTTTGTTCTCGCAGTTGGTCGCAAGCTAGTCTCCCTATAAAATTTGGCGGCCTTGGTATCCACTCGACAGGCAGTCTGGCTCTCCCGGCTTTTCTTGCGTCTGTTAACAGCACGCTCACCCTCATTGGTGGTATTCTTAACCTACCTTCAACCATCAATGTCCCGGTGTCGTGCCTGACAGACGCAGTTTGTGCTTGGAGAGCGGAAAGTCCCAACAAACAAATGCCGGACGAAAAATCGAATCAGGCTGCTTGGGATGCTTTCAAAATAAAAAACACCTTGCAGTCCTTACTCGACGATTCCGCCAACTACGAACGAGCCAGACTACTTGCGGTTTCAGAAAAAGAATCGGGCCATTGGTTGCACGCGCTTCCGTCACGTAACCTTGGCTCCGTTTTAGACCCCTCTGCACTGCGAATAGCAGTGTGCCTTCGCCTGGGCCTCAAAATATGTGAGCCTCACGCCTGCAGCCGCTGTTCCGAAACCGTGGACTCACTGGAGCGTCATGGCTTGCACTGCCTTATGAGCGCCGGGCGTCTATTCAGGCACGCCACAGTAAACGACCTCATTCGCCGTTCACTCAGCACCGCAGGTCTCCCTGCGACTCTGGAACCAACGGGCCTTTCCGCTACTGACGGTAAGAGACCTGATGGTTGCACTCTCGTGCCCTGGAGCCTAGGCCGCCCTTTAGCGTGGGACGCTACCTGTGTCGACACGCTGGCTCCGTCCCACGTCGAAGGGTCGGCTCGGAAGCCTGGCACTGCCGCTGACCAAGCCCAAATGTCCAAACGCCGCAAGTACGCATTTCTCACCAATGAATATGAATTCGCGGCACTTGCGGTGGAGACTTTGGGCCCTTGGTCGTCCGACACCAAAAAAATTATGAAAGAGGTATCGGTCCGACTTATTGGCGTTTCAGGCGACCACAGGGCCGGTTATTTCTTTGCCCAGCGTCTAAGCCTAGCGGTGCAAAGAGGTAATGCAGCCAGCGTCCTAGGGTCCATGCCTCAAACGGGTGAACTGGGTGGGGTATTTTATATTTAGTTTATAAGTCTAGTTCGTAGTTCTTTTATAGTATCAAAATGTCGTTTTTTTTTAATTATTATTTATTATGTGAATAACGTTATTTTTCCAATAAAGAATACTTATAAATTAATTGATTTTAAATATTCACTTAATGTGTTTGGCTGAACGCATCTTTCTTTTGCCTTTTGCGATACGACAGTATGGCGACTTGCACATGCGCATTGCGCATAATGTTGACCGCGCATGTATTTAAAAAAGCCCGCCATTGTTGTGATTGTTGTTTACTTTGGAGTTATTTTATGTAAATAAGTTAAAAATATCGAGTGAAAGTGAGTAATCAATAATAATAATGATTTAGGTATTGCGTTTCAATAGTGTCAGTATGTTTCTTAGAACTACGACGGTACAGCGTCTTTTTGTTGTTAAATATATTGAGTTACTCAAAATTAATTTTGTTCCAAAACCACAATACGATGGATTTAACTTTTAAGTGAATAAGCTTGACAGCAAAAGATGTGGAGAAGTTGTTACATGCAGTTCCAGATAATAAGTAGGTACCTGACAATCTACCTCTTCTTCAATTTTAACCTATCTATTTTTAACCGACATTTCACCATTTAATATATTTCCTCACACAAGGCATAGTAAAACGTTGTATTATAGACGCGCGTAAAGATGATTTCCGACTCGTGTCGAATTATACATTCGCTCGCTTCACTCGCTCATGTATAAAAATGACACTCGTCGGAAATCACCTACTTTCCACACTTGTATCATAAATAACTATAATGTGACCGATTACTTTATAAATCAGCACGGCTAGCACGTGACGGCGCGCGAGCTCTCTCGATTTTTCTCGCACTATCCGTCTCTCACTTATTAGACCACTTAGAACAAGAGGTATAGTGCGATAAAAATCGAGAGTATGTCGCGGCCGTCGTGTGCTAGACGTGCTGTCATAGGAATTTGAATCTTTTATCATAGACGGTAGAGTTGCTTTTTGAATGGACACTTTGATGCAATTCGGTCAGCTTAAATACCTAATCAAGTCTACTAATAACTATTAGTCACAAATTGTTCAGAAACATTGATTATTCTACTACTTTCAACTATTCGCGATACAGACTAAGAAAAAACAAAACGCCAATAATTATGGAACCACTTATATCATAATATTTAGTCGTAGTAATTACGTCACAGTGTTTCACATATTTATTCTAATAATTGACTATTGTTAAGATTTATTGACATGTAAGTATTAAGATTGCCATGTCAGGTATTGGGTCTGTGTTGAGCACTGGAACGATTACCTTACCGCATGATATTAATTATTATATTATTAAGTGTTAAACATACAACTTCTAAAACCGCACGTATACTTGCTGCGATCGATCGCGGGTTAAACCAAAAGTAATTAAAGTAAAAGATCGCTAAGTTATTGAACGCTAGATTCCGACCGATTGTATTCACCGTCATTACTCTCATTACACATAACTGAATCGATGTGGTCCGTGTACCCTTGATCCCGCAGCGACTGAACCACTTGCCGGTTCAGCTCCGTGTCGGGCCGGTAGTGCGCCGAGCAGGCCCGGATCTTCTGAATCACTCCGTTCTTGACAACCATCTCCCCAGCTCCAGCAACCGGGTTACCAGCAAAGAAGCTTGATGTCCTCGTCTGTAACAATCCTCTACTATGCACAGTAGACAGTAGGATTCTCCCATCCGGCCCCATAGCAAATATGGCAGCCGGCCCCGCGTGACCCTCGTCTGCAGTACTGGTGTCTACTAATCCCCCATGGGAATTGATTAGTTTGCCATCTTTAACTTGGACTTGGAGGTGAGCCCTCTGCCAGGCGTTGTAGTACACGACAGAAAGAGGACACTCCGACTTGTTCTGCTGCAGACAAGTTGTGTCTTCACCCCTGTATTGACTCTCCATCGCGTATGTAGCGTAAGAAAATGCTATGCTGTTCGAGGTAATGTTGGCTCTGTATACGGTGCATGTTTTGTTACTCTCCCATTGGCAAATGTAAATGTTTCCACCTCCTTCTGCCGTATACAAGCTGCCATAGAATATTGCCATGTCTATCGGGTAGTTATGGCCTAAAGGCACAGATTCACAAGAGTCGATGGCATCTAGTTTTCTAACACAGGAAATCCACATACCACCACTATGTGATACTGCGTAAATACTGTTCCCCACACTTGAAAGACCCGTGATGCCATCCCTTAAAGTATATATAAACGTACAGCTGCTTTCTGCTCCCAGGGAACACCGCATCAGTTTTCCATTCCATACGCCGACATAGATGTATTCATTTTCCTGCATCAAAGCATAGACTGAACCATCAAATCTATGGAATGGCCGACAGCTGTTGGTTGCATCAAGTCCACAAGTCAAAACTGTACCACCCTCCAGGCCGGCGTACAAGTTCCCGTTGGCTGTAGTAAGAGACTGAACGTGCGTACTGCACGATTGATAGATCTGGCACGACTCTGCTTGATTCAGCTTGCATTTTAATATCTTGTCATAAAGACCAGCATATATATACTCGCCAACGACGAGCAGAGACTTGACCTGTTCGCCGGTGGTGTACAAAACCTCGCACTGATCAGGATCCTTGTAGAGACACCGCAGCAGCTGGGTATTCGTACCGATGAGCACTGCTGCAGGAGTATAAATCCGACGTTCCGTGACGCATACTTCTACGTCTCTTACTTGAACAAATGGAGAAGTCACGTTGGTGTTTGACGCACCGTTGTCTCCGTTTGGCGAAGAGGCACTCAGCGGTGAAGCGGCGGCCGCACCCAGCAGACTCGCTAACAAGATGAACTGCATGGTGAGATGTGGGCGGCGTGGCTCAAGTTCACGGACTGAATGCTGCTTCAGCGCCAGTGGTGCTTAAATAGAGGACAAACTACGAACGGGTAACAGCTAGTGATGTGGAGGTTACAGGGTCACAACAGATAAAATGGGACGTTGTTTTAGTGCACGCAAATCGCAAGCGTTTCATTGATAAGAAATTATACTTCGCGAACAAACGGATGGGCTGCCTGATGGTCGAAATTAAATGGATGCAGGGTGTAAACTTAAATTGAAACATAGTTTTTAGACAGACTTGTTCCGCCAATCTAATTAATATATATTAAGAGAGGAAGGGCACGACGGCATGTCATCTCGCTCATATTTTGAGCAGCCCAACTGGGGAAGTACCTAAGCCATAATTAACGCTACTTGCTCTGTAGGTATCTGGCGTTTGTCCTGGTGGTGAGTAAGTTCGCCAGAGCTCCTGAGTTAAGAGTGACCCACTCTCGCTCACCCACATTCGTCTCTAGCTATCAAAACAACGAATCCTTAAATTCATAAAATATCGGCAACGCTCTGCAAAATTCTTCTTGAATCGCAAAGGGAATATACTGTATACTATGCTCGACTCTAGTAGTGTATTCCTAGGTATACCTCGGTCGGTGCCTATAGGAAAATTCTATATTGCTAATTGGACAACACCAGTTGCAAAAACATTTCGCAGAACTACGTGACTGATATGATAAGAGCGTTGTTTTGAGAAACTTTATCGTGGTGACATATAGGTCAAGAATACACGTTAGCTACATCATATTTTAAACTTAAAGTTATACTTATTATAATTTTGGTATAATCTGAAGACGTAGAATTCACTGCTGATATTATTTTTTTTCAGTTCGTAGTAATTTTTCACGAAAAAGGTGAAAATTTTGATTGGAGCTGTTTGCTTTGAGACCTAATAACTTTTGTATAGTGACAAAAAATATCATACAAAAATCCTATTATCCTACTAATATTATAAATGCGAAAGTTTGGATGTATGGATGATTCCAATTAATCTCAAAAAGTACTGGACGATTTTTTATGAAACTGTTCCGTTATGTACCTAATATATCAGCATAGGACATAGGCTATAAAAATTAGAAAGATGAAGGTGCAAAGGGCCAAAGACTTGACAATTGGTAAGCATATACTTAACTAGAAAATAAAAAGAACTCTATTCAAACTTTCAGCAAAATATAGATAAAACTTGAATAAACATGAGATGTAAAATAGTGCTTGGCGGCTAAAGACTATATAAATTAACCAATACCTCCACCGATAGTAACTATTAGACATTGGAAACCTAATTATATTGGAACATCTTTGTACCCTACTGACCGCGGCGGACAATAGTAAACTTGTCATTAGCTGTCAAATTTTCTATTGTCCGCCACCGCAGGCCGCGACAGTGTGTTGCAGGCCTTACGCATCTCACGCTCACGTGACCTGAAAAATCTGTGGCGAGTTTAACAATTTTTCCCCATCACAAAAAGTGCGCAGCGCCGCTAAAGAAGTTTTCTCTTCAAAAACTCTGTTGCCCATACCGATAACCGAACGTAGTGGTTATATTCTCTTTGCCTTGCCCATACCTATACTTATTGTAGTACTTCATCTGTGCCTATACGAACTCTTCTCAATAACATAACAAAAATAAAAATGATCATAAAATGTCACTAATGTCACATAGTAAAAAACAAGTTTTTGTATGTGACGGTTTTATTGTTAATTATTATAATTATGTTCCAGGGCGGTAAAAGGTGAGTATTTAAATAATAGCGTATTTAACATACAGGTAAAAATACAAATTATCTCCCACTAAAATAGATTTGCATGCAATATTAGAATCTGTCAGACGGTGACCCAGTGCATTCAGATTACTTTCACGCTGCTCGAAATTGTGGCAACAGATGTTCGGAATGGAGCCTTCAAAACCTGTCATTAAGTACTGTACTATCGACAACACAGCTAACTGACCATGCGTGCACTTTATGTGCATTGGAATAAGGTTCTAAATAACTAAAGGATGGTCAGTTAACTGTGTTCGTTTGTGCGTTGCAAGAACAGGCCTGCTACGAATTTGAACAGGCCAACAATGTTTTAGAAGTCCAGTTCCATTCGACAAATCGAGAGCAGCCCACGCGGCCTCGCATGCGTATTAGTAGGTATTTACCATCTGCCATTATAGTGAATACTGAACTTAATCAAGATTTATTGTCTACTATTCTGCTAGAGGAAAAAACCGCAGTCTGCATCTATTTTAGGCTCTCCCTAGAGGTCTCGTTTGAGCTGTAGAATTTCTTAACACAACTTAAGTATATATAAACTTAATAAATAACAGGGTCCCACATGTACATGTAGGTACAAATTAGTTAACTCTGTACTATAGAGAAATCACACAGGTAAACTGTTCCGACAGTTTTGTGGGACCCTGTTAATTATTAAGTTTATATATTGTTTATTAAATAAATAATAATTAAACATTTTAAATTTCGAAAAATACACTAAATACACAATACACTAAAAGTCACTAGAATCCATTGAGAAATGCAACATGTAGAGAAGAACAGCTGGAGTCGTTAGCCGTGTTCCGAATCACGACAAAAACGTTTTAAGCGCGCTTACGATCGGACCGATTCACGCTTACAACGCTCACATAAATATCGTGACGTCATTGGCGCTTACGGTGCTCACACTCCCAGGCGTAAGCACCTTGAGCCAAACGTCAAGTTGACGTTTGGTTTGGTTTGACATATGACACTTAAATTTTTTTAAGTGTCATATGTCAATATATATTCATATGCGATTTAACTTTTCTACTCAGAACTCAAAACGTAGTGGTTATATTTATTATCTTTGCTCAGAACCTCAGACAAATTTCAAATGAATATGCCGTTGACATTGACAGTTTGACACATGACAGTAAACGCGCTTATGACCGGACCGAATCAGTACACCACTTACGCGGCCTTGAGCGCGCTTACTGATTCGGACCAGCCGTAAGCACTGTAAACGCTGTGATCGTTGTTGTCGTGATTCGGAACACGGCTGTTGTTATGATATAAATTCAATTTTTATGAATGGATGAATGAATAACTGATTGATAAATATAAAACCTTGGGGCCATGGGGGCCAAGTGCGCGTCGGGTATATAAAGACTTGGCGACACGCTTAAGGCGCCGTAGGTTCAGCGAAGTTAAGCGAACAGAGTTTTTGAAACAATATAATGCGTCTGTTTATAATAATATGGTTTCAAAAAAATACGAATAGTAATCTTGAGGCTTTTCTGCAGGGAAATCAGTGCTTCGAAACATGATTAAGCAAATTTCGCTCCATAGAAAAAAATCACGAACATAGGTCTAAAATACACAAAAATACACTTAAAATATTCGTAACAAATTATGCACTGAAGCTATAAATATTAAAATTGCTTCTAAAAATCGGCAATATCATGTTTGAGGGAATTCAGTGAATACATTTTTATTTATTTAAACGGCCAAACGACGCACTTCCATCTCGCTCACGCTTATGCTCAGTGAGAGGGAGAGAAGACCATGAACCTACGGCGCCTTAATAGAAGCCTCGAGGGAATACGGCCAGCCTTCTGCCCACCTTGCCCATTGACGGCGAATTATGCCAATTTTTGAAGTGAAAACTTGTTTAGCGGCGCTGAGCACTTTTTGGGATGGGGAAAATTGTTAAATACGCGACAGTTTTGTGACGTCAGATGTGAAGGAGATCACTTTTTGCTGCTAGCCGATTCAACTTCATTCAAAAGTGAACGCTATTCGTAAGAGCATAAAGCCGTTAAACACTTTTTGCAATAGCATATTCTGCAAATAAATTTGTAATAATACCAACGCGTCCTTCACCGTTTTGCTATGGAGAAAATTCGAATAGTTCGAATTTGGGCGTTATTCCTAAAGAGATAAAGCTTAGAAAAATATTTACCAACGGCAAAAACAAATTGATATTTTGGTCGCCACCGCCGTCTGCTGTGCAAATTCGAATAGTTCGAATTTAGACGTTATTCCTAAAGAGATAAAGCTTTGAAAAATATTTGGCAATGGCAAAAACAAATTGGTATCTATTGTGTTTGCCGCCGCCCGGAGCCGGTGGCCCGTCGCACCCAACGCGCCCGCGGCCCGTCCGCCTAAATAATTGATAATTGTTTATAAATTTGCGTCAAATTCATTTTTAGGGTGACACCGTAAGATGTCACGTTACCTGATCGAAAAACTGTTACAATGTTATTGAGTTTTCACTTCTGCCGGCACTCCCGGAGTGCAACCCGGTCTTTTTTTTACCTATAGGTTAAGTTTTATTATGTTTGCTTTTATTAATTGTCTTTAATAAATGAATATATAATATAAAATAAATATCATATGTTGTTAATATTTACATGAATTCAAGATATTTTTTAACAGCTTGCCATTGGAATTAAAGTTTCAAACCGCATAATTGTTGAAACTACACAACTCATTGTATGTAATCTTAGAACTAACTTCGAAGACAATCCAAAATGTATGTGTTACTTCTTACAAATTATAGAAACTATGATTTGTGAGTGTTGTCTAAATCGACAGAATAAAAACGCCAATGAGATAAGAGTTATTAAAACGGTGAAATATTAATAAATGGTTATATTAGAATATGATACATAATATGTGTTTACCATTTAGTCATTCGTTCAGTTATAATTTAAAAAATAACGGCGGCTTCACTGAATTAATTGTGCTCAAGTGCCATGAGTATCCTAACCGACATGACGATGTCTATATTCTCTATAAATCACACTTCATGTATATTTTATCGTCATTTCCAATCACTAGTCATTAACTAATAAATAAATACATATTTAGGGACAATCTTACACAAATCGACCTAGTCCCAAACTAAGCAAAGCTTGTACTATGGGTACTAGACGGCTTATATAAATAAATAAATACATAGTAAACAACCATGACTCAAGAACAAATATTCATGCTCATCACACAAATAAATGCCCTTTCCGGGATTCGAACCCGAGACCTCCGGCTTCATAGACAGGGTCACTACCAGCTAGGCTACAGAGGTCGTCAAAACTATGATCATAAACGATATATGATACTGAGAGAAAGAATATAATGGAAAAATAAACCACTCTTCCGGCAATAGAGGGATCGCAGGTTCGAGTCCTGTCGGACGCTACAGACGAAGACGGTTTATTTTTCCATTATATTCTTTGTCTCTGTATCATATCGTTTAAAACATGATCGGGGTAACTTCTTCGTTTAAAATAACACGAAACAAAATATTTAACCTCTTAACCGCCATTGACTTGATACGAAGTCCGCACATTTCGTGCCCCACACGCCAACGACTTCATATCTAGTCAGTTTCTTCAGTCAAATAGCTACTGACGTGCGTTGGCATGAGGTTTAAATTCGCATTTGACGTCTGTGACAGGTGGCGTGTGGGGCAAAACTTTTTGATTGTGTCGTGGCGGGGAATAGGTTAAATACACTCATAGGCAATGAAAACGGGTCACTTATCATGGATTACTTTACAAAGTGACCCGTTTTCATTGCCTCTGAGTGTAATTCCCAATGTGAACTATGAAGGGTACGCTACCTCAGAGGCAATGAAAACGGGTCACTTTGTAAAGTAATCCATGGGAAGTGACCCGTTTTCATTGCCTCTGAGTGTAAATTATTTGTTTCGTTAAGGAAGTGATCATCTTTGACGATATGTTTGTTTAGATGATAAGACACTTAAGGATGAATAGACTTTATTATCACTGACTCAAAGGCGTCTATAGATATTAATTGGATTTTAGTGGTTTTCCCGGTAGTGCCCTAAAACGAATCCAGAGTCCGCTTTGGCCTAATCTAAGGAACTGGTAACACGAAAGCGGCTGGCATCTGACCTTCCGACACAGAGGGCGAAATAGACCTTATGCTTAATTAGTAAAGTCAGGGTCTTGATCAGCGAACTAAAAAACCATATAAGTCTAAGTAGCGCCGCAAAATGGCCCCACAGAATGGGTGCCATTGCCATCATGACAAATGTACAGTACGCAGATTGTACAAACAATTAAATGTACAGTCGACAACACAGCTAAGTGACCATCGGAAATCTAATCTGACCTTAAGTGCATTGTAATAAGGTTCTAGGTTTTCACGGTATGGTTAGTTAGGTGTGTTGCTGTGTGTACATATGATAATAGGGAATATTCATGACATTTTTTTATTTTTTTTATCTATTCTATAAGTAATTATATAACCGGAAAAAAATATAACACTTTCAAAATATTATTAAATAAACTAAAAAAAAATTATTAAAATTACTATCATTTTCGGACGATCAAAACGCCACCATTTTGGCGCGCTCATTTGTGACGTCACCGTGCATCTTAGTGCACGGCGGTTCTTAAACAAATTAACAACAAAGTGTTTGATTCACACTTTTAATAAATGTGAGTGATTAAAGCTTATAAGATCAACTTATTGTAATGGAAGAGCACACAAAAGCTTATTATAAATATTGTATTGTCCCTATGTGTGAAAATCACATTAAAACTGCAAATATTTTCATATGCCCAAAGGTGCAAATATAAGGATAAAGTGGTGTAAGGCGATGAGGAGAGATAATGTATCGTGCTTGAGTAGTTTATATTGTTGTGAAGATCATTTCGACGTGAGTATTAAATATGTATGTACCTAAAATCTTTTTTATTACGACTCGCGAACAATATAGGTAAACAATAACCTAACCTCAAAATTGTATTATATACTTATTCATAAAACTATTCTGATTCCCAATTTTTTTAGTTATTAATGTTACAAATATTATGATTTTTGTTGATCAACAGCTGACTACGAGTGTTGATTTTGATCAAGAAACCTTTTAGCTAAGTTTCTTTGTTTGCACTGTTGATCGAAGAAAGTTAAAAGAATTTAATCCTTTTTACTGAGTGACCTACACAAATTTGTTTTATTTATAAGCCTTGACGAAAACAACCTAGTTTGTTAAAGTTCATAAAGATGTTCTCAACATTTAACATTCCTAATAGGTACCTACATATCTTTGATTATATAATACTAGCTTCTGCCCGCGACTCCGTCCGCGTGGAACTCGTTTATACTATCTTTATACCAAATTTCATCCAAATCGGTTCAGCAGTTTAAGCGTGAAGAGGTAACAAACAGACAGACAGACACACTTTCGCATTTATAATTTATTATTAAGTAAGTATATATAAAATATATAATATAACTAGCTTCTGCCCGCGACTCCGTCCGCGTGGAACTCGTTTATATCGTAGCTCCCCCCATATCCCCCAAAGGGATGAACTGGGGGTGAAAGTTTGTATGGAGCTACGATATAAATGAGTTCCACGCGGACGGAGTCGCGGGCAGAAGTTAGTATATATAATATATAAAGTTATAGTATAGTAAAATAGTATATAGTATGGATAAATATCTACTAGTTTTTTATTCCACTTATTTAACAAAGACACCTATTTGAAGTAGTTTAAAAGTCTAGCTATTTGAATCGCCAAAATAGGTTATAATTATTTAATTGACCAATCTCACGAGTATAAAAACAAGGAATATGAAAATTTATTGAATATTTGTAACTTATTTACCTTGCAGCTTTTACTCCTCTTAGTTCAGCGGACGTAAAGTCACAAATATTTGCGAAGTATGTATTAAATTTAGTCATCATGAACACATCAATTTTAGGCAGATTATCCGACTGTGCCTTGACAAAACCGCCTTCAGTCATTGTGGCGAGTCTTTTTTCACTTAATAATTACCAAAAAACACTGATTATTTATCATAAACAGCGGCCAAACAATGCGAATAACTTTCAATAATCATACTAACGACCTGCACGGTGAATTTATTTTATCAATAGAAACATGATAATTTGAAAAAATAATCATGTGTGTATATTTATTAAGCAATATAGATTACACGTGTTTTTTTTTGTCCATTTCTAAATCACATGCATATTCCCTATTGTACAATATGCAAAATGTACTCCACGTGATGGTGGCAAAATGTACAAAGTTAGAATGATCAACACGCAAATTGTACATTACGGAAAAATAACAATACGCAAAATGTACATACTTTGTAGAGTCCGGCAAACAAAGTTGAACCTTGCACCATTTGAGAGCCACAGACAGACATGTTCCCCTCTTTTTGCTTACTTGTACTTGTACATTTTACGTTTTGTACGTTTGGCGATTGACCATTTTGCTTTTGTCACATTTTGCGGATTGTGCATTTTGCATTGAACAATTCGCGTAATGTATTTTTCTTTTTACACATTTTGCGTTATGTGCTTTTAGCGTAAGTACAATTTGCGTACTGCACATTTCGTGTACTGCAAGTTTGTCTTATCTCTATATTATTTTAACTGTTTGCGCATTATGCGTGTATTGTACATTTTGCGTATTGTCTTTTATCAGGGGAAGCGCAAATAAAGGACTTGCATACATACATTTCTAAACATTTCAGACGTATCGTGAAAGTGTCGCAGGACACACAATCATCCGTCACAAGACTTTTTAACAAGTTAAAGGATCAGTATTCAGATAACAGGTGTGATTCAAATAGGGTAAATCGTCAATAACTGGCCACTTAACGATTGTCATTCAGATACTAGCCATCAATTTTTACAAGCTTTCATTTAACTTGCAATGTATGTATGTTCGCTCGGGTGGAATCTTGCAACTCAATTTTGAAGCAGATATCTTCAACTGATTGAGCTGAAATTTTGGGTTTAAGTATAGTTTGAACGACAATTCAAGATTATGGTACCATTGACCTGATAATGGAGACAGAAGGTGGCCATGGGAATTCTGTACGTAACCGACGTGACCCCGTTGAGTGAATCGCCTCAACGAGTAGTTGATGACGGTAAACAGAAAAGTAGAGTTAGCAATAAAAGCTTGTAACAAAAAACAATTTTTTGACAGAAACTTTGACAGAGTTTTTGGCCGAGCCGAGCAATTTTGTCATTGTTCCGGCGCCGTCCCTCTCCGCCCACAGCATTTGTCTACAGCGTTCGCTAGTATGATAGTGAAAATGTTCGGGGTAGGCTCGTAAACGTAAACACACTTTTCCGAAATGTGCACTTTCTGCAAAGGTGGCACTTTCCGCAAAATGTACACTCCCAAAATGTACACTTTCCCAATTTGGAAACTTTCCCGAAATGTGCACTTTTTCAATCAGTGCACTCTTCCAAAACGCACGCTTTCTAAAAATGTACACTTTCCCATTTAGGGCACTTTCTCAAAAGGTACGCATTTACACTTCTAGTTTCGGTCTTTCTGTCCGTCCGTCAGTCCGTCCGTCCGTCTGTCCGCCTGTTTGCATTTGCACTATTTCATAGAAGCCCCTACCCCTAGTGTACTTTCCGGGAAAATATGCCTTTTGCGAAAGTGCACATTCTGGGAAAGTGCACCTATTGGCAAAATGTACATATCGGGAATTGAACTTTTAGAGACAGTGTACTTTCCGGGAAAATAATCATTCTAAAAAAATGCACCTTTACAGAAAGTACACATTTCGGGAAAGTGTGTTTTACGAGCGTAACCTAAATGTACAGTTGGAGTAAAAAAACGGTAAATACACGATTATATTTAGCTTTAGGAATATTTTGACAATATTCTTGAAAACAGTTTAGTAATAATAATACATTGCTTGTGAACTACGTATTTTTGTGAAGTTTCTAGTTTTGGGGGTTGGCCAGTTATAAGCAATTTACCTTAGTCGTGTTTTGGGTCAATCAACTTTTTTTGATGCCACACTGTCTACTGGGTCACACTTGAAAATCATGAATTATTCACGTCGATTATTTTACACTAATTAAATATGTAAAAAAAACTATATTGAATTATACAGTCATACTGTTGTCTTGCCCCTAAACAAAATTATAATAAAAAGTTGATTGGGCCATGCAATTCAAAAGTTGCTAATTTGTAAACTGAGATTATTTGAGTTGGCCGAATTCCCTGAAAGTTGTCCGTCCAAAAAGCGACTCTATCGTCTCAGGTAGAAGATTCCAATTTCAATGACAGTTTTATAAAAAGTAAGCCACATTAAATAATATCAACCATACATTTTAATTTTGCTCTAAATTGAAAGATGTATTCATAAGGCTGTAGTCTCATTGGGGGCGATTACACGGTGACTATTATCGCGCGATACATATCATAATTATGCTTTAAGCAACTTTTCCATATTTTTTTTAATACCGCAATATTTCAATAATACTCACTATGTTCAGCCTGCCTTTGACTCCGCACTCCGCGTGGGCAACCCGGAACAAAAAAAGTTATGAAAGAGTGTAGAGTGTATAACTATTGGCTAGCCTAAAAATATATTTTAGGCAAGCCGGTGGAAATCGGTTTGTATGGGCGCTCCGTCTCGGGTAGGTATATAGTCTAGTTCATACATAATATGTACGTCAACATAGGTTAAAATTATCTGAGCAACAATACTAACAATTACACGGTTCAACTCACGTATTCTATGTCACTACGGGCGACATGTTTCGAACTCTTCGGGAGTTCTTCTTCAGGATGAGTGTTTTCGCGGCGGTGTCGCTTGTATCACTGCCCGCGCTCGCTCCGAACGCCGAGCGGCGCGTGAAGCACGCGCCGACAGGGCGGGGGGAGGGGGGCAGTCTAGCGCTGGAGTAGTTGAGTGAGATTGCGGCAGGAGGTCATCTCCTCCGATAGACGACACGCACACTGAACTCACTGTGTCCACGGGGTTGTCACAACACACTGTCCACTTCAATTTAGGAATGATAGTTTTCCATGCTGGCGGTAACATCCAGCCACCATCACGATTAAAATTTGGGCGGCGCCCAATTTCAATCGCCTCGCGAATCTTGCGTGGCACATAACCTTTCCCCCGTACCGTACCAGCAATTTCGCCTTGTCGAAACGAATGAAATGTGACGCGCCTGTATCACACGCATGTTCTGCTACCGCCGAGTTCCTAACATCCATCTTCTTCACGCTGCGTATGTGTTCCAGCAATCTCGTGGAGACGTTCCGCCCAGTTTCCCCTACGTACGCCTTACCACAATCACAGGGAATCTCGTACACCCCCGGGCTACCCAGCGGGTCTCGGTCAGATGTTGCGCTCTCCTAAGGACCGAGACCCGCTGGGTAGCCCGGGGGTGTACGAGATTCCCTGTGATTGTGGTAAGGCGTACGTTCGGAGCGAGCGCGGGCAGTGATACAAGCGACACCGCCGCGAAAACACTCATCCTGAAGAAGAACTCCCGAAGAGTTCGAAACATGTCGCCCGTAGTGACATAGAATACGTGAGTTGAACCGTGTAATTGTTAGTATTATTTCAACATGTCTCACGAAAGTTTAAATTCGATTATCTGAGCAACCTTAAAGTACGTAACAACACGCAACAAAAAAGTCGTGTCCACATATTTTTGATCACTCTGCCCGTGCACATGTTTTGAACTCGACTGTACGGCGTCTAGTTCTACATGCACTTCCATGTATAAAGAGACCGGAACCGTTTTCCATAGTTAGGGTTTTCCATAGGGTTATTTTAGAAGTTGTTTTTAAAACCCTATGGTAATCTTATGCTAAGGTAGGTAACCTTACTGATAGGGTAACCCTATTGATCGAGTTAACTTGGTGTGACGCTAAACAATTTGAGGACCCTAAACAAAACCCTATCGCAATAGGGTTAACTTATGGTTACCACATCCGATGTACTTACCATAACAATAGGGTAACCCTAACATTAGGTAAGCAAATTGATAGGGTTACCAAATCGATAGGCTTAAGCCTAAAAAGGGGTTTTCCGGTCCTTGCACGTTAACAACATATCGCTGTATACATGCCTCGACAACTTATCGCTGTACCATCGCCAACACAGTTAACTGACCATTCGTGCACTTTATATGCATTGTAATAAGGGTCACGTATGGTCAGTTAACTGTGTTGGAGTTTGTACGTCGACCCACCCAGGCAAATTCTAAAACTTGTTTCTGAATTGTAAAATGTATTTCTACATTATGAAATTTTGTCCTAAATTGTAAAATAACATATATTTCTAAATTGTTATTAACAATATAGGTCACTAAATTACAAATGAAAGGGACAAATATAAAGATTCATTGCGCGGTTTCGAACCAGCTACGCCAGTGCGCTATCGGAACCGGTGCTCGGTTCAACAAATCTTTCAACTAGTTCCTTCTAATTGCGTCTTAAGGGGACCACGACGACCTATTTCAGCGATACAAACGCGATACAGTATCGATACAAGTGATTTGGACAGGTGATCTATAACTAGTGTCACGCGACAGTCGCGCGTTTGTATCACTGCAAAAGACGCAGTGTGTAACCTCTATTAAGATATTGATTCGTTAGTATGCGTTACTGCTTAATACAAAATGAATATAGAAAATATTTAAATGTATGTGTACTAATGTTAGTGTTTTGTTCCAGCTCTGAAACAGTGAATCTTATGAAGTCTAAAAAGAAGAAATCGAACACAAACTCTGAAAAAGTAGGTAAAGGAAGAAAGAGATGTATGTATTTGGTATGAAAAAAAAAAATAACGGCCTGTGACATAAGCGTGTCTCTCACAAGGGGGCGTGGTTTTTGCGGTTTGATTCGAATCGAGGCATCCTCTTAATACATGCTAACGATAACGCTCGTAGTCCCATAAAGGTGCGTACAACTGTACGTAGAGGAAAACGCCTAATGAGAGGCGCCCACCTAGCAGATTCCTAGTTTTAAGCGGTCGACCTAGTCCTTGCCTTTATCCGTAAACTTTATTAAACCTATTTTAGCTAAAATGTCGTTTAATTTCGTTGGTCATTATCTGTCACTTTACCGGCGTGAAGTCAGCGGCTAAAAGTTGGCGTACAATGTTGCCAACTTTTGACCCCTAACTTCACACTTTGTTGTCACTTTGACGTTTGGGCTCTCGGATTATACAGTATATTAAATTGTTTTAAACCAATTCTGAAATAGACTGAGAGCTTTTTGATGATGAGTCTTCTCTGTTGACACGGTTCAGAGCTATGTTTGTATATTGGGACCAAGTGCTTTTTTTTTTCTAGTGCTGTGAATGCACCAATGCGGAACAGCAGACGAGCGGCGAAAACGCATGCCCTCAGAATAGAGACGACACATTCTCCTTCACTTCATGCTCGTGAGTACAGGGAATAGTTATTTATTTACGATACAAGTGCCGAAAATAGGAAATTCGCAACGAATTAAATTTATTTACAGTACATATGGTGCTACTTTCCCGCACTAGTGCGGAAAAGAGCACTTTTCGGGCATATGTCGAAACTTTAAAGAGCCATATGTACAGTAAAACGTAGTACGATACACGTGCGAATAGGTAGTTCGCAACTCGTGTCGATTTAAAACACTCCCTTCGGTCGTGTTTTAATTTATCACCACTCGTTGCGAATTTCCTATTTTCGGCACTTGTATCGTAAATAACTATTTACGATTCTGACCGAACGGGCTGGGCCGGCGCGTGTGTATAATTGCCAAAGGAATTTCATGTCCACGGCACGGCGTCGTCACCGTAAAACGGCGTGGCGCGTCGCCGTAGAATCTCACGGTGCAGCGCCGTAGAAACCCGAAACTAATACTAGTCTGTGTGTAATGTCACGACGCGGCGCGCGCCGTAGAAGTGCACGTTGCGGCGCCGAATAACTTGTACCTATCACGACGCAGCACCTTAGAAAAACACGATGCAATGCGATGCCGTAAAAAATCCGCAACGTGGGTTTTTACGGCGTGCGTCGCGCCTTTCCACGGCGGCGATGCCGTGCCGTGGAATGGGGCCGCGCCCTAACACATTCAGTGCCGGGAACTCGACTAGCGGCCTACGCCGTAGTTGCTTTCAACTACATACGAGGAAGACCACGGGATCGGCTACGAGCGTAGCGCGTAGCGATTCTTAACAGTGAATGTGTTATGCTCTGATATTGCTATTTAGATCTTAAGAGTCCTTACGCCCACATAAGCAGAAGCGGAAGCGTATTTTGCAAAATGCTTCCTTTTTCATTCAAGATTACGACGTAACTATTTGTATTTATTCAAAAACTGATAACGTACTTAAATAACTATTTCTTAATCTAAAGGGCTAACATCGTTCAAATTTTCATTTTCTGTTTCTAAACCTAAAATAAATGAGTTTTCTTGGGTCTTTTTCAAATTTAGCAGTGAGAAGTGTCGTTTCGGTTCTCAATTTTGCAGTAAAAGCAAGCATTTTGCGAAATACACTCGTTTTAGGCGTAAGGACCCTTAAGTTCTACTCATTTAAATCCTCTCGATCTTCTTGTGAAATGTGTAAAACTGGAAAACCAAATTATGAAAGTTCGTTACATAAGTTTCTTAAAATATCCGTTAGCCTACGAATATCAAAAGACGTTTCGGTATGGAAAGCGAACCACCTTAGAGTAAATTATTACAAGCTTTTATTTAATTTGCCTTGTTATTCAGTGTGTGCGAGTTTAATCTTGCAACTGAATTTCCACCCACTGTTTATTTTTTTATTTCTCCGCATGATGCATTGTAAAACTGATACACTTTCCGCACTTGTATCATGTATGACAAGATTCTTCATGTGTGATACTTCAGGAGTAGGCTCGGGTTACTAGAGTTTATATATATTCTAATTTATTAACTACCTTGTACTTGTATTCCCATTGCCATGCTTGCTATTGGTGCGCGATTGGTTACTGTGCGTAATGTATGCTAAGTTCAAGTTTGGCTATAGATTTATTTGTGTTAGTTTATTTCTATAAGTGAGAACCTGTAATTGGCTATATGGTTTTATTATTTTGTCTATAAATACGTTGCGCTGTTGGTTTTCCATGTATCAATAAATAAATAAATAAATAAATAACTATTTAACTTTCAGCCTAAAGAAATTATTGATTGCGGAATCTCCTAGGATTATGATGGCACTCATTGTCATCGTCGGTGCGTTGACGATCCTGCTCGTGTTGAGATGTATGTGCTGTCCTGCTATCATCACGGACTTTGCGCAGGAGAGGAGAGACAGGCGGAGCGATGATGACAAGTACATATCGCTATTAACATCATCATAATCAATCATTCAACAATTTTGTGACGCCGCTATTATTGCATGCTGGAAATCGAGGGAACTCATCACATTTTATAGGCACACTTGAATCGATTTCGGTACCATCATCATCCTCCTAGCGTTATTCCCGGTAATGGCCCGAAAGGAGCCCGGGGTCCGCTTTGACACCTAATCCCAAGATTTGGCATAGGCACTAGTTTTACGAAAGTGACTGCCATCTGACCTTCCAACCCAGAGGCAAAACTAGACCTTATTGGGATTAGACCGGTTTCCTCACGATGTTTTCCTCACGATGTTTTCCTTCACCGAAAAGCTAATGGTAAATATTCCGTACATAAGTTCCGAAAAACTCATTGGTACGAGCCGGGATTCGAACCCGCGACCGCCGCTTGACAGCGGCATGCCTGAACCATTAGGCTACCGTAGCGATTTCGGTACCGATTTTTAAATTAATTTCGGACTGTGAATGGATACCTACGAATATTATAAATGGGAAAGTGTATGTGTGTGTTTGTTTGTCCGTCTTTCACGGCAAAACGGAGCGACGAATTGACAAGATTTTTTAAGTGGAGATAGTTGAAAGGATGGCGAGTGACATAGGCTACTTTTTGTCACTTTCTAACCCCCCACTTCCCTAAAATGGGGGGTGAAAGTTTGTATGGAGCTACGATATAAACGAGTTCCACGCGTACGGAGTCGCGGGCAGAAAAGCTAGTAATTTCATAATTAGAAGTCGATGAAAACTTTGTTTCTAAAGATTTGTAAATTATTTACCCTGTTATGTCATGAACTGTCTATATGGCAAACATGTTTTTTTTTTTCAGAAAACCATGGGAAACATCCAAGTCGAGGCTGATGAACGAGTTTTCTGAATTGACTGGCAAAGGTAGACATCATTTATATTTCTTCTCTTCTACGTCTTCTCTAGAAGCGCTCATAGCCTAGCGGCGCCTGCGAGTCGGATGGTTGACCGCCTGATGTTTGAGTGGTTAACATAAATGAGCGATTCCGTGCTTTGGAAGGCACGATAAGCAGTTGACCCCGGCTGCTGTCTGTGACAGTAGTCGTTAAGCCGAGTTAGAGGCCTTCGGGCGGCTTAAGAACTTCTAACAGTCGAGTTGCCCACTCACTTGACAAAGGGGGGACAACTGTCACTCGCGTCCGCAGGAGCTACCCACCACAACCCTGCACGTGTCCCCTGGGTGGTACTAAAGAGTGACAAACTTTAAAGCTCAAAATAATGTATGCCATACGATTAAATAAAAAAAAAATATTTCTTACTTTTACATATGTACTTGTTACCCCTTTATGTGTAAAAAATTACACTCATAGTTCACAATTTAATTACTATAACAGAAAAAGCTCCTGTTATTTTTATACACTATCTGACCGCGCGCGACTTCACCCGCGTTGCAAAGAACGGAGGGAAACGAGCACGGCTATCGTGCGACGGCGCGCGAGCTCTCGATTTTTCTCGCACTATCCGTCTCTCTCTTATTAGAACACGTAGAGCAAGAGGTAAAGTGCGATAAAAATCGAGAGTATGTCGCGGCCGACCCATTAAAAAAGTACATTCTACACGCAGACGAACTAACTTTTTGGGAATCGGCTAAGTGGTTCCGGAGATTACCCAATACATAAAAACTTACTAAGCTACAATCCCACATATCTTCCTGTTTATAATCGAGCGAGCGTGCCGAAAGTCGTTAGTATGTACGGTGCCCGGGTTCTGTCACGCTGTCTGTCAGGCTAGGTACCGTATCGTGGTCGGCCTTATCACGCTATAAGCAACAAGATAGGGCATCAGTCTCGTTCTATTGAACGGTGTCAGACTGTTTTGGATGAAATTTTGCACGAAGATAGTTTATAGTCTGGATTAAAATATAGGATAGTTTTTATCCCGGGTGCACTCAGACGAAGTCGCGGGCGGAAGCTAGTAGATAATATATTTTACAGTACATATGGTGCTACTTTCCCGCACTAGTGCGGAAAAGAGCACTTTCCGTGCATATGTCGAAACTTTAAAGAGCCATATGTACAGTAAAACGTTGTACGATACACGTGCGAATAGATAATTCGCAACTCGTGTCGATTTAAAACACTCCCTTCGGTCGTGTTTTAATTTATCACCACTCGTTGCGAATTTCCTATTTTCGGCACTTGTATCGTAAATAACTATTACAATGCATGTGCTCGAAAAGAGCGTTTTCCAAGCACCCAAATCGTGCGGAAAGTGCCACTTTTTCGCACTAGTGCTTTTTACTTTTCAATTTTTTTTTAATTTTTACGTCCGTCGTCAGCCCGACGCAAAGAGTTTTTATTACTCGAGAAAAGTTTTACAAATATTTCAATTACACGTTTTCTTTCAATATAAAAGGTACATAAATACTAATAATGTATAAAATGATTTATTAATCTTTATGAATTTTGAATTTGGTCAATAAATTAATTAATTTTAAATATTCACTTAATGTGTTTGGCTGAACGCATCTTTCTTTTGCCTTTTGAGATACGACAGTATGGCGACTTGCACATGCGCATTGCGCATAAATGTTGACCGCGCATGTATTTAAAACTAAAAAGCCCGCCATTGTTGTGATTGTTGTTTACTTTGGAGTTCTTTTATATAAATAAGTTAAAAATATCGAGTGAAAGTGAGTAATCAATAATAATAATGATTTAGGTATTGCGTTTCAAAGGTGTCAGTATGTTTCTTAGAACTACGACGGTACAGCGTCTTTTTGTTGTTAAATATATTGAGTTACTCAAAATTAATTTTGTTCCAAAACCACAATACAATGGATTTAACTTTTAAGTGAATAAGCTTGACAGCAAAAGATGTGGAGAAGTTGTTAAATGCAGTTCCAGATAATAAGTAGGTACCTGACAATCTACCTCTTCTTCAATTTTAACCTATCTATTTTAAACCGACATTTCACCATTTAATATATTTCCTCACACAAGGCATAGTAAAACGTTGTATGATACACGCGCGTAAAGATGATTTCCGACTCGTGTCGAATTATACATTCGCTCGCACTCGTCGGAAATCACCTACTTTCCACACTTGTATCATAAATAACTATTACAGTACATATGGTGCTACTTTCCCGCACTAGTGCGAAAAGAGCACTTTCCGTGCATATGTCGAAACTTTAAAGAGCCATATGTACAGTAAAACGTTGTACGATATACGTGCGAATAGGCAATACGCAACTCGTGTCGATTTAAAACACTCCCTTCGGTCCTGTTTTAATTTATCACCACTCGTTGCGAATTTCCTATTTTCGGCACTTGTATCGTAAATAACTATTACAATGCATGTGCTCGAAAAGAGCGTTTTCCAAGCACCCAAATCGCGCGGAAAGTGCCACTTTTTCGCACTAGTGCTTTTTACTTTTATTTATTTTTTAATTTTCAATTCCGTCGTCAGCCCGACACAAAGTTTTTATTACTCGAGAAAAGTTTTACAAATATTTCAATTACACGTTTTCTTTAATATAAAAGGTACAAAAATACTATTAATAATAATGTATAAAATGATTTATTAATCTTTATGAATTAGGTCAATAAATTAATTAATTTTAAATATTCACTTAATGTGTTTGGCTGAACGCATAATATATCTTTACAGTACATATGGTGCTACTTTCCCGCACTAGTGCGGAAAGAGCACTTTCCGTGCATATGTCGAAACTTTAAAGAGCCATATGTACAGTAAAACGCTGTACGATACACGTGTGAATAGGTAATGCGCAACTCGTGTCGATTTAAAACACTCCCTTCGGTCGTGTTTTAATTTATCGCCACTAGTTGCGAATTTCCTATTTTCGGCACTTGTATCGTAAATAACTATTCTTATGCCTTTTGCGATACGACAGTATGGCGACTTGCACATGCGCAATGCGCATATATGTTGACCGCGCATGTATTTAAAAGCCCGCCATTGTTGTGATTGTTGTTTGCTTTGGAGTTATTTTATGTAAATTTGTTAAAAATGTCGAGTGAAAGTGAGTAATCAATAATAATAGTGATTTATTGCGTTTCAATAGTGTCAGTATGTTTCTTAGAATTACGTCGGTACAGCGTCTTTTTGTTGTTTAATATATTGAGTTACTCAAAATTAATTGTGTTCCAAAACCATAATTTGTGGTTTTAACTTTTAAGTGAATAAGCTTGACACCAAAATATGTGGAGAAGTTGTTAAATGCAGTTCCAGATAATATGTAGGTACCTGACAATCTACCTAGGTTCTTCAATTTTAACCTATTCATTTTAAACCGACATTTCTACATTTAATATATTTCCTCACACTAGGCATAGTAAAACGTTGTATGATACACTCGCGTAAAGATGATTTCCGATTCGTGTCGAATTATACATTCGCTCGCTTCACTCGCTCATGTATAAAAATGACACTCGTCGGAAATCACCTACTTTACACACTTGTAGCATAAATAACTATTGTTAGAGACACAAGTTTTTTTGCATTCATTCCTATGTTCTTTTATTTTCAGACACTAAGGAATCTAACTTGCACAGCGGGGTAAGTGTAGTTGTAATTTCGTCTAAGTATTATGGTCATTGTGGCACTCTTTGGGGGAGGCCTGTGTCCAGCACTGGACGTCTTTCGGCTGATATGATGATGATGAGTACTTATGAAATTATGTCGTTTGTCTTTTGCGTGAAAGCGAGTTTTTCAGACCTCAAAAAAAGGTAACAATTTGTTTTACTTTTAACATATAACCTCAAATAGTTAGGGGAGTTACCCAAGTGCTTATTTGTTTATATAAGTACTTCTGCATCACATAAACATTACATCACTGACTTAAATTAATTTTAAAAGGTACTACTGATATATGCGACAATAAGGCAACATAGCGGGAACAAATACTTAATTAGAAATTATCTTTAAGTGTTCCAGTGAATGAACAAAACGCTCCTTTCCCTTGAATTAAGAGTTCAGTTAGAAATATACATTATATTCTAGCTTAACTATAGGTAGTACAGTACGATTACTATTAGTTAACCACTGACAGATAGTTTGCCTATATTTAATTTTCAACTTTAATGTCATACAAATAAAGCAATTTTCAGAATACTGTTACCCACGTCTAACGATTTAGAAATAACTACTCAATTTGTATGAGGTTAAAGTTAAAAATTAAATGAAGGCAAACTATCTGTCAGTGGTAAACCCCAAATAATTCTACTGTAACCGAGTAGAAGCTTTGCTTGTCAGTTTTTTGTATCATTTAGATCAACTCAGTCGCAACTGTTGAAAATGAATGGGCTTATGGTGTGTGGTTTTCTAAACCTATACAATGTGTATTGCTTATACTTGATCAAACGAAATGTGCGGATACTAGACAAAAAAATATCGATAAAAAAATAAAAATAAAAATTATATTTAAAAAATTAAGGCGTTTTAATTTTTTTTCTGATGAATATTTCCGAGTTTGGTTTTTAATTCATATCTTTGCGTCTAAACGGTGTAGTTTCTCAAAAGTAGTCTTGTTTTAAAGCTACAAAATGCAGCTAATCGACCAACCAAAAAATAATAACAATATCAAACATAAACCTACAAAAAAAAAGGTAATTAGTAGAAATTTGTGAAAAAGAACATTCTTTTTTTAAATTAGTGTCTGTAACTTTAAAACTAGCAGTTTGAGGTAGACTTTTTTGCACTTTTTTGGCTTTTTTTTTTTTTTTTTTGGTAGGCTTTTTTTATTTTATTTTTTTATTTTTTTTATCTATATTTTTTTGTCTAGTATCCACACATTTCGTTTGATCAAGTATAAGCACTACACATTGTATAGCAAAGTTATGCTCCTGAATTGTGACACAGATATTTGTGATAACGATAATCTGTAATATAGTTTGTGTTAAAATGACCAAATGCAGTTAACGTGGGAATTTACAACTTCTTTTGTTGCTAAATATGAACGGTAAACAAAGAACAATGAGATCATAAAACTGATCGAAGTGTGTCGTGTACTGGAGTAACTAATGTTTACTCTATTGTTTATGCGTAGGTAATTGTTTTACAACCCTTCTTGAAGGTAAACAATGAAACAATAGATATTAGTACAGCCTGGATAGAGGAGGCTGGTACTGGCTGAAGATAGAGGAGGCCTGTGCCCAGCAGTGGGACGTATATATCTTAGGCTGATTTATTTATTTTTATTTTATCGTTAATGGTTGGCTTTTCGGTGAAGGAAAAACATCGTGAGGAAACCGGTCTGATTCCTTAAGATCTAGTTGTCCCTCTGGCTTGGAAGGTCAGATGGCAGTCTGATATATATGTAAGCGCGTCCTACGTCAAACCAGTAATAAACTAGCTTCAGTGCAGTGCGGTTGTTTACCTTATCACCCAACGACACACCATCTGGCGACGAGATAGATCTACCCGCCTTGTGCGTAATAATTAAAAATGGCTAATTTTGTCGGAAATATTGGGATTTTTGACCACAAAGTGCACGAATGGGACGTTTTCCATGGACGGTTATCGCAGTTTATAAAACTCAACAAGATTGCGGACGATAGCAAAAGTGCAGTGTTGTTAACTCATTTGTCGGATGAGTCATACCGCCTGGTTCGAAATCTTGTACACCCAGCCCAACTGGAAACTCAAACATTTAATGGGCTAGTTGAAGTACTCAATGGGCATTTCACACCTAAACGATCGACTTTCGCGGATAGGGCGAAGTTTTATGAGGCCAGTAAATTCAGCTCGGAAAGCTGTCAGGATTGGGCAGCGCGGCTCCGCGGGCTAGCCGTCGACTGCGATTTCGGTACGGAACTGGAAGGACTACTTCGAGATCGTTTCGTGCTAGGCTTCAATATGGGACCGGAACGCGATCGTCTTTTCGCAAGTGATTCGAAAACGTTGACGCTGTCGAAGGCGCTTGAAATAGCACAGCAGGCGGCGTGCGCGCGGAAGGCGCGTACGCAGGTCGTGAAGGACGAGCCGGTATACCGCGCCGAAGCGCGCGCGGAGCGCCGCGGCGCCATCGGCGGTGGCGGCGGCGGCGGCGCGAGCGGCCGCAAGGACGACGACGCCGGAGGTCAGAGATGTTCGGTTTGCGGCTTGAAGTACCACGAGGCCGCAAGGTGGAGGTTCCGTAATTACAAGTGTCAAAATTGCGGCCAAAAAGGACATCTTAAGAAGGTCTGTGGAGTAAACAAGTCAAGGTTTCACAGTATCGGTACTGAAGAGCAAGCAGTTCAAGATTGTGAGAACTGTAAGGAGTGCAAATTGTTTAATATGAGGTACGTAAAATATAAGCCTTTTAAAGTGTCGGTCATTGTGTGCGACCTAAACTTATCTATGGAACTAGATACTGGTTCCGGGTGTTCCGTTATATCTTTAGATTTATATGAACAGAAGTTTCATGATCATAAGTTATTGAAAAATGATTTAAAAATGTGTTTTTACACGGGGCACCAGATATCGCCATTGGGATATTTTTTGGCTCGCATTACATTTGAGAATAGAACCGAGGTTATTCGATTTTATGTCGTACCTAATGGTGGACCGCCGCTTTTGGGGCGAGATTTCTTGTCGATATTTAATTTTAGTTTGACTACAGAGCAACATACCTTCAATCATATTGACACTAGCTCAATTAATGAAGTACAATCACTTTTAAAGCTATATCCAAACATTTGGGACGACAAATTAGGGTGTTTCAATAAGTTTGAAGTGGAGTTGAGTTTGAAAGATGACGCAAAACCAAAATTTTTTAAACCACGATCAGTGCCTTTTGCCTTGAAGGATAGGGTTAGTGCTGAAATAGATAGGTTAGTCGCGTTAGGTATTTTAATACCAGTAAATTACTCAGAATATGCCACCCCCATAGTACCGGTGTTAAAAGATAATGGAAAACTGAAAATTGCAGGTGACTTTTCGTGTACCTTGAATAAAGACCTCAAAATTGACAAATATCCGTTGCCTAGAATCGAGGAGGTATTTGCTAAGCTAGGAGGAGGACTCCACTATACCAAAATCGATTTAAGCAACGCATATAATCAGTTTAAATTAACAGAAGCATCGCAGAGACTGACCACGATTAATACACATAAGGGGTTGTTCTCATACACTCGATTAGTCTATGGTCTAGCAAATGGTCCTGCAGTGTTCCAGAAGGCCATGGAAACGTTACTTTCAGGATTGGAGGGGGTAAGTGTATGGTTAGATGATGTTTGCATCACGGGGCCCACCAAAGAAATCTATTTAGGAAGGTTACAAGAAGTCTTGAAACGATTCCATGACGCTGGGTTACGTTTGCACAGGGATAAATGTTTTTTTTTCAAAGATCACGTAACATACTTGGGTTACGTGATTGATAGAAATGGCTTAAAAACATGTCCAAATAAAGTAGAAGCAATACTTAACGCCCCAGCGCCAGAGAACGTGTTAGGAATTAAAAGGTTTCTAGGTGTCGTTAATTATTATAGGAAATTCATACCGAACGCATCGGCAGTGTTAAGTCCGTTACATGAATTATTACGTGCGGGAGCAGGGTGGAGCTGGGGCGCGCGCCAGCAAGCGGCGTTCGAAAGCATTAAGCGCGAGCTGGCCAGCGACCGCGTGCTGGCTCATTTCGACCCCGCTGCTCAGCTTGACCGTGGACGCCGGCCCGGCGGGCCTCGGGGCGGTAATTGCTCACGTGGACAGCGAAGGTAACGAGCGCCCGATCGCATACGCATCCCGTTCGTTATCAGTAAGTGAAAAAAATTACAGCCAAATTCAAAAAGAAGCCACTGCAATAATTTTTGGCGTTAAACACTTTCATCAATACTTATACGGTAGGCAAGTCCAGGCCTTTAAAACGTTATAAAATGAACCGAAATTATAACGGTATATTCCGTTAGTGTTCGAAAATTACGTTATAACAAAACCAATATTCTCCATAACGATATAAATACCGTAACAGAATGAATAACAGCACGATATATAATATCGTTATAATATCGTTTTAAAATGCGAGCCGCGCGCTACGGCTGCGCCGTTGCCGCTCTGTGCCAATGCCAACATGCCACCACGTGGGCCGTAGCGCCACGTGCAACGTTGCCGTTACGTTGTTCTAGCTTCTAAATCTTATTAATGCTTGTTTACCTCGATCATTTGCAAATTGGTTGTGAATTGTGAATATTTGGTTGGTTGCGACGATAAATGGCGGAATAAAAATGGGACGCAGGAAACGCAACGCTGTCCACAGATTCGTGGACTTGCTCATAAATAAAAAGAAAGAGTGCCAATCTTAATAGCCCCTAGGCACCTAGCACTATTACAATATGTAAGAGGGTCAATATGTTAATTGTTTGTCTCGGCACTAAATCGCAGACTCCCAGTATTAGGACCTATTCCAAACAAGCCCTACGACCGACGGTGTTGCCGTGAGCAAAAAATTATGCATAGGTATGTTGGTATGTGCTTTTGTTCATTAATCGTAATAAAATTAAAATATACTTTTAGTTTCCGACATTTTATTTTATTTTTGATTTAGAGCCATTCCGAAAACGACAAGTTAAATAAAATCGGATTATGAAACCAAAGAATGTGTGAATTTTCAATTTCGGTTCTTCGCCATAATCTGTCTAGATAGGCTCGCGATAGATAGGGGAGACCAAGGACGGTTGGTACACATAAATATGTATCGATCCTCCTTTTCTTACTATTCATCCTCCTTTTCTAATTAATCCTTAGTCACTAAATATTTATGTAAATAACTAGCTGTTGCCAGCGACTTCGTTCGCGTGGAACTTGTTATGGTCTTAGAAAAAATATTGCTATTAAATTATGTTCGGTGCAAGCTATTTATCGCTGTCCCAAACACACTTCTACCATCTTAAAGATATACAAAAACTATCCTATATCCTTCCAAGGGTCTCAAATTATCTGTACGGGAAATTTCATCTAAATCCGTTCAGGGATTCGACCTACGTAAAAGGTAACAGTGCGATGAGTTCGTTAGTTTAAATTGATAAATCTAAATTGAAAACTTCGTTTTTACAAACATAAATATCTTATGAATCATCAACAGACGTTTTCATACAGTATTAAAGAAAAATATATTTTTATATGTCTACTAAGCTACATTACTGTTATAATAATAAGTACCCAATGTTGATTAAATCTATTCGATTCTGGGAACATCGCAGTTCTAACTTAACCTATCCTACATTTCTGGTAACTGTTCAAATCTGTAAGTCTTACTTTAAAAAAGGTCTTGCTCTCTATACAACCTTCAAACCTTTTAACTCTCTTAGGAGATGAATAAAAAAAACGCTGAAATCGTTTTCTAATCATTAAACAAACGGTCCATAACCTAAGTAATAAATCTATTATTTTAAAAATATCTTGCTCTTTGTATAAACTTTGAACCCCCTAGAAACCCTCTTGGGGGATGAATTTCAAAAACATTGAAATGTATTTTTTAGTTTTAAACAAACCGTCTAAAATCGTAGTTACACTAATGTTTTACTTTAAAATTGTCTTGACCCTATACGGCCTTCGAATCCCCTTTAAATTAAACACTCTTAGGTGATGAATAAAAAAATCTACTAATCTGCTCTCTCTATTTTAAGACCAAAATTAAAAAATGTAACTTAAAAAATTACTTTTCCCTCCATATAAACTTTGAAGCCCCATTAACGCCTATAGGGGATGAATTAAAAAAAAACTCTGAAATCAGTTTTGTTGTCTTTTAACATACAGACTAAGACTGACATTAGAAATATCTTACTATATTTTCTTGCTCTCCATATAAACCTTGAATACCGTTTTAACACTTTTAACCCCCTTAGGGGTGGTATTTTTCCAAGACGATGAAAGGATTTTTTTTTTCTAATAAGTAATCGTACCACAAAGTTGCCCATCTTTAGCTCAAAAAAAATGTTTCTCATCCTAATCTTGCATAAGTACCTTTTTAACCCCCTTAGGGATGGAATTTTCTAACACGTTAAAAGTACTAACTGTTTTTCTATTCTAATAAGTAATCTTTCTACAACGTTTCAAATCTCAAGCTCAAAAAAAGTGTTTCTCATACAAACCTTTCACCCCTATTTAACCCCCTTAGGGGTGGAATTTTCTAAAACGCTGACAGTCCTTTTTTGTATTTTATTTAGTAATCTTTCTACAAAGTTTGAAGTTTCTAGCTCAAAAAATAAAGTTCCCTCCATACAAACTTTGCACCCCTATTTAACCGCCTTAGGGATGAAATTTTCTAAAACACAGAAAGTACTTTTTTCTATTCTAATAAGTAATCTTTCTACAAAGTTTCAAGTCTCTAGTTCAAAAAATAATGTTTCCCCCATACAAACATTGCACCCCTGTCCCCTACTTAACCCCCTTAGGAGTGGAATTTTCTAAAACGCTGCAAGAACTTTTTATGCATCTTAATAAGTTATCTTCCTACAAAGTTTCAAGTCAATAGTAAAAAAAAAAGTTTCCCTCATACAAACTTTGCACCCCTATTTAACCCCCTTAGGGATGGGATTTCCAAAAATTCCATCTTGTCCCTTCTTTTTAGTCCCAGTAGTTTCGGCTGTGCGTTGATGCATTAGTCAGAAACATTTCATGCAGGCATTTAAATTATAAATAATTTACCATGTTATAACAATGCCATTAATATCTGGGGGCACGGCAGTGCCCCCGCCAAGTCGAGCGCGAAGCAAACACTGCCGTACCATCCTTTACTAGAACCATTTCGCCACATTTTCAGGCCCCTATTTGAGAACCTCTGGATAAGACCAGAATACAGAAATTTTCGTCATCCAGTAAGCTATAATCACATACTTAAAATCCAAAATTTCAAGTCTGTAGGTCATTTAGTTCCGAAGTTAAGCGAAAGCAAAGTTTCGCATTTATGACACTCACTCACTCATGATCATCAAAATAGAACTAGTACTTCCCATAAACTCAGAGAGCTGAAATTTGGTACAGACTACAGAGTTAGGGTTTAATGGCCACATAAAGGGAAAACTATAAAAAATTGCTATTTCAACCCAGTTTTCTAGATACACCAACTGTATACATTACTTTGTAATCCTATACAAATATATAGGATTACAAAGTTACATTTGCAGTGAATGGGAAAATTCAAAAGCAAGAATGGGCCTGCATTCATAGTTTGTATGTATGGATAACACATTACCCTACAAAAAGAAGTGAGATTCCATAAAAAACACTCCATGTAAAAAAGAGGCCAAGTCTCGAAACTCTTCCACCGTAAAAAGTTGTGAGATATTTCGTAGAGCCAAGTTTCAGGCATTCTTATTAATCTTTATTTGCTTGCTAAATAAAATTTTGTGACTTGGCAATCACACAATACTACATAATTTTAGGTAAGTATGCAAAAATCTATAAATACAGTTAAGTTGTGTGATTGCCACGTTGCAGAATTTTATTTAGCAAGCAAAAACATTCCATGTAAAAAAGAGGCCAAGTCTCGAAACTCTTCCACCGTAAAAAGTTGTGAGATATTTCGTAGAGCCAAGTCTTAGGCATTATTTAATCTTTATTTGCTTGCTAAATAAAATTCTGTAACTTGGCAATCACACAACTTTCCTGCATGAATGGATTTCTGCATACCTAAAGCTATGTAGTATTGTGTGATTGCCAAGTCACAAAATTTTATTTAGCAAGCAAATAAAGATAAAAGAATGCCTGAGACTTGGCTCTACGAAATATCTCACAACTTTTTACGGTGGAAGAGTTTCGAGACTTGACCTCTTTTTTACATGGCATGTTTTTTATGGGATGATGCATTTCCGATTAATGAGGCACAGAGTAGCTAAAGACAATCTGATTTGAAAATGATTAGTCAGGATATTTGTATCAGGCTACAACCTGCGCCGACAAGCCGAGCAAATCGAAAAATTCTGTATTTTACTATGACGTCGTGCACTCTAACAAACAACCTACGTTACGTAATCACATCGCTTACATTGCACGAGTAGGCTATACTGAATGCGAGAAAGGGGTAGCCTATAACGTTATAACATTATTATATCGGTTAAAAAAGTATCGGTTTTATATTAATGGTTTAGATTTATAACGTTATAATGGATATCGCTATACAGCGCGTCAAATATCGTTTTTGAGTATAGCGGTTTTAGGAATAATAACGTTATAAATGATAGCGCTATACGAAAATAGCGCTATTTAAAGGCCTGGGCAAGTCCCATTCATTTTAAAAACAGATCACAGACCATTAATTTCCATATTTGGTAAAAAAAATGGAATCTCGGTCACGGCCGCATTACGTTTGCAGCGGTATGCAGTTCTATTGTCCGCCTATAACTATGACGTGCGGTATATCAACGGGAAAAATAATCAGGTGGCGGATTATTTCTCTCGTTCTCCCTTGCACGTACAGAACGACAACGAAGGGGAGCAAGATGCAGATAACTATTTTCTGTTTCTAGACACTGACGTCAAACCGGTTTCTTTCGACCAGATAAGACAGGCGACGGACAGCGATAAAGTTTTGAAAACAGTGATTAAGTACATGTTTCATGGGTGGCCTAGGAAGATTATGTGTGAATCTATAATGCCTTATTTTCGCTGTAAAACCGATTTGGAAGTTATAGACGGGTGCTTATTTCGAGGTCATAGGATAGTCATTCCTTGCGTTTATAGAGAAGCGATGCTAACTCAATTACATTCATCGCATTTCGGAATCGTTAAAACGAAGAGTGCGGCTCGCGCTAGGATGTGGTGGCCCGGGATCGATGGCGACATTGAGCGCTGGGTCGGCGCGTGCGGCGTGTGCGCGGCGGCGGCGCCGGCGCCGCCGCGCGCGCCGACGGCGCCCTGGCCGCGCCCGCCTGGCCCGTGGCATCGCATTCATATTGACTACATGTCTTTCGAGCAAAAGGATTACTTGATCGTGGTCGACGCCTTTTCGAAATGGCTAGAGTGTATTTATATGGATAAAGGTGTTTCCACTGGTGCCCTGATCTTAAAACTGAAATATTTATTTTCTATGTTTGGCATTCCGCACGCGATTGTGTCGGATAATGATGTCAAGATCTGTTCGACGGAGTTTAAAACCTTCTGCGTTGTAAATGGTATAGAATACTTAACGTCCCCAATTTATCATCCATGTAGTAATGGCCAAGCGGAGAACTCCGTAAAAACTTGTAAGAAGATGCTTAAGTGTGTACTTTTAAATTTAATGGGTGTCAGCCATAATTCCTTACAAGAAAAATTGCTAGGTTCTTTGTTTGACTATAGAAATACCATACATTGTGTCACAGGGCGCACACCGGCTCAGCTAATGTTAGGAAGGAATTTAAGGTCAAGATTAGATCTAGTGCTACCGCAAAATAAGGGTGCTAGTAATAAAACTCATGACCACGTCTTAATAGAACCTTGCCGCAATTTCCAAGTGGGAGAAACAGTGTGGGCTAAGTGGTTCACTGCAAGGAAGTACATTTGGAAAGTAGGGACAGTCGTTCGCATTAAGGGTAATAGGATGTACGAAATATTGTTTACCGAGTTTAAAGAAAACTGTAATAGGCATGTAGATCAAATTCGTAGATGTACAAACCCACATACTAATGTAAATGATAAGTTGTATGATCCTCAAACCTCACAAATGGAAAGAAGCCTCTCGTGCGGATCTAGTGACTCGGACACGGCCGCGGTAGCGCAAGTCCCCGCGGCCGACCCCGCGGCGGCGCCAGCGCCAGCGCTCGCGGGCTCGGCCGACGTGTCCCCACCCCTGCCTTCACCCGCCCCGCCGGTTACAATTCAAATAACAGACGGCGCGGAAGGTGAGAGCGGCGATGCTGACTTTCAAACGGCAGAGGTGGAGAGTGGAACGGAGGATGACCGGTGGGCAGAGGCTTGTGACGATGGTGATGGAGGTACGCCAAATCGCCAAGTCGCTGGTGCCGAACGAGACGTTTCTCCGGTTACAGTTGGTATTAGGAATGAGCCGGTGGGGCGTTCCAAAAGGCCCAAAAAGATTGTTAATTATAAGCCTTACTTTTAGTGTAGGTACTTAGATGTTAATGAGGTAGGTACTTACTTACATCATCCTAATTAAAATGTATTTATTCCCAGGTTTCCAAACTAATGGTGGAGAGATGATATATATGTAAGCGCGTCCTACGTCAAACCAGTAATAAATTAGCTTCAGTGCAGTGCGGTTGTTTACCTTATCACCCAACGACACACCACAGTCGCTTTCGTAAAACTAGTGCCTACGCCAAATCTTAGGCTTGGATGTCAAAGCGGACCCCGGGCTCCTTTAGGGCACAACCGGGAATAACGCTAGGAGGATGATGATGATGATCATCTAAACTAGGCTGACAAGACCTAATTTGGTGAAATTGATGTTATTTAAACAGTTTTTTAAGAAAAACTATTTGTTCTAGCACATCAAATAAAATATATGGTAATATTCACCATATTTCAAAGACAGTGGACGGGCTCGAAACATAATTGGACGAAATCGGCTCGATAGAAAATGATTGCAAATATTGGTCTTAAAATCACTTTAAACGGTGCTATGTATTTATTTGTTTGACGTATGGGTCTGCAATTAAAAACATGAAGTCAACATATTCATACCTAAACCGCTAGCGAGTCATATTTCACAAATAATCCACCCTTTTTTTAGTTCAATATTTATGTACTATTATTTTCAAAAACCTGGCCGCCCAGTAACACTCGCTCTCGTTTACTCCGTTACAAATAGACAGTGTGCGCGCTATCCAAAATCCTCAAGGGCATTTTGGTGTTGACAGCGTCTTAACAAGCTATATTTTCCTTTGGCAGCTCTCTATAACTTTCTACTCTCGAGTGAATCTCGACATCTTCACCAAACTATGTTTTATGTCCTGCTATAAAAGTTCGATACGGCAGACGGATAGCCCCCGACGGTGTTCCAGAGACTTTAATGTTTTGGGAGTAATTTTTATCAATCAGTCGCCTGCGGTGAAACTAAGGGCTCGAAACATGTTGAATAGGCATGCGGCCTCATGTTCAAATTGATAACGTAGTGATGCTAAATGGATAGTAAACCATCAAATTATCGTAATAAAGTATACATTATAAAATGTAATTAAAATCATAAAAAGATATGAACCTTGAAAGTTTAGAAAAATGATGCATTTTTTTTATTGTCCAAGAGTAAATTTAAAGCTGCCAATAGAATCCTTACGCTTTTATAGAAACAAAATTGTATGACAACTATGTACTTAAACGCAGTATTTCGCGACCGAAACAACAATTTACCGGATTTTCCATACAACGATACAACTACTTTGTACAAGTGACGTCATGCGTGGGTACGTCATCAGCTTGAAGCGTTTTCCGCTGCCGCCAGCGACGTCAATCTTTGTCTCAAATTTTTGGGTATTTATGTTCTTTAAGTGTAGTTGCTCCCATACAAACATTTGTTCCTCTCCAAAAACTGGTTCGAAGGGCATCGTAAAAAAATCTTAGTCGGCATCCCTATTGGATTTTAGTAGCTTTATTGAAAGAATCTTGTTTTTTTTTTCTCTCCAAACTTGGCGAAATAAAAACTAGTGGCTCTATGAGCTGTGTAACTTGTGAACCGGTCTTTTCAGGGTTCCGCAGTCAACAAGGAACCCTTATAGTTTAGCCATGTCCGTCCGTCTGTCTGTCTGTCGGTCTGTCCGTCTTCGGCTTAGCTGATATTTGGCATGGGTGTATAAATCAATCACGCCGACAAAACAGTACAATAAAATCTTGAAAAAAAAAATTTTTTTAGGGTACCTCCCCTACACCTAAAATTAAAGCGGGGATGTGATTTTTTTCTCTCTCGTTAAACCCATGGTGTGTGTTATTGTTGGATAGCTCGTTACAAAATATTATGGTTTTCCTAAAACCATTTTTCAAATCAGTGATTAGTTTGCGAGATATTGGGCTTAAAGCCCTAATTTTTGTTCGAGTCATGTGTCCCACCCCCCCTGCCGGCTTAATGGCTACTACTGGGGATGTGAAAAAATTCGTGGTAGCAGTACATGAATTTAAAAGGAAAACTATCACGGACAAGTAGGCATAAGTAGATACTGAGTAATAGTCGACCAACTTAATGTGTACTTGGAAAGGCCGATTTTTGTAAAAAATCGGCCGACGCAACCGCACCGCACGTCGATTTAACAAAGACAGACAGGCAACTACGGAACCCTACACTGCGCGTGGCCCGACACGCACTTGGCCGGTTTTTTTAATATTACATAACTGAATCGACAGAAAGCGACATAATTGGGTACTTTCCTCGGTAAAAAACATTATTCTATTATTATTAAATCATCAAAAAATATTGGACACGTATTTTTTAATTGTCAATCAAACCAAAAATTATTAAGATATAGTCCGTTAAAGTTCCGTGTGACGTCACATTATGGTACACATTTTAGCATAATGTGGTTTGTTAGATGGATTTCCCGAGATTTTTATTTTATTGTATAAAAATTTCCGAACGCTTATTTTTCTAGTAATTTATTTGACCATGCGGATAATTTCGTATGCGTACATTTGAAATTTTGCAAAATTTCTCATACACCTTTTTTCATAATCAAGTGTTTTCTAATATATTCTCAATAGAAAATGATGACATTCGCATATTTTCGGGTTAGTATCATCATTCATCTCGTCTAAAACGCAACTGGTCTAAGCAAGTTACTAACGCCTAGATAAGCAAAATAGGGGTCGGTGTAGATACGACGACGAACGAAGCGAGGAGTGTTAGGTGTACTGCGACCCTACAGCGCGGGAGCCGAGTGAGCGAAGCGAGCGTGCCGCGGCAGCGGCCGGCGAAGCGCCATAACCGACTTTACGGATATTTTTTTTCGAATTAAGTTGGTCTCCTTCCCGTTCTATTAGACTAAACTCATATGTAATTTGAATAACATGTATGAAAATATTTAGTATAGGAAAATTAGAGATAAAAAATAAATATATACTTAATCAAAAGTTTTCTTCCGTTAAAAATCACAAACCGGTAATTATGCGAATGAGAAGTTTTTGTGAATCTATTAAATTAGTAGTATGGTAAAATAAATTACTGGAAAATAAGCGTTCGGAAATTATTATACAAGAAAATAAAAATATCGGGAACTCCATCTAACACATCACCGTTCCTTTGTGGGGCATTTCCTTAGCATGGTAGGAGTCCAATGTATAGTATTTATTTTAAGAAACACTGTCACTCTTGCTGCGAACGAAAAAAAAAAGTCTTAAGAGGCTCCCATACGCCAATGACCTTCGATCTGAATCCCTTAGTTTTCTAATGTTTTTTGTAGCTTATTATATTAACAACAACGGCTTTAAGCAATATAGTATCCCATATTTACTTCAAACTTCATTGTTTTCGAGATATTTGGCATCAAAGTTGAACAATTTTAGGCCAAAAAACTGGTTTTCTGGCCATAACTTTTGTGTTAATTGGTTTAAAATTAAAACCCTCTGCCAGTTTTTAGAGACGTCATAGACGAACCCAAATTTGTAGATTTCGTATATGTTAGATCTTTCACGTCAATAGAGATGCGAAGTAAGTGTTTTTTTAGACAATGTTTAAAAAAATCATACAAAATTAAGTATTAATTTGTTTCAAAATCCGGTCTGTCAAAATGGAGATAAAAGATTGAAGAACCGATAGCCGTTTGATTTATGATTCTATCTGTAGTGCAAAAGTGGTAGATACGATTCAAAACTTGTCAAAAATCGATGAAAACCTCGGGTAGCCCCTTAAGTAGGCACACACCACCCACAGAATGAGTGCCACTGCCATTATCTCTCCTGTTAGACACGTGTAGCTTGACTGTAAAGTGTTAATTTATGGAATAAATAAATGGATCCATACTAATATTATCAATGCGAAAGTGTATGTGTTTGTTTGTTTGTTTGTCCGTCGTTCACGGCAAAACGGAGCGACGAATTGACGTGATTTTTTAAGTGGAGATAGTTGAAGGGATGGAGAGTAACATAGGATAGTTTTTATCCCCGTAATCGTCGTTTAATTGCGACAGAATACTGTACCACTATTCACAAGAACACCCTGTAACTAGAAATAAGTATTCTTGCAAATAAACATATTCTATTCTATCATCCCCTAAGGGGGTGAAATGGGGAGGTAAAATTTTGTATGGAGCTGCGATATAAACGAGTTCAGAAGCTAGTAAATAAATTTACTAATTATGTGGGGATGGGGGCGTGGTGTCAACACTTTGCGTGGCAGCCGTTTAGTTCGAACATACGCCGGGTTTTAGGCACTTGTTTGGGTAGAAATTTGTAAGGAGCAGCTCGCACTTTATGTTTTTTCTTTCGCTGCACTGTGGTCTCTTGGCTTACCGGGAGAGAGTAACAACAAAAAATAGTTTATTGACTCATTTGTAAAGCCCAGTCGACAAACTCACTCCAATTTCACCTCGTAAAAGCCGGTGGTAGCACCGCAGCGGCCCCTCGAGCAAGGGATTGCGATGTCCCAAACCGCGAGATAAACACCGACACGTATATATACGTCGACGGATATATATGTCCGCAGCGCGGAAGGGGTTGAAGGAAGATGTTTTTTATAAACGCTGGTGTGTTTATGTAAGTTTATGTAATCAAGGAGTTTTCCAAAAGAGCGTATTTTTTTTTTCTCTTACCTATCTTTTCGATTCTATTTCTATATGTGTGCGTGATTGTGCGCTAAACTTATTTGGCTTGGTTGAAAACTGGCTTCACTAGGTTGTTCGCAATGCTCTGTGCGTGATTGTGCGCTAAACTTATTTGGCTTGGTTGACAACTGGCTTCACTAGGTTGTTCGCAATACTCTGTCCGTGATTGTGCGCTAAACTTATTTGGCTTGGTTGAAAACTGGCTTCACTAGGTTGTTCGCAATGCTCTGTCCGTGATTGTGCGCTAAACTTATTTGGCTTGGTTGAAAACTGGCTTCACTAGGTTGTTCGCAATGCTCTGTGCGTGATTGTGCGCTAAACTTATTTGGCTTGGTTGACAACTGGCTTCACTAGGTTGTTCGCAATACTCTGTCCGTGATTGTGCGCTAAACTTATTTGGCTTGGTTGAAAACTGGCTTCACTAGGTTGTTCGCAATGCTCTGTCCGTGATTGTGCGCTAAACTTATTTGGCTTGGTTGAAAACTGGCTTCACTAGGTTGTTCGCAATGCTCTGTGCGTGATTGTGCGCTAAACTTATTTGGCTTGGTTGAAAACTGGCTTCACTAGGTTGTTCGCAATGCTCTGTGCGTGATTGTGCGCTAAACTTATTTGGCTTGGTTGACAACTGGCTTCACTAGGTTGTTCGCAATGCTCTGTCCGTGATTGTGCGCTAAACTTATTTGGCTTGGTTGAAAACTGGCTTCACTAGGTTGTTCGCAATGCTCTGTGCGTGATTGTGCGCTAAACTTATTTGGCTTGGTTGAAAACTGGCTTCACTAGGTTGTTCGCAATGCTCTGTGCGTGATTGTGCGCTAAACTTTTTTGGCTTGGTTGAAAACTGGCTTCACTAGGTTGTTCGCAATGCTCTGTGCGTGATTGTGCGCTAAACTTATTTGGCTTGGTTGAAAACTGGCTTCACTAGGTTGTTCGCAATGCTCTGTGCGGGATTGTGCGCTAAAATTTTTTGGCTTGGTTGAAAACTGGCTTCACTAGGTTGTTCGCAATGCTCTGTGCGTGATTGTGCGCTAAACTTATTTGGCTTGGTTGAAAACTGGCTTCACTAGGTTGTTCGCAATGCTCTGTGCGTGATTGTGCGCTAAACTTATTTGGCTTGGTTGACAACTGGCTTCACTAGGTTGTTCGCAATGCTCTGTCCGTGATTGTGCGCTAAACTTATTTGGCTTGGTTGAAAACTGGCTTCACTAGGTTGTTCGCAATGCTCTGTGCGTGATTGTGCGCTAAACTTATTTGGCTTGGTTGAAAACTGGCTTCACTAGGTTGTTCGCAATGCTCTGTGCGTGATTGTGCGCTAAACTTATTTGGCTTGGTTGACAACTGGCTTCACTAGGTTGTTCGCAATGCTCTGTCCGTGATTGTGCGCTAAACTTATTTGGCTTGGTTGAAAACTGGCTTCACTAGGTTGTTCGCAATGCTCTGTCCGTGATTGTGCGCTAAACTTATTTGGCTTGGTTGAAAACTGGCTTCACTAGGTTGTTCGCAATGCTCTGTCCGTGATTGTGCGCTAAACTTATTTGGCTTGGTTGAATACTGGCTTCACTAGGTTGTTCGCAATGCTCTTTTTTTTCTGGTCTGAGGTACTTTGTTATCGTGATCGTGAAAATTTTCATAACGACGTTGAGCTCTGTCCGTTGTTCAGCACGACAAATTTAAAAACCAGCCAAGTGCGAGTCGGACTCGCGCACGAAGGGTTCCGTACCATTATTATCTTAAATATTTATTTTAGTCTGTTTTTTAGTATTTTTTGTTATAGCGGCAACATAAATACTTCGTCTGTGAATATTTCAACTGTCTAACTATCACGGTACATGAGATACAGCCCGGTGGCAGACGGACGGACGGACAGCGGAGCCATTTTTACCCTTTAGGTACGGAACCCTAAAAACTGCGAACGCTCGATGTGAATCAAGTCTAAGTATCAGCGCCTTTTCGTTACAATTAAAACGACAGGGTTCCAAATGCTAACAATTTCACAGTCGGACTATACATGGTGTGTTTTGCGCCGTATTGTTTCCCTTTGTGCTTGATGAATTAAAGGGGGGCGGGTTGTGACAAAGAAGTTTTTTTTACTGTAAAGCGATAGCGTGGACTGTGGTTAGTGTTTGAGGGGGCGTTCGGCAATGGCTTGCTTAAGTAGAGTAGATTAGTCTATACTATTTGTCTATATCTACTCTCTGCTCTGTCAACTGTAGAACTCGACGGACTGACTTGAAAAAAATGTTTTTTGATTTTGAAAAACTGATTAGTCAATTTTTTTTTATCTGTTGCATCTGCTCGTAAAATTTCACGAGAATCGGTTTGACATGTACATGAGAACAGCGGGACATCCGGACAAACGAACGAATTTTGGCCCAAGCTGAAACGGAAAACTTCGTTCGCCTCGCTCGCTCGTTCAATTATACGATTAGGTAAAAATGTTTGCCATAAGCAATAATTGTTGTATTTTACTATACTTTTTCTTGCATAGTCACCAACTAATACTACAGTACGATTACTGTTAGTTAACCACTGACAGATAGTTTGCCTTCATTTAATTTTCAACTTTAATGTCATGCAAATAAAGCAATTTTCAGAATACTATACTGTTACCCACGTCTACCGATTTAGAAATAACTACTTAATTTGTACGTTGAAATTTAAATGAAGGCAACCTATCTGTCAGTGGTAAACCCCAAATAATTCTACTGTACTATGTTGTCTAGAAGAGATCGTTGTTGCGATAAGATCGCCTTTTCTTTAACTCAACGGTGACGTAATTGCATGAGACCTCATCCATGGAAATCTGTTTTAACTGGTTATTAATATTTTTCGACTCCTCATAACGGATTTAAAATCACCGTGTAAAAATAAAAATTAAAAAAAAACTAAAAAATATATATTAATTGGGTCAATAAACTAAGTATTTTTTTGTTATTCAGTCCCGTTAGCCAGGAGACAATATGAAAGTTTGTTAGAAAAATTGTTAAGTACGTGTCTATGTTCTAACAATTTCTAACACGCATAGAAGAGTCCATACAAAAAACAAAAAACCTAATACTTACTGTAAGCAATATTACTTACATAAAATACACTTATTTTTGTCATAAAATATGATTATTCAATTCTCCGAAGAAACCATAATTTTAAAAGTAAATAATTCAGCAACTGTGACAGTTTCGACTTCTTCTTACAAATCGTTATCATTCAACATTCAACTTTATGCACACGCTCGTTAAGTCGACATTTGTTTGCAAGGTGGGTATCAGAAATATCAAGTAACTAGAACATTTCATTTCAAATTGGATTCTACGAATCATGAAATTAGATCGTTTTTCGGTTGCGGCTTTTGGGGGATATATTGTGAGAGATAATGTAAGGAACCCTTCTTAAAATATAAATATTAATATATTGTTTTGTAAGGTGAAGGGAGTCAATTGGTGCCTTAACCAAATGAATACAGGATGTTTGGTAAATTGGGTGCAGATATTTCTTAGATTATGAACGTGTTAAAATCATAAACTTTCCTCTTCGCTTTTCCATAGTCGGGTAAAAATTCCGTCACTAAATATATAAAAAAAAAAAAATGGAATGAAAATAATTTATCGAGACAAACAGTATTAAACTAAAAACAATAGACATATTACGAACAAAAACAAAAGACATACGTTGTTCCACCCATACTTTCATTATAAATGCGAAAGTGTGTCTGTCTGTCTGTCTGTTACCTCTTCACGCTTAAACCACCGATTTAGATGAAAGTTGGTATAGAGATAGTTTGAGTGCCGGGGAAGGACATAAGTAGTAATATAGTTTATCCGGGAAATTATCTCTAAAGGGGGCGAAAGGGGGGGGTGAAAGTTTGTATGGAGCTACGATATAAACGAGTTCCACGTGGACGGAGTCTAAGGCAGAAGCTAGTATATACTACTAATACTTACTTAAAAACTTACGGCCGTATTCAATCAAACGTACTGCAAGCCTGTTTTAACTAAAATGGCGTTAAAATTCGTTTGTCCTTATCTGTCACTATGACATTTGTGTTCGTAAAAAAGGGACAGAGCACATTTTATTTAGCAGAGGCATTTTAAGTTTTATGAATAATAAGGGGGTTAGAGTTTGTCGCAAAATGATCCCGCCTTAGCATAATGCTGACTTATGATTATGAACCAGCGCTGGTCTTCCGGCGATATACGAGTATTTGCAGCTCATTTGTTATTTTTCGTAGGGTATTTCAATAATTAAATGTTTTATTAAGCAGAAACGTCCGCTAACGAAATACGAGCCTCCCTAAGGTGTAAATACAATAGTGGAAGGGATTGAAAGATTCGTCGCCATTAGCGGACCCACGGTAGCTCAATTGGCAGAGCGATGGACGGATTCCAAAGGTTGTGGGTTCAAATCCCGCTCGTGGCGAATAATTTTTCAATTTTCCACTATGATCGAAATTGATGTCAATAATGTTTCTCTACCAATGATGCACGGAATACTCATATTGCTTTAAAGGGTAGGCAACGCGCATTTATTCAATACCCTGTGAGTTGCATGGGATTATAGGTTGTGGTGACTGTTATCATCCAGTATTACAAAAAAAATGTTTGTCCCAATAAATACTCAATAAAACGTTTTTCAATTTATTTAATACATTTCGACACAATCGTTTTCATTGACTGTAAATTAAATTAAACAACGGTGAGAAGTGCTATATTATAAGGTTTTTTTTTTACATTTTAAATTTCGAAATAAGTAATTCGGAGACTCGTGCCTGGAAGGTTTATAGGTAGAACAATTTGAGTTAAGCTAGTGTACATACCAATAAGGCTAAGTTCAGATGAACGCGCGGTGACGCGCGCTGCCGCGCGATTCAGCTGTTCAGGTGGCGGCGGCTTGCGCGCGGCAGTCTAGCGTGAACATTCAGTGAGAATGGACGTGGAGAAGGCTATTTTTTATACCGCAAATTGCGACGTCGTCGTCGAAAGCAAACACGATACTGGGTGCACCCTATTTTAAGTCAAAGATTATCTATAAGCCTGTTTGTGACTTTATATCCCACACTAAGACTACACGAAGATCGATTTTTCAACTACTTTGGGATCTCGATTGCATCCTTTGGCTTTTTGTATGATTGCGTTGAAAAGGAATAGTGTTTCGAGTTAAGATTCCAAATCGCATAGCTTTTTTCAATTAGTAAATCAATAGATATTTCGTCCTCCATTTTCGTGGCTCCGTACGTCCATCCGCCTCAAACCGCGCGGGTCAACTGAACAGGTCGATGCAGGATTGTAGATCTTGAACCGCGCGGTGGCGCGCGGTGCATGGCGGTGCGCGCGGGCACGCGCGGTGACGCGCGGTCATGTACACAACAACATTGATTTGTTACAATCTCAAACCGCGCGCCGAGCCAACTGCGCGTCGCCGCGCGTTCATCTGAACTTAGCCTAACGGTGTGCCAATGTCTTAAATGGAGGGTAAAAAAAACAACGGTTGCTAAGCCAATCGAAGAATGTATTCTTTGCGAACTCAATAGCCAAGAACCGTTCGCGCGATGCACGGTTTCCTCCGACCGTAACAGCGACATCTCCCGAGTAATTGAGCAATAATACCAAATAATATACTTTCTTTTAATACGCCTACTCGATCTAAAAGACAATTTCCCCCTATCTCACTTAAATGTACCTCATCTAATTACAGGCAAAATAGTTTCCTGAGTCGCGCTAGTCGCACTTTGAATAGTTTGTCGAACGAGATGGATATTGATGTAGGTATTCAACTGTTCGGTTCCTTCTGAGGCAAAAACTAGCATGTCGGTTTTTTTCATAATAACAATTCATAAATTGCAAGTGGTGATTTGTTCACGTGTTCCTTCTTTGTTAATTATTTGCTATGTAGTTTTATGTTTTTTTTTTTATCTGTTTTTCTGGTGCACTATTCTGTATTTGTAGTGTACAATATACCTAGTGCGATATTGTGTGCTAAGTGTGTCAAACATTTTTCTTTTTTCTATGCCATTTCTATCTGTGAGTTCCTTTAATTGGCTTTGTATTACTATGTAAGACTTATATCATGTTTTTGCAGCTGTTGGTACTCCTTAAGCATAAATAAATAAATAAATATATTATTTAATGCACCACAACATAAGAAAAACATGTTACAAGATAGATTAAATAAATGATGGGTAACTAAATCTTTGACACAGTCCGCTGTAGTCCTCTTTATCGTCATACCTCTGACCCCGCGCGCCGCGCAGGTGAGGGTTGAATGAAGCGGTCGGACTATAGTTTTTATTGCGAAATACCCCCTATAGTCCAGGCAATGAACTGACAACTTGTATGGAAAAAATGACAATTTTGGAAATAATTTATAATAGCTTACTTTTTAAGTATAACGGATATATTATCAATTAAATAGCGACAAAATCCGGCAAAATTTCAGACATCGAAAAAATTATAAGTTAGCTGGCTTCTAAAAAGTCAGTAAAAATATTAATAAATGTTTTTGTCTTTATTTTGGTTCATTTACATTTTCTCTATAATATTCAAGATAAATCGTACAAAAAAAGATAATGCATGCTTCATTTAAATCTACATAATTAATTCCGGGTGGAAAGTTTGTCGGATTCTTGACTAAATCATCTTAGAATAACATTTTCAAATGAAATCAACAAAAAAAACGCTATTATAAATTAATGTTTTTCAAAACCGTATTTTGCCTGGAGTACTTAGAAAACACCCTGTACCCGTTAAGGGCCCCTCCGACAAATCATACCAGCTTAGTCGAGTTTTATTTATTTGCGACGCGCGCCTTAAGTGATTTGTGGGGGCTTCCCATTAGACCTCGATTTATGTCTTACACGATTGGGAATACGGTTGCTTGTTGTCGCTGAGAACGGGACAGAAACATGATGTTTCTATAATAAATAAATAAATATTAGTTGTCCATCGTAAATAATTCTAACTAGCCCCAGGTCAGCTCAACGATATGTTTAATAGATTTAATTACTTAAATAAATATATAACATCTGAGACTCGGAAACAAATATCCCACTAAAAACATTACATGTAAAGTGATGCCAAGACTCCGTAGCTCATACAGCTTTCAGCGTGAAAAAGATATCAGATCGCGACTAACGCCAAGCTCACTACCAGCCACGCTCTACAAATTCTATATCTTGGCTAAAAAGTATAGCACATCCCGGTCGCCGCATAGACTCTCGCGCCGAATGAATTTATGATGATATTAATAAGCAACGGGGGGGCGGACTTTTTAGCCAAGATATAGAATTTGTAGAGCGTGGCTGGTAGTGAGCTTGGCGTTAGTCGCGATCTGATATCTTTTTCACGCTGAAAGCTGTATGAGCTACGGAGTCTTGGCATCACTTTACATGTAATGTTTTTAGTGGGATCTCATTCCTTTTTGTAAGGTAATTTCTAAAGGAGTGAATGGGAAAACCTATACATTCTACCATACCATCCCTTAATTTAAAGGGTATTTTATTATTTATAACAAGGAGTCCCTACATACATATATGTTCAGACCCCTAGCATCAAAATTTGCGGAAGTCTCATACAAACTTTCACCTCCTAGTTTAAGGGGTTGGGGGGGTAAAAGTTTCTAGTTTTAAGATTTTTTCGTTGTTTGTATACGATTACTAGCTTACATACCAAATTTCAGCTTTCTAGGACTTCAGGAAGAACGTTAAGAATATTGATGATCATCAGTGAGTCAGTGACGAAATCGGGGTATTTTAGATATCAATCAAATCTAAAGTATAAGAGCTATGCAATTGAAACTTTATAGTTTTAATAAGTCAACCACTGACATCATATCCCGATAATTTTGTTTATCTGGTATAATCCGGACCCAAGTTAAGAAGGTTCAAAAATACGACGAAGCGCTGCGAGAAAAGGTAGGTAGTGCCCTTGCGCTTCGCTTGGCTCGTCTTGGCGGGGGCACTCCCGTGCCCCCAGATTCATGCTCATGACACAAATATTCGCCCATACTGGGATTCGAACCCCGGACCTATGCTAATCGGTCGTCAAACTATGGCAACATGAACATATTTTGCGTAATATTTTATCGACTAATTAATAATGCCTTGTTGGCTCAACTATTAAGCCTGACCTGTTTTATATATATTCATTATTCATTTATCCGGTCATTGTGGCACTCTTTGGGGGAGGCCCATGTCCAGCAGTGGAATCATTTGGCTGATATGATGATGATGATATAATATATATATTACAAGTAAAATGAACAACTTTCCCAAATTAAGTAGGTACTTATTTCATTCTGTGGTAGTCTTTGATATTCTTGGGTAGTCAAGGAAAATCTGACAAAAGAGGTAAAACATGGCTTTTTATCGGTCTGTCTGAAAGTCGAAAACGGAGCCAGGTCGCGAATATCAACAAGTATTTATGTAAGCACCGAATGGCAAAATAAAAGCTCGTCTGGACGCCGTCCTCATCATAATGTTATAGTCCGAGAGGCGATGTCAGAAAACCTAAAAAAATTAGGACAAGAAACGAGGATCTTAAAACAGAATATTACGCGTATTTTATACGTTACGTAAAATTTTAAAAACAACTTACGTACTAACCTGAAGTTACCTATTTAGAGAGCTGAATTAAAAATTTAAGGATAAGTATTACGGTATTTTATTTTTATTATGATAACTAACACTAACTAAATTAAATTAAAACTGAGTTAAATCTAAAAAAGGCCCTCGAGGCATTGTACCGAGGATGCTGGCGGCATTTCCTCGCTGAATTGCATTGCTGATGCGAGCATTTTATGGTTTCGAAAATAAACTATAGAACAATTAAGTGTCTCTTCCAAATTGCAAACCAATTATAGCAGTTATAAGTCTTAAGAGGAGGTTCTCGACTGTTTCCTCCGAGGTTTTGAACCGTAGATTGAAGTTTTTTTTTTAGTAGATATCAATATTATTAGTAATAATAACTCGTTATGTTTTGCTTCTTTTGATATTCTTATTTTTATAAGTGTAAGGCCTGAGTAGACGTCAGGCTCAGAGCGGGGCGTGGACTCAGATCTTACACTAAGTGCTGGGATGCTTCAAACAATGCAAAAAAAAATAGGTCCCAAAAATAGGCTTATTATACAAATCCGTCAACAATAAGCGCATAAATCAAAACAGCCCGAAATTTCTTTCTTTTTCTTTATCACTTTCCAAAATATTGTTACGATTGGTTAAATTTCGGAGAAGAATACAGCGATGCTACAACGAAAATTTAGATTTAAACTAGAGTTTAAACTCGCAATATCTCTCTCTCTGTCCCTTAAATAGAATATATAGAGACAGACGAACGAACGAACGAAGCGTTTCATAGTAGCCGTCCGTCGAGAACGAAACCTCGATTCTTGAGTTTTTCACTTAAGATTTTTAGTCGATGCAGCAGCTGTCCTTATCGCACTAGCGCGCAGTCACGCCAACGTCAGCGCGACAGAAACACTGATCCAGAACTTTAAAATCAGAAGATGGCTCATACTCCAGGCCAAATACGGTTTTGAAAAACATTAATTTATAATAGCGTTTTTTTTTGTTGATTTCATTTGAAAATGTTATTCTAAGATGATTTAGTCAAGAATCCGACAAACTTTCCACCCGGAAGTAATTATGTAGATTTAAATGAAGCATGCATTATCTATTTTTGTACGATTTATCTTGAATATTATAGAGCAAATGTAAATGAACCAAAATAAAGACAAAAACATTTATTAATATTTTTACTGACTTTTCAGAAGCCAGTTAACTTATAATTTTTTCGATGTCTGAAATTTTGTCGGATTTTGTCGCTGGGTAACTATTTAATAGATAATATATCGGTTACACATAAAAAATAAGCTATTATAAATTATTTCCAAAATTGACATTTTTTCCATACAAGTTGTCAGTTCATTGCCTGGACTATCAATAAATATACCCTCTTGAAATTTAAACGTACCCTACCTCCTAGAGCTCCGCAGATTGTCCCATTCGCTCCCGAATGAAACTTGAACTCTGGACCGATTCTTTTTTTGCCTCGCCAGCTCTTTTGTGCCCGTAATGATAGTCTGATGTCTGGCTGGTTACTGTAATCAAAACATTTGGACAGACAGACAGACGCTGACGGATATAAAGGTAACAAGTGAAATCAAATTTTGTCAAATATTCTAGCCTATGTCATTCTCACGATTATGAGGAATCCAACGACACCTCATATGTCAAAATCCATCGAGCCGTTTGACGGTAGCCCGTGAAATAGACTTTACTTGTACATACATACTCGTACGCTCGAAAAGCTTCTGAGACAGTCGGTGTACGAGCCAGTTAGCCCGGAGTGCGTTGAGAGAACGGAGAAGTTAAGTTATAGTTATGAAACGGGACAAAATAGATTAATTTGCCGTTGAACACTTACCAGTTTTATATTCTGTGTTGTGTTATTTTATTGATAACTAAAGATTATGTGTATATAGCATACTAGCCCGCGCGTATGCGTTACGCTCGCGTATTATGTACAGGGGGCCTAGACAAGGTTACAATCGAAAAGCTCTAACGCCAATAGAAACTAATAAAATGTATGGGAATGACAGATGTTAACGAAAAGTGTTTCTTCGGCATCTGTCATTCCCCTACATTTTATTAGTTTCTATTGGCGTTAGCGCTTGTTGATTGTAACGTTGTCTACGGCCCCAGAGCAGGCATGCAATCCCGTGGGATAAAAATAGACAAAGACATGAACATATTTTTGAAATCGGATAAGCGATTCTGGAGATTGCACAAGCAAACTTACGAAACTACAATCTCACAGACACTTAGATTACGGCCGTCTTCTTAAAAACGTTCTACAAGCCTATTTTAACTTCGTTTCGTTCGTCAGAAAGGGACAAAGCACATTTTATTTAGCAGATACATTTTAAATTTTATGAATGAGGTAGTTAATCTATATTAGGTATTACAAGCTTTTATTTCACTTGACCTGTTCTTTGTCAGTTTGTTTGTGAGGGACAAATTTTGGGACTGAATTTTGAACTAGTTAACCTCAACCGATTGAGCTGAAGTTTTGGGTATAAATATAGTATGGATGACAATTCAGTATTATGTTACCATCGAGCTGATCTGATGATGGAGACAAAAGTTGGCCATGGGAATTCAGCACTTAACCGACTTGGGCTCGTTAGAATCGTCCCAACAAGTAGTTTAAGTTATATAGAAAAGTACAGTTGGTAAAAAAACTTAATAATAATGAAATGTTTTGAAAGAAACTTATAGTAGTCGACTAGCGGTTTCCCCGCGTATTGCAACGAACACAGGGAAAGTCCATTCTATAAGCAGTTTCTTTGTTTTATTGGATTACTAGTTCCGGAGATTACTCATTATACACAAACTTAAATTTTACAAAGCTACAATCTCACAGACTTTTCCTCTTTATACTATTAGTATAGATTGCTCGCGATTTTTCACCAACGCTTACGTGCCACGAAAGCGCTGAAAAAATGCAGCCTGCATAGTCCCTTAATTGTTTTAATTACTAACACCTATTTATGCTCCAATTTGTAATTATAAATCCACACGAATTACAACCGGCAATACACCAAGTCTGAAACTCAATTAGGAACGAAGGCGACTCAATAAATATCCAGTAATTATGCAGGGGGGGTAAAAACGAAACGTAGTGAGTTGACGTCTCAATAATGCATATATTTCGCCGTATTACCGAGGTAATAAGGTCCGGAATAACACAGGTAAGGGCACGCGTTTTCTATCCTCCACCGTTCGAACTCTCGTACTCAAGGTTTAAAAAAAAGTTTTCGCAAAATATATGCCAACTCTCTTCTTCTTATTTAAGAACTAAGCTCTTGTCGTTGTAGCACAAAGTACTACTCCGATCCCAGGCAACCTCTTTGACATCTCGATACGACCTAACATCAACTCTCTTTTTGAGCTGCTCTATGTAGTTTATTCCAGGACTTCCTCTTCCTCGCTTCCCCACTATCTTTCCTTCAATAGGGATGATGAGTAAGATTTTTTTGTGACGTCATTCGAACCAGTTTTTGGAGAGGAACAAATGTTTGTATGGGAGCAACTACAATTAAAGAACATAAATACCTAAAAATTTGAGAAAAGATTGACCTCGCTGGCGGCAGCGCGAAACGCTTCATACTGTGTGTCTATACAAGGGTGACGTCACATTTGTATATTTGTACTAATCGCAGTATGGAAAATCAGGTAAATTGTTGTTTCGGTCACGAAATACTGCGTTTAAGTATATGGTTGTCATACAATTTTGTTTCTAGAAAAGCGTAAGGATTCTATTGGTAGCTTTTAATTTACTCTTGGACAGTAAAAAAAAATGCATATTTTTTCTAAACTTTCAAGGTATATCTTTTTATGATTTTAATTACATTTTATAATTTATACTTTATTACGATAATTTGATGGTTTACTATCCATTTAGCATCACTACGTTATCAATTTGAACATGAGGCATCATGCCTATTATTTATTTATTTATTTATTTAAACTTTATTGCACAAAAGAAAACTTATCGTACAAAAGGCGGACTTAATGCCATATGGCATTCTCTACCAGTCAAACCTTAAGGCAAAGCGGAAAAGATTGTGGGGCAGTGCAAATAACAACTAAAAAAAAATAACATTACGGTATTCCTATACACAACATATTTACACAAATACATATAGGTACATAAATAAAATAAATACTTACAAACACAAATAAATATATATACATAAATATACACTACATACATACTTACAAGCGAAATTTTCAAACCTGTTACCTTTAGTCTACTCGGATCTGCCAGCAAATAAATTACGCACAGGGGACCGATTTTTGACTTTCGAGCGCTCGAAAATCAAATAAAAGTAAATACGTTTGTAGTATCAAAATGGCAGGCACTCACTTTCTAACAATAGAATTTAATACGAGTGGTTCAAAATAGCATTTCATAATTTTAGTCAGTTTTCGAGTGAAAGAGTCGAGCGCTCGAAAGTCAAAAATCGGTCCCCTGATTTCTTAAAGACGAATTTGCTCGGGGCTTTCCTGATCGCGGATTATATTGGGTATGAAGTTGCCATGTCGTATGAGGTGCCCTATCATCTTTTCTCTTCTATTTTCTGAGTTTCTCATTAACTGCCTGGTTTGTCTCACTCTATTCAGCAGTTCTTCATTGGTTACCCTCTCTCTCCAGCTAATTTTCTCCATTCGCATCCAACACCACATCTCGAACGCTTCTAATATCTCCGCATATTTCTTGGTCAAGGTTCATGTTTCACTTCCGTACAATGCTGTGCTCGATATGAATGATTTAATACATTTTATCTTTGTTTCTTTCCATATTTTTGAAGTCAATATATATTTTTTCTTTGGAAAGCTTACTTTGCCATTGCTATTAAATAAATAAATAAATCAATATTAGGGGACAATCTTACACAATTCGACCTGGTACCATAGTAAGCTCAATAAGGCTTGTGTTATGGGTACTAGACGACGATATATTTAATAGATATAAATACTTAAATACATAGAAAACATCCATGACTCGGAAACAAATATTCATGCTCAACACACAAATATTTGCCCTTACCGGGATTCGAACCCAGGACCTTCAGCTTCGTAGGCAGCGCCACTACCCACTAGGCCAACCGGTCGTCGTCTATTCTGAACTTTATATGTATCTGATGTGCATCTGTATCACTAAGTATTACTAGTAATTGTACAAATATTTGGGATGTTATTTCCACTGAAAATTACGAGTTTTCTTTCGGTCCTAATGGGACAAAAAAGTTCCATTTTTTTTTCTATTTTGCTCCTCGATGTTTTCTCTTGTTCTAAGTGTTCTTATAAGAGAGAGACGGATAGTGCGAGAAAAATCGAGAGCTCGCGCGCCGTCGCGTGATAGCCGTGCAGACAGACTATAGTTACAGATGGCCCTTTACGTATAGCCAAACATAGGAACAGTGTAACGATGGCTATAAAAATATATAATAAAATACCAGCTGGACTACGATCCTTAAACACAAAGCTTCTCAAGAAGAAGTTGATGCGATTGATTCTGTAAAAAAATGTATACAGTGTAAAGGAATTCCTTGAAATGTAATAATAGCAACAAGTGAATTGTAAGATTAGTATAGCGTTAATCCTACTGTTAGTTATAAAGAGTGTTATTGCATACCTTTTTGGTTAAACATTAACCTACCGCTGAATTGTAACACCTGTATGTACATGGTAAGTTTATTGCCAACACTTCTAACAGTCGAGTTGCCCACTCACTTGACAAAGGGGGGACAACTGTTACTCGCGTCCGCAGGAGCTACCCACCACAACCCTGCACGTGTCCCCTGGGTGGTACTAAAGAGTGACAAACTTTAAAAAGCCCAAAATAATGTATGCCATACGATTAAATAAATAAATGTTTATTGCAATAAAGAATTATATTCTATTCTATTCTAAGAATTCTATTCCATTATATTCCTTCTGTCACTTTGAAGTGTTTGTGGGAAACACAAAACACAATTTAGTTAACAGTGGCTCGTTAAGTTTTATGAATAAGTATAGTATTTAGAGTAAACATCTAACAGAACCAGCCTCGTTGGCTAATGCTCGTTTTTAATCTGCCACCGCCGCGAGCCCCATTGTTACGGACGGACAGCCTTTGTTATTATGTATATAGAAAATACGCAAGGGATCTTGCTTGCGAAATAAGTCTAGATGTCTGGAAGGGAGGAGATGTTAGGTTTTACTGGGCGTGAGTCGCGTTTTGGCGTGATATCAATGTTGTAATATAAAAAAATTGCGAAACCCCTCTAACTGCCCCCTTTATTGGGGTTTACACCTTTTTGACTTTAATTATGTAACTAGGCCATACATTTCTATATATATACCAAATTTCAGCTTCCTATGTCAAACGGTCTTCGAGAAAACTGGCTGTGCCAGACGGACAGCCTCCGAGTGATCGCATAAGTGTTCCGTTGGACCAATTTTGGTACGGAACACTAATAGAGATAGGTTGTAAGCAATCTAAAAGTGGCACACTAAAACTCAGTCAATTGTATGACCTTTGCCTCAATGTCGCGTCGTCAATGGACTTAGCTGTCAGATTTGGTGGCCATTTTTATAAACACGGAATTTCATATAGACAACGTCTTTTTTTTATATTACATCATTGCGTGATATAGTAATTGGCAATAGAATAAAAAATCCTGACAAGTGCGAGTTGGGCTCACCCACCGAGGGTTCCGTACTTTGTAGGTACAATATTTTTTTACGATTTAATTACAAATGTTTAGTTTTCAGATTTTCCATGTACTTATAGTAGAAGACTATATAAGGTGCTAAAAAATTAAATATTTTAAGAGGTGTTACATTACATCAAAACAATTGACTTTAAATAGAAATTAAGAAAACTTTTCATATGATATTTTTGTTTTAATTTCCGGTACAAAATAAATAAATTAAAATTTCGACCAAACATAATCAGCCTGTGCATTCAACTGACGAGATGTTAAAACACTATCTGTCAAGTGAACATCGTCGTTTGTGACAAACGTCAATGATTGATTGTTGACTATCTCATTAACAGGGTGTTTTTACGCAGTAACGTTGTATCCCTAATTATCTCCAAAAAGTGATACACACTTTTAAATGTTTCATACTTAACTCTACTCCTAGAGACTAGTACTATCAGCTCTAAAAGTATTGGTACCTAATTTGTTAGCACCTTATATATTACTTGCCAAATTTCATAGGACAGTACCCTATACATTTTGTTTACCTTGAGAGTGTGAAAAATATACGTTTTTTGCATAAGCGGCCGTACCTTTTTTATACGTTAACTTACAAGTTTGATTTTTACACAGCTTCAAGGGACTATAAACAATAGTAGGTACCTATATGGTTTTAATTTCAACTTGATACCTTTGCGCGTTCCCGAGATAAAGGTTCTTGAAAGACAGACAGACGGACAACAAAGGAATCTTATAAGGGTTTCATTTTTCCCTTTTGAGGTACGGAACCTTAAAAAACATAATTTAATCGTCATGGGATTTCGAGAAAAAACCATTACAAACGGTAAAGAAATTGTTTTGCTACATCTATGTATGTTTGATTTGTATGTCTAATTCTGGCGGTCCCAGGTTCGAATCCCAGGAAGGAAAATAATTTATGTTAAGAACATGAATATGTTTTTCTGAGTCTTGGAAAAAGTACCTACTTCCGACGGGTTAGAAACATGTCGCCCGCAGTAACAAGTAATACGTGAAGTGTGAGCTGTAGAAGTCTTTGTTTATTTCAAATATTTTGAAACAACTCTGAAAGTTGAATCGGTAAGCAAATTCTATATAAGTATCGAAACAGCTCACAAAATTGAACGAGAATCGATTGAGAAATGATATCAAGAAAAAACCATTTACCCTAACCCACATTCACTGTCAAGAATCGCTAGCACTAGCCGATCCCGTGGTTTTCCTCATATGTAGCGGAAAGCGACTACGGCGTAGGCGCCCGCGAGGCGGTTTCCTGGCAGTGAGAGTGTTAAGCCAACAGCTGGACATCCGGCATACGAAAGAATGTCGTCCCAAGCTGAAGCAGAGAACTTTACGCTTACCTTACCCATTTTTAGGGTTCCGTAGTCAACAAGGAACCCTTATAGTTTCGCCATGCCCGCCTGTCCGTCTTCGGCTTAGCTCAGTAACCATTACTACTAGAAAACTGTGTTTCGGCATGGGTACATAAATCAATCACGCCGACAAAACAGTACAATAAAATCTTGAAAAAAAAAATATGGTCCCCCCCATACACTTAAAGCGGGGATGTATTTTTTTTTCTCGTTAAACCCATGGTGTGGGGTATCGTTGGATAGCTACTAATACTATTTAACGAGATATTGGGCTTTAAACCCTAATTTTTGTTCGAGTCATGTGCCCCCTGCCGGCTAAATGGCTACTACTACTGGGGATGTGAAAAAATCGTGGTAGTAGTAAATTATAATGAATTTAAAAGGAAAACTATCATGGACAAGTAGGCATAAGTAGTTACTGGGTAATAGTCGACCAACTTAATGTGTACTTGGAAAGGCCAATTTTAGTACCAATTTGGCCGACGCAACCGCACCGCACGTCGATGTAACTAAGACAGACAGCCAACTACGGAACTTTACACTGCGCGTGGCCCGACACGCACCTGGCCGGTTTTTTTTTTTTTCGACTGAAGAAAGTTGAAAATTAAGTCACTTCGTCTAATTGTCACTCATTCCGACTACTCTGGCAGACGCGATCAACAAACCTTACCTAAGTTAATTAAATTCCCCACAATACTTAAATTAACGAAATTCAATTACAAAGTTAACATTCTCACTCAATTCACACACATACGGTACGTGAGTGACGGCCATTTTCATCGACGCCATTTTGAATTTTCTTGAATGTGTCAACGTATTTCGGGTTATTGAACTTGGCCAATTGTTTATGTGTAATCGATGCTTCGGCCGAAGCCCGAAAGTTATACAGTTAAAAGTCACAAACAAACATACACGGGTGCCGAACGTCTTGGGTTAAGGGGCAGTACTTAGGCCAAGCGCGCACTACGATTTTTTGTAGTGCGATAATCGCGTCGCAAAAATGCAACGTATGTGCTTATATGCCAGTGCGCGTATATTCCATGTGCCATATGCGCAGTAGTGAGTGAGCAGCCTTATAGTCACTATAAGAACGTAGATCTGACTAATCCTACGTCATAATTTAATGTTTATTTATTTATTAAAACTTAAGTGCACAACACAATGCAATAAGAAGTCGGTACAATTGGTGGACTGAATGCCATATAGGCATTCTCGACCAGTCAAGAAGGCACAGAAGCACTTTGGTGCAGGCATTTAACTTTGTAAGAGAACTCAACGCCATATAAACTTATATCAAGAAGATACATACTTTTACACAGAACGCAAGCGAAATGATAAAATGAAGCCTACGCAGAGCAGGGTTGTTATTCGCTACGCGCTAATGCGGCTCACACCGCCGGTCACCCGTCACGAAACTAGACCTCTACCTACGCTTAGTTACTACGCATTGAGGTGTCAATAAGATATATTTTTGGGTGAGCGTTGAGGTGAGCTTAAAACAAGTTACAGAAATAACTGGTGAAAGAATTATTGAAATTGGAAAAGTCCCTAATAAAGGGCCAAATTTTGGTAGTATAACTTTTGGTCCAGTTTCAAAATAATCATTTTTGTGGTCGATTTTCCATTTGTACCCAATGACAGTAAATCATATCTAGTATGGATTAAAAACAATCTAAAATAAACACAAATAATTATCAAATTCAAAACCAGCCTTCCCCTTAACCCCAGTTCAAATTATTCGGCCATTACTAACATGTGACGAACGTATCGCACAAATTAATTTCCGCCCCGCTCTCCCCCGGCGCGTAAGAGCGGGACGGCGAATGAAATACTAGATGCATTAAACTGTGAGTTACCGGTACAAAGGTGTTTCGGAGTCAATATGGGGTTGTGAATGAAAACTGGCAGAGGTGTTTGAAAGTTAGAGTAGGTATATTTTATTTAAACTTTACTTTTTTTTTTTTTTTTAACTTTATTAAATCAGTATCTTTACATTTACAAGATTTTCTTTCCTTAGCCACTATCGGAAACCTTGGTAGGTTTATATAATAGCTGGCGAGAACGCACGGATCGATCCGCACTAACAATTGATTAACATGACACTAGTATTAATTTTTATGTACCTAATGTTATATATCTACTTAAGTTTACAACAATGAACAATGTACTTTACAATTTAAATTGAGATTCACATTCCAGGTAATATTTTTTTAGTAACAATTAAAATTTCCCAGGGTTATCAATTATACCTAATAAGTCATTCTGTATATGCTTAGGTAGGTTGTTAAGTATATCAGGTATTAAACAGGTGTTGGTTCTTCCCCCGTAGTTATTGTTTACACTAGGCAGGACATATGAGCGCACTTACTAGGTTACTAGTGACTATAACGTTTATGTTGACATGTGTATACTGCCTATGCTAACTTACGGTGCCCAAACCTGGTCGCTGACAGAGTTACAAAAGACCAAACTGAAGGTTTGCCAGAGGGCCATAGAGCGCAGCCTACTTGGAGTGAAAAGGATGGCTCGGATCCGAAACAGTAGCCTGCGCTCAAAAACGGGCATTGTCGACGTTGGAGTTAAGACTCCTAGGCTTCAATGGGACTGGGCGGGTCACGTTTGCCGTATGCACCCACAGAGGTGGGCTTATTTATTTAATCGTATAGCATACATTATTTTGGCCTTTAAAGTTTGTCACTCTTTAGTACCACCCAGGGGACACGTGCAGAGGCGAGAGGCGAGAGGTGAGAGGTGAGGTGAGAGGTGGGGTGACCTGTGAGGTGATGTCTTGGGACGCCGTCTCTAAATATATCATTATTTTAGTGAATTGGACTCCAGGGTTGTGGTGGGTAGCTCCTGCGGACGCGAGTGACAGTTGTCCCCCTTTGTCAAGTGAGTGGGCAACTCGACTGTTAGAAGTTCTTAAGCCGCCGGAAGGCCTCTAACTCGGATTAACGACTACTGTCATAGACAGCAGCCGGGATCAACTGCTTAGCGTGCCTTCCAAAGCACGGAAGCGCTCATTTATGTTAACCACTCAAACATCAGGCGGTCACCCAGCCAAGGACTGACCTCTGCCATCTTTGCTTAACCTGCGTTATCGTTTCCGACTCGCAGGCGCCGCTAGGCTATGAGCGCTTCATAGAGAGAGAGGTGGGCTAAAATAGCTACAGAGGGTGCCACAGGATGGGCAACGGCGAAGACGTCCAGGTGATCCCGCCATCTCCTCATTGGCAATGAGTCGGGATAGTTGAAAGTCTAGGGGGGAAGCCTTTGCCCAACAGTGGGACACAACATATGCTTTTAACCGAATTTTAAAAAGGAGGTTATCTATTTGTGGGAATCTTTTATTTTTACCCGACTGCCGAAGGAGAGGAGCATAATGTATGTACCCGAACTGAGCCATCTTGGACTGGGGCGGATATAGAAATAATGTATGAAAAAGATTTTTTTTGTCGCCAGGCAGCCGATTGAAACAGCGGTTGCCTGAAAGTGTGTACGTTGTTTATACAGAGTGTTTTTTTTTAAATGGGACAGTATGGGGAAATCCGAATCTAAAGGAGATAGAGGAAAAGTGTCCAAGGAGACATTAGATGTTTTTTTATGTAAACAAATTTGGCTCATTAAAATTTTTGGTCAAGCGTGAGTTGTTCTTAAAAAATTATAAAGTTGGTCAATTTTTTTTTTGACGCGGGTCGGCTCTGTTTCATGTAAGGATTATTTCATTGTATGGAAAGAAAAAAATCTGAACAGCAGAAGTTGGTCAAATTTAATGAAAACAAATCTTCATACAATTGCAGTATTCACCTTTTAATATTGTTACAAGTGCCTAGGCGTGTAAAAAAATATTAAAAATTATTCCATTTTTAAATTTCGATAATCGATAAGAGCTCCAGATGATTCAAGAGAAGAACATTTTTTTAAGGAACTTTGGTAAGATAATCTACCAACAAGATGGTGCACCAGCCCACAACAGTAGGGCAAGTAAACTGTGTTTGGACGAGCAGTTTCCAAACCGTTGGATGGGTACGAGTACATATGGGCCGATAAAGTGGCCCCCACGATCGCCCGACTTAACGCCATTAGATTTTTTCTTATGGGGTTACCTTAAGGGTCGAATTTATGAATCCCGATACAACTCCGTACAAGAATTAAAAGATGCTGTTTACAACACTTTAAACACAATTCACCATAAGTCTCTGTTAAATGCAACTAGAAGTGTCTTGAAGCGTGCTCGTACCTGCATAAGACAAGACGGCGGCCACATCGAACATTTACTCAAGTAATAAACCAACTGTATGAAGATTAGTTTTCATTAAATTTGACCAACTTCTGCTGTTCAGATTTTTTTCTTTCCATACAATGAAATAATCCTTACATGAAACAGAGCCGACCCGCGTCAAAAAAAAAATTGACCAACTTTATAATTTTTTAAGAACAACTCACGCTTGACCAAAAATTTTAACGAGCCAAATTTGTTTACATCAAAAAACACCTAATGTCTCCTTGGACACTTTTCCTCTATCTCCTTTAGATTCGGATTTCCCCATACTGTCCCATTTAAAAAAAACACTCTGTATAATGAAATGCTGTCTCGACCGAATGCCTGGCTACACATTTTTTTCACTCCCCCTCCAATTTCCGCCCCAGTCCAAGTTGGCCCAGTTCGGGTTGCACAGGGCGGTTCCACATCGCTTTGGAAGCTCAAATACGAGCCATCCAGTTGCCTCTCGGATACTGAAACTACGCGTTATTGCTTTAAGAGGTAATACTACGCGACGCGACAACTGCAGCTCAGAGTAAAAATCCGATACAGAAATCATCAAAATCGAGGTTTCGTTCTCGACTGTTTCCTCCTCCAAAACTTACCCAATCTTAACGAAATTTTGGAAATTGAATGGGAAGGAGACATTCTGTGTCGGACCGTTTTGATTTTTGTGCTTATTATTATACGATTTGTATACTAGGCGTCTGTTTGCGGTCAATTTATTTTGGCGTTTTAAGCGATGTTTGAAGTAGCCTAACTTCTATATAATCAAAAATATCCAATAAATAAAAACGTACCGACATAGATAATGATGATATTAATTTTGTATAAAAAAAATATTGATCTAGGTTCAAAAACCAGGGAGGAAACAGTCGAGAACGTTTGTATGGAAAAATGACCCATAGCATTCCCTCTTAACTACTTTTCTTTGGCCTCCTAGTTGCACTACTGTAAACAACGGGCAACTAAGACCCTCCCGTAAACACCCAAACATTACCAAGACCTCATTTAAAACTTGCAATACCTCGCTAAATCTGCGTTGATCGCCTAAAACCTTTTAAGAAAGCTATTCGAGTAACAATTATTTCTTACTGTTAATTAATAATTCACAAAACGATCTAGTCGAGGCAAAGTTGCAAATAAATTGAGTGGCCGGTAATTATACCTCGGTGATACAGCGTAGCCAACACCAGTGGGGAGGGGAAACAAATATAAAGTGAAAGTCAAAGTTATTTATTCATCAATTTAGGCATATTACATGTACCTATGAATATATAATAAAATTATCAGATTTTCCGGTGCAACACGGAGTGCCCTCAAATATTATGTTAATATAGATATGCTCCGGGATTCCGGACTTGCATTTGTTTTTGAAGAAAAATTATTCTGATTATATGACATGAAGTAAAATATAAGAATAAGAATAAATAAATACGAATCGTTCCTAGGGGTCTGGGATAAGAGTGGTCGTGACTCGTGATCACTCCTACTTACTAGGTTATATATTATGTAGGTTTACACCGTGTCATCTTTTTTAGAGGTATCTCGGTAATTATGACGATTTTTAAGCTGGTGTCTCTTTGAGTAAATATATAATATAAAATCTGTAAGAATTAACTTTTGACAGCTGTCATCCCAGTACAATTTATGTCATCATATGTAATTTTTGACGCTTATTGTATTGGGACGGCAGCTGTCAAAAGTTCATTGTTACAGATTTTATACTAGGTAATCAAGAATATGTAAAAAAAATATTAAAAAAATGCCTCTTACTCTAGGTTTTGGTATGGGGCAGCCGAAGCGTTCTAATTACAAATATCATAATATTCATAATTCTCGCTAGCATTTTTTTTAAACAAGCTGCCGGGATTTTGGTTACGTCCATTAATATTTCCCGTCGTGTTGCACCGTAAAATCCGATCACTAATAATAAAGTACTACCGGTTCGGAAAGAAAATTTCTGCCATGGGAAGAACCGGCGAAAAAAACTAATTATTACAGGATTATACAATTACGCTGCTACAGTAAAAAACCCATTTGTTTATTTTCGTGATAAATTTCTCGTGCCGTACTTTATCGCTGCCAAATATCCTTAACCAATGATGTAGGTACTCATACTCATACTCATTTGTTCATAATATTTTATAGTTATTTTATTACATGTCACATATTATTAATCAGAATTGCATAATTAAATCAAAATTGCCATTGTAATCGTTAATTTGGAGTCAGTGTAAGTTCGGCAATGTCTTTAGGAATTTTATTTAAAATTTTTATTATTTTCCAAGAACGACTTTCCAGCTTTTACTAGTCTGTCAAAACATACTTCTTTTTCATATATTCTTCTGATAACCATGGGTTTATCTGTGTTCGTTGGGAAGTAGTATCATTCTTCCTAACATACATTATTATTACAAGAAAGAATGTTGACTGAAGGCGCTAAAACGCTCAGCACGCTATCCGTCTCTTTCTAAGTGTTTTAATAAGAGAGAGACGGATAGTGCGAGAGAGCTCGAGAGAGCTCGCGCGCCGTTTTGTGCTAACCGTGCTATAGGGCGATGCGCGACCCGATAGCGATCTAAAGTCACGTTTGCGCACAGGCTTATAGCCTGTTCCGGTTAAATGACAAAAAATACTTATAACCAATCTTTACCGACATCTATTCATTTTTGTCTCCAAACAGGGTTGTAAAACAATTACGCATAATACTATTACTCCAGGCAAAATACGGTTTTGAAAAACATTAATTTATAATAGCCTTTTTTTTGTTGATTTCATTTGAAATTGTTATTCTAAGTTGATTTATTCAAGAATCCGTCAAACTTTCCACCCGGAAGTAATTATGTAGATTTAAATGAAGCATGCATTGTCTTTTTTTGTACGATTTATCTTGAATATTATAGAGCAAATGTAAATGAACCAAAATAAAGACATACATATTTATTCATATTTTTTCTGACTTTTCAGACGCTAGTTAACTTATAATTTTTTTGATGTCTGAAATTTTGCCGGATATTGTCTCTGGGTAACTATTTAATTGATAATATATTCGTTACACATAAAAAATAAGCTATTATAAATTATTTCCAAAATTGTCATTTTTTCCATACAAGTTGTCAGTTCATTGACTGGACTATAAACAATAGAACAAACAGTAGCCACTCCAGTACACGTGCCGCACTTCGGTCGGTTTTATGACGTCTCTTTTTTAGGGTTCCGTAGCCAAATGGCAAAAAACGGAACCCTTATGGATTCGTCATGTCTGTCTGTCCGTCCGTATGTCACAGCCACTTTTTTCCGAAACTATAAGAACTATACTGTTGAAACTTGGTAAGTAGATGTATTCTGTGAACCGCATTAAGATTCTCACACAAAAATAGAAAAATAACAAGAAATTTTGGGGGTTCCCCTTACTTAGAACTGCAACTCGTTTTTTTTTTCATCAAACCCATACTTACGTCTTCAAAAATTATATTGAGGCTTCTAATATCATTTTTTTCTAAACTGAATAGTTTGCGCGAGAGACACTTCCAAAGTGGTAAAATGTGTCCCCCCCCCCCCCCCTTGTAACTTATAAAATAAGAGAATAATAAAACTAAAATAATACATATGATCCATGCAAACTTCCACCGAAAATGGGTTAGAACGAGATCTAGTAAGTAGTTTTATTTAATACGTCATATATCCTAAACCGCATTTATCTTTCATTTAATCAACTCAAATATAAAAATAAAAACCCTTCATGGGCGAGTCCGACTCGCAGTTGGCCGCTTTTTATCTTAACTTTCATATTTAGAAACAAAAGAAGTTGTAAAATCCCACGTTAAAGTGGTTCGCTTTCCATACAAAACGTTGTTTGACATTCGCAGGCTAACGGAGTGTTATTTAAAAAAAACTTATGTCACAAGCTTTCCATTTTCGCGAAATTCTCCCTTTCCTAGAATATTGTATAAAATAGAATCCCAAACTAATTTGCCGTGTTTTTTTGTAATTTTATCTAAAACACTACCAACTGCAACCACTGTCCATAGCTTATCTGTGATATTAGTTAACACTTTAGCAAAATAACGCCACGTATAACTCAGGGCGGGCACCTGCGCCATATTTATGTATCCGCAACCCGCCTAACGACCGGTTTTGTTAATTTTTAACCGGTTTTTACCGGGTAGAGGTTTTTAACCGGTTAGTTCGAAAGGGGAAGTATGCTTGTATATTCTGATAAATAATTTGGTTTTATTGAGTTGGTTTTTACTGATATGAGTGTGCTTGGTATAGAAGGTCAGATTATTGTTATGTTGTATTTGAATAAAAATCAATATAGGGCCAATCTCATACGAATTGAACTAGCCTATTAGTAAGCTCAAATAGGCCTGTGTTGCTTATGGGTACTAGACGACGATATATTTAATATATATAAATGGGTGGACCAACTTTGTCAACAAAAAAAAATGTATTAAACTATGTCACTATAATTGCCATGGCAAAGTCTCCTGAGTCACTTATTAAAACTGCGATTTATGGGTTTTAAATCACCAAATGTTCTTGTCATATTCGACCCCTTTTTGTATGGACCATATTCTAGGAACGTTAGAAGTCCGTATTGTAACAATTTTCCTAAGGAACTGTAATTTTGTCTCCTGGCTAACGGGATAGGATAATCAACAAGAAATAGTTGATTGACCTAAATACTTAATACATAGAAAACATTCAGAACTCATATACCTCTCTAGCATTTTTTTTCTCATGCTTTGATCTTTGTATCGATACGTAGAAATAAAATAATCAGGAATTTATACTGACGTTATTGCGTTCGGGTGGAAAGGTTTTTGAGTGTTGACCTCGTACCGGAAGGCGCAGAGTGGGTAAACCCCCACAAGGTGGACTGCACGACTCGCGAGCTGTGTCGCGGCGAGATAGACTTTCGTCTCTTTCTAAGTGTTCAAATTAAACAGAGACAGATAGTCTATCTGGCGGCGACACAGCTCGCGCGCCGTCTTGTGATAATTGTGCTGATGACCTGGTAAAGATGACGAAGCGCTCATAGCCTAGCGGCGCCTGCGGGTCGGAAACGACAACGCAGGTTAAGCAACGATGGCAGCGGTCAGTCTTTGGATGGGTGACCGCCTGATGTTTGAGTGGTTAATATAAATGAGCGCTTCCGTGCTTTGGAAGGCACGCTAAGCAGTTGATCCCGGCTGCTGTCTATGACAGTAGTCGTTAAGCCGAGTCTGAGGCCTTCGGGCGGCTTAAGAAGTTCTAACAGTCGAGTTGCCCACTCACTTGACAAAGGGGGGACAACTGTCACTCGCGTCCGCAGAAGCTACTTACCACTACAACCCTGCACGTGTCCCCTGGGTGGTACTAAAGAGTGACACTTTAAAAGGCCAAAATAATGAATGCCATACCATTAAATAAACCTGGTTAAGATCACGGGATGCGTCATTGTGGCACTCTTTGGGGGCCTACGTCCAGCAGTGGGCGTCGTTCGGCTGATATGTAGGTTATGATGATTGACCTGAAACTCATGACCTCAAACTTTGTCCTCAGGACTTGGAGTACCCTGAATACATGTTACCGGAGCTATCCAGCATACTGGACCCGATCAAGGTGAACGAAGGATATGGCAGCAATAATTTAAGAGGTTAGTATTTTTAAGCTACGGTAGCCTAGTGGTTCAGGCATGCGGCTGTCAAGCGGCGGTTGTCGGTCGGAATCTCAGCTCGTACCAATGAGTTTTTCGGGACTTATGTACTTACATAATATTTACCGTTAGCTTTTCGGTAAAGGAAAACATCACGATGGGAAACCCAATAAGGTCTAGTTATTCCTCTGGGTTGGAAGGTGAGATGGCAGTCGCTTTCGTAAAACTAGTGCCTATGCCAAATCATGGGATTAGGTGTCAAAGCGGACCCCGGGCTCATTTAGGGCACAACCAGGAATAACGCTAGGAGGGTGATGATGAGTATTTTTGGTGGCAAGCAAGCTCAAGGCCAACCTTCCGTTCGGTTCCTTTCCGGTGCCTCATCCAGCCAGCCGTTCTGCCGCAAGGACGCGGAGGCGTTGGAGGGTCGAAGAGGCCCATCAACATTGCTCGCGGGCACGCGCTGGCTCCTTGCCTTTAAGCTTGATCTTAAGCTTTTTTGCCCCTATATTAAGAGATCGCCTTATGGACGCTTGCAACTCCAGGAGGTGCGTTGCCAACCCTTCAAATATGTAGACACCCCTCTCTTGTACAACACTACTGTAGTCTCTCGGAAAAACCTCGACAGAGAGCTAATTCCAGAACCGCAGCGTTCGAGGGAGAAATTCCTTTGAAACCGCCACCGCGACCGTTTAGGTCTTCGGTGTGAGGAATTGTGGCTATAAAACAAACCTAACCTAATGGGTACAAACGCCAACACAGTTAACTGATCATCCTGTGTTTATATAGAACCTTATTACAATGCACATAAAGTCCACGAATGGTCAGTTAGCTGTGTTGTGGATAGTACACGATAAGTACAATTTTTAAAATCCAAAACAGAAAATTGACTTTATTGCCGATATGAAATTCGGTCAAACGATACAATTAAGAAATTAAATGTAGTTATTGCGATATAGTTAGTTTACTATGTCTGCTGAGCAATAAAGAATATTTGTATTGTATTGTATAGGATACCGGTGAAATTTAATTTCAATAAAGCATCCAAAATTGTACACCATTTTCGGATACAGAAAAATGGTATTTTTATGAAATTCGTACCTACAGTTTCCTTTGTTTCGGTTTAACGAAGAAAATACAAGTTCCACAAAGATAATACATTTTATAATCAGCGAAGTCTGTCTGCTACAACAAATCTAATAACAGATATATTATAGTGAAAAAACTGTATCCACAAGCCAGAGTTGATATTAAGCAAAGACTGACAGGTAAGTGAAAACTTTCTTCACTCTATCTGTAAATAATCTCGTTATTTTAAAACAATCAGGCTAACCACGTACCCGGTAATTATTAATCCGTGATCAGGAATCAAAAAAATATTAATAACCAGCAAAAACAGATTTAAATGGATGAGCTTTCATGAAACTGCGTCACTGTTTAGTTCATTGAATCACTAATATCACTGTACATTTCTAATGTTAATTAAATACAAACGTAAAATTTCAGCGCTTTGGCGGGAAAATTTGATAGGTTATATACGTCAATAAATTCTTGCTTCCACTTGTCGTGCATGTGATAATTGACACTTTATTACTCTAAATACAAGGGTTTTGAGATTGGTTTATGACATGAAATTTTTCAAGAATTTTTAGTTTCAGGTCTTAGATTGAAACTACTGTTAGGGTAACACCGATTTTTATTCAATAAGCAATTCCTATTTCATATTTATTCATGAAAAAAGGAACGTTTGTTTTAGTTAACTACGGGTTAATCGTGTTTGGCAACAATTATACTTAGTGAATAATAAAAATAGGTTCATGATCACGAATTAAAAATAACCATGTATGTACTCGTCTTAACTTGAAAAAATATTTGTTCATAAAAATTGCATCATTGTTACAGAATTCTACAGAAAACTGTTGAAAACTGATATACAGATTAAGAACCTCAAAAAAGGTTTTACAAACATCAAGCGTGGCAACAGCTTTGAATTTCCGGACCCCGATTCACCCCGTTTAAAGAGGTCTCTTAAAATCTTCACGGATCCCGCAAGGTTGCATGATGGGCCCGCTTCTTTAAATAAACGTAGTCTAGAAAACAATAAATACTATTTTAGCAGTGCATGGAAGGTGGACGATGGAAAGGTTTTACAAGATGATTTAGATGTTGATCAGCCTGATTTGAGCTCTCCATTGGAAAAGGCTGAAGAGAAACAAAAGGTTAGTTTACAGTGATTAAGGTAAACTTCTCATCAACTTTTACTGCATCATAACAAGTTTTGTGTTTAAGGGTCGCCAAGATGCCTGACTCTCCATACAAACGTAGTTGGGTTCTCATTTTAAAACGACATGCCAGAATAACATAAAATTTTGTATAGATGTGCTGGGGACTCTTAATTAACATTTTTTTGCAAGCATTTACTAAACTTGCATTGTTATTATGTATGTAGAAAGGTATCCTTAATCTTATGGTACCATCAAGCTCTTCTGGTGATGGGGACAGAAATTGTGATTATAGCAATGTATAAAATACGGGTGCGTAACGATGGCTATAAATATTTTTGATATAATATTACTCGCAATAACGCTCATCTGATATTATTCTCGAATTGTATAACAACACTTAATATATTTTCATATGGTATAATTATCATTTTATATAACGATCATTTGATATAATAATATTTAGTATACATTAGTAACATACATTAAGTAAAATGCATATTTGCTATATTGAAAATTGGATATAATGCTCATTCCGTCTAATGTACAGCAGACAGCATAAGTGCATGGTCGTTGCAGAAACAGATTCGCTTGTCCGCCGAATCCTACGCCATCTATGAGCACGACGCGTAATATAGTTACGGATGTTAATTTAAGCCTCAGAGGCTTAGCGAGATTTCACTAGATGGCGTTGTAAGCAATTTTTTGGCAAAAATAAAATTTATGTTTTCTGTCTTTGAAAACTGTATTTTTGTGTAACCTATTATTTTTACATTATATTTATCAAGTCAACTCCAGCGCGTTGCCAATATTTTTGTTTGTTACACCTTTTTGTGGATTTATTCATCTTTTTCTTATATCAATTGTAATCTAATTTTTAGACATAATTTAGGCGGCAGATTAAAAACGACATATTTAGTATAGCATTTAGGCAGCTAAGTAAGTTGTATAGACCGGCTAAAATAAGAAACGTCAGATTCAAATTAGCGCTGTCATTTGATCATGACAGCTGCTCATAGAATAGCAAAGTGTTTTAGCGACACCTAAATAAAAGTAGGAAGTTTAGAGGCCACTGTAGAATCGGGTCCTTTGTATGCATATAATACTTTTACGTAAAAATCGAATCTACACTAATATTATAAAGAGGAAATATTTGATTGTTTGTTTGGATTGAATAGGCTCCGAAACTACTGCACCGAGTTGAAAAAATCTTTTACCTTTAGAAGCCGACATTATCCCTGATGAACATAGGCTACTTTTTACCGCGGGAAAAAGCTTCATTCCTACGGGAAAACGGGTAATCCGTGCGAAGCCGGTCTGGGCAGCTAGTATTAAATAAAATAACATTGAAATAACTTCACAGCCCCTCATGAAACAACACAAAGAGTCCGAATATACAGCCACTGAAAAAGAAAGTATCTTAAACACGCATCATCCTGAAGACTCCACGGGAAAGAACGTGTTGGATCATGTCCAGTTCAATCATAATGAATGGTTTAACGCGCTATTGGGCAGGTATGTTGTTGATGATTTTTAAACTACGTCGGTGACAAACATACACACTGCCTGCCTGATTGTGACTAGACACCGTAGCAGGGTGCTTGCGACTGTTGAAGAATCAAAAGCGCATTACTGACTTAAACGACCGCTTTGGCCTAGTTGGTAGTGACCCTGCCTACAATTGAATGAATATTGTAAACTTGTTTTTGTACGACAAAAGTCAAAACATATAATAGTGATATCTTAACGCCACTGCAAGCAACCAGATAAACTATGTTTAAATAAGCACTTTTGACTTTGACTATAAATAGCCAGTTGGCGTGACAAAATTGCATTATTTGTAGCGTGCTATACATACTTTGAAAGAACAAAGTAACATACAGATATAATTTTAGAGAACGGCCGTCTACGCAACAACGTCGGCTCCTCCAGCATGAAGATGATGAAGACAAGGATGAAGGAGAAAGTGAGGATTATGAGGACCAAACTAAAGAACCATGGGACAGGGAGAAGAGAACAGTCAAGCCAGCGGTAAGTTTAAAGATCTCAATCAAATCGTTTTGAGGAAGGATCCTGTTGGGTTTGCTAATAGCTGGCAAACCCTGTTCACTAAAATAAGTGCACTATGTGATATGTACTGTTACTTGGTACTAGCTTGCCTAGATTAGTGTGTTCGTTTTGTTGACACTCATTTAACTCATTAAGTCCTAATATTGTAGGCGCCTTGGTATTTAACTGTAAGCCCAGAAATGTACTGTTTAAGAACGAAATATATACATTTTGCTTGAACCACGTACGCAAGTGCTGCACATACGGACGCTCTGCTTAAATCATATTTTATTGGAAAGGCCAATGATGATAATGATAGTAAGCCTATAGATCCAACGTTTAAATTGGTGCCCTCAAATACCGTAACCATTGCAAACTATTTTGAATAGGCATTTTGACAGAATATTATATTTTGGTAAGGGCATATATTGTAATTCATTGCATTTCTTTGGGGGAGGCTATGTCTATGATAATGACGGTACATTGTAATACGACTTTAATTGTTACAGGAAATAAACAATGAGAAAAAAGCAGAAACAGTGAAAGTAGTAAAACTTCCAAAACCGGCAGATTCTGAAAGAAACGAACCAAAACCCCTGTACAATGACGAAATTAACTACATGATTGAGGCAGCTATAAGAATGGCTACAGGTAAGATTGATGCTATGGAGAACACAGAAAGGTTTCCAAGAGCTGTAATAAAAACCAACAAGGAATACATCGAAGATATTGGTAATTATGACGATTTAGTAGAAATGGCCCAAGCTTATAGTGATTACGGTGTTCTGGATAGCAAGAAAGAAATAGCTGAAAAAAATAAAGCTATAGGCAATACAATTCATTTACTAGCAACGGAGAAACCAAGTGATATATTAGAACAAATATACAAAATTGGTATGTATAATTTAAAAGAAAAATTAATAGTTTTATATCACTTTTGACAGTAACAATTTTCTTTTTAGACAATTCACTGCGCAGTCAACGTGTTAAATTAAAGTCAAATAGTGAAACAAGTCCAGAAAGGGTAAATTTTTTTAAGAAATTCAGATATAAGCTGTTTTCAAAAGGTGCCAACCCAAAAATTAAGGATAATATCGTCGACACTACGGCAATTAATGTAAGAGGCCGCCAAAGTGCAAACTCCTCGCGTTTTGCCGTAACTTCTACTCCTTGGAATATATTTACGCAGAAAAAAGCAGCCAAACACAAAGAACGTAACGTGATGTATTCAGGTCATAGACGATCCTTAAAGTCGGTTGAAATTGAAGAAGTTAACGATGATGCAGCAGCCATAGACACCGATGTTGAACCTAACTTTAGCAATACAGTAAATATTGAACATAATGAGGATAATGCAATTACACATGTTAAAATGTATACTAATAACGTAGACTTAGGCAGTATAAATGAACAGAATAAGTCTGACATCATCAATCAGACCAGTATAATCAATGCTTCTGTCAACTATGAAGACATTGCTTCCAAACTAAGCGAAGGTACTTTAAAACGTAACAATACATCTTGGGGACTGGGTGAACTCTTTGGTATGTTTGCCGATTTCTGCATGTTCCTGTCTGGGTTTGATGATAATCAAGAAGAAAGTGGTTACAGGTAAAGTATCTGACTTAAGCGTTATTCATAAACGTTGATCGAACTTGCCGCTAAAACTCTTTTGCCCTTATCTGTCACTTTGGAATTTATGTTTGGGAAAAGAGAACAAAACACATTTTAACTAAGAGCTTAAGACTCTTTTGCGTTTATTTGGCAATTTGGAATTTATCTTTGGGAAAAGAGAACAAAACACATTTTAACTAAGAGCTTAAGACTCTTTTGCGTTTATTTGGCAATTTGGAATTTATCTTTGGGAAAAGAGAACAAAACACATTTTAACTAAGAGCTTAAGACTCTTTTGCGTTTATTTGGCAATTTGGAATTTATCTTTGGGAAAAGAGAACAAAACACATTTTAACTAAGAAGATTGTTAAGTTGTATGAATTAGTAAAATACGGTTAGTTTGGTTACGTTGTATTTTTTTCAACCACTAACGTACATATTTTTACAGGTTTCTATATGATTTTGTGACAAAGCTAAATCCAAACTATTTGCAAACGAAAAACAAAACTGTAGCTGAAAATTTGAATTATACGACAGCCTTAATAGAAGCTCCAATTGACTCAGAAATGGTGCATAATATTGGTCATCGGTCTAGAGTTCTCATGTCATTTGAAGAGAAGGCAGAAAACTCTACACCAGCAAGCCTAGACAAAGAAGACAGTAGTGAATCGTACGTAATTACAACAAGTAAGAAACTGATGTATGAGTAAGGGAAAACGAGACATGACTCGAACAAAAATTAGGGCTTTGAAGCTCAATATCTCGCAAACGAATCACTGATTTGAAAAATGGATTTAAAAAACCCATAATAGTTTTTAACGAGCTATTCAACGATACCAATATATATAAAAAAAATTGCATCCCCGCTTTAGATGTAGGGGAGGTACCCTAAAAAAAATTTTTTTTCAAGATTTCATTGTACTGTTCTGTCGACGTGATTAATTTATATACCCATGCCGAATTACAGTTTTCTAGTAGTAATGGTTACTGAGCTAAGCCAAAGACGGACAGACAGACAGACAGAAGGACGGACATGGCGAAACTATAAGGGTTCCATGTTGACTACGGAGCCCTAAAAATGGACGCTTCCAATACAAATAGAAGTTGTAGCGCGATTATCAATTAAGGCACTTGGCCCACCGCCGGCGAGTAAGCGAGTGTTACTACGTGCTACTCGCTTAAGCGAATCAAAGCGAGTAAGAATTACTATGAGAGTACTCGCTACTCGCCGGCGGTGGGACAAGTGCCTCAGTAAGCAAAATACTATAGTAACAAGACTATACAATCGCAGGTAAGGCCTGGTTTGGGCACTTGTCCCACCGCCGGCGAGTAAGCGAGTGTTACTACGTGCTACTCGCTCAAGCGAGTAAAATCGAGTAAGAATTACTATGAGAGTACTCGCTACTCGCCGGCGGTGGGACAAGTGTACGCACTAGCGTACCGCGCGAGTTGTCAGTTATCTATGGCCGGTAACGGCAGAGGCGGGAAACGCCTTAGTCGCCTAAAAGTGCTGATAGATGAGCATTCACTAAGTTATAGTTACATTACAGGTAAAACTCACAAAATAAACGGGAGCGTTAATAGCGAGCATTCGAGCGAAGGACAGTCAATTTGCTTCTATGGAGCTTTTTGCTGAGTCGAGCCATTTTGTTACTGTCCCGCCGCCGTCGCTCTCCACCTTTTTTTTTACCGGGGGATGACTGGGTTATGTGGTATTTCTATCCACTAAAAACTCCACGGTGCCCTGCATCTGCGCTCTCATGCAGGGGACTCCAGGATCTCATGCTGAACGCACTGGAGTCCCCCTCGCGCCTCGCCACATTTGGCTCGTCCTAGGGCAAAGAACATTGTCACCTTCCCTGGGGTTCTTAAGCGAGTGCCCCAGCCCCCGCCAGAACGACCCCCTTTAGTCGCCTTCTCCGACAGGCGGGGGAGGCCGTAGACCTATTCTTGTTCGAGCCTACACTACCTCTCCACCTACGCCTCCCGCGCGCTGTTTACTAGAGCGTTTGCTAAAATGATCGTGAAAATTTTCGTATCGATGTTTGGCTCTATGCTGCTTGGCTCTGTAAGTTGTTTAGTTCGACAAATTTAATTACGGCGAAAGCTCGATGTTTTGTTACATGTGAATGCTTTATACCAGTGGTTCTTAACCTGTGGTCCGCGGACAATTGGTGGTCCCTGGAAGCACCCGAAGTGGCGGGAAGCCATGGTTCAAAAATATTAAATAAGTGCCAACAACTCGATATAACGACCCCTAAACAGTAAGTGGTCTATGCCAAAACAAAAAAACAATCAAATGGTCCCTTATCACTTAAAGGTTAAGAGCCACTGTTTTACACTGATGTGAGCGTTAAAGAGACGTAAAACAGTTAAAAACAGACTTACACAATACAGCTTGTGTTGCAGATAAGGAAAATACAAACGCAACAAGAGAAAACAAACTAACAAATTCATCAAATATAGAAATGAAAGGTGCAGTAGTAGCTGGCAACAGAACCGTAGTCAAAAGAAGCGCCAATGGCAATGTCATTTTCTGGAATGACTTGTATGATGATGAATATGGTGTCAAAGATCCTATGGAAGAAGATATGAAGGACAAATCATCTGTTAAATTTAATGATCTCATGGAGAAAGATAATTGGATCAGTAATAAGTTCAAGATACTTGCTAAAACCTTAAAAGAGCGACGGAATCGTAAGATGGAAGCGAAGAAGAAAAATAAACTTAAGAATTCGAGGTAAGACAATAAAAGGAATCTTTATTATGACTCATTCAAAACATGAGACATAATAACACTAGTACTTGCTCTGTAGTAGTGTTGTGTTCCTGGAGGTGAGCAAGGTCGCCAGAGCTCCCGAGGGTGCGTTGTGTTGACAGCGAGGGAATTTGTTCCTTCAGCTGTCAACACGGTGAATATCAAGGGTCGGCAACGCCCATGTTACTCCTTTGGAGTTGCATGCGTCTACAGGCTGCGGTGTCCGCTTACCATCAGGCGGGCCGTGCGCTTGTTTGCCACCGTCGTAGTATTAAAAAGAATGAAAATCTTAATTTATGAGATGGCTACTCAGTTATGAGATTGCCTGTAAGACGTAGGGCGCAGCGGACTGCCATCTTGCTCGTACAATATTTGGAGCAGGTTTGGGAGTAGTACATTATTGCCGAGGCGCGGAAAGAAAGTCGAGGTGGATGGCAGGCCGAGGCTTGCCGAGGCCTGCCAAGAGACGAGTCAGTCAACCCCGGTTTCCGCCAAGGTAGATCTAGTGCTTTTCTCAAACATGTGAGGAAATAATACTAAGACATGAGGTAACAAACATTAAAAATGAAAATAATGATTTAAAAAAATATAACCGAATTGAGAACATCCTCCTTTTTTTGAAGTGGTTAAAAATTACACCGTAGTGTCATCTCTGTTTAGACGACAGTAAGCAACCAGCATGTTGCCGGAGCGGGTGCCATAAATTGTGATTAAGTGTTGTACAGTCAACATCATAATCATCATCATATCAGCCGAAAGACGCCGCTGCTGGACATAGGCCTCCCCCAAAGAGTGCCAGAATGGCCAATCCTGCACCACCCGCATCCAGCGGAATCCCACAACCTTTACCAGGACCATCTTGTGGGAGTCTGTGTGTACGGGAAGCCGTACGTGGTCGCCACTTGAGAACCTTTCCGCCCCAATGGTCATTGGACGTGGATCTATTTCTAGGGCCGTTAGGACGTGTCAGATATTATTGCTAATGAGTATTGAAGTACAGTTAAGTAGATAATACATATTTGGAAAGTTAACAAATTAATGCAATTTCAGAAATAATACTAAAGCTCATGTCAAGAGAGCAGTTCCTGTATCGGATGTAAGTATTTAATTATTTTACTAGTCATCACTAGTCTATAGAATGGACGTTTAGGATTGGATCTGTTTTTTTTTAAAGGGGTTCTTAAATTCAATACGTGAACAGGTTTTAAAGGTCGACATACCCCAAGAATTGCAAACTTACCATCAAATGGATAGTACGAGTATGATGTGGTGGAACTGTTTGCTTACCTTTTTCCCTAAGCTCTTTTACCAAAAAAATATACTGAACACCAAAAATAATAATTCTACCATTACAATAGTACTAGCTGTTTAAGTAACCACTGCACATTCAATTGTATTCGAAGATCAAAAGTAAATGATCACCAAATCTTAGCGAGCAAATTAATACAATATTTCTACCTAAATAACCCACTATGATTGCCATAAAGTGTATGCTTGTTACCAAATAAATTATAATGATGCCAAAACAAGTACTTTTTTTAACCTGATAGGCATTTGATTGAAAAAACGCTTCTGTTGGTTGGGGTATAGCAAAGGGGGCGCGGGACTTATTTATGATGCTATCGTATAGAGGACGCTAAAATAATCATGTTTTGTATGGGCAACTTTTTTCTAAACTTGATAATTACCGAGATATTGGCTCCTAAATGGACACAATTTTTTGGACTTAGAAAAATAATGATGGGGGTGGTTAAGGTAGAAAAAAGTAAAAAAAAATTAGAAACATGTAGATAAAAGTATAAAAAAGTAGAAACAATTAGAAAAAACTAGAAAAATGTAGAAAAAAGTAGAAAAAAGTAGAAAAAAGTAGAAAAAAGTAGAAGAAAGTAGAAAAAAGTAGAAAAAAGTAGGGAAAAGTAGAAACATGTAGATCAAATTAGAAACGTAGATAAAAGTAGAAAAAAATCAGATTAAAGTAGAAACATGTAGATAAAAGTAGCAAAAAGTAGAAACGTAGAATAAACCGTTAACTTCAAAGTACTCATGACCCGCTCGACCTGACCAAAAGTCCCTAAATTAAAAATGGCCAAGATATTGGACGTCTAAGGCAGGTCGGTGTAGGCTGACGACGAGCGAAGCGAGGAGGAGTGTTAGGTGTACCGCGACCCTAAGCGCGCGAGCCGAGCGAGCGAAGCGAGCGTGCCGCAGTAGCAGCCGGCGAATTGCCAGAACCAATAATGACACATAAATTTACTTTGAGGTCAAATATCTCGGCTATTTTTTATTTCGGAAAAAAGTTTGTCATACAAAACATGCTTATTTTAGCGTATTAATTACGATAAAACATTTATTTTTATTTTTTGGGTTAGCAATGATTTATTAGGATATCATTTTCTTTAATAGGATAGTAAGATGTTATAATTTGGGTTATTATTTCACATTAATAGGAGATAAAATTTTGGTGTTCATTTAACTAATTTTGGATTAGCAATGATTTATTAGGATAGCATTTTCTTTAATAGGATAGTAAGATGTTATAATTTGGGTTACTATTTCACATTAAACTGGAGATAAAATTTTGGTGATCATTTACTATTTTTGGCAGTAGAAAGTATTTTTTTGGCGTTATATTTTATTATATCTGGTGGTCCGTTAAACATATGCCTTCAATAAATAGGTGTCTGGAAAGCAGATGTTCGAGGGTCTGACAGCCAACATGAAGAGAGTGTGCCACGAAGCGGCCCAAGCAATTCATGACAGTACTAACAGGGAAGGTAATTATGCGACTGCTTACTTTCTACCTTTTACAGCGTTATTAGTTCGTTGCTTTATTAGCTCTTAAAAAAACCGGTGAAAAAATATCAGTATGACCACCAATAACCAGTATTTTTTAGATATAAAAATGATATATAGGCGCAAACATAGAATATGATCCTAGACAAGAATATATACGAATTACAACAAATGTTTTTTTTTTCGGGTTAGGTCAATAATTCAGAATAATATCGTGTAATATTTTGGCCAGGTCTGGTGTATTCAGATTATATTTGTGGCGTTAGGAACTTTATCTTGTTTGTGTCTCTTTTCAGTGCGGGCTGACACTAACCAGGCATCCACATTGATGCAGCAGCTAGTGTCGCTCATGGCCGAGCTGGTTGATCTTCAGGTTCGAGCGAAGACCTGCGTTCGTTAGTGTCATCGTTATTGTCATCATCATCATCAACGTCATACATGTCAGCCTAAAAACGTTGACTGCTGGACATAGGCCTCCTCCAAAGAGTGCCTAAGTGATCGGTCTTACACCATCCACATCCAACGGACTCTCGCGACCTTTACCAGTTTATCAGTCTTCCTTGTGAGACCACCCACGGTATATTTACTGGCTTTATAGTAACTTGCCTTGTTATTAAAGCCAGGTTTAGACGAAGCCAGTGCTGCAGTTTCACTGGCTGGCTGCGGTGGCTTGTTATTGGCCTCCTATAAACAGTTTTTCAAGACAAGCCAGCGCTGGCGGGAATAGAGCGCCGTCTATTTTTCAAGCCAGTGACACCCGCCCGCGTGCCCCGCAACCCCCGCGCCAGTGGTGTGAGTACGCGTGTAGATGCATCGCCCCAGTTGCTGGCGCATATCCGTAGACTGTATACGCGTTTTTTTTTCTAAAGATTTTCAAAAAATGGAATTAGGATGAAACATTACAATTTGTACAACTATATAGAGAGCACAAGTGCTTGTGGAATAAGCATTGCGATGCTTATAAAAATAAGCAAATGCGCGTTTTGGCACTAGAAGTCCTGCGTGATGGAATGAATAAAGGACTGACTTATCAATGAAGTTAAAGCAAAAATTAAGAGTATTCGAAATATGTACTTACTATTTAGAAATCTACAAAATCGAAAAGTCCCGAATTATTTTTTTGAAAACACAAAACGTGTGCTCATCACCACAAGAGTTATCCCGCAATGAAATGAACCCAGTTGGCCTCATCTAAACAACACGGGCCAGGCCAACGCTGGCTTGTCTGAGGACTGGCGCCACTGTTACTGGCTTCGTCTAAACCTGACTTAGTTCGTTCATTAGTATGTCTGGGTCAAATGAAGGTTATGTTTCCTCTACTTACTGTTTTGCTTTCTGTTCAGAGTTGCCTGAAGACCTCCGCAGCTTCCTGGCTTGGCTGACGTCACCAAGTACTGAAGAGCGAGACGATACTGGTTTCTCCGTCAATTCTTACGATGCTGGTGAGTTTTGCCATCACTGAGCTTTCATTTACCTTACGCTGTTAGTGTGTATGTACGCAAGGTCTTTAATTGTTGAGCCATTTAGGTGTCAACTAATTTTGGTTTTTTAATGGTAGCTTTGGAGTGGCCAGTATAAAGTGAGCTCTAAATGGCTCAACAATTAAAATCCTTGACTGTACTACGCAGATCAAAATATAGTAGTACTGCTAAAACGGCACCTTGTCTTGCATTACTCGCTAACTTGGGCATTTTGTAAATATTTAGTTGTATACCTATCTATTTACTGACTTTCTGAACTTCTTTTCTTCGTGTTTTTCAATGAGTTAACCACCACCGCTCCTCATGGCGACCCTGCCAATATTCAGGACGGACTTAATAATTATCTATAATCGACTCGAGGCTTTTTGATGCTATAATACTTTTCGAGGTCCCAATAACCTGCAAACTCCTGATACCTATGACCTGATGTCTACTACCAACGCGAGGAGCGATTGTCTGGGGACCATTCATGACGTGGAAGACCTCATACTGCAGTACGATGAGATGAGTGAGGAGGACAAGGTATATATACCATAGAATACGATACAAATAATGTGTACCTACTTAGATAAGTTTTGCTATGAGTAGTGTCAATCTTCTATAAATTTATATACAGGGTGATTCAGGAGACATGAGCAGGATCAACCCTACGGATTCAATAGTTTATAAGCTACTCAGTCGTACCAGCATTGGTAAGATTAACGTGAATTTTTTTTAGTTGTGTAGGGTGACCATGATTTATTGTGAATGAAACTTTTACACAAAATGTAAAAAAAAACTGTGGGCGTTTAACTTAATTACGATGGTAAAAGATCCATTAACATTAACTGTATGTGTAGGGTTGATCCTGCTCACGTCTCCTGAATCACCCTGTATATTGTATTATATTTTTTTGTAAATATTCATATTCAGTTTGACTTATTTTAAACAGGTTGTTGTGGTGAGTTGCTTTCGGTGGTTATTTGTTTCGGTGTTTCGTTAATTTTCTGCAATCAAAGCAGATATTGAGGTAACATCATGATGGGCCATAATAGTTTTTGCATTTTTGTTTTTAATACATATTTTGTGATTGTTTGAAAGTTTTTTTAATTCTTTTTAGTGTTTTTAAAACTACAATATCATTCCAGAAGAGCAAAAAATACATACAATTGAAACCACTTGGCAAAAATTGCTCACAAGCTTAATAAACTACCGTTTCATATTTTGCTCCTGTTACAGGGCCCACCATGTATAATACAAATGAAAACTACTTCAAAGGAAATAGCCGTACCTTACTCATCAATTTAAAGACTATAAAAACTCTTTGCCGATGTTTCAGAGCAAGATGAGTGGCGTGCGAGAGTACCTAGAGCACCAGCTACATTTACTTCAGAAGCAGTTGTCAAGTTACAATGAATACGGGGTATGTATCTGAGGCTCTAATATAAGTTTAACCGAAACAAAACGTTACGACCGCGGTCGCGTTTAGCTGTCAAATCCCATACAAATTGAGGGTAAAACGGAAACGCGATCGTAAAGTTTTGTTTCGTTAAAACTTATAATAGAGCCTGGATCTTATGTAGCTCACGCTCAAGATAAAGTATTTGGGTCAATCAACTATCTCTAGTTGTTACTCTGTCTCGTTGGCCAGGACATAATTCGGCTGAGTTGCACTGAAAAATATTATAATATGAACTTTTAACATGCTTAGGTCCATACAAAAAGGGATTGAACATGACGAGAAACACACACATTTGGTGAATTTATACCCATGAAATCGCAGTATAAAAAGTGACCCAGAAGACTTAACTATGGCAACTCATCATCCTCCTAGCGTTATTCCCGAAAATGCCCCTAAAGGAGCCCAGGGTCCGCTTTGACACCTAATCCCAAGATACCTAACCATGGCAATCTTTTCAACAACAAATTGTTGATTCACCCAAAAAACAAAGTTGCGTAACAAATCCTTTGTCGTCAACACGATGTACCAATTATTAATAATTACACTATATCCAATTATAATTGACACTTATAATGATTTCCTATGCATCAGAATTAAAAAAAGAAACTGAATAAAATAATTAAAAATTAACTAACTAAACTTAAAATCGCTGGTTGCGTTGCGTCACTGAATGGCAATGCCAATACGCTGTGCGAGGAACGAGCCAGCCCTACGGTCACCAGAGGACCGGATGAGCATATAGCTTAGCTTATTAAAAAGCTTAATTGCACCCGGTCCCCAAGGACCCACGGTCTCCACGGCAAACGCCGTAATTATGTATGTTATTCTCGCCAATGCATCTATTACGTTCTATTAGCCTTGAGAGAACTCGTCAATCGAACTCGTCAAGCAAAGCTTCGGTTTTTTTTTTTATAAATTATGCGTAACCTTAATGCTTAATTGAAGCTAATAAACCTTTCTCTTTCAGTCACCAGGCGTGTACCGAGATCAACCAATCCGAAGACGTCGACAGCCAAACTCCATGAAGAAACAGAGAAAACGAAAAGCGTACAAGTTCTTAAATAACGGCAGAAAGCACACTAGATCGACTGGTTTTGACGATTTTGGCACTGAAGATTATAAACCCTTGAATTTTGGTAGGTATAAAGATATCAATGACAATTATAAGCAAGATAAAATGAAAGATAGAGAAGCTATCGAAAATAACGATATTGGTGTAATTGGAAATAGGAATAGGAATAATGAAAATGTTTTAAAGAGGAATTTAAAGGATGATTATTATAGTGATTTGTTGAAGAATAATGATACACTATTCAAACATAGAACATAGGACTTGGACTAATAATGGTTAAGAATTAAAGGGAATCGACGGCGATGATGAATTATCACAATAAATACAGTAAGCACAGTATTAATACAGTATATAACACAACTGAAGACAAATATTTTAACGCGTTAAAACCTGGATGGCAAAGATGTTAAGGCGCGTATATTGGTAACAACAGACTCATCTATTTTCTAGCCACGTTTAGAATCTAGCAAAACTGTCAACCAATCCCTCATCAAAATATACTATTTTTATTGTGTATGAATTGACAGCTATCGCATTGCAAACCTGTGATTCCATTGTGGGGACTTTATTTTACTGTGACCGAAAAAGTCTATTTATTTTAGTTTTTGTGTATTCATACTGATTTATTTAATAAACTGTTATTTTAATTGAGCGTTTTCATTTTAAATACTTTTTGAGCCAAATAACATTAGGTCTGTCAAAACACCATCTTGTCTCCCATTGCTCGCCAAGTAGTTTTGCAGGTTTCTAATTGAACAACCAGGCAAAGCGAACGAATTTATCCTTTTCAGTTTGACCGAAAATTCCTGCATATGTAGCAGATCGTATTTCTCAACAGATTCCCGTGAAATTTTGTGAGCAGGATCCATTTTTGTCCATTCGGTTCGCTCGCTCGTTAGATAATAAATGCTAATTACACAAATTCTACTTTTAGGTAGGCAGGTTCCAGGTACTTTTACCTGGAACCTGCCTACCTAAAAGTAGAATTTGTGAAAAAAACAAAAAAAAAACCTGGATTATCCATATGGTGTGACCGAGACACTGACCCAGAACTCGAAAACACTTTAATTTCTACAGAAGTTGGTCTCTTACAGAAGTGTCTACTTCAAAATTCCCATAATGTAATGCTAAATAGATATTCGTTTTATGATCCTGTAATGTCGTACCTCATTTCGCTAAACGGTTTTATTTGGAGATGCGATGCGGGACTCCCCTTAACAGGTTTACATTGCACTGGGTAGAGTGGCCACACTGTCGGATTTTTTCCCTTTTAATCTATTCAAGGCCGAGGACTTACTTAAAATCATGCATGAGCTCCCTGCCTAGGTTTTCCTGAGAGACTAGTATGGGGTTCTTCAAAAACGGAGTGTATACATTCTTAAAGGTTCGGTAATGCGCATGTAACACCCCTGGAGTTGCAAGCGTCCATAGGCTACGGTAACCATGTACCATCAGGTGGCCCGTAAGCTTGTTTGCCATCGACGTGGTATAAAAAAAAACCAGCCAAGTGCGAGTCGGCCTTATTTCTTTTGTTTTGTTTTTAGTATTTTTTGTTATAGCGGCAACAGAAATATATAATTAGTGAAAATTTCAACTGTCTAGCTATCGCGGTTCTTGAGATACAGCCTGGTGACAGACAGACGGACAGACGGACAGACAGCGAAGTCTTAGTAATAGGGTCCCGTTTTCACCCTTTGGGTACGGAACCCTAAAAAGCATCTATGAGCGATGTCCGCTACACAACGATAAACTGTTGCTACGCGCTAAAGCGTAGGGTTCGTAGCGCTACCGTAGCCGATAACATGCGTAAGCCCATCTAGCGGGCTTCTGGCTCTGAACGTGTTAACCCTTTACCTACGACGGGCGTCAACCAAAGTTGACAGAAGCCAACATCGCTGCGATGTTTAATTTTGATATTAATCGGGTTTCTTCTACTCAGAATCGAGAGCACTTTCGAACCTAGTATGAGAAAAAAACTGTCCAAAATGTTACATATAATTTTCTGTTTTCCGTTCCGTTACCACCATACAAGCTTAGTATGGAAACGGTAACGGAATGGAATAAAAAATCTTGGGACACTTTTTTTCTCGTATAGCATTCGAAAGTGCTCTTGATTCAGAATAGAAAAAACCCGATTATATGAAAATTAAAAAAAAAAGTCTAGTGTACAACTTTCCGTAAAATGGCCATACACGTGGCGACTCCGGTTTTTTTTAGCAATAGTGGACCTATGTAATAAAGATAAAATTATGTAGTTCAATTAGTGAAGTTTCAAAGAAAACATACCTCAAAATTCGCTACATGTCTCTCTAATATATATTTTTTTTCAGGTGATACATTCCAGACCACCTCTTTTCAAAGCATGCTTCATTAATAAATTACCTTATTATTGTTATTGCTAATATTAAAATTGTGCTTGTGAACGTGTGTGTGTGTGAATGTCGATTTTTTGTAGAATAATACTTGTTCTTGAAATGAGACTTTACTGTTTTCAATATTTGCCTTTAATTTAAAATTGTCGTTACTTAATATTTACAGTTAAATCAGCTATACCCAGTGGTTATTAGGCGGATATCAATTAATTTGAATTTATGTCCCTTAAACGGATGGTTACGGATAGTAATAAAACCGACAGGTAATGTCAATCACATACGTTTAGTAACAAAACCGACAGGTTAGACGTGACATGACCATCACTTAGTTAACCTAAACCTGCCATTTTGTTGAAACTCCCTAGACTGCATTATCCGGACGGTCCCATAAAGTTTCCTACAACCATGGTCACCCTTCTCGTGCTAACAGTTTACTGTTTGTTGACACGCAAGTTATTGTCACGTGCTTACGGCTTTTAAAAGCTTTATTGCATATGAGAGCTTTTTATTTGAAGCTCAAAATGTCTTTTGCAATTTATTAGGTGGTTTCGGTAATGTGAGGAAGGTGATAGAATTACGAATGGAAAATGCATAAAGCTTTGTCCTTATAAGAGCAGGAAGGTGCTCAAATGGCGATGCACTATCGTTCAAAGTCATAAGATAAATGTAATACGGGATTAATTAATTTTGTATTAAGCAATAACGCTGCTATAATGAAATTTATAATTTTTCAAATTAAGGGAAAAATGTAATGCTTTGAGCCAGACTCGAACCTAAGGCGTTGTTAGAAGGAACTGATTGAAAGATTTACTGGCCGAGACAGATTGATCCGATAGCTCAGTTGATTAGTAGTGACGGGCCATGCATGCCTGTGGTTGCCGGTTCAAATCCGTCTCGGAGAATTAAGTTTATAAAAAAAATTCTTTATTTTTAAATTATACAGGGGCTTCAAAAAATGTTATACAAAATCTGAGTATCCGATTCATTCGATTCTTTGCAATAAAACAAAAAAAAAACAGAAACAAAACCCGACTCATTCAGCCCTAAAAATGAATATTCGTATAATATATTACATTTAGGATACCTTTTATAACATCATCCTCCTGGCTTTTTCCCCGGTTGTACCATAAAGGAGTCCGGAGTCCGCTTTGACACCTAATCCCAAGATTTGGCAAAGACACTAGTTTTACGAAAGCGACTGCCCTCTGACCTTCCAGCCCAGAGCGAAAACTAGACCGTATTGGGATTAGAACGGTTTCCTCACGATGTTTTCCTTCACCTTCGATTCGTTTCCACGACCGCCGCATGACAACCGCCTGTTTGAACCACTATGTTACCGTAACTTTAGTATGTTTTTTAGGGTTCCGTACCGAAAGGGTCCGTCTGTCTGTCTATCCGTCTGTCACCAGGCTGTATGGCCGGGAATGCCCCGTGACTAATCGTTACACCAAAATTCATCTAAATCGGTTAAGCGGTTTAAGCGTGAAGAGTTGACATACGGACTGACATACTGACAGACAGACAGACACACTTTCTCATTTATAATATTAGTATGGATTCCCTTGTCGGTCTGGTTTCTTGAAAAAAAATTTTTTTTTTGCCGGATCGCGATTTATGCTGCTCACAGAGCTTCTAGTTATATCAACACTAACAAGCATATTGTCTTCTCTGGTAAGCGGACACCGTAGCTTATGGACGCTTGCGACTCCAGAAGAATCACAAGCGCGTTGCCGACCTTCCATTGATTTGAGGATCCGTTAGAACTTCAGAAAGAGACACCAACATCTCAAACATTCGTGTTCTCATCCGTAAACTAATCAATTTGCAAGTCCAACTGCCATAAAATGCAGCATGCAATACACGGAGTTACGTTAATATTTGAAAGGTCTGGCCGAGGCAATAAAATGCAGGCGAAGCCTGTATTATTAACTAGCCGTCTGACGTACAGTCGAAGACATTTACATGGGGTCAGTCCGAGACATACGTTTCACACGTATTGGGAGTAGTTCGTTTTGTCTAATATTTATTTAGTTTCTTCTTAACTCAATAAAGGGGCTCTGTGAACTGCTGAACTCGCCAGTCTTTATAAAAAAAAAACAAAAACTAGATCTGTAAAATCCTACTATCCTACTTGTATTATTAATTAAGTTTGGATATTTGTTACTCAATCACGCGTACACGGCTCTACCGATTTGGATGAATTTTTGCACAAAAATAGTCTAGCCTGGTATAGCCTGGACTAAAATATAGCATAGTTTTTATCCCGGGACCACGCAGGCGAAGTTGCGGGTGGAAGCTCGTTCTATATAATAGGCATGATGCCTCATGTTCAAATTTATAACGTAGTGATGCTAAATGGATAGTAAACCATCAAATTATCGTAATAAAGTATAAATTATAAAATATAATTATAATCATAAAAAGATATGAACCTTGAAAGTTTAGAAAAAATATGCATTTTTTATTATTGTCCAAGAGTAAATTAAAAGCTACCAATAGAATTCTTACGCTTTTCTAGAAACAAAAATGTACAACAACTATGTACTTAAACGCAGTATTTCGCGACCGAAACAACAATTTACCTGATTTTCCATACTACGATTAGAACAAATATACAAATGTGACGTCATACTTGTATAGACACACAGTATGAAGCGTTTCGCGCTGCCGCCAGCGAGGTCAATCTTTATCTAAAATTTTTAGGTATTTATGTTATTTAATTGTAGTTGCTACCATACAAACATTTGTTCCTCTCCAAAAACTGGTACGAATGACGTCACTAAAAAAATTTTGTCATCATCCATCCCTATTATTGAACTGGCCACAAAATACCACGCGAATCGGTTGATAAATTAATGCGACGAAATGAAACGACGTAACATACGAAAGATTGTTTACCTAAGCTGAAAATGAGAATTTCGTTTGGTTTGCATTGTTCAAAAAAGTTCAAAACTCTAGTCAAAACCTAGGCAGACGGAAACCATTAAATACAAAACATATCAATTTTGCAAGTACTCTTAAACGCTGCATTTGTCAGCCGGTAATGCCTCCAGCTAGTGATGTACTTAAAGCACATTATCGATAGTAATTAGTGTTGTACGTTGCACACCTTACGATGTCGAGACTGCACTCTGCTGGGACTATTAGTAGGGCGGGGGTGGGTTAATGAGCTGTCGATGGAAGTGAAATATGAACGCTGAAAGGTTTGTAGAGATGTTTGTTTTGAATTTGGAGATCTTAAAAATATTTGAGATTAATTCTAGACTTTTGCATATTCGATAATGGTATATTATTTAGTATTATTAGTAGTTTTGGTTATTTCTTTGTAAATAAAGATTTATTTATTTCATTATAAACAACACTTTTTTTGTAAATGAAATAAACATATTTACTAACCCTAGTACCTACTCATAATTGCCCCAGTAGCCCCTTTAGTCGTACTGTTTTTTGTTTACTTTGACTTTTTTACTTTTTTCTGTCTTGTAATTAAATTCCTTTTAACACCTAAATTAACAATATTCTACGGATAATTATTTACTTATTAAACAATCTTTGATTGCTATAAATTGTAAAGGATAGCAATTGAATGTTAATTCAGCGACGTGATCTCAACAGAAGTCAAAACACAAAAAAAAGATTGTATCGTAAAATTTATCTACATGATCGTCACAAGTAGATAGAATAATAATAATTTTACATTAAAAACAAAGTTTTAACTGACTTAAAATCATTACCCAAATCGCTTCAAGTCTGCCTATAAAACTTTTACTGTTCCCCCAATTTAAGTAGGATCCCATCATCATCCTGACCAATCAGATGATCATGAGACCACCTGAAAAGAATACCCTTTCAAACAAAAATGGAATTTTCCAAATTCGTCTAAGCATCTTCGAGGTAGTCGGGGAACATGCAACAATACAATTGTATATACAAAATTGAAGATTCCGACCAATTGAGAACCAACACAATGTTGACCTTCGTAAAACTCTGATTACCTCTAACCAATTTAATTTTCTTTATTTTACTTCATTTAATATATAAATTTGAATTATGTTTAGGTAATTTTAAAATGTATTTTATGAAATTATTGAACATATTTTAACTTTTTTTCAACAGAAACACAGTTTATTATATTTATAGGAAATAAATGTACACTAAATTATGTGTTGAATTATGTATTGTGTAGTTTGTGACGTTAAATAAATGTATTTTCTTTCTTTCTTTCTTTCAAATTAGAAATTTAAGTGGAAACAGCTTGCATGATGTTACTTTTATTTTGAGAGTTTTGGATTAAATTAAGGCTTTTTTAGTATTATATTTAGTTATTTTATTTAGTTATCACAGACTTCTATCAAGTACTTTAAGAACGAAACATTAAATAAAAAAACATGCTATACGATATCGATAAATATTTATCGCACTCGCCCCTCCCTAGTCGCCGCAATGCTATAATTTCGTACAAAATACAGCACTTACCGCGTGGTTACTTTCGATACTGCCCCTCTCCACGGCTACAGGGTGCTCTAATATTAACACATTTCTCGGGCATTTTAAGTGAATTTTATAAAGTGCTAAAATACCTAGGGAGATTCTCTTGAGGCTTTGTCTAGACTAGATGGATTATGACATATTGTACATAGTGTCATTGTTTATAAGTGTTGAATTATCGCATGTAGGAAAGACTAATAAGAATATTATATTAGTCTACTAATACGAGTATTTATTTATTTAAACTTTTTTGCACAAAAGAAAACTTATCCTACAAAAGGCGGACTTAATGCCATATGGCATTCTCTACCAGTCAAACCTTAAGGCAAAGCGGAAAAGATTGTGGGGCAATGCAAATAACAACTAAAAAAAAATAACATTACGGAGTATTAGTAGTAGGATAAAAGCTCCAGTTGCTCTGTGAACTAGAACGTAAAAATTTTTTTTTTTTAATTTCCAAAAAAACGATATTAAAAGCTATATAATTATGAAACCTGCTCACAAAATTTTACGAGAATCGGTTGAGAAATGCGACCTGTACCAGGAGAACATGCGGGACAGCCCGACATACGAAATAATTTAGACCCAAGCTGAGAAGAGAATTTCGATCGCTCCTTAAATAAATCACTAGCTTAGTTGGTTATGCTAACCATGCGTACTGGAAGCTGGAAGCCCTGGGTTCGAATCCCGGTAAAAAGCATTTATTTGTGTGACTGGTACGAATATTTGTTCCTGAGTCATGGATGCTTTATATATGTTCCTACACTATGTATTTATTTATCTGACATCTAATTATCTTATAAAAGCTTGAACATAACCGATTTGGATAAAATTTTGCACGAAGATAGTTTATAGCCTGGATTAAAATATGGGATAGTTTGTATACCGGTGCGAGCAGACAAAGTCGCGGGCGGAAGCTATTGTTAAAATAAACTACTTAAACTCTTCACCACCCCCTGTATACGCGGTAATGAGTAAGCACGTACAGTCGCGATGTATATTTAAATTTGATACAGGTACAGTCCTACACATATACATATACACCTACTACGTGAGTCGAAAGCCAAGCTAAGACATCGGTTACTCCCTCAGTGGTTCACGAAACATAAACGACTATACTGGTTGGGCCCTGCACTGGTGGAAAGTGTTTCTGAGTAGGGATCAACCAGTGCAATTGTTGTGTGGTTTTTGGATTAGATGTATTTGTATGTTCCCGACAGGCTTCTGAATGTATTAGATGGAGGCTCGGGTGTTTTTGAAAATGTTTTTGTTGAAAATTTGGAAGGTTTGGTCGGTAGATGTCTCTGGTTCATGGGAGTAGTAACTACATGGCGGAAGTGAAGGTGATTCGATTTCCATACAAAACGTCTTTTGGCATTCGCAGGTTAACGGCATGATATACTAAGAAACTTATGTAACAAACTTTCCCCCCTTTCCTAGAATAAACTCGTATACTTAAACTAGAATAATTTGAGAAAAACAGTTTCCCCCAAAGTATTACGTCCCAAACTAATTTCCCAAATGAGTATAGTTTACACTACATTGTAAAATGTGTTAAATTAACGAAGATTCTTCATGTATGGTGTTGATAAAATAGGTCGATACATCCGTCCGCCAATTGTAATTTTATTTTTATATTTTTGCAATAAAGTTTAAATAAATAAAGGGCATATGATCGTTTTTATCCTGGAAATCACCCTCTAAGGGGGTGAAATCGGGGTGAAAGTTTGTATGAAGCTACGATATAAACCAGTTCCACGCGGACGGCGTCGCGGGCAGAAGCTAGAGATAATTAAATTATGAAAATAGTAAATATGATTGTCAATTGTAGTCACAGTAACATTGATCTAATGTCCGTCCGTCATTTAATATATAGTTACAGTAACGTTTAGTAATATATATATTACCTACGTCCTTCCTGAAATTGAAGGATCTTAAACTGAACTTCGCAAAAACCAGTAAAAACGTATCAGAAATAAAACAATCTAACTCCCCAAACGTTATTTATAGCGCTTCGAGAACTGGGCCCCATGTGCGCCGCAAACTTATGAAATTGAAGATTATTTCCTAATTATTTTATACAACTTTTTATTTAGTCTAGGGACCGGACCCTTGAGTTTTTATTGGAGTTTTATAGACTTCGATGTTGGTTGAATTGTTTTATTGGTTTCGTTTTAGAGGTCATTATTTTATTTTGATTGTAGTTATATAGGTATTTAGGAGCTTTTTCAGAAGTGTACCTTTTACTTTACTTCCCAGATCTATTTTTTGCACTAGCGAGCAAATAGAACGATGTTCTATATGCTTCAGCTTGGGCCGAAATTAGTTCGAATGTCCGGATGTCCCGCTGTTTCCCTCTACATGTCACATTTCTCAATCGATTCTCGTTAAATTTTGTGATCAGGTTCGATAATTATGTAGTTTTTTTTGTCGACTAAACTTTTGGAGTTGAAAAAAAACAGACTCGCGTGTTCACATCTCACAGACCTCCAAATTTAGTTTTCCTGGACAGCAGAATGCTGTGTAAGTACCCACTATACAAGTAGGTAGGTAATTTTGTAGGAAAATTGGTTCCAAACTTTCCTTACATTTTGTAGGTTTCCATTATGTGTCAGTCCACACAAAATGTATGAAAATACGTCACATAGAGGAATACAAAAATTGGGGACTATTTTTCTTTATAAGATTCAAGATAGCATGTCTGCTTGATAAGAATCAAAAGAGAATGGGAATTCGGATTAAGAAAAGGCTAAACTTTCCAAATTCTGAGAAAAAGTATTTTTGCACCATGTTTGGGAAAGTTTATTTTTTTAATAATTTTTATTATAAAAGTTACATATACAAAATGCGAACTGAATGCCATATGGCATCCTCTACCACTCCTTTTAGGTCTAACAGGGAATACATTACCATTGTTGGTGCGAGATATGAGTAGAACACAGAAATAAAGAAAACTGACGAATTAGTTGAAGAACAACCAACTTTTTTCGAAAGAACCGACAAATTATCACATGTGGTTGAAGCAGTACGATTTTAACAACTAATGGATAGTTAATTTTAAACATAACAAAACTAAAGTCAAACGTACAAATTAATATTGAAATATTCTAGATATGCTTCGCAGCTTGGCTAATCTTTAATTTAAGGAAGGTACTTGCTTTGCATTTTGCTTCGCATACAAAAAGTATGCTATAAACCTATCTGACGGCTCCAAAAAACCAACATTTTGCATTTCAATGCTCTATAATAGCGTTACTTGAAAGGATACCTTAATTGTATCCAAAAAACGGTCCCAAATTGTATTTACAAAGGGTCAAAAGCAACAAGGTCAAGTCATCCCACATGTCAGGGTAATTCGACAACATTGCCCCAGCCGCCATTACCCATATATTTACGACCGGAGTCGCGGGTAAATATTTTAGCAGCCTGCCAACGACTTTTATTGGCCCGCCGCTTCCTTGGGGGTTGTCTAGTGAGTATCAGAAAAAAGGGAAATAATAGGGGTGTAGACGCTAGGTAAATAAAATAATCAATAATGTCGTATTTTCTAGAAAAAGGATTAAAAATGTAGTCAAATGGAGAAATAAGCAACGCAAGAGGTTAAATAATCACGAAGTTATAAGTGTCCAAAGTTTTAAGAAGGGGTATGTTCTGTTCCTTTTTCGCAAAACGCAACTTCATATGAAACGATGACGCTCGTAGTTAGTGACGTCACTAGAAGACGGCAACGTGCCGTGCCCCATCGTGTTCGGCGCTGCCGTAGACGCGGCCTGCCGCGCGCGCGACGCGCTCTTCGGCAGCCTCCAGCGCAACTACGGTTGCGAATCGCCATATCGCAAAGTGCTCTCGCAACACTAGTTGCGAGGTGGAGTTCAAACGGTTTTTAAATGATATCTATGTGGAAAGTGCGAAGAGCTCTTTTCCGTTGACTTAGTTAGGTAGAGGATTAATGTGGCAATATAAAAAATATAAAAACCGCAGTCTATGGAACATTTTTACAAAAAGTAAAGTTGTTTTGTTGTTGAATTGCGAAACTGACATTTTAGACATTGCAAATGAAAAAGGTTTTTTGTTGGAATTATAATGGACAAATTCGTCAATTATTTTTTTATTTATCTATGATATTATCTAGTATAGCCCCCAATCTTTTTTTAGATAGTGCGAGGTAAATTTATTAGTTATTACATAAAAACAATAACAACTAAGGTATAAACGTAAGTAACATCATTATATTCATAAAGAAATAGAACGAAACTAAACCTATAATATAAACTAAACCTATCACCCAATCTTGATTGCCATTTCTTAAAATGACCGGGTTTCCCAACATTAAATAATGAATGAGTTGGAAACAGAATGGCGATTACTCCATTGACAAGAAATATATACATAAGATTAGAAAAGTCGTACTTTAATTGCCATGCGATTCAAGGAAAACAATATTGGAACGCAAAAACTAAAGTGCTGTTTTGGTCGCGAAATACTGCGTTTAGATCCATAGTTTTCATACATTTTTTTTCATCATGGGTAATGCTATTGTTAAATATACTCTTGGACAATAAAAAAAATTGCATACTATTCTAAACTTTCAAGATCCATATCTTTTTATGATTTTAATTATATTTTGTAATTTATACTTTATTACAATCATTTGATGGTTTACTATCCATTTAGGAACACTGCGCTATCAACTTTAACATGACGCAACTACCCTATTGGCGCGCCAGTGATTGTCACAACACACTTGATCGTGGTCGAGTGACTGGTACGTAAACCTATGAATGTACTCGAAATATTAATCATCATCATATCAGTCGAAAGACGTCCATTCCTGCACATAGGCCTACCAAAGAGCGCCATGATGGCCTGTCCTGCGCCCGCGCCCAGCGGACTCCCGCGACCTTTACCTGGTCATCAGTCCAGTTGGGGGGTCTACCAATGCTGCGCCTTCCAAATATTTACCTCAATCCATTTGGCGGAGAGACAAACGGCGCGGCGCCTGTGAATACCCCGCTTTACAGTTAAACACGCAAATGGTACCTCATTTTACTCCATCGGTTATCCGACTTTTCCAACTGCGGCTTATGTATTTCCTGTATATAAGTTATCTTGTCTATGTAGACACGCCCAGCGAGGGAGGCGGGGCTTGCGGTGGGCGTGGCGGGTTTTTTTAATGATGTTAGAAAGCGTGGATGAGGCATCGGAGGATTCGGTTGGTGGAAATTTGTTATGTGCGTTTTTCTAATGCGTGTTAGCTGATATTATTATTTTAGCTGGTTTACCCTTGTTTTTTCATCGAATGAATGTTTCGCCGAATATCATTTCATCTAATTTTTTTTTTCTGAACCAGCAAAAATTTCAGAATTGTTATATAAAAAACCTAACCTAACCTCGGGTTCTACATAATTACTTTTAAGCTATACCTAAATAGTAAGCGGTTGCTGAGAAAAAAAGTTCACGAACAATGCATTTGGTGAAACGTTTATCGGTAAAATAATAAGGTACTCCCTATATTATCCACGTGTGAGAGAGCGTTCCGTATGGATATGTTTTTTGATGAACCAAAAAGTACGCAAAAACTTCAGAGCTATATCTACGTACGGCTTACAGGTATAGTTTTTATATTATAACTTGTGATTTGACGACCTCTGTAGCCTAGTTGGTAGTGATCCTGCCTACGAAGCCGGAGGTCCCGGGTTCGAATCCCGGTAAGGGCATTTATTTGTGTGATGAGCATGGATATTTGTTCCTTAGTCATGGATGTTTTCTATGTATTTAAGTATGTATTTATCTATATACGTATGTATATCGTCGTCTAGTACCCATAGTACAAGCTTTGCTTAGTTTGGGACTAGGTTGTTTTGTGTAAGATTGTCCCCAAATATTTATTTATTTATTTCTAGGCCGAAAACGATGTAGACAAAATCTCAACGCTGTATCTCTATTCGTTCTATAATACACCTATCTGTCGTGTATTTAACAATTTTTCCCCATCCCAAAAATTGCTCAGCGCCGCTAAAGAAGTTTTCACTTCAAAAACTTTGCAAAGGTCGGGCTAAGTTGCCAGGTTTTACGGTACATACAAACTCCTAGGTTCTAATCCAAAAAAAGACCTCTTTGAGACTCCAAGTCTTTTTTCTGAAATCCACCTCAGTCCTCCTCATTACGTACTATGTAGTTTGAAGTTTGAATACGCTTGTTTATGGACTAACACTTTCAGTGCCAGGAAACCTGTAGCTTGGCGCTTAGAACGGGCATCACAAGAAGGCGTGCGAGCTGTCTCTCTCTTATTAGAACACTTAGAAAGAGACGAATAGTCTATATAACCGTCCTGCCTGTCTGCGCTTTCCTCTTCCTACAAACGGTTCTTCGCACGCTATCGGCTACGAGTGCTACGAAATATCCCAATAATCGAGACCAAACAACGCTTGCTACGCCGTAGCCCGTAGCAGCATTTTTCTGCTTCGTAGTGGCACCAAGCTTGGTAAGGCCGTCAAAGTTATGACTTCTTTTGTGTTACATTTTATCGCTCGATTCGCTCGTAGAGACACGACTCATATCCGAGTCATTTGGCCTTAAAAGGTAAAAATCAAGGCCAAACAACACTACACCGTAGCGCGTAGCAGCATTTTTTCTCTTCGTAGCGCCACGAAGCTGGGTAAGTCCGTTAAAACCAACCTTTTTTTAAACCAAAGTCTGCTTCTGTGTTCATTTTGTCGGAATTAGCCGGCGCTCGAATCGCTCGTAGAGGCACGACTCATATGTGAGTCATTTGGACATATAAGGACGTATAAGGTAAGCGCCCTAGTCCTTGACCTGGCAATAGTGTGTGAAACGGGCACTTTATGTCAAAACAATATGGATTAACAGTTTCACTGCCAGGAACCAGTCTATCGGCCGCTACGCCGTAGTCGCTTTCCGCTACGTACGAGGACATCCACGCGATTGGTTACGAGCGTAGCGCGTAGCGATTCTCGGCAGTGAATGTGTTAAATTCGAACTAAGAGGATTTTTCTTCGTTCAAACCTAAGTCATGTCACTTTGACATAAAGTGCCCATTATACACTTACAGTACGATTACTGTTAGTTAACCACTGACAGATAGTTTGTCTTCATTTAATTTTCAACTTTAATGTCATACAAATAAAGCAATTTTCAGAATACAGTTACCCACGTCTACCGATTTAGAAATAACTACTTAATTTGTATGAGGTTAAAGTTGAAAATTAAATTAAGGGAAACTATCTGTCAGTGGTAAACCCCAAATAATTCTACTGTACTACTGTTACGTCGAGGACGATGGGTTTTACCTTTGTATCAGTTTTCCGCTTTGTAGCAGTGCTCGTAGAGGCACGACTCATATGCAAGTATTTTTTTTTATATAGTAGGTACAATTGTTTGATACAAAAAATTAAACATATCCCCATAAAACTGTAGTAACAGTTTGACTGTGGGAACTGCAGTCTCTAGGTTAGACATTCATAAACAAATAACCGTGCAATATACTGTCCATAAATCAGTTACACATACTAAACTTACTTAGTATTATATAACTACATCTAAGGTAGTTTTTTTAATAGTCTCCTAATTTATTCTTATTTTTGAAGTGAAAACTTCCTTAGCGGCACTGTGTAATTTCTGTGATTGGGAAAAATTGTTAAACTCGCCACAGGTCACGTGACAGTAAGATTCGACAGATTGAAAATTCGTAAGACGGACACGTGACCTGATCGAAAAACTGTTACAATGTCATTGAGTTTTCACTTCTGCCGGCACTCCCGGAGTGCAACCCGTTCGTTTTTTCACGTCCAATGGTTTCAGGCAAACTATTGAGTAGAAATGGCGCTTGAGAGTTCTGTCCCTATAGTAATTTATCCTAGGAACGAATAGTTTACCAGTGACCATGGCCTTCGCCATAGATGCCTCCTCCACGAGCACACTATCTCTGCTCTCCCTTCCCGCATCCCTGCTAGGCGTGTCCAGGGCGGCGATGCGCTGAAAAATCAATGTTACAGCCATGAATGTTTCAGGCTGCGGAGTCGGATCGATACCGGGCTAGACACTTCCCGCGCTAGAACTAATAAAGTATGAAACTAGATAAGATACCTGATACCTGTAAGCTACTTTCCCCTCAAGCAACGGCGAGATCACGTAACTTTCCTAACGCACGTTAGAAAGAATAGTACATTATTGCCGTGGCCAGGAAGGAGGCAATTGCAGGCTGAGTATTTGTTTAAACGGACGAGCTTGCGAGTCCGTTTAATTATAATACGAAGCCTGCAATTGCCATTCCGGCTGAGGCTAATATAGTGCTTTTCTCAAAAATGGAGGAATAAAAAATACTTAATTTATATAAACTTTAAATATCGTTGCGCAACGTGAAAATATTTACGATTTCCCGCCGTTTTTTTTTAAACAGAATCGTGAGTTTTTTTTTTCCACCAAAAAAACGCAAAAACGTCGTGTTTGCAACAGAAAAATACGCTTTGAATTGGCTGAATACGAGCTGTGCCGTCTGTTATATGCCAGTTTCTACTTTAAAAAAAATTTGGTACTCGACAAATAAAGGAATTTATATATAACATTCCAGGCGGCCTGCAATGTTTTTTATTTTTTAATTTAGGTCTGACCTTAAACTATACACTTTACCTTCCAATATGTAGCGAGTTATGTTCACTTTGCGGGCCATTTTTGAGAAATATGCATGCATTATTCACAAATATACAGGACACACATAATCATCGGCATATCAGCCGAAAGACCTGTGCTGGACATACGCCTCCCCCAAAAAGTGCCACAATAACCGGTACTGCGCCAACCGCATCCACACATATCCATACTAATATTATGAATGCGAAAGGGTGTCTGTCCGTCTGTCTGTTTATCTGTCTTTTGAAGAGGCCTCCACGCTTAAACCTCTGAACCGAGTGAGATGAAATTTGGTATGGTATATATATTTTATTTTTTCTTCTCATCCATGAGAGGAGGCCTGTGCCCAGCAGTGGGACGTACATAGGCTGATGTATTATTATAATTATTATTATATATATTTTAATCCCGGGAAGGACATAGAAAAGTTTTGATCCCGGAAATCAACCCCTAAGAAGGTGGAGGGAGGGTGAAAGTTTGTAAGGAGCTACAATATATGTAGTTTCATGCGGACGAAATCGCGGGCAGAAGCTAGTTGAGCAATAAATTAAACAAAAAACACATAAAACATGAAACAAGCGAGTCTCTGCGGCAGTGAGCACTGAACCGGACATTGGCTCAGCATTATGCTGAGGTGTCAGACACCAAAAGCGTTACGTGCTAGCGCTAACTTAGGAGTCCGCAGTAAGCTCGATTCTCCATACAAACGTAGTTACGCTCTGATTTTAAAACTACGTGTTGGATTGTAACGAAACTTTGCATGTACAATGACATGAGGTATATCCAGGTATGTAATTAGTTTATGTAGCTTCAGATACCATAGTAAAAAAAAATACAGCGAATTTAAATTTTTCATATAAAATTTGTTTTTAATCGATATGATACAGAGAAAGAATATAATGGAAAAATAAACCATCTTCGTCTGTAGCCCCCGACAGGATTTGAACCTGCGACCTTTCTATTAACTATCTATTATATCTATATCTATCTTTCTATATCTTTATCTATCTTTTTATGTATCTTTCTATTATTATTAATATTTAATTAAATAATTTGTTTCGTGATAAGGGTATTTAAACTTGTTTTTGCTATATTTCATTTGATTTATAAACTGGAACCATATAACCTACTTATAGACATAGATATACCTACCTAATGTCATTGTATATGCAAAGTTTCGTCACAATCCAACACGTAGTTTTAAAATGAAATGAGAACGAAACTCCGTTTGTATGGGAAGGTGAAATTCGTCCGAGCTTACTGCGGACTCTTAACTGTCATTTTCTCGTACAAAAAGTGACATTTTGATCTACCTAACTACGTTCAATGTGTGATCGACTATCAGGTTGAAACTAATTTTTAAGTCAGGTTTAGTCTTTATACTCTAAGATTTTGGATTCAGATAGATCAGGATTTTAATTTTTTCATGGATTTACCCTAAAGATGTGGCTTAAGCACTAGTTTTACTAAAGCGACTGCCATCTGACCTTCCAATTAATAGCAACTACAACTAAGGAAAGTTGAAATACTCCCGACATTTTCATTTCAAAGTCCAATATCTCAAAAATGGCTGAACAGATTTTAATGAAACATAACTAAGAACACTGGTGATAAAATTATCTATGACACAAAAAAAACTGCATTCAAATCAGTCCATCCGTTTGGGAGCTACGATACCACAGACAGATACACAGATACACAGACACACAGACACGTTAAACTTATAACACCCCTCTCTTTGCGACTTTTTTCGGATTAGACTGGTTTCCTCGCGTAGTTTCCCTTCGCCGAAAAGCTCCTGTTAAATATCAAGTAACAATTCCTACATAAGTAAGTGATTTGAAATCCCAGTGAGCCGGGGTTCAAACCCAAGACCTCGAGATTCAAAGACGCGTGCCTGACCGTTCGGCTACAGTGGCTTCGATGCAGCTAGATGTAGGTTAAAGGTCACAGCTCATTAGAGCCACCCGACAACCGACCCGCACCGCCTCGCCTCGGAACTGTACTAACTACGGAGTTGATGTAGTCCGCATGTCCATACAAATCCATATAAAGAATAGTAACTGCTCGAGTCGAGGCGGTGCGGTTCGGGTGCTGGGTGGCTCTAATGAGCAGACCTTAAAAATCCTCTGACTATTTACTATTAACTTTTCGGTGATGGAAAACATCGTGAAGAAACCTGTGTATAATGCGAAAATATTCAAAGTAATGTTGCTCGTTTGATATTGTAGGATTTAGCCAGAATTAAAAAGGAAAGGTCTTAAATTATTCTGAACAAATCTCAGCAGAAAAACCATACAAAATTAAAAACAGCTCTGTATGCTAGCTGCTTAGCGAATTTAACGATCAGTTAAATTTAACGGCGCTGTAAAGCTGTTAGTTTTGTGAGTAAATTGTTAAAACTACCCTCACACTACCAAAACGGACTTACTAGCAAGAATGCCGCGAAATACACCAATTTAATCCTTGTAACATTGAAATAAGAAACAAATGAGTACTATATATATGTCGATAGATAAACTTATGTCTTTTCAAAACTGAAATAGGTATATCCGTCTGGGATTATATTCGAGTTAGTGAATTTTTGTAATACGATCTGGGCTGTTGTTCACAAAGTTTTACCTCGCCTCACATCAGGCCAACGACCCTCCGATTCTAAATCGTAAGCTCAATAAGGCTTGTGTTATAAGAACTAGACGACGATATATTTCATAGTAAATGCATGCAACGCAAGCTAATAGTCTCGTCTTTAAAATTAAGCTATTTATTGCAGTAAAGAAGACTTATTTCTACATTACATCTATATTCACAATGTTTTACATTTAATAATATAATATAATAATAATAAAGTTTTTTTTTTCAGGCAAATTCTTAACTAAAATTAGTAAATTAGTAAATTTAAAACTTTGATCCAGGGAATGCATTTTGAATTGCGAAACTGTGTCTCGTACAATTTTCTTACGAGATCTTGCAAAAGAGAATTTTCCATATAAAACATATTTACAAAAGTTGACAAATTAAATTCTACTATTATTTGATTAAAATTGTATTACTTTCCTTGTACACAGTTAATAATATTCAACAAGAAATAATATTCAAAATATGTGTTCTTTGTGTTGCATTATGAAATAAAATATGCAGTTTTCATTTTTTTTTTCACTAGCTTCCACCCGCGATTCGGTCTGCGCGGACCCGGGATAAAAACTATCCTATATTTTAATCTTTTTATTTTTTATACTATTAAGTTATGATCTATCTTCGTGCAAAATTTCATCCATATCTGTGATGTTATCCAGGTTAATGCCCTAGCCTGATCCCCCAGGGGAAAAAAATGGTTAGGTTGTTAGGTAAACTGCGACCCTATAGCGCGCGAGCCGTGCGTGCGAAGCGAGCGTGACGCGGTAGCGTCCGGCGAAGCGCCATAACCAAACATTATAATTTTTTCGTGATATCGCTTGAGCCGTTTAAGCGTGATTGAGTAACAAACATCCAAACTTTCGCATTTATAATATTAGTAGGATGTTGATAATTATTACATCATCATCATCTCCCTGCCCTTATCCCACTTATGTAGGGTCGGCACAACATGTTTTCTTCTTCCATTCATCTCTATTATTCGTTATTTCAGCGCTTACTCCTTTCTTCCTCATGTCCTCTCTCACACAATCCATCCATCGCTTTCTTGGCCTACCTATCGCTCTTCGTCCTTCGACATTCATCCCTAACATACTTTTACCAATATGACGTTCATCCCTCCTCATTACATGCCCGTACCACGCTAACCTACTGCTCCTCATTTTGTCCGTCACAGGTGCTACTTTCAAACTTCCTCTTATGTACTCATTTCTAATCCGATCTTTCCTCGTCACTCCACACATCCATCTCAACATTCTCATCTCGGCTGCGTTATTTTACATATGGGTACGTTTTTAGTGATAACGCCCAATATCGCGAGATCTCTTAAATCTCGAAGACTAGCTTTGTGGTGTTGTGGCTAGGTCTAAAATTTCGCCAAATTGCATTCACAATTCTCATCACACAACGACCTAAGTATTTGCCCTTACAAGGATTTGGACCTCGGTCCTTGGACCGCAGTCAGTTTTGTAACCAGGTGACGGTCCCGAGTTCAAATCCTGCAGGTCGATCACGTAACGCATTGTACACGCTTCAGCACGACTATTAGTATATCTCTTGTGCTGCTGCAATCTAGAGTATGTCGCGGCCGTCTCATGGTAGACGTGCATGTAGATCTAGACGTCCCTTTTAGTGTTCCGTACCAAAATTGGTCCAACGGAATACTTATGCGATCACTAGGAGTCTGTCCGTCTGTCACAGCCAGTTTTTTGTATGGGAAAATGACACTTAAGTTGTCCTAACTTGCGTTCAAAAAGTTATGTGATCAATACTCTGGTAATGAGTCATCGGTCAAACGGTGAGACGAGGAAAACAATTCGTGAATAGCATACCTGTGTTTTATGTTTACAAGAATTGGAGTGATATTAAAACTTTACTGCTCGGCCCGAAATTATAGTTCTCTGGGTACAGTCGGCTTCAAATGGCACATTTAAGTGCAGTGTCGCAAGAGTCGTTAAGGCTGAATAAGTTTCTGTCAAAAGTGACATTTAAGTATATGGTAGGTTATTTATTTACTGGTTGAAAGCCCAAATATGACGGGTTTATCTTGCTTAGTTTGGGAGTTACCATGGTCGTCTTCTGTATCCATACCACTTACCTACAGTCGAGTTTGGTTTGGTTCAATAAAAAAAAACTTTATTTTAGATATTGTTAAACCTTTGTGAACGTACTTCTGAACTCGACTGTACCTACATAACTGTGTTTTCTATAAGGTAGAATTAGCTATAACCCTTAACTTTTGCAATGTCCAGATGCAGAAAAAAAGAGAACCATTTTTTTTGCCTTATATTGAATATACAATTTTACCCATAGGGCGTAGCTAAATAATCATATGTACACAATAAAATAGAAATAGTAGGTAATAAGTAATAAATAATAGTCACAATGTCAAAATGTATCAGCTGTCATAACAAATCCTAACCTAAATCTCTGTATGACTCATTCCTTCCTTCCTTTTGTCACAAATAATCTTGCAAACTTTATTATCTCTATATGTATTTTGCTTGTGCATCGGTTTGTGTGACCATAAACATTTTTCTTTCTCTCTTTCATTTAAGATGTTACTAACAAATCTAAATCTGAATTACGGTGTTTATAATCATGATTACAAACCCCGGATGACGGGAGCAAAAATGAGTTGACAGCTTTATAGTGCGAGGACACACATTTTATATCATATAAATCGATGTCGATAAAAAGCACGATGTACCTACTGGACTACCGCTATGATATGCAGAAGTATTAATTATTGTTGAAAATAAAATTAAAACGAAATGTTTGTATTTTTTCAGTATTTTATCTATTTTACGATCATTCCCGTGAGTATGATATAATTATAGTACCAATGTAATTAGTTGACTGAAATGGTATCTTTACTTACCTGATGTACCTAATATTGTGTTACAACCTGACATGTAAGATAATAAGTTTGATCTATAAATTTTTGATTTAATAATTTGTTCGTATGGATGTCGATAGAATAGTCGATATTTAACTAAGCACTAGTGACAAGTGCATTTTTGCTCCCGTGGTCCGGGGTTTGAATTTCATGAACACCGAAATTCGTATAACCAATTTCACGCAGGGTGCGTTCTGTAGCATACCAATTGGATCTCAGTTCAGAATTTGACGATTTGACATTCATAGATTATTAATTATAAAAAAATGGGTTATATTAAACAGTTTTGGGGGCTAATTTTTGACAGTTTATAAAATTTATCTATTTATTAATTTAGGTTTGCCAACAGGTGTAATACTAAATACTTGATTAAAAACAGAATATAAGATAAGATTGCTTGAGTATTCCCCCAATTACAGGCAAACCCGCCCCCACCATTTCGCCATCTTGGGACTAGGCGCGGTCGCGGGTTCCACCCTTATGTTGTTGACTTACCACTGATTCGCACGAAGCGCTTTGCTTCCAGTTTTCTCGCGAGGACAGCTAAAGAGTGGAACTCGCTTCCGGCAAACCTTTTCCACATATAACTTGGATCTTTTCAAGACCAGAGTGAATAGGCACTATCTAGGTATGCATGTAACACTCTCGACCTCATCATCACTTACCATCAGGCGAGATAGGGGTCAAATGCGTACCCATACTTAATAAAAAAAAAATGAAAAAAAAACACGGCATGCACATAAAAGCAAAGGTTACAAAATATATTTAATCTAAGTAGTACAAGCTCGCAAGTAATAAGTAGGTCCCACAAAGTCTGAAACCATCGACACGAAAAGAAGGAGACAAGTAGTACAAACTAACGGGGTCACAATCTTACGGTGACATATAAAGCAGCTCAATACCAACATACGCTCAAAAGCAAAACCCGGGTATAATTTGTTTTTTTTTTTTTTTTTAAGTATTTTTCAAAACCATATTAACAATCCTCATTAAAGCTCCTTAAACACATAATCCTCTTCCGCGCGGTCGGGCCAGGAACAATAAGGAACGGATTAAGAGCAACAAGTATGTATACATAATGTATATATTGTTTGTTTGTTTGCAGAGCGCGCGGCGCCGCGTGTTCATTTGAATATCGTGGGGGAAAATTAAAGGATGGTATGGATGCGACCCTTAAAATATCCCAAAAAAAAAGGCTAACGAATATGCGGAGATTTTTTGGACTTTGACAAGAACTCGGTTATAAAACTGCATATCTACACTTGATACTTCTATGTCTTCTATAAATTAAATTAATTAAATTCTGGAAGGTTGTAAGACTGTTTGTAGATTCTAGACCCCTTATTCATAAAACTTAAAATGCCTCTGCTAAATAAAATGTGCTTTGTCCCTTTCTTACGAACACAAATGTCAAAGTGACAGATAAGGACAAACGAATTATAACGCCATTTTAGTTAAAACAGGCTTATAGGACGTTTATGAATACGGCCGTAAGTATGTGCTGGTTATAGAAAGGACGTTCAGAAGCCGTGGGGCGCAGATAGCTAGTACTGTCGAGCTTATTATATGTAGAAATAAATACCGAATATGTATAATACAGAGTTGGTTTACTGCTACCAAAATCCGAGACTCGGAAACAAATGTTCTTGCTCATTACACTAAGTCAGCAACATAAAATATGTTTTGCTTTGGAGTTCGGTTATCAATTAAGAACTAAGTTTTTGTCCCATAATACTCACAATATTCACAAAGCAAGTAGCGGTCTTATCCATAACATTCCCTGATTTCTCCAAACTCCAAGGAGCTGTATAAAATACCAATTATTCGTCGCAGCGTGGACTTCGTTTATGCAGATTACTCGCTTTATGATAAAAATTCTGCACAATTCTAATAAAATTATAGAACAATAATACTTTGGTTTGCTTGGACGCAGATGGGGTCCTGTCTTTTCGAAACTGTTTTCTTGGACAGTGACAGTGAATTGTTTCTTCAAAATAAAGTTGGGTACTCACGACCGCTCGAAGAAGCCGAATGGAGTAGCGCTGCGCTCCATGAATGTCAAAGCTGTAACGATTAAAAATAGTTGGCGCGGCGCTTTCGTTGAATGTCAAAAATCAACGTTGAAATAACAATCGTGGCTCTGTGAGCTGTACAAATCGCAAGACTATCTTTTTTTTTTAAATGAGACTTGACAAAAAAAACTAATATAATTAAAAAACCTGCTCACAAAATTTCTCGAGAATCGGTGGAAAAATGCGAGCTGTAGAGAAAAACAGCGGGACAGCGGGACATTGGGCACAGGACAAACGATTGTCGGCCCAAGCTGAAGCGTAGAACTTCGTTCGCTTCGCTCGCTCGTTCGATTACGTCCATCCGTAAAGGCATTGCACTAGTTTAACGAAAGCGACTGCCATCTGACCTTCTATCCCAGAGGGAAAACTAGACCTTATTGTGATTAGACCGGTCTCCTCACGATGTTTTCCTTCAGCGAAAAGCTAACGGTAAATATTCCGTACATAAGTTCCGATAAACTCATTGGTACGAGCCGGGATTCGAACCCACGACCGCCGCTTGACAGCCGCATGCCTGAACCACTAGGCTACCGATGCTTATGCACACATCTTGGATATGGGATAAAAATTATGTAGCAATCTCTATAACACGTGTATACCGTGATTCACATTGTCTGGGTAATTTTAAAATCGTGCCGAGTTTCCATTGCACCTTTTGTGTTTTTCTTCTACGGAACTGATTCACATTTCAGACCAAACATTTTAATATGATATTTGTTAAGAAATGCCATATTGACAATCAGACTTTGACACTGTCACTGCCAGGAACCCGCGTAGCGGTCCTCTACGCCGAAGCCGCTTTCCGCTACTTAGCAGAAAAAACCGAAGGATCGGTTACGAGCGTAGCGCGTAGCGATTCTTGGCACTGATTGTGTTTGACTTAACTTCCGAACACAATGCATATTAACAGAACAGACACGCTACGCTCGTAGCCGATCCCGTGGTTTTCCTCGTATGTAGCGGAAAGCGACTACGGCGGTCTGACGCATATGTGTCGTCATGGGCCCTGAATGGGTTAAACACTAGCTTGCCCGCGACTCCGTCCGCGTGGAACTTGTTTATATACATGCATACAAACTTTCACCCCCTTGGGGAGGAGATGATTTCCGGGATAAAAACTATCCTAAGTCCTTCCCTGGGACTTAAACTATCGCTATACCGAATTTCATCCAAGTCGGTTTAGCTGTTAGATAGATAAGATAAGATAAAGATTTTTTTGCAAAAAAAGGGTAAATTACAGGTCATGGGTTAACAAATGGTCCTACCTTCTTCAGCTATTTCTTGACAGCATGCAAATAGTTATGTTATGTACACAGAGTGCACACAGAGATGAACATTGAATATTTCTATCTACATCTAGGTACACGAAGGTTAATAGAAGAATCTAATATTTACATTTAACCTTATAATTGTTTCTCTGCATATCTAAATTATTACTAAAACACGTACGTATAGTAATAGTATTATCAATTTATCAGTGACTTTGTAATTGATAAAATCATTGATATTATAAAAACAGTGTTCTAGGAGCCACTTTATTAGGGCTCGGTTGAATTCTCTGCCCTCTAGTGTTTTTATATCTGCTGATAATTTATTATAAATACTGATACACATATTGTAGGCACTTCTTTTGTAAATGTCAGTTTCACAGCGTGGTTTAAACAAGAGATCTCTGTATTGCGGTTTAAGCGTGAAGAGGTAACAGATACACAGACACACTTTCGCATGTATAATATTAGTATGAATATGATATTGCACTTTTCTAATTTGTACAAACTGAAGTACTGGCATAGAGCAGGGCAATGGAGAGGGCCATGCTGGGAGTTTCTCTGCGTGATCGCATCAGAAATGAGGCTGTCCACAGCAGAACCAAGGTAACCGATATAGCACCCTTATCACGAAACAAATTATTTAATTAAATATTTTTATTTTCGTGAACCCTGTCGGGGGGCTACAGACAAAGATGGTTTATTTTTCCATTATATTATTTCTCTGTATCATATCGTTTAACCGATATAGCCCTCCGATTCGCTCAACTTAAGTGGCAGTGGGCAGGGCACATAGCACGTAGAACCGATGGCCGTTGGGGCGGAATGGTTCTCGAGTGGCGACCACGTACCGGAAGGCGCGGCGTGGGTAGGCCCCCCACAAGGTGGACTGATGACCTGGTAAAGGTTGCGGGAGTCAGCTGGATGCGGGTGGCGCGGGACCGGTCACTTTAGCACTCTTTGGGGGAGGCCTATGTCCAGCCAGAGGACGTCTTTTGGCTGATATGATGAAGTACTGGCATACATCGCTGCGAACCATCGCTCCGCACGCCGCAGCGGAATGCGGCGGCAGTGCGATGGCCCCCTAACTGCGAAAGTATTATTTTCTCAAATTTTCTGTAGATTTCTGTGGTACTTAAAAGGTTTATTATCTTTAATTAAATAAACTTTAAGGTTCAGGTTGTCGCTAACCGAAGCTGGTCGACTAATTAGCATAATGTCCCTACTCGTATGGTCGCGTTATTTAATTTAGGTCCCTTTTCGCAAACATATACTTAATTTGTATTCCTATACATTTTGACTGGATTGTCAACCTTAAGTCGGTCCCTAATTAAAGTCCGTGACTGTATATACAGCATAAGTAATAGTGCCCTCACCAGCAGTCCTGAGAAAATCGTGAGACATCGGAAACCCACATAGATCCCCGATACAGCACGGATCAGCCATTTTGCGCTGTTGCGCGCGAAGCATCAATCACAGTGCAGAGGCGTTTTCAATAAGCGTTTAACGCGAACATGCATGCGGTGCATTTTGTTTACACTAGACAGCAATCTGCTATTAACAGATGTCAGAGCGCAGCAGACTGCCGCGGAAGGTCAATGGGAATCTACTACGGAGTGACCTTGGTTTTGCCGGACGCCCTGCATACGGATGAGTATGGATAAGGAATAAAGGGACTGAATAACGGGATTGGCTGGCCAAAAATTGGCAATTCGACTGACCAAATATGATACTGCCAGGTAGCATTGTGTTACGTGTTCATTAACTACAAAATGTTTATCTTTATCCATTCATTTGCAACAAACTTAATTTTACATCGCATTTATTAACGGGAATCGAAGTAAGTGCCATTTGTGCAGTCAAAATTTCTTACTTACATTAACCACAAAATCGTTTTAACATCAACAACCCAAAATTAACCCGCCATCTACTGAATTAACGTGAAAACTGTCCGTTCCAATTTCCTACCGTCGCCGGCGTCGGCGTCGCCGTTATCTGTCGTTCGAAATTTGAATCCGACTGACCGGAAATGCGGTGTCAAACTCTTCCGGCTTCCGGTTTAGGTTGGCAACGGTGTTTGGACGTTGGTTTTTTGTCCGAATTTAAATTGAAAAGTGAAGTGTAAGTACCTAACATTCCATTTTTAAACACAGTTGGATTTTTCTGTTTGTCTAGGCTTGCTTGCTTCCCCAGTAATACCTGTATATAATTCATTTAACTATACGTTAATAAGCACAAACAGTTCAAAAAACCGGAGTAGTGCGAGTCGGACTCGCCCACCGAGGGTTCCGTACTTAACTACAAATGTAAGTTTTCAGATTTTTCCCTGTCCTTGTAGTATAAGATGATACTTCTTGCCAAATTCTATTAATTCCCTTGAGAGTATCGAAATATTTTTTCGTATAAACGATTATCTTTTTTTACGTTAACTTAGAAGTTTGATTTTTTCACAGCTCCAAGGGACTGTACACCTAAGTAAATGGTTAATTTCAATTCGATACCTCCACGCGTTCCCGAGATAAAGGGTCTTAACAGACAGATGGACAACAAAGTGATCCTATAAGGGTTCCGTTTTTTCCTTTTTAGGTACGGAACCCTAAAAACTGTAACCCGACGACGGAAATGTAACTGAAAAAAATGGTTTCTTTTACACAAAAAGTAGCATGTCACTCGAAGCATAATTCCGACACCTCATTTATCAAAATCGGTTCAGTATCTATGGAACACACGTAAATACAAAAATGACTACAGTAATCATCCCTTACTGTCGGTTCCGTAGTAGTCGGGCAAAAATTAAGGGACCTATATCTACCTAGCTGCCATGATCCAGCGAACGAAAAAACCATAGAAGTCTAAGTAGCGCCGCAAAATAGCCCCAAAGAATGGGTGCCATTGTCATTATGCGGGATGGGGTGCATACCGGGTTTTAGGCGCGTGATTGGGTAGAAATTTATAAGGAACTCGCATTGTTTGTTATTTTGATTTTTGGCTTATTATAATCTCTGCACCACCTACTACATAATCTAGTTTTATCTCTTTCTCCGATACCCAAAGGTTGTCTGGAAGAGATCGCTCTTCAGCGATAAGACCGCCTGTTGTCTACCTCTACCTACATGTTATTGTATTCTTTCTCTTTTTAACTGCTTTGTTTGTGTGAGGTGTGCAATAAAGAGTATTTGTATTGTATTGTATTGTATTGTCATGGTTTTTTCGTTCGCTGCCATGATCGTTTTTATGTCGTTTTAGTAATAATCTAAGTGCGAGAGGGACGGATGCTTTATGTCCTACGTAAACGCGATCATACTGTTAGTGCTATAGCACAATAACTAGGTACAAACTAACATTCAATGTTTTATTAAGCAGAAACGTCCGCTAACGAAATTACAAATTTCGATCATTGTGGAAAATTGAAAAATTATGCGCCACGAGCGAGATTTGAACCCACAACCTCTGGAATCCGTCCATCGCTCTGCCAATTGAGCTACCGTGGGTCCGCTAATGGCGACGAACCTTTCAATCCCTTCCACTATTGTATTTACAACTTAGGGAGGCTCGTAGCGACATCTACCGCGAAGTTATTACAACTTCTCGCTCGTGGCGAATAATTTTTCAATTTTCCACTATGATCGAAATTTGAAATTTCGTTAGCGGACGTTTCTGCTTAATAAAACATTTAATTTTAAAAATGGGGTAGCGCATTGTTACTAACGATTCTCAATGTAACTTGAGACGTTGGTGCCGTTTCGTAATAACTTCGCGGTAGATGTCGCTACGAGCCTCCCTAAGGTGTAAATACAATAGTAGAAGGGATTGAAAGATTCGTCGCCATTAGCGGACCCACGGTAGCTAAATTCGCAGAGCGATGGACGGATTCCAGAGCTTGTGGGTTCTAATCCCGCTCGTAACGAATAATTTTTCAATTTGCCACTGATCGAAATAGGTAAAAGCTATTAAGTATTAGATAATATTAAAACGTTCAGCGCTGGCAACGCACACTTTCGTTCAGATTGAGGCACGGCCCGGCAGTGAATGCGTTAACTTCATTTGTAATGTCTCGAAAATTAATTCTTAGTTATTTAAAAATCGATACCGTTATTTTAAAGGCGTTCACGTTTATCAGGGTTTTGACATTTTCATTTCCTATCAAACTAAAATCTGAACACCTTTGTCATTATGAATGATATTATATTATCACCCCCACATATCTTCCAGCAAACTTACCTAACATCTTGACATTTCAATTTAAACTTACACATATGATGAAACAATGACTGTCACTTAAGGGCGAATAGACAGACAGACAGACGAAATGTATCGGAGTAAGTGACAATGGTTCCCCGCTTCCAGCATCGCCATTTTGTATGACGTTATGTTGGTACTATTGGTTCTCGAGGTCACAGAAGTTAACTGGTTTGTGGAATTCAGCTGGGATCAACGTTTTTTTTTTCCTTTACACTTAAAAAATATCATTTCGTTTTCAGACTGTACCGCTCAATACAAACATTGATTTAATATATCCTACTAATATTATAAATGTGAAGGTTTGGATGTTTGGATATTTTTTACTCAATCACGATTAAACGGCTTGACCTTGAAAATATAGGATAGTTTTTAACCCGGGGGCAGACGAAGTCGCGGGTGCGAGCTAGTTTTCTATATAAAATTACTTTAATTAACAGCTTATTCTAAAATAAGCGAATGCTTAAGTGAATAAGCAGTATTTTCAGTAGTTACGGAGCACTATCATTTTTTATCAAATATCAAGATTATTTTCACATAATTAGTGTTTTACTAGAAATTCAGACGTAAATAATAAAATTAGGTAAGCGTCCTAGTCCTCGACGTTGCACTAGTTTTAGTCACTTTATGCCAAAGCAATATGGATTAAAATGGAACGAAAATTATGTTTCTTCATTCAATTTTAATCCGTGTCACTTTGACATAAAGTGCCCATGTCGTACACTAGCGCAACGTAGACTTGTACGGTTATTTTAGTAAAGAATAAGATTTTATTTTATTTTTTTCGCAGTGTTTTAGCTTAACAAATCAGCGCTATGTATTAATGGACTTAATGATGTAATATAATAAAAAGGTAAATACGTTGTCTATACGAAAACCGTGTTCAAAAATGGCCACCGAATCTGAGAGCATACCTACGTATCCATTGACGACGCGAAACTGAGACAAGTTGGTGCAATTGTCTCAGGTTTAGTGTGCCACTTTTGGAGCGCTAATAACGTATTTATACCTTTTTGAAGTGGATACTTCTTATCTGTTCTTCTCGCGTTCTTGTATAGGGGTACAGTTCAAAATATCACGCGACTTCCGGAATAACTTTTTGTAGAGAAGCCTAATCTGATTTGAAATAATTGTTTGTTACATGTTTTCCTTCTTTATTTTCCATTAGTTGTTAATCACAAAATGTTATTTAGTTTATGTGGCGGACATGAAAATAATGCTGAAATGACCGCCATTTTCAATGTATCGCGAGTCAAATGAGCTACGTCGCTCAATGTTGCCATATATACCGATTTATCTGTACTTATACAGTTTTTAGTAAATTAATTCAGATATATATTTTACGGATACACCATATTAGCAGATTCCTTTTAATAATCAAAAAACAGAAACTTATTATACAACGTGTTAATAAAATAACGCAAAACCTGAAAACAGTTTGTTCAGAATCGAGCATAGAATGCGAAAAAAATAAAATTTTTGACAAGATTTATTTTTTACATTTGTATGGAGTGTTGGCCGACTGGGGCGACCTGCTCCATACAAATGTAAAAAATAAATCGCGTCAAAAAATTTTATTTTTATTTTTTTCGCATTCTACTCTCGATTCTGAACAAACTGTTTTCAGGTTTTGCGTTATTTTATTAACACGTTGTATAACATCATTGAATGAAGTGATATCTATCCGACTTGCCATCGAGAACCCACAGTACCGCCCGTCACTCACTATCTCACCGCTTCCTGCGTTTTTGACTCCAGCGGAGGGGAGATTGTGATTGTGACCCATTTAGGTCTGTTTTACATGTGTTATCAATGCCTTTCTTCTCGAAATGTCATTTCTGAGGCATTATTAGATGATAGTTAGTGCCCGTGTGACATATTTAGAGCCAGGGGCGTATGTACCTGGTATGCCCTTATGGCCATACCAGGCAAAACCTTAGGGGCGACATAATCTTTTTTTATTCCATTAATGTATGGCACCCGCAGGGGCAAGCGTGGGTACCACTGCCCGTTCCGTCTCATCCATGGGAGGAGGCCTGTGCCCAGCAGTGGGACGTATATAGGCTGATTTATTATTATTACTAGCTTCTATATCGTAGCTCCATACAAACTTTCATCCCCCCGTTTCATCCCTTTGGGGGATGATTTCCGGGATAAAATATATCCTATGTCCTTCCCCAGGACTCAAACTATCTCTATACCAAATTTCATCCAAATCGGTTTAGCGGTTTAAGCGTGAAGGGGTAACAGACAGACAGACAGACAGACACACTTTCGCATTTATAAAGTACTAGCTTCTGCCCGCGACTCCGTCCGTGTGGAAATCGTTTATATCGCAGCTCCATACAAACTTCAACCCCCCATTTCATCCCCGTAGGGGGTGATTTCCAGGATGAAAACTATCCTATGTCCTTCCCCGGGATTCAAACTATCTCCATACCAAATTTCATCGCAATCGGTTCAGTGGTTTAAGCGTGAAGAGGTAACAGACAGACAGACAGACAGACACACTTTCGCATTTATAAATTAAAGTATGGAGTATGGATATGGATATGGATATGGATTATTTAATGTATGGAAAGTTAGACACGTTTCTATGCTGCGATCGATTGTCACTGTATTGAACTAACAAGTGGTTACGTCGAATCAGATTGAACTAAAACAGTGAACTATCACTAACTCGCGCGGAGGTTAGAACAATAGTGTCTGTGTCAACAATGAGCGGGAAATTGAGTTTTCAATGTTTTGCCACCAGAGGGAAACACTATACTGTGGACTTTAGACTGGTGTTTTAACTGGCATGCAAAAAAGAGTTCTACAATTCAACGGTTTATACAAGCTTTTTACCCGACTGCTTCAGACGGAGGGTTATGTTTTTCGAGCGTATCAAGAGTATCCATTTGACGGGCTTTGGACTTTGACATATGAGGTGTCGTTCGATTCCTCTTAATAATTGGAGTACCATAGGACATAATCGGTTCTACCGTTGGAATGGCCGTTGGGGCGGAAACGTTCTCGAGTGGCGACCACGTACCGGAAGGCGCAAGGTGGACTGATGACCTGGTTAAAGGTCGCGGGCTAAGATTCAAGCGACACCGCCGCGAAAACACTCACCCTGAAGAAGAACTCCCATAGAGTTTGAAACATGTCGCCCGTAGTGACATTGAACCGTGTAATTATTAGCAAAGAGTAAGTACCTAACGAAACGTTTAATTTAGTAAAGGATAAATACAATCACAACTAAAGTATAAAAAAAAGAAACTAACTTAAATAAGCTAATAGCTCCCCCGGCGACCCCGGTCGCGGCATTACCCCGTTGAATCGCGATGGACAACCCTTGCCCCAGGAATGACTCTAGGAGTCTCTCTCTGAGGGTCTAAACTACTTCTAAATAGACGCCGCCCCAACTCCCTTAGAAAAGTCCTCGCCTCGACACACCAACACCCCGACGTTTCCACGGCTAGAGGGACAAACAAATAGTTGGTGAGTGCCGCGTATTTTTCTGTCTTTCTCACAGCCGCCAACGCAGCCGCTGCTCCTGCCGTTCGCACAGTCCGACCAATGTGCGAAGCAGCAAAAGTACTCGCGCACGTCGCGTCCCAGACCAAGCACTTGCCTCTCTCCCAGGGCACAAGGGTCAGACCTTCAGGTCTTTTCCCATCCGACCGACTTAGACCTGGTGGCTCCAATACACTAGGGACATTGGCAGACACGAGAGCTCTTTTAATAATGTCATTGTACCTAACTATAAAGTTCTACCAAAAATGTATTCAATGACAGAGTCTTTGTTGTGACTATCTCTATTAAAAGCCTTATGGAGCTCGTTTTCTGGTCTTACTTAAATATGTAGGAGTTGTCTCAAGTCCCAAGTTTAAAAGCAGACGCAACAAGTTACCACGGGTACGGTTTCCGGCGCCGACTGCCGCCCAAGATTAAACTTACCTTTACCTCCATACTTATACCGTACTGTTTATTCAATAATGGCAGAGAAGCGGTAACAGAATAGTCATAGGTACAGTCAAATCGTGCGTTATAATAAACTGTCGCTTACCTAATTAACGGACTTCAAAAAATAAATTTGTCGGAATCAATTTTCTATGTAGGTTCCCTCATTGCTCGAAGACACCTGGAACGATTTTGAAAATGTATTTTCTTGTTTGAAATAGAAACCTTCCCAGGTTGTCCCTGGAAATTGAGGAAACTCTTCAAAAAAGGCGAAGTGCTGAATTGGAGTCGGTTAAAAGTTTGTTTTACAGTAAATTATTTAGCATTGCTGATGATGCGGCATGTAACTGACCCAGCTAAATTTAAGTTGCATTCCAAGTTGAAATGAAAGTGAGAAAACACGAGTAATGTAAGTGAACAGAAAATATTTACATACATATAATCACACCCGTATCCTAGAGGGATAAGCAGAGATCACGCATTTCCACCAAGAACCTTGCTTAACTAACTTTCATGACAATCTCCATTCAAGCTCGTCGGTTTAGGGTGTCACCAGCGTCAATATCTGCGACCAAAAAGCGCAACACCAACACCTGACTAACTGACAGAGTTGTGAATTATTTGAAATACTTGTATTTAAAATGCAAATACAAAATACAAAATACGTATTTTATATTTTGTACTTAAATACTTTTTTTTCCAAGTATTTTGTATTTTATTTGAAATACTTTTCGAAATGTATTTTATATTTGTCAAATACAAAATACTATTTTACTGCTAAGTTTCGAAAGTAAATTACCTTTACCACTGAAATTTTCAAGTGAATGGGTCAGCGATTCGGAAAATGGCCACTAGAGGCGCTGCAACTTTGAAAGTCTATGTGCAAAATGACAGTTAAAACCAAATGAACGTTATTATCTGTGAAACATGATGTTACGCTTCGCTTTTTAACGAGAATGACTTCGATTTTGTTTCGATTACTAGTTGAAAGTATTTTATTTGAATAAAGCATTTTGAAAATACCTATTTTGTATTTAGTATTTAAATACAAAAAGCAAAAGTATTTTGTACTTTGCATCTAAAATGTCAAATTAGAAAAGTATTTGCATTTTGTATTTAAATACTTTTTTAAAAGAATTTTATACATCTCTGCTAACTGACACGACTCTACTTCTAGGACCGTTAGGATGTGTCCGATATGTTTACCGGCTTTGTTATGGCAGAAATTAATGCTGAACTCTTCTTTCTTTAGGATCTCACCCACTAAGTTCGCCGAGGCCTTCCCTTTTTAACTTATCTTCTTCTTCGTCGCATCCTCATGACTGAGGGCCGTGAATACACGAGGTTGTCGCTTTGCGCACTTATGCTCTTCAGACCAGACGGTTTTCGACCATCCGGATAGACGTCTGCAAGTTTCCTTTGCAGATTTCCATCACTGCGTCGGTCGAACGGGTTGGAGATGTTCCACGGCTCCTTTTTCCTTCCACTCATACACTCTATTTATTTCTGCTTTCATCATACACAAACATTTACTCACACACAGACTTACACACACAGAGAGCACAATGTTACTACTTTATTAAAGCGATTCGGAAATATATATATATTAATGTACATACATATATTATAGAGCTACGGTAGCCTAGTGGTTCAGGCATGCGGCTGTCAAGCGGCGCTCGTGGGTTCGAATCCCGGCTCGTACCAATGAGTTTTTCGGAACTTATGTACGGAATATTTACCGTTGGCTTTTCGGTGAAGGAAAACATCGTGAAGAAACCGGTCTAATCACAATAAGGTCTAGTTTTCCCTCTGGGATGGAAGGTCAGATGGCAGTCGCTTTAGTAAAACTAGTGCCAAATCTTGGGATTAGGTGTCAAAGCGGACCCCGGACTCCTTTAGGGGCACAACCGGGGATAACGCTAAGAGGATTTATATAATGTACATACATAAATTCTAATATAAATCAAAACAAAAGAACGGACGGCAGATGGACTGTGGTAATAACGGAAGGGCAGACGATACTGGTAATGAAGTTGTAATGATTATTGGCGACTATAATAAATAATAAATAAAACATTTATTTCAGGCAACTAAGGCCCATAGTTACAAATACCTTACAGACTAACATACATACAATATAATATTAAAAAACTAATTATTATTTAGGCGACGAAACAGTGTGGCTCCGTTGCGTCGTCAAGTCCGGTGTAGAGTTCGGTAGGTTGCCCCGGAACCGCCGAAATACGACACCCTTCGGCCAGAAGTCAGCACACGCGATGGTCTCCTGCAGCGGCCGCGGCACGCGCACTACAAACGAGCTGAAGTGCACGTAGTGGCGCGAACGCAGCTGGAAAACCCTCAGCGAGTAGCCCGTCTTCTGGTGAATATACTCCACCACGTCATCAGCCGTGGCGGAGTAATTTCAATTTCAATTTCAATTACCCTCCTTATCCACATCGGTGCGAGGGGGCTTCTCTTTTGGAGGAACCCCGGCTTCACGCACTCTTGAAGGTGCGCTACTCCGGTTGGCTGCGACAGGCTGACCGGCAACGACGTCAGCAAAGGGATGACGTGACTTCGAGGAGGCGGGGGGAGGCCGCGCGCACGGGGGGCACGCGGGCGGCGGAGCGGCGGCTGCGACACGAGCTGTGTCAGCAACACGCAAACTAACTGACTCGAAACTTGACGCCGATACATTGACGCTAGTACCGAGACAGTCATTGCACTTGAAATTTGATGCCTTTGACCGATTTACTGGGGCGCTATTACGCAAACTAATAACTTCGTTGCGCAGATCGGTGATAGTTGCTTCCGAGGCTTCAAATTTTGTCATTATTTCGGCTAAACTTGCTTTAAGAGCCACAATATCCTTCAGCAAGCTGCTTACGTCGACATGGTCCGGTATGTAGGACGGCAATCTGGAGACACCCGTCGCCACGAACTCCGGCATGACGTGTTCGTTCTCCCTCAGAACATCTATGATATCCTCTAGGGTCTTCTTCCCGGCTGTGTCTCCTCTCCGGTGAGGTACATACGTGCCGACGATCCCAAGGGACTCGAACAGCACCTTATTTGCTGCGCAGATGTCGTCGACAGTAAAACTCGACGAACAGATCTGAATAGCGGAGACCGTGTCCATCCGCCCTTCCAGCAGTAGTTTTTCTTGCAGAAAAGCGAGGACCTCGTTCACTATGGGGTCACCTTGATCGGCGACACTCATAGCTTTAAATCGTTAGCAACGGCCGAGCCGCGCTAATTTCGCAATTAAAAATTAATTATACATCAACGCTTCTATGTCGCTTCGCGCATTGGTTACGACTTGGTTACTATGACAGACTATCTTCAGAAGATGCCACAGCTCCATCTTCACATTCGAAATGTCTGATTTGTCTTCTTGTGCCTCTGATCCTTATGGAGACAGCTCTTAAAACTGATTTTTTTTCTTTTACTTTAAGCCAAAACACAGTGTTAGGTTATTGTATTTTAATAATGTATATGTTTTAGCTTTACCTCTCAGTAACGGTTCTCTATTGGATCGCATAAAATCATTTGGAATAATATAATAACGCATAATTTTTTATAGCCGAATTAGCGTTAAGCCTAATCATGTTATGGCATAAATTTTTAGGCATAAAATTAAAAATAATAAACAAAAATAGCATAATCATCACAAAGACTAACATCAGATAGCATAAATACAAAAAGACATAATAATTACTTGGCATCATTACAAAACGCATAAGTACACAAAGCAATGAAAGCATAATGCACGGCCCAATAATGTACAGCCTGATAATCCATGTACATTGGGACGGTCATCTGTGCGGACTAATAATCTCCAGCGAGTCGACGCCACCCCGCTGCGCGGGGTGTCTATTTCTGGTCTGAGGAACACAAGTGAACCCTAACCTAACCGACCTAAGACAGAGTTTGCTTATGACAAGCCATTTTTATCCGCCCTGATAATGCACGACCCAATAATCCGCGTCCACGAAAAGTGTAAATGCATGCTATGTAATGTATTTAGAAAACAGAAATTATGCTTCAAAACAGATATACCAAATAATTATTAGCCCAAACAATAGTATGCGTAATATGTATTCGGCCAATACAGATTAGTTCAACTGAAATTATGCTATTAGCGTAGTATGCCAAACAAAGTAGTAGGCCAAAGTATTATTATGCGACAGTATTATTATGCCAATAGAAATTATGCCAAATCAAATATGCGAAACTATATTAGTCTAAAAAAAATTATGCCAATGAAGGGGATCCCCTCAGTAACAGATGTGTATTTTTGCGCATCACGTTTGGATTAAATTCTTCTGGGAACCTTACAGTCCTCACGACACGAATTCGACCTAGTGTGAGTACTATTGCTTTACTCTAATGTAATGCTCTTTGTAATTCTTCCTGTTTGTAACTCACTAGGTAAATAAATAATTTTTGTAGTTTATATTATATCCATCATCTCTACATAATGCACAGAAGACCTTTCAGCACGCATCTCATCTCACTAACAGTGCGACACGTCCCTTATTTTTATAGTCCCGTTTATTGCAAGGTATCGATTTGGATTTTATTGTGTTTGCCGTGGTCAGTGTTGACCGAGGTCGAAATGAAACGTTTATGTGTTTGGCGACGACACCCCGCTTAGCTATGCCTCGGTGTTTGGAGGAAATGCTATTTGAATTGTCTTGTTTCGGCATGATTTTTTGACCTTGGATTCCCGTACAATATAACCGGACTAGTATCTTATCGCAATCTCCTATTTTGCTTTGGGCTTAAAACCACTAAACTTCATAATACCTTATTCACTAATACCCCTAATGTTCAAGTTACCATGGGCTCATAATACCTAAAATTTCAAATTGTCTCATTCTTAAAATGGACGAAATTCATTATGACTGACCTACAACGTCATTTTCTCTAAATACCTAAAAATTGAAATGCACAATTCCTGCAAATACCGAATGATAGAAATGACAAAATATTAAAATAACTCAAACTGAAAACAACTAAATGGCAAAATGCCTAATTTTTTTTCACGGGTGGTTATTTGAGAGAATGATTTGATATTGATATTATGACTTTAGTATAGTTCCTGTTCAACGTGCCAACTATAGAGTTTGTGCCGAAAGATTACCGTCGCGGCAGAAAAAGGAAAATTCATGTGGGTGGGTTACTTAGGCTCGTAAAACACACGTTCCCGAAATGTAGGTATTTTGAGCTTTGGTTGTTTTAAGCATATGTTGTTTTGCCATGAAAGTGTTTTGAGTTTAGGCATTATCAGACTAAGGTTTTTTGAAATTCGGCCATATTAAGGTTCCGGTGTTTTAAGAAAAAAAATTAGGCATTCTGCAACTTAGGTGTTTTGAGATCTGGGAATATTGATAAAGAGGTACAATGCAATTTAGTGGCTATAAGCCCAAAGCCTTATTTTGATTAGGCAACTGTATCGAAATTTTATTTCAGCACAAAACGCAAGCATTCTCGAACACCGCAAAGTTTTTGATTATGTTTAAATAGGTACCTACTTATCGTATAGAACCCATTAGGTTTGCTTTTAACAATCCTGAAAATTTTATAGTTTCCAGAAAAAAGGCTTTTTACAAAAATGAAAATTTGGACAAACGTTAAGTAGGTCCGAAAATAAAGTTCGTGACCGTCAGCGTCATGTAGTTAGTATCAGTCAGAGTAGCCAAATATTTCGTTACACACCCTTATATTACAGTAATAAAGACGTACCGAAATATTTGGCTACCTCGGCTGCTATATAACTATATGACACTGCCTGTACATAACAGTTGGAACATAGTAAAATAAAATATTATAATATTACCAGCTTCCGCCCGCGACTTCATCTGCGTGGACACGTGATAGAAACTATCCTTTATTCTAATCTATGCTATAAACTATCTTCGTGCAATATTTCATCCAAATTGGTTAAGCCATTTAAGCGTGATTGAGTAACAAACATCCAAGCATCTAAACGTCCAAACATCTAAACTTTAGTTTACTTTACTTACTTTTAGTAGGAGTAGAATTACTAAGGCGAACTCATCCCTATTTGATATATCTTTAAGTTACCCTTTGAGGAAATGAGACACATTCACTGCCAAGAATCACTACGCGCTGCGTTCACGTTCGTAGCTGATCCCGTGGTTTTCCCCGTATAGCGGAAAGCGACTACGCCGTAGGCGCCCGATACAACCCGCGTATCGGGCGCCTACACCGTAGTCGCTGGTAGTGAAAGTGTTAATAAAAGAAACTAAACAAATCACTACATAGTATAAAACAAAGTCGCATCCCGCTGTCTGTCCCTATGTATGCTTAGATCTTTAAAACTACGCAACGGATTTTGATGCGGTTTTTTTTAATAGATAGAGTAATTCAAGAGGAAGGTGATGTATATGTATAATACAGTGGCCGAGCCGAGGCGGGTCGCTAGCAAAAACTAAAATGTAAACTCAGTGGGTTGGTATGTGAAGAAAAGCATAAAAGATTGAATTAAAAATGATTCCAAAACTTCCGGAATCATACCGGCATACCTAATACACAAGATGCATCAACTCAAGTGGAAGAACTACCCGCATTCAGTGGAGATAAGAAGAAATTGGAATGTCATAAGCAGACATTTACATTTGGCGGTAACAGTATAGGTACGTCTCCTAACCCCGTATCATGGTCAGCCTTATTATACGATAAGTGACAAGATAGGAGCGTCGTCTCGTTCTATCGAACGGTGTCAGCCAGTGACGGACGCTCTATCTTGTCACTTATCGTGTGATAAGGCCGACCATGATACGGGTTCTAATCTCTGTAATAAACTAGCTTCTGTCCGCGACTCCGTCCGCGTGGAACTCGTTTTTATCGTAGCTCCATACACATGTTCACTCCCCATTTAAGGATTTCCGGGTTGAAAACTATCCCATGTCCTTCCCCGGGACTCAAAATATTTCTTTACTGAATTTCATCTAAAACGTGTTACATACGCCAATGACCTTCGATCTGAATCCCTTAGTTTTCTAATGTTTTTTGTAGCTCATTATATTAACAACAACGGCTTTAAGCAATATAGTATACCATATTTACTTCAAAGTTCATTGTTTTCGAGATATTTGGCATCAAAGATGAACAAGTTTAGGCCTAAAAACTGGTTTTCTGGCCATAACTTTTGTGTTAATTAGTTTAAAATGAAAACCGACGAACGACGTCAAAGAGGAACCCAAATATGTAGTTTTCGTATATGTTAGATGTTTCACGTCAATAGAGATACGAAATAAGTGTTTTTTTAGATAATGTTTAAAATAAATCATACAAAATTAAGTATTCATTTTTTTCAAAATCCGGTAGACGAAAATGGAGATAAAAGATTGAAGAACCGCTAGCCGTTTGAATTAATATTCTATCTGTAGTGCAAAAGTAGGAGATACGATTCAGAACTTGTCAAAAATCGATGAAAACCTCGGGTAGCCCCTGAGGTAACAGACAGACATTTTCGCATTTACAATATTAGTATGGATAGTGGCTCTGTGAGTTGTAGAACTTGCGAGCCTGTCTTATTCATCATCCTCCTAGCGTTATTCCCGGTTGTGCCCCTAAAAGAGCCCGGGGTCCGCTTTGACACCTAATCCCAAGATTTGGCAAAGGCACTAGTTTTACGAAAGCGACTGCCATATCTGACCTTCCAACCCAGAGGGAAAACTAGACCTTATTGGGATTACACCGGTTTCCTCACGATGTTTTCCTTCTCAGAAAAGCTAACGGTAAACATTCCGTATAAGTTTCGAAAGACTCATTGGTACGAGCCGCGATTCGGACCCACGACCGCCGCTTGACAGCCGCATGCCCGAACTAGGGTACCGTAGCTAGCGAGCCTGTAAAGAAAAATTTGACCTGGTAAAGGTCGCGGGAGTGGCAGGGCCACTGGCACTCTTTGGTAAGTCTGTGTCTATGTTCAGCAGTTGAAGCGCTCATAGCCTAGCGGCGCCTGCGAGTCGGAAACGATAACGCAGGTTAACCTTTTCAACGCCAAGAGCCACTAAAGTGGTCGAGTGCTGTCGTGCCCACCACGCCAACAACCCATAAAAAGGTCGGAATAAAGTTGTACTTTGATCATGAATAAAATCTATCTAATCATGTTTTGCACAGCACTACGAGATTCGTCATTTTTGATAAGGCAACAGCTCTTGGCGTGTGAATGATCACTTAATTCAAATATGAGAGCGTTGAAAAGGTTAAGCAAAGATGGCAGCGGTCAGTCTTTGGATGGGTGACCGCCTGATGTTTGAGTGGTTAATATAAATGAGCGCTTCCGTGCTTTGGAAGGCACGCTAAGCAGTTGATCCCGGCTGCTGTTTATGACAGTAGTCGTTAAGCCAAGCTAGAGGCCTTCGGGCGGCTTAAGAACTTCTAACAGTCGAGTTGCCCACTCACTTGGCAAAGGGGGGACAACTGTTACTCGCGTCCGGAGGAGCTACCTACCACAACCCTGCACGTGTCCCCTGGGTGGTGCTAAAGAGTGACAAACTTTAAAGGCCAAAATAATGTATGCCATACGATTAAACAGTGGACATCTTTCGGTTGATATGATGGCGATGAAATACGGGTGTAGACTCGAAAATTATTATTACTCCAAAAGAAAGAAGGCAAATAATATGCCTAGTGACGAAAATCCCATTCAGATATCTCAAAGAATTACGAAGCTACAACCGTTTTAACATAGCTTGTTAGAGAGAGAAAACGCAAACGGTGTGTGACGTCACATTATAGGATGCTGCCGGGGGGCCGCGTCGACGGCGGCGCCGACCACGATGCCGCGCGGCACGTTGCCGTCTTTTGTGACGTCACATTCTGTTGGTGAGGTAGGGCACAGCGAAATGTCATCCCGCTCGAATTTGGAGCAGCCCAACTGGGGAAGTACCTCCGCCTTGCAGAAGACCACAGCCATAATAACACTACTACATGCTCTGTAGTAGTGTTGTGTTCCTGGAGGTGAGCAAGGTCGCCAGAGGTCCCGAGGATGCGTTGTGTTGAGAGCGAGGGAATTTGTTCCTTCAGCTGTCAACACGGCGAACCCTCAAACATATCAAGGGTCGGCAACGCCCATGTTACTCCTTTGGAGTTGCATGCGTCTATAGGCTGCGATGTCCGCTTATCATCAGGCGGGCCGTACGCTTATTTGCCACCGTAGTTGTATAAAAAAAAAAAAAAAAACTTCCAGCGTCATCGTTTCATATGAAGTTGCGTTTTGCGAAAAAGGGACGGAACATACCCCTTCTTAAAACTTTGGACACTTAATAACTTCGTGATTATTTAACATTTTGCGTTGATTTTTTCTCCATTTGACTACATTTTTTATCCATTTTCGAGAAAATATGACATTATTTATTATCTTATTTAGTGTCTACGAACCTATTAGGAAAAACTGAATCGACAAAACAAACTATTTAATCATCGAGTGAGGTAGGGCACAGCGAAATGTCATCCCGCTCGAATGTCGTCCCCTGATTGCGAAAACCGCTTAAGCTCCGTTTTGGTCAAAAGTGAGATATTAATACTGCTATATTATGCTTTCCATGATCTACCCGCTACAAAAGCCCGTTATTTGATACGTGGCTCCATTCCTGATTTGGTGTTTAGGATAACGTCAGATAACACTGTTTTTTCTAAATAATTTACAGGCAAAACCTATTAAGTGTCTGTTATGGGGGCTAGCACATTTTTTTTCAAGGTCAAAACATTCTATCATTATTTAAGCGTTTTTGGAATGTTGGTAGTTTGAACGAAACTTGCAATTTAATTACCAGTCTAAAGATGCTAACGAGATAAACTAGATTTTTGCAGCAAGCGATAAAACCAAAATGTGTGTTTAGTCATCTGTCAAAATAGTCTAACCACCTTTAATATGTTTTGTCAGAACACCAAATCAATCAATAGTTAAAATTGATCTACAGCAAAAACATGCTAAAAGTAATATAAGCGGCTTTGCTCGTTACGTTTCGCCCTCGACCACATTCAATTCGTAATGGATGGATACCTCCGCACCACGGGGATAGCGCGGAGGTTATGTCGGACTCGCACCGACTTAAAAGCCCCCGATGGTCCTCCTCGACGCATTTCGGACAGCTCTGGGATCTCCTACGGAACGCAACAGTGCCGCCCTAGCGTCACGCCTCTGTGGGTCGTACCCTATATTTAGACGATCGCAGGCCGCAACTGCGACCGTGTGCTGCCTCGAGAGTCCCATTTAGTCGCCTTGTACGACAGGCATTGAATACAATAGCCATATTCTACTGCCCGGGCTACAGGGCGCAGTGGCGGCGACGTGTTATTGTAGCCGCCTCCTCCTCGTCCAAGCAGGATCTGGACGCTCCCGCTCGCACTCTATTGTCTCCTTATGGACCATTACACTCTCACAAAAGGTGACAGCTGCATCCCAAGTGGAGCTCCTTCTTAACATTGCCGCTATGAGAGCGGGTGAGGAGAGATTTTGTCCCACTTCTTGCATTAGGACCTGCCGCTCAGACTGCCACGCTGGGCATTCCTCGATGGACTGGCAATGGTGACATCGTGCCGTCTGCTCTTTTCCTATTATGTGTAGGTACTCATCGAAGCAGCCATGTCTGGTGAGTACCTGTGTTAGCCCGAAGGTAACACGCCCCTTCCGCTCCAGCCACTAGTCAAAATGTGGTAGGATTGCGGTAACTATCCGCTGCCATGTACTTCGGGTTTCTTCCAGTCGTTCACGCCAGTGAATTATGGCCTGCTTATGGGCACCCTCTCGAACCGCCGTAACTTCTTCCTTCGCAGCACCTCCATTCTCTGCGCGCAGGGCATTGTAGACTTGGGAATCCATTTCAGCCAAGATGTTAAGTGGTGGGAACCGTGCTAGGAGAGCAGCCACACCTCGTACGATATCGTACGGTATCAGCGGGCGACCCTAATACCGGCGCTGAATTGCCAGTATCTTCGCTATACTACGTCAGTTGCGCGTCAACCTCTCTGACCATACGGGCGCCCCGATGGACCGCATCACCCCTGCGTAAAGGCGGCGTACTCCTTCTTCTGGCCCTCCAAGATTTGGCAGCAGTCTGTGCAGTGCACCCGATGTTTTTTTAATCCGGGGGACGAGCCGGTTGAAGTGCTCGTCAAAGCTCCATCGGCCATCTAACGTGCGGCCCAAGTATTTTATAAACTGACCTACTTGGAGCTCTACCTCTCCAACCTGCACGGAGGTGGCGGGAGGCTCCCTGCCGCGACGCAGTCCATGTAGCCAAAGCGCCTCTGTCTTGTGTGGCGCGATTATAAAACCGAGACTGCGGATCTTATTTACCACGACTGCCACGCCTAGCTACGCCAGTCTAGTGGTCCTCACGTAATTGTCCCTTTCGGCAAAGACTAGAGTATCGTCTGCATAGCAAACGACGCTGACGCCGATGGGGAGTGCTGCTCGTAGAACTGCGTCGTATGTAATATTCCACTGAAATGGTCCCAACACCGACCCCTGAGGTACCCCGCATTTGACTTCCCTGCATGTCGGCGCCATAACGACCGGGGTAACGAATGCTCCTGTCGGATAAATAAGCTTCGATCACGGTCCTCAGATAAGTAAGCTTTGATCACGGTCCTCAGGTAAGATGGCAACTGATGGTAGACTAAAGCTTGCCGAATTGCATTCCAAGGAAGAGAGTTGAAAGCGTTGACAATGTCAAGGCTGATCTCCAGCCCCACCCTCCCTCGCGAAATTGCCTGCTCTGACAACGCTCGGACGCGACGGATTGTATCCACAGTCGATCGACCCCGGCGGAAGCCAACTGAGTATCCGACAGGTTTGGACTTTCGTTATTTAGATGCCTGTTTACACGGAGGGAGATAATACGCTCAAAGAGCTTGCCTACCTGGTCCAATAAGCATATTGGCCGGTACGCAGAAGGTGAGTCTGCAGGCCTCCCTTCTTTTCGCAAGAGAACCAGTTTTGCCTCTTTCCATATCATGGAAAAGCAGCCATATCGGAGACAGCTGCTGAATAGGCGCCTCCATCGCGCTTCACGGCCCACTTCAATTCAGCTTCGGTTATAATATCTCTCTCAGACCACGAGTTCAGGTCACACAGCAACTCATCCTACGACCGAGATTTGGCGTCGGCGATTGCATTCTGCAATGCCATGGTCGCTTCGCGGTACACTGCATAGTTCTCCTTTTTCTCTTCCGGCGTCGCCCTTCTGCGTCTTCTAGTCGTCGTATAGTTTTCAGTCAATTGTCTCAATTAGTCAGAATGAACTAATATTTTACATTCATATGTTGTTTATTTCATTGGATTCCTACTTTAATCTTATTACTAGTTCATTGCTAACTCTAAAATATCTCCGATAAGATAAATGTCAGTTAAGCAGAAATACCTTTCGAACACCTTTGTTATTTATTTTTATCTTTTCCCTTATATTGAACTTTGTCAAAAAACAGGTAAGAGTTACGATGGAATTGACCATTACAAATAATAAAGTAATTAAACCACAGGAGATGAAAAAAATGTAATGAAACCTCACGTGCCAAAACATTGCACATGTATTTTCTAATTATAAGTGCTTTTAATTCCTTAATTTTAAAATTCTTCCAGAAAAAACCTACAAACTGCATGTTGACTTTTAAATAAACTCAAATAATACAGAATCTGAAATCGTTTGAAGACTTTATTCAGTTCAAACATTTATTAATTTACATCAGAAATTATTATAACTCGAAAATTCCGATCTAAGGCTATTATTTTAAGAGATACAAAAAAAAGGTGTCTTCAGGAACAACCGCTTAACTGCAGCACTTTTTACGGTTAACCCTAAATTTTATCCTCTTATCCTAAACAAAAAGTTAATAAAGTCAAATAGTCTTAATAAGCGATAAACTGTTCATATGAAAACACGAAAATGCTTTACTTATTATTGGCCCTTCATAGAAATATTAACATGCAAATCTTTAAATGCGTTTTTCTCAAAACTACATGTCATGCACTTAAGCGGTTTTCGCAATCAGGGGACGATGTGGAGCAGCCCAACTGGGGAAGTACCTCCGCCTTGCAGAAGACCACAGCCATAATAACACTACTGGAGGTGAGCAAGGTCGCCAGAGCTCCCGAGGATGCGTTGTGTTGAGAGCGAGGGAATTTGTTCCTTCAGCTGTCAACACGGCGAATCCTCAAACATATCAAGGGTCGGCTACGCCCATGTTACTCCTTTGGAGTTGCATGCGTCTATAGGCTGCGGTGTCCGCTTACCATCAGGCGGGCCGTGCGCTTGTTTACCACCGTCGTTGTATATAAAAAAAACCAAAAAAACATCGAATCTGCGTACAAAATTTCATGAGAATCGGTTGAAATATGCGACCAGCACGACTATCACGCGGCGGCGCGCGAGCTCTCTCGATTTTTCTCGCACTCTCCTTCTCTCTCTTATTAGAACACTTAGAACAAGATGTATAGTGCGAGAAAAATCGAGAGTATGCCGCGGCCGTCCCATGATAGACGTGCGGTAGAGAAAAACAGCTGGACAAAAGGGCATAATGAAAGAACTCGATTAAATTGATGTACTCGTAATATTTTGTTTGATATTTGTAAAACAAAAATAATGAATTACGTACAGCGGGTCACGATTTTTTTCCGTACAAAGCGGATCGCGCGTGAAAAGGGTTGTAGAACATTTGTATAGTAATACGCGATTAAGTCCCGTTTAGTAAAAACAAGTGGCTATGCGAGTCAGTTTTATTCTATTAAAAAAGACCGGGTTGCACTCCGGGAGTGCCGGCAGATGTGAAAACTCAATGACATTGTAACAGTTTTTCGATCAGGTCACGTGGCGCGCGTCTTACAAATTAATTTTGAATGAATGTTCGGCGCCAAGAACAGCGGACGGTGGCGGCGAACAAAATACCAACTTGTTTTTGCCATTGCCAAATATTTTCCAAAACTTTATCCCTTCAGGAATAACGTCCAAATTCGAACTATTCGAATTTGCAAGAACAGCGGACGGTGGCGGCGAACAAAATACCAATTTGTTTTTGCCGTTGCCTAATATTTTTCAAAGCTTTATTTCTTTAGGAACAATACCTCGGCCACACTATGCCCCTCGCGCTGCCACTCGCGCTGCTCCTCGCGCTGCCGCGATGTCGCCCTCTCCGGCCACACACTAGGTTGTTTCCCTAACTACGCCATGGACGTCGAAACGGTGGTCTTCCGATGAGAGCGCTCGATTCGGAATGCATCCACGCGCGAGTGTGTGGCCGGCCTCCTCGCGCGTACTCGCGATGGTATTGCCGGCCCTTTGACTCGCGCCAAAAAACCGACAAAATAGCGAGCGGTGGGCATGACGAGGAGCATGACGAGCGGCATGACGAGAAGCGCGGCCACTATATATATATATAATATTGCAAAAAGTATTTAACGGCTTTACACTCTTACGAATAGCGTTCAGTTTTGAATGAAGTCGAATCGGCTAGCAGCAAAATATAAAAGTTTGTGACCTCCTTCACATCTGACGTCACAAAAACCTGTCGCGTATTTAGCACTTTTTCTCCATCCCAAAAAGTGCTCAGCGCCGCTAAAGAAGTTTTCACTTCAAAAAAACTGTTTAAACAAAAAAACTTCAATATAGTCGTCGAAATTGCTCACAAAATTTCACTAGAATCGGTTGAGGAGAACAGCCGGACATACAAACGCATTTTCACCCAAGCTGAAAAGGAGAACTTCGTTCGCTTCGCTCGCTCGTTAAATTATGTCAAATCAAAGTATAATGGTAATAATAATAATAAAAAGAAAACAATGCAGGCATAAAAACATATAAATCTTAACACCCCGATTCTGCCGTGCCTCAGGAATGTTTGCGCAGTCACGCACTGATGACTTGTATGCCATTGTGCGAAAAAGACTCGCAGCGTTGCTAAGCAGGGTATGGGTCAGCTCCAACCCCATTCTGAACACAGTGGCGGTTAGGTATAACACCACCATCATGCGCCAATTTGTCAATGTGATGACACCTAGGTTAGGTTAGGATAAGTTTATAATTTTGGACCAATTTGTTGTCTGTTAATAAATGATAATAATAATAATTAACAACTTACGGTAAATCCAAGAAAAAAAGCAATAAAACACTGATTTTTGGACCAACTCTGAAGCACGTGCTATATTAAATGGATTCCGTCAAAAATAATAGATTTATTACTATAACTAGCTTCTGCCCGCGAATCCGTCCGCGTGGAACTCGTTTATATCGCAGCTCCATACAAACTTTTACCCCCCATTTCACCCCCTTAGGGGATGATTGCGGGAATAAAAACTATCCTATGTTACTCTCCATCCCTTCAGCTATCTCCACTTAGAAAATCACGTCAATTCGTCGCTCCGTTTTGCCGTGAAAGACGCCCAAACATACAAACAAACAAACACATACACTTTCGCATTTATAATATTAGTATGGATGGATATAACACTTTAAACTCTCGCGCTTTGTACCTACATATATTTAAATAATTTAAAAACGTGCAATATTGTTTCCTAACCCGTTTGTTTATTTTCTCTAATAGTAGCACGTAGACGTGAAAAAACGTTTTAACAGTGTGAATGCTGAGCGGGCAGATTTGCCGACAACGAACAAATGACTATGAGCACTTCATTATGGCGCACGTCCGCAGGCAACATTGGCATACCATAGTAAGGTTTTCTACAGAGGGGCGTCTCTCAAAAAAATGCCATACAGTTTTTCCCAGATTTTTTGCAACTTTTATGTTATTTGACTCAAAATCACGATCTCTTTCTTGTAAGACGCTTTACGTGGGCCACCAAAAGGGATAGAAAAACTGTAACCCGTCAACGTTAAATAATCTGGAGAAAAATGTGACGTATTTTCTAATCGATTGATCTCTTTCCTCTCGTACGGTTAAATGCTACGGTGGAACACACGTTAATACAAACATATTTATATGGTATAACAATACTAAAATCATATCCCTTCCTTTCGGCTCTACCGTAGTCGGGCAAAAATAAAGGCTATTCCTTTTTTTACAAGTTTTTATTGAACATGCACTTTTCGTGTGTACCTAAAGATATGTGGGAATATTCCGAATATTAATTTAAGTTGCGCTGTCAAACCTGACTTAATTTGTATTTGCATTACATCTAAACTATTCACACAATATCACAATAGATAATTTCTGATTTCTAAACTTTCTGTCAGATAGCTGATGACTGTACCAAAAAAAGGTCAAATACAAGCTAAATATAGAAACTAATCCTACTAATATTTAGGATATTTGGATGTTTGGATGTTTAGATGCTTGGACGTTTATTACTCAATCTCGTTTAAACGGCTCAACCGATTTGAATGAAATTTTGCACGAAGATAGTTTATAGCCTGGATTAAAATATACGATAGTTTTTATCCCGGGTCCACGCAGACGAAGTCGCGGGCGGAAGCTAGTTTAACATAAACCTGCCGGGTAATGGCGTTACTTTTCGTACGCGTGTTAACACATGTTGAGTAACATTTTTTGAATGAGAAAATATTTTTTTATTTATTTATTTATTTATTTTATGAAACAAACGGTCATACAAAAGTATAATATTACTTGTTAGTTAATTACAAATCAGACCTATAGTTTCCAATATGTATCACAAATTATAGCAAAAACTTAATTTGAAAAAGATTGAATTTTTTAGTTTGCAGACTAGCTACACTGTTAGCTTTGCCCGCGCATTGCAAAGAATGCAGACTAACCCGTAGTATAAAATATTTACTATATCCATTCAGAAAATATATTATGTATCCACAAGTAACAAAGTGTATACACAAGTGAAATAATTCTTGATATGTGATTTACTATATAGGGGTCAAAGGGTACAAAGCAATTTTCCTCTTTATAATATTGTTTAATATAGATACTGTCATAACATTTCTATTTCCTTACATTATGTAATTTATGTAGTAAAATGCTGCATAAACCCTTTCAAGCACAATTAACCAACGCCCCCAGCGGCGGTACGTCGCGGAATGTGCAAAAATGTTCATTAGAGTACAGTCGGCTCAAAAACGATAACTGTACACTCGGCCAGATTAATGGAGTGCTTTGCGCATACTCACGTCTAGCGGGTAGCTAGAGGTGTGTACGTAATATTTATAAGTACTAATAATGGTGGTAAGTAACTGGAAAAAGCCCAATACATTTAGGTACAATATTGTGTATTTTTATGTTTTATTTTAGTTATATGTTTCCTTTTAATTTTTTTGTTTGTTACTCTCCGTTGGACACCGATTGGACCCTGCGGAAGACCAGTGCTGGCAAAGCTAGCAACACGCTGAGCTGGGTCCAATTCGTGGCAAAGAAAAATGTGCTTTTTAACCCCCAACGCAAAGAGAGGGGTGTTATAAGTTTAACACATTTATTGCCCAGAATCGCTACGCGCTACGCTCGTAGCCGATCCCGTGGTTTTTCTCGTATGTAGCGGAAAGCGACTACGGCGGTCTGACGCATATGTGTCGTCATGGGCCCTGAATGGGTTAACGTGTCAGTGTATCTGTGTATCTGTGTGTCTGTGGTATCGTACTCGTAGCTCCCAAACGGATGGACCGATTTGAAAAGGTTTTTTTTTTATAGATAATTTTATCTCGAGTGTTCTTAGCCATGTTTCATGAAAATCTGTACAGCCCCTGGGACGCAAACTATCTCTATACCCATCCAAATCGGTTCAACGGTTTAAGCGTGAACAGACAGGACAGACACACTTTCGCATTTATAATATTAGTACGGATTTAGGCATATTACATGCACCTATTAATGTCAATAAACTTCCACCGGTTTGGCAACAAATCCTCTGCCTCGAGAAGAACGGCGTACAAAACTCGGCGAGGTATATTCCCTTCACCGAGAAGCTAACGATAAATATACCGTACATAAGTTCCGAAAAACTCATTGGTACCAGCCGGTATTCGAACCCACGACCGCCTCTTGACAGCCGCATGCCTGAACCACTAGGCTACCGTAGCTTACATTGCTACAGTAGAAAGCCTATTTATTTATCTTGCAATAGATTATTTGTTTATTTACTCTGCAAATACATGATTAAAACCGGTGTTTGAATAACCGATTCTCTTTGTATGCGTTCTTAGAGGTATTCCAGAATGCTGCTTAGTGCGCGAGTCCGTGTGTTTCGCATGCATGAACTAATTGCATTTTTCAGGGTTCCGCAGTTAGGGTACATCTTGTAGACGAGTTCACACATTCGCTGTCAAGAATTGCTACGCGCTACGCTCGTAGCCGATCCTGTTTTTCTCGTAGCGGAAAGCTACGGCGTAGGCGCCGGGTTCCTGGCGGTGAAATGAGGCACAGAATTACTTTATTATATCGAGCCCGTTTGCATTGCTGGGTCATACAGATTGAGTAAAACAAAAGTATATCTGTTGTAGTTTATAATAATATGATAATTTATTGGACAGGCAAGGCTGGGTGCCTTGCCTGTCCAATAATGTAGAATAAAAGCAAAATGCAAAAAAAAAAATGAAATTAGAATACAGTTAAAATATGACTAAAACCTACTTACTAAAACACACACACACATAGTACTAAACTATACTATACTTGGCCGTTCACACACTTGCAGTTTGCACCAGTATTTATTGAATTTGTCACTGTGATCATGAGCCACCAGCGACAAGATTTCGTTGTTGGTGGTCAATACCACTCGTTTTTCAATTTTCTATCGCTATTTCAAAATAGCATTTTATAATTTTTGTCAGTTTTCAAGTGAAAGAGTCGAGCGCTCGAAAGTCAAAAATCGGTCCCCTGATTTTTATTACTATATTGACATTCATTTTCCTATTAAAAGACAACAATTGAAAAAGAAACCAAACGTTCCGTGGATGACTGACGAGATTACAGAATATATGAATAATTTTAATGAACTTACCCACTTTAGGCAACAATACCCGAATGACAAAGATATTTTATATCGCATAAAGTATTACTCTGATTTAATCAAACGCACAGTTCTAGAGGCTAGACGGAAACATACCGAAAAACGAATGAGAGCCAAAATCCCTCAAAAGAAATGTGGGAAATCATTAGGGAAGAAACTTCAGCAACAACGGACAGGAAGGACATTTAAATGATTACCACTCAAAACCGGTTTCTCAAACGGACATTCCTGACCACCTAAATATACATTTTCTGAGTGTTGCGTCAAAATTAAATATAGGTATAGCTGACAACGTCTCCCCTGTTGGGTTACCCGCCGTCACGCTTGCCGACCTTGATCGCAATCCATGTACAAAAGTCGCAATACCCTAGACATATATGACATATCGGTAAATATACTAAAATCGGTTTGGCCTGTACTGTCTATAATAATTGTAGATTTAATAAACGAGATGTTCTCAGAAGGTATCTACCCTGACGTACTCAAGTGCACGCGGGTGTGCCCGGTGTATAAGAGTAAGGGAGACAGAACATGCGTTGATAATTATAAGCCAATTTCGATAGTACCCAACATTTCTAAAATTATTGAGTCCATTTGTTCACAACATCTAATGAAACACCTCGAGACTGACTTACTGACTGACCGACAGTTTGCCTATAGGAAGCAAATGTCCACGACAACGGCAGCATATAAACTTATCAACAGCCTCACTACCAGCATCGACGAGAAGCAAAAAACAGCTGGAATCTTTTTGCGACTTATCGAAGGCTTTCGACGTCATAAATCACGAGCTACTAATAAAGAAGCTTAAGTGCTATGGACTGCAAGGACGTATTAGTGACCTTTTAAAATCGTTTTTGTCAAACCGTACTCAGACAGTGGAGGTGGTCTCAAATGGAAAAAGAATGAGATCAAGCAGCGGTAGCGTGACGATCGGGATTCCTCAGGGATCAGCACTAGGAAATACCCTATTTTTAGCGTTTATAAACGACTTACCATCCGCCATAACGGAAGGTGAAGTCGTTCTGTTTGCCGATGACACCACAGTAGTAGTGAGTGCGCGTACCTACGCTCAACTGAACGAAAAGATCAATACGGCATGTGATCAGCTGAAGGGATGGTTCTCGGCAAACGGACTCGTACTAAACGTGACTAAATCGAACATCATGCTTTTCTTGGGTAGGTGCCCATCAAATACCAACATGCAGTGCAACATCCCAATGAGTGATAAATGCAAATTCTTAGGCTTTTAGGCCAACTTTGAGTTGAAAACCACACGTTGATCCTCTGTGTGATAGGCTGGGCGGTGCGGTGTTTGCCTTACGCAAACTCAAACCGTTGATTTCTTGTGATGCGCTGACGCAAGCATACTTTGCCCACTTCCATTCGCTTATGACATACGGCGTAATCCTGTGGGGGAACTCGACTGACGCTGGCAGAGTCATGCTTATGCAAAAACGAGCAGTGCGTGTTATGCTTGGCTTGAATCAGCGACAGTCGTGCAAAGAGTTGTTTGTGGAACACAGGATTATGACACACTACTCCCACTACCTCTACGAGATCATTATGTTCACGCGGAGACATCTAGCTGAGTTTAAGCGAGTGGAAGATATGGGCAAGTGCCTCCGCAGCACGGGAAAGCTTCGGACAGTGCCGCGTCGCACAGTTCTGCACGAAAGAAATCCGCGTATCATTGGACCAACGTATTATGAGCACCTGCCCGATGAGATAAAGACCGAGTGCTGCGACGGAACATTTAAACGCAAACTTAAAAACCACTTATTGAAGAAGTCATTCTACTCCGTAAAAGAATTCATAATAATTAAGAAATAGACTAGTAATATAATTGTGAATTTGCTAATTTTATTTTTTGACATATTAGTTTTTATTATTTATTAGTAGGTATTAAAAGTTGACATTACTAAATCTTTTAAGGTTATTGATATGTACCACTTGTACTGCAATTTGTATTATTCATAATTATTTTTTACGACATGATTTATTTTTTATTTTTATTTATTAAGGCTATTGCAATGAATAGTGCCTACCTGTATCTAGGTATGACCGTATTGTTATTTTTCATTATTATTTATTTAATCTTAAATTGACATGTTTTCCATTGTGTATAATCTAATCAAATAGTAAATTGCGTATTTTTGTAAACGATCGCTATATGAAAACTAATAATATATAAGATAACCTGTACTTATGTGAAATTTATATAATGAGATTAAATAAACTAAACTAAACTAACTAAACATGGGCCCTGAATGGGTTAAGGGCTTGAAATCATATAAGAGGAGATGCCGCGCCGTTTATCCGGATGAACAATCCAACCGGGATCCCCCCATTTTACGGACAAACGTTTGACCGAATGCTTTGTTTCATGTTTGGGCGAATTTTCATTTCATCGCACTATTTTGTCAGAGGGTACCTAATTGCGTAGGTAACAAGGTTAGGTTTGTTTTATAACAATCCTGAAAAGTTTCATATTTCTGAAAAAAAAAAAGAGAAATTAAAATTCCGCGAAAGTTTCATTCGATTAAACGTTTCTAAAAGAAGGGTAAACCCAGTCCAATCTAAAATTAAGTAGGGTTTGTCAATGTTTGGCAATGTTCACAGAAAAGATACAAACCTAAATCTTTGTATCACTCTGCTGCGCAAAAGCCTCCCCCCTCTTTCTCCACTATTCAAGGTCTTGAACAATATCTGGTCCATCTTTTAAGAAGTCCAAGTTATCGCACCGCCGAGGTCTACCGTTTCGTTTCGAGTCGTGGGCTTCAACTCCATGTCCCCCCTTGGCTCACACTTGTGCATACAAGAAAATCTCTTGCTTCCGTACAACGAATCCTCAAATCAACAAAGGGTCGGTAACGCGCTTGTTTTTTCTAATTGATTGCGTGTGAGCACCAACTAACCAGAGTGCGTTGCGCGTCTGGATCGCGCAATGAACAGATAAAACGCTTGCCGCGCCGCAATTCGCGCAATGGCGGGGCCGGGACGTAATTCAGTCGCTCTCGCATACCTACACAGGCAAGCCATACGCCTGTTCGCCACCGCCGTAGCGTTAACATTAAAGGGACCATTAAACTTAACACCGACTCACACTTGCCGCTTTAAATACCGCTCGCGAGTTTTTTAATAACCCGCATACTCGCGCATGATAAAAAAAAATGTAATAGAAGTTTGTTTGTTTCCGAACGTTTATGGGATTGTTGCGCAACTGTTGCAGACGATGTTTTGTTGCTCTGTACTTTACATACTGTATGTATAGGTGATGAACGTATATTCCATAAAAGATTCGAAAATTGCGTCAATCGTCAAGCGATTTCAAGGAACACCATATCCTTATTAAACGAAATAATATATAAAATGAGTACAACAATCAATCAATCAATCAATTATTTATTCTGCAAAAAGGCCACAAGGGCACTTTTACATGTCAAACGGTAATCTACAATGTAATAATAATAATCTTACACAATAATCATTTAAATCTTGCAGATCAAGGACCGATTTAAACGGTTAACAAAGTAAATGTCACTAAGTTAATGAAAACAAAACAAAATTGGAAAATATGACCATTACATCTGATATAAGGTCTGTATCAGCATTAACAAGAAGTTAATGATATTAATTCAGTATTCCAGAGATGTATAAGGTCTCTGAGCGTCCAAATACAATTAATAATTTATTCTAATGTTTGTAAAGATGCATACGGTTTCTAAGCGTCAAAAAAAAACAAATAAAGGAACATTAATGTAATATTGTCAGAGATGTACAGGGTCAATAACAAACAACCCTTTGCTATCCAATTTGTCCGTTGTTCTTCTCGATGAGGTTTTCTTTCCGAGCCTAGTTTATCGACATTCATAGGTGCGAGTAATAATCTAATTTTAATTATTTTGATTTTGAATTATTTGAATCGATACGAGCATGTATGACACATTGATTTGGAGGTAAACTCCCAACAGAGTGAAAATGTTTCACCCCTAAAAACCAACATCATACCTACCGTCAAGATTCTGTAATAAACAAAACAATTGAAAAACATATATCCAATAATGATCACGATTTTAATTAAAATCATGGAATTTCATGCAAGACTCGTGGCGCCATCGGCCGCCGAGTAGCCGAACTAAAAGCTTGAAAACTATTTAAGGAAATATCGTTTATCCTTTGAATATTTACATCGAATTATTATTCAATATTTATATTACCATTTTAAACCGGTACGAAATAAGAAATGAGTGCCCAGTGCGCCACCTAGTGTCGAATAGCACAACGAATTAATTATGAAGCGGCATTATTTTAATACTTTCGTTTTTTTTCTGAAAGAATACCTACGTTTTAACGACTTTAATTTAGAAAAAAGTTAGACCTAAATCAGTTTTAATTAACCATATTTATATTAGTACATTTTTGTACAAGTGAAGAGTATTTCATAGATATTATTACACATAAGTACATTTTATTACAAAAACATATACCGAAATAGCCATTCGAGTGCATTTTATGAAACCCTCAAAATATCCCTGTAAGTAATACTTTTATGCGGCCCTAATAGATTAAAAACCTGTACAAAACATAAGTTTCCTTCACAATAAATTATTTAAATAGCACTAAAAATAATTACCTGCGTCCAACTTTTGTGCACACAAATTTTCTCCAAGCATCTCTGTGCACGGAGCGACAAGGAGAGCCGCATACGTGGCTATACAAGTCAGACGGCGACAGCGCTATACATCGATAGATGCTGCACAGAGGAGATGGTGGTGCCGTTTTCCAACTAAAATCACTGTGTCTCACCGTGCCTTCACCCTTTGTACTAAAAGATAATTAGAAAAGAATTACGTCACACGATTTTGAACTTGAATAACGCAGTTTTACTTTTAAATTTTCTGCGTTTCGCTTGCAACAAGATTGGCGTATATTCTCTTTTGTTTTTGTCAATGTGTGCGAATTTTCTGAGCAGCAGGAAAACCTGTATAGGCATTCTGTGTTCCGTGTCTGTATTAAGGTGTATCGCGTGTGTGTGCGTGGTTGTGTGTGTGTGGGGGATGGAGGGTTGAGACGAACGCTGGGCCGGTACGGTGTGCAAGTAAATTTGCAATATGTTATTAAAGTAGTATTTGTTTTTTTTTTTTATTATTACAAACGTCAATCTCAGAACAACGCATTGCAACATTTACATTCCTCTAGTCACATCAGACGACGGAGTCTTCGCTCCACAAATGTTCGCCTTTATAAAACATCTTGATGAAGCTATTGCCCACCGCTGGGATAGACCCCTAACCGAAATAATGGGCTGGTTAAGGTCAAAAAGTATAATATCCATAATCCGAGCCACAAGTATATGCATTCGCGTGACTCGGCACAGATTCAGGGGACCGATTTTTGATTTTCGAGCGCTCGACTCTTTCACTCGAAAACGGTCAAAAACCATGAAATTTTTCAAATACGAGCGATAGAAATTTGAAAAACGAGTGGTGTTGACCACTCACTCGTATTCAATTCTATCGGTAGAAAATTTTGACACTTCACTTTATCTATTTAAATTTGGACTGACTATTCATTTAAAAGATAGATATATTTAAATGAAATATATTGATTCGATGCTAAGTGGCTGGTGTACGATTATATATAATTTCTTGCCGAATTTTGTGGTTGAAAACCAGGGGACCGATTTTTGACTTTCGAGCGCTCGACTCTTTCACTCGAAAACTAACAAAAATTATGAAATGCTATATTGAAATAGCGATAGAAAATTTAAAAACGAGTGGTGTTGACCACTCGTATTAAATTCTATTGGTAGAAAGTAAGTACCTGCCATTTTGACACTACAAACGTAACTTAACGTAACTTTTATTTGTTTTTGAGCGCTCGGAAGTCAAAAATCGGTCCCCAAGATCTTTAGTCTATTGGCGGGAACATGAGCGTTCCGTTTACTATCACTCTGTAATCGCCGGTCCCAATAATCAATACACCGATAGTTTTCCTTACCAACAGGGGACCGATTTTTGACTTTTGAGCGCTCGAAAATCAAATAAAAGTAAATACGTTTGTAGTGTCAAAATGGCAGGCACTTACTTTCTACCAATATAATTAATTACGAGTGGTCAATACCACTCGTTTTTCAATTTTCTATCGCTATTTCAAAATAGCATTTCATAATTTTTGACAGTTTTCGAGTGAAAGAGTCGAGCGCTCGAAAGTCAAAAATCGGTCCCCAGTTACATTTTGACACATTTTCTACGGGTAATCTGTCAAAATGTAACTGCCTTTCTCAGGTCACGCTCTCATACTGTCTCTTTCTCACACAATTTCGTTTCTTTTTACAATTATTAATGTTTGCACCTTACAACTCACTACTTACTTTTGTTTTTTTTTCTGTTATGAAACGCATAATATATTTAAAATTAATCATTACTATACAGGGTGTTTTTCTCAATTTCCTTGAACTTCGGCATATTGCAGAGTCCATTCACCAAAACAAAGTAGCATAATTAGTTTAAAAAAAAAAAAAAAAGTTTTTTTTTTTATTTTCATACAAAATAATTAAATTTAGCATTAACGGTTATTGTACAAGGGTCTTAAGAGTTAATGAAAAGTTAGTGTCAAATGTGATAATGTTCAAATGACATCACATGACATGCACGTCAAAAAACCGTTTACACTGGTTAAAGTTGCATAACTGATTAAATTAAAATGTTGAATATCTTGCTAACAGTAAGAGTTAAGATACTGGTGTCTTGGAGAAATTACCTTTATTTGACCTAAGCTATGCCCCCTTTCAATTAACGGAAATTGGCGGGAACACGTTGTATTATAGATACACAACTTCCAATAAAGTACTATTCATTATATTAGATCTGTTGAAGATTCAAATTTGAAAAACCGGTAATTATCTACTTTTTGCATACAACGAAACCCAAAAGCATCTATAGCCAATCACTAGCTTTCGAGTGATGATTTCAAAAATAGCTATTATTTTAATTTTCGTGTGCGAATATTTTCTACCGCTCGCTTTTGATTTCGAGCGCTCGAAAGTGAAAAATCGGTTGCCAGATCTGTAAACCATTTTTTCGGCTTCAACGACGGGACGGGACAGAGGACCGATTTTTGACTTCAAGCACTGTCCTCGTAGCTCAGTTGGTAGAGCAGTCTGGCGTTAATAGAAAGGTCGCAGGTTCGAATGCTGTCGGGGGCTACAGACGAAGATGGTTTATTTTTCCATTATATTCTCTCTGTATCATATCGTTCGTCACTCCATCTTGAGAGTGGTCTTCCTTTTCTTCGTGTGCTGTCCACGGGGTACCATTCCGTTACAATCTTTGTCCACCTTTGGTCTTTAGTCCTTTGTGCCCTGCCCACTTCCATTTGAGTTGTAGCGCTTGTTTTACTACATCCGTGGCTTTGGTTACTTTTCTGATTGACTTGTTTTTAACTCCATGTCTAAATTTCAGTCATAACTTCTCTCTGTTCCACTCTGCCAAACTTTAAGTTTGGACAACGTTTTTTTGGTTAGGGGCCAGGTTTGGCATGCATAAGTGAGACAGGCAGATGAGTGGGAGTAGGCAGATGTTCATGGCTTTAGTTTTTAATTTAGTAGACATTTTGCTTTTGAAAAATTCGTTCAGAGACCAATACTTACTCCATGTGAGTTTTATTCTTCTTGCTTTTTTTAAATTACGTTACTCAAAATAATGTAGAATTTTCGGACATTTTTTTTTTTATTAATCATGTTTTCATCATCATCATCATCATCATCATCATCATCATCATCATTATGTCAGCCTAAAGTCGTCCACGGCTGGACATAAGCTTCCTCAAATAGCGCCACAATGGCCGGTCTTGCACTACCCACATCCAGCAGACTCCTGGGACCTTTAATATCGGGGTACGTTTTTATACAAAAAAAAAACGAAAGATAAAGATGAATTCTACTTTATTTCATTATTTTTGTATACTCATTTAATATCTTGGATCACCCGTGATATCTAAACTGTATAAATTATATGAGTATACTGAACCAGTTACAGTACCTACACCACACATAATTACTGTTATTATTATCGATTAAACTCTTTAATGTAAAAATATCAGGTAAATCTTATTTAAGGAAATGTCAACGCTTCAATAAAACGCAATTCTGGCATCCACAGCAAATACTCGCTAAACCCATAAAATTAAAACAGTCAATCATAAACATGTTAAAAGCATTACTAAGCCATAATATCATAAAATTAATTATTTACCCCACCGTTGCTGGCGGTACAACTAATCTGCTCCCCCTAATAGGCCATCTCCGCGTTTCCATGGCAACGACAAGATGGCCGAGCGCCCCCCCCGCCACCCGCGCGCGGGTATATAAGCACACCCCGAGCTCTGAGAACCAGAGAGCCAGTACGCGCCGTCTCGAAAGCACGTATCGCGTATTTCATCTGAGTCAAATTTAAATTTTGACTCGTTTTTATTTCAATAAATTTTTTGTTTCTTTTTCGTTGTTTTTCTTTTTTAAAGGTGTTGTGGTTGTGCTGTTCCAAGGTAAGTCTAGTTTTTAAGCGTTTAATTTTAATTTAACGTTATTGCATTGCACACGTTTTCGCGGCGTTTTAGAGTTGCGGTTTTTGATATTTTTAACACTTAGCGTGTTATCGATTTGTACTGGAGCTGGATTATAAATAACCTCTCATCTCTCTGCCACTGAATTAAAGTGCACTCTAATCCACTTCCGTTTGGGTTCACATTAGCTTGGCTCCGAGAATTACTTAGTGCTTTTTAGGTTCCTGTTACGAGGTGAAAATAATTAAAGTTGACGGAATATTAAGTAAGACATCGTCTGGTTAGCTTTAATAATTCCCTTTACTAATCTTCGTTTATGAGATCAGTTTGTTAATTTTAAGATGCGGTTACGCCAGCTCGTTCGGGTTGATAATGGAAGTTGGGATTCTCTTGGGCTTAGGTTTGTACCTGGTTTAGTGCCACTCCCAATCTTTCCTACTTGTAGAAGGCGATTAAGAAACCACAACCCAACTTATAGCAGAAGCCAGGCGACTTTTAATCTGGATATTGTGGGTTCGAACTCCGATTCGTACCACTGGACTTAAAAAACTTACGTACGAAGTATCGTTTGATATTTATCTGTAGTTCCTTGGTCAAGGAAAAGGAAACCGGTCTAATCCCATAAACGTTTAGCTTTTCCTCTGGGTTGGAAGGTCGCAGGAGATGGCAGTCGCTTTTGGGATTAGGTGCCAAAGTGGACCCAAGGCTCTTTTACTACACAACCGGGAAAAACGCTAGGAGCATGATGAACCTAACTTGCAAATGGTTACCTCAGGGACACCTATGCCACATGCTGGTCCCTTCTTTTCAGTCATCGTCTCAGATTTTGATCAGTTAATTACTAATCCAGGTAACTGTGGCCCAATTCACGAAGCTCATCATCATCGTCACTCGTTCCGTCAATGCTGAGGATCGTGACACGAGTGTCCCATTCTTGATTACCAGACTTCTCCATAGGATCTTATCACCCGCTTTATGTATGGCCTCGTGCAGATTTCATGTCGTTGCAAGGGTGCAGTGATTTGTGTGCTTCATCTAGCTGGTGGTCTGCCTCTGCCCCTCAACTTTGCCCGGCAAAATAATCCTCTCCAGGCTATCTGAAGAACGTCGTGAGCGGTGCCCAGAGTATATGAGAATACGGTCTTGGCATGTTGTGGATAGTCGACGATGTATGCGTTCAAAAACTTAAAAGTTAGAATTTTAAATGTCTAAACTGGCAACATGCGATGGCGAAACCAATTACCACTGGCGTTTGACTAGTGTTGCCTGTTAAGAGATGTCAAACACCTTCGTGAAACGGGCAATATCAAGATCGCTTAGGTGAATTAGGGCTAGAAAAAAAAACTGAGGTTGAGATCTCTCTCCGGGCAATGTTCCTGAGTTTTAGGTCTTTTAAGACTTGTTTGTAAGCTACATTCATGTAGACTGTAAGAGAACTTCCAATACAGAAGACTCACCAAGCGCGGTTCTTTCTGAAAGAGTAGAGTAGAGAGTAAGAGTAGTATGTGTGGAACATATTTATATCCTCGACTAAACGCAGTCATAGGGTTACTGCCATAATCGCCACGCTTGGCGTGCGGGTTGGCAGTTGCAGTATTTCCACTATACCCTAAGGATGCTGCTGCATCATGACATGATGATAATGATGATGATGAAACGCTGTCATGGTTCATGTTCACGTTGGTGACAAACCCGTCCTTCGGTATCAGGAACCTTCCGCGAACCTGCCAAATTTTATCGAGAAAAATCTTAGACCGTGTATTTTGACAGAGCTTCGTCTTCGTCCGCTATACCACTGAATAGCTACTTAGGTTCAGAAGGTCCTATGGGCTATGTGCAACAAAGCCGTAACCAAAATTTTAATCGTGGCACCACGCGCTCCCAACATAGCACAGCCACTTCGGCTAAACTCAGCTCTGAAGCACCTCCGAGGTGTATATTCACCCATATGTGACCTAAACCGGCCGTACAGTGACACTATCATTCCCACATAATAGCGCGGCCGACGTTGTCACTGTCTCTCACAAAACGCGACAACCTTAACTACACAAAAGAGCACATGCTATAGGGTAGAGCGGGATGGCATGATTTGCGATTGCTAACTTGCAAACATCGGTTGTGTTAGATAGAAGATCTTCTGTCCGTAAGTAGGTATTATTATTAATTTTGTTTCAGAAGCGTAGATACTCATCTCATTTGAGACTATCTCATAAAATATCAAAATGTCGAAAAATATCCCCTTGCGGTCTTGGGTTAGAACAGCATCGAACCCCTTTAATCCCGTGGGTGTCACAAAAATGTACTCAAGATATAGGGTCGAATGTGTTGTGGGTGATTTGCTAGCAACCTATACCGCTATAACGCTATATATAGCACTATAACGTTTCATCCAATATTAAACTTAATTGCAAGAAGTGGCACTTAATTGCTTTGCTGTCAATAGCAATTAACATGTGTCCACCGTTGGGTACAGGCATAAGTTATTAGAATTAAAACTCAAAGTTTTTGGGACGTTGTATAGTACTAGTTGTATAGTATAGTACTGCATTAAAAACAGGACAATACATATAGGGACAGGTAAATAAAAGCTAAAAAAGTACAAGACCAGTAAATTTCCGCATTGATAATCATAGGTGCGAATACGGATATTACATTTAACAAGAAAGCTTTCAGCTTGCGGATGCAGATATAGATGTTCTATCGCACGACAGCGAATGAATATAGTATATACTCGTATATATATATATATATATAAACACACACAATAAGTCGCACAAAAATCATACATAGGTTGATGATCAGTACCTACCGCCACCCGCAACATCTACCATAATCCATAATAAAACGCACAAAATATCGGACTGACACTTCTTATCGGTTCTTGAAAAAGAGGCGAGTCAAATATTTATGCGCACTTAATCGCGGCAGACATTGACTTTGGTGACAACAGATAAAGTGAGATAAGTTTACCCTATCAAAGTCTATATATAATATGACATACATTTTAGTTTCACCTGACCCGTGGAAAACGCTTATAAAATCAAACGGTATAAACCCGTCTTTAAGATATAAATTATTGGCCTTACAGTAGATCGGTGTAGGGTGACCAAATTTTTATCTGCTCTTAAAAAAACTGAATAATATCGGAAAAAGTCCTTCGTTACATTCCACCCTGTATGTATGAGTGTAGTTACGAAACTTGAATTACATAAGTACAACATTACTGCGTATTGCTGTTACTCTAATGATAAATAATCTCTTCAAAAAAAGTGCTTACTTGTATTAATACTAAGTACTACACAATTTCTAATAATACCGGGAAAAAACGAGACTGACAAATTTTATCTTAGCCATCGCTTCCTATTACCGCCTATAAAAATTCTCCCTAAGGAAAGGAATGGGTATATGCTTTCAACTACTCTGGTACTAACACGGTTGATACACTATGCTAGATTGAACCTTTAACCGCAACAGGCCGCAATTAACGTTTGTTTGAGTTAGTTATCAGGACAACGCAGCTATGCTGTGAATAATACGCTGACCTCCCGTGACCCCATGGGTTAACGACCTTATTATATATAATCCATACTATCCATCCCAATATTATAAATGCGAAAGTAACTTAACGGCTAAATAGATACTTAAATGGTTTCAACATTGGGCTACAAGGCCAGGGGGTTCAAACCCCAGCTACGTAAAGTTTTTAAACGCAAAAGTAACTCTGTTGCCTGATTGTTACTTTTTCACGTTTAAAGCTCTGAACAGATTTCAGATTGCGGAGACAGTTTGAGACCCTGAGAAAGACATAGAATAGTTTTAATGCCGGGAATTTTCCCTGAAAGGAGTGAAAATTCATTGATGCTGCGCCTTTGGCTAGTCTAATGGCATACTTGCTATTAGATTTTATAAGGCGTTTAAAAAGGCGGGGTTTAACTAGTATATGCGGGCGAAGTCGCGGCAGAAGCTAGTAGTATTTATTGCAATAATATATAGACAATACAAGCACATAAAATATGTATAGACACATGCGTGCTCGTAAAAGCGCCTGCTAAAAAATATACGAGCAATTTCAACTAAACGCAACATTGCCATTAAAACTTTCGCAGGCGCATAAAAGTAATGTAGTATGGAAAAACACTATTTTTCACAGGAACGCGTTCACATGGTAAGTTAATAAAATATTTATATATGAAAATTGCATCGTCCGTAGCGTCGAGATTGATGGCTGTGCCGCGAGGGGAGGCAGAGTATATTGAATACTGGATACAGATATTTGTGTTTCTTAATAGTTGAATAAAATAATACTCTATATTGAAAAGGGGTCCTTTATGCGGCTAATGTAATGACTTTTATATGTTTTTTTTTTTACTTCGTGGCAAATAAGCGTAAGGTCCTGGCGGTAAGCCACCTATGGACATTTGCAACCTCTCTCCGCGTTTTTTTGGCTAACCCTTAATATCTATATAAGGATTCGCTGTCTGAGTTGACTGAACAGTACAGATAATTAAAAAAAAAATGCTGTCTTCGCCTTTTAGGAGTACACGCGTTTATATATGGACTAGCTGCCCGCACATATTGCAATGCACGCAGGCAAACCGCGGAATAAAATATAACCTATAGCCATCCGGAAAGTCAATTTATATAACATGTGAAATATTTTTTGAAATCGGTTCAGTGGTTCCGGAGATCACCCATTACAAACTAAAGCTATTATATTAGAGCCACGCCACCTGTCGCAACGCGGACTTTGTATTGAACGTGGCGACACGCGGGTCTGAGCTAATGTAACCACATCATCATCCTCCTACCGTTATTCCCGGTTGTGCCCTAAACGAGCCCGGGGTCCGCTTTGACACCTAATCCCAAGATTTGGCATAGGCAATCGTTTTACGAAAGCGACTGCCATCTGACCCTCCAACCCAGAGGGAAAACTAGACCTTATTGGGATCAGACCGGTTTCCTCACGATGTTTTCCTTCACAGAAAAGCTAAAGGTAAATATTTCGTACATAAGTTCCGAAAAACTCATTGGTACGAGCCGGGATTCGAACCCACGACCGCTGTTTGGCAGCCGCATGCCTGAACCACTAGGCTACCGTAGCTTCTTTCTTTGAGCTAATGTAACCACGTTCATACAAAATGTATGTAACCGATTGCGTTGCGACTCGCGGCGTGGCTCGAGTATAACCCCGGCTTTGTAAAGCTACAATCTCGCAGACTTTTCCACACATACAGTTTATATTTGATACGGGCGAATATTTTGATGATGATATTAGTATCGGTCTTAAACAACACATTTACATAAATTTTAATAATAAACTGCTTCTTGTTTTTCAAACAAAATCATTGAGCAAGCAATGTATTCACTACACGGCATGTTATTTGTTTACGATACACTTAAAAGTCAAAACGTTCGTTATGTCAAATCGGTTTGGAATGAAAACATATTAACTATTAATTAAGCAATTTAACAAAATTGCTTTCCCATATCATTCGTACAGTCGAAAACTATGGCTGGTCAAAATATAGGCACGCCAGTATGAAATTTAGTCTGTATGACGTATGTTGCATGTTAGTTTTACCCCAGGGTATCGTGGGTCTAAAAATAAGCAGGTCAATAGGTGGCTTGCAAGACGGGAACGGATGCTGGATCGATAGAGGTCGTCTGAGCGGCTAGTGAGGGGACACGGCCGATCATATCGATAGTTTCAAGATTTATTTACACACAAAACGGATTACATTCATTAGAAAGAAAGAAAGAAAATAATTTATTGGCGTAAAGATTTTGGTACATATATAAGCAAAAATAACTACATGAAATATAAACAAAAAGGGAAGAACAGTGGGCATACAGCATAATATCAATTACGCTAAAGGGTCCTCACTCAACTTGGTGTCACGGAGCCAGCCACCAAGACGCGCTCCGTGGCGCTGATTTTCAGTGAGGCCATTAAGAGGCAAGATGGCACTGAAAGGGAGATAGACTCATAAAATTAACATCGATTACATCGATCATTACATCGATTGTATCGGTTTTGGTTAATAATGCCATCCAAAACATACCTACCTACCTACATAACAATATGCATAAACATGCAAACTAGATCATAAGTACGGTTACATGTTCACGTTTACATTTACGTATGCGAATTCGACTTTAATAAAAACCAAAAAAAAATGTATTATTAACCTGCCCAAATTGCGCTCGTACCTTTGCAAAGCCACATGAGCCACCAGAGAGTAGAACGACAATACTCCAGTCATATTGCTAATCGTTGACACCCAATGCAGAACACACTGTCGCTGTGGCCGAAATCATCAGTTTAAAGATTACTTTAATTTAGTTGATAGTGACGGTATGAAGTCTGCGCCCCAAGATTGAATCTCAGTAAGGGCATTTATTAGTGTAAGCATGAGCACGAATATTTGTTCTGAAGTCCTAGAAGTCTATGTATTTAGGTATCCATTTATTATATTTCGGTTTGTCTAAGATGGTCCGATATTTATGTATTTAAAGATGTTTAGATAACTAACTAATAATTTATCTACGAACTGAATCGATCAATTATTTCCTAATGATCGGTAAAAAATGTCAATCACCTGATTACTGATCGAGTGAAAATCAATCCTTAATAGCCAAAAAATTTGCTAATTAGGTATGTAACCTTAAAAGTTTTATCGATTTTTGTTATAATTGTATAACACCAAATAGGCCAAGTTTTGCTAACAAATAATAAAAAATACAGAGTTCTCATAATAAATCGCTGTAGACCAGTTCTATAACTTATTTTGTATTTTATTTTTTTCAGTAGGTACGTCTGCCATAAAAATCTTTTTCCCCTTATTTCTGATTTCTTAAAGAGATATAACTTGCTATGCTCGGAGTTGTAAAAACGTGTGTTTTTAGTGTTTAATTTTGTATAAAAATATTTATTTTTTAGAATTTGAGTCCACTCATACCTTTTTTTGTATTTATGCAATAATAATTTAATTATAATAAATACATTTAAGCGATAATAAGAATTACTAAATACTTTTTCAATGCAAAGCATGCAACGGCACTGTTGCAGAAATCTACTTTCATGAAGATATGAATGCTTCTCATCACAATACGATCGCTTTGAAGATCTATACAAATCGCAATCTTTTACATTTGTGTCAGTCCACTGCTTTCAGATATCTACAAAGCTTTGTGTATGTTGTAGCGTTTTAATTTCAACCAGCGTACAATAGCTTTTTCAACAGTGATGAAAATGGTACAGTTTTTATCTGTTTTAATTAAATTTAACGACGTTAGGTGTGTTTTTCATTTAGTTATTGTACCCCATTACAAATGTTTTATTTGTTAATGATGTCTATTAAAAATTTTACTTTGACAACAAGTAATACGATAACCACGCATTTGCACTTCAAAGTTGATTTATTTTAAGAATAATCATTTAATTAAAAAGGTGATCTTTAAAGTTTTATCGTCCGTTTTAAACTTTCGTTACATTCAAACAATAAAACAGAATATAACATAATATGCTCGATTTAAAGTAGGGTTGTTTCTTAGGGTTCCGTACCTCAAAAGGAAAAAACTATCATCTGTCACTCTGAGTTTTATTGAGCTATGGGGCTATAGTTCGATGGTCACCTAATATTTAAACGATTTAATTTTCCTTAGTCCAGTTCAGATCATTCTCCATTCACTTTGTTGTTGGAACGATTATTGTATAGAAACCATTTCGTGATACTGAAATTTCGTAATATAACACTACGACTAATCTCCGTTTCTCAAATACGTCTGAACTGGGATTCACAACGCTTGTCAACTACAAATAAGTAAGTAAGTATTAGTTGACCTTCCGTTACATAGGTAACGTGATACCTATAGAGGTATCACGAATCTAAGGGTCAAGTTAAGTGATTGAGAGGAGACATTTTGAATCGCATAGCAATAGGCACAGTAATAACCAAAAGACTGTAACGTGAAATTGGGCTCATGGGTCATATTAGGAAAGTCACGAAAAGGCAGAAGCAATGCGTGAAAGTACTAATGAACAACGGGTTTTTATTAAGTTTAGTTCATTCACCTTGAATCATGTGTCGTTTTGACAAACGGAATTGATGAACTTCAACTTGTTGTGTTTTATTTTATGTGATAATTGACTTTAGATTAAAAATAATACTAATCAACTCATATATCGTTGATTTGCATCTAACTGCACGTAATTAAAGCATTTCTAAACCTTCCAACACCCGTCAGTACTGCTATTTGAAACGTCAAGTTCGGATTCGGATTAATTATTCATAAAAAATACCTTATTTACATGACATATTTCAAGAATTCCTAAAAAACATAAGATTTACATCATAAATTGCATGTCATTAACATTAAAAAATCGGCCAAGCGCGTGTCGGGCCACGCGCAGTGTAGGGTTCCGTAGTTGCCAGTCTTTCTAAGTTACATCGACACGCGCGCGCCAACTAAATGGTTGCGTCGGCCGAATTTGTACGAAAGTTGGCCTTTCTAAGTACATTTTATGTTGGTCGACTATTACTCGGTAACTAGTTATGCCTACTTAGCCGTGATAGTTTTTCTTTTAAATTCATTATATTATGTACTACTGCCACAATTTTTTTCACATTCCCAGTAGCAGCCATTTAGCCGGCAGGAGCGGGCGGGGGAGCACAAACTCTAACAAGAATTTGGGCTTTAAAGCCCAATATCACGCAAATAAATCACTAATTTGATAAATCGTTTTAAGAAACCCACAATATTTTTGAACAAGCTATCCAACGATACACACTATGGGTTTAACGAGAAAAAAAATACATCCCCACTTTAAGTGTAGGTGAGGTACCGCAAAAAAAAATGTTTTCAAGATTTTATTCCACTGTTTTGTCGGCGTGATTCATTTATGAACCCATGCCGAATAACAGTTTTCTAGTAGTAATGGTTACTGAGCTAAGCCAAAGACGGAAGGATGGACGGCCAGACGGATATGGCGAAACTATAAGGGTTGTTGACTACGGAACCCTAATCAAAACCATACTAACTAATAAACAAATAAATAACAGTTAATGATAATGATTTTACTCTGAATCTACGAAGTGAACAAATAATAATGCCGTTATTTTGAGCAAAAACGACACAGGGAAATCCTTTCATTAATTGCATCTAACAGCATAATTAAAATGCGTTAATCGACCTACCCCCCTCACTATCGCGAAGTGAAACGTCAAGAAATTCGTCTCCCGTCAATTTTCAGGCTATTACACAGGATGATGGACTCCCGCGTAACTCGATTCAAGATGGTGGCCATTTAGTGACGGACACCTAATTGTTAATTTATCGATGGGATGATATTATTAATTTTGGATAATTAATAGTTGAAAATTATGTAGACGTTTCTTGAATAAATGGCGGGATATAAATTGCACTATTTTATGTGAATAGATGTCTAGCTAGCTGAAAACTGACAAGTTGAGAATATTTAAGTTTAATCTCCTACACATTTAAATTTATGCGTCACCAACACTTAAATAATAGGTTTGAAAATTAAAAGCATCAACGTCAAGGATTCAAATATCTCCCTATCAAATTTCATCCAAATCAGCTAAGCTATTTAATCCATTTAGCTCCTATCACGACACACATGCCAGAGCGCTACGGGTGACTTTAGCTTCATATGAGCATCAAGCTGCTACGGACTACAGCGTAAGGCCACGAGCGTAGCGTGGTGGTAAATAGGAAGTGAGAAGTTTACAAACAGATCAAGTTTTACAATGAGTTAAAAAGAATCTACCAAATCTTACCGAACATGTAAACAAATTAACACGAAAATCTTTCCCGAGCGTTTCAATAACTTCACCCTAGTTATTATCTGAAAAGATCTTGTCATAGTAACAAGCGTCAACGGCCGAGACGCGGGGGTGAAATTCAATTATTACCCTCTGCCTTTTACTTTAATCATTAGATAACACTTAAACTCTACAGTAGGTAATATAGGTATGCGAGTGTTTCAAAAATCTTGACATCTTTTATCGCTCTTAGAATTACCGTAAAGACGATAGCGTGAAAAGTACTAAAAACACGTGAATGATTAGATATGTTTGAGACTTTGGTATTCATTTCTACAGCTGTAGGTACATCTGATGATTTATTTACTAACGTTTTACTAGGCCGTAATTTCAGAAATGGCATTCTATCGTCTTACGCGTAATAATCAAATGAATAACGGAACGAGCGAGCGAAGCGTACGAAGTTCTCCGTGTCAGCTTGGGCAAAAAATCTTTGGTACGTGGTGTCTGGCCGGCTATTATTTCTACAGATCGCATTTCTCAACCGATTCTCAAGAATATTTGTGAGCAGATTCAATATCAGAGGCGTCTTTACCTATGGTGCAGGGTGTGCGATGCACGCGGGCGCAGCGGTCCTAGGGGGCGCCAAGCTGTACTTTGTAACCATTCCATTTTGACCGCGCGCTTACTAGGGGGCGCTAGAGTAATGTTTGCATACGGGGGCTACATGGGCTAGAGACGCCTCTGTTCAATATAATAAGTACTGCATTTTTTTCATGGACACAGTTTTTTTTTATTTTATTTTTTGATAGCCTGGCTCGCGAGATATTTTAATACCTACTTTCACACCATTAACTATCGATAAAACTACATCGATTTTCTCGGTACATTTTTCCCATCTCTAGTCGCGTCCCCTTGATATGCGTTACACGCCCGTGTACGTGGCTGCGTGTTGATGTGTGATCGGAACTCACACTACAGCAGTAGTTAACATCATCATCTTATCCTGAAGTCGGCTGTACACATTGGGCCAACGTTGGCGCGTGAGCAGGATGCAGCTATGTAAACGAATGAGATCGAACTATAGCCCTCTCCCTATAACGCATAGATACATCCTGCTCACACGCCAACGTTGGCCCAATGTGTACAGTCGCCATAAAGGAAGGTTGATACCAAACAGTTACCCTAGTGGGTAGTGTCGCTGCCTACGAAGCTGAAGGTCCTGGGTTCGAATCCCGGTAAGAGCAAATATCTGTGTGATGAGCATGTATATTTGTTTCTGAATCTTGGATGTTTTCTATGTATTAGTTGTATCGTCGTCTAGCACCCATATTACACGCCTTATTGAGCTTACTTTGGGGCTAGTTAGATCTGTGTAAGATTGCTAATATATATTTGTAGGAGCCCGGGGTCTTTTGCACCTCATCCCAAGATTCGGCGTAAGCACTAGTTTTACGAAAGCTTCTGCACCTAATCTGATCTTCCAACCTGTAATAGCTGGACGTTGTTGGAATTAGACTTTATTTCCTCACGATGTTTGTTAAATATCATATCAAACGATACCTAGGTATTACAAACAAAACTATTGATCTGTGTTTAATATCTGAAGTAGCACTGCAGAACAAGCAGCCCACAATCTGTCTGCATTGCCCAAAGGTTGACTTTTAGAGAATGCTTACGACATTAAGTCCGCCTTGTGAACAATACGTTTTTCTTTTGTGGAATAAAGATCCTACTAATTTATAAATGTGATAGTTTGTATGTTCGGATGTTTGATACTCAATCTTGCTTAAACGGCTCAACCCATTTGGATGAAGTTTTTGCACGAAGATAGTTTATAGTCTGGATTAAAATATAGGATAGTTCTTATCCCGGGTCCACCACGCTGACGAAGTCGCGAGCGGAAGCTAGTGAAATATTAAATATTACTCGGAACAGTCAGAAATTATTTCAGTTATTAAAAAAAAACTTAAGGTACCTACACAAATTGGACACCGTCTGACCATAGAAACGTGACGTCACTTGTTACCCTTACACCATGTATATTTTTTGTGTACAAAATATACAAATCAAGAAAAATACAATCAGTTACAGTCATACCAAGATTAGAGAGCTGCCCTGTAATTTGCGTACATAAACACATCATTATGTCATCAACAGAAGGCCACTGGAAATCAAAGAGTACCCTTATGTAAAGAAAAGTTCATTATATAAATTAAATCTCATTTTTACTGGGTAGAACCCGCATTGGGCACCGCGCATACGGGCCGAGGTCTGGAATGGAATGACCTTTGTAAATCCATACTACTCGCTAATAATTTATTTATTTAATCTTTATTGCACAAAAGAACAACTTTTCGTACAAAAGGCGGACTTAATCCCGTAAGCATTCTCTACCAGTCAACCTTTGGGCAAAGCAGACAAATTGTTTGTTCGTTGAAGCAGGCAATTGTTGACATTTAGAGGAAATTTAGTATATAGATAGTTTGAGTCCCGAGTGAGGACATATGATGGTTTTTATCCCGGAAATCATCCACTAAGGGAGCGAAATGGGGGGTGAAAGTTTGTATGGAGCTACGATATAAACGAGTTCCACGCGGACAGAGTCGCGGGCAGGAGCTATTGAACCTATAAAATAGACGTTTACTTAGCAGATAATATTTTTATCCACTCAAAAATGATGTATTTGCGTTGGTAGATTCAGAATCATGAAAAACAGATAGCAATGGCCAGCTAGCCACGAAATGACACACTATAGAACAGCTTGCTTTTTGTAGGTTGTCCTAAAATGTATTTTCATATAAACGTGTGACTTTTTCTTATTAGTCCGTCACATTGAAACATAACGGAAAATTTATGTATTTATAGGATAAAGCGTTTCAATCATTGCGTTTCACCCTGTATTTACATTACACAAAAGCACATTCTTGTAATATATATTTTTTTAATTATCACGGGTGTCGAAGGCAAGCGTCACGCCACACTTACCTAAATTTCAATAATGGAATTACTGTAGAATAAATTCAATGTACTCTGTAATGAAAAGCCTCCTACACAACCGGGAACCTGGTCAGATCTGTCTAAAAATTCAGAATTACCGTACAACGGGGTGAGTAGGGACCAAACTGAGATTTAAACCTCGATAACATTTTTTTTTAACATATGCAAACTGAATGTTGTATATAATAAGTGTTCCGGACGTTTGTATCTTGGCACTTTATTATGATTTTGGGTAGTTCCATTTCATAACTTAAACGAGTAATACCAAATCCCACCTCACCCCGTAGTCTCTCGTAGTTGGGGTGAGATGGGTTTTCATAAAAAAGTGATTTTGGAAGATTTTTGGATCGTTTTTTTTTATTATGAATATTACTATAGCTCCATTTTAAATTTGAATACATTATTTAGGTAGCAGTAGCCTTAAAATCCCATCTCACCCCCCTTTCATCCCTTCTCTCCCCATTCATAACCCAACTCTCCTCGCGATACCTTATCACCCCATTTTACGGTATTGCGGAAATTCATAGTGCTGGCTGTGGGTGCATGGAAGCAGAAGAAACAACCAAACACATTCTACTGGGGACCGATTTTTGACTTTCGAGCGCTCGTAAATCAAATAAAAGTAAATACGTTTGTAGTGTCAAAATGGCAGGCACTTACTTTCTACCAATAGAATTAATTACGAGTGGTCATACCACTCGTTGTTCAATTTTCTATCGCTATTTCAAAGTAGCATTTCATAATTTTTGTCAGTTTTCAAGTGAAAGAGTCGAGCGCACGAAAGTCAAAAATCGGTCCCCTGGAGTGTAAACAGGTAGAGGTATACAGAAAAAAACACCTAGGGTCTCCGGACACACTACGGGACGTAGTCAGCAACACCAAGGCACTCACAAACTTTCTGGAGGAGCTGGGGTGGTTAGAGTACCTACCCCACCGATTCACGCAAAATAGGATGTCGACTTGCGGAAAACGCCCAGTATAAGTAACTAACTAACTAGTACTGGCTGTAAGGAATAAATGTTACTAGGGGGCCCTGTATCTACAATGACAGGAAAATAACTCAGAAAAAAAACCGCGTCTTTTAATAATACAACCTGTATTATGATGATGATGACTAGATCTAGATGAAACTGCGATAAAATTATTTGGAAAAAAAAAAAAAAAAAAAGATATCGCTGCTTTTTTTTCACTTGTTTAACTAATAAACAAATCATATCCTAAAAACTGTTAAACCCAACACAACGCTTGCCCTTTATGGCATGATAAATATAATTAAAATCATAAAAAGATATGAACCTTGAAAGTTTAGAAAAATTATGCATTTTTTTTTATTGTCCAAGAGTAAATTTAAAGCTTCCAATAAAATCCTTACGCTCTTATAGAAACAAAATTATATGACAACTATGTACTTAAACGCAGTATTTCGCGACCGAAACAACAATTTACCGCATTTTCCATACAACGATCTTATCAGTATGAAGCGTTTTGCGCTACCGCCAGCGACGTCAATCTTTGTCTCAAATTGTTGGGTATTTATGTTCTTTAATTATAGTTGCTCCCATACAAACATTTGTTCCTCTCCAAAAAACTGGTTCGAATGACATCATAAAAAAATCTTAGTCATCATCCTTATTGTGTGCAACCCCCCCAGGGGGTGGTTCTGTAATTTGCTTGTTTGGCAGATAAGAGAATCCGTTAGACCGCGGTCGGAGTCTGTACTGTGTTTTAAAAGCTGAACAAATCTGTTAAAAGATTTATACAATACAATGAAGATACTCTTTTATTGCACTCCTCAATTTATGAAAACAATACGAGTGCATATTCTATCAAGGGAATTAATTTCTAATCTATCTAAGAGTTTTAATTCATATTCTGTTAAGAGGTTTATTTATTGTCACTACTGAAAAGCAATTTGATCTTTACTTATATTGTAAAGAGTAAATGTCAGTGAGGTTTTAAGTTTGTAGGTAATCTCCAGAACTATTTAAGTATCTAATTGCAAAAATATTTTCACTAGTATTTGGCAAGGGCCTTCCGGCTAATACGTTTGCGTTCTTTGTAATTCACGGGCACTTATTTATTCTATTACTAATAATAACCTTAAAGGGGTTTTTTTTTTATCCATTAAGGTAAACGTCCGAGTGCTCTACGCTGTACTAGTATATAGCATGGGCACTCTATATCAAAGAGACATGGCTTAAATTCGAATGAAGAAAAATCCTCTTAGTTCGAATTTAACCCATATTGCTCTGACATAGAGTGCCATATACTGGTACAGCGTCGAGCACTCGGACGTTTACCTTAATTCCCAACGATCACCCGGCTGAACACACTCGTCTTTTTATATTTTTTTCCCGACCAGAATCGTTTGGACTATTCAGCGTCAAGACTTGAAATAACTCGAACCTTCGCTATTTTATGTAAAAAAAAGATTTAAAAACATAAAAAAGAGGAAGGTTTGTAAGTTGCACACAACGGAGTTGGTCATCATGCGATTTCTAAAATTCTTCCAAAGGTATACCATACTGCACAGACCTTCCTTAAAATTTCCACTTTGTTTGAAAACCGGGATTCAAACCCGGAACAGCCAGCTCCAAAGACAATCTACGATTGCGTCAAAAGCAGACGGAACAATAATGGCGGCAGGACAATGGCCGCCATTTTTAAACTGAAAATATTAATTATAGACCTTTATGCTGCGTAATTGTTTGCCTTTTAATTACGGGGATGATCAAGCTGGGATATTTATTATTAACAAGGATTTTTTGAGGGGCGAAAAAGAAGGAGGAATTTAAAAAAAAACATATACCAATTGTTTCAGCATAAAGAGAAGTTAAGGGTCGTCAGAACGCGCGACTCTCCATGCAAATGTAGTTTGTTCTCATTTTAAAACGACATGCTTTAATGCTTTCATTTTAATTATATTTATTTTAATTTTGACAGTAGGAGACCTTTTACATCTCTAAGAAATAAGATTGTATTTTTTTCTCTTATTATTAACATGTAAACTTTGATGTACTGACCATCCTGTGTTTATATAGAACCTTATTACAATGCACTTAAGGTGCATCGATGGTCAATTAGCTGTGTTGTCGATAGAACTTGCTTAGTTAATTCTATCATGAATAATGTACTCATACTATTTAAAGCCTATTTGCTGAATAAACATTGTATGTACACAATGGGGTCCGTGGCAAACAAGCTTACGGCCCACCTGATGGTAAGTGGTTACCGTATGCGTATACCTATGGACGTTTGCAACTCCCGGGGTGTTACATGCGCGTTGCCGACCCTTTAAGAATGTATAAACTCCTTTCTATCTAGGTCGGGAACTAGTTTTCATTGATTGAAATTTAAATAATAGAGCGATTAGAACGTTAGTACGTTTTTCGTACAACCCGCTTAATTTTTTTGACAAGTCAAGACTGACGTTTTGATTTATCCTTTGGGACCAATTTTTTAAATATAACTGTTATTTCTAACAGAATATAACCTAAGGAACTAATTACAGGTAGTTTCAATTCTGGACAGCACTTGGTCCATTAGGCCTTCAGAGTCCGAAATGTTCAGAGGATTTTTTTGTTTTCTATACGATTCCGACATTTTCAAGGCGCTATCAAGTTCAACTTAACCTACTTAAATCACACCTAAACTGTCCGTTTTGTGACGAAGCGTACACGTGACTGTGAACGTCAGTATTGTGACAACGACTAACCACAACAGTTTTTGCTAATAGTGTATGTATATAAATCACTAGGTGCTCGCGCGGCTTCGCTTACGTATTGCAATGATTGCAGGAAAACCCGAGGGATAAAACATAGCCATATAAACAGATAAAACAGAGGCCGGGAAGTAAGGGGTTGCCGGCCGAGTACATATAGACGGCCGAGAGTAGCGAGGTCGGATAGTTATGAGGCTGGCAACCCCTTTTCACGCCGAGGTATGTATAGTGCTTTTCTCAAACATGTACGTCGCTTCTCTCAATCAAACTTTAATTTTCATGGCTGAACGCCGTGATCCTGTGCCACAAATTGTGGAATGGAAATTTAAAAAAAGCGGCCAAGTGCGTGTCGGACCACGCACAACGAGGGTTCCGTGCCTCTTAAAAGGTCGTATCGTTACTGAAATCTTATGGCACTTACATCCTTTTCTTTAAGGAAGACAGTTTTTTAGAAATATCTCAAAAACCTTTGAACAGATCTTGTTCAAAATAATTTTCGCTGAAAGAATGTAATAAGCCCTGTTTTTTTTCATATTTTTAAAATACACGCTTCAAAAATTAGAGGGGGGACACAATTTTAGTGACTTTCGGGGTGATTATCTCTGACTCTATTCACTTAATCACAAAAATTGCTGAGAAACCTTATATTTATTTTAAAAGGCCTATCGATTGATGTGCCACACGTGGGCTTGCAATGAAAAAAAAAATGACTCAGGTTTATGTATAGAGAGCACCCAATTTTTTTTTTTTTTTTTGTAATTTAATTACAAAACTATATAGCGGCTAACAAAATACACCTATCCTCAAAATTTTATTCAAATACACCTTATAGTTTTCGAGTAAAATGTCCTTGACATACAGACGGACAGACAGACAGACATGACGAATCTTCTTGCAGGCCTAGGCCTCCAATTTTGTATGAAATGCCATTACGGGTCTCTCGTCTGCGCCCGAAACTTGACACTTCGAAGCCCATTATGAATAACACAACGTCAATATTTCATTGCATGTTTGAGAAAAGTCCATTCTACCGGCAGGTGAAAGTATTTTTGAAATCTGATAAACTGTTCCGGATATTACAAAGCTACATCTCACACTTTTCCTCTGTATAATATTTGTAGATAATACTACTCGGCTGATTTCTATTAAACCTAGTTTCACCCTAGTTGACATTTTAGGGGTAACCGTGCCTTTTAGCGACCTTTTCATTGTTACGAAACTGACATTTCGCAAATGTCAAACGAACCGCCGTTAAGGTACACTGTTAAAAGGGAATTAATACATGGTAGCGTTCTAATCGTCAGTATACAATAAACAGTAAAAATGCTAAGATAGCCTCGATTAAAGTATATCTACGCAAAAGTCCTGACTGACTCACTCACTTAAATCAACGGGGACCGATTTTTGACTTTCGAGCGCTCGAAAATCAAATAAAAGTAAATACGTTTGTAGTGTCAAAATGGCAGGCACTTACTTTCTACCAATATAATTAATTACGAGTGGTCAATACCACTCGTTTTTCAATTGTCTATCGCTATTACAAAATAGCATTTCATAATTTTTGACAGTTTTCGAGTGAAAGACTCGAGCGCTCGAAAGTCAAAAATCGGTCCCGAAACGGTTGAACCTAGAAAGCTGATTTTTTCACAATAGGTAGTTTATATAACGTTAATACTATTGAAATATTTTTGAAAATTACACTATCAATGGTGTAAAAAGGGGGTTCAAAGGGATAGAGTACAATTTTAAGTGAGAGACTTGAAACTAACTATGTCGTATGGACTCCTTATTACAATACAAGAAAAGTCTGTTTAGGGTTTTGGAGAAACCCACCCCTAAGCGGGTTAATTAGGGGTGCAAAGTTTGTACGAGAAACTCTTTTTTTGAGCTACAAAATTAAAACTTTATGAAAAGATTCCTTAGCGAAAGTGTGTCTGTCTGGCTGTCTGTTACCTCTTCACGCTTAAACCATTGAAACGATTGAGATCAAATTTGGCATGGAGATAATTTGAATCCCGGGGAAGACATAGGATTGTTATTAGTTTGTTTATATGGACCTCAGAGCGGACAAGCCGCCGGCGGCTGTGTCGCACATGTTAGCGCATTGGGCATACTCCGCCGAGAGTAAACCGTCCGTTGTCCACCGAGAAAGTTCCGTTTTTTTTTCAAAATGCTGAGTTGAGCAATAATTGCAAACATCGCAGTGATTTGATTAATTTCCACACCAATGGGATCACTTTTCACAGGTAAATACTATAAATACTATTTATTTCAAATAAAACCACGAATTCAAGAACTTGCGACAGGCATATTCAATACAAATCGCGCGGCATGTCCGGTCCCCTTATTTCCTATATCTGTGGTATGGACCTACGATATATAAACGAGTTCCACGCGGAGACGGAGTCGCGGACAGAAGCCAGTCATCATTTATTCTTTATTCTTTATTATATTGTAGTCATGTTCATAGTACATTGAGGTGTTACAAGCATAATAGATGGTAGGTACATGACACCCTGTAAAGGGCACTCAATATTTGTTGATCTTAAATCTAGATTCATATAATTCAATTCATATGATTAAACTAGCTGATGCCCCCGGCTTCGCCCGCGTGGTTATAGGAAAATGTAACATATTGAATTTTCCCGTGGGAATTAGAGGTTTCCCCGCTGGAAAAAGTAGCCTATGTCACTCTCCAGCTTCTAAACTATTTCCATATAAAAGAATCACATCAATAAGACGCTCCGTTGCGACGTGAAAGAAGGACAAGCATACAAACACACACTTTCGCATTTATAATATTAGTAAGGATGTATTGAGAAAGTTATTTATACTGTATCATCTTAATTCTTTACTTAATTCACGTTAAATGTTTACTATTGGCCCTAGGAAATAGCATCAACATAATATTTATTTAAAAGCTTGGCTCTTGTCGGTGGTGTAATTTCCATTCTGTTCTATTCTCTGCCTTTTCCTTCAACTCTCTATATTATAGAGTCTATAAGATTCAACTTCAAGCTAGAAGCTAGTATAAAATATAATTAAAAATGGTCATGTTACTTATTCTTATGGTTTCGGGCGCGCTCATATCACATATCGTATCAAAAATAGTGGCACTGAAAAAACAAATGTCATGTCGGCTGCCTACCCGTTTTGGGAATGTAACTGTGAGTGTGTATCGCATTTTCTCCGCTTCCAAACTAGAAGCATAAAAAAGAATTGCCAACCCTTTTTTTACAATTATGTATACCTAGGGCACTGGAAGGTTATATTTTGTTTTTGAATAGCATGTGTCTATGGAAGTCTATGTATACCCTATTCTATATAAGATTAGAAAAATCGTGCGTCAATCGTCATGCAATTTCAAGGAAAACCTGTTTTAAACGCAAAAAAAACGTATACAGGGTGCAATCTTTTACGTGATACAAAATAGCAAAATGTGAATCTATCCATGATTCTGAGCAACTTTTATTATGGGACCAACTTTGTGTTATGCCAAAAAAATCCAACTATTTCATTAACTCTGCTCATTTTAGACTGACAAGAATGTATGAACAGGTGTGTTTTTTTTGGCATAACACAAAGTTGGTCCCATAATAAAAGTTGCTCAGAATCATGGATAGATTCACATTTTGCTATTTTGTATCACTTAAAAGATTGCACCCTGTATAGCTATGTTTGAAAAGCACTTAATCATCGAAATAAGTAAAACGGTACAATATTTCCTGATATGCCATAGATAAACGAATACACGTAGATGAATTCGTCCGTTAAAATTCTAATGTTATATGGAATAAGGTATAAGTACACCTATGGCACTGAAAAATTGTATTGCGTTTTGAAAATAGAAGCGTGTCTATACTACATGATACTTAGCAGTTGAATCGTTCCAACTTAACCATTCCTACAATCGTTAGGAATTATGGTTTTGACAACAAACTAACCAACAATGAGCCCAAACTTCACTTTAATCTACAGTCGCCGAAGCTGCGAACTTTACCCTCTATCGACTCCATATTTTGGCATAAATTCAAAGTTTTAGCAGCGAATATCTTGGCTGGAATGGGGAACTATGTAGGAAGCCAAAATAGTTTGGTAAAGGATTGCGTTCAGCGCCATCTAGCGGCGGATAGCTTAAATATTTGCCTGCGCTGATTTATTTGTGAGGTGGAGTATGCCATCTGTGGTGTCAGTTATTGAATTTGTTTATAAAGTAAACCTATCGTTAGATGTTTAGACCATATATTAATGAGTAGTATTTAAAGGCACATAAAATAAAAACCTAAAAATACGGATTTATTTAAAATACCTGTCTACTTATACTTATATTATTAATAGGTAAACGTTGAGAATTTGTAAGGTTGCAGCTAGTAGGTAGGTACTATAAAGAACTGTACCCACACTATAACATATGTGTGATAACGCTCAACATGTCAAATGTCAATGTTCCTGTCACAATGTAACGGTGCGAGGGTCAATTGCAGGCGGAAAAAGATTTGAAGAAAGATAAAATGGCAGGGGCGCGATTCTACGAACAAAATTAAATCTACGTAACTACCTACCAAATGAAGAAGGTACCTTGTGAGAATCAATATCTTCGTCAGAACTATCAATGTTCGTTCTAGAAATATAATAGAATAGTCTACCTATATATATTAGTAATGTGCCCCAGACTAGTCTAACTATAATACCATGTCGAAATATAAATGGAGCTTAAATACCTATACTCAATACGTCGATCGATGAAACACTGTTTGACTGTCGTTTTATTCAAATGAAATAAGTCATATTATATGGAAATCGGAATAATACAATTGATACAAATAGTATATATTTCTTAAGATAAGTCTACCGCGGTTTGTAGAAAGATTAAAAATAAAGTAGGCATTTTAAATTGCTACGCTCTTCGGATTATCGCGTTCACACTTGGCTAAACATAGAATGCAGATACAAAAATGTTTCTATTGTGATGTTTTAATATTATTGCAACTTGAATGGCTTTAGAATCGCGGTGTGAAAATAAAAAGTATAAAAATGCAAAAAGATTGGAGGTGCGGGGTATCGATCCCCGTACTTCTCGCATGCTAAGCGAGCGCTCTACCATCTGAGCTACACCCCCGGATGAATGGAGTGTTGAAATTATCGGCCACTAGCTAACAGGACATACGCTTAGGGCGCATTGGAAGACGTCATTTTAGGTCTACTATGAAATGACTATTGAATATAATTACTTAATTACAATAGCTGTATACACGATAAACAATAATAATAATCTTATCTTATCACTTATTTATATGATCCACAAGTTATGTATGCTCTTGTATAATAATAATAATAATTAATGTATGTTATGAGACTTATGAGTTTATGGTAGGTAGTTAGGTACCCTGTTAAAAGAAAGTCTGTTTTGATTCATAATTGAGATTATGCTGAATTGCTGATAGAAAATTTGTGTAGGTTTGTATATTCAATCATTTACATTCGTTTCCAAACTTACATTCAGCTTTTTTAGGGTCATAATTTATTAGATTTAACAGTGAATACTCTCGATTGATATATTTAGATAAGTAAAATAAATAAAATTATTGTAAGTAAAATAAACATTTATTATGTCAAATAAAAAGCAAAAAGTGTTTCGCCCAACGTGGGGCTCGAACCCACGACCCTGAGATTAAGAGTCTCATGCTCTACCGACTGAGCTAGCCGGGCAGTGAGAAGCAATGTGAAATAGCTAATTATTTTCTACCACGTCTTTCGAACTGCTACGAATAAGTAATAGTGATACTCAAACTTTGAGATTACCCTTGGATTTTTTATGTGATATTAAATTATGCCGAAACTAAATAGCAACGACTCTCAGATAGTTACTTACTTAATTTCTGTTTCAATCTGTTTTCGGTACGCATTCAAAGTTTTCAATACGTTTTACTCGTTCTGATACAAATGTGTCTGACTGAGCTAACGAAGCTGCGAAACAAAATGAAATGCAAAACGTAAAAAAACGATAAATAAAAAAATCCTCGAGGACGCAAAAAATGTTTCTCAATAAAGAATTTTCTTGGATTGAAAATTAAACAAACTCTATGGAGTCGTGTTGAGTTGAGTAATAAAACCGTTCACAAATACCAGTTAAAAACCAATGTCAACCGAACAATTTTCCAATCCCAAACTAAATAAAAACAGCTCTCGAAAATGCCTTCCAAATTAACTTCAATTCAACTTCGAACGCCAATTAGTGACAGTTTTTAGAAAAAAAAACGGCTTTTTTAACCCTTCCGGAACTCTAAGTACTCGTTAACCAGTTGAAACGGGCTGAAACCAGTTCGGCAGTGGGGGCTTTGAGTTAGTTTTGTCATTGTGATTTTAATTATTGCTGTTTTAAGTAGAGGCTTTTTCACTGTTAAATATGACGTTTTTAGTTTTATATGAAATAAAATGGGGCATGAATAAAATTATATTAAGTACCTAAGTACATTGCCTTATTTGTTTAATTCCGATTTTTGTATTATTGAATGCCAGTGCGACAATGCGATGAATTAAAACTAAATAAATATGCTCAGCATTGTTGATCAGGTGACTCATTAAAGTAAAAACAGAACCTGCTAAGAAAAAGTTGTCAAAATTACTATTTATAATTGAAAAAATTACTTTGCTAACTTGTAATTTCTTTGAAATTGACATTTGTATGCCAATGTACCAAAAATAGAGAACAGAAACATACAATAACCAAACAACCACATTAGGACTTCGCAAAATACGGGCGATTACCAAATACCAACGAGCTTGTTTGGTCACTAGTCATTTAATGGATAACAGTTTCTAATATATTCAAATATAAGTTTAATAATTTAAATAATAGGAAATACATAATAATATTAACCGTCTACTAACTACCGCCGTTGGACGTATTCCACAATTAAAAATAAATTACTAAGTATCTGTTGATGACTTCGGTTAGTTTAGTTATTCTTTATTTTATTTTCATTTTATATAATTTAACGGTTTTTATTGTGTAAGTACCTATCTTAAGGTTCCTAAAGTTTAAGCTCAATGTCTTTAATGCATGCTGTGATTGCCTGTAAGTGGGAGATCAATTATGAATGATGTTTAATATGTTTCTTATTGATGTGTGTTGTATTTTCTGTTGGCAATCCTAATAAACAAAAAAAACAAAAAAAAAACAAACAAAATTAACAACACATATACACAACGATACAAAAATACACATACAAGAACATAACCAAAAAATAATGCCTATATCTGTTAACTATATAGATCTATATATACTGTTTTATGTTATAAATATATTCAGTTATAAGTCAATTTAGAAACATTGCGATGCCCTCACAGGGTTCATGTTTGGGACTTACTTTGACACATGTCAACTATGTACCATACTGTAACAACATGATTGCAATAAATACTTGAATATATACAGGAAAAAAAAAAGCAATTCAAGAAAGGTCAACCGGGGCAAATGCGTCGATGGGGTGAATGCGTCTCTCGATGATATTATAATCGTTTAAATTGTAAGTTTGGTAATCATACTTTGAACATCGAGGGCTGTAATAGTTCTAAAATGTTGCGTTTCGAAGATATCTTCAAAAGAAGCACTAACCCAATTGACGCATTAACCCTGGTAGACCTAATATGTTACAAAACTGAAAATCGTTACGTTCATCCTTGGTCTCCCGTACTATTGATGAATTTTCAAGGTATGCTTGTAAAACTGAATACTTAATATTTTGTTTTAAGGTCCCCGTTGTTTTTTAAGTAGGTACTCTGCGTCTTGTGCCTACCTTCTTTATAATATTAGTTTAGATAGATAGATGTTTCAGTGTACTCGTATGTTACCGTGCTACATTAAACATTAGGCTGTATTTCACATTCGTAAAATAATGTTCAGGTAGAAACTTATTTTAATTTATCTTAATTCTTATAAGTATAATACAATGAAGATAATAAAGGTATTATAAACAGCAGATAACAAGCGGGTAGTCCATATTTTTCAACAATCAAAATGGAGGTTTACTGTGATAGCTTAAATTTTGGTCCAATCTGAAACGGGGAAGTTCGTTCGCTTCGCTCGTTCAATAAATAAACAAGTATAATAAAGCAAGTTATTGCGACAAGATGCTATATTATTAGGTGTATAACGGCCCTAACATTTCATAATCTCTCAAACAGACTAAAATAATTCGTATCCTCGCACAGCAAACCGCTATGGTCCGTATTTTTTTAATAACCTGCGGTCAAGTAACCACTAGGGCTGTGGCTCGATGGCTTTTGAAGTTCATTCCGGTATATTTCTAGTATTGCAAACTTAAAGCTAGGAAAGGGTTGTGGTCGGGGCTTTGTAGAGCTTTTTTTAGTAGTGTTTAAAGTGGGAACGAAGATACTTGTGTTGTGTTTATTATATTTTTTCTCGCAACCACTATGCAAGTTGAATCCTAAGAATTGATTTTTGGCACATCATAACATACATACAACGTAAATGGCATTGATCAACGAAATTGAAAATTGCTTTAAACTAAAAAACTTTCGTAAAAACGCCAATTAAGTACTTATTTTACCACGTATAAAATTGTTTTAGCATTTAAAGTACGCATTCGTTAGTTTCTCACTCGTTCTAAAAAAAAAACACTTTTAATACATAGATTTTAGTCACTATATAGTTTAATTTCTTGAAGAACAATAAAAGTTTTTTAATATCTATACATTTTACTTAATTTTGTGGAAACCGTAAAGCACGTAACAAAGCTCCAGCGGGATGAAGCTTAAAGCAATCCGATTAGCGGCGCTCCGCAGAATTAAGACTTAATTAAAAATGCTTAATATTAATACAATTGTCAATTATTTGAGAGACTGATTAAAGAACTAGAGCGGGGCGGAGGCTGTATAATTGACCGAGTTTCGGAGATTTATTTTTCTCTTTCGTTTCTGTTCCATTCAAATATAAGTGCGTCATCCATCACACATACTTTGCAAAAGATAAAAATAAAAATATAAATATTAGGGGACAATCTTACACAAATCGACCTAGTCCCATAGTAAGCTCATTAAGGCTTGTGTTATGGGTACTAGACGACGATATATATTATATAATAGATATAAATACCTACCTACTTAAATAGATAGAAAACTTCCATAAACAAATATTCATGCTCATCACACAAATATTTGCCCTTACCGGGATTCGAACCCAGGAGCTTCAGCTTCAAAGATAGAGCATGAACAGATATTAAGTAAATACGATATGTTGTCAATAATTTTCTGGACACTATTCCTAGCACTTGTTTCGAATTTAAGGGATAATCTACACTGAGCTGGATAAAATTCAGCCTTGGTCTACCCAGAAGGTCAATAATATACACTCGGGAATACAATTCTTAAGCTGATTTTCCACCGGAGGGGCGAAACGAGACGAGGCGAGGCGAGAATTGAAATTTGTATGGCACTTACTATTTCCACCAAGCGCGCAGAGAGAATTGAAAATTTTCCATACGAATTCCAATTCTCGCCTCGCCTCCTCCTCCGGTGGTAAATTCGCTTTAAATTGGATGAGTAGAATCAGAGATTACACCTACGTGCAAGCTTACAAAGCAATAATCTCGCAGACCTCTACCTATTTCTTTCCGAACGAGCGAGCAAAGCGAACGTAATTCTCAGTTTCAGCCTAACTAAAAATTATTTAGTATGTACGGATGTCCGGCTGTTTTAATCTACATGTCGCATTTCTCAACCGATCCTCGAGAAATTTTGTGAGCCAGTTCAATAGTTACATGTTTTTTTGGTCAAATCTATTTATATAAAAACATTTTTTTTTTTTTTAAGGCGCCGTAGGTTCAGCGAAGTTAAGCGAACAGAGTTTTTGAAACAATATAATGCGCCTGTTTATAATAATATGGTTTCAAAAAACGAATAGTAATCTTGAGGCTTTTCTGCAGAGAAATCAGTGTTCGAAGCACTGATTTCTCATGATTAAGCAAATTTCGCTCGATAGAAAAAAAACACGAACATAGGTCATAAACACACAAAAATACACTTAAAATATTCGTAACAAATTATGCACAAAAGCTATAAATATTAAAATTGCTTCTAAAAATTGGCAATATCATGTTTGAAGGAAACCAGTGTTTACATTTTTATTTATTTAAACCGCCAAAAAATTAAAATTAAAAAACATTATATCCGCGTTTCCGAGCACGCACTTCCATCTCGCTTACGCTTATGCTCAGTGAGAAGGAGAGAAGACCATGAACCTACGGCGCCTTAAAAGACAGAATCTTTATTGTTAGTATAGATTATGTATTGCATTAAACTAACAGAGCTTTATTTGTTACAGGCACAAACAGTGCAAGGGCGATCTCAATGGGTAAGTTTAAAAATACTCAGCGTGTTTACGCCATGTTTCATGTTTGTCATGCAGAGTCATGGTCGTTAACTCACTTTAAACTAAACTAGGGATGCGTTGGATCGATCGTTCATTAATCGTATTTTACACCCAAATAATCGATTTTCACAATTTTTGCAGATATTTATTATTGAGATTAATTGACTTTGTAGTTCAAATTCAGATTAGTTGATAGACTTCTGAATATACGGGTTAAGGTAGTTACTACGTTTGTAATAAATAAAAATATACCTCTCCGACTTATTCTTATCTCGATAACTTGCGATATATATTTTTTATTTTATTTTTTTATTTATTGGACTCAAAAATACTGTATTCATTCACAGTTTGTTGGCGAGTGATGCGCGCTCTCATTTAATTGCATTTGCAAGTTTTACCTACTTATTTAACATTAAACTAAATCATGCAAACTGGTTTAAGCCACGTAGCGTAAAGTTAAAGCTAATCAATTGGGAGATTCAATGCCATAAGTAATTTGAAAAAAAAAAAACATTTTATCGGCCCAATGGGCTCAGCCCATAAATTCATGAAGAAAAAAACAATAATGTAGTGTATTTAATTGTTTTTCTATTACCTACCTTTAAATACGTCCACAATTTTATCTTAATACGTCGACAGCGTTTGACGATTTTAATAGGATATAAAGTTTTTACCGGCGGTTCCCAAAGTTTACGCGCTGTATGCGCCGACACGTCCTTTATTAGGGTGCGGAAGAGATAGCCGTAATGGCGGCCGGGTTTTGAGGTTTTAACTGCATAGGGTTTTGTTTAGCATTAGATGTGGAGTGATTAAAAAGGTTGGATTATGTACAAAGTGTTTTACAGATTAACTTTAGTTCGGTAAACATTTAAATGTTGATAAAGAGAATTACATGATATAGTGGTCTTGGCTGAGACCATGGAGGACTTAAGTACGATGCTCGATGACCTCAGTAAAGCTTCCGAGCGAGTTGGTCTAAGAATGAACATGGATAAGACGAAGTTCATGTCAAATGCCCATGTCGTACCAACTCCCATTACAATCGGACACTTTACGCTCGAAGTTGTAGACGATTATGTATACCTAGGACAGACTATCCAGTTAGGTAGGTCCAACTTCGAGAAAGAGGTCAATCCTCGAATCCGACTCGGCTGGGCAGCGTTCGGGAAGCTACGGCACATCTTTTCGTCCAATATTCCGCAGTGTCTCAAGACGAGAGTCTTTGACCAGTGTGTGTTGCCAGTGATGACATATGGCACTGAAACGTGGTCGCTTACTATGGGCCTCATAAGAAGGCTCAAAGTCACCCAAAGGGCAATGGACAGGGCCATGTTGGGAGTTTCTCTGCGTGATCGCATCAGACATGAGGCTATCCGCAGCAGAACCAAGGTAACCGATGTTGCCCTCCGAATCGCTAAACTTAAGTGGCAGTGGGCAGGGCACATAGCACGTAGAACCGATGGCCGTTGGGGCGGAAAGGTTCTCGAGTGGCGACCGCGTACCGGAAGGCGCGGCGTGGGTAGGCCCCCCACAAGAAACTTCCTGCCTCGCACAGCTAAACTGTGGAATGGATTGTCGCCTGCGGTATTTCCGGACCGATACGACCTTCAAACCTTCAAGAAAAGAGCGTACTCCCATCTTAAAGGCCGGCAACGCACTCACAACACCTCCGGTGTTGCAAGTGTCCATGGGCGGCGGTAATCGCTTACCATCAGGTGATCCGTCTGCTCGTTTGCCTCCTATATCATAAAAAAAAAAAAAAAAAAAAAAAAAAAAAAAAAAAAAAAAAAAAAAAAAAGGTGGACTGATGACCTGGCAAAGGTCGCGGGAGTCCGCTGGATGCGGGTGGCGCAGGACCGGTTATTGTGGCACTCTTTGGGGGAGGTCTATGTCCAGCAGTGGACGTCTTTCGGCTGATATGATGATGATGATGAAAGAGATTTACAAAATATGTCCAGATATTGGAGCTACTAGAAAGTTGCTGCGAGACTAGGGGCGGGTTGCACCAACTAACGATTACAGACCGATCAACGTTAAATATGGCGCCGGCAGCTGTCAATCCAAAGAATTGTCAAACCATCCATTCATAAAAAAAAATTACGATCACCGCTTACAATTACAGACGGTTTGAAGAAACCCACCCTAATTCATTTTTACTCTAACCTGCTTAAAAAAGCATACAGGCTTAGCAGCGAAGTCTTAGTAATAGGGTCCCGTCTTTACCCTTTGGGTACGGAACCCTAAAAAAAATGTCCCCCCCCCCCCTCCCGTCTAACTTTTGAACCATTTCTGGACGAAAAAGGCTCTTGGCCGGTTTTTTACAAATGCAAATACGTTTAATATTAGGGATATTTCATGATGTAAACAAATCTATTGATATTTATATACGTACATTCACGTGTTATTTAATTGCGTTTTCTTTTTCTTACATAAACTGTGATTAAAACGCGAAAACATCTCGTATATTGTACAATCGTTTGAATACAAAATGGATGGTCCATCAATCTTCGGGCATCAATACACGCCCCATTTTGCGGTTACAATCAATTTGTCCGCTTTTTTATGACTGATAGCCATACTTAAGCAAGCTTTAGTATCTGTTTAAGTATAATCATAAAGATAATACATTGAAATCTTAAATGATTGCATCTTATAACGTATGGTGTTCCCGGGAATTTCCGTTAAATTCGGCATATTGCAGAGTACATTTACAGAAACAAATTAGCATAATTATTTCTAGAAAAAGGAAAAAAAAAATTATATAAAATAATTTAATGTAGGTAAGCATTAACAGTTACCTATTGTCTATTGTACAAGGGTTCAAGACCAGGAGGTCACATAAATGGTAACATACACGCCCCAAATGGTGTACAAAAATACAGTAACATACATGGTGTTAAACCATGTATACTAAAACTAAAAGTCCTTGTATTTAACATGGAAATAATCGTACAAATATTTGATTTCAATAAGTTAAAATAACATCAATGAGATTTTTCATTAATTCATTGATGTAATAAGTTTAAATAGTCCTTGACGCGAAAAATAATTTACCAATAACCATTTGGCCAATTTTCGCTTAAATATTTGTCCATTGCTCGTAATTCTGAATTTAATTTCATGTTAATGATACGGTTTCACATAAACTGAGATTTAACATTAAACCTTTTGTCACTGTTAACGCCATGACAGCCTTTTAGTCCTAAAACTATAAACGTTGTAACTTTTCCTTCATACACCGGAAGCTTATGGTTGGCATTATTGGCCGACTTTTCACAGAACTGTCATTGTAATTGAAATCTTCTGCCTTGGAAGATAGAGTTGCTTTTTGAATGGACTACTTTGATGCAACTCGGCCAACTCAAATAATCCCAAGTCATTATACGTACGTACAATTACGTGCGTTATGTGCGGGTAAAGTTGCCTGCTAATTATTACTCCCTTGAGCTAGCGTCGTAAAAGCTTGGCGCAAGCTTGGATTATATTTTTGCAATTTACATGTTTTCATTTGGAATAAGTTTTTAATTAAATTTGAACCACAATAAGATCAAGGGTCTACAACGCCCATGTTACTCCCTTGGAGTTGCAAGCGTCTATAGCCTGCGGTGTCCGCTTACCATCAGGTGGGCCGTACGCTTGTTTGCCACCGTCGTTGTATTAAAAAAAAATTGTTACAATATAAACACCTTAGGGAACGATTCGTAACAATCTAACAATTAAATGATAGACGATTATGATACAGAGAGAAAGAATATAATGGAAAAATATACCATCTTCGTCAACGTCCTGTCGGGGGCTACAGACGAAGATGGTTTAATTTTCCATTACATCCTCTCTGTATCATATCGTTTAAAAATATGATCGGGGTAATTCCCTCGTTAAAAATAACACCAATCAAAAAATTTAAACAAATAATTTGTTTCGTTAAGAAATAATTAAATGACTGTTTTAAAAAGGCCTTCATTAAAACTGTAATGGCCGTATTTATAAACGTTCAAACAGTCAATTTTAGCTAGAATGCCTTCAATATTCTTTTGTCTTTATCTGTCACTTTGTCATTAGTGCTTGTGAGAAAGGGACAAAACACATTTTATTTATTTTTATTTACTAGTGGCTCTGTGAGCTGTAGAACTCACTTTTAGGGTTCCGTAGACAACAAGGAACCCTTATAGTTTCGCCATGTCCGTCCGTCTGTCTGTCTGTCTGTCCGTCTTCGGCTTAGCTCAGTAACCATTACAACCAGAAAACTGTAATTCGGCATGGGTATATAAATCAATAACGCCGACAAAACAGTACAATAAAATCTTGAAAAACATTTTTTTTACACCTAAAGCGGGGATGTTTTTTTTTTCTCGTTAAACCCATGGTGTGGGGTATCGTTGGATAGCTCATTCAAAACTATTATGGTTTTTTTTAAACAATTTTTCAAATCAGTGATTCGTTTGCGAGATATTGGGCTTTAAAGCCCTAATTTTTGTTCGAGTCATGTTTCCCCCCCCCCCCCCCCCCCCTGCCGGCTAAATGGCTACTACTGGTGGCTGGGGTGGCAGTAATACATATTATTAATTTAAAAGGAAAACTATCACGGACAAGAAGGCATAAGTAGTTACCGAGTAATAGTCGACGAACTTAATGTGTACTTGGAAAGGCCAATTGTACAAATTCGGCCGACGCAACCGCACCGCACGTCGATGTAACTAAGACAAGCAACTACGGAACCCTACACTGCACGTGGCCCGACACGGACTTGGCCGGTTTTTTAAATCTGAATTGACAAAATTTCTATACAGGGTGTTATTTAATTGGTGATACAAAATAGCAAAATGTGAATCTATCCATGATTCTGAACAACTTTTACTATGGGACCAACTTTGTGTTATGCCAAAAAAATCCAACTATTTCATTAGCTTTGCTCAGTTTAGACTGACGAAAATGTATGAACAGGTGTTTTTTTTGCACCTGCGGCGCTACCACGAACTTCGAAAGTCGAAGTTCGGGTATTTCCATCTCTATCGCACTCCCTGAATCGAGTGACAGGGATGCATGTATTACGAATTTCGACTTTCGAAGTTCGTGGTAGCGCCGCTGCTCACAAAACACGAGAATCGGTTGCGAAATGCGACCTGAGGCGCTACCGCGAAACGAAAACGAACTTCGTTCGTGTATCTCTCTCCCTGTCTCTCGAATATGCAAGTGCGATAGGGACGGAGATACACGAACGAAGTTCGTTTTCGTTTCGCGGCAGGCCCTCTGTAGAGAATAGCCAGGCGGACATACGAAATATTTTTATCACAAGCTGAAACGGAAACCTTTGCTCGCTCGCTCACACGCTCTCTTCACCGTTTTGCGCCACTTTAAACTGTCGGACCCAACGTTATGGTGTAATGATGATTAGGGTTCCATACGGCCCCAAACAGGCTAAATGAAAATGATATGACGTGACACGGTTACGGCGACAATGAGTTTTTATGAAGCTGTTTGTGCGTTTGTTTTTGGAGTGGTAATTGGGATTGGCGGGAAACGGGCAAAGCACATGTGGATTTAGGAGACAATGGTGTTTTAGAGACGAGTAAATAATAAAAGCGACCACCAAACAGTTTCTTCTGTGGCACAGTGATCTCCTTTATTAAGCACTAGCGACCCGTCCCGGCTTCGCACGGATACTATATCATACATATAAACCTTCCTCTTGAATCACTCTATCTATTAAAAAAAAACCACTTCAAAATCCGTTGCCTAGTTTTAAAGATCTATATAGATCTATATAATAATAATAAAAAATAACAATGTAATAATAAATATTAGGGCACAATCGTACACAAATCGATCTAGTCCCAAACTAAGCAAAGCTTGTACTGTGGGTACTAGAAGACGATAAACATACTTATATACATAGATAAATAAATAATTAAATACATAAAAAACATCTATGACCCAGGAACAAATATTCGTGCTCATCACACAAATAAATGACCTTACCGGGATTCGAACCCAGGACCACTTGCTTCGTAGGCATGGTCACTCCCAACTAGGCTAAAGCGGTCGTCAAAGTATAAGCTGTAGAACTAGCGAGTCTATTAAAAAAAGTTTTTTTATAAATTCCAAAAACTGTCATGACTGAAAAATTATATGACTATGCCCTCTAATAGTCCCAGTAAAGGCATCTGCTACTGAAACTCCAGTATTTTCTCGTTTATAACACAAGCATAAAAAGTTCGAAAAACTGTAACCCAAAACCCAAACGGAAAAGTAACCTACAATTATTTTTTTACATACGTAATTTTGCCTATGTCACCAAGAGCATAATTTCGAATCGATTGACTTTTCATTTATCAAAATCGGTTCAGTATCTTAAACTCTACGGTGACACACGTAAATACATAGACTACTAAAATCATTTTTCCTTTCGGTTTTCTTTTTATACAACGACGATGGCAAACAAGCGTACGGCCCTGATGGTAAGCGGATACCGCAGCCTATAGACGCATGTACCAAAGGAGTAACATGGGTGTTGCCGACCCTTGAAATGTATGAGGATTCGCCGTGTTGACAGCTGAAGAAAATAAATTCCCTCGCTCTCAACACAGCGCATCCTCGGGAGCTCTGGCGGCCTTGCTCACATCCAGGAACACAACACTACTACAGAGCAAGTAGTAGTGTTATTATGGCTGTGGTCTTCTGCAAGGCGGAGGTACTTCCCCAGTTGGGCTGCTCCAAATTCGAGCGGGATGACATTTCGCTGTGCCCTACCTCACCTCGGTTCCGCTGTAGTCGGGCAAAACGACGTACAGCGTAAAATTTTAATTAACAACTAAAAAATCATTTAACGCCACGTTCTCCGTACATCCGGCCCTTGCTATATATTTGTATGTAACCATTGTGTAGGGGGGCGGGCACAGGTACGGGAATTTCATTACGAGTCCAGCTTGCGCTTAAGTAACGTTAATCTAAGGTTATGAAGGCGGTTAAACGTGTCCGTGCGTTGATAAATTGGCCGGTTAAGTTATTAGGTTTTGGCTGAATTCCACTGGTTTATGATATTAATGAATTCTTGGATGTGTTTATTTTATACGTATTAGACAAGAAAATGGCAACGGGTTAAGGTTGAGGAACATATAAAAATGGGTTGCGTATTTTGCAATTATAAAGAAAATGTTCACGCCTGCTATTCAGAAAAGAGTAATTGCGGCCCTGAAATGAGAGATCAAAGTTGTACTTTTCTTCCGTCATTCTGCTATTTAGAAAAGAGTCATTGTTAAGATGAGGTATTTTACCTTCCTCGTAGGAGGTGTTAAACAGCACACCTTACCATACAAATTAAAATTTATTTTATTTTCTTAAGTATATTTTTATTACAAGATGTTAACTAACATTAACTAAATCAAATTATAACTAACCTAAATCTACATTAAAATTACACGAAATGAAGAACCCCGCTTACATTAAAAACAGTTTTCTATGACACCTATTTACCGAATGGAACGCAATCGTCTAAAAAAAAATATGTTTACTTTTAGGTCTAATTCTACAGATTACCAAACAAAACAAACACCGCCATTAGCACTAAACTACGTTCAGGAATCATTTGCGCTGTTTCAGGGTAAAATTTCCACTGGAGTAATGCAAATACAGTGTTGGGAGGCAAAAGTGAGTATGTGATTACACTCTTGGGTTTTATGGGCGTGGGGTTCGGGACGGGCGGCAGCGACTTTTAAAACGACAATAAAAAATGTATAACACCCTCAACACGTCAAGAAACTACACATATTAAAAATTTAAACCAACCTTACATCAGTGCTACCATTTTTTTTTTATTTATTTTTTTACCTCGAGTAAAAAAATCTCGCAAGGATATCGGTTCATCCGTTTGGGAGCTACGATGCCATAAGCTGACACACAGATACATAGACCGGACAGATACACATAGACCATCTATCGACCTTTTACTAAGGAAGCATTTTGGCCGAAGGGAGTCAAGTTCCGACATTTTCGCAGTCGGTTAACCCTAACGGGCATAAAGGCATCTGGCTTTTCATAGAATTGAACCCTATCACATAGAAATAGGGTTCATTCATGGTGGGAATATAGTTCCCTCTGCCTTATAAAGGGTAGGGTATTAGGTACTTGACACCACAAAATTGCGCAACACGTCGCAGTAATTGTGTTTTGTAGTTATTAAAAAGTTTATATTGATATGTATGTTAGTCTTTAAGATATTTGTAATATGGGCCTTGTTGCCTGATTTAAATGAATAAATAAAAAATAAGTAAATAAACATAGGTTAATTTTAAGTAAGCAACGCGCATGTGACTTCTGTAAGTAGGCGTCCATAGGTTACAATTACTATTCACTATCAGACAGGCCGTATGCTTGTTTGGTCCCATTGTGGTAAAAGTAAACTCATAGAGTCATTTAGATTTAATTTGGACAACATTCACATTTATTTGTTTGATTTATTGGAGAACAAACAGCAACAATTGTACAAGAAGACTTATAAACAAAAGAACATATGGACACTAAGCATGCACTTATGACAATATTGTTACATTACCCCATATTTTTTCTAGCTTGATTAGAATGACAGATGCCAAACTAACGTAACTAGAGGTGCTACCACTGTTATGCAAACTATCGATACTATTCGAATGTAGTGTAAACCTAGAGCTAAACGTATCGTCGGTATACTTAATATTGTTGGGAAATGTAACGGTATTGAAATAATCCCTCAGGTGAACGATAAATTCACGGCACTGGCAATTAAGCATGTTTTTTTTCGTTCTTTGCGGCATCACAAAAACGTAACAAAGAACAGATTAACAATACAAAACAGTTCAAAAACTTAACAAACAAAATTAATTAAATCAAAAGATGAAACAAAACTATGAACTCAAACGAAAACACGTGGCGCACTCGTACTCTGACTGAGGGCCTACCGCGAAATGAAGACGAACTCGTTCGTGTATCTCCCTCTCTTGTCGCTTGAACTAGCAAGTGCGGCAGAGAGGGAGATACAGCCCCTCTGATTATTGTTATTTGACAAGCGGTGGCATCGAAATACAAAATGGCGGCACGCCACGGAGGTCATAATGTGTGTTGCCACTAATATAATCTGTCAGGTATGTTATTACAGTTATGAAAAAGTGGTATTTGTAATGCAATTCCTTATTTTGTTACACAATATTTATCGTTTTTCCTTAATCGATAACCCTCACCTCTAGCAATCCAAGCGTATTGAAACAACATTGTAATGATAATGACGTTCACTTAAGAATATAGGTATTTTGCTTACCGCCTTACAAAGTTACATCTATCATTCTAATCGAGCTAGAAAAAATATGATTAGTATGTATTCGTTTTTTTTTTATTTTATTAGAAGAGTGCAATCAAATAATAACTATGGACCCACAGATCAATTAGGTACAATGGCTGAAGTTTTATTTTTCTCTTGCCTAGCCTGGCGATGCTGGCTAATAAAAGTGGAACCAAAATTAAATTACGTGGCAACACTATTTAGCTCTTCGACGCTATTGCAATAGTATCGAGGTGGGCGAGATTTCAATACAGGATTCCTAAGAGATTATATTAATAGATAAATAAAGAAAAAAATATGTTTTATTCTCACTTCGACTTTGTTATACGTATCTATAGTATGTTGGTAGTTCTACGTGCATGTAAATCCTTTATTATTCACGCGAAAAAGTAAAAAATATAGACAAAACAGGTATAGGTAAAAAGGCGAGGAATTTCTGGCAGGTTTCTGTAACGTTGAGAACGGGAAATGAACGGTGTTGTCAACTAGTTATTATATGCCCTCAGGAAAGCCGACCGGTATTTCAGGATCACGGTGTACGTTCAATTCGTCAGAGCTCGTGGAAACCCTGTGTTGAGACTGTCACTCGCTAACAATATAGTGAGTCCTTAAATCAATAAAGGTGGTAATCATATGCATGTGACACTTTAGAGTTCAAAGTGTCTACGGTGTCTTACCTCAGCAGGTCGTGTGGTTTGCCATCATCGTGGCATATTAAAATGGAATCCACTAATTCCTCCGCTCCACTGCCAACTTATAATCAGGTGGGCTGTGTGTTTGGCATCATCGTGTCTGTATACCGCTGCCGCTTATGCAACGCGCCTCCACATATCCGACCTACATAAGCTGACAATGGATATGATCTTTTAACGCGGCGCTTTGTCTCGACGTTGATGCGCCTGATACACTAATGTACGGAGGATTAGGTAGTTTTTGAACATACACTTACTTGTATACACAGCCTTACTCGCAGAACACGGTAAGAAAAATACGTGGTATACATTAAACGTGCATTAAACCTTTAAAAGGCAGAGGGAAATATATTTCCACCAGCACGTCTATCATGAGACGGCCGCGACATGCTCTCGATTTTTCTCGCACTATACCTCTTGTTCTAAGTGTTCTAATAAGAGAGACACGGATAGTGCGAGAAAAATCGAGAGAGCTCGCGCGCCGTCTTGTGATAGCCTGGAAATAAGTATTTCTACGTTCAATTCTATGTAAAACCGGATGATTATTATTATACCAGATTTAACGCAGTTTTCAACCTTTAACTTGGCAGAATAAATACAAAATCGTGGGTTCAAGCCTCGGTCGTACAAGTCGTGCTGTAGAGTAAAAAAATCGATCTTAACATAAGTAAATGCAAAAATTAGGCCATAAAATGTGTGCACTGAACACGACACGATGGATACGTCGTATAGTAATATAAATATTACTATTCATGGGAATAAACATATTGTTAGACCCGATATTCTAATCACAAGGATAGTTTTAATAAACTGATGAATGTATACAATTGTGAAACATATAAATTCATAGTAATGTCATAAAGTCTGTGAGATTGCAGCTTTATAGGTTTTATCTACGCACATTTCATTAGTGCTCTAAAATGCTTCCAGAAACCGTAGGAAATGACCGGCATTATTACAACCGATTTTAATAGATATGAGAACTTTATTGTCTGTGGGAGTAGGTAAAATCTGTACTATAATGTTATAACATGCTTATAATAGTAGATTTTTGTAACGTTATGAATTTAAATTTGGAACAGCTGTCAAAACTCAAGTGGGTCTCTATTCTAGTCTCCATAGATATTAAAACAGTTATCGATACGAAACGTCAATTTAGTATGTTTCTTTAAGGCGCCGTAGGTTCAGCGAAGTTAAGAGAACAGAGTTTTTGAAACAATATAATGCGAATGTTTATAATAATATGATTTCAAAAAAATACGAATAGTAATCTTATGGCTTTTCTGCAGGGAAATCAGTGCTTCGAAACATGATTAAGCAAATTTCGCTCGATAGAAAAAAATCACGAACATAGGTCTAAAACACACAAAAATACACTTAAAATATTCGTAACAAATTATGCACAAAAGCTATAAATATTAAAATTGCTTCTAAAAATCGGCAAAAATATCATGTTTGAGGGAAATCAGTGTTTACATTTTTATTTATTTAAACGGCCAAAAAATTAAAATGAAAAAACATGATATCCGCGCTTCCGAGCACGCACTTCCATCTCGCTTACGCTTATGCTCAGTGAGAGGGAGAGAAGACCATGAACCTACGGCGCCTTAATATTTATGCACGACATTTTGATCTCGAGTGACATGAGTATAGGGACTCATTCGTTTGTCTATGATTAAAAAAAACACCATTCGTCTTGACGGAGGATAGAATTGCCGCCATTGCTGTTGGCATTTTTTTGTTGGTTTTTTGCTGTTAGGAAAGTAGAATTGTGAACCCATCTTAGGGTACTTATGATATGTGTGTAGATAAAGTAGTGTATGCAACTGTAAATAATTAGGCCCTAAAACACTCGTGTGATCCTGTTATGAAACACGCTGACGCTCGTTTCATAAAACCACACTCATATTTTAAGGCCTCTCATTATGGATCAGTTACATAAACTACTAGTATGTAATGGGTAATCTCCGGAACTACTGGACCAATTCCAAAGATTCTTTCAACGAGCAGCTAGTACCTACTTTATCATTTTGAACTGCTAGGCGTGAGTGTGGTTGGTAGGTAATAATAAATGACTCGTTTCTCTGTTGCTGAGCGAACAACATTGGAATCAAATTCGAATGCAAGTAAAATTTGCCTCAGATTGATTCCCGTACGATTAAAAAAACCCATTAAAAGAACCGTGTCAATGACGATATTCAAATCGGAAAGATACTTAAATTTAGTTTTTAACTTGGCAATTTCTTTTTGAAATTTTAATCTGATCTGATCTCGCAGATGATAGTTAATCGAAGGACAAAGACGAACCCCCTAAGTAAGTGTGAAATTCTCCCACTGTCAAAGAACTCCCTAACCACAAAAGTTAAAAGATATTAACGGGGAACAAAAAAAGGATTTAGAAAAGTTCGCACCATCGACAATGGAAGACACTTAAATGCTGCTAGCTCGAAAAAGTTTATTTTAACCCGACATCGTCTGCGAATTTCACCCACTTTTAGCAGATTTTTTGTAAAGATTTTGTTTTCTATCAACATCGCTTGTTGTTTTAAAATAACGGTAATATTTGTGGACTCGGACACTTGTTTTAATTACTTACTTCACTTATAATATAATACTACCACCAAAACACGATTCGGTCAATCATAAAAATTACGTCAATTACACGTGATAACCAAAATTAAAACTGTTATTGCAAAGTTCTTTTTAGTGTTCCGTACCAAAATAGTTTTCTCGAAGACTGTGTCTCATTAGAGCTACCGTACGCGACCCGCACCGTCTCGCCTCGAGCCGTTAGTATTCTTCATATGGATTTGTATGGGCATGCGCTTACACATAAACTCCGTAGTTAGTACAGTTCCGAGTCGAGCCGGTGCGGGTCGGGTGCCGGGTGGCTCTAATGTGCCGTGGGTTGCCGTATACCATTCAAGTTCGAGAGCTTGTACGTAAATTCAAACTACCGTCCGCGCGACGGGCTCATCACGGCTAGCACGCGACGGCGCGCGAGCTCTCTCGATTTTTCTCGCACTACCCGTCTCTCTCTTATTAGAACACTTAGAAGAGGTATAGTGCGATAAAAATCGAGAGTATGTCGCGGCCGTCCCATGCTGCACTTGATTGAGCCTTGTGCCTCAGTAAGTATGTAGGTAGTAGTTAGTTTCAAAATCAGGAGATAAAGGTATGAATCATTTAAAACAACTGAAAGTACGGAACACTAACTGCCGAGTTCCAACTCGCACTTGGCCGATTTTATTTTTTTGTACATATAGGTATTGTTTAAAACGTGTTCTACACGTAAGTATGTGATTCCCAGTAGGTATCTGATTTTGTAATCATTATTCTTAATAAATTTCATACACGAAATCCTTAACTTGTGAAATTATGTTCCTTTGATCTTACGAAATTTTCCTAAAGCATTTCTTGACTTTATCACAGATGCCTTAATATGAGCAATAAATAACTTTTACCAAGAATTGTAACGATTCTTTTAACTGTATTTTATAAAGAGCATGTATATTTAAAACATAATTGTTCTCAAATAAATTGTCTTTCTTTGTTTTATAATTGAGAATATTTTTAGTAGAATATAATTGTAGTTCAAGTTCTCTTGTTATGGGCCTTCTAAACGGGCCACATTTTCCTGCAATTTCTGGCCGGCAACTATTGCTGTCTTATGCTGACTTTGTACGCTAGAGCAAGATGGACATACTTGCCGGCCACATATTGCCGTAAAAATGTTGCCCGTTTAGAAGCCCCATTAAAGAAACAAGCAGCGCTTCTTTCCAGACCTTTAATTTCATTATAATATATTGTAAAAAACCTAAACACCTTAATCTAAAATTGCCGCCGCGTTATAAAGCGTATAAAATAAAAGTGTAACAAAACTTTCAGAGCCACTGGCCGCCCTTACGCGTTCCATCAAAATCCGGCCACGCCATTGGTCCGTTACTTACGCGCCTATCGCCTGCTTTCCGCCATTTTGTACCGAGCAGCGCTTTAATCAACTATCATTCTAACACTTATTCTGCTGCTAATGATATTACCTCTGTTTTTGTTTGATTGATGTATTTTATAAGGATTGATTGACATTTTCGTATATTATTACTTATATTTTAGAATAAACTGTACTTTGACGATCCTGATTAGGAGATACGAAATAATTTTATTGGTGACCATTGCTTCTATAATTTTGAATAGGTATTGTTATTTTGAGACGATCGTGATGTAAATTCTTATAATTTAGACTAACCTAACCTAACCTAACTTTGTACTGTAATTTATGTCACGAAATAAATTTATCTAATCTAATATGTTTTCCTTTACTTCATTTCTTACTCTTTACGGCGAGATTACACAAGAAAAAAAAATTTTAGCGTGATACATGTTTGTAATTGTGTAGGTACCTACTTAAATGTAGGATTTTAAAATCAGAGAATAATAAAAAGGAATAGTTTTTATTTGAAGCGCTTGAAGCGCTGCATAGTTTGGGACAAATTTCCTCCCTTCAGCATTTCTGCCAGTCACTCGCTCATTCAAATCATTCAGTTCAGTCTGATTTTAGCGTTCGACGTCTCCGGACTACGCGAATTCGATTTTTTCTAAATGTTTAACTATTTTATTCTCAAATAATAACGGATCTAAAAGTTCAGTTACAATTTTTGTAACGGTTTTAGTGTGTCACCGGTAATTTTGGCTCGGCGTTCTATTTTTAAAATGGTTAGGAGTTTCGCAAAAATGGCGGAGAGTTGGGTGTTTTTTCGTAGTGCGTTCCTGTAACCGTTGAAAAATGGCGCTCAAGGAAAATATTGGTGAGTTATGACTAGTTTCACACTAGTTTCCCGTACCTACTATGGACAATTTAATCAAAAAATTAAAAGCGTAGACTTTTAATGTATTTATTTCTAATACATTTAATATCAGTATTAGCGCCAATCTACTGTATTGGTGGTAGGTATCTAACGCGGGCCTGAAAATTGTATAAAAAATTACACTTGGTCGTATTTAGAAATAGGTTACCAATAGTTGTACAATACTTTTTCAGGACATGCCTATTTTTAAATTGGGTTTTTACGACAAACTATTTTTGCTGATATCTAAACACAAATTCGTTTTGAATTTAAAGTAGTAGAGTCAAAGGTTTCCAGGTTTCTGTTTCATATTCGATTTTTATGTAAATCTATACGTTGTTTTAAATGATGATTGGCTTTTTTTCATACATATTAATGTATAGCATAAGTAGGTACGGTAGATGGGTAGGTACTTACACTATTACGTACAAAATGTCTTTTTCCAAGAGTAAGTAATTGGTGTTGAGGCCAAACTATACCTAGGTTCATTACGCTGGTTACGCGACCACCTTCGGTTAGCGACCACCTTCGGTTAGCGACCACCTTCGGTTAGCGGCCACCTGAAGGAGAAGGTTTTTTCTATTGAAGGTAACAACAATTCTACAGACCCTATTGAGACAATTAATTGTACATGCATTTTTTTGTTGTTTTAGAATATAAATCTACTAAAAAACCGAGAAAATATCCTTTCAGTTCACCAACTCAGCTAAGTGGTCGCCAACCGGCACATGAAATTAGGTGGTCGCTAACCGGCGAAATGACCCTACCTATATATAACTATGTACTAATATTTTACTACCAACTACTACTCACTAAGTAGGTTTACTACACGCTCACGGGACCAACGAAATTGAGGCCAACAAGAGAATCAATGATATAATGACCACAGTCTGAAACATGCTTAGATTAGTTGAGTTGGCCGAATTGCTTCTACCACTGGATACGGGTGGCGCAAGACCGATCCTTTTGGCACTCTTTGGGAGCGGCCTATGTCCAGGAATGGACGTCCATCGGCTGATAGATTCCAATGACAGTTTTATAAAAAGTCGACCATTTGAAATAATCTGAAACATACTTCCCAGTATCTCACAGTTTTTGGACTAAATCAACAAGACTAAGGCTTGCGCATGCGGTCCGCTTACAATCAGGCGGACATACGAGGTGCCACAGACTTGGTATGAAGACAATATAGCAACTATTGATACGTATGATAATTATAACCAGGATCTTTTTTGAAAAAAGCATGCACATGTTTTTAGCGGCGGCGGCGTCTACCACGCGTTCTACTACGCAATGGCAGATCGCGTTTATCGTGTAAAATGATTTTGGCTCTCGATATTATGTACCTTGTGAGGTGTACAATTCGCGATCATGACGTTTAAAAAAAGAATTGAATAGTTGAGTCGCCAAAAAAATTGTTTGTAATTATTGAACCTGCTAAAAATTGTACATGACAATCAGTTGAGAAACGCGACCTGTAGGAGAACAGCTAGACAGACGCCTCGCCGCCCAAACCAGGGCTGTTATTCGCTACGCGCTAATGCGGCTCACCCCGCTGGTCACCCGTCACGAAACTAGACCTCTACCTACGCTTAGTTAGAACGCATTGAGATGTCAAGATATATTTGTGGGTGAGCGTTGAGGTGAGCTTAAAACCAGTTACAGAATAGGGGGGCAGAGAACTTCGTTCGCGACGCTCGCTCGTTCAAAAAACTGGTATTATTTTTCAGGATGATTACCTACTAGTTACTCCAATTAATTATATAACAATAGGAATTTTCGTGTACGTACCTATGCTTTAGTATTATGAAACCCGCGACATAGCTCCGGGGCCCTAACCCCTGTGCCAACCCTCGAATAATTCGCGTGCCCGCTTTGTGAGACGTTCGAACTATTCCAAGCGGCCGCCGTGATGAAAAGGTTTTTTTGTTTATGAAAATTAGATTTATTTTCACTTAAACATACACGATACATATGGGTTGTCATAGGGCTTAATATATTTACAATTTTGTAATGTGTGGTCTTTTACATCACAGAGAAATTAATATTTAAGATCACTATTTTCTTGGGTCTTCTTTCTCTTCTCCGGCTTTCGCCCAGCAGTGGGAGTGCGACGCAATCGACTCCGAAAATAAAACTAGGTATTCTCCATTTCTTTTCCTTTATGGGCGGCCGCAAAATGGAAACATGAAATGAGTCTGGAATTCAGAAAACCTTATTAACATCGCCGAAGTCCTAAATTCTGACGAATAACGTTTGTATGAATTAAACGGCCATTTCTCCGATTTTTTACGTCGTAGTTACAATACAATTTGCTAATATATTAGACAGTGAATTGATATAGACTATAAAAAGCAGTTCTCCTTAGCACAATCGCTAATCAAAACAGACCAACGAACCGAAAAACCAGTTTTTCAAAAACAAGGTGCTTTGTTAGTTACGGCCAACGCTAAAATTCAAATAAAATCATACGTCGAACCAATGCAATTCATTTAAAATTCGCGAACGCTGGTCAAACACCAACCATCTGCCCCATAAGCCCCATTTCAATTAGCCCCATTGAGGTTCCCAGGACCCGGCCCAGACGGTATTGTCCTTCACCACGTGCGAGGCAGATGCGCGTGAGTTTTATTTTTAACTAGTTTGCCCATGCTGCTGGGTGTAGATGGACAATCGTGGAATGCGTTACGAGCGCTCTTTTTTTGTTAGTTTGCTGTTGTTTCAGTCTTTTGAAGTTTTTGTTTATGAATTAGATAAGTTTTGTATATTTGCGGATCTAAAGTGGAGTATATTTAATGATAACAATATTTATTCCTTTCTGAAAACCACCTTACAATAAATTTGGTTAATAAATAATGGTAACAACAGGCGGTCTTGTCGCTTAGCGATCTCTTCCAGAAAACCTTTGGGTTGCAGGAAACATTTAAAGTAGAATTTTAAACAAGGTAGTGCAGGAATCCATCCTGAATAATTTGTGAATGCAAGAGACTATTGTGTTAGTAAAACAACTCTGTAATTGATTCATGTGATACGACTAAAGTTTTAGTATCCTTACTAACTACTACTAGCTATGTTATAAAAAATATGTTTGAAAAATCCTTATAGTACCATCTATAATTACTAAGTACAGGTATTTTACAGGTTTTTTGTCCAATATTATCCATTCAACAACAACTTTGAATGGTCAGAGATAATCTGTATTTTATGCGTACCTCCATCTCCATCATTCCTTTATAAATAAAGAATCCGTCAATCTCATGTTGTCCTAAACTACTTCTTAGTTAAAGACAAATATAGTCAGTGCGGGTATGTGCGCCAGGGGGGGGGGGGGGGGGGGGGGGGAAGTGCGCCTCATTCATCATTCAGTCATTTAAATCAATATAAATTCGCTGAAATCCATGTAATAATCTTGTTTTAGTTTGTTGCATGAATGTAAGATGTCGTTATTTGTGAAATACCTGTAGATCTTGATATTGTTGATAAAAGGCGTACTTAGCCCGGGGACGCACTTGCCCCCTGTGACAAATGGCTTCATCTATTGCAAACGCGGTAACATTATGACCACGGCAGTAAATAATCGTCTGTAAGGCTCTTTGCGTATAATATTTGTCGACTTGCAATTTTTACCTAAAATGTTTTGTTCCTTTCTCACAAACTGAGAGCGATTCTAACGGCAGTTGAGCTAAAAAATATTAAAAGAACGATTATAATGAGCGCTCTTCCGCACGATTTTTGGCTCGTAAAATATTACTAATTTTACCCGACATAATCTTCTTAAAAATGCTATACGCCGCATTGTTAATTATTAATAACACATGGCAATTAATGGGGAGCTACTTTAGGGCACAGCCAGGAAACACGAGAGGATGATGATGGTAATCCATACAAATATTAAAAATGTGAAAGTGTGTCTGTCTGTCTTTCAGTCTAAAGCTCTTGACGCTTAAAACGCTTAACCTATTTAAATGAAACTTGATACCTATAGAGATAGTTCGAGTCCCGAGGAAGTACAGGGGATCGTTTTTATCCCGGAAATCATCCCATAAGGGGGGTGAAACTTTGTATGCGGTTACGATATAAATAAGTTCGACGCGGACGGAGTCGCGTCCAGAAGCTAGAAAATTAATAATATAAATGTTGATAAGCCTATTGAAACCGGAAGGCGCGTACTAAGCGTGCTTCCACATAATCAATTCACAAAAACTTATCAGTTTGAACTGTGACCTGACGTCCGTGTTTCCTGACTTAATGATATTGTTAATTAAAGTATTGAAATGTTGCCCTCATTATTTCGCAGTAGAAAAAAACGCTTTTTAATGCCGTGTTGGTGACGAAACCATACGGCTAGCCTGATGATTGAACCACCATCATAAAAATCTGATAGTATAGTACCAATACTATATAGGCGATTATAACCCAAAGGGTGTTGGGTGGGTGGTGGTATAACCCAATATGCGCTTCCTCAGTAAAAAAATACTTACATTATCTGTTTCACGCATTATAAACTATCGAACTAAATTACAAATGTTCGAATACATAGTATGGTTTAAACATAGAATAACATGTACCTACGCTATAATTAAATCGCAGAAGTACTGACATTGGTTTATAAGTTCTGTATCAGAATCTCGTTAAAATAAATTCTCCATTACAAAAATAACACCATGTTCGTTTTCAACAAACGGTTTTTTCCACTGATTCAAACCCGGGACAGTCTCGCTAACCCCACAACCCCACGTCACTCTAACTAGGACGGAAGCTGGCCCATTGTGATAAAGTACCATACGCGCGCTTTACTGTATTCAGTAAGAACCTTGTCGTACTGCTTTGTATTTGTTTGTACAGGACACGCTGAATAGGATTAAAAACAATTTTTTATTTGCGGCTAGTTACGCCACTTTAGTTCTAACTCGTTTTGTATATAGTATGACGAAAGCTCAGTTTATTATCTTTGCCCCGCGTTCGAGATAAGTTTGTATTTTTGAATATCGAATAATAATTCTACAAAATTAATTTTTGCCGATAACTGGGCGTTCTTATCTAACATTTAGGTGCTTTACGTGTGTGTTAGGTATGGAGGATTTTTAGTTGCGTTGTAGGCCAACGGCAAATTATAATGTTGTATTTATGAATAGAATAAAGTATTTCCACACTTTGGCTTGAACGTAATCGGGAGAAGTTTAGCAAATCATACGTCGCAGAGAAGCTGCTGTGATGTGAGACTCATTGGAGCTTATTGAATCTTCCCAGTGTGGTGACACCACTTAGAATAGTTAGAATAGAGGGGGGAGGGGGGAGGGGGGGGGGGGGGCGTAGACACTAAATAAAATAATCAATAAGTAATGTCATATTTTCTCGAAAAAGGATAAAAAAATGTAGTCAAATGGAGAAAAAATCAACGCAAAAGTTTAAATAATCACGAAGTTATTAGTGTCCAAAGTTTTAAGAAGGGGTATGTTCTGTCCCTTTTTCTCAAAACGCCCTTGGACCGCAGGCGTGAATTGAACGATGAGCGAAGCGAACGAAGTTCTCCGTTTACTTATTTTAGATCAAATTTGGGATATAAATAGTTTATAACCTGACTAGCTTCTGCCCGCGACTCCATCCGCGTGGAACTCGCTTATAGCTCCATACAAAATGTCACCCCCCAATTCAACCCCTTAGGGGATGTTTTCCTGGATAAAAACTATTTTATGTCCTTCTCCGGGACTTAAGCTATCTCCATACCACATTTTATCTAAATCGGTTCAGCGGTTTAAGCGTGAAGAGGTAACAAAGACAGACACACTTTCGCATTTATAATATTAGTATGGATATGGATTAAAACAGGCCTGCTCCATTTGTGAACAGCCGGAGTTTCTGTATCTTATGTAGGTACAGTCACAGAATAAGTAATAGTACAAGTAGGTACAGTCAGCAGCAGAAGTCGCTAAGCAGTTCTAGTGCTCAAAATGATCAACACACGAACTCTAATGTCAAGGGAATAAGGATCTGTGTAGGGTTTTTTAATACAACGACGGTGGCAAACAAGCGTACGGCCCGCCTGATGATAAGCGGACACCAGCCTATAGACGCGACATGGGCGTTGCCGACCCTTGACATGCTTGAGGATTCGCCGTGTTGACAGCTGAAGGAACAAATCATCATCATTCAAATGGTTATTTTGAGCGTGTTATTTTGCTTAGCTGGGCATTTGTAATATTCGTGTACCCAATTAGCGTAAGTTGTTAAATAAAAATTAACTTGGTGTCCGTTTTGTGACGATATTTATATACATTCATTTTTATACAATTTTTATACATTCAGTTTGTATAAAAATTAACTTTTTCTTTTCAATTATTAAATGATATGCATATACACGTTATTTAAATGTGAAACAAGTTCATTTTCACATCATTTGTATGTTTAATATTCGTCACAAAACTGCCACTGAGTTAATTTTAATTTAACAACTCACGCTAATTGGGTACTCGAATTATTGAAAACTAGCTTCTGCCCGCGACTCCGTCCGCGTGGAACTCGTTTATATCGTTGCTCCATACAAACTTTCACCCCCCATTTTAGGCAAGTGGGGGGTTAGAAAGAGACAAAAAGTAGCCTATGTCACTCTCCATCCCTTCAACTATCTCCACTTAAAAAATCACGTAAATTCGTCGCTCCGTTTTGCCGTGAAAGACGGACAAACAAACAAATACACACACTTTCGCATTTATAATATTAGTATGGATGCCCAGCTACTTCTGATGCCGACTGTACAGTATATATAGGAGCTTTTGTCCCCGAATTCGAACCTGGCTAATCGATATCCAAAGGCCCTCAGGGCTGAAAAGACTGATCGATTGGCTAAGGGTCTAAGCCCTTTGAGTGTTCTTAAAGTACCTACCTTTGTATCCTGTGAAAGGTAAGTATATATCTGTGTACGGTATATAATGGGAGAGATTCAACATATAAGGTAAGTCGCCAATAACTGGCCACCGTTCAATAACTGGCCACCTCATACTAAAAATGTACTCTATTCTAATGATAGATAAATTCGGATTAATTAAATTTAATCTCATATTTTGACGTTTACGTAATGTTGGTATTTGCGCATTAAATAAATGAGCATGGATATGAGTATGAGTAGAATTAACTTTTAGTATAAGGTGTTAATAACTGGCCACCCTTCAATAACTGGCCACGTTATCGTTATACCAAATTGAATTCTGTTTGTAGGCTAACAAAGTTAAGTTTTAGTGTTAGGGGGTCAGGGGGCCTCTAGAGGCTCTGTGAGCGGAAGAGACAAAACATACTACTTATATCAAAATTTCACGAGAATCGGTTTAGAAATGCGACATGTAAAGAACAGCCGTGCACATATGAATTTTGGCCTAACCTGAAACGGAGACGTTCGCTCCGCTCGCTTGTTCAATTAAGTAGGATATCTCGCCAAAGGCACATTTGGCGAAAGCTATCAAAGATACAACGCGTTAAAAGCACTACAATCTCTTTAAGCCCGATCGATAACGATCCATGTCATAAGAGCATAGCGATCTTCCATAAAAAAAGTGCGAGTCGGACTCGCCCATTGAGAAAAAAAAATTACAACAAAAAAAAGTACAGTTTTCAGATGTTTTCCTCTTTTTGTGGTAGAAGACGATATTACTAGCCAAATTTCATAGTTCTAGGTCAACGGAAAGTACTCTTTAAATTTTGATTCCCTTGAGTGTCGAAATATACTTTTTGCGGCATAAGCGGTCGAATCTTTTTTTAACGTTAACTTAGAAGTTTGATTTAGTTCACATCTCCAAGGAACTGTAGCCCTGAGGTATTTGAGTTTTACTTGCCCTGGTCGTCACTCAATAACCTTTCCGCCCCGGCGGCCATCGGTTCTACGTGCTATGTGGCGCCCACTGCCACTTAAGTTTAGCGATTCAGAGAGCTATATCGGTTACCTTGGTTCTGCTGCGGATAGCCTCATTTCTGATGCGATCGCGCAGAGGAACTCCCAACATAGCCCTCTCCAGTGCTCTTTGGGGGAATTAAGCACCAGTCCTACCATTATATTAAACCCTGGGAACTAGGTATCCAGTCGGGCTATATCGGTTACCTTGGTTCTGATGCAGATAGCCTCATCAGCAAAGATCGTTATCAACGTGCTGTATTGGTGGCAAAGGGTATGGTTGGCAGAAAAAACAAATACATTTGAATATTCACTTTTGTTCTTAACCATAAAATAAATACTTACCTTCTTAGGATTACACCTCTAGATATAACTCTCTACGGTACAAAACCTTTTCGGCCCTTATATATTTTTATAACAATGTACATCAAATGACATAAAATGTCATAAAAATACAACAATAGTTGAAAATCTAATTACATTACGCGAAGTGTTTATTTTACCTAATCTAAATAATCCAATGCACATCGTATCTAGAGTGGATGGATTTTTTCCAATCGTCGTGAATGACTGACAGCCAAATCTGTTGAACAAATTTTAGTAATTTATTCACTATAATTTGGATAAGTTGTTATAAATCTATATAAATATATATATAAATATTAAATATTTAAATATAATATTATAAATGCGAAAGTGTGTCTGTCTGTCTGTCTGTCTGTCTGTCTGTTACCTCTTCACGCTTAAACCGCTGAACCGATTTGGATGAAATTTGGTATAGAGATAGTTTGAGTCCTGGGGAAGGACAAAGGATAGGTTTTATCCCGGAAATCATCCCCCAGGGGGATGAAGTAGGGGGGTGAAAGTTTGTATGGAGCTACGATATAAACGAGTTCCACGCGGACGGAGTCGCGGGCAGTAGCTAGTATGAATATAAATCTCATAATTTGTGAAATATATAATGTTTAAAATACTTGCGTAATTTTTTTTTTTGTCAACCATACTTTGCCACCAATACAGCACGTTGATAACGATCTTTACTCCCGCTGTCTGTCCCTATGTATGCTTAGATCTTTAAAACTACGCAACGGATTTTGATGCGGTTTTTTTTATAGATAGTGTGGTTCGAGAGGAAGGTTTATATGTATAATATAGTATCAGTGCGAAGCCGGGGCGGGTCGCTAGTTATACATATATTTATTAGATATGCTCTTGCAGTTCCCTTAACTTGCACCACTCTCCTAGTCAGATGGGTGCGGCTTGTGGCTTCAGCACTCCCTTTTCAGGATTAAGACATTAGCTGCTGTAAGATTAATAGTCAGGAGTCAAGAGCAACGAAAACGGGCACGTGTATGAGCGTTTTTCGAAAAAAAGTGTACCTACATGAACTTTATTTCTCAGAATTCATTTTTTTTGCTTCTTAGTCAGAATCTACTGTCAAACCTTGTACAAGAAAAAAATGTCTCAGATTTTACTATGTAACTTTTTTCTTCCAGTGCGTCACGATCATGTAAATGCCATACAAAAATGTGACGATCTGGAATGGAATATTAGGGACACTTTTTTTCTTGTATAATGGTCAATACGTCTCCGCACGATCACGTAACGCTTCAGGCTAAATGTCACTTTTTAGGGTTCCGTAGTCAACAAGGAACCCTTATAGTTTCGCCATGTCCGTCCGTCTGTCTGTCTGTCTGTCTGTCTGTCTGTCTGTCTGTCCGTCTTCGGCTTAGCTCAGTAACCATTACTACTAGAAAACTGTAATTCGGCATGGGTATATAAATCAATCACGCCGACAAAACAGTATAATAAAATCTTGAAAAATATTTTTTTTTTAGGGTAGATACCTACCTACCCTACCTAAAGCGGGGATGTAATTTTTTTTCTCGTTAAACCTCGTGTTTTGTGGGGTATCGTTGGATAGCTCGTTCAAAAATATCATGAGTTTTTAAAACCATTTTTCAAATCAGTGATTCATTTGCGAGATATTGGGCTTTAAAGCCCTAATTTTTGATCGAGTCATGTATCCCCCCCCCCCCTGCCGGCTAAATGGCTACTACTGGGGATGTGAAAAAATTCGTGGTAGTAGTACATATAAAAAAAAAATATATAATGAATTTAAAAGGAAAACTATCACGGACAAGTAGGCATATGTAGGTACCGAGTAATAGTCGACCAACTTAATGTGTACTTGGAAAGGCCGATTTTCGTACAAATTCGGCCGACGCAACAGACACATCAGACAGGTAACTATGGAACCCTACACCGCGCGTGGCCCGACACGCACTTGGCCGGTTTTTGTATGGTAAAATGACAGTTGAGTCGTCCTAACGTGCGTTCGAAAGGTTACGTGATCACCCCAGGTTATCAGAGGTCCCTGGTTTTCGTTAAGGTTAGGTTAGGTTAGGTTTCGCAACGCGCTGACGACTCCTGGAATTGCTAGCTTCCATAGGCTACGGTGCGCTTACTCTCAGGCAGACTGTATGTTAGATTTTTAAAAACCCCCTGATATTAAAAACGTTAAGTCTAGACTAATATTATAAAGAGGAAAGATTTGATTGTTTGTTTGTGTGTTTGTATTGAATAGGCTCCGAAACTACTGGACCGATTTGAAAAATTATTTTACCATTAGGAGCCGACATTATCCCTGATGAACGTAGGCTACTTTTTACCGCGGGAAAATGCTTCATTCCTACGGGGAAACGGGTAATCCGTGCGAAGCCGGGCCGGACGGCTAGTTTATTATAATTTTATCGAGCTTCATAAGCGAGATCGAAAATATCAAACAATCACCCCTTTCCGGTTTCGGTCAACAAGAACGATATCATCTAGTAATCAATATTAATGTGAAACATATTGAAAGTAAATTAATTTGACTTTATCAGGGCGAGGCCTTTATAGGCACTTTCATTTACGCCGTACCTATTCCAATCAATAGGGACTTTGAGAGACGACATAGGAGTCGAGAATAGAGTCGAAAACATTAATGTACCGTTCCCACAAGGGATGAAATCTCGCGAGATGTCAGACCTAGCCGAGATCTCACGAGACCACAAAGCCAATCTTATTAAGATTAAGATTTACGAGATCTCGCATAATTCGGGGTTGTTCACAGAAAAGGTATGCAAATGCTTTCCATGCAGTGATTATCAACATGTGAAATAAAAATAGAAACTCCAATTAGATGATTCATAATAGAACCCGGCAAACGAAAGTTGAACCCACTAAACTCGATTACGCGGCAACACTGTTGATCAAAATGTATGCGTATGAAGTTTAGTGTTGCCGCGTAATGGAGTTTAGTGGGTTCAACTTTCGTTTGCCAGACTCTATCAGTTTCAATTTAAAATACAACATGGACTATTTTATGAAATAAAACATCACCGTAAGAGTAATGACAGGTTTACATATAATTAAAAGTCATACATTTTTAATGGATTATTTTTAACGTTTTTAACCCCCGACGCAAAGACAGTGTCTGTGTATCTGTCTGTGGTATCGTAGCTCCCTAACGGATGGACCGATTTGAATGCGGTTTTTATTATTCGAAACCTGATGTGATCCCGAGTGTTCTTAGCCATGTTTTATGAAAATCTATTCAGCCGTTTATGAGATATTGGACTTTGAAATGAAAATGTCGGGGGTTTTTCAACTTTTCTAAGTTGTAGTTATTAGAGTGCATTGGCAAAAGCCGGACGGAGTCGGTCAGATGCGACGACCGACGAGCGCAGCCGTCCACGTCCGCGAGGAGCCGACCGGTGGCAAATCTTGCAACAGAAACTAGTTTCCCATTGTGTATACAAAATATCATGTTATTCTAGCGTGTCGTTTTAAAATGACAACCAAACTACGTTTGTATGGAGATTCCAGCGTACTGGCAACGAGTTATCCTATAGACACATCTCTATTCTAACAATATAATAAACTCGTCACTGCTCGCGCGGCTCCGCTCGCGTTCTACAAAGAACAAGGATTTGTACAAAGACTACAAAGAGACAATTTTGGGGATTTGGGTCGAGTGGGTATCGACTTGGGCACTTTGGGGATTTGCCCAATTCGAATAGTCCAATAGATGAGGATGTTTACAACGGAAATTTTGGGGTTTAACGGAATTGGCCACGAATGGTGGTTTTATTACATTTTAAACTGCCAACCGCGGGGTACTTCCACTTATCCCGGCCACCAAACACGAAGCTAACATACTGATAAGGAATTTGTATCTAACAATCTATGGAAAAAAAAAAATGTACCTATATATTTATTTATCGTATGGCAATCACAATTAAATACACTGTTTATAATCTAAAATTACATTCCGCCGCGTCGCTTACTATGGGCCTCATAAGAAGGCTCAAAATCACCCAAAGGGCAATGGAGTGGACCATGTTGGGAGTTTCTCTGCGTGATCGCATCAGAAATGAGGCTGTCCGCAGCAGAACCAAGGTAACCGATATAGCCCTCCGGATCGCTAAACTTAAGTGGCAGTGGGCGGGGCACATAGCACGTAGAACCGAAGGCCGTTGGGGCGGAAAGGTTGTCCAGTGGCGACCACGTACCGGAAGGCGCGGCGTGGGTAGGCCCCCCAGAAGGTGGACTGATGACCTGGTAAAGGTTGCGGGAGTCCGCTGGATGCGGGTGGCGCAGGACCGGTCGCTTTGGCACTCTTTGGGGGAGGCCTATGTCCAGCAGTGGACGTCTTTCGGCTGATATGATGACATTCTGCCAGGTAGTTAGCAGCTGCACTTGTATTTTTTTTTTAATCTGCTGGACCATCGTATTTGGTTAGTGGACACTCCAAGACGATATACCTATACAACGTGTTAATAAAATAACGCAAAACTTGAAAACCGTTTGTTCAGAATCGAGCATATAAAAAAAAAATTTTTGACGCGATTTATTTTTTACATTTGTATGGAGCAGGTCGCCCCAGTCGGCCAACACTCCATACAAATGTAAAAAAGAAAACTTGTCAAAAAATTTATTTTTTATTTTTTTCACATTCTACTCTCGATTCTGAACAAACGGTTTTCAGGTTTTGCGTTATTTTATTAACACGTTGTATATTATAAGTTGTAATTATAACACCTTGGGCCGTAGACAAGGTTACAATCGACAAGCGCTAACGCCAATAGAAAATAATAAAATGTAGGGGATTGACAGATGCCGACGAAACACTTTTCGTTAACATCTGTCATTCCCATACATTTTATTAGTTTTCTATTGGCGTTAGCGCTTGTCGATTGTAACCTTGTCTAGGCCCCCTTATGTACCTACCATATAAGGTGCTAACAAATTAAGTACCAATATTTTAAGAGGTGTTACATTACATCAAAACAATTGACTTTAAATAGAAATTAAGAAAACTTTTCATATGATATTTTTGTTTTAATTTCCGGTACAAAATAAATAAATTAAAATTTCGACCAAACATAATCAGCCTGTGCATTCAACTGACGAGATGTTAAAACACTATCTGTCAAGTGAACATCGTCGTTTGTGACAAACGTCAATGATTGATTGTTGACTATCTCATTAACAGGGTGTTTTCACGCAGTAACGTTGTATCCCTAATTATCTCCAAAAAGTGATACACACTTTTAAATGTTTCATACTTAACTCTACTCCTAATAGAGACGAGTATTATCAGCTCTAAAAGGATTAGTACCTAATTTGTTAGCACCTTATATACATATTATAAGTTGTAATTATAACACCTTATGTACAATATATTCTGATGAATAAACTATTTGGCCACAAGCAGCATGCAAACAATCTATGGATCTTTGTCTATGAAGCTACGGTTGCCTAGTGGTTCAGGCATGCGGCGGTCGTGGGTTCGAATCCCGGCTCGTACCAATGAGTTTTTCGGAACTTACGTACGGAATATTTACCGTCTGCTTTTCGGTGAAGGAAAAAATTGTGATGAAGCGGGTCTAATCCCAATAAGGTCTAGTTTTCCTTCAGGGTTGGAAGGTCGGATGGCAGTCGCTTTCGTAAAACTAGTGCCTATGCTAAATCTTGGGATTACGTGTCAAAGCGGACCTGGGGCTCATTTAGGGCACAACCGGGAATAACGCTAGGAGGATGATGACTCTTAATTATTTTTCGATTTAGTTTAGTTTTTACGATATGAATATCAAAGTAAAATAAAAATACGAAATCCGTATCCGTACTAATATTATAAATGCGAAAGTTTGTCCTTCTTTCATGTCGCAACGGAGCGTCGTATTGATGTGATTTTTTGTATGGAGATAGTTTAGAAGCTGGAGAGTGACATAGGCTACTTTTTCCAGCGGGAAAACATCTAATTCCCACGGTAAAATTCAATATGTTACATTTTCCTATAACCACGCGGGCGAAGCCGCGGGCACCAGCTAGTATGAACATATTATAAAAGCTGCCGCCGACGACGGAGCGGTTTGATATAGGTATACCAATATCATTGCTAGACAACGCAATTCCAGTAATTAATTAAAAACTAGGACAATATCTTATTTACTTTGAAAGTTTTGTAATCCTGATGGTGGAATCCCGAGGATAGGACCTGCATTATGAAGTTGTCCTTAGCTGAACACAAGGAGTCCTCAAATCTGCAAAAGGTTGGCAACGCGCATGTGGCTGTTCTGGAGTCTGGAGTCACAAGAGTCCATAGACTACGGTGTCGTTGTTTGCCACCGTAGTTGTATAAAACTAAGTACCTACCTATTTGCATACGAACATTGCAAGTTATAGAAGGTTTTAAAATATAATCCTTTCAAACCAACTGATAACTCACCATTTTGAATCTTATCGAAACGAGATAAGGTCCACTAATCAATATCTCCAATTCAGTTACACTTGAGATTAGTTGAGTTGGCCGTATTGCATCAAAGTAGTTCATTCAAAAAGCGCCTCTAACGCCCTCGGTAGAAGATTGCAATTCTAATGACAGTTTTATAAAAAGTCGGCCATATTGTTTTCAACCATATCTTAGATTGCTATGCGCTGACGAAGAATTCTGGCTAGTCTCAGTCTAAATAGTAATCACAGCTATCAAGTGCGAAACACGACCTTATCAACCACTAATAAGGTCTTACGATATAAATAGGGTCTTGTTCTGCTGATCAGGCCAGACGACATATAACACCATGTTTTGTTGTAGGCGCCATACAAAACTGTAATTATTATGACTTATTACCACAGAACAGTAGTTGGGGCTATTCCGGACATTGTATGTGAAATATAATATGTATGTAAATCGTTTTTTTTTTCCGAACTAGGCCAATTTTTGCCCGACGACGAAAGGAATGATTTCTGCAGTCTAATATGTTTGCCTTTATATGTGACCCAGCGTTTAAGATACTAAACCAATTTTGATGATGATGACATAGGGCACATAGGCTACCGTCTGTAAGAGAAATAATAAGAAAACCAGGCAACTGCGAGTCGGACTCGCGCACGAAGGGTTCCGTACCATTATCTATAAAAACGGCAAAAAAATCATGTCTGTTGTATGGGAGCCCCCTTAAATATTTATTTTATTCTGTTTTTTAGTATTTCTTGTTATAACGGCAACAGAAATACATCATCTGTGAAAATTTCAACTGTCTAACTATCACGGTTCATGAGATACAGCCTGGTGACAGACGGACGGACGGACGGACGGACGAACAGCGGAGCCTTAGTAATAGGATCCCGTTTTTACCCTTTGGGTACGGAACCCTAAAAATACAGTATTTTTCCGAAGTCCACTGCTGGACATAGCCTTCCCCCACAGAGTAGAGTGATCCAGCGGACTCCCGCCTCTACCAAATGATCAGTCCACTTTGTCGTCTACCCACGCTGCGCCTGCTGGTACGTTGGTGCCACTCGAGAACCTTTCCGCCCCAGTGGCCATCAGTTCTACTATGTGCCCTGCCCACTGCCACTTAAGACGCTGTCAACACCAAAATGATTGAGGATTTTGGATAGCGCGCACACTGTCTGTTTGTATCGGAGTAAACGAAAGCGAGTGTTACTGGGCGGCCCGGTTTTTGAAGATTGGAAATTGGATCTGAACCTGATAATTAGTATTAGTATTGAAATAAAAAAAGGGTGGATTATTTGTGAAATATGACTCGCTAGCGGTTTAGGTATGAATATGTTGACTTCGTGTTTTTAATTGCAGACCCATACGTCAAAAAAATAAAGACATAGAACCGTTTAATGTGATTTTAAGACCAATTTTTGCAATTATTTTCTATCGAGCCGATTTCGTGAAATTATGTATCAAGCCCGTCTAGTACAGTCTTTGAAATATGGTGAATATTAATATTTTATTTGATGTGCTAGAACAAATAGTTTTTCTTAAAAAACTGCTTAAATAACATCAATTTCACCAAATTAGGTCTTGTCAGCCTCTTAAGTTTAGCGATTCGGTTAAACTTGAAACCATAATTAGATTCCACAAAAATAACCTTAAAATTGCCATTACAATGAAAAAATAACCGACACTGGCAAACTACTGGTATAATTATAGTTTGAAGTATACCTTAGTTCATGTCTGATGCGATCACGCAGTGAAACTCCCATCATATCTCTCTCCATCGCCCAGTGAGCGACCAGGACCACGTTTCAATGCCATATGTCATCGCTGGCAAATTCGCAATGGCAACACACCCTGGTCTAACTTGGGTAAACAACTGGAATGAATGTATCTACCAAGTCATAGATAGACCATCAAACTAGACTGTTAAACATTTATTGTTGTGACTCAATTGAACGTTGCCTCATTTTATAATGTCTGATAACTTTATATAATGAGGATTTGTAGTTCGATGCCTTGTTCATTATAGGGTTCATTTAGCAATGCACTCACGAGAAGTTTCCAAAGTTGCGAAACTTTCCACATGAGAATTTCTCGGTAACTTCTGAGAATGTTCTCGAGAACGAGAATTTATTTATTTATTTGACACGAGTGACACGACACGATCAAAGAGTCCAAAGACACGCATCAAGAAATAGTTCGGTAACTTAGTTTAAAAAGTCAGGGCTAGTGTAAAGTGTGAAGTCCGAAAGTCGAAATGTTCTCTGAAATACAGTGAGAATTTAAGCAACTTATTGGTAACTTATCACTTATCAACAAAATAGCTAACTGTAATAGACAATAACACATGCATAATAACATTTAGTTTTAAGTTATGCCTATTTAAACTTTATTTCAAGTAGATTCTCTTGTTTAAACAATAATTTCCATGTTGCAGGAATGTTCTGAGAACATTCTCGAGAACGTTTCCGCTTTTTGGGAATGTTCTGCAATTTGTACATTGCTGGGTTCATTTAGTAGCTGCCAAAAACCTGCTGTGTATAGAAGAACCACTGTCTAACAAGCACGCGTGGTGCTAACCAGTCAGTGTTATTTGTCTGCTCTAAGCAGCAAAAGCGGAAGGTGTACTAAACATAGCGTATTAAAAAAAAATACGTTTTCATATTTCAAAGGGATGAGATAAGGATTACCTTATAAAGATGTAGTAAAATTTGACCCTTGTTTTTCCTCTATACAGGGTGGAGAGTTACATCAAAAAGGTAGCAACTTTTGAAGCCACTATGATCGACGTACCTATACTGAATCTGATAATTAAATTGGTGGTACGAAATAATTTAATTTCACATTTTGCTTTAAACTCAATACAAACGTAGTTCAGTTCTCATTTTACAACGACATGGTAATGAAACTTTGTATAAATAATGGAATCGTATCTAGGTCGTAAAGAAAGTTCTGTTGCTAGAAACGTGGTTCATTCGACTTAAAACAACGATGATGGCGAATTCTGTTCCACCGTGATACAGTACAATTAATAGTAAGGGGTACAGAGGAAGCTATCTCCGAGTATTATATTTAAAAAAATACTTACGTATTTGTTTAGTACACCTTAGCATTAAATACTGGATTATACTTTATAAAAGGTGTAAAACGTGAAAATAGTCGTAAGTCTTTCCTTGCAGTAAAGTTATTTTTATTTATTTTATTCAGTCCCTAATCGCTTTTTCTATTATATTTCTATTATAACAAAGTTGACTTATTCCAAAACCGCAAAAGCTAGTTTATAAAATGTGTTCACACGTCAATTCATAATACCGAACCCATATCCCAAACACATGTATATTTTATTCAGTCTCTAATCGCTTTTTCTATTATATTTCTATTATAACAAAGTTGACATATTCCAAAACCGCAAAAGCTAGTTTCTAAAATGTGTTCACACGTCAATTCGTATACCGAACCCATATCCCAAACACATGTACAAACCAACAGACGCCCAGATAAGCCTGGCCTTCGCCCAGTGATAAGAACGGCGATAGCATCCATATTGTCAAGTGATATCGAACTCGGCGGTTTTATTCTAAATTCAAATGCTTGCCCTTCGATTTTTATTCAAAATTTAAAAATATGGTGGAGACGCTGGGATGGACTTATTAATGTGTGATTTCTTAGATTTTCGTTTATTGAAACTGTGGTTTCTATAAAGAGTGTATCTATTGATGTGTTCGTGTCATAAAATAATGTGTTAATCTTTTTAAAGTCAAGTCTAAATATGAATCGGGTAAGAACTTTGCTACTGTTTATACTTGAGATTTTTTGCGTTGGCCGAATTGCATCAAGTTAAAAAAGTTACTCTTCTGTCCAAAGAAGATTCTAATTCCAAATATTCCAAAGACAGTTTTACACGCTTTGACACCTGACAGCTGCCTGGCTTAACAACCTCGAAGCTATACTCTGATTGCTCTCTAATATTATGTTTTATAAAAAGATGGCCACGATAAATAATCTCAACCTAACTTATTTGAGGAGTTTTTATGATATACCTTTTAGAAAAGTTGCAAAATAGGGTAATGTCTTTTTGGATAGAGGAAAATAAATCATTCTACGAATCATTCTGTGGTATAGCAACGGCTAATATGAATAATTAAACTTTCCTGTAAAGACTGGTTACTCCATCTAATATCTTAAACTCACGCCTTGGGATATAACTCATATACACTTCAAATATTACTATTACTTTGAACTGTATAACAATGGAAGAAGGTGCAGTCTTAACTACCTATACATTCATACATACAACATACCGGAAGTAATCCCTAGGTTTGTGCAATACTTTTTCCCACGCAATCTCAGGAGAAATCACAGGCTATTCTTGTAGTAGCCCTTGCATTATTAACTCAATAATATAACGGAAAACACATTCGAACATAAACCTTACTGGGTCAACAATAAAGCTCTAATCATATCAGCCATATTATTGTAAATGAAACACCACCTTCCCCTACTAAAATCAACTGTATTGCTTAGAAATTATGGTTTAACTTGGCTTGGTAACAATACGGTGCGACTAGCCACCGTTGTTTGGAATACGAGACGAAATCAATTTTAATTCCAAGATATAAGGTTCAAATTGAATTGCAGCGCGTGAAGCGTAACCATGGGTCCAACTCGACAGAAACTCGGGACAAAGACTGTCAGCTGCCGGTAACAAAGGATTTTTGTACAAAAGTTCAGTTTTTTTCTTAACAATAGGGGTAACGTTTTCGGAAGTGATCCCGCCATTTTGTTTTTGCGCCGTAAGCTTTCTATAATGAGGTGCCGTTGGTGAGTTTTTAGTAAATGATTTTCGATACTTTTTTTAGATTTATTGCTTGCTGCTCTTTCTGATTTAACGATTCTCTTTTTTCATGATTAGTGTCGGTTATGCTGGCTTTTTTTATGATCAATAAAACGTGGGTATTTCATGACTTAACTTATTATATTTCACGTTAAAATTAGTCAATTGTTATTTGTGCTAAACGGTGACTAAATAAATATCCATCTCAAATGTAATTTGTATAAAGAAGTTTTTTTTACATTATTTCCTCAACGAAGCTTGGCATGACGCATATTTAAACCATTTTTTATACATTTTATGACGTATAAAAATGTGGTCAGGTATAATATTACATGAAATTTCGCTATACGAATTTAACTCCCAAACTAGTAAATATAAAAACTTAATAGGTATATATTTAATATAAGAATAATGTGCTATGATGCCTATTACATAATAGGCATCATAGCACATTATTCTTATACCATTTACATAACCATTTATTAATGTAATTGTTTTCCTATTTTATTTCAGTTTTGTACGCCGCAAGGCAGAACATAGAGGACTCCCAACCTAATTTAAGATCTAGAATGCTGCAATGTATACTTATCTTTGTTTCACAAAATAATTTACTTACTTAGGTACTTACTTACTAATACCAAAATGATAAACCGCGGTATAGAAAAAAAATCCTTCCTATTGTTAAATTATGGAGGCGGAAACAAACGAATCCTCTGGTTCATAAATGTTAATCAAAGTTTTATGAATAACGTGGGCTAAATAAATGGCTTTACTCCTGTCATTTTAATAAAACTAATATGAAAAACATTACAAATTTAAAAATATATGTAATTACCAATAGCTGTTTTTTTTGTGCAACAGATATACCATAATTGAAATAACTAAGTACCGAGACACAAATTCCAACAAAAAATCAGACAAAAAAAAAGATTACTTCTTATCCTGAAAAGTCGAAAGTGGTTCTTCTACATTTGCTAATGCTGCATAATATTCAAGAAAAATCATACAAAAAAGACTCCATATAAATCATATATTTATGTATTTACTTCCGGGTGGAAAGTTTGGTGGATTCTAGAACAAAGCACCTTAAAATAACGTTCCAAATAAAAAAAAGACGCTATTATAGATGAATGGATGTTTTCTATATATATATAAGAATTTATTTATCTATATAAGCATGTATATCTTCGTCTAGTACCCATAGTACAAGCTTTGCTTAGTTTGAGACTAGGTTGATTTGTGTATGATTGGCCGAAAATATTCTTATTATTTATTATTATAATGTTTTCAAAACCGTATTTTTCTTGGAGTATTTGGTCTATGGATGGCACACCATACATTAATGGCATGTGTTCTTTTCTCGTAATATGACATCATCTTATAAAACCATCCGACTATAGTTACAATTTAAGGGTAACCGTTATTATCGTTACACGACCCATTAAGGGGCATCGCCACGTCCCATGTCCGTTCCCGAACATCCAAGATGGCGTCGTAACGAGCGCGTAACAAACAAGTGAACAATTGACCCCAATTCCAGTCAAATGGGGCGCGAAACATGGCTGACATTGATATTTGGAAAGGTTTTTCTATTTTTATACCACGTTTGCGAACAAGCATACGCACAAAAATACGGCGGGCGGGGCACATAGCACGTAGAACCGATGGTCGTTGGGGCGGAAAGGTTCTCGAGTGGCGGCCACGTACGTACCGGAAGGCACAGCGTGAGTAGGCCCCACAAGGTGGACTGATGACCTGGTAAAGGTCGCGTGAGTCCGCTGGATGCGAATGGCGCAGAACCGGTCACTTTGGCACTCTTTGGGGGAGGCCAATGTCGAGCAGTGGACTTTTTTCGGCTGATATGATGAACTATCCTAAATGTAGTTAATGCGATCGGTAGGTAAAACCACATGACCCCATGGTAAGCATAGCCTTATGCCCTACGCACCTGCGACTCCAGCGTCACATGCGTTGCCAACCCTTCATTACTTTATCGACAGTTAAGGTGACATAGACTCGGAACTTCTACAAGTAACAGCACATCGAGCGTTCGCCGTTTTTAAATTCGTCGAGCAGAACAACGAACAGAACCAAACCTCGCTACGAACATTTTCACGATCAATCTCGCTAAAATGCTAGAGTGCTCTAGTAAACGCTGCTCTAAAAAAAGTGTGGGAGGTGCGGGCGGAGAACCGGAGAAGGACGACGGCGGAACAATAACAAAATTGCTCGGCTCGGCAAAATGCTCGAATCAAATTCAGTGTAGTTTCGCTAACACTGTTTATTTTGTGAGCTTTAACTGTAATGTATGTGTGAGGGTAACCATGAACAAGTGCTGAATAGAGTGAGGCAAACCAAGCTGTTAATGAGAAACTTAGAAAATAAGGCGGCCCATCAGGCGGGCCGTACGCTTGTTTGCCACCGTCGTTGTATAGAAAAAAAAAGACCGGGTTGCACTCCGGGAGGGCTGGCAGAACTGAAAACTCAATAACATTGTAACAGTTTTTCGATCAGGTCACGTGACATCTTACGGTGTCACCCTAAAAATTAATTTGACGCAAATTTATAAACAGTTATCAATTACTTAGGCGGACGGGCGGCGGCAAACACAATACCAATTTGTTTTTGCCATTGCCAAATATTTTTCAAAGCTTTATCTCTTTAGGAATAACGTCTACATTCGAACTATTCGAATTTGCAAGAACAGCACAACAGCTGACGGCGGTGGCGACCAAAATATCAATATGTTTTTGCCGTTGGTAAATATTTTTCTAAGCTTTATCTCTTTAGGAATAACGCCCAAATTCGAACTATTCGAATTTTCTCAATAGCAAAACGGTGAAGGATGCGTTGGTATTATTACAAATTTATTTGCAGAATATGCTATTGCAAAAAAGTGTTTAACGGCTTTATGCTCTTACGAATAGCGTTCAGTTTTGAATGAAGTCGATTCGGCAAGCAGCAAAAAGTGCCCTCCTTCACATCTGACGTCACAAAACTCTGTCGCGTATTTAACAATTTTTCCCCATCCCAAAAAGTGCTCAGCGCCGCTAAAGAAGTTTTCACTTCAAAAATAGAAGAGGGAATATGATAGGGCACCTCATACGACATGACAAGTTCATGCTCAATATAATTGAAGGAAGGAAAGATAGAAGGGAAGCGAGGAAGAGGAAGACCTAGAATAAACTACATAGAGCAGCTCAAAGAAGAGTTGATGGTAGCTGTATCGAGATTTTAAAGAGGTTGCCTGGGATCGGAGTAGATGGAAGGCCTACTTTGAGCTACACCGACAAGAGCTTAGCTCTTAAATAAGCAAAAGAGAGAACTGTAATGTAACATTAGCTAGAATGCTCATTACAAGTGAATGCTCACGTATATCAGCACCTTTAAATTAATAAATTTGTATACTTGGGTTCTTAAATAAGTAACGACAGCGTCTGCGACCAAGAGGTGGTCAGAAGATCTCATATGGCCAAAACTGCGGTAAAACGACAGAGGCATAAACCGCAAAACTAAAATAAGACTGATGCGGACTCTTGTCTTCTCGATCTTCCTTTAGGCATCAGAACCCTGGACCATAAAAGCTCGTACTCGTCGAAGGAAAGATGCATTCGAGATGTGGTGCTGGCGCAGAATACTCCGGATATCACGGACTGAACGCCGCACAAATGAGTCTGTTCTCGACGAGCTCGGCATCAAAACGAGGCGGCAGTCTCTCCACCATCTGTACCCAACGTGTCCTCAGCGTCTTTGGCCATCTGGTCAGGTCTGGACCGCAAAGTCTGGGAAAGATAATGATCACTAGCTGCATGGCAGGGATGAGGAGCAGAGGACGGATGCCTATGCGTTGGGCGGACACGGTAACATCTGTGGCTAGAGCCACACTTCTGGTCAGCGTGCATCAAGCCCAGGACCGAGCAGCTTGGAGAGTGATGGTGAAGAGCGCCCACAGCCGTCACGTCCCTCAGCCATGAGGACACGTCAAGGAAGGAGAAGATCAGCTTCCTAGGGAGCTCTGGTGACCTTACAACACATCATCAGCAAGTGGTGTTATGATTACGGTCTTTTCTAAGGAGGTTGCCCAGTTGCCGTCATTATTTTTCTGTCCTACTATCTTAAAGTAAAGGTTATCTCAAACTGGAAGTTCGACCACCTCAGTGTTTACGTAATACTGAAATAATGTGTTGTTTAGAATTGAAACAACTTTACTCATTTAGTTTATACGATGTTTTGTACCGTTTCGTACCACTGCACTGTTCGATCTATTTTAGAAGCGTTACTACGTATGTAATTATCCGAGTAATTTTTCGAAAAAAGACTTACCTACTAGTGGTTGAAAGTGATTTGCGAATGCGATGTTTAGTGCAATCTTTTTGGTGGACTGTTTAGTACAGTGTTATTATTGATTTATTTAGTGTTAGAAAAAGGATATAACTAGGTACATTAAAAATATTAATTATATCAGCATAATATTATTGTCAATTGCTAGCACAATTTTGTAGACAAATGTTCTCTCCTTTTCGTATGGCCATATCCCGTTGTATGAAATTACGTAAAATGACTACTCCTCAATGTTTAAATGTGTAACTAAAAGTTCTTTGTTAGATTTCCGGGACTATAATAGCAATGGCGTCATGAGATGACTATGCCAGCTAGCGTTCGACTAATTGTCAGATCGTTTAATTTATTAATTTTGTTTCAATTAGGAAATATTTCTCATGGTTTAGGAACGAATAGTTGCTAAAACAAGTCAAATACGTTGATTATTTTAAGGATAACAATAGTTATATATTTCGATTGTTGATTTTTTGAAGCGCTCTTAAATAGGTTAGGGAATCCGAAATAAATCCTATTTTTCAATATTTCAGTAATACTGATCGTGTTCATTCCTGGAGGAGGAAATAAAAGTTGAAATGAGTCGTCAATTTAAAACTTGCTACTGCTTAAAAACTAGATGTAATAGGTATTCCCGCAATTTTTTCGAAAAATGAGAGAGAGCGAGAGAGAGATAGAGAGAGAACTCGCAAATAATTCGTTTTCGCGCAAGATAAAAGATTAGAAAAAAAGGAAAAAAAATGTTTGTCGCGAAAAGAAATTAAGAAAACTGTTTTCCACGATGGACATAGGATATCTTACCCAGCTGCGCCTGGACGTAATAAAATCAAAGATAAATTCCTTAACATTCCGCCAATTCCAACCCATTAGCCGAACCACAGATAAGCTATTGTTGTCACTTCCACCGAGCTAGATCGAACGTTTCAATCCGATGTATCGGATCCAGCCATCGATGTTCCGAGCCAGAATCGCGATATGGGATATCGAATTGGTATTTTGTGCTATTATTCTATACTGATAAGAATAGTTTTTAGTTTGGATGTAAGGGTTTCTTCGGAACTGTTCATTGCCCAACCGATTTCAATAATTCTCTCAGCTAAATAGAATAAACCTTAGGGATGCTTGACGTTATTATATTACCCCCAAAATTCCTATCTTAAATAGACCATAGTAAGCCTTTTTGCTTTGAGATATATAATTAAGCCATCAATTGCCATCTCTATATCAAATCCCAGCTTTCTTTGCCAAGTGTATTTGAGACAACTGCCTGTGATAGACGGACAGACACCTAATGACAGTAGACCTAAGTGTTCCGTTGAACTAATTTTGGTACAAAAAAGGAATTCCGGCTGTTACCACCGGTAACTACTGGGTTTCCCCAGTATTTTCTAAACAATTGGTAAATAGATTTAGAACAAAGTTTCTAGCCGCAGCCAGTAATATTGTAATTGTAATGACTAAGAAAAATGAGCCATGGTAACGTTGGCGTAACATTATTACTATTACTTTGTGTCGTTCTCGTGGAAAAGAGGCCTTAGGTATTTTCTTTGGTGTTTAAGCTGTAAATATGTCATAATTAATTTATGAGTAATACTAATAACATTATATATCATAAAACATAATTCTTAAATTAAATAACATTCATATGTGAACTCATTCTTATTAAGGTAACTCATAAAATCTTTAATGTCATAAAATAGAGTGGTTGAGAAGCCACGATTAAAATTTTCTTTAAAAAGTTGAGATATTACGCACGCATTTTATATTCACGGGTAGTTTGTTAAATACCTTTGGCCCCACCGAGATGATTTTGGTTGACTTGGTCAGTCAAGTGGTCGAGTATTTGGTGTATTAAAGATGCATTAAGAACTACACATCCGATGATTCACGGCGTAATAATGGCATTTGCGCCAACAACTTTACGGTCCCTTTTCTGAGAACGCCACATATGAAACACATAGAAAAACCCAATATAAAACATATACCTAGCTAACTATTTATAACACGGAACAAACTTTTCTTTCAGGATAACAAGTAAGGCATTCTCTAGAGACACCATATTCCTTTTGGTTTAGTGAAAGTTTCATTGCAAAAATTTTTGGTGCTAAATTATCAAGGATTGGGCAGTTTTTGTCTGAGTTAAAATATCTTCGTAGGTATATCGGCATTTTTTTCCACTTCGGTGGCAAACAAGCGTACCGCCTGATGCTAAGCGGTCACCGTACCCTATCAGCAATCGAACGGTTATTTTTGTACCTTTTCTCCACTGCCCAAAGGTTGTAAGCTTGGACTTTATAACGTCCTGCGGTTCATTACATTACTCACAATTTTGTCTATCGTCATCTCCCATATGTTTTGTATACTAATTTGCTCCAGGAAGAGATCCCTTAAAGGGATAGGCTCGCCTTTGTACTTCTTTTTTTTTCTATGTTGTCATGTTTTATGTACAATAAAGCAATACATAGGTGCATACATTACTTCTACGATGATGACTTTCATAGAATAAAACTTTTTATTTCTTAGTCTGCATGAAATGTGCTGTAAAGAGTATTTGTAATCATTAATGTCATATGACATTCGATCATTTGACCTCGCAGCCGTTAAGTATTGCGGTTGTGATGATTCACACGTTTTATTAATTTATGTAAGTTACAAATTGTCTTTACAAATAACAACATAAAATATAAGTTTACACTTGATTCGAAACTATCACAACTCTTATTTATTCAAGCCAGCAGGACACTGGAGTTGCCTGGCCACGGTGGTCAATAGTAAACTTTTCTTGTCATTAGCTGTCAAATTTACTATTGACCGCCACCGCGTGTGTGATTTTAGGCCTTAACCTGAAGAAGCCTCTCTCTGAATCACAATATGTTTTTTCTACAAAACCCAACGTCAACTAAAATAGGTTTGACAGTTTACGAATAATCGCCATCCTAAACGCACTGGCAGCAAAAAACCGTCGAATTTTTAAACATTCGAAATTCACTTTTCGGAATCGACGGATTCGAAAAAAGAACTGTCACCGAACGCGGCAAAAAACGGGAAGTGGCGGTGATAGGAAGCGCTGACCCGGCCGATAACGAATATGATTCTAAATTCAAATTGCGACACTGTTCGTTTTTTAACATTTTTTACTACCCGACTGCCAAGAAGGCTAATGTTTTCGTATATATGTAAGTATGTAGGTTTTTAATAAAAGAAAGAAATAAGGCTGAAACAATAGACTGCGCTGCTGACTGGCTGTGGCTAGAATATAAGGCTGTAACTAACACCTATGGATTCCGTCCGAAATAAAAAGGATTTATTTATTTTATTTATTTATTTATTTTAATACGTATTTTTAGTACACGGTGGCAAACATACATAGGGCCTGGGAAGCAGATCTGGGTTTATCTTGTATCATTGCATCGGTTTAACGAATTTCGAGTAGGGTCATTTCGCCGGTTAGCGGCCACCTAATTTCATGTGCCGGTTGGCGACCACATCTGATATTTTTCTTCGCATCAGTGGTTTTTTGAAAAGTGAATTATAAAATATATGGGATAGTTAGGTTCTTCAAGTTCTGTTTTAATTATACTTGTTTTGATAGTTTTTCGTCAAACTTGCGGTCATTGTTACGTGTCTTGCGTTTCGACCATTTATCTCAATTGCCAGTAGTAGGTAGGTCAACTACGTAACATAATGGTAACGTTTAACTATAGATTCATATGATTATAATGTACTGAAAGTTTTCACTTAAAAGTTATTTACATGTTTTTTTTAATGGTCAGAAGTATATTTAAAAAAAAGATCCCGTATTTTCCATTTTTTTATAGTTTCCAGTGTGTGACGCTCCATACGAGTGATGTATGAAAAAATTAAATGGTGGCACATTTCAATCAATCATTGCTCGTGGTGTCACGATACTTACGAGTACGTATATATTACGTAAAAAATACTAACTTACACAGTTCAGAGAAAAAAAGTAAAGGTACACCTTTTAGTAAAGAAACTAGTCCTACTTTAGGAAGGAGCAATTTTTCAGTTTTAAATTGATAGACAGGATAGAGGCCTATACTGAGCAGTGGGTGGATGTTGGCTAGCAATAAATCAATAATAGTTACCTGTATATTTTATGTAGACAAGAAACATCGTAGAATTTAACTTTCAAACCAGATTTTTTATACAGAAACACAGTTCATCTTTAAACATTTAAAATGCTATTCAAAATAAGGGATATCCTTCAGATTTCCATAGATAATCAACACGTGTTTCGTCTTACTTCAACTTTTTAAAAATCACGCCCCAATATTAAACACAATGTGCACCGTAAAGAACCTAATAGAACACAATACTGCCCTGTTTATCGGTGACGACATCGTTCTATATTTAAAATTTAAATTTGGAGCGCTTGAATAAGAATAAAGTGAAAAACTACGTCGTGCGAATTTAGATGCTATCACAACGTCTTAAGACTGAAAATAAAACTGTTTTTTTTTTCGTTTACCGCGCTTTGGTTACAAACTCTCTTGTTGTTGACGTTTCTTACCGATAACTTAATAAGAACTGTAGCATACGTGAAATAAGGTTACTTTTCAATTGAAGGGGGCAGTGTTAAAATTCATAAACTGTTTTTAACATTGTTTTGAATCTAAAATCGAGTTGTTACAGTTTTTTCGGTTGAATTTAAATTCTTCTGTGAATAATATTCTGGTGCACTGATTTTAAATGTCCGATAGGAAATTCAAAATGTTTTTTTAGTGCTGCCTTGGTTTATTTTTGGGCCATGAAGCTAATCGAAAATTCACAATGTAAATAGGTCCATATTTAAGTAGAGCTGTATAAATGCTTTTGATACGTTTAGGCGGTGGTTTTTAAGCGCATACAACGACTTCCATTCTTAAAGATCTGTTTTTAGTACCTATTCTATGACATTTTATTTCAATGTGGCTTTAGAAGAAGAAAAGCCATACATTCACTATCCATTGATCAGAGAAGAAAAACTGTGCCGCAGGGCAACGTCTTGGGTCCTAGAAGATATGTACATACATGTGAAGATATAGTACGAACCTATGTGGTAACAACAAACCCTCAGTAGTTATTTTTCTTTTCCAATGATTTGCTTTTAACTACTATATTGCTATAGTAGCAAGTAAACGATTCATTCAATGAAGTTTAAGATATGAAGATGCTAATGAAAGATTCCATTCATCTGAAACGTATATTAAATCAAAGTAATGGATTCGATTACGATAACCCACTGGCTTATAATTAAAAAGAGTGATTAACGCTATCTGTCTTGATACTAAATACAGATTCATATACTTAATATGTATGCACTTTTTTATAAATATTATGTATAGAGTACGCGGAAAGAGAAGCGTCGTGGTTGAAAATATAGCCTATTTCCATCCAGAAAAAAAGAAGGGTAGATTTACTCTTCACGCGTCGCGTTGCGGTGTCCTATACTCTCTCTCTCACTTAGCATAAGCGTGAGCGAGATGGAAGTGCGTGCTCGGTAGCGCGGATATCATGTTTTTCGGATTCGAAATTTCAGGTCTCTTTGGAGGGGGCGGTGAGGTGCAACGGCGGGGGATAGCGTGTGCCGCCTGATTGGTAGATCGGTGACATTTGCGTCCCACACCCCGTCCACCCGCTGTCGCCCTAGTACACTTTAGGCCAGTGATATTGATACAGTCGGCGTTGCACAGAATACAGTCGCACATTCAATAATTAGACCAGCCGTGTTCCGTAATAGGAACGCGTCTCCGACGGACGTCCGCGTCAATTTGCGCCAGGATGCGGCCAATCGCGACCGCGCTTGCGCAGGATATTCGACGCTCCCCCCTTAGGATGGATATCCACCAGCACGGCCACAGAGTAAATAATAGTACAGAAGTACTACGTACAGAAGAATTCTCTGTTAACAAATCCCCTACCATTGGTGGTTTTTTTCTGGCTGACCGCCTCGCCTCGCACAGCTCTGGTGGGTGGTGGAATACTCATCCTTAAGGTTGTCGCACACGTAATCGCTCGGCACCGGACCGGCGCCGCCTCAACTCATCGCCGTCAACCAGGCGTCAATCATACGTAAGCACGTAACGGAAACGGCTGAGCAGCTCCGAGGTGTCCGCGCGGCTGCAGCTAGGTGACATCGGGCTTTTTTTTTTGATACAACGACGGTGGCAATCAAGCGTACGGCCCGCCTGATGGTAAGCGGACACCGCAGCCTACAGACGCATGCAACTCTAAAGGAGTAACATGGGCGTTGCCGACCCTTGATATGTTTGAGGATTCGCCGTGTTGACAGCTGAAGGAACAAATTCCCTCGCTCTCAACACAACGGACCGTCGGGAGCTCTGGCGACCTTGCTCACCTCCAGGAACACATCACTACTACAGAGCAAGTAGTAGTGTTATTATGGCTGTGGTCTTCTGCAAGGCGCAGGAACTTCCCCAGTTGAGCTGCTCCGAATACGAGCGGGATGACATTTCGCTGTGCCCTACCTCATCAACACCGTTCCGGCGGCGAGGCGAGACGCAAGCTCTATGACTGCGAGTTGCCCGCCCGCCGCTTGCGGATTACTAGCTTGTGTCGAGGCGAGGCGATGCTGTTCCGATGCCGATATGTGTGCGTTATAGTATGGAATTTCTTACAAAGTATACTGGACGGCTCGAGTTCTCGAGGACGACGGCGCCGGTCCGGAGCCGAGCGGTTACGTGTGCGACAACCTTTAGAGGTTTCACTTCACTTTTTGCAGCGATTCAAATTCGCGTTTAATGAACACTTCCTATTATAGTTTATCAAAATTTTATTGCAATTTTTTCTTGTGTTCATAAGTGTTCACTGAGATTACCCCCTAGATACATACATATACAAACTTATAGAATTAAATACTCACGGACTTTTCGCTTCATTAAAAGCCTTCACAAGCGCTGCAAACGGTATATGTGAATATTTTAAAAAACATTCTCCAAATTTATTTTTTCTTAAATAATAAATGCTCACGCATTATTTACTTTATCAAAAGGGAATAATGCCCAAAATGTCATTACCGGCCTCAATGCGGGATATAACGCCATAAATAAGAAGGAATGACGTCATTACGGTGACGTAATGCCTCCTGGATCGTCATTTATCATGATTTGCTTGATGATACAGTTTATTGTTTAATTTAGATGAAAAAAAAAACTTTTTTTACTGTGCGTAAAAAGCGATTCATTGAAGAAATTCAAAAATTAGGTTAATATTGAGGTAGCAGCTAAGGTTTTTACTATAAAATGTACGATTTTATTTTTCTTTGGATCGAAATCATAGTTACTTATATCGTTAAAATATATTGATAAAAAAAATAACGTGACACTGAGAATCTCCTTGCTTCTATATTGCAGTCCGTTAAAGTGCCCATCAATTATATTTTTTTTTTTTTTATTTATTTATCCAAAATAAGAACTTAAAACTACTTACTTTTGTTTTTAAACAGCGAGCGAAAACTGCGTACGGTTTATCTGCGTGGAAGGAGGTAGATTTATTTTCCCTGAGTTGAAAATTACACAGTAACTACTTACGAAAAACGTCACAAAAAGTGACGTTTTTCGTCCTGACCTGAACTCACGATTCAGTTAAAAAAAAACTCAAAATGTTGTGCGTCAAATTTCATCCAAATCCATTCAGCCGTTTTTGTGTGAATGTGTAACAAACATCCAGAACGCCTAAAACCTACCTAATACTATTGGTAGACAAAATATTCAAATATCAAAGATTTCTAATCACAGGCAAAGCCTTCAACATTTACTCAAGATTAAAACATCAAAACTCTTAAATTATTAGAGCTGGCAACATTAACATCAAATCTTAAACTTACTCTTTTAATTACAAGGCAGTTGACAGTTAATTTAAATTTGGAATAAAAACGGGCGCCAATGTCAACCCAACCGTTTTTGCAAACAACAGAGTTGATTTTGCCGTGTTTACAAACGTTCCATTTTTGAAATTAGAGAATTTAATTAAAGAACGCGATATGATCGTGTTTTGTTTTCGCTTTTTTAAAGCCATGCTGGCGTTTGTGCCTATTGTTTTTTTATTTTGGTGTTGTCAAAGACAGCTGAGTGGTCACTTGATAGTTGTAAGTGCTGTTATTCTGAGAAAAGGGCACTAATTGGTCATTGAATTGTCCATAGTAGGTATGTAGTCAGCTTTTAGAACGGAGAAGATAATATATTTTTGGGACAGGCAAAAAGATACACGTATAATATCATCATAAGGATCTTATACTGAGGTGTAGTAATCATTATCATATATATATGTACTTAGATACATTATCTACTCGTATGTATCGATTATATTCTCTGAACAGTATCGACAAAATTGAATTCTGATCAGCCAGGAACTACGTATATCAAAGTAACACTATAGTCAAAATGCCCTTATATCCAATATTTGACAGCTGTCATCCCAGTACAATTTATGTCATCGTATGTCATCATTGACGTTTATTGTACCGGAATGACGGCTGTCTAATATCGGCGTCTAACTATATTATTTTATATACATACATTTTATACGGTTGTACCAAAAATGGGGTGTGAACCGATCAATGCCTCAACAGGTATCGTGTTCTGATAAAAAAAACCGGTAAAAAACATTTTTTTGATGCTTTTTTTTTTGCTTTAGTATGGAGCGTTGGCCGACTGGGGCGACAAGCTCCATAGAAATGTAAAAAAAAAACACTTCAAAAAATTTTTTTTTCGGTTTTTTCTTATCAGGCCCCGTATCATGGTCAGCCGTATCACGCAATAAGTGACAAGATAGAGCGTCCGTCTCGTTCTATCGCACAGTGACCCGAAGCGAGTGAGTGAGCTGAAGGTCCTGGGTTCGAATCCCGGTAAGGGCAATTATTTGTGTGATGAGCATAAATATTTGTTTCTGTTTCTGAGTCATGGAACTGTTATATATATCGTCGTCTAGTACCCATAACACAAGCCTTAATGAGCTTACTATGGGACTAGGTCGATTTGTGTAAGATTGTCCCCTAAAAAAAGAAAAAGAAAGAAAGAAAGTGACCGCCAGTGACGGACGCTCTATCTTGTCACTTATCGTATGATAAGGCCGACCATGGTACAGGGCCAGAACACGATACCTGTTAAGCCCTTGACCGGTTCATACCCCATTTTTGTTACACTTATTGTATTATTTAACGTAATAACTAGTTTATTTGATTGAACTAACTATAGTAGCTCTGTGAGGTGCAGAAAACGCAATTCGTCTTTTAATAAAAAAAAAGTTTTGTTTTTCGATAAACTGAATTGCCGAAAAATCTGTGATGTGAAAAATTAACCTGCTCATCGCTCAGAATCGGTTGAGAAACCGGCCTGTAGACGAAAACAGCGGGAAATCCGAACATGCTATTTTTTTGAGCTTTAAGGCGTAGTCGGGTTACATATTTTTGATATTTTTATGCTTTTAAAAGCTCACATTTGTTGCATACAGCCATACTATACTATGTACTACTTATTCATATTATAACTGCGAAAGTGTCTGTCTGTCTATCTGACTGTCTGTCTGTTACCTCTTCACGCTTAAACAGCTGAATCGATTGAGATGCAATTTGTTACGGAGATCATTTAAATCCCAGGGAAGGACATGGATAGTTCTTTTGCCGGAAAACATGTGAAATGTGAGGTGAAAGTTTGTATAAACGAGTTCCACGAGGACAGAGTTGCGGGCAGAAGCTAGTGTTTTATAGGGAGATAAAGTTTGTGAGTTTGTAGCTTTGTTTGCAAGAAATCAGGGGCGGCTTTACCTATAGTGCAGGGGGTGCGTTGCACCCGGGCGCACGGTCCTGGGGGGGCCACTCGCCTCGACGCTAGCGCGCGCTAGGGGGGGTGCTAGAGGGCGCTACGGTAATGATTGCACCCAGGCGCGACATGGGCTAGAGTAGAGACGCCTCTGCAAGAAATGATTGTTAGTCATTTCACATGAAATGCTGAACCCAACAAAAACTTGTTCATGCCCACATAACCAAACACTAGCCTATTTTAAACCTCAACAGCTGCATAGTTTGTAAAGAAACAGCAAAAAAACTTACATACCCTTTTATTTTGTCCGCAGAACACGTGCAGACTCGAATGGCCGACGGAAGCGAGAAGTGTTCGAGTTGCGATCGAGAAGCGACCGAGTTGGGGCAGCAAAGATGTGTTCGACTTATAACGACTATGATTCAGGGTCAGGGATGCCGCGTATGCGATTTTTTTGACATCCGCGGACGCGGACGCGGATGCGGATTTTTGGGTCAAACACTCAAAAACGTAAATAAACAACGTCCATTTTATAACATCACGCGATCATCAGACACATTGAAACTAAATTATTATCGTAGCGAACAAATAAAAAACGCGTTTGCTCATGATCTTGATCACAGAGACGAAAATATGTTTTTTTTACTAATGGCGAAAATATCTAAAACGCGTACGGTAAGCGCCGCGTGGGCTCCTTTCTTGTCGTGAATTGCACTACATCCGCATTCGCAAAAATTTTGGCGGATGCAGATGCTAATGTTAAGAGGCTGACAAGACCTGATTTGGTGAAACCGATGTTATTTAAGCAGTTTTTTAAGAAAAACCATTTGTTCTAGCACATTAAATAAAATATATGTTAATATTCACGGTATTTCAAAGACCGTGGACGGGTTCGAAACATAATTGGACGAAATCGACTCGATAGATAATAATTGCAAAGATTGGTCTTAAAATTTTTATTTTTTTGACGTATGATGGGTCTGCAATTAAAAACACGAAGTCAACATATTCATACCTAAACCGCTAACGAGTCATATTTAACAAATAATCCAGCCTTTTTTTTATTTCAATATTTATGCACTATTATCTTCAAAAACCGGCCCGCCCAGTAACAACTCGCTCTCGTTTACTCCGATACATTAGACGGTGTGCGCGCTATCCAAAATCCTCAAGGGCATTTTGGTGTTGACAGCGTCTTAAGGTTCGTGCGGAACTTCCGCGGATGCGGATGCAAATGTCTGCAACATCCCTGCTATGATTCTAGGGCACCACAGAATTGAAGAAATAGCAGGAGCTGAGAAAGGTTACTGCTGCTTTTCGGTGGAGGATAACATCGTGAGGAAACCGGTCTAATCTCAACAAGATCTAGTTTTCCCTCTGGGTTAGACGGTCAGATAGATGGCAGTCGCTTTCGGTGCTGCGGCGCTAGCATAACTGACGTCGCGCCGCGACGCGAGTCGAGAAAGATCTACCCTCCTCTTTCTAATTTGCGCGGTGCGAATGAGAAACGAGACACTCAGACGCGCGCAAAGCGACTTGTCAGCAAGTTGTGCTGGTTACTTGTGTCTACGCTCAATCTTTATGAGGAAAATTATAGAAAATTTACTGCTGCACGGTTAGCACAAGATGGCGCGCGAGCTGTCGCGGCGAGATAGACTCCGTCTCTTTCGCGTGCCGTCTTGTGCTAACCGTGCTGGATTGTGTAATAGGGATGATGACTATGATTTTTTTATGATGTCATTCGAACCAGTTTTTGGAGAGGAACAAATGTTAAAATTTTGAGACAAAGATTAACGTCGCTGGCGGCAGCGCCAAACGCTTCATACTGATAGACACACAAGTATGACGTCACAATTGTACAAAGTTGTTGTATCGTTGTATGGAAAATCCGGTAAATTGTTGTTTCGGTCGCGAAATACCGCGTTTAAAGTACATAGTTGTCATACAATTTTGTTTCTATAAAAGCGTAAGGATTCTATTGGCAGCTTTAAATTGATTCTTGGACAATAAAAAAATAACATACATTTTCTAAACTTAATTTTTTCAAAAAGTTTCATATCTTTTTATGATTTTAATTATATTTTATAATTTACTTATACTTTATTACGATAATTTGATGGTTTACTATCCATTTAGCATCACTACGTTATCGATTTGAACATGAGGCATCATGCCTATTTCTACGTGATTTAGGTAGATCTAAATGTCATTTTTGAATGAATCAATGACAGCTGAATCCTAACGCTCTTTCGAAAAGATGCTCAACTATACCTCTAAGGATGTTTAAATCCATACTAATATTATAAATGCGAAAGTGTGTCTATTCTACTGTGTTACTTCTTCACGCTTATATCGCTGAACCGATTGAGATCAATTTTGGTATAGAGTTAATTTGAGTCCCGAAGAAGGGCATACAGAAAGTTTGTATAAACGATGTAAACGAGTTCCACGCGGACGGAGTTGCGGGCAGAAGCTAGCATCAAATTTGAACACACATTTCGCTCTAGTCCTAAAATGGCCGTCCATACAACAAAGGACAAATCCTAGAACCGGCTCTCGATAGTTTCCTCTTCAAAATGCAACCTACTTGAACCATTTTTGCAGGAATTTATTACATGTAAAAGCAAAATATAGTCAAAAAACTTGACTCGTCATCCTCCTAGCGTTATTCCCGGTTGTGTCCCTAAAGGAGCCCGGGGTCCGTTTTGACACCTAATCCCAAGATTTGGCATAGGTATTATTTTTACCAAAGCGATTGGCATCTGACCTTCCAACCCAGAGGGAAAGCTAGACCTTATTGGGATTAGACCGGTTTCCTCACGATGCTTTCCTTCACCGAAGAGCCACTGTTAAATATCAAATGATAAGTTTTTTTCAAATTCAAACATTTATTCGTGAGGCACAATTGAAACAATACAGAAAATCATCATCACCATCATCATATCAGCCGAAAGACGTCCACTGCTGGACATAGGCCTCCCCCAAAGAGTGCCAAAGCGACCGGTCCTGCGTCACCCGCATCCAGCGGACTCCCGCAACCTTTACCAGGTCGTCGAGGTTCTCGAGTGGCGACCACGTACCGGAAGGCGCGGCGTGGGTAGGCCCCCGACAAGATGGATACAGAAAATAAACGAAGTAAATTAAAAATAACACATTAAGTTGTGTACTTTTTGAAATATTAATATAGGGATTTGAACCCACGACCGTCGCTTGACAGCCGCATGCCTGAACCACTAGGCTACCGAAGCTAGTCAGAGAAACTTGATTATCCTTGATTATAGTCGTTACTATGTTGACAAACCAACGTTCATTAGGGCAACATCGTTTGTAATGTATGTAATGAGGGTGGGTTTGTAAAGAACACGGCTTTGCTACCTACACTTCGACTCTACACTGGAAGAAATTCTAGGTAAGTTCTCCTCTTTGTTCTCCCTCTCAAAAATTAAGTCCTCGATTCTTCATGTTCATCAATACTAATCATCATCATCATCATGTCAGCCGAAAGACGTCCACTGCTGGACATAGGCCTCCCCCAAAGAGTGCCACAGTGACCGGTCCTGCGCCACCCGCATCGAGCGGACCTTTACCCCCCTAGACAAGGTTACAATCGACAAGCGCTAACGCCAATAGAATCTAATAAAATGTATGGGAATGACAGATGTTAACGAAAAGTGTTCACTAGACGTCCACTGCGAGCAGTGGACGTCTTTCGACTGATATGATGTGTATAGAACGGACTTTCTGGGTAGATGTGTAGGCTATATTTTATCCCGCGTTTGCCTGCATTCTTTGCAATATGCGGCTGCGTTTTTATAAATTTACTACACTGAAAGTACCGCAAACTGGGGTGAGTAGGGATCGCGAGGAGAGTTGGGTTATGAATGGGAAGAGAAGGGAAGAAAGGGGGGTGAGATGGGATTTTAAGGCTACTGTTACCTAAATAATGTATTTCAATTTAAAATGGAGCTATAGTAATATTCATAATAAAAAAACGATCCAACAATCTTCCAAAATCACCTTTGTATGAAAACCCATCTCACCCCAACTACGAGGGACTACCGGGTGAGGTGAGATTTCGTGTTTACCGTTAAAGTTATGAAATGGAAATACCCAAAATCATAAAGAAACCGGAACACTTATTATAGTTATTATATACAACATTCAGTTTGCATATGTAAAAATAAAATGTTATCGCGGTTTGAATGCCAGTTTTGTCCCTACTCACCCCATTTTGCGGTATCTACATTTCTTTGTGGTTTTCTCTTAATCTCGCTGACAATAACTAGTATTATAAAGCTGGCTTTTAATTGAAACGTAAACACTAAACAGTATCTTTCCGCCCTAGCGGTAAAACAATGTGCAATGATTAGGGCGAGTCCAATTGACGCGAGGTCATCACACCCTTGACCCGGGTGTGGCGCGCCTATAGATGAGAATCGCACTGGAAATGACAACTTTACGGACAAGGGATTATAAATAGCAATACAAACATGAGAAATTTCCAAAGAGGTGATAGGGTCGTTGCATCGTTTAGCGACAACAACATATATTTTTAATACATAGTACGGTAGTGGCGGACTAGCATAGTGGCTGCCTGATAAACAGACGCAACTCTTTATTGATTTGAGGATTCGTTGTGACAGTTAGAACGAATCCCCTTAACAGAGCGAATCCGGGAAATGTAGACCACCATCATCGTATAAATATTTGGGGACAATATCGAACTAGCCCCATACCATAGTATGAACCCCTAGGTTCAGTCCCGGTAAGGGCATTTGTGTAGGCCCTAGCCTACATCTTCGAAGGCAGCGTCAACATCCACTACTAGGCAAGGCTAACGGGTCGTCAAAATAACATGTCACATTAACAATAATTGGTGTTATATCCACTACCATCTTATAACTGTTAGGATTCCGAAAACCTCAAATCTAAAGCGTTCAAATAATGCAATTGTTAGACAGCGACAAAATTGCCCGTTCCATGCCCCCTGCATCCGTAAAACAGGGCAGGAAATGCCTGTTTTGTCGCCCAATAAACGCGGAATTGGTTCTGGCCGCCCCCCGTAATTATGCCGTGCGCTGACTGTACGGCAATATGTGAATTTTGAAATGGTATTAGGTCAACGTTTTTGCCTTTTAGTGATCGCAAATGGAAATTAACGGATCGCATTAAAAATACAATAGTGCGTTCCAAAACTCAGGTAGCTGACTTAGCTCATACAGCCGCCAAACTTAAATGGGACAGAAAAGCGTTATGGGCTACAATTACCACCAAGTGCCCGACAGAACCGAATACGGCTTCGCGGTAGACCACGTAGGAGATGGCGAGACGAGCTTGACGTTGATCAAGACTGGTGGAAGGCTGCCCAGGCCCCGTATCATGGTCGGCCTTATCACGCGATAAGAGACAAGATAGGAGCGTCGTCTCGTTCTATCGAACGGTGTCAGCCAGTGACGGACGCTCTATCCCGTCACTTATCGTGTGATAAGGCCGACCATGATTCGGGGTCTGGACAGGGATATGTAGAAGAATAAGAGACCTTTGCCCAGCAGTGGGACACTTTAGGATCTTTATAATAATAATTTAGTGATCGTGATGGTTTGATACATTTGTCGTCGCAGCGTCACTTATCACGGTTACTTCGTGCGTAGACGGACCGCTTTTGTCCTGGGTAATTGCGTGAGTTTTCGAATATTCGTGAGGATGACTCAACTGCGAAAAAAATACAGTTATATCTACATAACTACGTACTAAGTAGAACGAAGCGTTAAGCAATGGACCAGTTGGTCCTTGGTTTTTGAAGTTGTATACTCGCGAGACAGTCTTTTAATATTTTTTTTTTAAGTTCGCAAAGTGACTCGACAAAAAAAAACTAGCCTGCTCACAAAATTTCACGACAATGGGTTGTTAATTGCGACCTGTAGGAGAGAACAGCGCGACATCGTGACACGACAGACACCGGACATTCGAACGATTTTGAAGCATAGAACTTCCATCGCTTCGCTCGCTCGTTCGATTAACTTGTACTTCGCAGCCATTTGCAGTGGGTGCGTGTATGCCATATTGTAAGTTCGCTAATAATTTTTCGCTAATACAGAAACTTCTGAACTACACTAGATAAACCAGCAAACGAAAAAAACATAGAAGTCTAAGTAGCGCCGCAAAATGGCCCCACAGCAACCATGGCCATTATGCGGGGTTGGGGGTGGGGTGTCAAAACGAGGCCAGGCAGGGGCGGGGGGAGCTGTGATTGTTCGAATCGCTGTTCAAACTGGACTACAAAAACATTGTTGGACAGTTTGAACACATAGATGGCCTGTTCGTGCGACGTCCAGCTAACCCCAGCTTTGAAGCCTGAATTCTAACCATCTTTTGCCACATTTCCGAGCAGTGGCGTGAAAATACCATACATACCCTGAAGCCTAACCCTCAAAAGGCAAAATTAATTTCAACCTTAACTAATGTAATATATAATAATTAATTAATTAACAATCACTAGTTTTTTATTTAGTGTATATAGTACACGGGGCCTGAGGAAGTTAAAGACTAACTTTCTCATTATATAGGATAATATGAGTATACGAAAGAACAGAAATTAAATGTCCAAAGATACAAACTAGGAACATCCAAACGTGACTCACACCCCAATCTACCCATCTATGCGGGCCCATATGCTTTGGGGTAGCAGATAACTTAATTTGTTGTGGTTGCGAACAAGCATACGGCCCGATCGACGGTAACACCGTAGGCTTTGGAGCTTGCAAACAACGGATGTAATAGCGTAACTTTTCGAACAAGTTTTAGGACAACTCATCTGTCATTTTACCATTCAAAAAATTGCATTAAGATCGATTACCCCCATATAACCTCGTACCTACAAGTAAACTTCTGTTTGTTTTTTTTTGCATGTTTTTCTTCAATGTTTTATTTTAATTTTGTTCCCATTGCTGAACTTGTAGTTTTACCTTTGTTTTGTATTTAACTTTTTGTATGTTCTTAATACTAAAATAAGCCGTGGTTACCTATAGTTAGATGAACATCAACCAAGAATGCTACCTAGGCTACATATTAAATTGTATGATGTATTGTCTGTTGGCGATCCTAAATAAATAAATAAATAAACTTGCCTACAATCTTACAAACTGGCAGACTTTTCATCTTTATAATCGATACTTATAAATGCAAAAATATGTCGGTCTGTCTGTCTGTTACCTCTTCATGCTTAAACCGCTGAACCGATTGAGACCGGTATGGAGATATTTTGAATCCCGGGGAAGGACATAGAATATTTTTATCCTGGAAATCATCCCCTAAAGAGCTGAAAGTTTGTATGGAGCTACGATATAAGCTAGTTCCACGCGAACGGAGTCGCGGGCAGAAGATATTATTATATTTCTTACTAGCAGCCCGGCCCGGCTTCGCACGGATTACCCATTTCCCGTAGGAATGAAGCATTTTCCCACGGTAAAAAGTAGCCTATGTCACTCAGGGAGAATGTAGCTTTCCAATGGTGAAAGAATTTTCGAAATCGGCACAGTAGTTTTTGAGTTTATTCATTACAAACATACACACCACCTTTCCTCTTTATAACAGTAGTATAGATATAGATAGTATAGTATAGATAGATAGATAGATAGGCACACATTGGTAAAAACACGAGTGAAATGATGCAAAGATAAACTCCACAGCTCCAAACATCCGCCTGCTTCTGTATGACTCACCCCAATCTTTTAAAATGCGGGCCCATATGATGTGGGGTAGCTTAAGGGGTCGCACGGAAAATACATTATTTCAATTTCAATTCATCAAGACAAATGCCCGCTCTGGGTATTACCATTTGTACCCAGATGACCATTACAGGAAAAAGTTCTAACAACAGTATACCGAATATAAAAGGTGGCCTATAATGTCACCTGGGGGAATGACAGATGCCGACGAAACAGTTTTCGTTAACATCTGTCATTCCCATACATTTTATTAGTTTTCTATTGGCGTTAGCGCTTGTCGATTGTAACCTTGTCTAGGCCCCCTGGCCCCGTATCATGGTCAAGCGATAAGTGACAAGATAGAGCGTCCGTCACTGGCTGACACCGTTCGATAGAACGAGAGTGACGCTCTATCTTGTCACTTATCGCGTGATAAGGCCGACCATGGTCCCGTATCATGATACGGGAGCATAATTTCGATACCTCATTCACAGCCACTATAGAGCTGTTAAACTCGCAAGCCAACTAAATCGTCAAAGAATACTATCATCATCATCCTCCTAGCGTTATTCCCGGTTGTGCCCCTAAAGGAGCCCGGGGTCCGCTTTGACACCTAATTCCATGATTCGGCATGATTAGTCAAAGATTGCGTCAAAGAAAACTATATAGGTATAGTCGAGGAATGAAAAGGTTGACCACTTTTCGCACGTTATCCACGTTAATCCCCTAGCCTGATCCCCCAGGGGAATTAGCGGCAATTATTTTATATTCAACTAGGAAAAAATGATAATGTTCGGTTATGGCGCTTCGCCGGACGCTACCGCGTCACGCTCGCTTCGCTCGCTCGGCTCGCGCGCTGTAGGGTCGCAGTTCAACTAACAACCTAACCGTTTTTTTCCCCTGGGGGATCAGGCTAGGGGATTAACGTGGACAACAGCACTTTTCGATCTTATTTCAAAGCCATTAAAAAAAATAAAAAAATAAAAAAAAATATTAAGGGACAATCTTACACAAATCGAGGTAGTCCCATAGTAAGCTCAATAAGGCTTGTGTTATGGGTACTAGACGACGATATATATAATAGGTAGAAATACTTAAATACATAGAAAACTTCCATGACTCAGAAACAAATATTCATGCTCATCACACAAATATTTGCCCTTACCGGGATTCGAACCCAGGACCTTCAGCTTCGTAGGCAGCGTCACTAGGCTAACCATTAAGCCATTAAGGCCATTAAGGTCCAAAAGTGGTCAACCTTTTCATTCCGTGAATGTACCTAATTATCGAACAAAATCACAAAATTTCACGAGAATCGCTGTAGATATGCGACCTCTAGAGGAAAACAGCTGGCTAAACGGACATACGAAATAATTTTGGCCCAAGCTAAAGTAGAGTCATTCGCTTCGGTACCTCGTATCGTAGTAAATTCAGAGCCCGGAATACTCGTAACACTTTTGAGCTGTCATATAACAATAATAACTCCTTGCATTTCATTAAATTGTTAAAAGGGCCTCTTTAATTTCTATTTATGGGTAAGGCCGTTATTTCTTGTTCCTGATTAAGCAGTTTAAATCGTCTACATTTTAATCACTTCCAGTCGATAAACGAGAAGTCCCTATGACAACTCAAAAGTGCTACGAGAATTCCGGGCTCTGGTAGTAATAAATGAAAAAGGTGACTAAAAATGTGTATTTTAAAAATACACCGCCAGCATAGTGTTAAATACATCCAACACTAAAACAAATACTCATCGCCAACACAAAACTAGAAACCGTTCGTCCCCTTAACCCGCCCCGCCCGCTGCACCCATTTGCATTAATGCACATTCCTGCAACCCAATATTGATAATTGAACTCATTTGTACCGACGCCATCCCGCATTCGAGATGCGCCTCGTTCCCGGAGTTTGACGTAATTTTAGTTAGCATATAATGTAATGCGTTTTATGAATAACGGGGTTTATCCTACTAATACTATAAACTAGCGACCCGCCCCGGCTTCGCACGGGTACTATATTATACATATAAACCTTCCTCTTGAATCACTCAATCTATTAAAAAAAACGCATTAAAATCCGTTACGTACTTTTAAAAATCTAAGCATACAGGGACAAAGCGGGAAGCGACTTTGTTTTATACTATGTAGTGATGCGGAAGTTTGGATGTTTGTTACTCGAGGCTCAACCAATTTAGATGAAATTTTACAGGTAGATAGTTTATAGCCTGGATTAAAATATAGGATCGTTGCTATCCCGGGTCCAGCCAGACGAAGTCGTGGGCGGAAGCTAGTATTAAAATAAAATGAAACGAAACATGTCTTTGAGGTCGAATATCGCTCGACATGTTTGAGTGACCGTTTCATAAAAATTTAATGTCTGAGATTCACGGAAGTTTTCTATATAAAAACATAACCCTCCTCTACTTCGTCAGTCGGGTAACATGGGGTTGATCTATATCTATCTTTCATCAAATCAATAAAGGGTTCATCCCATCGAACGCTCTAGCATAAATATGTAGTCAATAATAACTTGTCAGTCACTATGGCTAACAATTTATCGAACATCGTATAGAAAGATATCTAGTTTAATACTTATGATTATCAAAATCGAATGGCCTTATATATAAAGGTCCATCAGAATTATAAAGGTCATTAAAATTCGTTTGTCTTAATTGTCATTTTGTGTTTGTCAGAAAGGGGCAGAACATATTTCAGTTAAAGAGGTCTGATAAGTTTTGTGAATAACGGGGTTAATCTTTAATTTATCTTTCATCAAATCAATTTTTAATTTAATCGTATGGCATATTTTATTTTGGCCTTTAAAGTTTGTCACTCTTTAGTACCACCCAGGGGACACGTGCAGGGTTGTGGTAGGTAGCTCCTGCGGACGCGAGTGACAGTTGTCCCCCCTTTGTCAAGTGAGTGGGCAACTCGACTGTTAGAAGCTCTTAAGCCGCCCAAAGGCCTCTAACTCGGCTTAACGACTACTGTCATAGACAGCAACCGGGATGAACTGCTTAGCGTGCCTTCCAAAGCACGGAAACGCTCATTTAAATTAACCACTCAAACATCAGGCGGTCACCCATCCAAAGACTGACCGCTGCCATCTTTGCTTAACCTGCGTTATCGTTTCCGACTCCCAGGGGCCGCCTGGAGGAGCGCTTCAAATCAAATCAATAAAGGATCGACATGCCTTCCGGACTTGTTTCTTTTGTACTCGCAAGCATCCATGGGCTACGGTGCCTACCGGACAAGTCCGCGTTTACCACCATCGCGGTATAAAATAAATATAAAAACACACAAAAACTACGTTACAACGAGTTCTAGAAAAAGATTTAATATTTCAATATCAGTTGCTAGCTTAATAAATAATAGATTTACAATGATCCATTATTAGAAATACAAAAAATAAGGCGTCAGAAACGCTAAAAATAAAAATGTCGACGTTATTCACGAACTTTTCAATTTAATATTTCGTGTCATTAAAAATTTCCGCAACCCTTCGCGCCTGGGGCGGCGGAGACTGACACAGTAGGTCCGCTAGGGAAAGTTACACTTAGGGCGCGGGCGAGTCGCACCAACTCACGATTACAGACCAATCAACGTTAAATATGTTATCCCATAGAAACTTGTCAAACTTGCCATACATTCAGATTTTAACGAACATCGCTGACGATTACAGATGGTTTGGTGCAACCCACCCTTAAGGCGGTGCATTGGAAATTATCTCGTGCTTTGAAACGCCGTTCTGACTTGATTAAGAAACAATAAGGTCTGATTTTCATATATATGATTCTTGACTATATGATTGTTCATCTGATTTTATGGATACATGATTGCTTAAAATTTCCTCGATAGAAAAAAAATCCAAAGTTGGGTCTGTATTTTCCTTTTTTTAATTAAGCCTACTCAAATGATACATTATTTTACGACAGTACAATCAAGTAAATACTACTTATAGTATTTTATCTCATCTAAAATCTCACTTTATGAAATTTTAATAAACCTTCACTATAAACACACACAAACCGCGATTCCCGAAGAGTGTTACATCTCTTTTTCTCGTGGGCGGAAGGCATTAGCGTGTCTCTGTCTAGGGGGCGTGTATGACTCAAATCAAAGCATCCCCTTAATCTATACTGATATTAAGAGGACCAATATGTGAGATTGTAACTTTGTATGTAGGGGGTTAATATCTGATCTACTCATCCGAATTCAAAAAAAATTGAAGTGAAAACTTCTTTAGCGGCGCTGTGCACTTTTTGTGATGGGCAAAAATTGTTAAACTCGCCACAGATCACGTGACCGTAAGATTCGTAACATGAGATTCGAGACAGTTCACGTCCAAACTATTACAATGTCATTGAGTTTTTACTTCTGCCGGCACTCCACTCCCGGAGTGCAACCCGGTCTTTTTTCACCACTTTCAGATTGGATATAACCTACTGGTGCCACTAAATCGGGTCCTAAAAAAAACTGTTCCCGCAAAGAATCGGATGTCTCCGTGTGAACGGGCTAGAATCCTTAAATCTATGAAAATAGAGTCCCAAGCGTCTGCCATCGGGCAGGCCGTGTGGTCACCGTCGAGGCTAAAAAAGTACACATCATCATATCAGTCGATAGAAGTCCACGGCTAGACATTGGCCGCCCCCAAAAAGTGCCACAATGACCGGTCCTGCTCCGCCCACATCCAGCGGACTGGCGCGACCTTTACCAGGTCATCAGGGACAAAAAAAATAAAAATAAACTGTTTAGTTTATATTACCGACCTACTGATACTTTTCTTTTGCGGTACGATCTTTTCAAGTCGCTCCATGAAATTGTATTGTAATAGTCCCCCAATTTTAAAGCTTTGCCGACTTCGAAATATCGGAGCGAGTTATGTTTTTGAATGGCGAAATAGAATTACTAAAAAAATATTGTGTTTAGTAATTCACAGCAATATACACCGTGTATTTCATAATTTCCGATAATTTGCATACCTATTGCTTCGTACATACGTAGTAACGAAATACCACTTATAGTAGGTATCTACCTATACCTATTCAAAATAATTTAAAATCCTTAGGAGATGGCTAACCAGCCTGTACCCTATATTCGAAGTAAGAATATCTATCTGTATGTAAAAATCGCCTAAAAAGCTGTTTAAATTAAACCGAACGACGCGACGCAACTGACAGCAATTTTGATAATTCTAAATATCAACCAATCTTACACCTTATTGCATGAAAATCCATACTTATATACCTACTTTACTTATATCCATACTAATATTATAAATGCGAAAGTGTATGTGTGTGTTTGTTTGTTTGTTTGTTTGTCCGTCTTTCACGGCAAAACGGAGCGACAAATTGACGTGATTTTTTAAGTGGAGATAGTTGAAGGGATGGAGAGTAACATAGGATAGTTTTAATCTCCGTAATCATCCCCAAAGGGGGTGAAATGGGGCGGTAAAAGTTTGTATGGAGCTGCGATATAAACGAGTTCCACGCGGACGGAGTCGCGGGCAGAAGTTAGTAACATATACTTATAATATTATAAATGCGAAAGTGTGTATGTCTGTATTTCTGTCTGCCTGCCTGTCTGTTACCGCTTCAAGCTTAAACCGCTGAATTGATCATTTGGATTTGGGATTTGGATGAAGTTTGGTATAGAGATAGTTTGATTTTCTGGGAAGGACAAAGGACTGTTTTTATCCCGGAAATGATCCCCTAAGGGGGTGAAATGGAGTGTGAAAGTTTATATAGAGCTACGATATAAACGAGTTCTACGCGGACGGAGTCGCCGGCAGAAGCTAGTAAGGAAATATAAAAACAAATGCAGAGATAGGGTAACTGTCGGGTTTGGGGGTGTTATGTTGTTAGGGAAGGTTAATTACCAGCAAAGTTTCCGTCCTAAGTAAATCCGGTTAAATTTGATACCGGCGAGGCTTACATGGAGTGACCTCTAAGGTATAGTAACGCCTTTTAAGGGTCGGCAACACGGTTGGAACACCCCTACTCTGCCCACACCTAGTTTTGAGATTACGTAGCTCTGGCGGAGCCGATTCTCACCAGGAAAAAATATTTTTAGGCAAGCCTATGGTTTTATACTGTAAACTTTTATAACTTCTTTTGTTCCGGATTGCCCATCGCAAATTTTCAAGCGCCGCCGCTGTTACGTAAGATTTCGGTCTCTTTAATATATAAGTAATGTGTTTTGAAGTAAATTTTCGCGCTATAACGATTTCTCGGTTGTTTAAGGGTTAAGAAAAATTATTCAGTAACTTCTTTTTTATTCACAATTTTTTTTTAATTCATTGTCTTATCATCTTTATGAAATGGCGATCAAGTAAAGAGTAGAAACAACTGGTGACACGGGCTTATGAAGATATGTAAAGTCGGGTACAGGATCAGAGGACAGATGGTACCGCAAGAGCTGCCCCTTTATTCTGTAACTGGTTTTAAGCTCACCTCAACGGTCACCCACAAATGTATCTTGACACCGCGATGCGTAGTACCTAAGCGTAGGCAGAGGTCTAGTTTCGTGACGGGTGACCGGCGGGGTGAGCCGCATTAGCGCGTAGCGAATAACAGCCCTGTGACGCGGCGAGATATCCTTAGTCGACTACAGAAGAGGCGCTTCTGTACGAATGTTGCATTGACTATTTTCGTTGTGGTTCTACTTTTTTTTGCAGACCCGGATTGGCTGTGATTTGTCTATGTTTGTATTTACGTGTGTCACCGTAGCGTTGAAGATAATGACCCGATTTTAATACACAGGCTACTACCTTTAAAAGGGAAGAATACCTACGTACTTGTCCATACAAAAAGAGAAACTGTTTTTTCACTTCAAAATATTTTCCTTTCTCCATGATTTTTTAGTATGCTATTGACACAATAAAAGACTAGGTTTATAGGTTTTCCTTTTTTTCTAAATTTGCAATGAATTCAAACTTATAGGCACGTCATTTTTTTTATATATTTTGCTAACCTAGAATATATTATGCTGAAAAAAAAAGTTTGTTGTATGGGAGCCCCCCTTAAATATTTATTTTATTTTGTTTTTAGTATTTGTTGTAATAGCGGCAACAGAAATACATCATCTGTGAAAATTTCAACTGTCTAGCTATCGCGGTTCTTCAGATACAGCCTGGTGACAGACAGACAGACGGACAGCGAAGTCTTATAGTAATAGGGTCCCGTTTTTACCCTTTGGGTACGGAACCCTAAAAAGTAGCCAGCTATTGTCAGTCGCGAGCTGCTAGCTGCTGCAAAGCAATTCTTCCCTCTTAACATGAAAAATTTAGTTTATTTAGTTACGTTTATGCTTTTAATAAATTGTTTCTTTTTAGGGTTCCGTAGTCGACTAGGAACCCTTATAGTTTCGCTTTGTCTGTCCGTCCGTCCGCGGATAATCTCAGTAACCGTTAGCACTAGAAAGCTGAAATTTGGTAATAATATGTATATCAATCACGCCAACAAAGTGGTAAAATAAAAAGTGTTTTTTTTTATTATGAGGGTACCTGCCCTATACGTAACGTGGGGAGTGTTTTTTTTTTTCATTTCAACCCTAACGTGTGATATATTGTTGGATAGGTATTTAAAAATGAATAGGGGTTTGCTAAGATCATTTTTTGATAATGTTAATATTTTTGGAGATAATCGCTCCAGAAGAAAAAAAAAATTGTCCCCCCCCTTTGCACCTTGCAACTTTTGCACCATACGTTTTAAAAATATGAAAAAAATCTCAAAAGTAGAACTTTTTAAAAACTTTTTGGATAATTATTTTGAACTTGATAGGTTGAATAGTTTTTGAAAAAAAAATATAAAATAATTTTTAGACGAAAAACTACGGAACACTACACTGAGCGTGGTGGCGTGGCCCGACACGCTCTTGGCCGCTTTTTGTTTAAAACGAAGGCTCACTGTACCCATGTAAACCGAGTACAGAATCAGCGGCGCGCAGGTGTCTTTGCGTTTGTACTGGCCGCACTGTAATTATGTGGGACCGCGGTACAGTCAGCGTCATATAGCTAGTAACAGCCAGGGTAGCCAAATATTTCGGTACACGTCTTTATTACTGTAAGAATAAGGGTGTGTTACGAAATATTTGGCTACCCTGGCTGCTACTAACTATATGACGCTGACTGTACAGTTATACCGAGCGAGCAACGCTCACAAATATCTGAATGGGTTTAGGGTGCAAAGGAAACAGTAATTTGCTCAGTTATGTGATGTATTCGGGATCAGGAGAGGAGCGTACAGCGGACTCGACTAGCACTGAGGCAAAAATGAAAAGACAATGCTGTTGACATAAACAGCTACCATAGAGTAAGGATGTATTGCGTTTACAGAGTATCCAATAGTCACGGTGTTAGTGCGTGTTCAGTTATGTCTACGTCACACTTATAAGTGGCAATTACCGCTACGCGTGCGGAAAAGACCACTGGGAGAACTAAAATGATGCACTTACCGTGGGTGGTAAATACAGAAAGCCTCAGATCACATGTTCATTCGCCCTTGCCTTCGCGGTGGACCTGATGTCTAATAAATTCTTTGTTTTACCCGCCTAGCGGGCACTCGTAATGTTTGCTCAGATGCCGGCTGAGCCCGCTAGGCGGGCAGTAGTATGAACTTACACGCCTAGCGAATTCTGTCGGTTTCTGTTGAATTGTTACATTTTTAGTCCGGTTGCGAAAGTGTTAAGCACTCTTAGAAGAATACATAATAGGGTCATTTCGCCGGTTAGCGACCACCTAATTTCATGTGCCGGTAGGCGACCACTTAAGCTGAGTTGGTGAACTGAAAGGATATTTTCTCGGTTTTTTAGTAGATTTCTATTCTAAAACAACAACAAAAATGCATGTACAATTAATTGTCTCAATAGGGTGTGTAGAATTGATGTTATCTTCAATAGAAAAACCTTTTCCTTCAGGTGGTCGCTAACCGAAGGTGGTCGCGTAACCAGCGAAATGACCCTATGCATTCATTGCATGTATGGGTTTTTCAAGATTTTATAAGTAATTACATGTTCCAGCATAAACCCCGTTAAGCCGGCTGTACACATTGGGCCAACGTTGGCGCGTGAGCCGATGCAGCTATGCGTTAGAGGAAGAGGGCTTTAGGTATATCGTTCTCATGCGTTTGCATAGATGCATCCTGCTCACGCGCCAACGTTGGCACAATGTGTACAGCCGGCATTAGGGCACAGCAATATTATAAAATACTGACTCTAGAACTTAAAAACTAAAACACACTAACAATATTAAACCTTGTAACTTGGATACTCGTCGAGTTTTCAACTAGGAAATTCTTTAGTTAGTAATAATAATTATAGTAGTAGGGTAGTATAATGATTATTTTTCTATATTTTTAAGCTTTAAAGGTACCTACTGTCATATATGGTAAGTACCGGAATTAACTTTCTTCAGTACGTACCTACAGGTATTCGAGGATCGTATGACGACCGGTTAGCCTAGTGGGTAGTGACGCTGCCTACGAAGCTGAAGGTCCTGGGTTCGAATCCCGGTAAGGGCAAATATTTGTGTGATGAGCATAAATATTTGTTTCTGAGTCATGGAAGTTTTCTATGTATTTAAGTATTTATATCTATTACATATATCGTCGTCTAGTACCCATAACACAAGCCTTAATGAGCTTACTATGGGACTAGGTCGATTTGTGTAAGATTGTCCCCTAATATTTATTATTTAATATTTATTTATTTATTCTCAGCTTTTGTATTGTATTGCATAAGGAGGTTAATTTGTGGTATTGGTGTACAATTTAGGCGTATTTCGTTGACCACTAATATAGACTGTAATCCTTCGGCACTATTCCTACTTATTATTAAATACGTATAGTAAAAAGTTTAATACCAGCCAGATGAAATTCAATCTTATGTCAATTCTATAAAGATTAACAGGGAAAAACTGCTCTCGCTATTTGTATTATTCTATGCGAGCTCTTTCACAGATCAAAAAATCGCAAATCGAACGCTATTGTTTTAAAAATCGAACTCTTTCAAAGGCAATGGAATTCGTACGTTCTGCCGCGTACTGTGCGTTACTGAATTTAATTTTGGCGAATGCTTTTAGGAGCTAAAATCATTACTGATATTGCATTCCATGGATGAGTTTCGCTGTCGATTTGTAACAGCATCTCGTGGCGAGTAGCGGAACTAAACTGTAGTGAATTGATATGATTCGTCTTTGAATGGTTTTAATCTACGGCTGAACAAGGGGAAAAACAATGCCTGAAAATTCGCGCGTGTTTCAGCGTCCTGAAAATAGTAAAGAGGCAAGCATTTAATTTGTGAATTAGAAGTCCCTAGGTAGGTGTAAGTACGACAAAAATATCGTGTAAAAAAAAATGCCATAGAAGAATGTATGACGAAACAACAATACTATCTATTAGGTAAAAATTATATCACCATTATTCTTTGCGAGAAAGGACATTTAAAATGAATAAATATAGATTTGTCTACTATTAAATATCGAGGACAGAGACAATTAGACGAGAGTCTTAAAGAATTTGTAAAAACAGTTGGGAACTTCTAAAATACATTTTTACTTAAACTTGCAAACTCCTGAAACATTTCATATATATTTCTGTGTTAAACGCCATCTATGCACCGCTCCCAAACAAAAGCTTCCTCTACTCCCCGCTAGCTAGCGCTGTTATCAACCCCCGCAACGTCAATACAAAAGACATGCATACTTTATACGGAGCATCATAACAGGGTCCCAGGGTGGAATGTATCATGAAATTGCTATCCCTGGCCCAAAATGGCCTGTTAATAATTCAGTCGAGGGTAACTGGTTTTGTTAAGTTAATGAACGGCGAACGTTGAGGTTGTTCGGGGATTCGTGTGTGGCTTGATTTGATTTTTATAAGCACTTGGAAGTTAATAACTGGAGCGTTCAATCCACAAGGACCAGTCGTCAGTATACCTTGTCGCTTTCAGCCGTTTGACAACTTCGTATGATAGTTTAAACATGACGTTAAAGCGACACGGTATAAAAATATTCAGCCTCTAGTGAGGACGACCTTAATATAACTTGCACAATGTTGTGTCTGTCTTATAGATTGGACACGTTAACTGGTTGATTAACAAGTCGATATGACTGCCACGTGCGACATTCTCTCAAAAGATAGGCTACGTCAGTTACCTGAGAGCTCACGAACGGCGTTCCAGTTAGTCAGTTTTCTTTTCTTTTTTCCAGTCGACGTGGTGGCCATTGGCCATCGGCCAGTTGACGATTATTGCCACATTATGGCAAAGTTGTTAATATCACTGTTCAATCTCCTAGTGTTTTAAAACCACGACCACAACTAAATTGTGAGTGTTCTGATCTATAAGAGTTATAAGCATGGTTATATATTTATTTTTATTTGAGCTAATTAATCCAGTTTTAGACATACATTATATTATTTTGCTAATTCTTTATACTTAGCTGTCTTGATTTATACATTCCGTTGATATGATGGTGCTTTCCCTGTCAGACTTCAACTGTCGTATTTTACATATTTTCTTAGACCAATCGTTAATTTAATTTGGGGCAACTATAAAAAAACTATTATAATTAATCACGCAAGCCATGTGCTTATAGCCACAGTCATGATAAAAACAAAGACTTATTTTGTCCATTGGCTATGCTACTTTGTAGGTCGAACAGTTTATATCGGCAACTTTTATTTTTCACTCGTCTCTCCGTTTAAGCTGTTTTGGAATATTAATGGCGCATATAAGAGACCGAGCGGGTGAAGTGTCGCGGGTGGCAACTCGATTGCAAAGTTTTTGCATTAGGCGCCTTTTGTTGACGCGTTCATATCAGACTTCTACAGTTCAGTTAGTGTCAATAGACTAGACGTACTGAATAACTAACGACACTGAAGTGCCGCTTTAATATATTCATAAATTGAACATGATAATGGTTAGAAGGGATATTCAAATGTTTACAATTAGTTGATCCAAGATACATGTGGTAATGTTACATGCATCTTCCTTTATCCTTAGCCGTAAAGTTCAGAAAACCCTGCTTCCAGGAAAACGCGTAATGTAAAGCAGTCAATGAAAAAATTATTTAAGTGATTCGTTTTCCATCGTTCATCTCTTTTGCTAGAAATTAAGATTGAAAATGTCAGTGGGCCAGCGTCGAGCACGTTTACCGTGAAAATCCTTACCCATGGACGGAAATATGAGAGCTGCTACTTGTTATCTGTGACATTATTTATTTTACCGCCCTTTGTAATGTAATATTGTGAGCTTTTCGTGCTAGAAAATTTTATAAGAAAATGACTGAGATCAGATACCTTAGCGTCTGCTAACGAAATTCTAAATAGCCTACATATTTCGATTTGAGCATTGAGTAAGATTTCCCTTACTTTAATAAAAAACGGCCAAGTGCGTGTCGGACCACGCACAACGAAGGGTTCCGTGCCTATTAAAAAGGTCGTATCGTTTCTTGAATCTTACAGCACTTACTCGTAAGTCGTACGTCCTTTTCTTTAAGGGGCTACCCCAGGTTTTCATCGATTTTTGACAAGTTTTGAATCGTATCTACTACTTTTGCACTACAGATAGAATCATAAATCAAACGGCTATCGGTTCTTCAATCTTTTATCTCCATTTTGACTGACCGGATTTTGAAACAAATTAATACTTAATTTTGTATGATTTTTTTAAACATTGTCTAAAAAAACACTTATTTCGTATCTCTATTGACGTGAAAGATCTAACATATACGAAATCTACATATTTGGGTTCGTCTGTGACGTCTCTAAAAACTGGTAGAGGGTTTTCATTTTAAACCAATTAACACAAAAGTTATGGCCAGAAAACTAGTTTTTTGGCCTAAAATTGCTCAACTTTGATGTCAAATATCTCAAAAACTATGAACTTTGAAGTAAATAATGGGATATTATATTGCTTAAAGCCGTTGTTGTTAATATAATAAGCTACAAAAACATTACAAAACCAAGGGATTCAGATCGAAGGTCATTGGCGTATGGGAGCCTCTTAAGGAAGGCAGTTTTTTAGAAATATCTCGACTATCTTTGAATCTTGTTCAAAATAATTTTCGCTGAAAGAATTGAATAAGCCAGGTCAATGACTTTTGTCATATTTTTAAAATACACGGTTCATAAATTAGACGGCGATTATCTCTGACTCTATTCGCTTAATCAAAAAAATTGCTGAGAAACCTTATATTTATTTCGAAAGGCCTATCGATTGATGTGCCACACGTGGGCTTGCAATGAAAAAAACATTGTTGACTGTCAGTTTTATGTATGGAGTGCACCCCTAAAAAATATTTTTTTAGTAATTTAATTACAAAGCCGTGTAGCGGCTAACAAAATACACCTATCCTCAAAATTTTATTCAAATACACCTTATAGTTTTCGAGTAAAATGCCTGTGACATACGGACGGACAGGCAGACATGACGAATCCATAAGGGTTCCGTTTTTTGCCATTTTAACCCTAAAAAATGAGATTGTGTATAAAACCACAACAAGTCACTCCCAGCTCCCAAGTACTCAGCCCAAAGCAAACTACATAATGATTTGAATACTACAATCCCCTGGTTCCAGCATGGACAATAAACGGCCGTAAACTAGCCAGGCCTGCAGACGGCGCGCACTGCTGACACGCCCGCTTAGAACGTATGGCACTTACTGCACTAGGGCTGCAATGGCACTCCTGACGAGCCTAATCTATCTAGGTACTGGCTTTTACGCGTCTGCGGGAGTTTAAGCCAAAGAGGTAATGTTTATAGTCTATCATCATCTCCCATTGCCCTTGAATATATTTAGGGCTACTATAGATTTCGTTTTATTTTTAACTTTCGTGTTAAAACCTTTGTATGAAAGAGCGAATACTTACCTCCCTAACACAAGGGAGGATTCGACAGACCTTATCTGTAAATAAATTTAAGGTTTTTTTTTTTATAGTTATATATGATTAAGGCGGCGCATTGGAAATTATCGCGTGCTTTGAAACGCCGTTCTGACTAGATTAAGAAACAAAAAGGTCTTTTTTTTTTTTTTTTTTTTTTTTATGATATAGGAGGCAAACGAGCAGACGGATCACCTGATGGTAAGCGATTACCGCCGCCCATGGACACTTGCAACACCAGAGGTGTTGTGAGTGCGTTGCCGGCCTTTAAGATGGGAGTACGCTCTTTTCTTGAAGGTTTGAAGGTCGTATCGGTCCGGAAATACCGCAGGCGACAATCCATTCCACAGTTTAGCTGTGCGAGGCAGGAAGTTTCTGGAGAAGCGCACAGTTGAGGACTGCCAACCATCTAAGTGGTGAGGATGGTAATGTTGTCGCGTTGGACGATGGCGAAAAGAAGCGGCAGGGATTAATCCGAACAATTCCTCGGAGCACTCCCCGTTATACATGCGATAGAAAATGCAGAGAGAGGCCACATCTCTACGCAGCGCCAAGGGGTCAAGCCGATCCGAAATATGCTCGCTGTCGACAATTCGAGTTGCTCGTCGTTGGATGCGATCCAGAGGGAGAAGCTGGTATTGGGGTGCCCCTGCCCATAGATGAGAACAGTATTCCATGTGTGGGCGGACCTGCGACTTATAAAGCTGCAGGCGGTGGGCCGGTGTGAAATACTGTCTCGATCTATTGAGCACACCGAGCTTTTTTGAGGCTAATTTGGCCTTACCCTCTAAATGGCCGCGGAACTGGACTTCACTCGAAATGTCGACGCCAAGGATTCCGATACTGGCTGCGGCAGTCAGGGGAGTGCTCTCAAAACAAGGTGACACGTCGAACTTTAACTTTTTTGCGGTAAACGCGCAAACCTGTGTCTTGGTAGGGTTAAAACGGACTAAGTTAAGTCGACCCCATTCAGAGATTGCACTTAGGGAAGTCTCAATTTCAGACACAAGTTTGTTCCGGTTCTCGATGACGATTTCCCGAGAGATATTGGTACGGCCGGTGTAAGAGGCATCACCTGTACTATCATCAGCATAACAATGAATTCCGCTGATTTGCAGCATTTCATTGATATGCATAAGGAATAGCGTGGGCGACAGCACACAACCTCGGGGGACACCAGCATTCACAGACATGGAGTCGGAGCATTCCCCGTCAACTACGACCTTAATGCTTCTGTCTGCTAGAAAGCTACTGACCCATACACATAATCTCTCGGGAAGCCCATAGGATGGTAGCTTCGAAAGAAGTGCTTTGTGCCAAACCCGATCAAAGGCCTTCGCTATATCCAAACTAACAGCCAATGCTTCACCCTTAGTCTCGATCGCCTGTGCCCAACGATGTGACAGGTAGACTAGAAGATCACCAGCCGAGCGGCCTCTACGGAAACCGTATTGTCGATCGCTAAGCAACTGGTGGTCCTCTAGGTACCGAAGGAGCTGGCAGTTGATAATGGACTCCATTATCTTCGAGAGAAGGGAGGTAACAGCTATTGGCCTGTAGTTGGACGGGTTTGAGCGGTCGCCTTTTTTAGGGATCGGATGCACCAAAGCTGACTTCCACGAGGTCGGGACTACGCCAGAAGAATAAGAGAGCCGAAAGAGACGCGTTAAGACCGGAGCCAACTCGGGAGCACACCTCTTCAGCACAATTGCAGGGATTCCATCAGGCCCACTCGACTTATGAGTGTCGAGGGAAAGAAGAGCTTTACGCACCGAGCTTTGGTTGAACCGGATATCCGGCATACAGCTCTCGCACCGTGGAATGGTCGGCGGCGCGTTTCCCCCGTCATCCAAAGTCGAGTTGGACGCAAAGAGTTTACCCAGAAGATCGGCTTGGTCTGTTTTTCAGATATATGATTCTTGACTATATGATTGTTCATCTGATTTTATCGATACATGATTGATTGCTTAAAATTTCCTTGATAGAAAAAAATTCCATAGTTGGGTCTGTATTTTCTTTTTTTTACTCAGCCTACTCGGACGATACATTATTTTACGACACAGTCAAGTTGATAATATAGTATTTTATCTCATCTAAAATCTCCCTTTATGAAATTTAAATAAAACTTCACTAAGTTAGGTGTTTATCGAAATTTGTCCAAAAAAGCCATTCCCGAAGAGTGTTACATCTCTTTTCCTCTTGCGCGTAAGGCATCAGGGGACCGATTTTTGACTTTCGAGCGCTCGAAAATCAAATAAAAGTAAATACATTTGTAGTCTCAAAATGGCAGGCACTTACTTTATACCAATATAATTAATTACGAGTGGTCAATACCACTCGTTTTTCAATTTTCTATCGCTATTTCAAAATAGCATTTCATAATTTTTGTCAGTTTTCGAGTGAAAGAGTCGATCCCCTGCGTGTCTCTGTCTAGGGGGCGTGTTCGACTCAAATCAAGGCATCCCCTTAACTGACGTTTCCACGCTATTACAATGCTGGTTGGGGCCTTTAGAGTCTGACCAACGAATCGCGACACAAGAATAAGCCGTATGTTTGAAAAATTGCAAGCTTGTCATACAAGATGCATAGCGACGCGTTATTATAATTTACAGTTTACTTGATAAATAAAATTGCTCCCATTTCAAGAATTGCAAGAAATGCTTGACACCATTGGTCTCTCAATAAACCTTTCTGATTTTTTTCGCAGATCATTTACAATGTTCTCCGTCACCTAAAAGCTAGGATAATCCAATCAAGACCTGGGTACGAGCCATAATTTGAAGCCAACGACCTGCAGGATAATTGTGTAATATTTTTTTTTTTTTTTTTATATGAAAGTGACAGTTGATGTTCTCTAAAGTACGTTCAAAAGGTTTCGCATTTGCCCTGCTGTTAAAAATAACTCACGTGACCAACTGACATGCCATTTACCATAAAAAATACTAATGGAAAATGAATGATAGTAATTATGTTTACGAACGACATCACCCCTTCAGAGTAATGAGGGTAGTGTACGATTGGCAATGCGTAAAATACTCGTTTGAAGATAATTTTCAACGCGTTAGAGAATTTTATGGGTCGAGGGCAGTAAGAACTGATTGATTTTATATCATTTTATTGCGTGCTTTTCAGTATCCTGTTTCATAATGAAAGTATTATTAATGCAAAACGTTTTTTTTTAGTTTTTTTGTTAGTTGTTATATTTTCATGCTTAAACCATTGAATCAATTTAGATGAAATTTGGTTTGGAGATAGTTGGAGTTTCGGAGAAGCACATCAGTTACTTTTCATGCCAGAAATTACAATGGACTTGGTAATTTGTATAGAAGTGCGATTTGTGTATTGTACGAGATCGAAATAATTTTATAAGTAAGGCCTGCAACATAACGTACAAATAATTTCACCATAAACAACCAGAAACATTACATTTGAAGAAAATAACCCGAATTATTGTTCTAGTCACATCGCCACAATTTACACCCTGTATAAATATCAAATGATATTCCCTATCGTAAAACGGGGTGAGTAGGGTCAAAACTGACATTTAAACCTCGATAACATTTTATTTTTGCATATGCAGACTGAATGTTGTATATAATAAGTGTCCCGGACGTTTGTATTTTAGTATTTTTATGATTTTGGGTAGTTCCATTTCATAATTTTAACGATAAACACGAAATCCCACCTCACCCCCTAGTCCCTTGTAGTTGGGGTGAGATGGGATTTCATAAAAGGTAATTTTGGAAGATTGTTGGATCGATTTTTTTGATTATGAATACTATGGCTCCATTTTAAATTGGAATACATTATTTAGGTAGCAGTAGCCTTAAAATCCCATCTCACCCCTCTTTCATCCCTTCTCTCCCCATTCATAACCCAACTCTCCTCGCGTAGTAGGGATCTACTCACCCCATTTTACGTTACTAAAGTTACAAGCAACTTATTGTTACGATCTCGCACCAACTCCGTTTCAAAGTCGCAAACCTGAGCACGGCAACCGGCATGGCATAATCACACATCTAATTCAGTTTCCACATTCAACACATCCCTGAAACGTAAAACTCAAGCCACCACATTATTAAATCCCTACGCAGTCGCGCATGTAAAGGCACTGAAAAAACACAAATGGAGCCAAAGATTTATGTCGGGGTCCGAACCCGGGACCGACCAAATAGACCGTTAATCCGCCTCTAATGGACTGGCCCCGACAAATGTTCCCGTGAAAACACAATTTGTACTAATAAAATAATATAAAGAATTCGGACTTTTCCTTGGGTCTTGTTTATACGTGAAGCGTTTGGCGACACTAGACGGCGGTAGCCTTACCATTGTCGCCTGACAGTTCGCGTGTCACGTCGCCGAATTTTGTGTTTGTGTTTGTTGTTTTTGTCGGTTGAACAAAAACCTAGCCGTCACACGCATTGCTATTAGATTGGTGATATTTGCCCTTCCCGGCATTCGAACCCAGAACCTTCAGCTTCGCAGGCAGCGTCATTACCCACTAGGTTTACCGGTCGTCACATATACTTCGTGTAAGGCCCGAGTGGGCGACCCGCTCAGAGCGACTTATTCCTATGTCAATGAATCTTCAAATCAGTAAGGGCATTCATAGATTACGGCATCTGTTTATCATCAGACAGGCCGTACGCTTGTTTACCACATTTGCGCCATTAAGATAAGTGCGACCAAAACGGGTGTGTGCCGTAAAATACATTACTGTTCCGCAATAACTCCTCAAAATCTTCAAAAACCCACATGAAACGCTAAATCAACCGAAATCGACACAAGTCCCCGAAACGAGCGAAAAATTAAAAACTGATTCGGGCCAATAATGCCCCTTAACGGCTTCTAGGGTCATTTTGCCCTTATTAATGACCCTCCTGACCCCCCCCCTGTCGCTGTTTAGTGCCTAATATTATTAATGGGCCTTGTAATGAGCCCGGTTACCAAACCCCTCTTTCTGAGTAAATATTTTTTATTACGGCCATATAAAATGTATCTGGGCTTGTTAAGGCGCCGTAGGTTCAGCGAAGTTAAGCGAACAGAGTTTTTGAAACAATATAATGCGTCTGTTTATAATAATATGATTTCAAAAAAATACGAATAGTAATCTTGAGGCTTTTCTGCAGGGAAATTAGTGCTTCGAAACATGATTAAGCAAGGCCATGCCAGGATAAGCTAAGTGAATCTGCCCCCAGCGAGTTTTGGCTTGAATATTTTTTTATTGATTTGTTTTTTTTTTGATGCCAAACTTCAGATCCCCAAACGTTAGTTAAAAAAAAAAAAAAAAATCTGATCGTTCCTCAATATTTTCTTTTCTAGCCGGCCGATTTTGACGTGAGTCTCGTATATTGTGCATGTAATAAATACAATAATATGATATTAATTTTAGGACATATTGCCATACAAAAACTTGAAAAAAACATAGAGATTATTTTTAATTTTTTTTTTAAGTATTATCACGTCAGAGACACCTCCAGATTTTTCACCAAAGTAAGCCTTTTTAATAAGCTATCAAATAAATATAACTACTTAATTTTATCTGTGGTAGAACAAGGTGTTTTTTTTAATTCAATACATCACTATACATTTTTTTGCATACCCGCTCGTTAACACATTCATTGCCCAGAATCACTACGACACATATGCGTCAGACCGCCGTAGTCGCTTTCCGCTACATACGAGGAAAACCACGGGATCGGCTACGAGCGTAGCGCGTAGCGATTCTGGGCAATGAATGTGTTAAAATAAAACTAATCGCTTAAAAACTCTTTAGAGAAAGGTGCACTTTTGTCTTAAACACTGGCCACTAATAAAAAAAAATACGACATTTTGAATTTTTGATTGGCTATTTGGCTTATGAGGGCAGTATTATGCGTAGGCTAAAAACAATAGAACACCATACCATTCCTTTCTTGCCTCGACCGTTCTGCAGGAAGTGAGAGACCTCATACATTCCTTAAAAAATGTCCGTTCGTCCGGTCCAGATCTTTTTTAACTTTTCACGACCCGTGTAGCCGAAGGTATATACACACATACAACCGAATCATAGCCAACATTAATGAGAATCGTTTGACGAGGGTACACTGTCGATCAAGCAACCGCACCAGTCATAGGTACTAAGTTGTGTATTAACATTTTGTAAAACAGAAAGTATACGGGGTGTTCATGTTGAACACTAGATATATTTGTTCGGGATCGACAGTAAAACAAACAGCAGAATTACAATTGATTGATTTTCCTTTTGTTTATTTCAATTCAAAAGTTATAGGCAAGGTATGTCAGTGTCATATTTTATACGAAATGTTTAAAGTTGCCAATCAACAACGAAATTTTAAGACATAAATTTAATTTAATTTAAGGATTATGTGCAATGTGTTGTTTATAAAATAAAACTCTTTATCGAATGACACTTAAAAAAAAAAAAAAGACATAAATAGGAAATTATACCTAGTTTAAATATAATGTATAATATACTTATTTAAAAATAGTTTTTTTTTTCCGCATAGAAACATACTTGTATTCTAGAACTTACTTGGTAAATCATTTTTAGTAATTAATTTGGTACTAAGTAGTATTTTAAAATACAGTACCAAAATGTATGGTTTTTTTTTTGGTTTTTCTGTGATTTAATATTAAGACCGATTGTGCACTACAATGAATTTTACATTGTAGTGCACAATCGCACTTATTCTGCTATTGGGAGCGAAGACAAGTAAAAAAAAATCAGAAAAGAAATCAGCCCAGCTGTTTTTAGGTTATAAATGATGTAGGTATCTACGCCGACTTTGTTTCATATATGTACCTACTAGCTTCCGCCCGCGACTTCGTTAGCGTGGGCCCGGGATAAAGACTCTCCTATATTTTAATCCAGGCTATAAACTATCTTCGTACAAAATTTCATCCAAATCGGTTAAGCCGTTTAAGCGTGATTGAGTAACAAACATCTAAACATCCAAACATCTAAACTTTCGCATTTATAATATTAGTAGGATATAGGATATAGAATATGATTTTGAATACTTACAAATTGCTTGTGTATGTCAATCCATTATGACAATGCCCATATGTTGGAAACCACAATCCAAGAAACATTAAGAAAACGGTCCCCTAGAACTTTTCAATCCCTCTCACACTAAAAAGGCCTATATACCTCAGTATCTACCATCGCTTAGGGCATTTCGCGTACGTACAGTCAAGCCAATAGAGCGTGGTTGAAAAATCTGCCACGAGCGAGTGGCTGGACGATAAATTATGGGCGACTGTACGCGACAGCTGGAATTAACAATGTTTCGGCTATTAGGGGTTTTTATATTATAGTTTTTTTGTTGAAGTGTACTTAGTTATGGTGATAAGATTTTTCATTAGACTTGAATTGTCAGTCTAGTCTTGTAATTTTAATTGTGGAATATAAATGCACATTAAAATTAAAATTTCGCTAACTAGCAGTAGTCCAGGCAATGAACTGACAACTTGTATGGAAAAAATGACAATTTTGGAAATAATTTATAATAGCTTATTTTTTATGTGTAACGGATATATTTTCAATTAAATAGTTACCCAGCGACAAAATCCGACAAAATTTCAGACATCGAAAAAAATATAAGTTAACTGGCTTCTGAAAAGTCAGTAAAAATATTAATAAATGTTTTTGTCTTTATTTTGGTTCATTTACATTTGCTCTATAATATTCAAGATAAATCGTACAAAAAAGATAATGCATGCTTCATTTAAATCTACATAATTAATTCCGGGTAGAAAGTTTGTCGGATTCTTGACTAAATCATCTTACAATAACATTTTCAAATGAAATCAACAAAAAAAACGCTCTTATAAATTAATGTTTTTCAAAACCGTATTTTGCCTAGAGTACAGTCTCCGCGGCGCTGCCCGTGATTTAGTCTAACTGGGTATTGAACTATGTAGTTTTAATTTTACAGAAATCAAAAAAGAACATTTTCGGAGATTAGACTTACACAGACAATTAGTTATGTTACCTATTTCTTAATATAGTATGGCAGAAGTACAGTCGACAACACAGCTAACTGACCATCGGAAATCTAATCTGACCTTAAGTGCATTGTAATAAGGTTCTAGGTTTTCACGGTATGGTCAGTTAGCTGTGTTGTCGTGTGTACCATTTGTCCAAATAACTGTAAAAATAGTTTTGTAAAAGTAATAACATTATACTTATATTCGATTGCCTAATACGAAACTAATAATTATATGAAAATTAAAACCACAATTATATTGTTGACCCATTAACTTGAATTGGAGTTGGCCAAAATCGGTTTTATATGGTTTTATGATGTCCAAAACCGATACTAGTGCCCTGTACTTAGTAGATAAGTTAGATGTAATGTTTCTAACTTTAACTAATTTTTTTTTTCTTTATTTACAGATTATCAACGGTTCTACATCCATCAATGAACCAGCCAAAAACAAATTCATTTCCTGCATTTTACCTAGTAACTATGTCCCACATAGCTTACATTTAGGATGCCGGAACATGAAACGCCATCTACATTCCATCAAGCAAACTTGTAGTTGCGCTACCTGCCGCTCGTGTAGTTCTGCTACTCGGCGATAGGTGGCGCTGCACGTGAAGAAGTTTTAGAAGAAAGGTATTGTGATGTGCCCTTGTCATTTCTTCTTGCCCTGTGTGCTTATACTACTGGACGGAGAACTGATAAGGGCATTTCCTTTACGATTTCGTCGAGGAATTGAAGAGGACACCAGATTTGAGTGATTTCTTTATGTCATCATCCACCTAGCGTTTTTGTCCCGGTAGGTACTTATATAGTGCCCGAAACAGCCCGGGGTCCGCTTTCGCATCTGATTTGGCGAAGGCTCTACTTCAAAAGGTTAACTGGATGGCTCCGACCTACAGCAATGTCACTGTCAGCTATTAGGCCTGTATCACACTGGGGCGGCCTCTGGTGGCAGTCAATAGTAAACTTGACAGTTGACAGTTATTGTCAAATGTACTATTGACCGCCACCGCAGGCCGCGCCAGTGTGTGAGAGGCTTTTTGCATTATTACAAAGTTTCAAAGGACTTGCAAGTTTTGCTCATGTACTAAACATAACCGCTACAACTACAACGTCTCACTAATTAAAACTGCAATAAGTAGGTACGATAGTTATTGCACTTATGATTCGTAAATACATTGCAGCTAACTATTACTTGCTACCCACAAATGTAATATCTTGTTTTACTTGCGATGACTGCAATAAGTACACTACATATTGCAGTTATGTCTAGTAAAATATATCATTTAGAAATTAAATATTCTAAACTAAAGTGCTTTTTCTTATTTTTCATAGCATTAATAAATAGATTAATTAAACTTAGGTATATCAGAATAAGCTACATAATTTTATCTATATTCCAGTCAAAGTTTCAAGTCGATAACATGCATAATAAGGGAGATATAGACAAAACAAGAATAAAATCTTTAATCGCCTTTTTCTCGAAAGTAGCTTGAACTTAGTTATTGCACTTTACGTTAGGAGGGCAGTGCCGCTTGGTGGCGCTTCTACAAATATAGTCCTGTCCATCGAAATAATCGGTCAAATACATCGTTTCCTTCTGCGTTTGCAATTAAGAACCCCAGATTAAAATCGTTACACTACAGTTACTATTAAAGACTTCAAAAATTACTATGTGAATATTGTACGTAAAAAACTTATGTAAAGCCCCTCTTGTATGGGGGGGGGGTAACGTGTTCGAATAGGCATAGTTTTCATTGTGTTGCACAATTTAAATACTTAATGGCGAAAATAGCCATGGAGTGGGTGCCACACGATGGGCGGCGGCGACGTGGCAGGCCGAGACGGAGATGGCGGGACGACCTGGACGCATTTTGTAGCGATTGGCCAGTGAGTGGAAGTCGAGAGGGGAGGCCTTTGCCCAGCAGTGGGACACTCTATAGGCTTCGAAAAAAAAAAAATGTATATTCGAACACGGCACCACTACCTAGAAGGACGGCGTAAAGTTGTAGTGTTTCCGTATGTGTTTCACCTAAATATTTAAGTATATTTTTCTATCCGGGAATAAAGCGATGTATTGTCAGTTTATTAAAATATACAGGGCGATTCAGGAGACATGAGCAGGATCAACCCTACGGATTCAATAGTTTATAAGCTACTCAGTCGTACCAGCATTGGTAAGATTAACGCTAATTTTTTTTTAGTTGTGTAGGGTGACCATGATTTATTGTGAATGAAACTTTTACACAAAATGTAAAAAAAAACTGTGGGCGTTTAACTTAATTACGATGGTAAAAGATCCATTAACATTAACTGTATGTGTAGGGTTGATCCTGCTCACGTCTCCTGAATCACCTGTATATATAATATATTAGGAGACAACCTTACATATTTTGTTAAAGTGTCCTATTCTTCATTCAGTATCACCATAGTTAACTTGTGTACCTACCTAATCCATACTAATATTATAAATGGGAAAGTGTCATGTGTGTTTGTTTGTCCGTCTTTCACGGCAAAACGGAGCGACGAATTGATGTGATTTTTTAAGTGGAGATAGTTGAAGGGATGGAGAGTGACATAGGCTACTTTTTGTCTCTTTCTAACCCCCCACTTCCCTAAAATGAGGGGTGAAAGTTTGTATGGAGCTACGATAATATAAACGAGTTCCACGCGGACGGAGTCGCGGGCAGAAGCTAGTATACGATATAACTAACCTGTCCAAAATCGAAGTTTTTCTACACCTAACTAACATTCTAAAGAGTTCAGTTTTATCTGTATAGGGGTAATCTCCGGAACACAATACCTGAATAAAAAAGACAACATCAGTGTATAGAATTAATTTTCGATATGGATAGGCTATTTTCTCCCCTGGCTTTGCTTGCGCACTTTGTAATGCCGGCTGTACACATTGGGCCAATGTTGGCGCGTGAGCAGGATGCAGCTATGTAAACGAAAGAGATCGAATTATAGCCCTCTCCCTCTAACGCATAGCTGCCTTCTGCTCACGCGCCAACGTTGGCCCAATGTGTACAGCAGGCTTAATGCCGGCTGTGCACATTGGGCCAACGTTGGCGCGTGAGCAGGATGCAGCTATGCAAACGCATGAGAACGAAATAAAGCCCTCTTCCTCTAACGCATAGCTGCATTCTGCTCCGCGCCAACGTTGGCCCAGTATGTAAAACAGGCTTTAAAACGCGAGCAAAGCGCGGACTGTGCCTAAATAAAATTGTGTTGTGAATTCTTCGTGTACCTATCTACTAAGCATTTTCTGTGGTTAATGGAAATAAATAAATGATTACCTACTATAATTTGTTTCATTACTTCCCAAAGGAGAAAAATACATATCTAACATTTATTGAGACTAAAGGTAAACGTCCTATAGTTCTCGACGTCGCACACATATGACATGGGCACTTTATGTCAAAACGACATGAATTAAATTCGAATGAAGAAAAATGCTCTTCGGTCGAATTTAACCCATATTGCTTTGTCATAAAGTATGGGGTCGAGGACTAGAGCGTACCTTGTCTACTTAGCCGGTCGAATATTGTGTCGTAGAGAACGAAAAAAACATAGAAGTCTGTAGCGCTGCAAAAAGACCCCACAGAATGGGTGCCATTTTGCGGGTTAGCGGCGGGGTGTCAAAACGATGCCAGGCAGCCGTTTAGTCCGAACATACGCATACCGGGTTTGAGAAACGTGTTTGGGTAGAAATTTGTAAGGAGCTCGCATTTTACGGTGATGTAGGTACTATTTTCTGTTGCTTTGGCAAAAGGCTTATTCTCTCTTTGAGCCATTTTCAATCATTAATAAATAAATAAATAAATAAATATTTGGGGACAGTCTTACACAAATCGACCTAGTCCCAAACTAAGCAAAGCTTGTACTATGGGTACTAGACGACGATATACATACTTATATATATAAATAAATACTTAAATACATAGAAAACATCCATGACTCAGGAACAAATATTTATGCTCATCACACAAATAAATGCCCTTACCGGGATTCGAACCCAGGACCTCCGGCTTCGTAGGCAGGGTCACTACCAACTAGGCTACAGAGGTCGTGGAGGTGGTGGTGAGGAGGATCATATGGCTTAAGTAGGTAATCTTCACTAATATTTCACAAAAGTAGTTTTGTAAGTACGTGTGTACATACGTAAAGATTAGGTTAGAGACGATTTACTGTCATTCGACGCAAATGGAAAATTTAAAAGTTGAAATTATTGGTTAAATCTGAAACCTCGACTTGGTCAACAGTCCCGCCTGAATAATTGTATAAGTAATTTAATTAACTATGTTCTTATAGTAAAACTGTCGAATTTGATATTTATGTCCAAATAAATAAGGCCATAAGGAATTAAGAATTAATTACGTACGTATTACGTATTACATGAACTCCATAAATATAACCAATCAGAATAAGTGATAATAAATTTAGTATTCATTTTAACAAATAGTACCTAATTCAAATTAGACAACTTTCACTTGATCATTTACTGACAGAAATCGGGCTAATAAGTAAAGACGCTTACTGGGGGGCTAGCACAACTGACGCTGCGACGCGACGCGAGACGGGAAAATTCTACCCTCTCTTTCTACTTTGCACAGTGCGAGTGCGACAGGAGTCGCTGAGTCGCACACGGCGCGACATGGCAGCAAGTTGCGCTAGACGTACTGATGACGATAAAGATCGCGGGAGTCCGCTGGATGCGGGTGGCGCAGGACCGGTCATTGTGGCACTCTTTGGGGGAGGCCTATGTCCAGCAGTCTTTTGACTGATATTATGAAGTAAATAAACCTGGCATAAGACAAACATCGAGAAAACGAGGAACAAGTGTAAGTACTTATATGAAATAAACTAAGTACATACAATAACGAATCTATTGACAAATGATTCATCAAAATCCGGTTTTAAAGTACCTACTCGTACATAGACCGCTAAAATCGTAACTCTTCCTTTTCACGAAGTCGTGTAAATCTAAAGATACTCTAGAAATTTGTGGTACCTACTGGTACCTACTGGTACTGGTACCAGTCGGTCTAAGAGGTTGTTGAGTTTCCTTAAGCTGCGTCTACGCTAGGCGAGCCGAGCACGAGCGGAGCCACAATTCAACCAGTGCACTGAGAAGGGAGGAAATCAAAATGTCTCTTTCTAAATGTTCTATTTAGAAAGAGACGGATAGTCCTTGCCGCGAGACAGCTCACGCGCCGTCTTATTATAACCGTGCTAGGCGGCATCAGTAAACTCTCGGCGAAGTACAAAATACCGCATACCGATTCCGTCCCGCACAAATACGGTACCTAGTGCCCTGCTAGTACTTACTTGAACAAAAGCTTGTCACAAACACTAGTACCTACCTATCTAGGTCTTTCGTCGGGGATGCGGTTAGCGGTGGTTCTGACGCTGATTGCATTATTGACGACTGACCAAACTTCCCAACAACGTCGCTTTATAATAGTGGCACTACACTTGGCGGTATTTGCCCAAATCGTGCTGCATCTTTTTCTTCCTACGGCAAATGAAAGAGGGGCAACGACGCAACGCGAACACGCATTCCCAAGTGTAGTGCGACCATAAGCAATCAATCAATCAACCAATTAATCATTTATTTTACATAAAAATATGGTGTACAAAAAGGTATTACAATGAAAACAAGAGTAGATATCACATGTTTTGCTGCTAGTGCAACTCGTAAAATTTAAGGTTAAGCAAACTTGACATTGGCGAAATCGAATTTAAACTTTCGTGAGACATGTTGAAATAATACTAATAATTACACGGTTCAACTCACCTATTCAATGTCACTACGGGCGACATTTTTCGAACTCTTCGGGAGTTCTTCTTCAGGATGAGTGTTTTCGCGGCGATGACATTGAATACGTGAGTTGAACCGTTGGCGAAAGCTTTTTAACTTAGATGGAAGTCATTTTTAAAAGTAGAAGATATAGTTCTACCACCTAGCTCTGTTGTTCCTGGTGATAAGTAAAGTCGCCGGAGCTCCCGAAGATGGCCTTAAACCAATAAAGTAAATATATAGTATCAACAATAGAAAGGAAGTTGTTTCATGTCAAAAACTCTACTCTTTTCACTCAAGCTCCTGCAGTGACCTTATCATCAGACAGGCGCAATGCTTGGATACCACCCTCGTGGTATGAATATAGACTGTAATTCAAAAAGCTTCAATATCCCTTTTATTTCAAATCTGAATAACAGAGACAAGAAAGTAAAGTGATATGTTCTGTCAAGACAGATCGAATGCACCTAAAGGGATATTACGCGACTCCGTAATGTTATCGCAAGGATAGGTAGGTTATCTATATATTGTTCTGTCTAATCTGGGTTAAATTAGAATACCTACCTAGTCTACAAATTTTCTTTCACATAAGTAATAAGTACTAGTTAATTGATGAAAATGTAAAAAAAGACCGGGTTGCACTCCGGGAGTGCCGGCAGAAGTGAAAACTCAATGACATTGTAACAGTTTTTCGATCAGGGGACCGATTTTTGACTTTCGAGACTTCGAAAATCAATTAAAAGTAGGTATATACGTTTGTAGTGTCAAAATGGGAGGCACTTAGTTTCTACCAATAGAACTCATTACGAGTGGTCAATACCACTCGTTTTTAAATTTTCTATCGCTATTTCAAAATAGCATTTCATAATTTTTGACAGTTTTCGAGTTACTCCAGGCAAAATACGGTTTTGAAAAACATTAATTTATAATAGCGTTGTTTTTGTTGATTTCATTTTAAAATGTTATTCTAAGATGATTAATTCAAGAATCCGACAAACTTTCCACCCGGAAGTAATTATGTAGATTTAAATGAAGCATGCATTGTCTTTTTTTGTACGATTTATCTTGAATATTATAGAGCAAATGTAAATGAACCAAAATAAAGACAAAAATATGTATTAATATTTTTTCTGACTTTTCAGAAGCTAGTTAGTTTATCGTTTTTTTGATGTCTGAAATTTTGCCGGATTTTGTCGCTGGGTAACTATTTAATTGATAATATATCCGTTACACATGAAAAATAAGCTATTATAAATTATTTCCAAATTTGACTTTTTTTCCATACGAGTTGTCAGTTCATTGCCTGGACTAAGTGAAAGAGTCGAGCGCTCGAAAGTCAAAAATCGGTCCCCAGATCACGTGACATATTACGGTCACGTGACCTGTCTCGAATCTCACGTCTTACGAATCTTACGGTCACGTGATCTGTGGCGAGTTTAACAATTTTTCCCCATCACAAATATGTGCACAGCGCCGCTAAAGATTTGTGTGTGGCGGTGATCTCCGTAACTAATCGTCTCGTCTCTCGTTCTTCTTTGTAGTAGGTACAAAGAATGGAGGACGGTCAGAGTGGACATGGCTATAAGTATTTTATTTCGCTGCTCGACCTGGATTGTCAGCGGGCGGAGATGCGTTCTACAAACTCTCAAAGCTACAACCCAACAGACTACCTCTTTATAATAGCGTAGACAAATTCCGCTCGCGAACGGTGGACCCACCCACCAACGTGTGCACGGGGAATTCCTATTTACCCATGCACCCACTGCATTTTGGCGGGAATGACATTAACCCTTTCGGTGCGAGAACCACCGGCATACTGAAATGCTTCCACGCGAGCGCCTGATAGAGCTCTGCAATACCCCTGCGCGCACATACATTTTTTCGCGCACTAAAAGCCATGATGCACCCTGCGTATAATTGCGTGCGATGGTAGTATATATATGTCGATACATTGCATCAATATCTGTAACCACAGATATAGCTATAGGTACATAGTTCACGCAAATGCAACTACTTCGCATGTCCGATTTCGGTCTCCGAGTTGGCCGTCCGACTGACATTCTGTTGTGGTAGCCGGTTGTCCGTGAATATTAAGAAAAATAGCTTCTGCACGAGACTTCGTCCGCGTGGAACTCTTTAATATCGTAGCTCCTTATATACAAACTTGCGCCCCCTATTTCGCCCCCTTAGACGATGATTCCCGGAATAAACACTATAATGTATACCAAAGTCCCAACTTTAGCATCATAGCCTAGCGGCGGCTGCGAGTCGGAGACGATAACGCAGGTTAAGCAAAGATGGCAGCGGTCAGTCTTTGGATGGGATGAATATAAATGAGCGCTTCCGTGCTTTGGAAGGCACGCTAAGCAGTTGATCCCGGCTGCTGTCTATCTAACAGTCGTGCAGTCGAGTTGCCCACTCACTTGACAAAGGGGGGACAACTGTTACTCGCGTCCGGAGGAGCTACCTACCACAACCCTGCACGTGTCCCCTGGGTGGTACTAAAGAGTGATAAACTTTAAAGGCCAAAAATAATGTGTGCCATACGATTAAATAGTTTTTGAATTAGGTTTATTCACGATTTTCGCTACGGTGTTAGAATTGTGCTGAAGTTTACTAACAAAGTGAAAATTTAATTGATAAAATAAGTATAAAGTCAAGGATAATCCTACTAATATTATAAATGCGAAAGTTTGGATGGTTGGATGTTTGGATGTTTAGATATTTGACTGTTTTAAATTTAATTTTACACGAGGATAGTGTATAGCCTGAATTAAAATATAAGATAACTTTATCCCGTGTCCATGCAAACGAAGTCGCGGGCGGAAGCTATTATTAAATAAGGGACAAAACTGGCCGAGATGGAGTCGGACTTTCGCAGTGGTAAAACGCGCCGGGTGCCTTTGAACGTGTTAAAAGTCTTTAAACTAACGCAATTTCAGATCTTTGTTACAACGTATATTAACAATAATATATTCATGATTATGAGTCGTAAATTCAATGAAAAAGAAACATTATTAATGCTTGATGTATATAATGATAGCACCATCTATATAGCGAGCATGATTTTGATACAATTTCAGTTTGATAGAGGTTCTGCACGAGATGATAGTTCTGATGTTAGTTGTCGATTGGCGCCATCTACCGAGCTTAAGTTTAGTCCAATTTCAGCTCGATAGATGCCGCTTAAATTACGTTTTTGATTTTATTTAGACTAATAAAAATAACATACCAAACCGTATTAAATGAGTTTTATTTGATTCTAAAATTTTGAAAGGAAAACTAATGTAAAACTGTAAATGTTTCTAAGTATAATGCCATACAATATTTCCGTAACTTCGCAAACAGAACATTTTATCAGTTCATATTTTAATTAAGTTTGGCCCATGTTGGGGTCACGTTGGAGAAACTCGGCATAAATTTAAAACGCTAAGACTGCATGAATGCATTCAAATCCACAACCGTCGATATTGTCGAGGTCGAGTCGTCGGGGACTGAGTTTTTCTCGGCTGTAATATTACGAAAAATTGATTTCTATTCAAAATTAAACAAAAAACCAATAACTGATCGTTTACCAAAAAAAAAACGAAATAAACTGATAGAAAGAAAACAAAAAAACCTCATCGCTGGTGTTCCATTCCAACTCACAGCCATCAAAAAACCAATCATTGGGTAATCATTGGTCGTCATCGAAGAGTAAGCCTGCCTTTTGCGAGAAAATACGGAAAAACAAATTTTCTCGAAAATAAGACGAAGCTAGATTGGTCTCTCGGCCCCTTAAACCCCTATACTGCACATTTTATCAGAACATGATTACGAATATATATAAACAATGCACTGCATGCAGACTTTATCCAAATATTCTCAAATTTGGCCTGTGGGTCACCGTAACTCAATCAAACTTTTTTATACGTTTAATATGGTTTGTTGGAGTTCAGACGCCGACAAAAATCTGGAGAATGACCTTCTAAATGCGTGGAAATTGGTGAAGTTCTGCATCGCGCTATTGAAGTTTTTAATGTATGTTGTATAAATACAATTTCCTTCAAGCTCTACTTATTATGTCTCACTGTCAACCTCAACGAACTTTCTCATTTATGAGCGTAGAGATGCCTTATTGCAGAATCGATTTTGCGCGGACAACGGGGAATTCACATCACTAATTCGCCCTTGAAAAAGTGACAATGACTTATCCTAATTACGCACCCTTCGTCTACGTTCGTAACTACGATTTAATAACTGGTTATGAATAAGGTGTTCCATCACCAGCAACAGAACTTTTCCATTTTCATTACCGGAGCCTCCTATTCGTGTATGGTCTCCTGGTACTTTTTTCGGAATAATTATGTTAAACAAATACAATACTTAGGGCGGGTTCCAACAACTTACGATTATTATTATTATTATTACTAGCTGATGCCCGTGTGGTTATAGGAAAATGTAACATATAGAATTTTCCCGTGGGAATTAGATGTTTTCCCGCTGGAAAAAGTAGCCTATGTCACTCTCCAGCTTCTAATCTATCTCCATACAAAAAATCACATCAATACGACGCTCCGTTGCGACGTGAAAGAAGGACAAACATACAAACACACACATTTTCGCATTTCTAATATTATAAGTTAAGTAAGGATTATAAAGGAGAAATGGCAGCCTCTAGGGCCTTTGCCAGAGCCAGTGAGAGTATACATTAAGTACGAAATAACGAATTAAATCATTTATAAAGACAAAATCTAAATAAAACTTCGAAAGCAGATTTGGTGGCTTGAAAGCATCATTTCAAACAACCAAATCTGCCAACTTACTCGTACACCCCGTTCAAACTGCGTCCGTTACCGTGTCCGGGAGGCTTTTTCTCGCTTGCGATGTTTCGCCGGAGTACGAAAGAGACGGATGCCTCCCGGACACGGAAACGGACGCAGTGTGAACGGGGTGTAACGTTCTACAGACCGAGCAACGTTAAATATAGCGTTGGCAGCTGTCATTCCATAAAGTTGTCTAACTTTCCATAAGTCACATTCAGATTTTAACGAACAACGCTTACGATTACAGACGGTATGGAAATAATAAGATTGAGCGTTATCGCTGGAAATGTAACATGTTTTTTTAAAGAAATATACATTTTTTTTAATCCACCCATCGTGCACTTGCGAATTTTTCACATATGTAAAGACAACAATACAATCCATACTTCCATATCCATACTAATATTATAAATGCGAAAGTGTGTGTTTGTTTGTTTGTTTGTCCGTCTTTCACGGCAAAACGGAGCGACGAATTTACGTGATTTTTTAAGTGGAGATAGCTGAAAGGATGGAGAGTGACATACGCTACTTTTTGTCTCTTTCTAACCCCCACTTCCCTAAAATGGGGGGTGAAAGTTTGTATCGAGCTACGATATAAACTAGTTCCACGCGGACGGAGTCGCGGGCAGAAGCTAGTACAATATAAATACTCTTTTCTCAAACATGCAATGAAATATTGACGTTGTGTTCTTGATAATGGGCTTCGAAGCGTCACGTTTCGGGCGCAGCGATCCGTAATGGCATTTCATACAAAATTGGAGGCCTAGGGCCTGCAAGATGGTCTTTTTTAATTTGCATTCCTCAATTTGTGGCACAGCGTCACGGCGTTTAGCCATGAAAATAAAAGTTTGATATCTTGGAGATTTTTTTAATTTATTTCATTGCATGTTTGAGAAAAGCACTATACATACCTGGGCGTGAAAAGGGGTTGCCAGCCTCTACATTGTACTCGGCCGGCAACCCCTTACTTCCCGGCCTCTGTAGTAATGTGCTATTATTCCACACCTCAAAACATGCATCAAATAGACATAGGTACCTAGCTAACAACTAATGGTAACAACTTACAAAAAGTAATTAAAAAAGTAGTTGTGCCGTGGGTCAGAGAGGCTTTAGAGTTCTTCGTCGACTAGAGTACAAGGTGACTTAAAAACGTACCTGAACATATAGGGCGGCACGTGCCTATGCATTAGATCGTGCTTAAACAACCAGCCGTGTCCCGAACCATTACATTACCATGCATATACCTACCTAGCCGAGACTAGTATTCTTTCACCTGTGAGCGACCGAGGTTTGACTTAACTTTCATCCCCGATTCCACCCTTTTTTAACCCCCGACGCAAAGAGAGGGGTTGTCTGTGTATCTGTGTGTCTCTGTGTCTGGCTATCTGTGTATCTGTCTGTGGTATCGTAGCTCCCAAACGGATGGACCGATTTGAATGCGGTTCTTTTTTTTTATAGATAATTTTATCCCGAGTGTTCATAGGCATGTTTCATGACAATCTGTTCAGCCGTTTTTGAGATATTGGACTTTGAAATGAAAATGTCGGGGGTTTTTCAACTTTTCTAAGTTGTTGATAAGCAGAAATTAGCTATGTTCCGAAAAAAATAATAACTATGCATGACCTAGCAGCGTGTGACCGGTTCATCCCCCATTCAACCCTTTGAAAGGTCTTGGAGCTCTATAGACACTTTTTACCACGCCGGTGGCAAACATTCATCAGTCTGCTTACAATCATTATATTACCATGCTAGCCGAGACTATTATTATTTGATCTGTGCCGTGGGCGACTGAGGTTTCAACCCCGATTCAACCCTTTGGGGTTATTTACCTGAGAATTTGGAGGTCGATTGACTATTTGTATACATATAGTTCAACGGTGGCAAACAAGTATACTGATGTAAGTCACACGTTTAGTACCTATTCTTATTGTACTAAAAAGTAACTTAATCAATCAATGAAATTGTATCTACTAAAGTGTATTATAACCATGTAGGTAGACGAAGAGCGGAGGCCTCCCAACACAAGTATTGATATACTTACCGGGAGACGCCAGCCACAAATGTACTTTTACCTACTTTAGTATGATACCAATAAATATTTTTGATTTCTGGTTTTTTTTTTTTTGATGCTTGGTGGTATCCATAGGCTAGGGATTCCGCTTTCAATCAGACAGACCATACCTATGCTATTTTATGATATAAAAACCGGCCAAGTGCGAGTCGGACTCGCGCACGAAGGGTCGCGTACCATCCTTATCCTTACATAAATGCGAAAGTGTGTGTGTGTGTTTGTTTTTATGTTTGTCCTTCTTTCACGTCGCAACTGAGCGTCGTATTGATGTGATTTTTTGCATGGAGATAGTTTAGAAGCTGGAGAGTGACATAGGCTACTTTTTCCAGCGGGAAAACATCTAATTCCCACGGGAAAATTCAATATGTTAAATTTTCCTATAACCACGCGGGCGAAGCCGCGGGCATGAGCTAGTTATCTGTAAAAATGGCAAAAAAATCACGTTTGTTGTATGGGAGGCCCATTGAATATTTATATCATTCAATTTTTTTGTATTTGTTGTTATAGCGGCAACAGAAATACATCATCAGTGAAAAATTCAACTGTCTAACTATCACGGTTCATGAGATACAGCCTGGTGAAAGACGGACGGACAGCGGAGTCTTAGTAATAGGGTCCCGTTTTTATCCTTTTTGTACGGAACCCTAAAAATTGAACTTACGTCGATTTTTCCCCAAAAAAAAGTATGTGGTACATAATTAAACCTGCAACGGCTGCGGCATTATTCAATTCATTTCATACATCGAAATCCTATCAAATGCGCCAGATAATTATCACCATTAAGGCATAATTACCGAATAATGTCACAGCTCAATGTGGTTAGCTCAATTCAATCATTCACTCACTCAATCACAAATTGCATTCCTCTGTATGCCGAATAGCCTGGAGCTAGTTGGGTACACTGTGATTGTGACACAATTCTGCACTTGGGCTGGCCATGTGTAAAATAATTAATTTAGAGTATATTTTTGTTTAAGTGGCAGTGGGCGGGGCACACAGCACGTAGAACCGATGGCCGTTGGGGCGGAAAGGTTCTCGAGTGGCGACCACGTACCGGAAGACGCGGCGTGGGTAGGCCCCCGACAAGGTGGACTGATGACCTGGTAAAGGTTGCGGGAGTCCGCTGGATGCGGGTGGCGCAGGACCGGTCGCTTTGGCACTCTTTGGGGGAGGCCTATGTTCAGCAGTGGAATTCTTTCGGCTGATATGATGATGATGATGATATTTTGGAAAACGACATACAACACAGAATGGAATTAAGGGGGTGTATTGGAAATTATCGCGTGCTTTGAAACGCAGTTCTGACTAGATTAAGAAACAATAAGGTCAGATTTTCAGATATATGATTCTTGACTATATGATTGTTTATCTGATTGAATCGATACATGAATGCCTAGTTTCCTCGATACAAAAAAAAAACCAAAGTTGGGTCTTTGCCTACTCAAACAATACATTATTTACGACACAATCAAGTTAATACTATAGTATTTTATCTCATCTAAAATCTCACTTAATGAAATATAGGTACTTAGTTTAATTTAAATCTTCACTAAGCTAGGTATTTATCGAAATTTGTCCAAAAAAGGCATTCCCTCTGTCAAGGGGGCGTGGTCAACTCGAATCAAGGCATCCCCTTAATACAGTACTCGCTTTGGGCGGCGAAATAAAGAATGTCTCCAGTCCCGCTTTTTTTTAATACCACCTTGTGGCGAACAAGCCTACGGCCCCCATGATGCTAAGCGGTAACCGTAGCTTATCGACGCTTGCAACTCCAATGGTGTTACAGTTGCGTTGCCGACCCTTTAGGAATTTCTTCATCTTCTTCCTTGTATCCTCATGGCTGAGGGTCGTGATGGCTGTGGGCGCTCTTCACCATCGCTCTCCAAGCTGCTCGGTCCTGGGCTTGATGCACGCTGGCCTTCTGGCCACAGATGTTACCGTGTCCTATAGTCTACGAGATTTGGGTTTTTTTCTGGTCTTTTGACAGTTCCAATATGACGTAAAGAGTGATGTGGCTAGAGTAAATCGATTCTCATAATATCCGATTACGATTGATGGTGGCTAATAAAAGGAATCGATTGATTACTGTGTAATAACTATTTTTAGGAAATCAAATAGAGAGCCTATACACAGTCGTCTGCTAACAAAAGTGTCCTGTAAGAAAAATCGAGAGCTCGCGCGCCGTCTCATGAAAGCCGTGCAGAAATCAATGTCATATTGACAAACGGAACATTTTGCACAATCAAAAATGTCAGTTTTGATCGATTCGTATTATCGTGACAGTAATTAAATAATACATTGTTATTTTCCAATGCACAATTATTTGATTCACACCGATTTATTTCTAAATTGACAGACTCCAATCGATTGAAGCAGTGTAACACTGAAATAAAATGAAAAAGTCCTAGGACGTAAATGTTCGCATACCGAGTTTTCAATGCTAATTTCTGCACAAATAAGCCGTCAAAAAAAATTACAATCACTTTAAAAGTGCTAAAAAGAGCGTGCATCGAGATTGAACTTTGTTTCATAACTCGTAAGCTATTGAAACTTTTTATTATTATTTCGATGAGCAGTGCCAATTTACGTTATATGGGCTACTAGGCGCAGGCGTAGGCGCAGGAGCAGGTACAGGTACAGGTTCAGGTGCAGGTACAGATACAGGTGCAGGTACAAGTACAGGTTCAGGCGCAGGGGTGATCGCTGACGATTGGGGGCCAACGTTCTTCTTATTTCCTTTTTTTTGGCGCTTTACCTCTTTTTAATGTTTCCGGCCGGCTCCCGCTCGTCCTCGATAGAAGCTGGAGGAGATGGGACTTCTGTTGCCAGCAGATCACCCATTAGTGACAACTTATTTTCAAGCTCCATAACTCGAGCACTTAAGTTGGTCAATGATGTTACTAACGGTCCAAGTTGTTCTCTGATTGTATTGCTAATCATAAATTCCAGGCGCCCAGTTATGACCTGGTTCATCTCATATCGTACTACTTCGCATATATTGTCCAAATATACGGTGTCGTTTATTGTAACGTTTGCAGCGGTTGGCTTGCGGCGCGTTACTCTGTCCACACTGTCCGCAATTGACTGATTGAGGAACGTAGAATTGATAGTGTCATCGCAAGACACAGTGGTATCAGAATTAGCAAGCAGCGGCACTCTAACCGGAGTGTTTGAGTTATCGCTCTCTGCTGGCATACACATAACTGGCACTTCCAAATAAATGGGTGTCGCGACTGTCGCGATGTGTCAAAAGACCAGTCTCAAATCTCGTAGACTATAACGCATAGGCATCCGTCCTCTGCTCCTCATTCCTGCCATGCAGCCAGTGATAATTATCTTTCCCAGGCTTTGCGGTCCAGACCTGACCAGATGGCCAAACACGCTGAGGACACGTTGGGTACAGATGGTGGAGAGCCTCGATTTGATGCCGAGCTCGTCGAGAACAGACTCATTTGTGCGGCGCTCAGTCCATGATATCCGGAGCATTCTGCGCCAGCACCACATCTCGAATGCATCTATCCTTCGACGAGTACAAGACATCGAAATTCTGAGAAAAAAGTTATCGGGGCACATGCTTAGTTCCCCGATTACTCGAAGTCGCTTTGGCCGATGTGGAAAATTATTTTTTTACACTCGTCGACTATAATCTTTAAATTAGAACCACGCAAACCATAACGCAATTGAATACTTTTATTCTGATGCAAAAGTATATGGACAATCGAAATAGTTATTATTCAATTGTACACAGAACTAAAATGAATTTTGACCAATCACGAGGCTCGATTTACAGAAAGACATCAACGCGTTTTAAAAAAAAGCGGTTGGCTGCACTTCGTTTCAGCATCAGGGCGATTTTCAATAGATACATACCAAGTTTGTTTAATAAATTATTATTTCCGTTGATTCGTTAGTAATATAATTAGCTTTTTAAGTCTCGTAGGTACCTTAATTAGGCCACTCAGCAAGCTTCGTGGCATAAACGTGGTATGAAAAAGCAGACATTATATAACGATTGCATAAAATACTATTCCGTTTGAAAGGGCATCCGTCCCATGGTCATCAGGTGAGTCTCCTGGAAAAATCGAGGGAGCTTTTCAAATTGAAGCTTTTTTTGACAGAGACTTGCTTCTCATCTGTCATTAGCGATCACCCACAGCTAGGGTTGACGACAATGAATATCTATAATTAAGTCATTTAAAACACAACATCAACATAATAACTTGCTAAATCTAGAAAAATCTAAAATATATTTGATAGAAACTCAATATCTTAATAAAACTCAATTTTTAACAGAGAATTGCTTCTCATCTGTCATGAGCGGTGCTAGCCTCGCAGCCAGGGTTGACGATAGTGAATATCTTAATATTAATATGAAACACAACAACAACATAATAACTTACTTAAAAAAAATTAGATAAACTAATTTGACAGAAACTGAAAAGCGTTTCTCAATTTTTGATAGTGTCATTCTTGGCGTCGCTACGCGATAGCTAGGGTTAGCGACAATGAATATCTGTCGAATTAAGTAATTATTTCGAAGCGCTTCGAGAAAAGGTAGGTAGTGCACTTGCGCTTCGCTTGGCTCGTCTTGGCGGGGGCGCTCCCGTGCCCCCAGATTTATTTATCGTACACACTGGTATATACAACGTGTTAATAAAATAACGCAAAACCTGAAAACAGTTTGTTCAGAATCGAGAGTAGAATGCGAAAAAAATAAAAAAAAATTTTTTTGACAAGATTTATTTTTTACATTTGTATGGAGTGTTGGCCGACTGGGGCGACCTGCTCCATACAAATGTAAAAAATAAATCGCGTCAAAAAATTTATTTTTTATTTTTTTCGCATTCTACTCTCGATTCTGAACAAACTGTTTTCAGGTTTTGCATTATTTTATTAACACGTATAAAAAAGTCAAAAGTCAAAATCATTTATTCAATGGACATACAATATGCACTAGAATATGTCTTATAACTATGTTTAGGTTTACAATTATGTAAATTTGAGATTAGTAACATGTTATCATTTTAATTCAGAGATTAATATTCAATTGCATTCACTAATATTCTATAATTTTTTGATGTCATAGTACTCTTTTATATTATACAGTGCATTTTCAGTTAAGATCTGTTTAAGGTATGATTTATATTTAATGTCACTTATAATATAATACTACTGTACCAGTGTAGGTACTTATAATATAGACATTTGCAATTAAAATGAAAAAAAAAACAATTATGCAGATAAAAGCTCGCTTCCTTTGTCAGGCGTAAGTAAAGATTTAAGTAATTTAAAACACAACATCAACATATGTTTACTTACTTAAATCTCGCCATATAATAATAACCGGCTTCAAATATGAGGGATCATATTTGAATCAGCCCAACTGGGGTAGAACTCCACCATACAGAAGACCACAGCCATTAATAACGCCACTACTTGCTCTGTATGCGGTGTTCAAAGATTCAAAGATTTTATTTGTTCAACATAGGTATCTACAAGGTGTTGTGTTCCTGGTCCCGAGGAAGTGGTGTGAGTGACCCGCTTTCAAGCTATCAACAAAACGAACCCTCAAACCAACAAAGGGTCGGCAACGCGCTTATGAATCGTCTGGAATCACAAGGCCACGGTCTCTGCTTACCATCAGGCTGACCGTATACCCGTTTGCTACCGTCGTAGTATAAAAAAATGAATTTTGACAGATACTGAAATGCTCACAGCTACAGCGGTGCTAGGCACAGCTAGGGTTGGCGACAATGCCGCGCGCACCGGACGCCGCTAATTGGTACAGCCCTGGGCGCGCCAAGTTGGCGGATGCATATTTTTCTGGACAAAGAATGTGTGGAGACGGTGTTGCCCTGTAACATAAATAAATAAATATTTGCGGACAATCTTACACAAATCGACCTAGTCGCAAACTAAGCAAAGCTTGTACTATGGGTACTAGACGACGATAAACACACTTATATAGATAAATAAATACTTAAATACATAGAAAACATCCATGACTCAGGAACAAATATCGGTGCTCATCACACATATAAATGCCCTTACCGGGATTCGAACCCAGGACCTCTTGCTTCGTAGGCAGGGTCACTACCAACCAGGCTAAAGCGGTCGTCAACATGACAACATGATAAATTATATAATATAAATAAATAAACAATTGGGGAAGAACTTACACAAATCGACCTCATCATCATCATATCAGCCGAAAGACGTCCACTGCTGGACATAGGCCTCCCCCAAAGAGTGCCAAAGTGACCGGTCCTGCGCCACCCGCATCCAGCGAACTCGCGCGACCTTTACCAGGTCATCAGTCCACCTTGTCGGGGCCTCTACCCACGCCGCGCCTTCCGGTACGTGGTCGCCACTCGAGAACCTTTCCACCCCAACGGCCATCGGTTCTACGTGCTATTTGCCCCGCCCACTGCCACTTAAGTTTAGCGATTCGGAGGACTATATCGGTTACCTTGGTTCTGCTGCGGATAGCCTCATTTCTGATGCGATCACGCAGAGAAACTCCCAACATAGCCCTCTCCATAGCCCTTTGGGTGACTTTGAGCCTTCTTATGAGACCCATAGTAAGCGACCACGTTTTAGGGGCATATATGTCATCACTGGCAACACACACTGGTCAAAGACTCTAGTCTTCAGACACTGCGGAATATTGGACGAAAAGATGTGCTGTACGTTCCCGAACGCTTCCCAGCCGAGTCGGTTTCGACGATTGACCTCTTTGTCGAAGTAGGACCTACCTAACTGGATAGTCTGTCCTAGGTAAACATAATCGTCTACAACTTCGAGCGTAAAGTGTCCGATTGTAATGGGAGTTGGTACTACATGGGCATGATCTTCGTCTTATCCATGTTCATTCTTTGACCAACTCACTCGGAAGCTTTACTGAGGTCATCGAGCATCGTACTTAAGTCCTCCATGGTCTCAGCCTAGACTAATATGTCGTCAGCAAACCGAAGGTCAGTGATGTACTCGCCGTTGATGTTGATGCCTAGCCTTCTCCAGTCCAGTCTTGAAAACGTCCTCTAGTGCAGCGGTGAACAGTTTTTGAGAAATAACATCTCCTTGCCTGACTCCCCGCTGCAGCGGAATAGGTTTCGAGTTGGAACCCCCCATGGAAGGTACAAATCGACCTACTCCCAAACTATGCGAAGCTATGGGTACTAGACGACGATATGCATACTTATAAAGACTAGTGGCTCTGTAAGCTGTAGAAGAACCTACTTATAAAACGTTGTCAATAGTTATTTGTTATACAAGGGTGCAAGGTGCAAAGCTGTATTGTACCCGCGAGTGTGGAATTGAAACACAAGCAAGTGAAAGGATTTAATTTAGAACCACTCGCTTCGCTCGTGGTTCTAAATTAGAGTCCTGAGCGTAGCGAGAGTTTCAACACACGAGTAGTAAAATACATTTTGCACCTTTTCACCTCACTGTAGCGAGGAAAGTGCAATATGCAAAACAACTTTATTTAATGCAAATAATTTTTTTTTTTTTTAAGTAATAAATAGTAATAATAACGTTAAGTAATATCAAGTAGAATTTTGGTCAAGTGCGAGTCGGGTTTTAATTTTCCCATACATTTTGAGACTCAGCGCCTGAATGAAGTCAAACAAGCAATTCTTTAAAAGTTCTTAAATATTTATTTTACTTATTCTGTTTTTTAGTATTAGTTGTTATAGCGGCAACAGAAATACATCATCTGTGAAAATGTTGTATTATGAGTGTTTTACGTTTTGTTATCTGTCAAAATTCACGAAAGCTACTTAAACACGCTCCAAGGTCAAATTACTTTCCCCATTAGTGGATAAAATACGTTTTTGTTCACTGGTTTTAAAGGATAAAAGACAGCTTTCCGAGACAGTGAGGGGGAAAAAAAAATATTTCTCAAAACGCCTCTCCACGGCATCCCGTGCTCTCCGAAGTTGACTAAGAATGTTAGTTATTCTCAAAAATATATAATATAGTGCTACATGCCCAAGGGAAGTGCAGTGTGTTGTTAATACTTATTCTTGTTCGTTGTCGGTGGATAACGCTATTGTCAAACTTATGCATTTTAAAATAAGTTTACTAATATTTTTCGAACACATTATTGAAGGTTAAAATACCCCGTATCATGGTAAGCCTTATCACGCGATAAGTGACAAGATAGGAGCGTGTCGTCTCGTTCTATCAAACGGTGTCAGCCAGTGACGGACGCTCTATCTTGTCACTTACCAAGGAATGGACTCGCGCACGAAGGGTTCCGTACCATTATCTATAAATAAAAACAGTAAAAAAAAAGTTTGTTGTATGGGAGCTCCCTTAAATATTTATTTTATTTTGTTTTTAGTAAGTATTTGTTGTTATAGCGGCAACAGAAATACATAATCTGTGAATATTTCAAATGTCTAGCTATCGCGGTTCTTGAGATGACAGACGGACAGCGGAGCCTTAGTAATAGGGTCCCGTTTTTACCCTTTGGACACGGAACCCTAAAAAACCAGCCAAGTGCGAGTCGGACTCGCGCCTGCCCGCGACTCCGTCCGCGAGGAAATCGTTTACATCGTAGCACCATACAAACTTTCACCCCCTTAGAGGACCGGGATAAAGACTATCCTATGTATGTAAATACTTTATTGTACACAAGACACAGGTAAAAAAACCGGTCAAGTGCGAGTATGACTCGCGCACCGAGGCTTCCGTACAAACTATCAATTAACTCAAGGCAAAGAGTATAATAAGTTGACTCAAGGTAAAGTAAATGTCCCAATATTTGTCTTAAATTACCTGTTTTAACCCAACTCAACAGAATTCAATTTTCAAACAACGAATAACTTTTACACCAAGACCATCGAACTACCAAGACAATTGAGTCGCGATTTTTTTTTTGACCTGCCATTGAAATATACCCGTCCCAACCCCATTGATTCTAGAAAAATCTTAACAGCGCGAAGTAGGAATGGGGTCAGCGCCATCTATCGGCCCTATTAGGTTCTAACGTGCAAGGGCAATGAGCTTAGTATGTAAATATGTATGTTGGTGTTTTAGCGATTATTGTTTATCACGAGAACCGATCTCGATTTTTTTATTTTTATTTGAAAGTGATTACTCCTATTATAGTCTTGTAGGAATTTTAAAACAAAAAAATACTTAGAAAATCGATTAAATTACAAAATTAATTAAGAAATTATTTATTTAAATAAAACAAAAAATACGCTAGATACAGAAAAAGTTATACTTTTCCAGTAATATTTATGTTTATCTTAATCACAAGTAATTATTTCTAATTTTTCGCTTGGATAACTTCGGAGATAAGGGGGGGGGAGGGGGGGGGGGTGGTATTTTTTTTACATTTTCCTTCATAGATCGAAATTTTCCCAATGTAGAAAAAATAGAAAAACTGTTTAAAAAAGTGCAACTCAAGCCCTTTCATATGATTCCCCACTTGACCTTATAGTTGTTTTTTTTTTTTGCCCCCTTCTCATATTCCTCATTTTTATATAAAATTAAAATGTATATTTAAATTTCTCATTTTCCATGCACGTGGATGACTCTCATTTAATACCATTCCAAATTTCAAATCGATAGCTTAAGCAGTTCGTGAGATATTTCACTTTGTGACAGACAGACAGACAGACAGACGGACGGAGTCGCACCATAAGGGTACCTTTTTTACCTTTTTTGGTACGGAACCCTAAAAATACAGTCACAAAAGGTCCTATGTCCTTCCCCGGGACTCAAACTATCTATATACTGAATTCCATCCAAATCGGTTCAGCGGTTTAAGCGTGAAGAGGTAACAGACAGACAGACAGACAGACTTTCGCATTTATAATATTAATAGGTATGCATAGTATGGATGCATATTTAGTATGATTATGGTTTTTTTTTAAGCGTGTCCGCGCGTCCCGCCATCGTCATAGCCTGCACCCGCGCGCCGCGCAAGCGAGCTGAGTGGAGCTGGTGACTTATAGCTTCTGCCCGCGACTCCGTCCGCGTGGAACTCGTTTATATCGTAGCTCCATACAAACTTTCACTTCCCATTTCATCCCCTTAGGGGTTGATTTCCGGGATAACAACTATCCTACGTCCTTCCCCGGGATTCAAACTATCTCTATACCAAATTTCATTTAAATCGGTTCAGTGGTTTCAGCGTGAAGAGGTAACAGACAGACAGACAGACAGAAAGACAGACCCAATTTCGAATTTATAATATTTATTATATATTATATTATTATTATTATTATGTATGTTTTTTCCATATCTCAGGACCATGGGGTCCCGGACTTTTGGAAGGCATGCGTGGGGCCGAAGCCAACAGCGCAGAGGCCCTTTAAAACAAATCCATACTATATACTATATATACTATATTACTATATATTACTATATTACTATATACTATATACTATATACTATATATACTATATATATATATTATCCATGCTAATATTATAAATGCGAAAGTGTGTCTGTCTGTCTGTCTGTCTGTCTGTCTGTCTGTTACCTCTTCACGCTTAAACCGCTGAACCGATTGCGATGAAATTTGGTATGGAGATAGTTTGAGTCCCGGGGAAGGACATAGGATAGTTTTTATCTCCGAAATCATCCCCTAAGGGGGTGAAATGGGGGGTGAAAGTTTGTATGGAGCTGCGATATAAACGAGTTCCACGAGAACGGAGTCGCGGGCAGAAGCTAGTATATAATATATTATATATATAATATATATATATATAATATATATATATATATATATATTATTTATATTTTATATATTTATATATCCATCCATATCCATACTAATATTATAAATGCGAAAGTGTGTCTGTCTGTCTGTCTGTCTGTTACCTCTTCACGCTTAAACCGCTAAACCGATTGCGATGAAATTTGGTATGGAGATAGTTTGAAACCCGGGGAAGGACATAGGATAGTTTTCATCCTGAAAATCACCCCGTATAGGGATGAAATGGGGGGTTGAAGTTTGTATGGAGCTGCGATATAAACGATTTCCACGCGGACGGAGTCGCGGGCAGAAGCTAGTATAATATAAAGCGAGGGATACACATGGCGGATACCATCTCCGAGCGCACAACATGATACACCCGGTGATGGTCCCCGCCAGGTGCAAAGACTATTGCAGTGCAACACTGTGCTGCGATGGAAACTAAGGTCATGGGTTATTGGGTTGAATGGTGGGTGGTCTGGACAATGGGTTATGGGAGGAGACTAGCGGACACCTGCCGTGACAATAAGTATCAAAATTATGAAAAGGCAGGCGGTGACTCGCCAACTCGTTAAGTGGGCCCACAAACAGTCGCACGCACAGTGCGACAATGGAGCAACACGTCTGAGCGGCTGTGAGGTTGTCGAGAGGTGAGTCTGCGGTGCGCCAGATCTCGGTAATCCGTTCAAGGGCCGCCGGCGTTATGACATTTTACACTTCCAACCTGGAGCATAGGTTCTGGTCTTGCGACTCCACTCTGGCCGGCCGGTTAAGGCAAGCACAGAGGCGAGGGCCAGATCAGTCGGGCCCTCTGGAGGTTAGGGGTCCGCGGTGTCGCCACTCACCGTCAGCTCGCCACAAGCTGCCCCCGCGGGTTATATTATTATTATTATTATTATATTATATACTAGCTTCTGCCCGCGACTCCGTCCGCGTGGAAATCGTTTATATCGCAGCTCCATACAAACTTCAACCCCCCATTTCATCCCCTAAGGGGGTGATTTCCAGGATGAAAACTATCCTATGTCCTTCCCCGGGATTCAAACTATCTCCATACCAAATTTCATCGCAATCGGTTCAGCGGTTTAAGCGTGAAGAGGTAACAGACAGACAGACAGACAGACAGACAGACAGACACACTTTCGCATTTATAATATTAGTATGGATATCGTGAATAAACCTAATTCATAAACTATTTAATTGTATGGCATACATTATTTTTGGCCTTTAAAGTTTATCACTCTTTAGTACCACCCAGGGGACACGGGCAGGGTTGTGGTAGGTAGCTCCTGCGGACGCGAGTGACAGTTGTACCCCCTTTGTCAAGTGAGTGGGCAACTCGACTGTTAGAACTTAGAAGGCCTCTAACTCATCTTAACGACTACTGTCATAGACAGCAGCCGGGATCAACTGCTTAGCGTGCCTTCCAAAGCACGGAAGCGCTCATTTATATTAAATAATTAAACATGGATAATAATTACATGGATTTTAGTTAAAATTTAGTTCTCGCTTCCAAATTAACCTGTATCAAGTAAAAGGTAATATGCCGACAGTGCGGGGCTAAAAACTGTGGGTAAGCATCATCGGAGTATAAAGTACAAACATACTCCATTTCGGAGTATTAGACTAGGGAGGAGCGTCGAGTATCGATATCGATAATAAAATACCTTTTTCATTGTTTTTACAGTAATTATCAATGATGTAATATAAAAAAGAGGTAGATAGGTTATAAAGCGCTCTAAAAGTGGCACACTAAAACTCAGTCAATTGTATGAGTGTCGCGTCGTGTTTTCACACTTTAACCCCTTATTCATAAAACTTAAAATGCCTCTGCTAAATAAAATGTGCTTTGTCCCTTTCTTACGAACACAAATGTCAAAGTGACAGGTAAGGACAAACGAATTTTAACGCCACTTTAGTTAAAACAAGCTTATAGGACGTTTATGAATACGGTCGTAAGTCTGCACTCTGCAATGACAAATGTCTTGTCATGTACCATATCGCGCTACACGTTCGAGCGCGGCGGACGACACAAGCAACACGAAGTTATAAGATGGGGGTCAGTCGCTTGTGGTAAAAGGCGCATATCGGAGTGGGAGCTTTTTTTTTAATTTATTTATTAACAACTAAAATTAGAACATGAATAGTAAGATACATTGCTCCACAAAACTACATCGATAGTTTGACTGTGGAGTCAAAATTACAGTCTCATTTCTCTTTAACATAATATAGTTAGTGTCTTAAATATCAACAATGTATAGGTACGAGTACTCTACATTATTTTATATTACTATTCTGATTTCTACAGGGCATCAATAAGGTATTTTTTAGTCGGTTCTTAAATCTAGCTTTTTAGGTTCATGAACAATGTCCACGGGCAGTGTTTAGTATGTAAGGTATACGTTTCTTTAGTGTCCTATCACCATAGTAATTGGACACTCTAGGTACTTCATACTTGCCCGCGGTCATTGTCCTTGTGTTCTGTTTGTGTCTAACTAGGTGTAATACTCCAGGCAAAATACGGTTTTGAAAAACATTAATTTATAATAGCGTTTTTTTTGTTGATTCCTTTGAAAATGTTATTCTAAGATGATTTAGTCAAGAATCCGAGAAATTTTCCACCCGGAAGTAATTATGTAGATTTAAATGAAGCATGCATTATCTTTTTTTGTACGATTTATCTTGAATATTATAGAGCAAATGTTAATAAACCAAAATAAAGACAAAAACATTTATTAATATTTTTACTGACTTTTTAGAAGCCAGTGCCATGATAAGTTATTATCATTTTTTCGATGTCAGAAATTTTGTCGGATTTTGTCGCTGGGTAACTATTTAATTGATAATATATCCGTTATACATAAAAAATAAGCTATTATAAATTATTTCCAAAATTGTCATTTTTTCCATACAAGTTGTCAGTTCATTGCCTGGACTATAAGTATTTCAGGTTGACATGGTTATTTACTGCTAACATGTTTTTCAGCTTAGAGCTTACCGGTAAGATTTTACATATTTAAAACAGTTTTTGGTAGTTATTTTTACATTTATAGAAATCGGATTTGTAACATTTCTAATTTTTCAATATTAGTTTTGAAAGTTAGACCATAGCTATCAAGGGCATAACAGAGGATGGATTCTACTATTGACTTATATACTAGCTTCTGCCCGCGACTCCGTCCGCGTGGAACTCGTTTATATCGCAGCTCCATAAAAACTTTCACCCCCCAGTTCATCCCCTTGGGGGATGATTTCCGGGATAAAAATTATCCTATGTCCTTCCCCAGGACTCAAACTATCTCGATACCAAATTTCATCTAAATCGGTTCAGCGGTTTAAGCGAGAAGAGGTAACAGACAGACAGACAGACACACTTTCGCATTTATAATATTACTAGCTTTTGCCCGCGACTCCGTTCGCGTGGAACTCCTTTATATCGATCCTCCATACAAACTTCCGCCCCCCATTTCACCCTTTAGGGGATGATTTCCGGCATAAAAACTATTCTATGCCGTTCCCCGGGACTCGAACTACAACTATACCAAATTTCGTCCAAATCGTTTCAGTGGTATAAGCGTAAAATAGTAGCAGACATACAGAGTTACTTCCGCATATATAATACTTATTACTTTTTTTTTTTTTTTTTGTTTGTGAGTCACCTGAAGGGCCAAAGACGAGAGTCCTTGCTTTTGTTTACGAAGAATTTGAAAAGATGTATAGAGTGCGGACCGAGGAAAATCCTCATGGACGACTGGGAAGGGGACCCAGACAGTGCCGGACTCTTACCGGCTAAAAACCTCGGTCATCACTCTCTACATCGCTCTCGGCTTACTCGAAAATTTTCGGAGGGGGAAGAAGGGGAATTGGGAGGAGGTCTTAAAACTACCCGCGCGATCCTTACCTCAGCCAGTGCTGCAAGGCCGGGAGAGAACATGCTTTCTCCCGTTTGGTTTCTGCGGGGTGCTCGGGTCAAGCATGGGGATGCTGTTTCCAGCTTCTCCTTGCTTGACCGTCGCCCGGATCTTATCTAATGAGTCGTAGGGTGGGTGGGGATTTCTGATGCATGCATTACTTATCACTATGGGCTGCCTTTCTTTTGCCCGCCGGTGGAAGGGAGGGTCGGAGTTCTTTTTGGACCGCTGGTGTGGCTGTTGATACCATCTTTACGGGGGGGCTTCCCTGCAAGGCCTGCTCTTTTTTGCCTTGGACACTTTTTTCGCGTGTCTCCTCGCGCTGCCCTCTTTTCGTTTCCCTTCCATCGGTAGTTACATACTGCTAAAAATAAGGGGGGGGGAGTGACGGAGGTCTGTCGGGCGGACAGGCGCTACGGCACGCATTTGGGTCGACCCCTCGACCGGCTCTCCACCACTGCGGGCCCCAGTAGATCCTTACCCCAGCCAGTGCTGAAAGGCCGGAGAAGAAAATCATTCCTCCGTTTAGGCTTCCGCTGGGGTGATCCGCGTGTGGCAGGTTGCCGACCGGTGGGCCGCTCCGCTTGCCGCCAAGCGCTCCTTCCGTCCGACCGACGCCCGTCGGGTCGGGAGATGCGTGCATCAGAAATTTTTAAGCTATGTTTACATTTTTAACTTACAGATTTTATAAATGTTACATGCAGAAAAGAGAATTACAATAAAACAAATAAAACAAATAATGGCGGGTACCTTTTCCTATAGTGACTTTATTTCAGAAAAGGACTAGTTGAGAGAGGGGGGTTAGGGGGAGGGGTGAAATTACTTTTGATTGTTCGTGTGCATTAATTATCTCAGTGTGCTGGGTTGTGTTTGTAGGGGAGGCACTGGTCTACATTTTCATTCAGAAGAATAGGGGGGGTTTATATATATAAAAATGTGAAGCTAGTAGATAGGGGTGAGGGGAGGGGTTAGTAGTGTGGGGGAGTGATGTGAAATTTATATCTCGTATTTTCTTATATTTTCTTTAAGTTCCGGGGGGGGGAGGGGAGAGGAAGTTGATGCGGCGTTTGTGTTGGCTTTTGAAGTCACGTAACTCCTTCTCCAAATAGTCCGGTCGCCTGAACAGTGTTTGTTCTGGCTGCCGGGCTATTTGTTCCTTAGGCATGCTACGCGGACTACTTTTTCTACAAACTTTTTTGTGTTCTCGCGATTATCTTCCGATCCCAGCAGTTCTCTCCAACTCGAGCTATCCGGAGTGACCTTGACTCCGGTCTTTTGCTCCAGCTCGAGTCTTTCTCTGCCGAAGCGCGGGCAGTCGCACACAACGTGCCAGATGTCCTCGTCAATGGCCGGGTCGCAGACGCACGAGGGTGCGTCTTTGATTTTGAAGCGGTGTAGGTAGGCTGCGAATCCTCCGTGTCCGGTGAATGCTTGAACCAAGAAGTTTGAGAGTTTCAGTTTCTTTATTACGCTGTTCGCGTCCCTCACTCGTGGAAAAAACTTCTTGGTTACTGCTCCAGTTTCGGAGGCGTCGTAGCGAGCCTGCCACTTTTCGACCGTTTGTTCTCTTATCGACCTTTTGACGTATGATATCGGCACCCTGTCGTACGCGGGCGCGGTCTTTTTCTTTAAAGCTGCTTGCTTTGCCAGTTCATCTGCCCTCTCATTTCCTGGCGTACCTATGTGAGCTCGCAGCCAAAAGAATTTAAGGTCCGTCCCGTTTCTCCGCGCTTCGGTTACCTGGTCTTTGATCTTTTGGACCAGGGGGTGTGTCGTGTCCGGTGATTTGAGGAGTTCTAGCGACGATTTGGAGTCACTGAGAATGTTGACGCTTTGCACCTTGTGTTTCATCGCGATCTGTACTGCCCTGACTGCCTGTACTTATTACTTATTAAGTATTATTATGAGATCGCGATCATTTTCGGAATCCGAAAGCTGACAATTAAGTAGCACTTTAACGAAAGTACCTATAGGGTGAAAAAGCATAAGTAAAAATCCTCTTATGTGTAGAAGGTAGTAACCAGCTTGAATAAATATTACCCTCTCGTAGGTTTGATGGACATTTATGAATAAGGGGGTACATATTTAAAATGTTGATTCCATCCTTAAAAAATCCTATAAGGGATGAAAACGGCATTACGGATTCAAAATATAGAGATATTCAAAATATATCAAATTTTATTTAATGTTTATAGGGAATGATGATTTCCCGGATAAAGACTGCCTTATCATCTTCCATGGGCCACAAACTATACCTATACCAAATTTCATGAAAGTAAATCGGAAAAAGTAGACCATAAAAAAATATTTAAACTCCCCCCTCCACCCATCACTCACCAGTAAGTAGATGATATTCGGGATAAAAATTATCGTATGGCCCTCCTCGGAACTACATATAAATATCCCTATAACAAATTTCATCCAAATAGGCTCAGCGGTTTTAATAGCTCCTTGCAAATTTTAACCCTCCATTTCAGCCCATTAGGGGATTAATATCGGAAAAAACTCTCCTTTATCCTTTCCCGGGATTCAAAGAATCTTTGCACCAAATTTCATCTAAATAAAATCTTAAATCCATATGTCACTAACCCCTTAGGGGATGAATTTCGGGAAAAAACTATCCTATGTCCTTTCCCAGGATTCAAACTATCTTTGCACCAAATTTCACTTAAATCGGTTCAGCGGTTTAAGTAGCTCCATACAAATTTCAACCCATTAGGGGATTAATATCGGAAAAAACTCTCCTTTATCCTTTCACGGGATTCAAAGAATCTTTGAACCAAATTTCATCTACTTAAATAAAATCTTAATGCCATATGGCACTAACCCCTTAGGGGATGAATTTCGGGAAAAAACTATCCTATGTCCTTTCCCAGGATTCAAACTATCTTTGCACCAAATTTCACTTAAATCGGTTCAGCGGTTTAAGTAGCTCCATACAAATTGTAACCCCCCATTTAACCCCTTAGGGGCCGGATTTGGGAAAAAAAAAATCCTATGTCCTTTCCGAGAATTTAAACTATCTCTGCACCAAATTTCATCTCAATCGGTTCAGCGGTTTAAGTATCTCCATGCAAAACTTTAATCCCCTATTTTACCCCCCTAGGGGACGAATTTCGGGAAAAAACTATCCTACGTCCTTTCCCAGAATTCAAACTATCTTTGCACCAAGATCATCTAAATTGGTTCAGCGGTTTAAGTATCTCTATACAAAATTTAACCCCCCATTTCACTCCCTTGGGGTAAAATTTCGGAAAAAAAACTATCCAATGTCATGTCATAGGATTCAATCTATCTTTGTACCAAATTTCACTTAAATCGGTTGAGCGGTTTAAGCGTGAAGAGGTAACAGACAGACAGACCCTGTCCTTTCACAGAATTCAAACTATCTTTGCACCCATCTCAATCGATTCAGCGGTTTAAGTATCTCCATACACATTTTAACCCCCCATTTCACCCCTGAGGGGATGAATTACGTGGATAAAACTATCGTATGTCCTTTTCCAGAATTCAAACTATCTTTGGACCAAATTTCATCTAAATCGGTTCAGCGGTTTAAGTATACAAATTAGAACCCCCCATTTCACCCCCTTAGGAGATGAATTTCGGAAAAAAAACTATCCTATGTCCTTTCCGAGAATTTGAACTATCTCTGCACCAAATTTCATCTCAATCGGTTCAGCGGTTTAAGTATCTCCATGCGAAATTATAACCCCCTATTTTACCCCCTTAGGGGACGAATTTCGGGAAAAAACTATCCTACGTCCTTTTCCAGAATTCAAACTATCTTTGCACCCATCTCAATCGATGCAGCGGTTTCAGTATCTCCACACAAATTTTAACCCCTCATTTCACCCCCTTAGGGGATGAATTTCGGGAAAAAAACTATCCTATGTCCTTATCCAGGATTCAAACTATCTTTGCACCAAATTTCATCTAAATCGGTTCAGCGGTTTAAGTATCTCCATACAAATTTTAACCCCCCATTTCACCCCCTTAGGGGATGATTTCCGGGATAAAAACTATCCTATGTCCTTCCCCAGGACTCAAACTATCTCTATACCAAATTTCATCCAAATCGGTTCCGCGGTTTAAGCGTGAAGAGGTAACAGACAGACAGACAGACAGACACACTTTCGCATTCATAATATTAGTGGGTGATTCTTGAGAGGGTCAATTTTCAGCGTCCAGAGGAAGAAAGTACCCGAAAAAATAAAATAATTGACCTTACACATTTTTGTACAGTAGTTCAACACTTAATCTAACTGGGGCAGGATTTACTTTTTGTTAAAGGTAAGTAGAATTAGCCATAAAAAAATGTCAAACACCTAAATTATCATTCCCCCGTTGCGTCCATCCGCCATTTTGTGAACAATCTACTCTGAAAACAACTAGATAAGGATCAAAATTAAATATTGTATCGAGTTAAATCGTTAGAATATAAGTTAATGATTTAAAAATAAAAATATGGTTCCCCTATTTATTATAGTTTTTATAGGAATCTATATCAAAGGTTTGTCCAGCGCTAACCTATCATTTCCCTAATGCCTGACTAAACAACGCGTACATCCTTACTGCAACGTCTTGTGACGCGTAATCTCGGCCGTGTCTCATCCTCGTCTGTAGCGCTACCGACGCCGCGGAGAGAGGACGCGTCTCGGCGCTGGTGCTCGGAGCAATGAAGGTAGATATATCAACCCCTAACTTTGGTTCACTATGATTATCATTACCCTATATTTACGTATAAAATCTATTTCCTGCAATTGGCATACAATATTTAGTGTAGAGAATAACACATGAATGATTGCATGTATTGATTTAATAGTTACTCTTATATTAATAACAGTTTCGGCAATATCGATAAGAAACATACTTTTTCTTATTCCCCCGACTCTCATTCCCTCGGTTTCTCATTCCCTCGACTCTCATTCCCTCGATTTCTCATTCCCTCGACTCTCATTCCCTCGATTTCTCATTCCCTCGACTCTCATTCCCCCGGTTTTCTGAACGGGGTAATGATAGATTTCTGAAGTTTCTTGAAAATGATTATATTTTATCATATGTACCGGGTGTGGCCTGTAATAGGAACAATAAATTTAAAGGATGACTCCATAGAATATATATGTCATAGTGATTAAGAGTGTTTTCTTGTTTGTTTTTTGTTAAACCACTTAGAACTGATTACTGATTGGGTTAGTAATTCACCGTTTCATTTATTGCTCCTATTACAGGCCAAACCCTTATACCGTACTTATAACATATTATGGTCGACTCATCTATTCAACAATTTATTTATAATATCATGAACGCAACATTACATTTTGTGTTAAATAGAAGGTCTTGAATATTTTTCTTCATTTCCACGAATAGAACATTTAACATAAAGCTTTAACTTGATATAAGTACATATAACTCTTGCCTCTTTGAATTCTAGTCTATCTAATGTTTTGTGGAACAAACTTTACTGGTTTTGTACATATTTTTATTTAAATTACACTCGAGAGCAATAGTTTCGGGTCACTTGCATTTACTTCAATATCTTGAAAACGAATAAAGCTATCGTATTGAAATAAATTGAACCTTATGAAAAATTTAATGTCACTAAAATAAAATGCATTACACTTATTTATTACTGATCGTTAATTTTATTTTGTTTAAACGACAAATTAAAAATGGCGTCAATTTGGTTGCAAATATTGAACTTTTTATATTTACGTGTAGTTGTAACACAGTTAAGTGCTTGGTATTACCCCCACGTGCTGTCTGGACTGCTGCAATGCGATTCGGCATGCTGTACACTAAGTTTCTGAAACACTATTGCGGAATGTTCTCCCATTCCCCTACCAATGCATGTTTCAAGTCACGAAGCGTAATTAAAGGAGGATCTCGTTGTCTTACACGTCGTCCGAGCAGGCGTGCTCGATCGGGTTGAGGTTGGGGCTATGTGCTGGCCACACGAGTACCGAATCACCACCGTATGCCACCTTTTCTTCAATACAGGATTGCATAAATCTTTCTCTTGGTCTTCGGTACACCTTTGCCCTTCTGTTGTGTTTATACAGCATACATTTTGATTCGTCCGAGAACACGACATTTTGTCCAATTTTCAATCGTCCAATCCGAGTGCTCGCGTGCATGAATTCGTGGTGCTATACGATGGTGCCTCTCGATTTTCGGACCAATTGCGGGTATTTAGACCCGCAATTGGTCCGAAAATCGGTTTCAAATTGCCTTGAGCAAGTCACAGTCTTACATTACAGTCCAAGCACTAGGGTTGGTTCCACCAAGCCTTAAAAAAAGATGAGTCAGTGCTGTTCCCGTAAGAAACCGACTTCGCAGCGTAGATATCGATCTTCTCGTGCCGTCGTACACCTGGGCCTGTTATTGGTCTGCGTAGGTTCGAACACGCTGAAGTGTAGACAACGATACACCGACTAGTTCCCGTAAGAAACCGACTTCGCAGCGTAGATATCGATCTTCTCGTGCCGTCGTACACCTGGGCCTGTTATTGGTCTGCGTAGGTTCGAACACGCTGAAGCGTAGACATTATACACCGACTATTCTTGCTGTTTGTCGCTGACTTCTCCCATTTTCCAGTATCGTGAGGATTCTCGTACATTCATCGGGTGTGAGTGACATAATTACTACTTTAATAATGACTAGTGGATACTTGGGAGACTTCTTATAAATACATTTTATGACAGAACAAAAGAAAAGACAGTTGCGAAAATTAGAAGCTATAATTTGAGAAAAAAGCGATCATTATGTTAATAACTTTTTTAATGCCATTACTTCACGTCAACCAATAAGTTTTTATACGTGTAATGAAGGATTATTAAATTGTCTATAAGATTTAATTTATTTATTTTAGCTAGGTGAATTTGTGTTCGAATTATTACGATTTATGGTAGTGACCCGAAACTTTTGCTCTCGAGTGTACTGTATGAGCCAGTTAGCCCATACACTTGATGTTGTGTTGGAGTGCGTTGAGAGAACGGTGAAGTTAAGTTATAGTTATTAAACTGATTTATTACTTTTAAGATACAAAATAGTTCGATTTATTGGCCGTTCCTTTCAGTTGATGATTGTCGTATACGAGTTATGTTTGCACTAATATAATTTACTTCATAAAGTCATATTGTAGCGCGGCCTAAAGTAGGTCGCAACGTAAACGGAAAAATGTACAGTGGTGAGACTGTACATGTACCTTGTGTGGGTTTCTAGAATACGTAAATACTTATATCGATTCTCCTTGGCGTAGGACAGAACTTTATTATACATAATAATCGAATATTTAGGCTCTTCCATGACACGTTGCAAGTAAAACTTTTGTGTCTTTGATTTCCGATTGCTTATGAATATAAATATTTCAGGTCCGCTTTACCACCACACACGACTGATATGACATCATCAAATTTAAAAATGGAAGTAAAAGAAGAAATCTATAACGACTAAGTATAGTAAAAACGGTATTATTCCAGTAATACAAAAATATTATATTAATGCTATAAGTAAAGTTGCGAATTTTAGTTTCTTTAGGAATCAAACCACAAAGATTTTAATACTTAGGTAACTAATTAAAAGTCTGATTTTTATCAACAAATGTAACTTATAAAAATATAATTGCTTTAAAACAAATGTCCAGTTAAACAAAACGATTTTGTGTTATTTTTGTTGAACTGGACCTATTACTGTGTGTTGTTTTACTAATTGTTTCTAATCATGCATGCATCTTTATGGGATCTCAAAAATTAAATCTAGTATTTGAGAAAAAAAAATAAAGTACCTACTTATTTTAGTCTTTGATACGAAGCGTATACTTAATGATAATCATTTTCAGAAGTTTGTGAATTTAAGTGAGTAAGATATTATTAAAATTACTTCCCTGTTAGATTGTGACAAGAAAAAGAAAAATATATATTTGTAGAAGTATTTTGCAAAGCGGATCCCGGGCTCGTGTAGGGCACTACCGGGAAAAACGCTAGGATAATGATGATTTTTGAAAGTAATGCGAAGATTGGTACTTAGTCTATAAGATTATTAAGAAAAAGCTGTGATTTTTTCTTTATTCAAACTGATATTTTGTATTATTTAATAAAACATCTGATCTAATACCAAAGATTATCATTCCCTCGTCAATTATATCATTCCCTCGTAGTTTTTATCATTCCCCCGTAATTTTTCTCATTCCCTCGTACTTTTTATCATTCCCCCGTCATGTTTTCTCATTCCCTCGACAGCTAAACTTTGAATTGGTATATTTCCGTACCTAATTGACCCAAAGTGATGCCTATTCGATAAATATGTTTATTATTAAATACTTAATTTTATTTTATTGTAACTTAGTAGAAATTTCTTAAAATAAAAAACGCCGAGGGAATGAGATGAATAATGCAATTCTCAAGAATGACCCTAGTATGGAGTATGGATAGTATGGATTTTAGGGTACTGGTAGGAATTCTGTAAATGAAATGATAAAATTTGCCTAAGAGTATTCTTAATTTGCAAGAAATAAAATCAATGTGTGGTGACCAAAGATAAAATTTAAAGCTGTACCTACGAGTATATTAAGAAACATAGGACATTAAGACAAATAAGTCATACAACATACCTACTTATACTCCATTTCATTTGCGAAGCCCCGACGCCTCTTTCAACTAAATAATAAAGTTCATAATGTCGTCGTTGTTGTAACCTCTCTACCATTTATGCCAGAAATCTTCAAGCCGTTTTTGCATGTGTTGCCATCTGGATAAGTGACTCATGGGAATATTTGACGACCGGTTAGCCTAGTGGGTAGTGACGCTGCCTACGAAGCTTAAGGTCCTGGGTCCGAATCCCGGTAAGGGCAAATATTTGTGTGATGAGCATGAATATTTGTTTCTGAGTCATGGATGTTTTCTATGTATTTAAGTATTTCTATCTATTAAATATATCGTCGTCTAGTACCCATAACACAAGCCTTATTGAGCTTACTATGGGACTAGGTCGATTTGTGTAAGATTGTCCCCTAATATTTATTTATTTATTTTTCATCGATGGAGCAGGTACCGAAATTGACGACTCACAGTATCTGGAATAGGGTATACGTTTGAGTCGACCGCCTTGGAAACTCTTAAATTAAATAAACTCACAGATGTTCGAAGCTCAGAATCAAATGAGGTCCTATAAAATTTAATGTAATGTATTATTTTTTTGTGGTTAGTTACTATTTTATAAAAAAAAATAAGAAGACATTTGGTAAAAGAAATGTTTCTTCTGAAGTAAAAATTTGTACGCCCAATAGGCAAAAACACGGAGTACATGATATTAGAATAAGACCTTATTTTTCACCTGTGTTTTATAAATAAATATGTCTATTCTATTCTATTCTATTCTATATCGATATTCAACTCTTTCCCAACCCTATGGTCCCCACTCGACGATGCATTCACAAAAACCGTATTTCGTATTTTCGTTCCGGCTGCAAACAGATGCATTCATTTTAAATTAAAAATATATATTTGAAAGGGGCTAATTCGTCGGGTTGCGAAATGTATCCATACATTACAGTATTCATATTTTTTCATTAGGTGTTGTATGGAATCTGGTGATTGAAACTAATGGATATATCATACATGGAAAGAAGAGTTTCAGAGTTATTAAGCTACTAGCTTCTGCCCGCGACTCTGTCCGCGTCGAACTCGTTTATTATTGTTCGTAGCTCGATACACTTTCACCCCTATTTCACCCCCTTAGGGAGTGATTTGCGGGATAAAAAATATTTTATGTCCTTTATCGGGACTCAAACATATCTATACCAAATTTCATCTAAATCAGTTCAGCGGTTTAAGCGTGAAGAGGTAACAGACAGACACTTTCGCATTTATAATATTAGCATGGATTACGTTCTACGCGCATGTGGAAGAATCATTGAAATCAGATGAGCGGTTCCGGAGATTAGGCACCCAAAACATACAAATTTACAAAGCTACTATCTCACTGAATTTTCCTCTTTAAATAATAAAAGAAAAGACGCTGTGCGAGCACCGGGCTTCGCCTACTGCACGCCACGCGCGTCCCGCCATCGTCATAGCTCTGCACCCGCCCGCCGCGCAGGCGAGGACTCAGTGAAGCGGTCGACCTACCTATACTGGTACGTAGTAGGCTAAGGGCCTGTTTCACAATCGCCGGATAAAGTTATCTGCCAGTTAAAATTATTGCTATCCTTTTCTCCCGTCATATAAAAGAAAAGTGACAGCCAACATTTAACTGACGGATATGTTTTAACTGGAGATTGTAAAACAGGCCCTAAAGCTAGTAGGCTGTATCAGGGATCGGAACCGGTTTTTTGCAAAAACCTCGAAATAACCACATATCTCGAGATATTTTATACTTCATATGTAGGACTCAGTTGTGTTTTGAGGTAACGACTGCGTATTATTAGATTGCCCAATTAGAAATGAAATAAATATCAAAGAACGAAAAAATAACGTTTTCGTTCCTATACAAAAAATACCGGTTTCCGATCCCTGGGCTGTATGGGGGTTTGCCAGTCTTGTGCAGTTAAATAGTGCTGTTTAAATTGATGAGTGCAACATAACCTAGCAATTATCTAGATATAGCTGCCCGGGGATTGTGTCGTGTTTCTATAAAATACTTCCAATTACTGTAAACGCCGTGACAGGACTAATTTGTATGAAATTAATGGCGTAAATAAATAACGCGGTCGCAAACTTTGAACGAGCTCCTTCGTAGGCCGGTGGAACCGCGGTTTAACCGCCGTTAATCTTAATTTTATTTAACCAAAATTTGATATTCCAAACAAAAGGGGAATCATTATAAAATGTACGCATCTGCCTCTCTACCAACTGAGCTATCGCAACAGTGACGTAGCTAGGTGACCAAGGGCCCTGGGGCAAAAAAAAACTGGGGTACCTTAAGAGGCTGACAAGACCTAATTTGGTGAAATTGATACAATACAATACAAACAATACAAATACTCTTTATTGCACACCTCACACAAACAAAGCAGTTAAAAAGAGAAACAATACAATAACATGTAGGTAGAGGTAGACAACAGGCGGTCTTATCGCTGAAGAGCGATCTCTTCCAGACAACCTGAATTGATGTTATTTAAGCAGTTTTTTAAGAAAAGTTCTAGCACATCAAATAAAATATATGTTAATATTCACCATATTTCAAAGACCTTAGACGGGCTCGATACATAATTAGACGAAATCGGCTCGATAGAAAATAATTGCAAAGATTGGTCTTAAAATCACATTAAACGGTTCTATGTCTTTATTTTTTTGACGTATGGGTCTGCAATTAAAAACATGAAGTCAACATATTCATACCTAAACCGCTAACGAGTCATAATTCACAAATAATCCACCCTTTTTTTTATTTCAATATTTATGTACTTATTATCTTCAAAAACCGGGCCCCCCAGTAACACTCGCTCTCGTTTACTCCGATACTAGTTCTATAAGATCGGACGAGATCGCACAGAACAAGGCGCAAGACTTGTATCGGAGTCCAAGATCTACTTAGCCACTGGAGTAAGTAAGTTCAATAAAATGTTTGCTAATCAGGATTTGGGCGCCCCCGAGCTAGGGGCCCGAAAACTATTCTAACAGCTCACATACCTACTGTGTGTCCTTTGTGAGCCATACGTTCGTATAATAATAATAAATCGGCCTATATATCCCACTGCTGGGCACAGGCCTCCTCTCATGGATGAGAGGGAACGGGCAGTAGTCCCCCCGCTGCTGTGCGGGTGGAGACCTCACATACACTTTTGAATTTCTTCGCAGATGTATGCGGGTTTCCTCACGATGTTTTTCCTTCACCGAAAAGCTAATCAAATGATATTCCTTATATAAGTTCGGTATTCGAACTCACTGACAGTCGCATGCTGAACCACTAGGCTGCCGTAGCTTAAGTCATAAGTTCTTACTTTTGTAACTTTTGTAAATAAAATAAATAAATAAAGATTAATTGTCGCAAAACAAAACACAAAATCAAGCAGAAAATAAAAAAATGAAATTAATGTAGGTGTTTATGTTAGGTGCGACAATAGGCTCGGGGCTCAGCGTTTGCTGTTAGCCTGGCGGCTGTACAGCGCTGTTTTCCAGCCCACAGCTATACCATGGGACCTATAGCCGTAACCGTTGATCAGGGGTCGGTTAAGCCCGTGCCACCGGCTCGGATCAGGTGTTCCGTTAATATCGTTTGAGTGACTCGTCCCTTTTTTGGCAACAATACGTAGCCAGCTTCACAAACTTGTGCGTATATTGTTAACACGTTCACTGCCATCGTTTTCGTAGTGGTACCTACTCTCGCTCGCCGTATGGACAAAACCGTATGTAGAGGAAAGCGTCAGAGCGCCCACCTAGCGGGTTCCGGGCACAGAAAGTGTTAAGTCAGGCCTGTCCCTTTGGCCGACTTAACCTTTCGAATCTAGGACACTTCCGAGTTGCAACAGAACACGGTTGACAGTGACAGACAGACGGTTACGGAAACGACTGCCATCTGACCCCGTATCATGGTCGGCCTTATCACACGATAAGTGACAGGATAGAGCGTCCGTCACTGGCTGACACCGTTCGATAGAACCAGACGGCGTTCCTATCTTGTCACTTATCGCGTGATAATGATAAGGCAGACCATGATACGGGGTCTGTTGAGGAAAATCGGAAAACGGCCGGACATACGAAGGAAATTTGGCCCAAGCTGAACCGGCGAAATTCTTTCGCTTCGCGTGGTCGTTCAATTAGATATGTAAGTAGACGTATGTAAATAAAACTGGAACAATAAGCAGCGGAGTAGTTAGCGCTGAATGCGAGTTCAATAATGCGGCTCGGGAGAGATGTCGCGGGAATGCACGGCTCGGTCAAAATACGAAATAACCAGGTTCTGGGTCAAATCAGGAATACAAGCATAGGCGTCTTTCTTGTAAAAAAAAAAAATATATATAAAATATATTTGGGGACAATCTTACACAAATCGACCTAGTGCCAAACTAAGCAAAGCTTGTACTATGGGTACTAGACGACGATATACATACTTATATAGATAAATAAATACTTAAATACATAGAAAACATCCATGACTCAGGAACAAATATTCATGCTCATCACACAAATAAATGCCCTTACCGGGATCCGAACCCGGGACCTCCGGCTTCGTAGGCAGGGTCACTACCAACTAGGCTACAGAGGTCGACAAGGCTACAGAGGTCGACATAGTAGAAAATTAAAAATTCTCTGGCTCTATGAGCTGTAGAACTCACGACCCCGTCGTATTAAAAAAAAAAAAAAAAACTTAATCGACGAAAAAAAACGATTGAATCCTCTGACAAAATTTCACGAGAATAATCGGTTGAAAAATGCGATTTATAGACGAGAACAGATTCATATCCGGACATCGGGACATATGAAACCTTATAAATTAAATTAGAAACGGAGAAGTTCGTACGCTTTGCTCGCTATTATAGAGAATACACGATTCGCTCAGAGGCTCTAGTATAAGTTTTACCGAAACGTTACGACCGCGTTTGCGTTTAGCTGTCAAATCCCATACAATTTGAGGGAAGAACGTAAACGCGACTAGAGCCCCAGATTGCGAACTGACGTTTTGTAGAATGGAAAAGATATTTAAATAACGAAGAGGTAAAAAACCAAAAAAAAACCTGTTCTTCCACTCCGATCAAATCAACCGATGAACCAGTTGTACTAAAAACGGCTGAACAGATTTTCATGAAACATGCTAAGAACACTCGGGATAAAATGATCTATGACACAAAAAGAACGCATTTAAATCGGTCCATCCGTTTGGGAGCTACGATACCACAGACAGATACAGGTCTCCGTTAGGTACGACGACGAGCGAAGCGAGGAGGAGTGTTAGGTGTACCGCGGGCCGCTGCCAGCCAACCAGACCTACTAGCCAGAACCGAAAATGTGTTATTTCACTTCCTCATATTAAATGTAATATTAGCATCGAACCAAGTAAATAGTTGAGTCGTAGGTAAGGATAGAAAAATACATAGTTGACCGGTTTCAGTTGATCAGCACGTAATTTGATACCAGTGGAAGAACAGAAAAAAACATGTCAGGAAATGATTTGGTTGAGATTATAAAATTTTGTTGACTTCTTATAAAACTGTCACTGCAATTTGAATCTTTTACGTTGGACGTTTGACGGTTTTTGAAAGGACTTTTTTGATGCAATTTCGTCAACTTTAATTCAATTCAATTTAATTATTTATTTATATAATACAAAATTTTACATGTCAATTGCTTATAATATATAGTAAGCACTTAACTTATGTATTTTTAACCCCCGAAGCAAAGAGAGGGGTGTTATAAGTTTAACGTGTGGGTATGTGTATTTGTCTGTGGTATCGTAGCTCCCAAACGGATGAACCGATTTGTTTAGTTTTTTTGTGTCATAGATAATTTTATCCCGAGTGTTCTTAGCCATGTTTCATGAAAATCAGTTAAGCCCTTTTTGAGATATTGATCTTTGAAATGAAAATGTCGGGGGGTTTTCAACTTTTCTAATAGTTACATTTAGTTTACGTTGGAGATTTGGGAGGCGAGGCTGTCCGTGGACCTGGGGATCGATTTTTGAATCTCACCAAGTGACTAATTCTCACCGATGTGAGTGATTTCCGAAAGTTCGTATTTTTGAAACTCACCGGTGACTTACATTTGTCATACCTATGATATCGATTTACGAGTGCCCCTACCCACTCGTAATTGAAATCACCATGCGATTGTTTTTGACAGTTGACGTTTGTGACATCTGCCAAAAGTACCAAAGTATGTTTTTCGGAAGAATTAGCAGCGGGGCTCGATTGTGATATTTGTGATTGCGACGATTTATTGAGAATATAAATAAGCGGCCAAGTGCGTGTCGGACCACGCACAACGAAGGGTTCCGTGCCCATTAAAATGGCAAAAAACGGAACCCTTATAGATTCGTCATGTCTGTCTGTCCGTCCGTATGTCACAGGCATTTTACTCGAAAACTATAAGGTGTATTTGAATAAAATTTTGAGGATAGGTGTATTTTATTAAACGCTACATAGTTTTGTAATTCAATTCCTAAAAAACAGAAAAAAAAAATTTTTTTTTTCATTGCAATCTCACGTGTGGCCACACTCCACCTCAAAAACCTTTGAATCGATCTTGTTCAAAACAATTTTCGCTGAAAGAATTTAATAAGCCCTATGCCCATGTTTTTTTTTCTTCATATTTTTAAAATACACAGTTCAAAAATTAGAGGGGGGGGACACAATTATAGTGACTTTCGGGGCGATTATCTCCGACTCTATTCACTTAATCAAAAAAAATGCTGAGAAACCTTATCTATTTTGAAAGGCCTATCGATTGATGTGCCACACGTGGGCTTGCAATGAAAAAAAAAAATTGTCTGTTTTATGTATGGAGTGCACCCTTAAAAAAATTTTTTTTTGTAATTTCATTACAAAACTGTAGCGGCTAACAAAATACACCTATCCTCAAAATTGTATTCAAATACACTATAGTTTTCGAGTAAAATGCCTGTGACATACGGACGGACAGACAGACAGACATGACGAATCCATAAGGGTTCCGTTTTTTGCCATTTGGCTACGGAACCCTAAAAACCGGTATCAAGGACAACACTATAACATCTGCGTAAAAAGGAACGTAACGGGAAGATTGTCTCTGACTGACATTGTAAAATTTCTGCATGTTGGTAAACAGCGTGTGACTTTCAAAAATGCGGCTCTTGGAAAATGGTGACATAAAAGTCATCGGTGATAATTTTAGTCACCGGTGACTTTGATATCACCAGTGAGATTCAAAAATCGCACTCCAGTTACGTTTTGGTGTTGAACCAATTTACTACAGGTAGATATGTTTACATATTAGCTCTGGAAAAGGCATGGACTGCTGAATAGTAAGCATTCGATAACAATTTCGTTTCAAGATTTTTGTTGAATAATCCATCACTAGTAGCTTGTTTTATCTCTAGCGGGATTTTGTTAGAGTGTTATTAACTGTAGGTCCTACCGTGTGCATATATTTCCGAGATTTGGCAAGTCGGGACTTTGGTGGATAAAGTTCATCGCACCTTCTGCAACTCACACCTCGTGCGTTACTACGAGTCGGAAACTGTTTTAAATTAGGTACGCCTATACATTTCATTATCACTAATTCACTAATATCTCAACGTACTTTAGCGGAATGACAAAGCAACATCTTTTTTTAGAAAGAACGAAACTTTAGCTACGAAACCTTGTAAAAATTGGAAATATTTAATACGAATGACTTGGAACTGAAAGATTAGCCAGTTCAAGTTTGCCCCGATTCAACACCCGCCCAGCAACGCAGAGTCTTTCACAAATGTTTCAAATCCAGACTTATTGCGGACTGACTGTGGGCTGTGGCATTCCTGAATGCACATCGCGCGCAGAGCTGATAATACCACCTTTAAATAAATCGGAGAAATAGTAATATTTTTTTTAAAGATAAAGGCATAGAAGTAGATTTCAATGATATATTTTTTTTTAATGGTGGCAAAGGCACAGTGTGCTGCAACATCGCCACCGCGGGGTTGCTTCAGCGCTGATTTTCAGCCTGCCCCAAGCTAAGGTAGTGACGCCGAGCGACTGCTACAAACAGCGCATAGTAACAACACAAAAAAAACTAAATTAAAAATCCAAAAAGACATCCAAAAAGATCAGAGACAATCTTCCCGTTACGTTCCTTTTTACGCAGATGTTATAGTGTTGTCCTTGATACCGGTTTTTAGGGTTCCGTAGCCAAATGGCAAAAAACGGAACCCTTATGGATTCGTCATGTCTGTCTGTCTGTCCGTCCGTATGTCACAGGCATTTTACTCGAAAACTATAGTGTATTTGAATACAATTTTGAGGATAGGTGTATTTTGTTAGCCGCTACAGTTTTGTAATGAAATTACAAAAAAAAATTTTTTTAAGGGTGCACTCCATACATAAAACAGACAATTTTTTTTTTTCATTGCAATCTCACGTGTGGCCACACTCCACCTCAAAAACCTTTGAATCGATCTTGTTCAAAACAATTTTCGCTGAAAGAATTTAATAAGCCCTATGCCCATGTTTTTTTTTCTTCATATTTTTAAAATACACAGTTCAAAAATTAGAGGGGGGGGACACAATTATAGTGACTTTCGGGGCGATTATCTCCGACTCTATTCACTTAATCAAAAAAAATGCTGAGAAACCTTATCTATTTTGAAAGGCCTATCGATTGATGTGCCACACGTGGGCTTGCAATGAAAAAAAAAAATTGTCTGTTTTATGTATGGAGTGCACCCTTAAAAAAATTTTTTTTTGTAATTTCATTACAAAACTGTAGCGGCTAACAAAATACACCTATCCTCAAAATTGTATTCAAATACACTATAGTTTTCGAGTAAAATGCCTGTGACATACGGACGGACAGACAGACAGACATGACGAATCCATAAGGGTTCCGTTTTTTGCCATTTGGCTACGGAACCCTAAAAACCGGTATCAAGGACAACACTATAACATCTGCGTAAAAAGGAACGTAACGGGAAGATTGTCTCTGACTGACATTGTAAAATTTCTGCATGTTGGTAAACAGCGTGTGACTTTCAAAAATGCGGCTCTTGGAAAATGGTGACATAAAAGTCATCGGTGATAATTTTAGTCACCGGTGACTTTGATATCACCAGTGAGATTCAAAAATCGCACTCCAGTTACGTTTTGGTGTTGAACCAATTTACTACAGGTAGATATGTTTACATATTAGCTCTGGAAAAGGCATGGACTGCTGAATAGTAAGCATTCGATAACAATTTCGTTTCAAGATTTTTGTTGAATAATCCATCACTAGTAGCTTGTTTTATCTCTAGCGGGATTTTGTTAGAGTGTTATTAACTGTAGGTCCTACCGTGTGCATATATTTCCGAGATTTGGCAAGTCGGGACTTTGGTGGATAAAGTTCATCGCACCTTCTGCAACTCACACCTCGTGCGTTACTACGAGTCGGAAACTGTTTTAAATTAGGTACGCCTATACATTTCATTATCACTAATTCACTAATATCTCAACGTACTTTAGCGGAATGACAAAGCAACATCTTTTTTTAGAAAGAACGAAACTTTAGCTACGAAACCTTGTAAAAATTGGAAATATTTAATACGAATGACTTGGAACTGAAAGATTAGCCAGTTCAAGTTTGCCCCGATTCAACACCCGCCCAGCAACGCAGAGTCTTTCACAAATGTTTCAAATCCAGACTTATTGCGGACTGACTGTGGGCTGTGGCATTCCTGAATGCACATCGCGCGCAGAGCTGATAATACCACCTTTAAATAAATCGGAGAAATAGTAATATTTTTTTTAAAGATAAAGGCATAGAAGTAGATTTCAATGATATATTTTTTTTTAATGGTGGCAAAGGCACAGTGTGCTGCAACATCGCCACCGCGGGGTTGCTTCAGCGCTGATTTTCAGCCTGCCCCAAGCTAAGGTAGTGACGCCGAGCGACTGCTACAAACAGCGCATAGTAACAACACAAAAAAAACTAAATTAAAAATCCAAAAAGACATCCAAAAACAAGAAAAAAAAAACAAACAAGACTAGGAAGTACTAATCATTAGGTACACTGAATAAGGACGATTTTTTAAAGTCGTGCAGTGTAAACAACAAGGTTCCCAGTTTACATAAGAATAATGGTTGGGACATGTTATGCCGAAGAGCTGGGGGATGTTGTTCCAGATTTTGGCTGCACGGACTTTGAATCCCCTTTACATCTTTTGGTCTTATCTTTAGGAATGACTCTTATTTAATATTTTACTTTGTCAAGTATTTGTATGTACATTTTATTAAGTACTGTGGGATTAGATCATCTGGTCATTATGTGACGCTGAATTAATTGATAAATACTACTATACGGTATTTTAAAATATAAATAAAAATAAGGATTCAATTGATAAACTGTATAAATATGGTACCTAAGTATATGGTATGATTTGCAACACCAAAGTTAGCTACATAATTTTTACATTACCAGCAAAGCTTTCGAAACTGCCCGGAAATATTCAAGGTAGAACAATAGTTTGCTTCTTTTTAGAGTTCCGTGCCTCGCAATGTAAAAACGGAACCCTCATAGGGTCACTTTGTCGTCCATCTGTCAAGACCCTTTATCTCGGGAGGGTGTGGAAGTCTCGAGTTGAAATTAAAACCATATACTCAGATCTACAGTCCCTTGAAGCTGTGAAAAAAACAAACTTTTAAGTTAACTTAAAAAAAACATACGGCCTTTTATGCCGCAAAAAACGTATATGTCGACACTTTCAAGGGAATCAAAATGTATAGGGTACATTCCGTTGACATGGAAGTCCTAGAACTATAAAATTTGGCAAACTAAGTACCTAATATCTTCTTATACTAACTACAAGTACAGCAAATTATCGGAAAACTATACATTTGTAATTAATACGGAACCCTCGGGGGGCGAGTCCGACTCGCACTTTTCCAATTTTTATTCATAAAATGAGGTTGTACAGTCAGCATCAAAAGTAACTGCGCAAACGAAGACGTCAAGTCTTTATTAAAGGGAATAAGAGCTTTTGACGTCTTCTATTGCGCAGTTACGTGTTTTTTTTTTTTATACTTGTGATGCTGACTGGTACCATAAAAAACCGTAACGTCCCTTGTTCATATTTCTCTACCAATTCCGTATGGAAAATAAGCTCTGTTAGTATTAAAGTTTCAGAGTTACCTAAAGGTTTTTTGCAAGAGATCGCTCTTCAGCGATAAGATCGCCTGTTGCCTGCCTCTACCTCTTTCCTGTATTCCTTCCATCATAAGCATCATTGAGACGATTCTAACGAGCCCAAACTGGGGGTTACGTATCAGTTAAATACTGATTTCCCATGGCCACCTTCTGTCTCCATCATCAGATCAGCTCGATGGTACCATAAAATTGAATTGTCATCCAACTACCTTCGCCCAAAATTCCAGCTCAATCGGATAACGGCAAGTCACTGAAAAATGGATTGCAAATTTTTACGGACAACTTATTGTATTGTATTTTTTATTGGTAAATATTGTCATTTACAAGTCATTAAACATTAAAAAACAGTTTCACATTACATGTGAATTAGGTACATATACTTATCATACATACAAACAGGTCAAGTTAATATAAAGCTTGTATAACACTTTTTACGGGCGTGTTGACATCTCTATATACATCTGGCAGGGTAATAATTTAGGATTAAAATATGCATTCGTTGCCTTGCGTTTTCTTTCATGCCTCTTGAGCCTTTTGTGGCTGATCCGCCCCATCCGTAGCCAAATACCAGGTTTGCCTACAATGAAGGATTATTAGTTTTCTAACATTTATGGAGTAGTACTTGTAGCTTAGTGCTTTTAGATTAGGTCTTAAACCTAAGGTGCGTATACCTAAAAGAAAATTTAAAAAATATATTACATACTGTATCTTACAGTTATTTAGTAGACTCGAACTAACCTTAAAAAAAAGAAAAAGATACGTATAATGTAAAATTACTGTTGTTATAAAAAAAGACCTGGTTGCACTCCGGGAGTGCCGGCAGAAGTGAAAACTCAATAACATTGTAACAGTTTTTCGATCAGGTCACGTGACATCTTACGGTGTCACCCTAAAAATTAATTTTGAATGAATGTTCGGCGCCCAGAACAGCGGACGGCGGCGGCGAACAAAATACCAATTTGTTTTTGCCATTGCCAAATATTTTCCAAAACTTTATCTCTTTAGGTATAACGTCCAAATTCTAACTATTTGAATTTGCTCAATAGCAAAACGGTGAAGGACGCGTGGACTAAATTACACATTCATTTGCAGAATATGCTATTGCAAAAAGTGTTTAACGGCTTTATACTCTTACGAATAGCGTTCAATTTTTAATGAAGTCGAATCGGCTAGCAGCAAAAAGTGACCTGTCGCGTATTTAGCAATTTTTCTCCATCCCAAAAAGTGCTCAGCGCCGCTAAAGAAATGTTCACTTCAAATACATATTAGAACTGTTTATTTCTTGAAAAAAAAAATGTTTGTATCTAGCGGTAAGGCTTAATCTTATTATTTTAAGATTTTAAATCGAAAAAGAAAAAAGAAATTACATCACATTAAACTTCGTCTCCAAAGGGCCTCTACGTGTTGGATCTATATCTCCACGCACGCCTTCCAAATGACCGGGGTTCGCCCCGTGAATTTCAATCGGAGATAAGTACATAATAATAATAAAAGTCTCCGTGCAGACAAACTGTATGAAACAGTATTGCAGTGCTTTTGTTTTAAATGTAACTTAATGTAGTTAGACCAATAAATATATAAATAATAATAATAATGACACTCTAGTCCATGTAGTAGTAGCATGGGCTGCATAAGTGGTGCGCCTCTCGGGACGCTCGGGCGAGGAATCTTTTTTTTTTTTTTTTTTAAAGTCCCTGTTTGGCCAGCAAAGCGGCCATTGACAGATTGGGCTGGGGGTGGTCCTCTCCGGGGGCCTTATGGGCCTCCCGGAGGGAGGGCGGGCGAGGAATCGCTTCGCTTTCGCTTGTAAGTATAAGTAAGCTCAGCTCGGGTATGTCCGCCACCGGGGAAAGTGCGCCTCATTCATCATTCAGTCATTTAAATCAATATCAATGCAAAATCAATAGCAATGCAATAAACTTGTTTTAGTAATATCTGTAGATCTCGATATGTTTGATGAAAGGCGCACTTACCCCGGGGGCGCACTTGCCCCCCCTGACCTTATGCATGTAGTGTATATTTAAATATATATATTTATTTGTGTATGTAAGTATTTATTTTATTTATGTATATGTAGGTATTTGTGTACGTAATGTATTTTAGGAGTACCTACCGTAATGTAAGCCTTAAGGTTTGACTGGTAGAGAATGCCATATGGCATTAAGTCCGCCTTTTTTACGATAAGTTTTTCTTTTGTGCAATAAAGTTTAAATAAGTAAATTAATAATTGTAGTCTTTAGTTACTCAGGAACCGACTGTAACTTGAACAAACTCTTAGCTTTGCTAAATAGAATAGTAGATCACTAAAAACAACATACTTATCACGTTAATGGTTGTAAGAGCTATGTGTGAAGTAACCATTAAATGGGTAACGGCGACATATTTGCCGTCATAGATGAAATAAAAACGATTGTATTCCGATTGATTTACGGTTCAAATTTAAATTTATTGACAAGAGTTGCAAATAGTCAAAGGGTTAATTTTGTCACAAACCAAAAATAAATAATAAAGCCCCAACAACAAACATAGCTAAGACTAGAGGTGTGCGCCGATGGCAAAATCATCGGCGGCGGCGTCCGGTGGGATTTTGATCGGCGGCGGCGGCGTGATCGGCGTGAAATCGGCGTGGATTTTTTTTCCCGGAGTATCGAATAATAACTATATATAGCGTAATATCTCATTTATGACACATTTTCTGAAATGTAATTGTACCAAAAATACTAAAAAGAAATATCAACCAGGAATCTTGATAATCTTCTTTGTTTTCTTTAGCTCTGCCTCTATTTCTCTTTCCTTCGACGCAGCGAGCGCTGGTCTCGGCGAGCCACGTAGTCCATGAATGTCATTATTTTCTGGAAGCATGTATTTGAAAGCTGGGTGTTAATACGAAGGCTCCTTGAGTATCGGCGTTGTATACATGAGATGCCCGACATTCTACGCCAGCACATGATGATGATGATGATCTGTCCGACCTTTTTCGGCCTTGGCGACCACTCCGACTCCTATCTAGCGTTAGTCCATTAACGGGAGCGGTCAGATGCGCAGGATATTTTAAGGCCAGCACATAGATGCATTTAAAATGTGACAAATGCATCTATTTTTGATTTCACGCGCGGCTTCCATGCCCATGTTTCAGAGGCATAGAGAAGATAAGGGTGCATGAAGTCAGTCTTTGGTGTTGCGGTGGATATTGCTGTTCCTCCATATCTTTTCCAAGCGCGATCTTCTGATGACCTTTTTCATACAGTTCCGTCGTTGAAGATCTGTGAGCCCAAGTAACATAATGTCTTGTACCAAGTCCAGCTGGTTGATTACGTAAAGCACGCGCGTCAGGTAGATCTAAATGTCAACTTTTGTGTTGGAAAATTACAGTTGAATTGTCCTAAAGCTCGTTCAAAACGTTACGTATTTTCCCCTCAGGTCTCGCAGTTGCCATGCCCTCTGCATCAACCCATCTCTACCTATAAACATCAGCTTCGTTTTTTCCTGTTGATGTGGAGGGGCAATATTGTGCACTGATCGATTTGACTTTCTTTAGAAGTGTAGCTAGCTTAGCCTCATTGACTCCTTTTATGGTCGTGTGTGTCATTGAGCCATGTCTTCCAGCCGGACACGAGATTTGGACGGTAGGGGTTTTGCACTTAAAAGGACAGATGTTCAGGTATACCCATTTTCCCAAGCACTTCAAACATTTTTCGAAAATTTATGTAGTCAAACGCTTTCGTGTAATCGATGAAGCATAAGGCCATGTGTATGTTAAATTCTCTGCTCTTTTGAATTAACTGCCTGATATTTAGGATCTGCTCTATTCTGCCACTACCCTTAACTGCATGCTTACTCTATTGTGATTTTTTTGCTTATGTAGTACTCCAAATGTTTGTTCAGAATCTGCAATAGAACTTTACCAGCATGGGATATAAAAGAGATAGTTCGATAGTTGCCATATTTACGGGAAGAGTTTTTCTTATGTAGTGGGATAACAGTGGAATCTGCCCTTTGTTGTATACCCAGAGGAATTAGGATTTCTTCATGGAATGAGTTAAAAATATTTTGTTACCGGAATTAGACCCAGTCGATTATAAAATTAGGTCACGTGCTCAAGGATGGACGTGCTAGAGAAAGGAATTCACATTTACTTATCGTCGGCTAAAGTCGCAAACCTTTTCACTCAATCGACGACCGGTTGTCTAGTGGGTAGTGACCCTGCCTACGAAGCTGAAGGTCCTGGGTTCGAATCCCGGTAAAGGCAAATATTTGTGTGATGAGCATGTATATTTGTTTCTGAGTCATGGATGTTTTCTATGTATTTAAGTATTTCGATCTATTAAATATATCGTCGTCTAGTACCCATAACACAAGACTTAATGAGCTTACTATGGGACTAGGTCGATTTGTATAAGATGGTCCCCTAATATTTATTATTTATTATTATTATTCAATCTGAGCCAATTTTACAGGATGTCCAAAAACTAGTATTCACGGTTACATCACAACAAAAAATACGAAAAAAGTAAGATTTGCAGTAGTAGTACCTAAAAAAGTCATCATATCCGCTTAAAAAATACGCTTTGAATTTTTTTTATAAGTAGCATGTCTTGTTTTTTATTTTTAATTTTTTTGATGACATTGACTTTTGAGTTGTACTTATAAAAGAGTCAAAGCATGATTTGAAAAATGGAATTAGGTTTGTGACTTGACTTTTAGAATGTTCCCACTAATATTATAATTATGCATGTAGGTATATAGCACGAATGTAAACCACGTGAGGGCATTCATTTCGTTTGAACGTGTCCCGCTGCAGAATTGCCGATTTTTATTTTATTGCGAAGCGAATTAAAACAAACTCTTCAATGTAGAACATTACAGAGTTGACATGTGCTGTAAAGAGTCCTTGTTCGGCGTTAGAATTAAAATGAGTTAAATAAATTGCATATAATAATTAACACTGTTCCAACAAAAACGAAATTACGCCACGCCGATTTCACGCCGGTCAATTTGATCGGCGGCGGCGGCGTGGAAAAATCGTCGGCGGCGGCGGCGCGGCGGCGCGGCGCACATGTCTAGCTAAGACCATGATCTCGACAGACAAGACTTTCGACGTACCCAAATCGGCTCATCAATTTCGTAGCTACGATGCGACAGACAGAAACTGATAACTACAAGTTATTGCCGTCCTTTGCGTCACGAGCGAACACGCCCCCTAGTCAGAGACACGCTGATGACTTCCGCGCACGAGAACAAGAGATGTAACACTTCGGGAATGGAGTTTTTGGACAAATTTCGATAAATACCTAACTTAGTCAAGTTTTATTTAAATTTCATCAAGTGAGATTATAGATCAGATAAAATACTATGGTATTAAGTATCTTGATTGTGTCCTAAAATAATGTATCGTTTGAGTAGGCTGAGTAAAAAAAGGAAAATGCAGACCCAACTTTGGAATTTTTATCTATAGAGGAAATTTTAAGCAATCCTGTATCAATCACATCAGATAAACAATCATATAGTCAAGAATCATATATCTGAAAACTAGACCTTACGAGGGGTGATCCAAAAGTAATGATAATCAGCATGATTTGGTCTCGTGATGATAATTTGTGATTGTCATTCCTATTGTGCAATTATTCAATAATACACTAAAAACTTTAAAAAAAGATTTCATTAATTTGTTTTTTTTTTAATAGCTAAATAAATATGATGGTATGGAATATATTCTGCCGTCAGTAATATCGGAGGAAATTTTGTTACATGTTTGGGGCGGTGTTGGCAAAATTCTGGTGCGGTAATAAAATAAAAATTATATAAAATTTAAAGTTTATATATTTTGATGCCACAAAATTATTAAACTAAACTCCTGTCACATTTTTTTTTAAACACAGCTCACGTCACGTAACAAAGTTCAAGGTAGGTTTTTCTGGCCATCAATATATATATATATATACAACGTGTTAATAAAATAACGCAAAACCTGAAAACTGTTTGTTCAGAATCGAGAGTAGAATGCGAAAAAAATAAAAAATAATTTTTTTGACGCGATTTATTTTTTACATTTGTATGGAGCAGGTCGCCCCAGTCGGCCAACACTCCATACAAATGTAAAAAATAAATCTTGTCAAAAAAATTTTTTTTTATTTTTTTCGCATTCTATGCTCGATTCTGAACAAACTGTTTTCAGGTTTTGCGTTATTTTATTAACACGTTGTATATTTTTTTTTAAACAGGGTGAACCTGGGTTACAAATATCCATACTAATATTATAAATGCGAAAGTGTATCTGTCTATCTGTCTGTCTGTCTGTCTGTTCGTCTGTTACCTCTTCACGCTTAAACCGCTGAACCGATTTGGATGAAATTTGGTATAGAGATAGTTTGAGTCCTGGGGAAGGACATAGGATAGTTTTTATCCCGGAAATCATCCCCCAAGAGGATGAAGTGGGGAGTGAAAGTTTATATGGAGCTACGATATAAACGAGTTCCACGCGGACGGAGTCGCGGGCAGAAGCTAGTATGAATATAAATACGAAGGGAGAGTGATACATCATAATTCTATAGCAATTAAGTGAGGCCGTCTCAGAAAAAACCAAAGAAAAAAGTACCAATTGTATGAGTTTTTTTCTTGGCCGAGCTTGCCGAGTACCAGGACTGTTTTTCAGGCTTGTGAATTCTATAAAACTAGTTACCTACAGTGTAATCTAGACCAACTCTTTTACTATTACTTCTTATTCTTAGATATTGAAAACTCGTCAATAAAATCGGTGCAATTGCGTCGATGTAAAAACTAGTCTGCATTTCGTCTATCCAAAGTTTTTTATTTATATGTAGCAAAATTAAAACATTTTTAATATATAGGTAAGTAAACTAATAAAGAGTGTATTTAATCATTAAAAACGGTATATAACGTCAAAAGGCATCATGTCAGCATTTACAAGCCGCTCCTTTAATTAATAATTAATGTTTGCCTATTTTTATTATATAAATTAATGCATGTTAGACACTAAGTATCTTAATGCCAATTAGCACGTAAGGTTTAACTGTTAGTGCTAATTGAATAGTAAATAAATAAATAAATAAATAAATAACGGATAACTTCTGTTTTTTATGCCGATTATCAAAACTTTTGGATCACCCCTCGTAATTCATAATCTAGTCAGAACGGCGTTTCAAAGCACGCGATCATTTTCAATACACCGCCTTAAAATTTCAAAATCACAAGCGCGTTGCCGACGCTTTATTGATTTGAGGATTCGTTGTGTCCTTAAGACGAACGCGGGTCCTTAACTCTCAACACAATATATCCTCGGAAGCTCACCCTAGCCAGTGGACAAGGCTTCAGTCGAGATACTCCTGACACTGTTGTTCTCTTGTCCTAAATTCATCTCTCGCTCGAGGAATACCCTTAGAGCCATCCCAACTTGTTCCTGTTCCATATCTTTGAGGTTCCTCAATAGTCCAGGCACTATAGCCTCTTTCGAGAGGCGAAAATCTGTCTGACCTTGACCCTCGATCGGTCAATGACCTCTTACTACCCTGGAACCGTCCATGGGGTTCAAGGTCCTGGCGACCGCCATAACTGTCCCTTGCGTGAGGCGATAGTCTTCCGTCTGTCCTGGAGTCTTGATCGGTCAGCGACCCCTTACTACACTGGACCCGTCCACGGGGTTCAAGGTCCTGGCGACCGCCATAACTGCCCCTTGCCAGAGGCGATAGTCTTCTGTCTGACCTGGAGTCTCGATCGGTCAATGACCCCCTACTGACCTCAAGCCTTCCATGGGGTACAGTGTCCTGGATACGACCTCCAGAACTGCCCCTTCTTTGAGGCGATAGTCTCCTGTTTGACATTGGCCCTCGATCGGTCACCATCACCCTACTGTCCTTAAAGGGTCTTTCACGGTTTTGAGGTTCAATTCTAAAACCGCTTGGATGAGACAAAAGTTCTGGCATTGACTCTCGATTGGTCAGTGCCCTACTGTCCAGTAAAGGCCTTCCATGGCCGTCAGGTTCAATAGTCTGGGATTCAAAAGGAGGCAACAGTCCTTTATGCGGCCTTGACTGTCCAGTCATTGTCCTACAGCCATCGACAGGCCTTCCATGGCTTTCAGATCCGATAATCCTGGCTCCAAAGGTATCCCTTCCTTGAGGAGATAGTCCATTAACTGAAGTCATCTGTCGATTGGTTGATGTACTGCCTTGGGCAAACTGAGTAGCATAGCTTTGATCTCTATATGTTGCTACAGGCGATATTCCTGAAGCTGATCTCATGATACCAGTTGCATTGCCTTGGGTAAGCCGAGCCGTATAGCTTTCAAGGTCCTCGATAACCCAGGAATGATACCCGCCATCAGCTTCAGGCGAATCTTCGTCGCTGTCAGTTGCAGTTAAGTCTCTTTTAGTGACTTTACTGCCCTGATCAAATGCTTCGCCTCCATTACTTGGATCCTGGATAATCTCGGTTCCAACCTGACTCCTGGGTGCTTGATTAGTTTTCAGGACTGAGCCTTGATCGGATGTTCGGTAAGTTTCCCCACCGTGGGTGTAGGGGGGGGGATGTACGCTCAAAGTGTGCGGTGTTTGAGCTACCGGCATGCTCCCTCAAGTCCGTCATACACGTCCACGTCGTCCCTGGGCCTGCCGTCGCAGCCCAGGGACGAACCTGCCGGAGATGGGCAGGTCGTACACCCTGGTAATACTGATGGTCGGAACGGGCGCCGCACGCTTACTATCTACCCCGGACCATGCAGTAGCCGAGTATGAGGGCGATGCCCGGATGGCAATCCCACTGTCCGGGTGTAACCTAACCCCAATTCCCGTGTTCCAAACCTAGTCATATCCTATCCAAAATCCTGTCTACTCCTTTCCCGAGTCATCCTCCCCTTCTGTCCTCTTTTCCACTCCGCCAATCCTAGGTGTCATTTCGTACCGTGCCGATGGATGCGTGGCTGGGGGCGAGCCCAGTCATAAACGGTGTCTCTACAAAACCAGGGCGAATTGTAGAGTATACAGCCCTTCAGGCGGTAAGCGGGGCTCTGCCGTCTGCGACCAGTTTTTCCCTAGCTGATCGTGGGAATTTTTATGGAGAAAAATAAAACTGAAAATAACCCGTCGTTTGACGACGTTGTGTCCTCCGTCCTGGATTCCATCCAGGGTGGAGATGATAGTCATGAGGCGAGGAGGGCTATACAAGCCCCCGGTACGCCCGTCTGTGTTAGTCCGGAGGTCATGGAGACGGAGTCCGTGGTCGACAGAGACGTAACCATCGTCTCTGGTGCGCCCGGCAGTTCGGCTCGGGCTGACGGCACTAAATACAAACGACTCTGCGGTGCCGCGCGCAAGAGGCTACATAAGCTTGTTGACAGCGGCTTGGAGAAGAAGATGGCACTGACAATGTGCAACATGCCGTGGTCAAAGATGCCCGTGGAGACCCCACCCGACCCCAGCCCCACCGGCCCCAGTAAACGCCCCTCTTAAAAGGGGTCGATCGGAGGACGAATCTCCACAAGGGCACGCAAAGAAGACCGTGAAGCTTACCACCGGAGATGAGGGGGAACGTAGGCCCCCCAGTTTCAAGGAGGTTGCGGGCTCCACACGAGTGGGGATCCGGAATTCGGAACCCATGAGTGAGGAGCAGATGAAGATGGTTCGTCTCCAGCTCGGCACCGTTCTCATAGGGGAATGGAAGGATGCGAGGGGTGACGGACCGAAGTTTCTGGGCTTCCTCCACAAGACGGGTTGGATCCTGGTCACCTGTGCGGACCAGGCAAGTCTGGACTGGCTTGTGGGGGCAATCCCGAAGCTGAAGCCGTGGCCGGAGGCGACCCTTTCGGTGATACTGGAAGGAGAACTGCCCAAACCAGCCACGGCCATCACCTTCATCTCCGACGCCGATGTGTCCTCCATTACGGACGCTCTCTACCTAATCAGGATCCAGAACCCGGGCCTGAATACGGAGCTATGGCGGGTGCTTGGCGAGAAGGCGGAGCAGGGCGGAAAGGTGGTTACCTTTGCCCTGGACGAGCCATCCGCAGAAGCCCTGAGAGCCTGTGGGTGCGAAGTCACCATAGGCTTCAGGAAAGTGGCGTTCAGGCTGAGGGGTGGGCCAAATGCTCCCCCAACGACTGCAACGCATTTACAGCCCCCCGCGGAAGCAGGCCCTAGCACAAGTGCGCCCGACAGTCGCGACTCCACACCCCATGGCACTCGAGGCCGTGGTGGCAGGACGCGACCCGTTGGGACGCACAGAGGGGCGGCGAGGGGCGCGATGAACAGCCGGGATGTACACTCCACCCCAGCAGCTGGCACCTCCCGAGGGAGAGGTCAACCAGCAGCTAGGAGTAGGGGTAGTGCCCGGCAGTTCACCAAGAGGGCCAAATAAATGGCGGCCCTCTCAGCACCCGCGAGGATACTGCAGGCGAACATCCACCACGCTGCCGCAGCGACAGCAGTGGTGGAGAGTCGCCTTGCAACTGACGCTGACCTCGCCCTAATACAAGAGCCTTGGGTGCGAAACTCAACCATACTAGGACTAAACTCGGTGGGTAAAACGATTACGCCGTATTACACCGATGGAATCAGGCCTAGGGCATGCATTGCTTTCAACAGAAACATTGACTTTTTACCTGTTCCAGAGCTGTGTACGGATGATCTGGTTGCAGCGTATGTAAATCTGAAGGGCTGGAAGGGTCAAAGAGTAATAATGTGCTCGGCCTACCTGCCCGGAGATAAGGTGAACCCCTCCGCGGACCTCGATGCAGTGGTGGACTACGCCCGCAGACACAACGCAGAGCTACTGGTGGGATGTGACGCTAACGCCCACCATACAAGCTGGGGGAGCACCGACATCAACGATAGAGGTGAGTTACTACATGACTTTCTACTAATTAACGGCCTCCAAACCCTAAACCTAGGCTGCGAACCGACCTTTGTCACTAGGGCTGTAAGTTTTAGATATAACCTTTGCCACTCCCCACCTTGCCAGGCACATTGAAAACTGGAATGTAAGTGGGGTGGAATCTTTGTCAGATCACAGACACATCTGTTTTAACTTAACATTTTCTCTCAGTGTTCAAACAGTTATTTTCAGGGACCCCAGGAGGACCGACTGGGCGGGGTACAGAAGCGCCCTTGAACGGACCCTGGACATGGCAGCCAAAAGCGTAAGAACACGAGAAGGACTGGAACTTGCGGTGGAAGTGGTCTCAAAAGGTATTGTACGTGCCTATGAGGAAAACTGCCCCCCCAAGGCTAAAACCACAAAGCGTCTGGTCCCATGGTGGAACTCCAAGCTCAAAAGCTAAGGGACAAGACGAGAAAGCTATTCAACAGGGCCAAAAGAACAAATGAGTGGGAGATTTATCGCAGGGCCCTAAATGAATATAGCAAACAGATTAGGAAAGCCAAGAGAGCGTCGTGGAGGAAGTTCTGTGAGGAAGTAAACAATACGCCTCAAGGAGCAAGACTCCATAGACTACTCTCTAAAGCAAAGCCTAATCAGATTGGCCTCCTAAGAAGGCAGGATGGAACCTTCACAACCAACGAATCGGAGACCTTGGAACTATTGGCCAATACTCACTTCCCGGGGTCTACCGAGATTAGGGGACCTAGCGCCGAATACGGCATGCACAGGCCCCGATCGGAGGACTGGAGGCAAGCCGCCTTGGTCATCAGACCGGGGATAGTGAGATGGGCCATAGAGTCGTTCAAGCCGTACAAGACGGCGGGACTGGACGGAATAAGCCCGGTGCTACTGCAACGTGGAGCTGACGTCCTTATCCCTCATCTGGTAAAAATTTTCAGGGCGAGTTACGCCTGGGGATCCTTACCTGAAATGTGGAACAAGGTGAAAATCCTATTCATTCCAAAGGCGGGTAAGAAGGACTATGCCCAGGCCAAGTCCTTCAGACCCATCAGCCTTTCATCGTTCTTGTTGAAGACCATGGAAAAGGTTCTGGACAAGTACATCAGGGAGAGCTGCCTCGGAAACAAGCCTATCCATGACAGTCAGCACGCCTATCGGAGCGGCAGATCTACAGAGACCGCTCTGCTTGAGCTTGTTGACAGGGTGGAAAAGGCGCTGGAGGATAAGGAGATAGCTCTATCAGCCTTCCTGGATATTGAGGGTGCTTTTGACAATACACCCATCAGAACACTAGTGGGGGGACTCCGGTCAAAGGGAGTGGACCCTACAACGGTGCGCTGGGTGCAAAGCATGCTCTCAAACAGAGTGGCTAAGCTAGAATTGCTCAATACCACTCGTGACGTAACCACTGCCAGAGGCTGCCCACAGGGGGGGGTACTCTCCCCTCTGCTATGGACCCTTGCAGTGGACGAACTTCTGCACAAAATGGCGGAACTACGCATCGACACCCAGGGTTACGCAGACGACCTTGTGGTGACGGTGCGGGGAAACTGCCAAAGTACACTATCGTACCAAATGCAGAGAGCCCTAGACACAATTAACACGTGGTGCAGGGAAAACGAATTATCTGTTAATGCTGACAAGACGGTTGTTGTGCCGTTCACAAACAAGAGGAAACTCGACAGTCTGAGACCTCTGTCTATGAACGGCAAAACAATCCCGCTCTCTTCCGAAGTCAAGTATCTGGGCGTTACACTCGACCAGAAATTGACCTGGAATCCGCACGTTAACAGTATTTTACAGAAGGCTAAAGTAGCCCTCTCAATCTGCTGTCGCTTAGCGGGTAACAGATGGGGTCTAAAACCCAGAATTGCCCTGTGGCTATACACGTCCATTGTGAGGCCGATGGTGTCTTATGCCTCTGTGGCCTGGTATAGGAAAACGACACAGAAAACAACAATAGCAAAGCTCAGCAGTCTGCAACGGACGGCTTGCATTATCGTTACTGGAGCCATGTCAACCTCTCCAACAGCTGCCCTCGAAGCCGTGCTGAACCTTCCGCCTCTGAACCTCCATTTGGAAAAGGAGGCGAGGTCCAGCATGCTCAGAATAGCGGCATCAAGGAGAGGAGACTGGCTATCCTCAGCCTTGAGAACACTCAAGGACTCAGTTTACGATATTCCTGTTTTAGGGATGCCTCTAGACACAATGCCCCCAAAACTTTGTACACAGACTAACTACTCAGTGGAACTCCTCAGGAGAGAGGACTGGTTAAACGGCCTCATAAATTGGAAACCAGGCAGCCTAAAGTGGTACACTGATGGCTCCAAATCCGGATCGGAGGTAGGCTGCGGAATATACGGAGAAGCACCCAGGGCATCGATCAGCATGAACCTGGGTAAGCATACCTCTATATTCCAGGCAGAGGTGTACGCCATTCTAGAATGTGCGGCAGCCAATCTGCAAAGCACCTCCCTCAATCGTACTATTTATATCCATTCGGATAGCCAGGCGGCTCTCTTGGCCCTAACCTCTAACGTCACAACGTCGAGGCTGGTCAAGAACTGCCGGGATTTATTGAATGACCTGGGCACAAAAAACAAGGTTATATTACGTTGGGTCCCAGGGCATGCAGGTATCAAGGGAAACGAGAAGGCCGATGAGCTTGCACGAGCGGGGGCGAAGGGGACGCACTGCGGACCAGAGCCGTTCTGTGGCATCCCCAAAAGTCTAACCAAGCTCACTCTAAAGACCTATTGTTTCTACAAAAGTATCCAAGCCTGGAGAGCTTTACCAGGACTGAAACATTCCAAGGCGCTTATTAGAGCCTTTAGCAAAAAGGCGTCCTCCGATGCCTTGGCGCTAAGCAGGAACCGTCTACGCATGTTGGTAAGGGTGCTTACAGGGCATTGTCGCCTAAATAAGCACATGCAAACGTTAGGTCTGTGTGACACAAGGCAGTGCAGACTCTGCCTTGACGCGGAAGAGACGCCTACACACATCCTAACTGAGTGCCCCTGCCTTATGCGCAGCCGTAACTCCTTTCTGGGAAAACACATCATGTGCCCGGAGGAGATTAAATTTCTTGAGATCAACAGTATCCTGCAATTCTTCGAGTTTGCAGGACTTGACCAAGAATTGTAGTAAGTGGCGATCACAATAGATCAGCGATGGTCGCAGTGATATAAGGGCTCTCTAGTCCGGAAGCCACTACCAGAATAATAATAATAAAATAAAGTTTCCCCACTTCTGTCCTGGCTAATAGTCCTGCCCAATTGAGAATCCCTGATAATTGGACGGCCTCCAAACCCGCTCCCCACTTGAGACTGTCCTAAAAACCCATCTTGATTAGATACCGTTGCTGCTTCCATTCCGTTCTGGACTAACGTCCTCCTGACGCTTGGAGGATCGCCAACTTCCGAGAGTTTTCGTCTCGCTAAGGCAGAAAAACCACCTTGATCAGATTCTGTTAAGCCTTCTCTACTCTGGGTAAAAGGGGTTCTTCCGCTTAGAGGATTCTGGATGATTGGTCGTGCGCCAAACCCACCAGGGGTCAGTTCTCTAGCTTCCAGATGGCTTGAATATGTATTCTTACCTCGATGTGTTTCTCCTGTTGCTCGACATGATTTATCTAGATATTTTGTCCCGTTCGTCCTGTTCTGATCATATGCACCATGGCTCGGAGAGACTTTTTGAGACGATCTTGCTCTATTTGCTAAGGCCGAGCCATCCAGACATACTAATTCGCCTGCACTTCTAAACCTGCCCATAGCTGGAGGCCTCCCGCTTTGGGAGTCCTGAATAATGTGTTGTGTGTTTGTGTTGTTCTGAATAGCTGCTCTGGTGGTTGCTTGCGGCGGCAGTCCTTTAGCTGAGCTTGAAGACGCCTTGATTAGTGGTCTTCCCTGGCTCGGGTGAATCAATGGTGTCTTTCCATGGCCTTGAGAGTCCTGATTAATCTGTTGAGCTGCCTTGCTAGTGGCTTCAGGTGCCAGTCCTTTAGCTGAGAATGAGGACTCCCTAATTACTGGTCTTCCCTGGCTCAACTGAATCAATGGAGTCTTTCTATGGCCTTGAGATACCTGATTAATCTGTTGAGCTGCCCTGGTAGTGGCATGAGGCGCCAGTCCTTTAGCTGAGGTTGGGGACTCCCTGATTATAGGTCCTCCCAGGTTTGGCTGAAACAATGGAGAATTTCCATGGCCTTGATAGTCTTGAGTTATTGGTCGAGACATTGATTGCCCTACAGCTAGAGCTGCAGGTTTTTTCCAACTAGTTATTGCTCCACTACCCTGGGCAAATGGCGTTTTTTTAACAGGGGGTTGAAAACCTTGGTGTTGGATCGTCTGAATCCGGTCCCTGCCTGCTGCTTGAGGCAATTGCCGTCTAGCAGCTAAAATGGGTCCCATGTTATTGGTTACTGTTGCTTCTTTAGACCGATCAGAGGACTTGCCGCCAAGGCTTTGAGACAGAGGTTTAGAACTGCCACCCTGAGTTGCAGGAACTTGGTCTTGAGTTGACCGTGGGGTGTATACCCTATATTGACCGTTGATTTTAAAGGTGAGCATCTCGAAACCAAGGGAAGCCTGACAGTTTTGGGCTCTTAGAACATCAGCCGAAAGATCGTCAATGGTAAAGTATACAGTCCTACCCTCCTTTTCTGCTTTCTCACAGCGCACTTTCCAGAGCTCTGTATTTAGACCACTGTTCTGCACTTTGAATAGTTTTAGAGCTTCATCAACAGATGCTCCTTCGTAATCCGGGATTAAAGTAACGGCTCTGGGTGGTTTAGGCAATTCTTGATCAGGAATTATGGAAAGTTGTGCTCCGGACCATGGCTTTAGATAAGGTACTTCATGCACAAGCCAGTCCTTACTGCGCTGATTACCGCATGTAACCAGTACCCAACCTGCCTTGTGGGAGAAACCCAGGAAAACTGGTCTGCAACCAGCCGAGCATTGCTCCATTATAGCTGTGAGAAGATCCTGGTGAAGCATTCTCATTTGGTCTTCGCTCATGCTTTGAGAGTTTGTAATGCCTACACGTAAAGGTCCTATATCATTGGAACTAAGAGATGGTTTATCAATTTCAGTGGATATTTTCGGGGTTTTATTAGGAGGGCCCTGTGGAGCCTGTGGATTGTTCCTTTTCTGGGGATTCAATAAGCGCATGTGTTCAAGGGTACTCCGATCTATTCTACACAACTTGCGAGCCTCCTCCATAGGTATACCTTCTTCCTTAAGCATGTGGTATCTTTTTCGCGCACTGCGTGATATCTTTTTCCATTGGAACTTGTACTCTGTATAGGTTGTTTCAGTAATATTTGTGTTTGCGTTGATAGTGTTAGCCACCTCTATACTACTGTTAAGCATTCCGTTGTTTGCCGCCTCAGTATCTATGCCGTTATTCATCCCCAAACTCAGAGGTGCTTTCTTTGAAATTGTTTGAGGTGAAGGTTGGTTAGGGGCTCTTAGAAAGTCTGCTCCATTCCTGTCCTGTGCTATTGTAGCTTGGTCTCCATGGAAGTTAGGTCTGTTTGAGGGCTCCTGAAAACACAAAAGTCCTTTTAAAAAAGGTTTGCAAATTATCAAGCCCGTTTTACTTCCTGATAGTTAAAGAATTAAATTGGATAGCACATTTGGAAGTCAAAAGCCGAAATGTATATGTTCAATAAGTGCCAAGATTCTGTAGTCTCAAGTACCTCAACACAGGTGTTTAGTGAGCAGTGTGTATATAGGATTAATATCAAATAGTTATCACACTATATTAATTATCTACTATCCTTTAAAACTCTAGTGAGTGATTAAGTGTACAGTAAAAATTGTACAGACAATTCAAAAAAGTTTATTTAGTGTTTTATACACGACGCTTACCTATTACTATGAACAGAAAAAGTCTGTGAGATTGATATGGGCCAATTTCTGGAACTACTTATCTAAGTTCATACACTCTTTTACCAGTGTATATAAAGTACTAGCTTCTGCCCGTGACTCCGTATGCATGGAACTTGTGAAATTCGTAGCTCCGTACAAACTTACAGCCCCTGTCCTATGTAAAAAAGAGTTTTCCGCATAAAAACTTTGCACCCCTATTTAACCCGCTTTTCCTAAACCATAAAATTACATTTCTTGAATTGTGAGCCCCTCACTTAAAATTTTGCTCCATCCCCATACAAACGTTCAACCCCTTTTTTACGCCCTTGTGGGTGGAATTTTCAAAAATCCCTTCTAAGTGGGTACTTACGTTATATAAACTACCTATGAAGAAATCAGCTTTCTAGGTTCAACGGTTTGGGTTGGGCGTTGATTTAAGTGAGTGAGTGAGCTAGTCAGTCAGTCAGAACATTTACGTTTATATATATAGACATATTTCTAGATGGACATAGGATATAATTTATCATGAGCTCTTTGCACTACGCGGACTAACCCGCGCAGGCAAGCAGCTAGCTTATTATTCCACAATAATAAACAGAAGGGTATAAAAATACCTGCTTTTCTTTCTCTAAATTTGAATATTACTTTATCATAAACTGACCCAGTCATAGCACGATAAAACTAAGTAGTTGGTGTAGTTTTATGTAATGATAAGGTGTGAAAGAGGAATAAAATAAGAATGATAAAACTACATACCGACACAGCAACATGTTTATCCTCATTTAAAACTCCAGTCCAATGAAAAGGGACGCCATTTCTGTTGTACGATTCAGGTAAGCGAGCCATATTTCTCGTAACTTCACAAATTCATGTTGTGAATAGATCTAGATAGGGAAGCAATGATCTTCAGGAAAAACTACCCGAAAATTGCTGCACTGCACAACAAAAGTTCAAACTTGTGCATTTGACAATTTTGACATTGACTGATAAATTCGGTGTTGCTACATTAATAAAACAAACTGTTTGAGATATCGAAATAAACTGCGCGGAAGAGAGGATGTCTCGTGTCCTTTTATTTTGCGAGTGTTGATCTAATGGTCGTACTACACTTGGGAATGCGCGTTCGCTTGCGTCGTTGCCTCTCTTTCATTTGCCGTAGGAAGAAAAAATATGCAGCACGAATATTTGGGCAAATACAAAGCGTAATTAAGTACATTTTTCAGTGCAGAATTCGATAACAATATCGAAGGCAATTAAATGTATGGAAAACATGCTCATTGTTCGCATCGCTAGTTGCTAAAGAAATTGACGCGGGCCGCGCTTCTTTATATTTTGTGACAATAACAGTTCAGGCAATTTCAAAATGTTGAATCTAACGAACTTTACATACAAAACAGATAAGAAGTCTCGCGGGCCGCAACGCAAGTCATAGATAAGAGTGTAATATACTGGCCGTCGTCCGGCATCGTAGACGTAGATGGGGAATGAATTTGTTGTGGCAATCGTGGCATTCGTACTAATAAAGTTTATTAATACGCAGAAGGTAAGTAAAAATTATTTCCGACCATAGTATATTATTTTGTTTCAATGTTTCCGACTTTCCGACTAGTCCGTTATAACTGGCAGAACAGAAAACCCGCGAAAGAACGTTACGAACCGAACGTATATTGACACTGACACTTGACAGTTAGAGTTGACACCTAAGCTTAGTGTTGCCACAGAGGCCTCTAAATACGTTCCATTATACCGATTATACGATTATAAAATTTCATGTATTTTAGTGTAAATGTATTCTAAAACAAAGTATTTGAAATACTAAATACATGTGAATGCGGTATTTCAAATAAAAATACTTCTCCATCCTGTATTTGAAATATAAATACAAAATACTTAAGTATTTGTATTTCAATTCAAATACATGTAATTGTGTCGCGAATGGGGTTCGCGAGAACTAACCCTAATACATTTGTAAATAGCAACATTGTTTGATACTGGTTGGAGACATCAGACAAACTCTATTTCCGTGGGCCGTTGCTGGGTGACCCAAAATAATAGCCCCCGAATTTGAGGGGTTTTTAGAGTCTTGGAGGAAAACATGGGGGGATACAAATTTGGGGGGTCTCTTGGAGGGAAAAAAAGTAGTTAGGGGTCTTTTGGGGTATTTTTGATAATAATCAAAATAAATGAAATTTTAATTGACAATTGACTGTGTAATGTGTGGCCGCAGCTAAAACAACAAAGTTTAACGGTGAGGCGAGGTTAAAACAAGTTACAGAATAGCGGCGCTGCCCCGCTATTCTGTCACTTTTAAATTTATCGCACCTTTAACCTACAAATCATATTTTGACGCCGCGATTCGCGGTAGGTAACTAAGCGTATCTAATCAGAAGTTTAGTTTAGAGGCGTGTGGTGAGGTGAGGCGATTATGGATAGTTTTTATCTCTAAAATCGACCCTTAAGATGGTAGAAGTTTGTTTGGGACAGCGATAATTAAGGTTACGCCTAAAATAATTTAATAGCAACATTTTTTCTGAAGTTCTACGCGGACGAAGTCGCGGGCAACAGGCTAGTATACCACATAAACCGCTTAAAAACGCACAGCTGCACATCCGCTCCATTCGATGGGTAAGTATTTAATGTTCAGTCTAAAATGAATTGTATATTACTACCTAAAGTGGCCGTCAATAGAACTTGCTAACTATGTAAACAAACCGTCATACTGAAATTGACATTAAATGTCAGTTTCAATACATTGTTTGTTTACATAGTTAGCAAGTTCTATTGACGGCCACTTTACAGAGGTCGAGAAGTAAGGGGTTACCGGCCGAGTACCTACATATAGACGGCCGAGCGTAGGGAGGTCGGATAGTTATGAGGCTGGCAACCCCTTTTCACGCCGAGGTATGTAGGTATAGTGCTTTTCTCAAACATGCAATGAAATAAATAAAAATAAACTCCAAGAAATCAAATTTTAATTATCATGGCTGAACGCCGTGATCCTGTGCCACAAATTGTGGAATGGAAAGGCCGGCAGGTGCAGAAAACTAGGCCTCCAATTTTGTATGAAATGCCATTACGGGTCTCTCGTCTCGCTGCGCCTCGTGACACTTCGAAGCCCATTATGAAGAACACATCGTCAGTCGTCAATATTTCATTGCATGTTTGAGAAAAAGTTATTAGCTAATGATATTGTGAACTGAATGAATGAATGAGTGAAACATTTATTCGTGACACAACACAGTATTACAAAACAAAGACAAAAGAAAAAAGTGAATCTGTGCCTTGTCACGAAATGGGCCCAACTCAGCATGATGCTGGCTTTGCACTAGAGCTGGGCGTTTTTTCCCGTAAGCGTTTTCAACAACGGTTTCTCGTACAATAACGGAATAACTGTTTGTGGCTAGAAACACAAACTGTTTTTATAAAAACGATGACAAGGAGCTACGAGTAGAAGGCGACAGTCGCACGCAACGGTTGCAATGCAAAACGTGAAAACGTAACTCGAACACTGTAAACTGTTTCATCCGTTTTTTCGTTTCACTTCGTTTGGCGACCGGCGACGGCGCCAACGCACGGAGAAACTAGTTATTTTTGAAACTGTTTTTCAAAACAGTTTTGTGAGAAAAAAAAACGGTTACGTTTCGTTTCACGGAAAAGTCGAAACGACCCAGCTCTACTTTGCACTGACGGCCCAATGAAAACCTTTTCTATTATGCCAGCCTGTCTCGGAAGGAGGTTATGTTTTTTTTCGAGCGTATGTATTTATTTACTTATGTGGTCAAGAATAATTATATTAATTCATTCACTCGAAAACGGCTGGATAAATTTTGACACATGATGTGTCATTGGATTCCTCTTTATCGTGGGACATGCTCATATATGTGAAAAAAACTGTTAAGGGGACGACTTGATTCGAGTTGACCACGGCACGCCCCCTAGACAGATAAATTATGCCTTCCGCGCACGAGAAAAAGAGATGCAACGCTCTTCGGGATTTTCGGGAATGGCTTTTTTGGACAAATTTCGATAGGTACCTAGTGAAGTTTTATTTATATTTCATTAAGTGACATTATAGATGAGATATAATACTATAGTATTAACTTGATTGTGTCGTAAAATAATGTATTGTTTGAGTAGGCTGAGTATAAAGGACCCAACCCAAGAAAATAAAGACCCAACTTTAGATTTTTTTTCTATCCAGGTAATTTTAGGCAATCACGTATCGATTAAATCAGATAAACAATCTAGCCAAGAATCATATATCTGAAAATCAGACCTTACCGTTTGTTAATCTAGTCAGAACGGCGTTTCAAAGTATGCGATAATTTCCAATGCACCGCCTTACCTAATTGGTTTCCTTAAATCACCCTTGATATGGTCAGTTCGGGTATGTGCGCCATGCATCGGTAAAAATGCGCCTCATTCATCATTTTTTTTTTACAGTTTTTGCTCTGTTTGGCCAGCAGTTGCGGCCAGTAACAAATATGGGTCGGTAGAACCCTCTCCGAAGGCCTTATGGGCCTCTCGGAGGGAAAACTCATTCATCATTCAGTCATTTAAATCAATATTCAGTACTTTCCCCGGTGGCGCACATACCCGAACTGACCTTACATCTTCTAATTTCACTTGTTATATTTTCCATTTCTTTTGCGGAACCCTGCTGATAGCTGACACCCAAATAATGTCGAAACTAGAGGCAATGAACTAGTATTTAAAAAATATTCCCACTTTGCTTATCTGAAAATTATTTGGGGCCATGCAGCCAGCGGCGCAATGGGTTGAGCGGAAAGCATTGATTATTTTTGTTCGACCATTTGAAATGTTATCCCTAACTTTAACATTTGTGAAACCATATTCAAGCGTCGATTAAGAAACTTTCTATTGGAAAATCCACTGTATTCTATAAGTGATTTTTTTGACATAACCGCATAATTTGTATTCATTGTTTTTTGATATAATTCAATTATTGTTATATTATGTACTGACGACCCTTTTAGGTGAACTTTGATAACTATGACAGAAATTTAAATTAAGTGGACATAGTTATATTTCAATTGTTAGTTATTAATTATTATTCTTCCAATTACTTTTATTGAATGTTATTGTATGTTGTTGACGACCACAATAGAGATTATTTTAAATTGACATGTAATGTAATTTATAATGTAATCTTATATTGTGAGTAAATGAATCTGAATCTGAATATATATCCACTAGCTGCGCAGGTGGCTTCACAAACGTATTGCAAAAAACGCAAGCAAAGCTGCGGAATAAAATATACTTATCTACCTAATGCCCAAGCAGAAAGTAAATCTTATTATAACATATACTTACAAATTAAAGAAATGTTGAAAACGGACTAGTTGTACCTACCTACTCCCTCCCTACATGTAAACAACCGACTTTTCCTGTTTAAAATGTGACTATAGTCCGACCGCTTCCCTGAGTCCTCGCCTGGTTGCGCGCGGACGGTAGAGTCGCTCTCCCGAGGCGAGGACTGAGTGAAGCGGTCGGACTATAGCTGCCCGCGCGGCTCTGCCTTCGTACAGTCAGCATTACATAGTTAGTAGCAGCCAAAGTAACCAAATATATCGTAACACTTCCTTACTCCTACAGTAATAAAGACGTATTCCGATATGTTTGGCTACTTTGGCTGCTACTAACTATATGATGCTGACTGTAGGTACCTATTACAGAGGACCCAAGCGGAACCACGGCATAAAAATATAGCCGTCCATCCTGCCATACCACCCGAAAGACCACCACTGCCGGACATAGCTCTCCCCCAATACCAATAATGACCGGTCCTGCACCACCCGTTCCGCCCCAACGGCCATCGGTTCTACGCCCCGCCCACTGCCACTCCTTTATAATATTAGTGTATAATTGCGTGTTTAGAGAGTTGTATTGAATTTAAAGTAACGGACGGTTGCTAGTCGACCGCATGTTTCGTGGCCCCACCAGAAAACAGGTTATCGGGTAATCCAATACTAGTACAGTTAGCCTCTGTTGACACGCCGAATGAACTGGGTGAAATGCTCTAACGAAGACTTTATCACGTTGAAATAAAGTTAAATTTTGCCTGGCGATGTAAAGGGTATTCACAATGCTTGTATCTCGGCTCAGACGAACTAGTATATGTGTGAGCTATGATTATGTAGATGTTATTAGGTACATACTAGCTTTTTCTCTAGCATCCACGTATCTCTCTCTTGACTTAATGTCCTGCGTCCCCTAGATGGGGCAGAGGGCTTCCACAGTGCCTCGCCACGCCATCGCGTTCTGTCTTGGGCTACGCGCTTCGCCTCGGACCGTCAGCCCGATAACCTTCAATTCGGCATGGGTATAAGAAAAAAAAAATTTTAAGATTTTCTTGTACCTACTGTTTTGTCGGCGTAAGTAATTGGTTTATATACTGTATAAATCAATTAATAAATAATTGATTTATATACTAAATAAATCAATTATGTACGCCGACAAAACAGTAGATACAATAAAATCTTAAAAAAAAAAAAAAAATCTTGTTAAACCCATTGTGTGGGGTATCGTTGGATAGTTTCATTACGGTTTATCGATAGAGGTGTGTATTAGGAATATAACCGTATAATCATCTAATACAGCTTTATTCTCGAGAAAATAAATAAAACAGAAAAGTGCTAATAAAATTGGTATTATCTCGTAAACTAATTTATATTACCGAGTTCAAAAATGGTCAGAATATTAGTCATTAAGAGTATAAACGTAAAATTTAATAAAATTTTAATTAAGTAGCCCAGTTTAATTGCTAAGTTTTTTTTGTGACCCTTTATCCGGGCAAGTTTAGTTTTTTTTTCTTCTCAAAAACTACATGTAACGATGGGGAGTTTTAGTCTAGTGCTTAGAATGATATAAAGAAACGATTTTTACAATAAAAAAGAGACAAACAAAAATGGGGTTCATAAAACACTGTGAGACGTTTCCTCTTAATATTATATCTAGCTTCCGCCCGCGACTTCGTCTGTATGGACCCGGGATAAACTATCCTATATTTTAATTCAGGCTATAAACTATCTTCGTGCAAAGTTTCATCCAAATCGGTTGAGCCGTTTAAGCGTGGTTGAGTAACAAACATCCAAATATCTAAACATCCAAACTTTCGTATTTATAATATCAGTATATTATTTGTATCCTACTCGGTGTCGACCGTGTCGGTTCAGTTTCAGGTGAATAAAAGCTCCGGGACTAGCACCGTGAATAGGTAACTTGCAAACGAAAGTTGAACCCACTAAACTCAATTACGCGGCAACACTGTTGATCAAAATGTATGCGTATGACGTTTAGTGTTGCCGCGTAATTGAGTTCAACTTTCGTTTGCCAGACTCTAGGTATTATTTATGCTGTGACCGAGTGGTGAGGCGATTAGAGATGTTTTGAAGCTTGTGAATATCTATACAATCATCTTGCGATTGATCGTTTGTGTCCCGAGTTACCACATGCCATAATAGATAGACATTAGCTCGACTTTTCGATTTATGTAATTGTAAATTGATAACATACCTACTCGCCTTGGTAACTAGTAATAACCAAGGGATTTCCCATCAAATTATTTCTATAATTTATACAGTTTAGTCTATAAAAAAGCGGCCAAGTGCGTGTCGGACCACGCACAACGAAGGGTTCCGTGCCTATGAAAAAGGTCGTATCGTTACTGAAGTCTTATGGCACTTACATCCTTTTCTTTAAGGAAGTCAGTTTTTTAGAAAAATCTCGAAAACCTTTGAACCAATCTTGTTCAAAATTGTTTTTTTAGTAAATTAATTACAATACTATGTAGCAGCTAACAAAATACACCTATCCTCAAAATTTTATTCAAATACACCTTATAGTTTTCGAGTAAAATGCCTGTGACATACGGACGGACAGACAGACAGACATGACGAATCTATAAGGGTTCCGTTTTTTGCCATTTGGCTACGGAACCCTAAAAAGTGTGGCAGTACCAAATTCCTTTGCATTGTTTATGATTGCCTATCTATGGGAGGCATTCCACTTGTCTAAAATCTTTGTCCAATTTTGCATTGCGTCTCAAACGTGAGATGCAAATACACAGTGGACAAAGACCTTGGACATCACAGAGTACCTACTTTTTGATGACAGTGGTAATGTCTTTGATGTCGGAAGGTTTAATACTAAACGTGTTGTAATACAGGGTGTACCAAAAATTTATTTATTTATTTATTTTATTTATTTTTTTATTTTTTTACATCGATATTTTTGTTTATTTTTACATTAGTCTTTGTTTTTGTTGACATTGCTTGTGTATGACAACAGTCCCCCGTGAGGGTGGGTTTATGTCTTTCTAAATAGCTTATATTCGCGCGCACAGCTGTGTTACGAAAACAAATGTATGTCTTTTGATACGCAGGTGCCGGGTTTTACGTTTAAATTTTCATACACAAGCAATGTAAACAAAAACCAATGCTTTAATGAAAACATAAAACAATTTCTTTATGTAAACTTTTGTTTTCTATACTTAGAGAAAAAGTCTGTGAATTTAATATTATAAAGAGGTACTTTTGTGTCAGTGCTGTTTTGTACGTTTATATGTAAGGTGTAATCTCAGGAACCAGTTATTCGATTGCAAAAAATATTTCACCTATAAGTATGGAATGAAGGGTTTGCCTAGTGTTCTATAACCCTAGTAGCATTTTCGTTGGCATTTCGTTGGGCCAACTCGGTGATCAATGGCCCAACGTGGGGCCAACTTAAAATGCTACTAGGGAACTAAAGCTGTCCATATTTAAATTCAGAACGATTTATTTTGAAAGCAATTCCCGTCCCTTTTTATAAATTTGCTGTCGTCATTTAATATATCTCTTCATTAAGATTGACTTATGACGAGTGAAAGATGATTAAACGGAGATTTGACGGTTAAAGTTAACGGTTAATTGAGTGGTTAACTTGTGTAGTACTTGTTTGACCCGGATGGGTATGACTTGAGGTTTGAAATGTATTGAGCTATGTTATGGTTGTAAAATTTATTAGATTAGATATAGGTATCGGCAGGAGAGTTGAGGTGAATGATTCAGACACAGCTACGTAGAGTAATAATGCAAAAAGCTAGTGAATGAACGAATGACTGAATGTGATTTAAGTGCACGATTAAGAAAATATATTATCTAAATATTATACTCTTCCTACTTACATTAATTAATATATAAATTATCAGATACTAAAAGAACAGTTCTTTAGAGCCGATATCCAAAAGCCAATTTCACATACAAAAGTTACTAGACAAGTTACAAATCGCATGCTAATTAAACCGGAATTTAATATTTTTTACGGACGGAGAACATTGGAATACATCATACCCGACTTAATAAATAAACTACCAAAAGAATTAAAGCATAAAATAACCCCAATAAATATAAAAAAAAATATCTTAAAAACGAAATGTTACAACAGTTATAGATAAATTAATCTTTTACCCGCCCTCGTCTGATGTATCAGACTATGTGTATAAATGACACCATAATTTATTTTGACTAAGTTGAAATTTGCCTGTAAACGTTTGGCGGTTAAAAGATTAAAATATGTTTTTTGATAATACGTTAAGATTAGATATTATAATAATAAACTTTAATCCTCTGACATAAGCATGAGGCATATTTATGAGTAGGTAATATGCACCCACATTTTTACACTTGACTGTACCTTAAGCCTTAAACGAACCCTTTGACCTGACGTCCCCGGGCCTTTTTACAAGCTTTTATTTAGTTTCACCTGTCCCGTTGTCTGTCTGTCTATCTGTAATCAAATCTTGCAAGTTATATATTATTTGACCCACTTCCCGGTGACCGATTGAGCTGAAATTTTGGGTATAAGTATACAGAAAAAAACAGTCGGCAATAAAAGCTTGTACCAAAAATGAAATTTTTGACAGAAGCTTGTTACACACTAATTAATTATTAGTGCAAATCCATACAAAAGCTAGTCACACTTGCAGCAAATGCATGAGATCGCTCTAATCACTAATCAAAGTGTAGTTAAACAGCCCATAATCACTAGTTACGAAAGTGGCTGCCATCTGACCTTCCAACCCAAAGAGAAAACTAGACCTTATTGGGATTAGACCGGTTTCCTCACCCACAATACCGAAGGTTCTCGTTCCTTTACCAAAAAGCTGTGTAGGTCAGGATGGCGGGTGGACCTATTGTTAACCGACTTAAAAAAGAAGGAGGAGATTCTCAATTTGGTTGGTTTTTTTTTTTTTTACAATTTTTTTTTTAATGTTTGTTACCTCAGAACTCCGTCATTGATGACGGCGTAATTATTTTTTTGTTGGTAAGTGTAAGCTTCCAGGTGGATCCCATTTTTTCAAAAATTCAGTTTGTTGATGGGATCCATGAGGAATTGAGGGAACTCCTCAATTATATTAGGCACGCGTGTAGTGATTTTGGTGTTTTCTATTATAATTTATAACTCGTGTATTTACATCCGGAAATCATAAATTTGGTGGAGTGGAATTGATGATGGAGACCACAGATGACTTATGGAATTCTTCAATTATGTACTTAAAAGTACAAAAGTATATCACAGGTTCTGATAAGATTGCGTTGAAATAGCAACTAAATGAAGTACCAAAGGTGATCCTTGTGGAATCGACGGAAGTCCTCAAATATTATCGGGCCACATACAGCGATTCGGTATTTTTCTCTAATAATCAACGCATTTGCTCTCGGAAATCAGTTCATGTGGTAAATTGGAAAAGAAATGGGGAATTGTTTTCGTGGCTTGGCAGAGTACTAAATTGAAGTCGGTTAAAACTTTGTTTTTAAAGTAAATTATACAAGCTTTTATTTAGTTTCACCTGTCCCGATGTTGGCCATCAAATCTTGCAAGTTAAAGACCGACTTCCCGGGGACCGATTGAGCTGAAATTTTGAATAACGTCAACCGGGTCAAATGCGTCGATGGGGTAAATGCGTCCCTTGATGATATCTCCGAAACTTTTGACTTTCAAGAGTACACAGAATTTTAGTATAGGTACACAGAGGTCCACAAAAGGTACCAAATATCTGTGACCATTTCTAGAAATTCCCGAGGTCCTCACTTCTATTATTATTTAACAACAGAAATTAGTTTCCAACCTAGTATTGTGTATAAAAAGTTCCATGCCATTCCAGTACGCAGTATTAAAATGAGAACCAAACTATGTTTGTATGGAGAATCGAGCGTGCTGAGATGTCACACTGCGACGCATCTCCGGACGGAGGTGCGTTTCTCGTTGTATGCAAGTACATCAGTTTGTATATACATTCCGTGTGGTACGACACACTGCAACGCACCTCCGCCCGGCGAAATTTGTATGCAGATGCGCACCTCCGTCCGTTGATGCGTCGCCGTGTGACGGCCGCCTTAAGCGGACGGGTACACCAAGGCATTCTCCATACAAACGTTATGCAAGTTTTTTTTCGTCGGTTTTGACACTAGAGAATATTTGTTGAATATTTGTGTTTTGCTTGTTCATATTGAATATTAATTCAAGTTTTGTTAGTTTTAAAATAATAAAAAAATAAAAAAAAAACAAAAATATATATCACATCAGTAAATAGCTACCTAACAGAAAAATAAGTATACTTACTGACTAAAAATTATAATTATAGCGCAAACACAAATGAAGAAAAACTTGAACAAAAATTGTATGGAGAAGGCTTACCCTACCCGTCCCCTTGCCTTGATGCTGGTGACTGTATGCGAATGAAGATTAATTAAAGTCAATGCAAACATAATTAACATATGTTCACAATTTCAGTACAAAAACTAGAAATGCGTTGTCCAAACAACTTCACAAAACATTTCTCACTCGTGCACTTAATGTCCAATATACTTAGACCCTTCATTCCTAACAGCTACCAGCGATTGAGGGACCAGCTTACACTGAGTTAATGGAAGGCATTGCCCTGTATGTTTGTCTGTCTGAAGTGTTTAGCGGCGTAGAATCGTTGACTCCGGTATAATTGCGTTGCGTAAGAAAGAAGGGCAAACATACACAACCTGTCAAGTAGGGGCCGTTGACTGCGCGGGAGTCGAAATTAGGGTTTATCTATATGACGTGCGATACATTTAAAAAGAGAAACAATACAATAACATAATTCGTCAATGCTATAAATTTCAGAAGATATAAGTTGATTTTACAATAAATAACTTTAGATATAAACAAATCATTAAAAATAATGATATAATCTACATCTACACTAATATTATAAAGAGGAAAGATTTTTTTTGTTTGTTTGCATTGAATAGCTCCGAAACTACTGGACCGATTTAAAAAAGTATTTACCATTATAGAAGCCGACATTATCCCTGATTAACAAAGGCTACTTTTTACTGCGGGAAAATGCTTCATTCCTACGGGAAAACGGGTAATCCGTGCAAAGCCGGGCCGGGCAGCATGTGAATAATAAAATAAATAAGTGAGACCTGTTTAAGCTCCGTCGGAACGCCTATCAGCCACCGCATTGTAATTTCCAAAACGGATGGTCACTGAGAAAAGTTAATTATCCACTCACTAGCTTTCGAATTTTAAAAAAGGTAGCCTAAACTGCTTCTAATTTTTCATTATCAAAGCAGCCCATACTTCGATTGGCAACCACACCATCAGTTTAGGGGTCCGTGAAATTGGCAACTGTGGTTGCCACAAGCAAGTGAGTGGTTATCATTTTATACTGACATCAATTTCACGACACCGAAATTTTCTAAGTCCCTTTGCAATTTAAACATATAGCATAATACACATTAAGGCAGGTCTCAGATAGGTACGACGACGAGCAAAGCGAGGAGGAGTGTTAGATAGAACTGTGATCATATAGTGCGCGAGCCGAGCGAGCGAAGCGAGCGTGCCGCGGCAGCGGCCGGCTAACCGCCAGAACCAAACATTTTGTAGTAATTCTTACATCACGTATTATGTAAGTACTTACAAAAGTCTACGGCGGAGGGCTCCCAGATTGAGTCCCAAAAACGAAAGTCAACTTCTTGGCATTGTTATATGAAAGCGCAATTATTCTAAATAATATATATGCTAAACATATTTATGTCGTAAATTCGTTATATGAAAACACAACTATTTTAAATAATATGTATGTCAAACATATTTATGTCATAAATGCGTTATACGAAAATATAATTATGCCACTTGCAAATTATGTCATTTTGCTTATATTATATCAATTGATAATTAGAGTAAAGAAAAATATAGCAAAAAACCGTTATATCAAACGTTACATTACACTAAATAACTTTATGCCAATTTAATATAAGTATATCAAGTGTATGTTAGTTTTCTGACATTATATGAAACACTACGCACCCCTTTGTCATAACGGGTTAGTCGTCATGATTTATTGTCATTCAGCTCAAATTAAAAATTGACAACTCGAAATTATTGATCAAACCTGAATAATGACAATTTGAAAATCCTCGCCGTGGAAACTTGTCCAGCGTTATTATAAATGCGAAAGTGTCTGTCTGTTACCTCTTCAAGGTTAAACCGCTGAACCGATTCAGATGAATTTTGGTAGAGATAGTTTGAGTCCCGGAAATCATCCCTAAGGGGGTGAAAGTTTGTATAGAGCTGCGATATAAACGAGTTCCACGCGGACGGAGTCGCGAGCAGAAGCTAGTACTAAAATATGCTTACGACCTAAAAGTAAAATTGACACTGGCACTTGGTTATTATATGTCAAAAGAAATATCACTCCAAAAATATGACCAACCGGAAATTCGTCATGTATGAGTTTTGTACAAAATAGTCGTGTTTCATATAAAATGTGATATTAAGTAATTAAAATTAGACAACATACACTTTGCTAGTATTCAAATATGAATCTACGAGTATATCATACTGGACAATATTTCATTTGGGCTAGATTCTTTTTGAACAAGAAAAAACTGCTGTCCTGCCCGCAGCGTGCCCTTACACATGCTCCATACAAGACCTCCGCAAATGCGTTGATTATTAGAGAAAAAAACCGAATCGCTGTATGTGGCCCGATAATATTTGAGGACTTCCTTCGATTCCACAAGGATCACCTTTGGTACTTCATTAGCTGCTATTTCAACGGAATCTTATCAGAATCTGTGACGTGCTTTTGTACTTTAAGTACATAATTGAGGAATTCCTAAGTCATCTGTGGTCTTCATCATCAGTTCCACTCCACCAAATTTATGATTTCCGGATGTAATTATACACGAGATATAATAGAAAATACCAAAATCACTACACGCGTGCCTAATATAATTGAGGAGTTCTCTCAATTCGTCATGGATCCCTTCATCCAACTAAATTAAAAAAAAATGGGACCCACCTGGATGCATATACTTACAAACTAAAAAAAAAAAAACCAATCAGCTCATCAATGACGGAGTTCTGAGGTAACAAACATTGAAAAAAAAAAAACCAACCGAATTGAGAACCTCCTTCTTTTTTTTGAAGTCGGTTAAAAAAAGGAATAGAGACATTTTCACCAAATTCACTGGGGTATTTGAGCTTTATCAAACCAATTTCAAATGTCTTTGACCAGTGTGTGTTGCCAGTGATGACGTATGGCACGGAAACGTGGTCGCTTACTATGGGCCTCATAAGAAGGCTCAAAGTCACCCAAAGGGCAATGGAGTGGGCTAATCGCATCAGAAATGTGGCTATCCGCAGCAGAACCAAGGTAACCCATATAGCCCTCCGAATCGCTAAACTTAAGTTGGGGCGGAAAGGTTCTCGAGTGGCGACCACGTACCGGAAGGCGCAGCGTGGGTAGGCCAGCGACAAGGTGGTAAAGGTCGCCGGTGTCCGCTGGATGCGGGTGGCGCAGGACCGGTCATTGTGGCACTCTTTGGGGGAGGCCTATGTCCAGCAGTGGACGTGTTTCGGCTGATATGATGATGATGATGACGATGTAAATCAATCACGCCGACAAAACAGTACAATAAAATCTTAAAAAACATTTTTTTAGGGTACCTCCCGTACACCTAAAGCGGGGATGTATATTTTTTTTCTCGCTAAATCCATGGTATAGGGTATCGTTTGATAGCTCGTTCAAATATTATGGTTTTCCTAAAACAATTTTTCAAATCAGTGATCAGTTTGCGAGATATTGGGCTTTAAAGCCCTAATTTTTTGTTCGAGTCACGTGCCGGCTAAATGGCTACTACTGGGGATGTGAAAAAAATCGTGGTAGTAGTACATATAATGAATTTAAAAGGAAAGCTATCACGGACAAGTAGGCATAAGTAGTTACCGATGAATAGTCGACCCACTTAATGTGTACTAGGAAAGGCCAATTTTCGTACAAACCAAAGGCCGACGCAACCGCACCGCACGTCGATGTAACTAAGACAGACAGGCAACTAGGGAACCCTTCACTGCGCGTGGCCGACACGCACTTGGCCGGTTTATTTTTATTTTTCTTATACTAGACGGTGGAAATCAAGCATATGGTCTGACAGACACCGTAGCCTGTGGAATGGATGCTTGCGACTCCAGAAGTATCACAAGCGCGTTGCCTTTATTGATTTCAGGAATTATTGTATTGATAGCTAGAGATGAATCTGCAATGCCACTTTATCCACGTTAATCACCTGACCCCGGGGGAATTAGCGGCAATTATTTTGTATTCAACTAGGAAAAAAATATAATGTTCGGTTATGGCGCTTCTCCGGACGCTACCGCGTCACGCTCGCTTCGCTCGGTCGGCTCGCGCGCTGTAGGGTCGCAGTTCACCTAACAACATTACCGTGACGTGACGGGTGCCTGGCTTTTTTGGCTGTTGGTAAAATTACCTTTGCTTTTAAGGATGAATAAAATATTTAAAAAAAACCAGGCCCCTTTGAGCCCGACGTCTCATAGTTGTCTGCAACATTGCTTTTGTTGCGGGCAACATTGACGGCCGTAACGGAAACAATCCAACAACGGTACATTAATTCTACTTACATCTATTCAATCTCTCATTACAAATGTAATGAAAATTCTATGAACCACTGTTGGACAAGAAACACATTACAATTTACATTATTATAAGATTTCCAAGAGGTTTACGGAATTGGTTTAAAATTTAACCCTAAGACTTATACAATAAGAAGTGTTTTTGATTAATAAAATAAGCTAATGCTGTCTTCATAAGGAAGAAGTTTAAGTTAAGTTAGTTAGGTACCACCTAGTCATAATTTCGCGTAATAAAACAACTGTTTGCTATATTAGTCGTTTACTCGAAAGCTGTCGACTGTTCTTTTATTATAGACACCAGCTTTTGCTACTTTTGAACTACCTACTACTTTTGAACTAATACTCGTCAGACTCGCGAATTTATTTTCTAGGGCACAGGGTCGTCTGTTGTGGTGAAGTATAGACGCTGACTCAGCGTGACTGCTGCGGAGTCCGCAGCGCTGATCTTCCGTCAGAACCTTTAAAACCAAATCTAATGATACAACGACCAGTGCAGCGCGAATCAATTTTATCTGTAGAAGTTTTTCCAAAGGTGGATAAAAAGTGTACTTTTGCTTACAGTCATTAATGACTCGATGAAAGGGGTTAGAATCAGCCCAAACACAATGGGTTTATCTTGTGAAGTTTAGGAGTTCCTATGGTCACCTTGCGACTTCATCATCAGACCAGCTCTGCGGTACCATATTTATTGCATTTTCAACAAAGATACACAACTAAATTTGAAACAAATTGCAAGTCAGACCCCATATCATGGTTGGCCTTATCACGCGATAAGTGAAAAGATAGAGCGTCCGTCACTGGCTGACACCGTTCGATAGAACGAGACGACGCTCCTATCTTGTCACTTATCGCGTGATAAGGCCGACCATGATACGGGATCTGACCTTCCAATAAACGCTTGTAAATAAATATGATTTGAAAATTGTTTGCCAGCAATACCAGATAAACATAACATACCGTCTTATAGATACAAAGAACTAATTTCCGATCAGTGTAAGTGTTACTTATCGCGTCAATCGTAATATTATCACATACCTACACATACTTAGGGGTCTATTAAACTTGATTTCGAATCACTTTCATATTTGTGGAGAGCGCTCAATTCTACGCGAGAAACATACAAAATTAATTCAAACTCAGTAGGTTTTTAAGCAACCAAGCTCTAGAAGTCAATTTCGATGCATAGTCAATATTAACGTTAATTTCAAAACAAGGGAAGGTTTTAAAATGTATTGAATTCAGTCTCATTTAAACAAGTCGCTTTTACCAATTGAGCGATCGGCACCATTGCTCGGTTAAACGACTTTTTTATTTTTCATATATTGCGAATGAACACACTGTCCGTTCGACTTTTATTAAAATTGTTTTTTATTAATAAAATAAATTGCGCAATATTTGTATGGAAATGGCACCTAGATGTTTCTTTAAGCCGTCAAGTAACTGCGCCTTGACCAAAAATAAACTACCTGGTAAGCAATAAGCAATGACGTCTCAAAAATTAACTTTAGTTGTACTATAATTTAAATAAATAAACATACCAAAATAAATAAGTACTCCACAGAACCCCGCGATTTGTGTATCTAGTGCTATCGCCGACTAGTGATGTGCCGCTACCGAGAATAAGTGAAGTGAAAGGAGAGATTTTTTTGCCAACGCTCCGATTACTGTTTTAATTTATTTTATAGCAATTTAATTTATATTAGGGGACAATCTCACACAAATCGAGCTACCCCCATAGTAAGCTCAATAAGGCTTGTGATATAAGTACTAGACGACGATATATTTACGAGTAATAGGTATAAATACTTATATACATGGAAAACATCCAAGACTCAGAAACAAATATTCATTTCATTTGATCACACAAATATTTTTCCTTACCGAGATTCGAACCCCGGACCTTTAGCTTCGTAGGCAGCGTCACTACCCACTAGTCTAACCGGTCCCGTTTTAACTGTTTATCACAGGATACATTTACGTCACAAAGGTACACTGTATTATTTCAAATGAAGATCAAAAATGTTTAATAATAACTCCGAGCGGAATTCGAACCTACGACATTCAGTTATATGCGGTCTAGACTACACTGTATTTTTAATATTTTCATTCATCAGCACAATAAAAAGAACGCAGGTAGAGCCACGGAAAAAAACATAGCCTATGTTCATCCCAATGGTCCATTTTAAAATTTCTAATCCTCTACATAATGTACGATTGTGAAGAGTGACGTTACAACGAAGAAGAAGAAGGAAACCTTTCATAAAATCAGAGTTTTTTGCTCTATCTACTCCATGTACATAGCTTTTAAAATGAATGCATATTCCAAAATTCGCAAAATTTTAAAATACACTCATGTAGTTTTGCATAACGCTTCGTAGGGGCGTGAGGTAGATCTAAATGTATATTTTTGGCATAGTAAAACAGCACACACAGTGCTTCTACACAAGATTATTTTGTAACTATGCTTTCCGAGAATTCTCGGTAATTGTCAACGCCGAGAATTACCGCAAGCTTGAATCGGCGCGGCGGGACATCACTAGACGGGGCCTGTTTATCTAAGCTGTAGGGCAATGCCAAGGTCCGGTATAAAAGCCCCGGCGAGCTTTCATGGAAAGCTTTCCGCCGATCGACGCCGACTCTCACGTACGTATTACGTTTATGTTCATTATATTCCGCGATTGTCTGGGGAAATTTTCGGGGCACTTGAAAGGGGTTTGGAACTTTGGACCAACTAATTACCCCAAATTTCAAAAGTGTGAAAAACGAAAATAAATACGAGTAATATTAGAAATTGAAATGAAAAGAAATCAGAGTGATTTAACTGACATAGTTAAATAATAGCGATGTGCATATTTTGTGATTATTCCTAACAACTATAGAATATTAACTAAAATGTGTCTTTTAACGTTTTGTGTTTCCTTGGTAATTCGGTTTTCATAAATTTAAGTAAGTTCCTTATTCTTACAAACATGTACTTTCAGAATTATAATTACTATCAAACCTACCAAACGATTATTGGATAAAATTAACATAATTTATTTTACGTCACTCTGGGCGGTAAGTGAGATTTGTCGCCTTCGGTTCGGGCCACAAACACCTGCGATCTGGAGCATTCACGAATTCACCGCCCTAGGTACGTAATGTCCTATTAAAACCGGACCGTTATTTCGCAAATACTACTATAGCCCATGTCATTCTGTGACAAATGATCAACCATGACTATGACAAATCTTAGGACAAGTAATTATAATGTCCACGACATACATAGGCTCGAAAATCATAACCCTCCTTCTGATGCAGTCGGGTAATGTTTGTGTGTTTTTAACGTGATCTCCGGTATACAATTCTATCCACTATTTCATCCCTTATGGGACGATTTTCATACTTAATCTAAAGTTCAGTCGTTTTTTGCGTGATTTGAACAAACATCCAAACATTTATAGGTATCTAGCTTCTACCCGTGACTTCGCTTGCGTCGAACAGGGATAGAATAGAAATAAAAACTATCGTATATTTTAATCCAGGCTATAAACTATCTTCGTGCTAAATTATAGGTACCCAAATCATTTGAGCCGTTTAAGCGTAGGTCCAAAATTTCGCATTTATAATATTCTTAGGATATTCTTCTCCTTCTTCTGCTTATTTAAGAGCGAAGCTCTTGTCGGTGTAACTCATAGTAGGCCCTCCATCTACTCCGATCCCAGGCAACCTCTTTGACATCTGGATAAGACCTAACATAAACTACCTAACCTAATAACTCTTTTTTTTTGAGCTTCTCTATGTACTTTATTTTAGGTCTTCCTATTCCTCGTAGGATATAAGAAAACAAAAATATAGAGCTAAATTTACGAATGATACGATACGATAATTTCATAATTAATGCGGACAAAAGAACAATCAGCATTCTAAATTGAAATGTGGTTGATGAATTTGGCCTCTACTCAACACGCACATTTGTACAATACAATACTTGACAAATACTCTTAATTGCACATATCAATATATGAAACTAATACAGAAAATAATCCTATGAGTAGAGGTAAACAACAGGCGTTCTTATCGTTAAAGAGCAATCGCTTCCAGACAACCTTTGGGTATCTATAGTATTAGGTATTTTGGGTAGAATTGTATTGAAAGCTATTGCATTATTAAATCGCGCTTTGAAGATCGTGATGTTTATTTGCTGGGATGCCTTGATTTGAGTCGACCACGCCCCCTAGACAGAGACACGCTGATGCCTACCGCGCAAGAGGAAAAAAGATGTAACACTCTTCGGGAAGGGCTTTATTGGACTTTCGATAAATACCTAACTTAGTGAAGTTGTATTTAAATTTCATAAAGTGACATTTTAGATGAAATATAATACCATAGTATTAACTTGATTGTGTCGTAAAATAATGTATCGTTTATCGTTTGAGTAGGCTGGGTAAAAAAAGGAAAATACAGACCTAGCTTTGGTTTTTTTTTCTATCGAGAAAATTTTAAGCTATCGTGTATTGATGAAATCAGATAAACAATCATATAGTCAAGAATCATATATCTGAAAATCAGACCTTATTGTTTCTTAATCTAGTCAGAACAGCATTTCAAAGCACGCGATAATTTCCAATGCCCCGAGACAGCCAGAGCCACATAGACAATGGTACAGTCAGCATCATACAGTTACAGCAGCCGAAGTAGCCAAATTCATTAATTAATTAATTAATCTATTTCTTGATAATAGTAGTTTATGCAACTGATACATAATCAGAGGCCTTAAAATACGAGTGTGGTTTATAACGAGCGGCAGCGAGTTTCATAATAGGATCACACGAGTGTTTTAAGGCCAAATTATGTACTGTTTCATACACTACTTTATCTACACACATATCATAAGTACTCTAAGATGGGTTCAGAAGCCGTAGGAAAATGACCTGCATTGCTACTATAGTGCTACCTGTAAAATATATTTGTTGCAATCGTGGCTGCATTTACGATATCCGGCGGAGTGCATATCGTTCTCGGAGTCACTACTACTAATATTTTCAACTAAAATGTGAGTTAAAAACAACATTTCACAATTCTACTTTCGTTACAAAAAGAAATGAGAACAGTAATGGCGGCAATTCGATCCTACGTCAAGACGAATGTTTTATTAAATCATAGACAAACGAATGAAGTCCCATTCTCATGTCACTTGAGATCAAATATCGTCCGGTTTATATTTAAAAAAATATACTGAATTGACGTTTCGCATCAATCATAGTTTTAATATCTATGAATACTAGAATAGAGACCCATATGAGTTTTGACAGCTGTTCCAAATTTAAACTCATAACCTTACATAAATACAAGTACAGATTTTACCTACTACCATCATTCTCATTCTCCTAGCGTTGTTCCCGGTTATGCCCCTAAAGGAGCTCGGGGTCCGCTTTGACACCTAATCCCAAGATTTGGCATAGGCGCTAGTTTTACGAAAGCGACTGCCATCTGACCTTCCAACCCAGAGGGAAAACTAGACCTTATTGGGATTAGACCGGTTTCCTCACGATGTTTTCCTTCACCGAAAAGCTAACGGTAAATATTCCGTACATAAGTTCCGAAAAACTCATTGGTACGAGCCGGGATTCGAACCCACGACCGCCGCTTGACAGCCGCATGCCTGAACCACTAGGCTACCGTAGCTATCACCTACCTACTACCACAGACAAGAAAGTTCTCATAGTAAAATTGATTGTAATCATGCTGGTCATTTCCTACGGTTTCTGAATGCATTTTAGAGCACTAATGATATGTGCGTAGATAAAATATTAAATGTTACATGTCAACATATTTCACGTTAAATAGTGTTAATTTCAATAAATTATAGTTATGCGATATTTCATTAAGTTGGGTACACACTATCCGAAAAACTCATCAGTGCTATAATATGCTCCGTGAACTAATAGCGTTTTAAGTTTATCACAAGCTTTTTAGTTTCACCTGTCCCGTTATGTCTGTCTGTCTGTCTGTAATCAAATCTTGCAAGTTAAATTTGACCCACTTCCCGGTGACCGATTGAGCTGAAATTTTGGGTATAAGTATAGTTTGGATGACAATTCAATATTATGGTACCATCGAGCTGATCTGATGATGGAGACAGAAGGTGGCCATGGGAATTCAGTACTTAACCGACGTAACCCCGTTGAGTTAGGGCTCGTTAGAATCGTCTCAATGAGTATTTGATCATGGTATACAGAAAAGTACAGTCGGCAATAAAAGCTTGTACCAAACATGTTTTTTTTTGTCAGATCTATCAATATCCAATTCGGATATACATAAAGATATCTTGCGGCAGCGTATAATTTGGCCCCAACGACACCAAGTCACTTCCGACATTTAGCGAGTCTACATATGGGAGTTATCAAAAGATATCGCCTTCGAGTGCTAACTGTGGGCATGGGACTTGACCAAATCGTAAACCTTCCTTATCTTACAGTACCTACCTAATAAAGACTATTTTGTCACTAACTGTATGACGCTGTACATGTCTATAATCTACCGGTTTCGCCTTACTTCGTCGACAAACGTTAGGTACATCGAATGAATTCCCAGAATCTTCATTTCATAGATTTCATTTCAGAAACTGGTTGCTTCTTAGGCACTGCTAAAAGTCATTTGCTCATTCGGTTTAGTTTGGTTTTATAACAATTTTCAAAATAATACTGTTTCTGAAAAAACGATTTGTCTATGAAATGAAATATCTGCGAAATATTGGTCGGTAGCTAAAAGAAGGTAGGTACACAATCAAATTTACTATGACAAGAGAAACAATTTCTATTCCTCAACTTTACGATCTTTTGTATGAAATCATTCAAATACCTTTCCCGTTATGTTTGAGTATTTTAGAGACCATAACAGAGAGTCTATTTACCTAAATGTAATGTGTTGGAATCGGTCTTGTATTTGTTACTAAGCGAAATACACAAACCTGCTACTTGGAGAAATACAAAAGTTTCTGCGAGAAATTATACCTATTTCTCTTTTTGTCCACATTACTCGCATTTCATCTAGCAATTGAAATGAGTAAAAGCAGTATATTTTACCTATATGTATATATTTTTTTTATTATAGGAAATTTCATCTTTTATTGTCCTAATAGGTGTGCAGTGTCCTACTATTCTTGATCTCCTATGATTGTTCGAATATTTTCATCAAAATCTATTCATCAGTAACATACTTACTAGCAGCGCGGCTTCGCACGGGTACCTATGGCAAAAAACGCATCAAACCTGCAAAACTATGGCCTATGTCCTTCCTTTTCTTTCGAAATCGGTGCTTTGGTTTCGGAGCTTACCCTCTACATACAAACTTCATCATATCAGCCGAACGACGTCCACTGCTGGACATAGGCCTCCCCGAAAGAGTGCCAAAGTGACCGGTCCTGCGCCACCCGCATCCAGCGGACTCCCGCAACCTTTACCAGGTCATCAGTCCTCCTACCCACGCCACGCCGCGTCTTCCTGTACGTGGTCGCCACTCGAGAATTTCTGCCCAACGGCCATCGGTTCTACGTGGTATATGTGTACATACAAACTTACTAAGATACAATCTTACAGACTTTTCCTCAAGTAATATTAGTGTAGAAGTAGGACGTAGGATTAGTAGGAAGAATGGTTTTACTACCGGACCTTATAATCCCAAACTTTAAGGCACCGTAGGTTCACGGTCTTCTGTCCCTCTCACTGAGCATAAGCGTGAGCGAGATGGAAGTGCGTGCTCGGAAGCGCGGATATCATGTTTATTAATTTAAATTTTTTGGCCGGTTAAATTAATAAAAATGTAAACACTGATTTCTCTCAATCATGATATTGCCGATTTTTAGAAGCAATTTTAATATTTATAGCTTTTGTGCATAATTTGTTACGAATATTTTAAGTGTATTTTTGTGTGTTTTAGACCTATGTTCGTGATTTTTTTCTATCGAGCGAAATTTACTTAATCATGTTTCGAAGCACTGATTTCCCTGCAGAAAAGCCTCAAGATTACTATTCGTATTTTTTTGAAACCATATTATTATAAACAGACGCATTATATTGTTTCAAAAACTCTGTTCGCTTAACTTCGCTGAACCTACAGCGCCTTAACTGTAGTTCAAGCTTAACCGTGCAAACTGCATCTTAAGTTCATTGACTCCAACCGGTTGTACTATTGATGTACCAATCATTCATTACTTTTACCTAATACCTAACCTAATACCGTCCAGAACAATCTAAACTCTACCTTAAAACGAAAGTATCGAAGTTTAAATTCGTTTGAACTCTCGATACTATCTCCAATTGTTTTGGTTTGAGCTGCGTTCGATTTTTAATGTTAATGCAGAGAGATAAAGTTGAAAATCGTTTGTTTATCTATTTGATGGTCAATTGACCGGTTTGGTATGTTCCCATAGAAACTATAAAGTTGTTCGACATATGATATATCGTATGAGATGTAAACGGTAGATGTGTTTTTTTGAAACTACGACCGGAAATAACTGTGAAGCTATTTTAGGATTCGTTGGTACTTAGGTGTTATTTGAGCGTAAATCTAGAAAACGAAAATATGAAAGCTTGGTAACTACGTTGTGGCCATTAAGACAAATAATAACGGTAAAATCCGTTATGGCACAAAATATATTGACGACCGGTTAGCCTAGTGGGCAGTGACGCTGCCTGCGAAGCTGAAGGTCCTGGGTTCGAATCCCGGTAAGGGAAAATATTTGTGTGATGAACATAAATATTTGTTTCTGAGCCTTGGATGTTTTCTATGTATTTAAGTATTTAATCGTCGTCTAGTATCCATAAAACAAGCCTTATTGGGGTTACTAATGGTACTAGGTCGATTTGTGTAAGATTGTCTTCTAATATTTATTTATTTATAGCACAGAATAATGAATAGCACCTAAGGGTACAGAAGGTCCACTGCCTAGGTGACGACGTTAGCTGTATTTTTTTTGCAATAGACAATCACAGAGTGAAATAGGGTTGTTAACGTACGACATAACTAAACATCCAAAATGGTAACTATATATTTTAGAAATAATAATAATATGATATAATAATAAAATTATAATATATCCGGGAGTCAGGATTAAGTAAAAAAATACTTCAATTGGAAACGTTCGCCTCAAGCATTATCAAGTTTACAGAGAGTTTGTTATAAACCACAATGCACATATTAAAAACGTTCTTCCTATGTATCATTTTCCGACGAGGGTGCTACAAAAGCTTCATGACATTTGCTCTGGTCTGTCTATCTATAATATCTATATTTGCCTTTTGAAAAGTGGGGCGCAACTATCGTCCCATAACGCTTAACAAATGACCCTGACACACTTTTTTTGGATTTTGAAAACGCTGTCCAACAACAGCATTACCCCACAGTATTAACCCATAGCCGAGGACAGATGAAACATATCCGTGGTATGCCGTCAACCGTCAATGCAGCATCAACTGAAACAATATCTCTAATTCTTTTGAGTGCAAAAACAAAATGGCCCAGTTTACTACACACTTTTTTCGATGTGTGTCTTCCAGTTTATCTACTGTTATTCCCAGAAAACGGAAAGAATTAACTTCATCTACTGTCATGTTAAAATTATAGTTCACATTTATTGGTATACTGATTGAATTGGAAGATGTAAATGGAATTCATTTAGTTTTAATTATAATTATGTGTATTTGTGTTTAGGTCATTCTTATTCATCCAAATTAATTATGTCATACTCAAAAGTTAATTTATTGTTACATTTTAGTATCAGCGAAAATGATTGTTTTATGCATTGTCGCCTTCGATAGGTATAGGAGAAATAGTAATGGTATTTGCTTCGAAATGGAACCTACTTATATGTTTTTTTCATAATTCCTTTTTCCGTGTACCTATGTGACTCTATTGATTTCGAGACATTGCGTTCTATATTGTAAATAATCCTCAACCCAATCAAAAGCTTTACCTCTCACTCCTTAGACTTAAAGCTCACGAAGAAGTTTTGCATGATTGACGAAATCAAAGCTAAAACTATCCTTCTAACTATCTATGAACTATCTTTGTGCAAAATTTCATCCAAATCGGTTAAGCCGTTTCAGCGTGATTGAGTAACAAACATCCAACATTTCGCATTTATAATATTAGCAGGGGGGCTAGCACAACTGACGCCGCGCCGCGACGCGAGTCGAGAAAGATCTACCCTCCTCTTTCTAATGTGCACGGTGCGAGTGAGACAGGAGGCGCTCAGTCACGCGCAAAGCGACTTGTCAGCAAGTTGTGCTAGACGTACAGGATAGTAACAATATGTGACATGTAATATTTATGTAATATTTTGAATAAATGAGCATGAGTATGAGTATGAGTAACTATAGATTACAAAGGAGAATGTCTGAGATTGTCAGTAAGCATGTAGTAGGCTATCTGGTAATCTGTAATCTAATTATTTGGGCGCATTATAATTAACCTTCTCAACAAGTATTTTATGGCTATGAAAAAAGTACAGCCGATTATAAACGCTTAGGTAGGTACCTATCCCAATTCCAACCATTCTTTAAGAGTCCGCAGTAAGCTTGATTCTCCATACAAACGTAGTTACGCTCGCATTTTAAAACTACGTGTTGGATTGTAGCGAAACTTTGCATGTACACTGACATGAGGTATATCCAGGTCTATAATTAGTTTATGTAGCTTCAGATACCATAGTAAAAAAAATACAACGATTTTAAGTTTTTCATACAAAACTTGTTTTTGCTGTATTTCGTTTGTTTTATAAACTGGAACCATATAAACTAATTACAGACATAGATATACCTCATGTCATTGTATATGCAAAGATTCGTCACAATCCAACACGTAGTTTTAAAATGAGAACGAAACTCCGTTTGTATGGGAAGGTGAAATTTGGCCGAGCTTACTGCGGACTCTTAAGCCCCTGAATCACACTGGCGCGGCCTGCGGTGGCGGTCAATATTAAATTTGACAGGTAATGACAAGCTTACTATTGACCGCCGCGGCCGGGCCACGTTAGTCTGCGAGAAGCTTTAAGAATAAACACGACCATTTCTGAAACTAATTGGTGTATTCTGTTACAGCTACACAACATAAGATGGCGCTGTCTTCAATAAGCAGGCTAGTTCTGCTAATCGCAGTAGCATGCAGTAGCGAGGCGTCCGACCTATCAAGAAGTTAGTATGACTACAAGGCGCCAGATGGCAGACCATTCAGTACACATTTTAGTCTTGCTTCTGTAGTCACCAGTCGTGTTAGTAGCAATTTTTTGAAGTGAAAACTTCATTAGCGGCGCTGTGCACTTTTTGTGATGGGGAAAAATTATTAAACTCGCCACACATCACGTGACCGTAAGATGTCACGACTCACGAGACCGTAAGATGTCACGTGACCGTGAGATTCGAGAGATTGAAAATCCGTAAGACGGACGCGTGACCGAGAAACTGTCATTGAGTTTTCACTACTGCCGGCACTCCCGGTTTTTCTATCGGCAAAACGAACAAATTAACATAATTTTTTGTCCGAAATTCCGCTCAGGGGCCCGATTTTTGACTTTCGAGCGCTCGAAAATCAAATAAAAGTAAATACGTTTGTAGTGTCAAAATGGCAGGCACTTACTTTCTTCCAATAGAATTTAATACGAGTGGTCACTACCACTCGTTTTTAAATTTTCTATCGCTATTTCAAAATATAATTTCATAATTTTTGACAGTTTTTGAGTGAAAAAGTTTTCTTGTTTCAGCAATCCGACAAGCACCAGGCAGCATTTTCACCGTTGGCAACGGCGAGCAGTGCCTCGGCGCAGACAGGACCACGGGTGGAGTTTGTCTGTCGAGAAACCAATGCAACACTCAAGGGGGAAAAGCAATTGGTTTCTGTGGAGTTTTCGCTACGTGTTGTTCGTGTGAGTAGAACTACAATTTCAACCATTTTACCCTTTCGCAATGTAAAGTGTGAGAAACACCATTTTGAACGCACTTATTTCCATTTTCCAGTAATTTTTTATCCACTACAATTCGTTAAAAAGGTTTGTTCTCACGTACTTAAATAAGCGAACTGTAGCATTAAAAAAACATGCATTGCTCTTAGCTGGACTTTTATCATCATGATCGTCATCATCATATCAGCCATCATATCTACTGCTGGACATAGGCATTGAACTTGTATCAGTCAGTATATACAACCTGTATTCACTCAGCTTTTCCGTACTTAACAGCCATATATAAATGTATATAAGCGCAACCTAGTGTGGAATAGCCAAACTAATTAACTTTAGCAACGCAATCAATCCTTTAACTGAAATATAGATGGCGCTATTTTTAATTTCCAGTGAACGCGTGCGACGTTCGAACAAACACAAAGGTGGCGGTCTTCATAAATCCCCCACTGAACAGGGAGTCTTCTGGCCTTGAGTGCTCCTACAATGTCGAGATCAACAACAACAACGTGTGTCAGATGAGGATCGACTTCGAAACGTTCAACCTGGCGCCACCAACTACAGTAAGAACAGCTTGGCTAGAAGAGCATAATTTGCAAATAAACTTGTCAAAAACAAATTTAATTCAGTTTAGGCCTCATCAAAACCCAGCTTTAGAAACAGATCTGATTTTTGATGGCTCAAGAATGGAAGGAGTCAATTCGTGTTCTTTGCTAGGTATACAAATGGACCAAAACTTAAACTGGAAGTGTCACGTAGCTAAAATTGCCACAAAACTATCCCAGTTCACTTATGCCCTGAGGGAAATAAAAAAAAACTGGCGATCTAAAAACAGAAATTTCCGCTTACCATGCATTTGCCCAAGCATGGTTACAGTATGGAATTATTCTATGGGGCAATAGTACTGATGTTTCCAAGTTATTTTTAATACAAAAAAGATGCATAAGGATCCTTAGTACCTATAATATACGAAATGACAAATCATGTAGACCTCATTTTGCAAAATTAAATATTCTAACACTGACATCCCTGTATATTCTAGAGACGTGCAAATTCGTGCGGAAACACCCTAGCCTTTACACACAAGCTAAGGATATGATTAAAGGAATCCATAGTTTGTGACCCAGAGACAAACTGATCCAAACAACTGTAACCAAACTTATAATGAACTCATAGGGACCACATTCCATGTCGATAAAAATATATAATAACCTACCGAGACACATATCAGCTGAGGAGAAGTACAGATCATTTGTTACAAAACTAAAAAACTACCTATTGTTACAAGCTTTTTACACCATTCAAGAATATAATGAACATGTAACTTAGAAATCACAAATATACCTAGCTAGATTAAAATAAAAATGTTAGTATTTGATATTTTTATTCTACAGGTTAAGTTAACTGTAAATTTTGCTTTGCCCTAACAGGGTCCATGCTGTACTATATAACATTGTAATATCTTGTAATACCATGGTTTGCAAATAATAAATAAATGGATTATGAATTAAGTTTCGCTACTCGATAAGAGGTGGCGCTGTAAGCAAATTGAATTTTTTAGTAAGTCTGTTGTAAGTTGTAAAGGAAGACTGACGGTATTTATTATTTTACCAGGTCGATACCGTGGAGAACGTTACGCAAAGGCCGGGCTATTCGTGCAGAAACGATATCTTCCAAGTAACCAACCTTCAAGCCAACTCGGACTTTTTGCCGCCTCTCTGTGGAGATAATAATGGACAACATTGTAAGTCACTGAGAGAAATTACCTTTTTATATCCGATAATAATCCAATAATTGTTATAATTTTTATTACTGCTGCAATGTGTAAACTTTATTAATTTTGCCCCACTCCATTATTTAATAAATACGGTAAAATTAAAATACTGATTCAATACGTCTATCGACTCTAATGAAGTTGCCAGGGACGAAAAAAAAATTGTTCCGTTTCTAGACCTTTTTGCCAAGCTGTATTATATTAAAAAATAATAATCCGGGGTATTTAAAAGACTTTCAAATGACTTTGCGCGATATAAAGGATGTTTTATTTTGCCCCACAGTGTACGTTAGGGTAAACGCATCAACCAACAGCCGCTCCATCCGCATCAACTTCAAGATCGCCGACCGCAGCACGCAGCCCAACTTGCCCCAGGCCACGTGGAAGATCAAAGTCACGCAGCTAGAGTGCTTCAACACTTTGGGGTAAATTAAACATTTGTATCGTTAATAAGAAGGCTCAGTCACCCGAAGGGCAATGGAGAGGGCTATGTTGGGAATTTCTCTGCGCGATCGCATCAGAAATGAGGCTGTCCGCAGCAAAACCAGGGTAACCGATATAACCCTCCGAAACGCTAAACTTAACGGCACATTGCACGTAGAACCGATGGCCGTTGGGGCGGAAAGGTTCTCGAGTGGTGATCACCTGGGTAGGCCCGGACTGATGACCTGGTAAAGGTCGCGGGAGTCCGCTGGATGCGGGTGGCGCAGGTCATTGTGGCACCCTTTGGGGGAGGCCTATGTCCAGCAGTGGACGTCTTTCGGCTCATTTGATGATGATGATGATGATGATTGTTAATCCTAGACGACCGGTTAGCCTAGTGGGTAGTGACGCTGCCTACGAAGCTGAAGGTCCTGGGTTCGAATCCCGGTAAGGGCAAATATTTGTGTGATGAGCATGAATATTTGTTTCTGAGTCATGGAAGTTTTTCTATTTATTTAAGTATTCTCCTAGTAGTAGTATGCTCCTTTGGGCTCGGGGTATATTTTCGTTCCGTTTGCGGTGGAAACGGCGGGCTGCTGGGGTGCTGACGCTAAACAATTTGTGCGTGACATAGGCCGTCGACTAAGGCAAAAGGGAGAGGACCCCCGTTCCGAATCGTTTCTGGTGCAGAGGCTGTCCATGGCCATCCAGCGTGGTAATGCTGTGAGCGTTATGGGCACTTTTGCACCGGGAGCGATAACGAACGGGGTTGACTAAACATGTAATATTTGGACTTAAGTTTTGTATACTGTATGACTGACATTATTACAATTCTTAATTTAACTTATGACATTAAATTTTCACATGCCTGTTTTAAGTATTTATATCTATTATATATATCGTCGTCTAGTACCCATAACACAAGCCTTACTGAGCTTACTGTGGGACTAGGTCGATTTGTGTAAGATTGTCCCCTAATATTTATTTATTTAATCCTATAGAAAACTTACGTTTAGTTCGTATTATTAGTGCTGTACAACACTAAACAGTCGGGCTTTGTACGCATATTTAAATGATTACTTTTCACGGGTCTAATCTAATGTACAACTTGCTGAGACGACAGCTATCTGGTGAAACCCGTCTTGAAACGTCACAAATAAAGGTTAGGCTTGACGTCTCATGTATGTTGAGATTGTTTACTGTGGCCGACTCTTTATCAAACTCTCATAGGAATTAGAATCTTGTAACTTGAACGGTAGAGTTGCTTTTTGATTCGACTACTTTGATGCAATTTGGCAACTCAAGTAATCTCAAGTACACCCCTAATTCGCTGCACCTACTGTGTTTCGAGTGATTTTTAACCCCCGACGCAAAGAGAGAGGTGTTATAAGTTTAACGTGCCTGTGGTATCGTAGCTCCCAAACGGATGAACCGATTTTCGTTTAATTTTTTTTGGGTCATAGATAATTTTATCCCGAGTGTTCTTAGCCATGTTTCATGAAAATCTGTTCAGCCGTTTTTGAGATATTGGACATTGAAATGAAAATGTCGGGGGTATTTCAACTTTTCTAAGTTATAATCGATATTTTTTCAAATTCCGCCTTTTTATAACTAATTATGTTAATGTTGGTACTGTCATTGGAACAGTAAAACCACTTTATAATATAATTTTCTTCTAGTAAATACCGCGATGGCCTCCTAAACGCGATCACCTCGTCTCTCCCGTCGTCGCCGCTGGTGAGCTCCGCTGACAGAGACGAGTATCTTATTGGTAAGATATAATATCGAACTTCCCTTTATAGTAATACGTACAGTCAGTAGCGAAAGTAGCTACGCGGGTCAAGGGCTCATAATGAGCTACACACAACTCTAATGTCAAGAGGATAAGGACGGTTTAGATCATTTTGAGCGTGTTATTTTACGTAGCTATTTCTGCTGCTGACTGTACAACATACATACAGACATAGTACAGTAGAATTATTTGGGGTTTACCACTGACAGATAGTTTGCCTTCATTTGATTTTCAACTTTAACCTCATACAAATTAAGTAGTTATTTCTAAATCGGTAGACGTGGGTAACAGTATTCTGAAAATTGCTTTATTTGTATGACATTAAAGTTGAAAATTAAATTATGGCAAACTATCTGTCAGTGGACCCGATTCTACGTGCACATGGCTTAACTAGCCTAAAACTAAATTGTCTAATTTTTAGACATAATTTAGGCGGCAGATTAAAAACGACATATTTAGAATAGCATTTAGGCAGCTAAGTAAGTTGTATAGACCGGCTAAAATAAGAAACGTCAGATTGAAATTAGCGCTGTCATTTGATTATGACAGCTGCTCATAGAATAGCGAAGTGTTTTAACGACACCTAAATAAAATTAGGAAGTTTAGAGGCCACTGTAGAATCGAGTCCAGTGGTTAACTAACAGTAAATGTTAAAATCAAGCACAGAAAGAATCCACGAGGAGATGGTTCTCGACAGTGTGACTCCTCTTGAAGTTGAAAAAATAGTGCGCGATATGAAACCCAAGTCATCAGTCGGGCATGATGAGGTACCAATCACAATCATTAAAGAAAATGTTGATCTTCTAGCGGCACCTCTAGCACAGTTCTATAATCGATGTTTTAAAGCAAACTTGTTTCCAGATCAATTGAAAATAGCAAAGATACTACCAGTGCACAAAAAGGGAAAACAATGTGACCCGAATAATTATAGGCCAATCTCTCTATTACCAGCATTGTCTAAAATTTTTGAACTGTTAATTAAAGTACGACTACTAAAACATCTTAATCATTGCAACATCATAAATAAGAGACAGTTTGGTTATCGAAAAGGAGTTGGCACTAGTGAAGCAATATCTGCTCTAATCCAGGATGCAGTTACTCAGTTGAATGAGAAAAAGAAGGTAGCAGGACTATTCTTAGATCTTAGCTCTGCGTTCGATATGGTCGACCATGACATACTGTTGGCAAAATTAGAACACTATGGGGTAAGACACAACGTACTGAAAATCTTTAAATCATACTTGACCAATAGGAAACAGTTTATAGAGTTGAAATGTGTGGAAGATAATATGTTACAAGAATATAGGTCTCAATTGGTGTCAATAAACCGTGGTGTTCCCCAGGGCTCAATTTTAGGACCTATATTTTTCATAATTTTCTTAAATGATCTGATACAATATATAAACAACCTAGGGCCACATATCAAACTAGTCGTTTTTGCTGATGATACCAATGCTATAATCTCAGCTGAGAACATGACAGATCTTAACATTAAGGTAAACGCGGCACTAATTGCCTTCAGTAAATGGTTTTCAACAAATAATCTAAAACTGAATACAAGTAAAACAAGTGCAATATTTTTTACAGCTGCTAATACTTGTGAGACTCTAGATATCAGTTTAAATGGAAAATGCATACAGCAAACTAATAACGTAAAATTTCTTGGCATCAATATAGATTCCTTTTTTAATTGGAAGAATGAAATTCAAGAGATAAGTAATTCTATAAGCTCAGCTTGCTATGCTCTTCGTAGTCTTAGAGACGAAGTCACGATCAAGCAGTTAAAAATGGTCTACCATGCGTTGGTTGAATCTAGGCTTAGATACAGTGTGAGACTGTGGGGAAATAGCTTCAAATATAATGTTGATGCGGCATTTAAGTTACAAAAAAGAGCTATTAGAACAATAGTCCGCATTCCGCATTATGAGTCGTGTAAAGAATATTTTATAACGCTACAATTATTAACTGTGCCATGTTTGTACATACTTGTAGTGCTGACTGATCTAATTAAACATTTAAATCTCTATGAAAGCAATAGTGAGAGGGAGACGCGTCTGCTTTCTAGACGGAAAGATCTGACAAACAAGGTGGCCCCTAGACTAAATATTGTTAAGCATGCAACGTGCTATCAGTCAGTGTATCTCTTCAACAAACTGCCAGTAGAACTCAAAGAGGTTGTCAATTGGAATGTTTTCGGAACGAGACTCAAAAGGTTGCTCTTACACAAAGCTTATTACTCTGTAACCGAATTTATAAATGACAAAAATATTTAATAACTAATTAGTTTTAATGTTAAACCTTTGACATGGATGAGTAATTTACAATAGTTTTTAGTAGTGACATGTATTAGTGTGTCTTTATTTTAATTTAATTAGATTATTATTATTGTATTTTGTTAGCGTAATAGGGAATATTCATGACATTTTTTTATTTTTTTTATCTATTCTATAAGTAATTATATAACCGGAAAAAAATATAACACTTTCACAATATTATTAAATAAGCTAAAAAAAAAAAATTAAAATTACTATCATTTTCGGACGATCAAAACGCCACCATTTTGGCGCGCTCATTTGTGACGTCACCGTGCAGCTTAGTGTACGGCGGTTCTTAAACAAATTAACAACAAAGTTTTTGATTCACACTTTTAATAAATGTGAGTGATTAAAGCTTATAAGATCAACTTATTGTAATGGAAGAGCACACAAAAGCTTATTATAAATATTGTATTGTCCCTATGTGTGAAAATCAAATTAAAACTGCAAATATTTTCATATGCCCAAAGGTGCAAATATAAGGATAAAGTGGTGTAAGGCGATGAGGAGAGATAATGTATCGTGCTTGAGTAGTTTATATTGTTGTGAAGATCATTTCGACGTGAGTATTAAATATGTATGTACCTAAAATCTTTTTTATTACGACTCGCGAACAATATAGGTAAACAATAACCTAACCTCAAAATTGTATTATATACTTATTCATAAAACTATTCTGATTCCCAATTTTTTTAGTTATTAATGTTACAAATATTATGATTTTTGTTGATCAACAGCTGACTACGAGTGTTGATTTTGATCAAGAAACGTTTTAGCTAAGTTTCTTTGTTTGCACTGTTGATCGAAGAAAGTTAAAAGAATTTAATCCTTTTTACTGAGTGACCTACACAAATTTGTTTTATTTATAAGCCTTGACGAAAACAACCTAGTTTGTTAAAGTTCATAAAGATGTTCTCAACATTTAACATTCCTAATAGGTACCTACATATCTTTGATTATATAATACTAGCTTCTGCCCGCGACTCCGTCCGCGTGGAACTCGTTTATACTATCTCTATACCAAATTTCATCCAAATCGGTTCAGCAGTTTAAGCGTGAAGAGGTAACAAACAGACAGACAGACACACTTTCGCATTTATAATTTATTATTAAGTAAGTATATATAAAATATATAATATAACTAGCTTCTGCCCGCGACTCCGTCCGCGTGGAACTCGTTTATATCGTAGCTCCCCCCATATCCCCCAAAGGGATGAAGTGGGGGGTGAAAGTTTGTATGGAGCTACGATATAAATGAGTTCCACGCGGACGGAGTCGCGGGCAGAAGTTAGTATATATAATATATAAAGTTATAGTATATAGTATGGATAAATATCTACTAGTTTTTTATTCCACTTATTTAACAAAGACACCTATTTGAAGTAGTTTAAAAGTCTAGCTATTTGAATCGCCAAAATAGGTTATAATTATTTAATTGACCAATCTCACGAGTATAAAAACAAGGAATATGAAAATTTATTGAATATCTGTAACTTATTTACCTTGCAGCTTTTACTCCTCTTAGTTCAGCGGACGTAAAGTCACAAATATTTGCGAAGTATGTATTAAATTTAGTCATCATGAACACATCAATTTTAGGCAGATTATCCGACTGTGCCTTGACAAAACCGCCTTCAGTCATTGTGGCGAGTCTTTTTTCACTTAATAATTACCAAAAAACACTGATTATTTATCATAAACAGCGGCCAAACAATGCGAATAACTTTCAATAATCATACTAACGACCTGCACGGTGACGTCACGTTTCGCTCCGCCAATAGCGTTGCGTTTTGGAAATTTGCGAGGGAATTTGAAAAATAGTACTTTTAAACAATTTATTTTATCAATAGAAACATGATAATTTGAAAAAATAATCATGTGTGTATATTTATTAAGCAATATAGATTACACGTGATTTTTTTTGTCCATTTCTAAATCACATGCATATTCCCTATTGGATTGCTTATTATTATCATAATCTATGTGAAAATTTCAAACACAATGTACATTGTTTCTTGAATAAATGAATTGATTGATTGATTGAGTAATCGTACTGTAATTTGTTTTTGACGGTATTGTACAGTCAACGTCAAACATACTTATACTTTGACGACCGCTTTAGTTTAGTTGGTACCCTGCCTACGAAGCAAGAGGTCCTGGGTTCGAATCCCGTTACCTAAGGGCAAGGTTGTGTGATGAGCACGAATATTTGTTCCTGAGTCATGGATGTTTTCTATGTATTTATAAGTATATGTTTATTATCGTCTAGTACCCATAGTACAAGCTTTGCTTAGTTTGGGCCTAGGTCGATTTTTGTAGGATTGTCCGCAAATATTTACTTTCTTCGCCGTACTACAATGGAATAAGGCGCAAAATTGTAAACAAATCATTGAGTCGACAATGGACCTGATTCTACAGTGGCCTCTAAACATCCTAATTTTATTTTAGGTGTCGCTAAAACACTTTGCTATTCTATGAGCAGCTGTCATAATCAAATGACAGCGCTAATTTGAATCTGACGTTTCTTATTTTAGGCGGTCTATACAACTTACTTAGCTGCCTAAATTCAATTCTAAATATGTCGTTTTTAATCTGCCTAAATTATGTCTAAAATTAGACAATTTAGTTTTAGGTTAGTTAAGCCATGTCCACGTAGAATCGGGTCCATTAGCGACATGAGACACACACATTCTTTTGTTTTACCGCCCAGGTGTATAATGTAGTAATTATTGTCTCCTCAGCACCGCCCGGCTGCCTGCAATACTACCCGGATCGCTCGGGGTCCTTCGAGTCCTTAAACTATAACCGCGGTTCAGGCCCTTACATAGCCAACCTCGCTTACGCCACGTGCTTCAAACGAACGTCTGACGTCTGTGGTATCAAGTAAGTACTTTATTCTTCACGTAGTTCATTCAATTTAAGCATTACTGGGCAGAGGCTGGATTATAGGGATTAGGGAAACTAGGCAGGTGCCGTGGGCGCAAGGTTCCAAAGTGGCGTGATTTTTTTTTCGTTATATTTTTTATCTATGGCCGCTAGAGGGGCGCCGATGAGGTGCTTGCCTAGGGCACTCTCGACATTTAAGACCTCCAACACTGAACGCGGATCGTGCGCGGCGCGGGTCGGGCGCGGAGCGGGTCGTGCGCGGCACGGGTCGGTAGGTATCTCTCTCACTACCAAAGTCTACCAACGCATTTAAGAGGCTGACAAGACCTAATTTGGTGAAATTGATGTTATTTAAGCAGTTTTTTAAGAAAAACTTTGTTCTAGCACATCAAATAAAATAGGTATAGGTTAAAATTCACCATATTTTAAAGACCGTGGACGAGCTCGATACATAATTGGACGAAATGGGCTCGATAGAAAATAATTGCAAAGATTGGTCTTAAAATCACATTAAACGGTCCTTTGTCTTTATTTTTTTGACGTATGGGTCTGCAATTAAAAACATGAAGTCAACATATTCATACCTAAACCGCTAACGAATCATATTTCACAAATAATCCACCCTTTTTTATTTCAATATTTATGTAATATTATCTTCAAAAACCGGGCCGCCCAGTAACACTCGCTCTCGTTTACTCCGATGCAAATATACAGTGTGCGCGCTATCCAAAATCCTCAAGGGCATTTTGGTGTTGACAGCGTCTTAATATCTCTCTCACTATCCCCCGCCGCCGCGCTACTGTGCGAAAGAGATAGAGATACCGCCCGACCCGCGCCGCGCACAACCCGCTTTCGGTGTGTGGAGGCCTTATATCCGCCTACTACTCCTAATACTAGGTCTATAAGCAACGAGAGTAACATAAGTCGCTTCGTAATATTAAATCGACCCGAAATGGGTCGTCCACAATCCACATCTGCTATCACAAGACGGCGCGCGAGCTCTCTCGATTTGTATGCACTATCCCTCTCTCTCTTATTAGATCACTTAGAAAGAGACGTATAGTTTTATGCTGGTTTCGGTGCGCAGCGCGTCCATCGTATGAATATTCTGACTGACTCGCTGCGCTGCAGTCACGTAGCATCTAACAAAGTCTATTAGCTGTATCATCTGGATCCACTCTTAGACGTACAGCGCGTAGCTTCAGAATAGGCATGATGCCTCATGTTCAAATTGATAACGTAGTGATCCTAAATGGATAGTAAACCATCAAATTATCGTAATAAAATATAAATTATAAAATATAATTAAAATCATAAAAAGATATGAACCTTGAAAGTTTAGAAAAAATAATGCTTTTTTTTTATTGTCCTAGAGTAAATTAAAAGCTACCAATAGAATCCTTACGCTTTTCTAGAAACAAAATTGTATGAAAACTATATACTAAACGCAGTATTTCGCGACCGAAACAACAATTTACCTGATTTTCCATACTACGATTAGTACAGATGTACAAATGTGACGTCACACTTGTATAGACACACAGTATGAAGCGTTTTCAGCTGCCGCCAGCGAGGTCAATCTTTATCTCAAATTTTTAGGTATTTATGTTCTTTCATTGTAGTTGCTCCCATACAAACATTTGTTCCTCTCCAAAAACTGGTTCGAACGACATCATAAAAAAATCTTATTCATCATCCCTATTATAAGTAGTTGCATGGCATCCTACAGATATGCATGGACAGCTCCAAAAAATGACCTCGGGACGCCGGAATTAACGCCATCTATGTGCCCAATGCACAACAGTCACGTAAACTAACTATATACTATTTTGATTTAACTCACTAGATGGCATAACAAAAGTAAGATCAGCACGAGTATAATGGTTGCCATTTTTAACCCCCCACGCAAAGAGGGGTGTTATAAGTTTAACGTGTCTGTGTATCTCTCTGTGGTATCGTAGCTCCCAAACGGATGAACCGATTTTCGTTTAGTTTTTTTGTGTAATAGATAATTTTACCCCGAGTGTTCTTAGCCATGTTTCATGAAAATCTGTTAAGCCGTTTTTGAGATATTGGACTTTGAAATAAAAATGTCGGGGCTTTTTCAACTTTTCTAAGTTGTAGTTATCTCATTTATCACTGTGGATTGAAAGAATACGAGTGCAAGAGTAACGGATTTCACGCGGTGGTATTTGTTTTGAATGGCCACCATCATATGACTCAAGGGCAGATAGCATGACAGGATATATGGTCGTGTTTTACGTGGCGATTTGGGCCCTGAAACGTGACATTAAAACCTATCATGGTAGCCGCCCAGGTATACATATATTGAAGATCGTTTTACACCCACAGACTAACTGCCGCCAGTTTTGACATGGCGTACCGTCAAGAAGACAACCTGTACCTTGACACAGACTGTCAGATCAACCCGTTCACGCAAGGAGTAGCCCAGTCAGAGGACTACCTGTTCATACCAGAAGCCGAGACCGCCGACGGACTGAGGGGAGCCAAGTTCTGCGGGCAGAGTGCTAGCAATCAGATTATTGCCTGTAAGTTTCGTTTATCACGTTTAATACTAATTCGCAGTCACAAATTTACAAAAACTGTAGTCGCATAATATTGTCTTCGGTTTCCGCGAACATAACTAATGGCATATAAAACGGATGATATCATCATCATATCAGCCAAAAGACGTCCGCTCTTTGGGGGATTTGATATATTGTGTATGCTTCGAACCTTTTTAAGCACGGGGGTAGACCCGTCGCGTTGAGTTTACGAGACTCGTGACCAAGCGGGTAGACCCATCGCGTTGAGTTTACGACGTGACCATGCGGGTAGACCCGGCGCGTTGAGTTTACGAGACTCGTGATCAAGCGGGTAGACCCGTCGCGTTTAGTTTACGAGGCTCGTGACCAAGCGGGTAGACTCGTCGCGTTGAGTTTACGAGACTCGTGACCAAGCGAGTAGACCCGTCGCGTTGAGTTTACGAGACGTTTAGAGAAAAGAACCCGAAACGTTGGGATGTATTTACAATATACGCTATCAGCTATAACCACTCACATGCTTGTGGCAACCACAGTTGCCAATTTCGCGCACCCCTAAACTGATGGTGGCAACTGTGGTTGCCAAGCGAAGTATGGGCTTCTTTCATAAAGAAAAATTTAAAGCAATTTAGGCTACCTTTTTAAAATCCGAAATCAAGTGATTGGATAAGCAAATCGTTTTATCGGTAATCGCACATTATACAATAGTTATTGAGTAAATCAGACTACAGAATAATAAAACGAAAATCTACTACTACTTTACATTCATCGGGAACACACACAGATTTCGAAGTCATTCCATCCTGAATAATAAAAAAGTCCTTCAGCGGAACAATTATGAAATTCGCAAAACATATGCTTTTGGACGAATGACCCTTCGGAATTATGTAGTGTAGGTGTAGGTACCCACGTTAACCATCACCTGTGTGCTTTTTGTATCTCTGTACAGTGTACACAAACCACAAATTTTCTATGCTCATATTGCAAAGAGGAAAATTCTGTGAGATCGTAGCTTTTCTAGCTTTGTATGTAATGGGTAATGTTCGGAACCGCTTATCCGATTTCAAAAATTCTTTCGCCTGCGTGTAGAATGGATTTTCTGTGTTGTTAAAGGGTATGTTTTATCCGACGGATTTGCCTGCGTTCTTCGCAATACGCAGGCGAAGCCGGGCTGGCAGCTAGTCATATAACATCGACGATTATACTTAATTTGTTTTTTTTTTCAGCCACTCCACCCGGACCGCTGTACGTTCACTTCCACAGCGACAATCTGGTAACAGACGACATCAATGAATTCGGATACAGATTTAACTATAATGTACTCAATAACTGTAATCTCAAGCGGAAGTGAGCCTTGCTAGAATTTAAAGACTAGCCTCGGCTGGATTGTATTACATACATGAAGCTAGATTTCAAACTGGGCTTATGTTACCGAAGTAAACTCACGAAAAGGACAAGGCATTATCATAGCTACATTACATTAAAACTAAACTAGTGAAAATATCGTCGTGGAATACATACCTAAATCAATATAATTAAAGTATGTTATCCAAATAATGAATTACTTCGAAACTGTATAAAAATAGTCGTTACCCAATGATTAGGGTCATATATTTGTTTGTCAATTCCTTAACATCACCAGTTTGACAGAGCTTAATACAATGATTTATTTATTTTGATAGCAATATGTCCAGCCGATGCAATTACTTAACTTTTTAATCACTTACGAGTTGAAAGAAATACTCTTTCACGCATTTATGAGTGCCAATAATACTTTCTATGTTTAGACATTAAGGTTTAAGAATAAACGGTACGATAACATTCTGTATTTTTTTGATAAATAAGGCTTGACCATGGGTAAAACACGTTGCCTAGTAGACCGGGAGATGCCGACACAATTTTTGCGGTCATTTGTACCTAGTATCCCCTAAATTGTTTAGAAAAAAGAAAGTTACACCTTTGCGGCGGTATGGTGGCCATTTGGAACCGTCGATGATTAGCTGTGCAAAAATTAGCCTGGAACTAATGGTTGAATTGTTTTTTTTTTATTAATGTGTCCTCGTCGGTATGGCAGGCTGTAAGTCACACCAGAGAAGTCTGGCATAACGCTACCGCCTACTTCTTTTTTCATTATCTATCGGAAAATAAAAGATTTTTTGTGATTAACAATTAAATTGTTCGACTTTCGTAATTTATCCGAAACGTTCCCACCACGTCACCGCTATGTACATCATTTTCCTTTTCTTCATTACGTAATTAGACCCCTGAAGGGTCGCCATACTTGGTTCAAATGACTGGACAATTTGTGCCAGTATCTCCAGCCTATAACTTAGTCCGCTGCTACGATCTGTACCTATAGGTACAAGGTGAAAATAAAACATAATGAAGTATTCATATTACCTATATTGCTTCATATAAAAAACATTTTTTTCTATTTCAAATACAATCGAATATTAATAAACTCTTTCATGCCATCTAAGAAAACAACACTTTACTTGAAAATTTTCTTCAAGTGGGCGAATATACTTATATAAAGTCGCCGTCAATGGAATTTGCTAACTATGTAAACCAACCACCATAGTGAAAGACAATTTCAATATGGCGGTTTGTTTACATAGTTAGCAAATTCTATTGACGGCGACTTTAGTCAAAAACGTTGTCTATTTGGATTCACAGGCAGCTTGGCATTCCTCAATAGAGGGGAAGTTGTTATCGTTTTTTTGGCAACCTCCGTATATGAAAAACTTGCATTTATTAACTTCAGTATCGAAGGCATACCTGAAAAAACATAAACAAGTATATATTTGTGGGTGCGTAACGATGGCAATAATTATTTTTGATATAATATTACTCGCAATAACGCTAATCTGATATAATTCTCGAATTGAATAACAACACTTAATATATTTTCATATGATATAATTATCATTTTATATAACGATCATTTGATATAATAATATTTAGTATAACATACATTAAGTATAATGCATATTTGCTATATTGAACATTGGATATAATGCTCATTCCGTCTAATGTACAGATGATATAATCAAGCCAGGGTAGCCAGAAAAAGGGGGGGCGGGGGCGAAGCCCCCTGCAAAGAAATTTTGGACACTTTTTTTCTTGTATGTCGATCGATAGTGCCAACGATTCTGGGTAAGAAAAACAAAAAAAAAACAAAAACTGAAAAAAAAAAGTTTTGTACACTTTTTTTGAAAAACGCCCACACACCCTATATTTGTATTGTTAGAAGTATAATAGACCAATATACCCTAAACAGCCCATCCCCTTGTGTTGTGGCTAACGGGTAATAACCAGGACATATTAATATTATTTTAAATATAAAAATGTTCGCATTACAATCTATTTATTTATTTAAACTACTAAAATAAGCCTGAAACAACCAGAAGTTACATAATATCTAAACCGGGACACGAAAATGCTACGGAATCTGGCAATCACTTTACATGTAATGTTTTTAGTGGAATCTCATTCATTTTTGTAAGGTAATTTCTAAAGAAGTGAATGGGAAACCTATACAAACTTCCATCACCTAATTAAAAGGGTGGGGGGTGATTTATTAAGAATCCTGAAATATGTAGTTTATTATTTAAAACAAGGAGTCCCTATATACATTTTCAGACCCCTAGCATCAAAATTTGCGGAAGTCTATAATACAAAATTCCATCCCATAGTTTAAGGGGTTGGGGGGTAGAAGTAGCCTATGTCACTCTCCATCCCTTCAACTATCTTGCCGTGAAAGACGGACCCAACCTATTATTAATAGGTTTATACGTGATCGGAGGTTGTAGGTCAGAGACAATCGCAGTATTATTTCATTTCGGTACTATAAAGAGTTTTTCATGGAAAATAATTACTTACGCAGGTACAGCTTCTCGGCATGGTCCTATTTTAATAGGCTGGCAACAGACTTCATCTGTAGGAACAAAAAATACAGCAACGATTTACAACCAAAAACATTAACCTCAGTTTCGTGGTAATCGGCTAAAACCCTGACTTCATAGCAAAAATATTTCGCCCAATCTAAGGTAAACGTCCGTGTGCCCGACACTGGGCTAGGTAATACATGACATTTTCAGTGTTATGTCAAAATTGTCAAAACAATAAAGGTGAACAATAGGTAGGTATGTGTCAACTATTAGGCATATTTATTTTATCCTAACAGAGAACTATTTTTTCTCCGGTTTTTGTCTCATAAATTCTGTATTTAGTACTTTCATATCCTGCAGTGTCTCAAGACGTCTGTGCTGGGAGTTTGCCTACGTGATCGCATCAGAAATGAGGCTATCCGCAGCGGAACCAAGATAACCGATATAGCCCTCCGAATCGCTAAACTTAAGTGGCAGTGGGCGGGGCACATCGTACGTAGAACCGATGCTCTTTAGGGCGGAAAGGTTATCGAGTGGCGACCACGTAAGCGGAAGACGCAGTGTGGGTAGACCCCCCCACAAGGTGGACTGATGACCTGGTAAAGGTCGCGGGAGTCTGCTGGAATGCATGTGGCGCAGTACAGGTTAGTTTTACACTCTTTGGGGGAGGCCTATGCCCAGCGGTGGACTTCTTTCGGCTGTTATAATGATGATACTCTTTCGAAATGGTGTAAGCTGCTTGTAAATAGCGGGCAAAACTGCGGGTACCAATATTAATATTATGCTAGACGAGATTGGCGTGGCGGTAGATTAGTTTTACGAAAGTTACTGCCATCTGACCTTCTAGCCCAGATGGAAAATTAGAACATGTTGGGATCGTGAGGAAGCCAGTCTAGGCCTCACGATGTTTTCCTTCACTGAAAAGTTACTGTTAAATATCAAATAAATGTGGATTCGTACGTAGGTACGCATTTTTGAAAAGAGTAATAGCCGGGGTTCGAACATACGTCCTCGATTGAAAATTGCGTGCCTTACTGGGTGTGTTGTGTAATGTTTCATATAAAAACAAATTGCATATTTTCATTTTGCATAACAACGAATTGCATAATTTCAGGTTGTATAAGTGGTTAAGTTGCATAAAAACAAAATGAATAAAAACTATTTTCATAATATCATCGATTATATCAATCAATCATATATTTATTTGCATAAATAAGGGTATAATTAGGTTTTACAATTTAATACGTCCTCCTTATTTTACCATAAACTGGTGTACAAATATTTAAAAGTCAAATGCGCCTTAATTACATATGTCAAGTGTGTAGAATAATTTAAATTTATACAAATCAAAAACACATTAGTCAAAAGTTCATAACATCTTAAATCAAATAATAATAACATTTTTTAATAATTATATAGTACCTCAAAAACTTGCACATATTATTCATTAATCTTGTTTACATAATCATTCTTATAAATGACAGTTACTCAGAAATTCATCAACAGAATAAAAGCTATTTTCTAGTAAATAATTAAACAAATTCCTCTTAAATAAATTTAGTGGCAGTTCCTTCACATTATCAGACAGTTAAATATTCGTATTGCCATTCCGTGAACATTGTTTCTGACTAATGCAAGATTCGTCCTTGGCAATATATGTAAGTTTGTTCCTATATTTACCTCGCTTTGATGTGGTCGTTATCGCCATGAAAATTAATGGGTGCTTTCTGATAAAAATGCACATTTCGAAAATGTACATAGCCGGTAATGTTAATATTTCTTTTAGTTTTAAATAATGGTCTACAGTGTTCAAGATATTCAGCTCCACATGCGGCATTTATTTTGGGTCTTGAATATTTCGTTTAATATCATCAATGTTAATAAATTCAATTTATATAATAAACTAACGCTATAATGGTCACTCTGTATAATATTTCATGCTAATTATGTTTTTTTTTTTATAAAGAACTTTTTTCATAATCTTCATTTACTCACCTTCTGTGCCCTTCTCATGTTTAAGCTAGATCTATAGAATTACTGTCGATTGGACAGTGACAGGACTCCGCGTTAGCTCCGGCGCTACGGCGAGAGCAGCCCTTTCGCCCTCGCATGACAAAGCACGGTCGCCCGTGCCCCGCTCCGCTTTGCACGGCTCCCGCGCTTTGTCACAGCGGGCGTGGGCTGCTCTCCCTCCGCGCCTCCGGCTTTTTATATACACTCTAGGGGTAGGGCAGACAAGACCACGTGGATATTGGGGGTGCTCCGATTCGGTTTTGTTACCTGTGTCTGTTTTCCTGTCACTTAGTAAAACTAAATACATACTAAGTGTTGTTATCAGTTTTAAACATTATACTAAATGTATGTTATACAAAAATAAATTAGTACACATAAACGTTATAGGAAATGTAGTGGTGATAAATGAGTGTTATGTTATTTAAATGTTATGACCAATAATAATATTCATTTTGTTATTATGATACGAGTAATAGTTTGTTATGATTTCCGTACGTATGCTACTTGAAATTATGCATTTTGTTTTTACTGCGAATGAACGGCACCCTGCCCTTACTACTCGGCTACAGGGGGCTATATTGCGTGCCACATCAATCACTAGATACAGTATACATTATTTATTCAAAAGAGCCTTACCTGCGGCAGCAACCATCTGAAGAACCAGAGCAATTAAGGAAAAGAATACTAAAAATGCCTTCATGCTTGTTGCTTTGCGTATTCCGTCTGACGATGAATACTAAGGAATTTCGACTTTTATATGCTGTAGGAGGAAAATAATAAAGAAAATACCTACACCGAAACAGACTTTAACAAAAAAATAATATTTAAACTGGTTGAACCATTGGAGTCTTTGAATATGTTATTGTGTAAGGTTAAACCAGTATAAGTTTTGTTGGTCTTGCAAACATACCTTCCGCCAAAAAGTTAGGGTTACAGTCAAATGTAAAAATATATACCGTAAAACGGGGTGAGTAGAGTCAAAATTGACATTCAAACCTCGATAACATTTTATTATTACATATATGCAAACTGAATGTTGTATATAATATAATAAGTGTTCCGGACGTTTGTATTTTAGTTTTTTTATGATTTTGGGTCCAATCTCCCACCTCACCCCGTAGTCCCTCGTAGTTGGGGTGAGATGGGATTTCATACAAAGGTGATTTTGGAAGATTGTTGGATTGTTTTTTTTTAATTATGAACTAGCTTCTGCCCGCGACTGCGTCCGCGTGGAACTCTTTTATATCGTAGCTCCTTAAATAAAAACTTGCGCCCCCTATTTCGCCCCCTTCCTATTGAACGTTTTAGTGAAAGTTGCATATTAATCCATTCGATAGTTTTCCCATGATACCCGGACAGAAACAGACAAACAGAAAACATAACACTCCTTTTCGTTGGGCTGTCGTAAGATGGCGCTGTTGCGTAAAGTAAAGACGATTTTATCCAAATATTCTCAAATTTGGCCTGTGGGTCACCGTAACTCCTACAAACTTTTTTATACGTTTAATATGGTTTGTTGGAGTTCAGACGCCGACAAAAATCTGGAGAATGACCTTCTAAATATTGATTTGTACATAGAGAAATAGATGATTTGTACATCCAGAGATGTTCTTACTCGTTGCTCATATAAGATTTGTTTCTTCTTTTGTTTTTTTTTATATATTTCATACTGTAATATTTTGTATCACTGTGCAATGTTATCATATAGCGTGTACTGTGTAACATATTATTATATTCAGTTTCTATTTGCGAGTTCCTATAATTGGCTCTGTATTGCTATTTATAAAGTTTAGCGAATATTTCATAGCTGTTGGAATTCCTTGTATAAATAAATAAATGCGTGGAAATTGGTGAAGTTCTGCATGGCCCTATTGAAGTTTTTAATGTATGTTGTATAATACAATTTCCTTCAAGCTCTACTTATTATGTCTCAATGACAACCTCAACGAACTTTCACATTTATACATTATTTTTGTAGCAGTAGCCTTAAAATCCCATCTTACCCCCCTTTCATCCCTTCTCTCCCCATTCAAACCCCAACTCTCCCCGCGAACCCTACGCACCCCATTTTACGGTATGTATTATTTGGTTGTTTAACTTGCGAAATCTATCCCTCTGTTATACTTACTTAAACGTGATATTTGAACCTCTTTGTCACTCAAGCCTTGGAAATTGTTGTGGGTTTTTATAAGATTATTTCTCTTTTTCTTTCATTCTTTCATTTATGATTTCGGTATGTTTTTTAAATAAAATTTAATCGTGCTAGCGACGACCGCTTTAGCCTAGTTGGTATTTAGTGACGGTCCGGACCAGTGAGAGGTCCTGGGTTCGAATCCCGGTAAGGGCATTTGTTTGTGTGATGAGCATGAGTATTTGTTTCTGAGTCATGGATGTTTTCTATGTATTTTATATAAGTATGTATGTTTATCATCGTTTAGTACTCATAATACAAGCTTTGCTTAGTTTGGGACTAGGTCAATTTGTGTAAGATTGTCCGCAAATATTTATTTATTGCAGTGTGTGACTTTCAATTATTATTTTCCCTGCAGTAGGATTACTACCTAGATTATACAATTAAGTACCTATCACGGAACTCACCAACATTACTGTCGTGTAGTTTTCATCAACACCGTATAAATAATGTAGTTTGCACAAGTGTTGTATAATGCGAGTGTTATTCTCTGATGTTATTGAAATTGCAACATTATGCTTCAATTCAAGGTTGTAATTTAGTTTTTTTGTTACTATCTACCATCTTTATTGTTTGTGTTAATTAATAACGTTTTTTTTTATATCGCACTCGCATTTTAACCCTTTTCAGGCCCACAGTTGCAAAATGTCAATCGAATATCAGTCCTACTCTTATAAATTCTTCGTCCGCGTGGAACTCGTATATACCGTAGCTCCATATCAACTTTCATCCCCCATTTCACCCGTCAGGGGATGATTTCCGGGATAAAAACTACTATATTATGTCCTTCCACGGGATTTACTATCTCCATACCACAAACTTTGCACCCCTATTTAACACGCTTAGGGATAGGTTTTTCCCACGTTTTTCCAAAAACCTAAAATTACTTTTCCTGTACTGTAAAAAGGAGTCCATAATAGTACATTACTACAGAGGGCGGGAAGTAAGGGGTTGCCGGCCGAGTACATATAGAATAGAATAGAATAACTTTATTTCGCAAATAACAGTAAGTACATTTTAGATTCACACCTAGACGCTATATTAAAACTGAGATTAGATGCGAAAACGGAGTCCACTCAGCATAATGTCGCTCCACAGAAGGTGAAACGACGCTGGTGAGGACCAAATTTTTGGACAGTAGTTTAAAAAAAAAAAAAAAAAATTTAAACTGTTTATTTCAATAAAAAGTCTACAGATTTGCCCTTATACTTAGCCTAATCTCCATTGTGATAGATTGTATGCTAAGCTTAATTTTATTATATCTAACAATATGTTTTCTTGTATTTATTTATTTATATTTATATCTTTCTTCTTAGGTAATTTAGTAGTAGTTAGCGTGGTTAATTGGTAGCAAGCAGTCTATCCCGCGCAATCTTCATAGCTTATGTCATGTATGCAGTTAACCACGCTTGAACGTTTGGACGCGGCTATAGTCGGTCAGAGGCGTTTATTTTTTTAGTTATTGTGAATTAGGGAATAAAATAAAACCATTTTTTTTTAATAAATTCTCTTTCCTGATTGGTCGATTTTAATATCTAGCTGTATTCTGGTTAGTTGATAGCAAATACTAGTGTTTTTTATAGAGAGTTGTGATTGGTGGATGTACTTAATACTTACGTTGAACTGTTTTGATTAGTCAAATTAAAATGTTTTATGAATCATAAATATGTATACCTACATATTTTCCCTGGGGGTTAAATGTACTACTTTGGCCCCGCTTTCTAAGCCTAATATGATGCACTTTTTGAGCATGAGAAGTGAAAAAAAAAATATTGAAAAATTAAAATTATTTAATCGTAACAAACAAAAAAACATGTATCTATGAAGCCGGGTCCGCTGCGCCGTGTTTTCGATGTTTTTAATAAACATCTAACATGTTTTGCCAGTCAAAACAATACCATATTTGTTCGCCGCAACTGACGGATGACATGTATATCATCATCATCATATCAGCCGAAAGAAGTCCACTGCTTGACATAGGCCTCCTCCAAAGAGTGCCAAAGTGACCGGTCCTGCGCCACCCGCACCCAGCGGACTCCCGCAACCTTTACCCGGTCATCAGTCCACCTTGTGGGGGGCCTACCCGCGGCCGCGCCGCGCCTTCCGGTACGTGGTCGCCACTCGAGAACCTTTCCGCCCCAACGGCCATCGGCTCTACGTGCTATGTGCCTCGCCCACTGCCACTAAAGTTTAGCGATTCGGAGGGCTATATCGGTTACCTTGGTTCTGCTGCGGACAGCCTCATTTCTGATGCGATCACGCGGAGAAACTCCCGTCATGGCCCTCTCCATTGCCCTTCGGGTGACTTTGAGCCTTCTTATGAGGCCCATAGTAAGCGATAAGCGACCACGTTTCCGTGCCATACGTCATCACTAGCAACACACACTGGTCAAAGACTCTCGTCTTGAGACACTGCGGAATATTGGGACGAAAAGATGTGCCGTAGCCTCCCGATTGCTGCCCAGCCGAGTCGGATTCGACGATTGACCTCTTTCTCAAAGTTGGACCTACCTAACTGGACAGTCTGTCTTAGGTACCTATATAATCGTCTACAACTTCGAGCGTAGTGTCCGATTGAAATGGAAGTGTTTACTACATGGAGGTTTGACATGATCTTTGTCTTATCCATGTCCATCCTTAGACAAACTCGCTCGGAGGCTTTACTGAGGTCATTGAGCATCGCACTTCCTGGTCCTTCATGGTCTCAGCCAAGACAAGAAGAGAGAGATATCATCAGCAAACCGAAGGTGAGTGATGCACTCGCCGTTGATGTTGATGCCTAGCCTTCTCCAGTCAAGAGTCTTGAACACGTCCTCCAGTGCAGCGGTGAACAGTTTTGGGGAAATTACATTTTGCCCGCGACTTCGTCCGCCTGAATCCAATATTAAATTCCACCTCCGATTTCATCCCCTTGGGGGAAACTGGGGATAGAACTAGCTATGTTTTAAAAATCTAATAAACTATCTGTAAGGCAATATTATCGAAATTGAGGGTTGTGCGCCCTGCGGGCCTGCGCCATTACTTTATTACGAAATCAAACGACGAAACTCGCGATATCTCCCTATCTGTCGTACTTACCTACTATATTCAAGCTGCAGAGAGGGAGATACCGCGAGTTCGATTTTCCATTTTCGTAGTAGCGTTTGGTAAGCAAACGTCTAAACAGTCAAACATATTACAAACTTTCAGTTTAGATTTGATTTACATTATTAAGTGGTGGTTTTATTTTCAGTTTGGCCAAATTCATCGTTCTCACTTTCATTACACATAAACGAATCGATGTGGTCCTTGTACAGTCGCCATCAGATATATCGGAGCGGCCAAGGTGCTCACAAATATCTGAACACGTCTCTATTGTCGAGGCATTGGAGACGTGTTCAGATATTTGTGAGCACTTTGGCCGCACCGATATATCTGAAGGCGACTTTACTCCTGCCTAACTCCTGCGCTTAAATTTACTTTGGAAAACTTCTTCTGTCCATCAATGCACTTAGCATACGAAAGGTTAAACCATTTATAGACGTTGCTCGTCAGAAAATGATAAAATAAACAAAAATTGATTTGAAGAAAATGCGATTACGAGAACTTAACATTGTTATTGAACATTGTTTGATTCCATTTGCCCGAAGTCAACGTTCTCACTGTAACTACACATGAATGAATCGATGTGGTCCGTGTACCCTTGATCCCGCAGCGACTGCACCACTTGCCGGTTCAGCTCTGTGTCGGGCTGGTAGTGCGCCGAGCAAGCCCACATCTTCTCAATCACTCCGTTCTTGACTGTTATTTCTCCAGCACCAGATACCGGGTTACCGGCGAACAGGCTAGAAGTATGTAGTCGTTCTTTTTTATGTGAATTTGATAGCAGTAGTCGCCCATCGGGTCCCATCGCGAAGATAGCCGTGGGCCCCGACATGCCTTGATCCGCGTTACTGGTGTCGACCAGCGCGCCTGCCGAGTTGTAGAGTCTGCCATCTTTGACGCGTACTTCGAGCAGGGCTCGTTGCTGCGCCGTGTAGTAGGTCACACCAGGCGGACAGTTGCCCTCGCTCTGCCAGGAACATTTCGTATCTTCGTCCTTATACCGGCGCTGTATTTTATATGTACCGTATGCGAAAGCTATACTGCGGACGTTCTTAATGTCCACATATGCGGAACAAGCAGGGGAAGAAATCGGCAATTTGCAATTATATACAGTTTTGGACCATTCAACCGTATACAATTCTCCCTGGAACGATGCTAAATAATAGGAGTTGCTAATATCTAAAGGTGCAGACTCACAAACATCGAACATAGATCGGTTCTTGGCGCAGCTCCACATCCGATTATTCAATGTCACTGCGAAAATACGGTTGCCGACGTTTGAAAGCCCCATAATTTTGTGTCCGTCCATGGTTTTTGCTGGCGTGCAACTGTTGTTCAATCTTAATGAACAGCGTATCAGCTGTCCATTACGTAAGCCAGCGTAGATATCGTCCTCGAATTTTAGCAAAGAGTAGACCCCGCTTTCCAGTTTATGAAGAGGTTGGCAGCTGTTCGGTACATTCAGCTCACAGCGTGATATGGTATTATTTTTAAGACCAACGTAGAGCTGTCCACCTGCACTTGTCAGAGACCACGCCGATGATCCACCAGTCTGGAAGTTCACGCACTCTTTCTGGTCCAAGCTGCATCTTAAAATGACACCGCCACGTAGTCCGCAGTAGATATGCTCCCCGGATATGTGCAAAGAGTAAACTTTGGTGCCAGTGTTGACGAAAACCTCGCACTGGTCAGGGTCTTCGTGCAGACATCGCAGCACGTTACTATCCGTGCCGACGAACATAACCGCAGGAGTAGAGTATACGGGATCAGGAGTGGTAAGGCGCAAGTTCATTATTCTTTCGAAGGGAGACAGAGTTACATTCACGTAAGTGATGTTGTCCCTGTTTAGTGAAAGCTGGTTACTCAGCGGTGAAGCGGAGACGGTCGCAGCCAGCAGACTTAACAAGACGAACTGCATGGTGAGACGCGGGCGCGGTGGCGCGGGGTCAGAGACTGGATACTGCGCCCAGCGCGACAGTGGGTGCTTAAATAGGGGATAAATCTGATAAGAACGAAATACAGATAAAAACGTGATCACGCCAAAGTCATGTGATACAGAAAAAAAAACTGCAGCCATCGCATCATTTAAAAACAATATTAAAATGTATCTTATCAACCTACACTACAAATATCTAATGCATAAGCAGACAATCCAGATAGCTCTTCATTTCAATTTTTGTAAATGACACCATGCCTACGCCTGCATTTCATCATACTTATCTTAGACCTGATTTGTAAACACTCGATTGACCATTGACCCCTCCTTGTCATTTATTAAGTTCTGTTACGTTTAAGTTATAATTATGAGTTATATATTAAGATCCTTACCTGTATCTCTCTCTGGGTGCCCTGAAAACCAGCGCCTGTATTGCTGGTGGCCTATGGTCCTGGGTTCGAATCCCGGTAAGGGCATTTATTTGTGTGATGAGCACGAATTTGAATTTGTTCTTGAGTCATGGATGTTTTCTATGTATTTAAGTAGGTGTATTTATCTATATAAGCATGTTTATCATCGTCTAGTACTCATAGTACAATTTTTGCTTAGTTTGGGACTAGGTCGATTTGTGTAAGATTCTCCCCTAATATTTATTTATTTATATTAATAAGTTGGAAATAATATCAATCATGAAATAATAAAAAAAAATGAAATAATTTAATTGGAAACCAAAATGATAAAGTTACTAAAACTGAATCACTGTACAGTACTTATAAAAATCGGCCAAGTGCGTGTCGGGCCACGCGCAGTGTAGGGTTCCGTAGTTGCCCGTCTGTCTTAGTTACACCGACGCGCGGTGCGGTTGCGTCAGCCGAATTTGTACGAAAATTGGCCTTTTCAAGTACCTACACATTAAGCTAGTCGACTATTACTCGGTAACTACTTATGCCTACTTGTCCGTGATAGTTTTCCTTTTAAATTCATTATATGTACTACTACCATAAATTTTCGCATCCAAGTAGTAGCCATTTAGCCGGCAGGGGGGGGGGGGGGGGACACACATGACTCGAACAAAAGTTAGGGCTTTAAAGCCCAATATCTCGCAAACTAATCACTGATATGAAAAATTGATTTTCATATCAGTGATTAGTAAAACCATAATATTTTTGAACGAGCTATCCAACGATACCCCACACAATGGGTTTTTTTTTTCAAGATTCTATATTGTACTGTTTTGTCGGCGTGATTACCAATATACCCATGCTGAATTACAGTTTTCTAGTAGTAATGGTTACTGAGCTAAGCCGAGGACGGACAGACGGACTTGGCGAAACTATAAGGGTTTCTTGTTGTCTACGAAACCCTAAAAATGTTTACGTCACTCTGGGCGGTAAGTGAGATATACCTCCCACGGCCGCAGCGGCAAATCTCACTTCACACCCAGGAGAAGACGTAAAATTGTGTATGCACCACGGGCGGTAATTCGTAAAGCCCCAGATCGCATATTTATGGCCCTCCCATTCACGAATTCACCGCACTGGGTACGTAATGTACTACACAATTTACTTATACAATGCAAAACTAGCTAGGTCCCATATCTGAAAAAAAAAATATCCGATTACGTTCTACCCGAGCAGAGCTCGGTTTCCCAGTGACTTTTATTTATCAGAGGCATATTACTTTTTATGGATAAGGTAAACGTCCGAGTGCTCGACGCTGTACTGGTATTATGGCATGGGCACTCTATGTCAAAGTGTCATGGCTTAAATTTGTTTGTTAATCACACAATTCCTTTAAATAAAGTTGAAAATATGGTATAAGGGGACCGGCTAAGCAGCTATTTATCGGCCCGTAAGCAATTAACACGAATTTCCTAGAGATGATGATGATGGGATGTATATCCGCAATAAATAATGCCACGCAGTGTTGACTCTACTTTTACTCTACTACTACTTTTTTATCCAATGTTTCTCATTCCGCCGTTTTCATTCCGGTGTTTCCGGTGTAGTAAAATGGCTTTAATACCCCCTGGAATGAAAATAACACCGGAATGATTTAAAATGCTGCTACACTTCATTAAACAAATGATTTTTTTTTTTTTTTATAATTTAGAGTTATTTGATCTCAGTGTATATATATAACTATTATCCAGTATTTTTATTTTAAATAGACGTTCCGCTATATTGATTTTGGTCAACTTACTTGATTGTTTACGCTTGAAGAAGATAAAAATATTTAATTTTATCTATTCAATCAAAGTAAGTACATATACTTCTTCTCAAGGTTAGCTTAATTAGTTTCACCTATGATGAGTTTGAAAAATAGAGGCAAAAAAATACAAGAAGATTAAGAAACAATATGACATATTTAATTAGTGTCTCAACTCTTCCTAGTTAATTTTCTATACCATTTTTTTTTCCTCGAATACTAATCCTAGAAATAGCTTTTATCTGTAGAATGTTTTAAATGTGACCTTTGTAATGAAAAAAGATTTAAATTTAGAGTTATATGGAATTATACTGATTATAACTTTCGCAATTTACGCTCATTACTTTAACAACACTAGACCTAACCGCGTATATTCATATTGGAAAAAATATTCAGAAACAATACGAAGATTTAACAATTATAAAATAATTATAAAATGAATAAAGGTAATACAAGTTTATATTATAACTCATTTTGAACAAGCGTTTAAATGATGATATCTGCTGTCATACTTTTAACATTTAAAGCAATAATTGTTGTGCTAAGAGTTTCATTATTCCATAAAGAATAAACAAATAAAAAGAATATTTGAGATTAAAAAGTATTGGTTTATTTTACCCCTAAATATTATTAGTATGAAAAAGTTAATGCAGACCAAACTTGTTAAATACTAGGTGAAGCAGAATAATTAAATAATTTTAAAACCGTTTTTTTTTATTCTGGTGTACGATTTTTCGTTACGGCGTAAATACGTTTTTTCATTCTGGTGTGTATTTATCATTCCGTTTGCTTTTATTTTCATTCCTGTGTACTGTTTTTATCATGCCGGTGTACATTTATCATTCCGTTGTGAGTTTCATTTTTCACTGTCTATTATCTCAAATAATATTTAAGATATCAAGTGCCCTTTTAGAGGATTTGCTTAATACTGTTTGAACAATCTGTTGACATTAAAAAATCCACGAAAAAAACGGAAACAACGGATCACACCGGAATGAATGCAAAAATCGTATACTGTTGAATTTGACCCATTGGTATTTTATGTTTCAAATGTATTTTAATTTTAATTGATGGATTTATACTTTTAGTGATTGACATGTTTTATTATTGATTTCTTAGTACAATTGTAAATTATTGTATACCGTACAGCGGTGGATTGTGACACACGCAAAACTTTTATGTAACATCTTCTGTACTCGCACAATTTAACAATAAATGATTTCTGATTCTGATTCTGAATTTATGGCCTTACTTACATAAATAAAGTCAAAAAGGTGTAAACCCCCATAAAGGCAGTTTGAGGGGTAATATTTATTTTGGATTGTAAGGAACGTGTGGGGTATCATTCGAAAGCTCGTAAAATTCTGAGACGGTATAAACATTTTGAGTTCTTTTTACGATAGCTTATAGCTTACTAGTGTAAAATATGACCAAAGAACTTTTTTTCATACAGTGCTGTCCCCAGCTCTATTTCAAAAACTATAGCCAACTAAGACTTGGAAATACACATGCATAACGGATATTGTGTGTAGATGGCGGCAAAATTATCAACACGACGCTAGCTTTAATAGTATTTTCTCAAACAAGCTCGGAAATGTACGCGTTAATATCACGAAATGAAGACGTGAAGTTTCTTGTTTATGGCTCCCTACATTACTTCTTGGCCTTACGCCAAGAAGTAATGTATGAAAACCCTAAGTAAAACCATTATTGTCCGCTACTCTAACTTTTTAAATTTGCTTACTAATATTAAACTACCCACTAGACACTGTAAGCATACTTGATTCATAAAAAAAAAAAAAAAATCTATGCTACTATACTTTATGTGCGGTTAAACATGGTGCTCGAACGGCTTGTTCAAATGGCATGTTTAAAAAATAAAAAAAGGCGCAAATTACCTATTATTTAATTGATTACCTAGTATTTATTTTAATTTTAATATTTCCTCACATCGTTTGAGAAAAGTACTATACAATCCTCGGCCGGAACAGGAATTGCTGGACTCGTTGTATTCGACCTCGTCTACGACTCGGCCGTCTACCCCAATCTCGTCCAGCAATCCCTTACTTCACGGCCTCTGCAGTAATCTACTATTTAAAACTCCGAATGTCAACTGTGTTATTTAACTTCATTATTTCTTTATATGATGTTCTTTCTCCCTTATTCCTCGCCCTGTTAAATCTTTACTTCGTTTAGTTTTCACTCCATTCATCGCCATTTTATGTTACTTCTTTAGTCTTCATTACTTACATTAGATTGTAGCTAAGTAGTTAATTTTATGTTGGCAACTTAGTAAATTTATTTGCATTTTGTTCGGTATTTTTCCATATAACCTAACTTGCTTCTGGTCAGTTTTCCCGATTTTTTTTTCTTTAATATGTTAAACATCAAAACAGACGTCAAAACCGTCTTTGGCAAAGGCCCCTGCACAGCTATCACAAGACGGCGTGCGAACTCTCTCGATTTTTCTCGCACCATCCATCTCTCTCTTATTAGAACACTTAGAACAAGAGGTACAGTGCGAGAAAAATCGAGAGAATGTCGCGGCCGTCTCATGAATCTCATGATAGACTTGCTGAGACTGACACTTCACTATTAACTAACTTCATTATTTATTCTGTCAATAGGTTTTGCAAAAGCATTAATAGTACATTACGTACCTAGGGCGGTGAATTCGTGAATGGCCCAGATCGAAGGTGTTTGTGGCCCGAACCGAAGTTGAGGGCCATAAATATGCGATCTGGGGCTTTACGAATTACCGCCCGTGGTGAGTACAGAATTTTACGTCTTCACCTGGCCACAATGCGAGTTTTACCGTACGCGCAGCGTGCGGTACCTATAACTCGCATTATGGCCAGGTGTGACGTAAAATAACGCCCTATAGGTACAGTCGCCATCAGATATATCGGAGCGGCCGAAGTGCTCACAAACATCTGAACACGTCTCTATTGTCGACGCATTAGAGACGTGTTCAGATATTAGTGAGCACCTTGGCCGCTCCGATATATCTGATGGCGACTGTACGTAATGTACTATTTCATCACACTTGCTCGAAAAGGGCTTCATAATGCGCAGACATACAGAGGTGTAATACCCTGTGTTACGCCCACGGGCGTAATGGTTTTTTTTCTTAAATTGTATCTGTCACTCATGCGGCAGTTACAGTCAGCGTCATATAGTTAGTAGCAGCCAAGTTAGCCAAATATTTCGGTACACGTCTTTATTACTGTAAGGATAAGGGTGTGTTACGAAATATTTGGCTACTCTGGCTGCTACTAACTATATGACGCTGACTGTACAAAGCAAAGAGGTTTTATATCAAATACGATGTCTCAAAACGTATTGATAAATAATATTTAAACTTAAAAAACTACTTAAACATATTTAACTGAATTATTTACAGATTTAATATGTAGTTATTTAGTGTCTATGTAAAATGTTTTTAAGTGTTTTCAAATCGTGGCTGTTTACCGAAGGGTCTTTGCCATACGCGCCTCACGTCAAATTCAACAAAATGGACGACTGACATGATGCAGTGTTTATTGCGATTTGTATTCATTTCATCTAAAATGTATTTGTTGCCTCGCAAATGTGATGAAAAACATTGTGTATAACACGGGCGTAAGAATATTGCAAACTCGAGTCATCAAAAGCCCTCCGCCTTCGGCGTCGGGCTTCTGATATACTCTTGTTCGCAATACTCCACTTCCGCCCCTCGTTAAACAATGTAGGTACTATTTCATCACACTTGCTCAAAAAGGGCTTCACAATGCGCAGACATACAGAGCTACAATAGCCTATGTTACGCCCACGGGCGTCATGGGTTCTTTCTTAAATTGTATCTGTCACTCATGCGCCAGTTACAAAGCAAAGAGGTTTTATATCAAATGCGATGTCTGAAAACGTAAATATAAATAAATTTAAACTTAAAACATGTTTAACAGAATTATTTACAGATTTAATATGTAGTTATTTAATGACTATGTAAAATGTTTTCAAATCGTGGCTGTATACCGAAGGGTCTTTGCCATAGCGCCTCACGTCAGATTCAACAAAATGGATAACTGACATGTTGCAGTTCTTATTACGATTTGTATTAATTTCATCTAAAATGTATTTGTTTCCTGGCAAATGTGATGAAAAAATAACACGGGCTTAAGAATATTGCAAACTCGAGTCATCAAAAGCCCTTCTGATAGACTCTTGTTCGCCATATTCCACTTACGCCCCTCGTTAAACAATGTACTATTATTTACATAACGCTGTTTCATTCATGTTCCTACACTCAGGGTCACCGTGATAAGGTTTAATAAAACAAAACGCTATCTCTCACGTGGTTTCGTTTCTGCGAAATGTTTTTCTGGTTTGCGTATTTCCCAGAATGCAATACTAAATATCTTCCAATAACCTTTGGCTTGTTTACGATAAGTTTAGGCTACTATGGTTGCGAAGCCGACTTTTCTAGGTTTAGGTAATCCCTGTAGTGACAATGGAAAGGGAAACCCTTTTCTGGCACTAACCAGCAGTTAAAGCAATTTATTTATTTATCGTATGGCATACTATTTCTCTACTTAATTAAATGTTTATGATGTTAGATTTAAGGTAAGCAACTGCATCCGTCGAGAGTCTTTAAGTCAGCCGAATTCCCGCTAAATTTGGTGATGGGACACTCAAAGATGGTATGGTGTACCGTCTGATCTGGACAGCCACACTGGCATTCCGCTGACTCGCACCATCCCCATCTGCACCAAAGAGATGCGCAATTTCCGACCCCTGTCCTGATCCGGTTTAGTAGGCACCAGACCCGTCGAGGTTCCTCAAAACCCACAGGCCGAGCCCCAACATCAAGCTCAAACAGGTCCCCAGAAACTGACCTGGCTTCCCATTTTTTAATCCACGAAGCAATGACGCGTAGTGTCAGTGTCCGAGAGGCAACCGGATGGCACGCAAATCAAACAACGATCAATAACATAGTCACGTGTTGGGCTCAATCAACTATTTATTGTTGTTAAAATTCTTTACCGTTAGCCAGGAGACAATATTACAGAGTTTCTTAGAAAAATTGTTACAATACGGACTTCTAACGTGCCCCGAAGATGGTCCATGCAAAAAGGGGTCGAACTTGACAAGAAAACCCCCCCCCACATTGAGTGAGTTAAAACCCATAAAGCGCAGTTTTAAAAATTTACACATGTCAACTAGTGACAGAAATAGTTGATCAACCCATTTGCATTTTCTTTAGATCATGTTTTGTTTATTGACATTTTCGGGCGAGCAACGTATAAAAAAACGGTTAACCCTTCGTATGCTAAGTGCACTGATCAGAGAGAGATAGATATACCTATAATAGAAAAATATAGAGACAGAAGTTTTCCATTGTAAACTCCTATTATAATTTCTAGTAACATATACTAGTTTCCGGCGGTCGTGGGTTCGAATCCCGGCTCGTACCAATGAGTTTTTCGGAACTTATTTAGTTTAACTATTTATCTGGGGTGAAAAGACAACTGTACACAATTATTTTGCTGTGCTTTTTTTCTCCATTTGACTACATTTTTAATACTTTTTCGAGAAAATACGCCATTATTGATTCATATTTCATATATTCATTTATTCATTGTTATGTCATGCATAATAAGTTGGTACATTTTTAATTATACTCCAGGCAAAATACGGTTTTGAAAAACATTAATTTATAATAGCGTTTTTTTTTGTTGATTTCATTTTAAAATGTTATTCTAAGATGATTAATTCAAGAATCCGACAAACTTTCCACCCGGAAGTAATTCTGTAGATTTAAATGAAGCATGCATTGTCTTTTTTTGTACGATTTATCTTAAATATTATAGAGCAAATGTAAATGAACCAAAATAAAGACAAAAATATTTATTAATATTTTTTCTGACTTTTCAGAAGCTAGTTAGTTTATCGTTTTTTTGATGTCTGAAATTTTGTCGGATTTTATCGCTGGGTAACTATTTAATTGATAATATTTCCGTTACACATTAAAAATAAGCTATTATAAATTATTTCCAAATTTGACTTTTTTTCCATACGAGTTGTCAGTACATTGACTGGACTATTATGTCAATTCATGACACCCTGTAAGGGCACACAATAAATTACAATATTAATTCTAGATTTAAGTAAACCGAAAACTTAACCTACTTGATTATTCACATTTAGGGTATATGTCAAATAAATTAAGTATATCTACTTTATCAAAAGCTTTAGTTAGTGACCGCATCCTATTGCAATAATTTTATGTAATATACCTAAAATCATATGTCCTATTTTTATTGTAGTTTACGAGTATATAATACTACATTTTTGTCGTCAAGGAATTCGTCTACCGAGATGATTATTTTATTTACTGTCCACACAGTGGCAACATATGGCAGTCCGCCATTTTTAAGATGCTGATGACGTAGGCACGGTACGCTGACGTCAGGAGCTGTCACTTGATTTTTTTTCTTGTATAATAGTCAGCTGGGGGATAGTAGGGGGGTTAAATAAAAAAAATAAAGAGGTAATAAATAATTTATCTTTACGAATGTATAGAACATAAATAGTTTTATTATTACACTGCGTCAACGTCACTCGTTGACGCTTCAAAATACCATATTGAACCTTAACACAATTGCAATAAAGACTTTAATACCGACACGTGTAAAGATAAAACGTACTTGTTTTTCAATACTACGATGGTGGCAAATAAGCATACGGCCTATGAGATTAGCAATCATCGTAGCCTATGGAAATTTGCGATTCCAGAAGAATCACCAGCGCGTTGCCGACCCTTTATTGATTTGAGGATTCGTTGTGTTGATAGCTAAAATATCTCATAATGGCCTGGATGTTTGGGTGCACCTTCTGACAAGGGAGAGACCACCACTGTTCATAGATGTTATCAACAGTTTTTTTGCGTGATAATTCACACCCAACCTTTTTTTTATGTCAATAATGATTTAAGTAGGTATATATAAATGAAATTCCTACTGATAGAGGTTTAAAAACCCATCTGCCAGTGTCAATACATATTAGATACCTATAAATCCTTGATAAGGTATAAATAAATATTTGCGGACAGTCTTACAAAAATCGACCTAGTCCCAAACTAAGCAGTGTGTACTATAGGCACAAGAAGACCATAAACATGCATATAAATAATAAATAAATAAATAAATATTAGGGGACAATCTTACACAAATCGACCTAGTCCCATAGTAAGCTCAGTAAGGCTTGTGTTATGGGTACTAGACGACGATATATATAATGGATATAAATGATTAAATACATAGAAAACTTCCAAGACTCAGCAACAAATATTCATGCTCATCACACAAATATTTGCCCTTACCGGGATTCAAACCCAGGACCTTCAGCTTCGTAGGCAGCGTCACTACTCACTAGGCTAACCGGTCGTCACATATACATATGTATATATGATTTAAAAAATACTTAACTACATAGAAAGCCTCCATGACCACAAATAAATGCCTTTACCGGGTCTAGCCTTGTCGGTAGTGACCGTTCTACGAAGCTAGAGGTCCTGGGTTCGAATCCCGGTAAGCGCATTTATTTGTGTGATGAGCACGAATATTTGTTCCTGAGTCATGGATGTTTTCTATGTATTTAAGTATTTATCTATCTATATACGTATATTTCTCCTCGTCGTTTTGTCCCCTAATATAAAAAATATATTTTTTTTAAATAAAAAGCGGCAAAGCAAAGATCCGGGCCCTACCCTAACCGATAAATACTATTGTAAATTAGACTTTATTGATATTGCATTAAGATAGGAATTCTAATGTCTGCTACTTGGTTTGTAGGGCCGCGAGTCGTTTCTTCAGATCCAAGAGTGCGTTGACCTCTGGCGTCCACACCGCTTTGTCCTTGGTTGAAGCCTTCAGTTTTCTCACTTTTTCGCCCTAGGGAGTTATAAAAAAAATAAAATCACGATTTTCAGGACACTATTTGTTAGTAACAATTGCCTCAAGGGTGGTATTCCACTTGACCAAATCTATGTCCAATGTGCATTGCGTCTCACTCACTCTATAAGCAAAACGTGAGACGCAAATACACATTGGACAAAGATCTTGGACCAGTGGAATACCACCATTAGCTATGTTTGTTGTGTTCGGGTGTTTTATATTTTTTACGTCACTCTGGGCGGTAAGTGAGATTTACCGCCCACGGGCGCAGCGGCAAATCTCTCTTCACATCCAGGAGAAGACGTAAAATTGTGTAGGTACCACTTTTTCAAAAAAAGTGATTCGTGAATATATCGTATATATATATATACAGGATGTTAACGGGGTCATGATCCGGAATGACAAAAAGCGAATAAGATGATCATACTGAACAACCTTTCCCATGGGACCAACCACGAAATCGCAAAAAAAAAGAGCCAATTAAGAGTTAACTGTGAGTTAACTGCGATTTAATTGAGAGTTAATGTATGGAATACCTGGTTTTTTTTTGCGATTTCCTGGTTGGTCCCATGGGAAAGGTTGTTCAGTATGATCATCTTATTCGCTTTTTGTCATTCCGGATCATGACCCCGTTAACATCCTGTATATACAGTGTTAATAAAAGTAGAATGTGAAAAAAAATAGGATTTTCGAGTTTTTTTTACCTTTGTATGGAACGTTGGCCGACTGGGGCGACCTGCTAGCAGGTCGGATCGGCAGTCGGATATAATTGTATGGATATAATGGATACAAATAGAAAAATAAATCGCGTCAAAAAAAACATTTTTTTTTCACATTCTACTGTCGATTATGAACAAACTGTTCTCAGGTTTTGCGTTATTTTATTAACACGCTGTACATATACAGGGTGAGCAATCCAAATGGGTCAGTATGGCGGTTTTGGAAACCATAACAGATAGCGAAATCTTGGCTTAGGAACCATGACGTTGATTTTAGTAAAAAGAAAAACTGCATTCATATACTTACAAAAATACGTGTACTCGGCCCAGGAATCGAACCTGGACTTTTTGAAAAATTTAATTTCGTTATTTTCCTTTGAGTATCGGTTATGTAGCTCTTAAATAGTAAATGTTACTAAGAAACATGATATCTAAAACTAATAAAATGCATTGTTTTTAAACAACGAAGTTTTATTTTTCAATACTTCAGGGCCGCCGCCGGCCCTTTGACTTTGTATGGGGAAGTTTTAATATTGTTTAAGTAATCGAACGAAAACACAACACAAAGATAATTATTTTATTACAGTAAATGTTCAAAATGGTAACCATTTTCCTGGATGCAAAGATTAATTCTATTGGGTAACGATTTCATTATTGCATTTCGTATTTTTGTGGGGTGTATCTGTGTTAAGATATTTTCTAAGGCTATTGTTAAATCTTCTACAGTATCGTAATTTGATTTGTAAAGTTCATCTTTGACATAACCCCATAAGAAATAATCCAGTGGTGTGATGTCAGGCGATCTTGCGGGCCATTTAATGGGGCCATTTGTGCCAATCCAGTTATTTAGAAAATGATCATTGAGGAAGTTTTTCGCAATTTGACTGTTATGTGCCGGGGCTCCATCTTGTTGAAAATAAATATTTGAAATGAATTCCTCTGGCATTTCCAGTATAATTTCAACAAGGTCTTCTAAAATTTCGATGTATTTAAATCTATCCAATTGCCCGTCATAGATTTTAAACATCAAAACTCTATTATGTAAAAGTCCAACCCAACAGTTAAATGAAAATCTTACTTGGTGTCGCCCTTCGTGGATCCGCAGGGGATTTTGTCGTGACCAAAAATGGTGATTTTTGCGATTGTACATACCATTATTTGAAAACTGAGTTTCATCAGAAAATATTATAAACTCCAAGAAGTGTCGATTTGTGTTTATATTTTCCTTTAACCAGTTACAAAATTCGAGCCGTCTGATGTCATCGCCTAGATGCAAGGCCTGAACCAACTGTGCATTGCGGTAACACTTGTACTTGTATTTTTTCAAAATATTACGTACGGTACCGTACGAAATGTCTGGGATATATGCGTACAGCATCTCGAATTGAAGCATCAGGAGCTGCCTCGAAGTAAGTCAAAATGGCTATCTCAACATTAATATCACATGTTCGTGGTTTCTTCTGCTTTCCTTGTGAAACTACCGTAAGAACTCAAATTGTTTATAAGTTTTGAAAATATCTTTCGTGTAGGTATAATACGTAACGGATGTTTATTTCGGTACCAATCTAAAGCTCGTGTGCAATTCTTATCACATTTAAAATAGGCTTCCAATAGACCTAAATGTTCTTCATTAGTAAAACGCATTTTCCAAACACGCACATAACACAACAGTAATGTGAAAGTTATTTAAAATTGACACAAGGCAGTTTTAAAAAGGCTCGATGATTTAAAACACAACATTCATTCCAAGAAAAGAAAAGTTATTAAGCGTTCCATTTTCAAATTATTAAATAAGTTGGCACGCCCGCTGAACGAATGCGTTCTAATTTCAAATAATTTGTAATTGTTAGAACCTGTGAAACAGGCCCTTAATATGATGGTTGTAGATAAGATATGCATAAGTGGTCTATTCAGATAAACGATTTATAATGATAACCGGAATCATATTAATGACGATATTTTGCAAAATATTTAAATTGTGGGCATTTCAGTCTAATGTTTACATAAGATTTCGTTCGATTACTTAAACAATATTAAAACTTCCCCATACAAAGTCAAAGGGCCGGCGGCGGCCCTGAAGTATTGAAAAATAAAACTTCGTTGTTTAAAAACAATGCATTTTATTAGTTTTAGATATCATGTTTCTTAGTAACATTTACTATTTAAGAGCTACATAACCGATATTCAAAGGAAAATAACGAAATTTAATTTTTCAAAAAGTCCAGGTTCGATTCCTGGGCCGAGTACACGTATTTTTGTAAGTATATGAATGCAGTTTTTCTTTTTACTAAAATCAACGTCATGGTTCCTAAGCCAAGATTTCGCTATCTGTTATGGTTTCCAAAACCGCCATACTGACCCATTTGGATTGCTCACCCTGTATATGCTATAATATTATAGCATATAAGTATTATACATGTATGCAATGCGAAACGAGACACATCACGTAAAACTTTTCTCGGGTGTCACATGTGCGTTGCCGTACCTGTTCGCCGATAGCCTTCTCCAAGCTGGCGGCGCTGTCGCCGGAAGTGGGCGGGGCCTGCGCCTGCGCAGCCGTCAGTTGTTTCTTCAACTCGAGCAGCTTGTTCACTTCCGGCGCCCACACGGCCTTGTCTTTCGTAGACGCCTTTAGCTGTCTTACTTTCTCGCCCTGTAAAAAATATATATAATATAGTGTATACGCATACCGTACCCAAAGGGTTAAAACGGGACCCTATCACTAAGACTTGACACAAATAAACATTAAACATTATCTACAATAAAAACGGCGAAAAAATCATGTTTATTGTGTGCCCCACTCAGACTCGCACTTGGTCGGTTTTTTAGTATTTGTAGTTATAGCGGCAACAGAAATACATCATCTATGAAAATTTCAACTGTCTAGCTATCGCGGTTCTTGAGATACAGCCTGGTGACAGACAGACGGACGGACAGACAGACAGACAGACAGACAGACAGACAGAGAGACAGACATTAGTATGGATTATGATGCATGAAATATATCGTCATCTAGTATAACGCGCGCAGATAAAGAATGGCCACGCCATTTTCAGATCTATGCTTTATGCGCGTTATACCCATAACACAAGAGTTATTGATCTTACGTACGGTCACGTCTATAAATATGTCAGTGGAATAAAGTTGAAAATCGGATACATATTTTTAGAGCTGACCGTGTCCTAATATTTATTTATTTAATCGTCACGAGCGGAATTTGAACCCGCAACCCTCGCATTCCGTGCAATGCTCTTGCCATTTGAGCTAACGTGGATCCCACTCGTAGCGAGAAATCCTTCAATCGTTTTTCAATAATGCACATACCTTCACGCCGGTGTTCCCAGGAGGAGTAGGCAGCTTAAACTAAATTTCCAGTGTCAGTTTTAGGAAAAGTCTTACGTGGGTTTAAAGACTTTAAAGACGGAGAAAATATAAAGTTTTTTCAGTTTCAGTGCCACTAAACTGCTAGGCGGGCGCTCTCCTCATTGGCGCTTTCCTCTACATACGGTTTTCGCATGTTATACGGTACGAGCGTAGCGTTCCGAAATCATTGGCAGTGAATGTGTTAATATAGGGCTTGTAACAGTACCTGGTCAGCAACAGCCTTTTCGAAATCAGCGACGGAACCGGAAGTGGGTGGGGCGTGCGCCTGCGCAGCCGTCAGTTGTTTCTTCAGCTCAAGCAGCTTGTTCACTTCCGGCGCCCACACGGCCTTGTCTTTCGTCGACGCCTTTAGTTGTCTTACTTTCTCACCCTGGAAAAAAAATACATCGTCATCATATCAGCCGAAAGACATCCACTGCTGGACATAGGCCTCCCCCAAAGAGTGCCAAAGTGACCGGTCCCGCGCCACCCGCATCCAGCGGACTCCCGCAACCTTCACCAGGTCATCAGTCCACCTAAAAGACTCCTAAAAAATTACATAATCTATCCATACTATAATTATAAATGCGAAAGTATGTCTGTTTGTTACCTCGTCACGCTTAAACCACTGAACCGATTTTGATAAAATTTGGTATAGAGATAGTTTGAGTCCCGGGGAAGGAGATAGGATAGTTTTTATCCCGGAAATCATCACCTTAGGGAGTGAAATGGGGGATAGAAGTTTGTATGGAGCTTCGATATAAACGGAGTCGCGAGTAGAAGCTAGTAAATAATATCAAAAAGTTGTAGGTGGGCATTTTTAATAATTCGTGTACCCAATTACCGTGAGTGGTTAAATAAAAATTAACTCGGTGTCAGTTTTGTGACGACAATTAAGCACTCAATTTTTATAAAAATTTAATTAAATATTTTTGTTTTCGTGTTATTTTGAGACGATGTTACGAAGATGGTTTATTTTTCCATTATATTCTTTCTCTGTATCATATTGGCTAAATTTTTCTGTTTCATTTGTGAATGATATGCCTCTCAACGTTAATTAAATGTGAAAAAAGTTAATTTTCACATGATTTTAGCATAATTTTCGTCACAAAACTGACACCGAGTTAATTTCTGTTTAACAACTCACGCTAATTGGGTACACGAATTATTGAAAATGCCCAGGTAGTCCGTAAGTTTGTGTGTGTTAAAAACATAGAATGTGTCTCCGGAATGAATATAGTCTATATTTAATCATTTCGCTCCACTTGGGTAATTTGTAACACGCGGTCGAAGCCGAGCTAGTCTTATTTATATATTTACCATGCCTATTTGTAAAGTTTTACTTACGTACGAAATATTTACCGTTAGCTTTTCGGTGAAGGAAAACATCGTGAGGAAACCGGTCTAATCCCAATAAAGTCTAGTTTTCCCTCTGGGTTGGATGGTCAGATGGCAGTCGCTCTCGTAAAACTAGTGCCTATGCCAAATCAAGGGATTAGGTGACGAAGCGGACCCCGGGCTCTTTTAGGGCACAACCGGGAATAACGCTAGGAGGATGATGGCTTATTTATAAAGTTTTAAATCTATAAATAAGACTGATGAAAATGTAATTACGACGGTGGTAAACAGGCATACAGACCGCTTGTTGACAGGCAGACCGTAGCCCATAGAAGCTTGCAAGTACAGTAGAATCACAGGCGCGTTACCTACCCTTTGCTAATAAATAAAGACCGGGTTGCACTCCGGGAGTGCCGGCAGAAGTAAAAAAATTGGGAATTGCTTTAATCTTACGGTCACGTGACCTATCGAATCGAAAATCGAAATCTGTGGCGAGTTTAACAATTTTTCCCCATCACAAAAAGTGCACAGCGCCGTTAAAGAAGTTTTCACTTCAATAAATATTTGGGAACAAACTTACAAAAATCGACCTAGTCCCAAACTAAGCAAAGCTTGTACTATGGGTACTAGACGACGATACACACACTTACATAGATATATATACTTAAATTCATAGAAAACATCCATGACTCGGGTACAAATGTTCATGCTCATCACACAAATAAATGCCCTTACCGAGATTCGAACCCGGGACCTCCGGCTTCGAAGGCAGGGTCACTACCAAACTAGGCTACAGAGGTCGTCTATTTGAGGATTACTTATCCCAACGCTTGTACCTGTTCAGCCACAGCCTTTTCTAGATCGGCGACGGAGGAACCGGAAGTGGGCGTTTGCGCCTGCGCAGCTGTCAGTTGTTTCTTCAGCTCGAGCAGCTTGTTCACTTCCGGCGCCCACACGGCCTTGTCTTTCGTCGACGCCTTTAGTTGTCTTACTTTCTCACCCTGGAAAAAAATTACATCGTCATCATATCAGCCGAAAGACGTCCACTGCTGGACATAGGCCTCCCCCAAAGAGTGCCAAAGTGACCGGTCCCGCGCCACCCGCATCCAGCGGACTCCCGCAACCTTTACCAGGTCATCAGTCCACCTTGTGGGGGGCCTACCCACGCCGCGCCTTCCGGACCCGGGTATGTCCTAAAACTACGACCATGACCACCGGGGGATGGGGAGCAGGATCCCTGGAGTGCGGTGGAAACACTGCGATCGCCAACCCGCATGCCAAGCGTATTATGGCATATACCCCCCAATGAATTGTACAAATAGCCTCGTATCTATATCTAAAGTTAACACTTTCGCAACCGGACTATAAATGGAACAATACACCAGAAACCGACAGAACTCGCTAGGCGTGTAGGTTCATACTACTGCCCGCCTAGCGGGCTCAGCCGGCATCTGAGCAAACATTACGAGTGCCCGCTAGGCAGGTTCTTGGTTGCGAACGTGTTAAGAGTCCTTACGCCCACATAAGCAGAAGACAGATTCCTTAACCTCTTAATAATTCTTAAAAAAATAATTTCGGCGCGCGGCGTCTGTGCAGCGTGATTTATACGTCTTTTAAAAAAAAATACATCTACGGCATCGTAGGTCCTATAGTTATTGTTCGGTACCGGCTTTTTACCGCGGGTATCACTCGGTTGATAATTTGGGAAGAAAAAGACACGTCACTTTTTGACGTTTGACGTCTGCCATTTAGTTAGTATAACCTAGAATTTGACCTTGTTGGTGGGAACCACCCATGCTTTGATTTGTATTTGATTTTTTGGGAAAGCATTCGGGACATTTGATTTATGTTAATTGGAATCAGTTCATAATTGAGGCCAGGCGCTCCTATCGAGGAGTTTTGTTGTTGCCTGCCAGTGTTTTGGAGACTGAAGTGATAAATTTAGTGTCGGTAGTTTGGATTCGGGTGCGCTTACGTGGTGAGCTATCATCCAGGAGCCAGGAAGTGTTCACCAGGACACGCGACCGCCTCGACACCCACACACACCATACTCATACATTCAAATACACATATCGAAGCCGCCCTGTCTAGACGCCGGCCGAGAGACAACGGCGGATGAAGCTTCCATCAAGGTAAAAGCACGTTTTGTTTTGTATCGGACCGATACCTGGCGCATCTTCGGTATGCCACGCTTCTTGGAAGCTATAGCTTAGCGGGGTTATACCGGTCGTTCTAGTCCAGGCCTCTACTCGGGTCAGGAACTCGTCGGGCCCAGCCCTGGCTTCAACCGAGTAGAGTCTTGCAAGCCCGGACTAGTAGCGAACATTTTGGTAGCAAGGGCGTGGTTCTTTGAAGCGCCTCTGGCCGTGTCAATAGGTATCTTTGACTGGTTCACAGTATTATTTTGATATTTGTGGAAAAAACGTTGTTGAGGTTAACCCTTGATGGAACATAGTGTATTGAAAATAGCAAAATATTACTGAATTGGTTTGTAGTGATATAATAACTAGCACACATGGCTAATTGTTTTGATAGTTGATTTGATATTATTTGGTGAATTTCTTGGTCACTGAACATTTTAACTTGGCATTTTATAAGTTAACATTCCCTTGTTGAAACTAGATAGCAATCTCAAATTCAATTCTTAGGTATATACTAAACACATAGGAAATTGATATTGCTTGTTTAGATAATAATTTGAACTATATTTCAGGATTGCTCGGTGTGAATATATGGGTATTGATTTGAGACCCATTTGATATATATCAATATTGGTTGGGATTATAATTATTTGAAGTTTGCCCCTGGTTGTTTGACATTGTTTGTTTGGCTTAGTTTAGCAGTTATAAATTAGAGTTCACTCAGAGAATAAGTAATATTCTGAGGGGTTCCTTGGCAAGCCATATAAATTGGAAATTAAAAATAATTTGCATTGACTAAAATTATTTGGATTAATTGTTTTGTGCGTTGGGAACATACAGGTTTGGAATATTTTGGGGTTCCCTGAGAAGTGAATATTGTCCAGAAGGGTTCTGTATTGACCAATGTGTTGCGATTTGAAAATAAATTATACTTGTTAAAATAAATAAATTCTCATTATAAATATTACTTGATTTAGGGTTCAACAAGTAACATTTTGCAGGGTTCCTTGTGTCAAACAATTTTAGTTTATATTGTTTTTGTTTTGCATTGTTGAACATTTTAATTAGAAGTCGATTGGACTTGCGTTTGTTTGTGAGTGTTTGTTGTTGCTGGCTACAGCCATGGCAAAGTGGACAGCCAAGATTAGGGCGGAGCTGAGATGGCTGTCCTCTGCGGTGCATTTGATAAGTAGACCCGACCGGACCGACGCTTTGCTGAAGCGATCGGCTGAGCTACCGGACCGAAGTGCGGTAGTTCAGAGTGCTTATGCAGCGCTTTTGGCGATGGACGAAAAGATTGATGATTCGGTGGAGGCAGACATCACACAATTTTATGACTTGCATGATGAGCTGGTTCAGGCTGCGCACAAGGTGCAGCGGGGTCCTTTGACGGCGGACACGCGATCACCGCCACCTGGCTCTCCTAGGACGTTTGCCAACCCTGGATTTGCCCCATTTTGACGGGGACTTAAAATGTTGGACCGCCTACCACGACTTGTTTTCAAGTCTGGTGGACGCCAGGACGGACTTGGCACCGAGCCAAAAGTTGGCATATCTTTTCTCCACCTTGAATGGAGAGGCACTGGAGTTAGTCTCACATCTTGCGGTCACCGACCAAAATTACCCCACAGCCCAGGAGCTTTTGGAGAAACGATATGCCAACATTAGGCGTTTGGCAGACACCCATGTGGCACAAATTTTGGCGCTTCCTCACATTTATGGGGTTGCCACGTTGCGGAGGGATTTGGTGAATCCCGTGATGGTGGCCTTGAATGCTTTACGACGGCTTGGCCTGCCGGTGGATGAATGGTCGTTCATGCTCTTGCATATAGTTTTGTCACGGTTGCCCACGGACTTGAAGCTCCGTTTTGAGTACAAGCACGATGGGGGCAGTGCCACACACTTGCCACGTTTTGCGGACCTTGTCTCCTTTCTGGAGGAGGAGTGTCGGTTGGTGGACAACGCCGGGATTGAAGGCCCCTCGGGACCCTCGGCGGGACCTCCACGGGAACAGCGGCGTGTGGCTGCTCGCCCCCCTAAGCCAGGGGTGGTAGAGCCACGCCGCCCGCCCCTCCGATACGCGACGGCCCACGCGCCCCCAAGGTGCGTGTATTGCACGGATGATGGCCATTTGGTTGCAGCATGCCCCAGGTTCCTGCACAAGACGGTGAAGGATCGGCGCGGTATCGCGAATGATCGCCGGTGGTGCTACTCCTGTTTGGGGCAGCATTTGCAGCGGGATTGCCCACGGCCTGAACCGTGCCCGCAGTGCCAGGGGAAACACCACCTGGTGTTGTGCGCCAACCAAAATGGTGGTAATCGGTTGGATGGTGCGGGACGTTCCCCCACGGGCGGGGGCCCGCTTCCCCATTACCCCCAAAGGGAGTCTCGTCGGGGCTCGCCGTCTACGGGCGGGGGTACCCCTCCCCCATCTCCTCGTCCACAGGCCAGGTTCGCTGCTGCTCAGCGCAGCTCCCCGCCTCGGAGCTTCTCACCACCGTTGTGCGAACGACCGCGGTTGGAACGCCGCCCGCCCCAAGTTGGACGCCGCTCCGAGTACTAAGCGTCGACCTGGGCGCGCCCGGGTCGCTGCCCTGAGGTTCCGGCGGACCAGTACCTGGTGCGGTCCAACTGGGCGGTGCCAGCCCAACAGGACGGCGCCTATGAGGGTTGTTGGCGGCCCGATGAGGGACGCCCCCAATAGGTAGCTGCCGCCCGCTCCTCCACCACAGCCGCCCACCCTGAAACAGTACTCTTGCCAACTGTTTGTGTCAGGGTCTGGGGCCCGATGGGGAAGTCCTTGTTAGTTCGTGCCCTTTTGGATTCGGGTGCCCAGGGCTGTCTTGCGTCGTCTTATTTGGTGGAGAGATTGGGCCTCCCATGTAGACCCCGCCCCTCCGTCATCCACGGAATAGGTGGCCTTCAGGTGCAGGGTTCCATGGGGGAAATTAATGTTTGTTTTTCAACTGTCAATTGTGGGCCAGCCATTTTGGCCAAAGCGGTTGTGTTGAACGATATTTTGGGCAGCAACCCGCAGGTGGTTATCTCCCCTACCGCGGTGAAATTGACGTCAGAGTTGACCCCCGCTGACCCCCAATGGTTTGTACCAGGACCTATAGACCTGCTCTTGGGTGTTGATGTTTTAGGTTTGATCTTGTCCGGGGACAAGCGGGTTTTACAACCCTGCGGTTTGATGGCTTTGCAAACCATTTTTGGTTACACCTTTTTTGGACCCGTGTTGAGGGGCTTGGTCCCACGGGTTGAAAATGAAATTGTTACCGTAGGGCTCTCGCTCTCGGACGCCGTCCAGCGTTTCTGGGAGGTCGAGGAGCCCCCCAAGGCTCCCAGAGTCGATCCAGCGGAACAAGAATGCGAATTGTCGTACCAGAATAATACGGGTCGCCTCGCTGATGGTCGCTTTGTTACTCGGTTGCCTTTTAGGGCTGCACGCCCCCCTCTCGGTCAGTCTCATGCCCTAGCGGAAAAAAGGTTGTTGTCCATGGAGCGCCGAATGAAGAGGGATTCAGATCTTCGTGCTAAGTACATTGAGTTTATGCGCGAGTATGAGGCTTTGGGACATATGTCACGCTCGACTATTGATTGGCGTTCGCTCGAGCACTATTTTTTGCCCCACCATGCGGTTTTGAAGACGCCTGGGGCAAAATTCGGGTGGTTTTTGACGGTTCGGCCCCTACGTCAAATGGGGTTTCCTTGAACCAGTGTTTGCACTCCGGTCCCAAACTGCACCGGGACATTTCGGATATCCTCACCAACTTCCGCCGTCATCAAATTGTTTTTGTGGCTGACATCCGAATGATGTTCCGTCAATCGGTTTTTCACCGAGATGACCGGCGTTATCAGATGATTTTGTGGCGTGAGCGACCTTGTGATCCTATGCGAGTGTACGAGCTGAACACTACCACGTACGGTCTTACCTCCAGTCCGTATATTGCCATCCGGACTTTGTTGGAGTTGGCTCATCGGGAGCGATTGAACTACCCCCGTGCAGCGGCCATCTTGGAAGATTCAGTATATGTTGATGATGTTTGCACTGGGGCTTCCACTGCTACGGAGGCTTTGATTTTACGGGATGAGTTGATTGCGATCCTGAAGTCAGATGGGTACGAACTGCGTAAGTGGTTGTCAAATTGCCCTGATTTGTTGCGAGATCTTCCGGTGGAACATCAGCAGGATCCTCTCTTGTTCGAAGATGCGGACAACCCTAACTTGATTGCGGTCCTTGGCATACAGTACCAGCCCGTCCAGGATGTCTTCACTTATCGGGTTAAGTTGGACCCCCCTAAGACCTGGACGAAGCGTTCGGTCTTGTCGACTGTTGCTCGGACCTTCGATCCTAATGGATGGATCACACCTGTCATTTTTCTGGCTAAGTGTTTTTTGCAGAAGCTGTGGATTGCGGAAGTTACGTGGGACGAACCTCTTCAGGGAGACTTGCTAACCGAATGGTGTTCGATTGTTTACTCACTTCCGGACGTGAACCGGATTTCCTTGCCCAGACTCTTTCTGCCATCCGGCAAGTGTAAAGTTAGCCTCCACGGGTTTTGTGACGCGTCTGAACGAGGGTACGCGGCCGTGGTATTCTTGCGGACTATTAGCCTATCCGGTCATGTGGGACTACATTTGATAATGGCCAAGAGTAAGGTGGCTCCTATCAGGACTAGGTTAACTATTCCTAAGTTGGAATTGTCGGGAGCAGCCCTCCTTACGAGGCTCCTCAATCATGTTTGTGATACTTTGGGTCGTACCGTGGAGATTTCAGATGTTTTTGCGTGGACTGATAGTGAGATCGTTCTTTGTTGGCTTCGCACCTCCGTGCATAATTTAGAGGTTTTTGTTGCGAATCGGATTTCACAGATCCAGAGTTCAGCGACCCCGCTGATTTGGCGACATGTTCCAGGGGAACTGAACCCCGCTGACTGCGCTTCGCGAGGCTGCGAGGCTCCGGTACTTGTAAACCATTCCCTGTGGTGGGGACCAGATTGGTTGTCGCATCCTGCGGCATCTTGGCCCCAGAATCGGTTCTCTTCTCCAGAGGCGTTGCCAGGTTTACGTGTGGGCGTTATGGAAACGCAACCTGTCTACGACTTGCTGCAACTCCTCTGTTGGAGAGGTACAGCTCTCTGTCGAAATTGATTGGGGTTACCGCGCGGATCCGACGTTTCTTGCTCCACGCACGGAACCCAGCTCAGAGGGCATTGACCACGGAATTGGCCTTGTCGCCCTTGGAACGCCAAGAGGCCCTGCTATTTTGGGTTCGTGTGGTGCAAGTGGAGCACTTCGAACCGATTATTGACGCGCTTAAAGGAGGATCGAGAATTAAGGGTTCGATCGCTCGTCTGAATCCATTTCTCGACGCATCGGGTTTGCTTCGAGTCGGCGGACGACTTCGAAACTCGAACTTGCCCTATGGAGCTCGCCATCCTTTGTTGCTCCCCAAAGGGGGGACTTTGGTCAGTTTGTTGGTGTCTGATCGACACGTTGCTAACGCTCACGCAGGCTGCAATGCCCTTGTAGCCATTTTGCAGCGTGAATTTTGGATTTTGTCTGCCAGACGCACTATTCGCGGCATTATCTTCAGATGTATGCCGTGCTATCGTTTGACGGCCACCCCCACGCAGCCCATGATGGGGGATCTGCCCTCCGACAAAGTCTCGGAGAGTCGACCATTTGCTTGTGTGGGCACGGACTTTGCCGGCCCCTTTTTGGTAAAGACCTCGCAGCTTCGCAACGCTCGATCTGTCAAGGCGTACTTGTGTGTGTTTGTCTGTCTGGCCTCCAAGGCAGTTCACTTGGAACTGGTAAGTGCCCTCAGCACGGAAGCGTTTCTTGCGACGCTAGGTAGATTTGTATCCCGCCGGGGACTGCCATCTCTGATCCGCTCTGATAACGGCACCAATTATAAAGGCACTGACCGTTACTTGAATGAAATTTGTAATTATTTGAATAGTGATAAGGATAATTTAAGATTTGCAATGTCTCGAATGGGCATTAAGTGGCAATTTGATCCCCCTGTTTGCCCACATTGGGGTGGTATTTTTGAGGCTGTTGTAAAAGTTACAAAAACGCATCTCCGCCGAGTTATTGGTGAAACGATTTTAACGTTCGAGGAACTTGCTACGGTATTTTGTAAAATTGAGGCTGTCCTCAACTCGCGCCCTCTCTGCCCTGTCTCGTCGGACCCAAATGACCTGGAAGCATTGACTCCTGGTCATTTTTTGATTGGCCAGCCCCTTACCGCGCTGCCGGAGTACCCCTTCAGGGAGGTAAAATCATCACGCTTAAGTCGGTTTGAGTTGCTACAGCAGATGACCCAAAGCTTCTGGCATCGTTGGTCGCTAGAATATTTGCACATCTTGCAGCAGCGCGTTAAGTGGCCTGACAAAACTGATCCTCCTCACGTTGGAGATCTCGTACTAGTTAAGGAAGCTAATTTATTACCTTTGTATTGGCGTCGTGGACGCATTGTAAATTTGTTGTATGGGTCTGACGGGGTCCCCAGGGTTGCGGAGGTTATGGTCGGAGATTCGGTTTTGAAGCGAGCTGTAGCGTGCTTAGCCCGCCTGCCCATTTATTAGCAGACAGAGCTCCTCTGCCTGGAGCGGGGGATTGTTCGGTACCGGCTTTTTACCGCGGGTATCACTCGGTTGATAATTTGGGAAGAAAAAGACACGTCACTTTTTGACGTTTGACGTCTGCCATTTAGTTAGTATAACCTAGAATTTGACCTTGTTGGTGGGAACCACCCAAGCTTTGATTTGTATTTGATTTTTTGGGAAAGCATTCGGGACATTTGATTTATGTTAATTGGAATCAGTTCATAATTGAGGCCAGGCGCTCCTATCGAGGAGTTTTGTTGTTGCCTGCCAGTGTTTTGGAGACTGAAGTGATAAATTTAGTGTCGGTAGTTTGGATTCGGGTGCGCTTACGTGGTGAGCTATCATCCAGGAGCCAGGAAGTGTTCACCAGGACACGCGACCGCCTCGACACCCACACACACCATACTCATACATTCAAATACACATATCGAAGCCGCCCTGTCTAGACGCCGGCCGAGAGACAACGGCGGATGAAGCTTCCATCAAGGTAAAAGCACGTTTTGTTTTGTATCGGACCGATACCTGGCGCATCTTCGGTATGCCACGCTTCTTGGAAGCTATAGTTTAGCGGGGTTATACCGGTCGTTCTAGTCCAGGCCTCTACTCGGGTCAGGAACTCGTCGGGCCCAGCCCTGGCTTCAACCGAGTAGAGTCTTGCAAGCCCGGACTAGTAGCGAACAGTTATGATTATTTTTTATGGGTTATCATAAAGTTTATAATTTGCTATCATATTATTTTTAGGGCAAAATAAAAGTACAATTTGCGGTAAAAAAATATAATGTAATCCTGTTTTCACCAAAAAAATTAAGAAAACTCGGAAGGTGTTTTATCAACTTTTTAAAATGAATCTTTGATTTTCAATCATGTCAGCCCCTCGTAAAAGATTTGGTAATGTGAATTGTAATCATTCATGTACCTAATGATTCTTGTTTACGGCAAAATTGAGAACCGAAACGACACTCACTGCAAAATTTGAAAAAGACTCCCAAGAAAACTCATTTATTTTAGGTTTAAAAACAGAAAATGAAAATTTGAACCATGTAAGCCCCTAGTTTAAGAAATAATTATTTAAGTACGTTATCAGTTTTTGAATAAATACTAGTAGTTACGTCGTAATCTTGAATGAAAAAGCAAGCATTTTGCAAAATACGCTCGTTTTAGGCGTAAGGACCCTTAAGGGCTATGCACTGTCACCATCAGATATATCGGAGCGACCAAAGTGCTCACAAATATCTAAACACGTCTCTATCGTCGAGGCATTAAGTCGGCCATATTAAACAATCTGAACCATATACCCGATGTCATTTTCATGAATGAATGGGAAGCAATAGGGGTGTAGAAACTAAATAAAATAGTCAATAATGATATATTTTCTTGAAAAAGGATTGACATATTCGAATAGGATTTCCGTCATTAGGCGTATTTTTTTGCCTTCTTTCTTTTAAAGTGATAATAAATTTGAAGTCTACCCCCGTATACATACCTGTTCCGCGACTGCCTTTTCTAACTCGGCCACACTAGATGTCACACCATTGCCAGTGACGTCACCGTTTTGCTGAAAACAACATTCAGTCAGTTAGCACCACCTTTTTAGGGTTCCGTACCCAAAGGTTAGGTGACCCTATTACTAAGGTCCGTCCGTCCGTCACCAGGCAGTATATAATTTACTTTCTTACTACAGAACCCTCAGGTGGGCGAACCCGACTCGCACTTGTCCGGTTTTTTTATTTCATTTATTTATTTACTTCAAAATAATACACAATGAAACATTTGGTACAGTCAGCGTCATATAGTTACTAGCAGCCAGAGTAGCCAAATATTTCGAAACACACCCTTATTCTTACAGTAATAAAGACGCTGCTACTAACTATATGACGATGACTGTACACGGAAAAATCTGAAAACTATACATTTGTTATTATAACGGAACCCTCGGTGGGCGAGTCTGACTCGCACCTGTCCGGTTTTTAAATTTATTGTTTTACTCTAAAATAATGCACAATGAAACATTTTGCACAGCGGACAATGCCGAAGGTTTAACTGCCGCTGTATATGCCATTCAGGGCCCATGACGACACATATGCGTCAGACCGTCGTAGTCGCTTTCCGCTACATACGAGAAAAACCACGGGATCGGCTAGGAGCGTAGCGCGTAGCGATTCTGGGCAATGAATGTGTTAACACATTCACTGCCAAGAATCGCTACGCGCTACGCTCGTAGCCGATCCCGAGGTTCCCCTCATATGTAGCGGAAAGCGACTACAGTCAGTGAAAATGCTAGAATAGTTGATGAACCCACCTTCTTCTCTCTATCGTCCTGGGTGCCAGCATACTTGGCCTTCAATTTCTCGAGCACCTCGGGTTCAATCTTGGTGAACAGCGGCTCCGGTTTGCCGATCTCGTGTCCAGCTCGCAGGTATTGGACGAAGGACGGGTTCCTGTGAACAGGGTGTTTATACCGTCATCATCACTGTCATAATCATAAATAAAAAAATCGTTTATTCCTTATTAAAACTATTACACATAGACTTGAGTTGGAGACTCTTTTTAAGCGTTTAAACATGCTTGTGTTAAGAGACCGCTCTTCCACAAATTTTAACTGTGTGTTTTTAAGTGCGTGCGTGTGTGTGTGCGTGCTTGTGTGTGTGTGTGTGTGTGTGTGTGCGTGGGTGTGTGGGTGTGGGCGCGCATGGTGAGTGTGCATGAATTGTGCGTTATGTTTTTTTTTTCATCAAATCATTATCCTCTCCATCAACACATAAATTACATATGACTTTTATTAAACTGGGTGATTTTGAGATGATTTTTTATTTTATACAACGACGGTGGCAAACAAGCGTACGGCCCGCGTGATGGTAAGCGGACACCGCAGGCTATAGACGCATGCAACTCCAAAGGAGTAACATGGGCGTTACCGACCCTTGATATGTTTTAGGATTCGCCGTGTTGACAGCTGAAGGAACAAATGAATGGCCAAAAGATGGTCATACTGAATAACTTTTCCCATGGGACCAACCACGAAATCGCAAAAGAAAAACAGCTGTTGCATACATTAACTGTGAATTGAGAGTTAATGTATGGAAGCTTTGGGCTTATAACCACTAAATTGCATTGTATCTTTATCAATATTCCCAGATCTCATAACTTCTTGATCTCAAAACACCTAAATTGCAGAATAACTATTTTTTTTCTTAAAACACCGGAACCCTAATATGGCCGAATTTCAAAATAGCTTAGTCTCATTATGCCTAAACTCAAAACACTTTCATGGCAAAACAACATATGCTTAAAACAACCAAAGCTCAAAATACCTCCATTTCGGGAAAGTGTTTTACGATCCTAACCCACCCAGATGAATTTTCCTTTTTCTGCCGCGACGGTAATCTTTTGGCACAAACTCTATAGTTGGCACGTTGAACAGGAACTATACTAAAGTCATAATATCAATATCAAATCAATCTCTCAATTAACCACTAGTGAAAAAAAAATTGGCATTTTGACATTTAGGTATTTTCAGTTTGAGTTATTTTAATATTTTGTCATTTCTATCATTCGGTATTTGCAGGAATTGTGCATTTAAATTTTAAGGTATTTAGAGAATATGACGTTTTAGTTCAAAGTCATAATGAATTTCGTCCATTTTAAGAATGAGACAATTTGAAATTTTAGGTATTATGAGGCCATGGTAATTTGAAAATTTAGTGAATAAAGTATTATGAAGTTTAGAGGTTTTAAGCCCAAAGCGTATGGAGCAAGTTTGTATGGGGATGGAGTAAAATTCGAAGTGAGAGACTTGAAACTTTGTGTATGGACTACTTCTTACAATACGAGAAAAGTAATTTAAGGGTTTTGAAAATAACTACCCTTAAGAGGGTTAAATAGGGGTGCAAAGTATGTAAGGGGGATACTCTTTTTTTGAGGTTTAAAATTAAAACTTTATGAAAAGATTCCTTATCACGACGATAAAAACAAGTTCCACGCGGACGGAGTCGCGGGCAGAAATTAGTCTACACTAATATTATAAAGAGGAAAGATTTGATTGTTTGTTTGTTTGTATTGAATAGGCTCCGAAACTACTGGACCGATTTGAAAAAATATTTTACCATTAAAAGCCGACATTATCCCTGATGAACATAGGCTACTTTTTACCGCGGAAAAATGCTTCATTCCTACGGGAAAACGGGTAATCCGTGCGAAGTCGGGCCGGGCAGCTAGTATCATCATCATCATCATATCAACCAAAAGACGTCCACTGCTGGACATAGGCCTCCCCCAAAGAGTGCCAAAGTGAGCGGTCCCGCGCCACCCGCATCCAGCGGACTCCCGCAACCTTTACCAGGTCATCAGTCTACCTTCTGGAGGGCCTACCCACGCCGCGCCTTCCTGTACGTGGTCGCCACTCGAGAACCTTTCCGCCCCAACGGCCATCGGCAGCGGCCAGCGGGCAGCTAGTATAGTATAAATAAATAAATAAAGAATAAATAAATATTAGGGGACAATCTTACACAAATCGACCTAGTCCCATAGTAAGCTCAATAAGGCTTGTGTTATGTGTACTAGACGACGATATATATAATAGATATAAATACTTAAATACATTGTAAACTTCCATGACTCAGAAACAAATATTCATGCTCATCACACAAATATTTGCCCTTACCGGGATTCGAACCCAGGACCTTCAGCTTCGTAGGCAGCGTCACTCACTAGGCTAACCGGTCGTCAAAAAGTCAGTATAAAAGTCTACATTATCATAGATTATGTAGCATACTCACGTAGGGTTGAGCCTCATCGCCTCAGGCGTCACATTGAGCTGTGCTCTAAGCCGTCGCCCGGTGGCTGGCATGTATGGCGTCAGCAACACGCACAGCAACGCCACTAGCTGACAGCACATGGCGATAGCTGTCGAGCCGCGCTCTCTGAAAAAAGGATAAATCCATACTAATATTATAAATGTGAAAGTGTATGTGTTTGTTAGTTTGTCCGTCTTTCACGGCAAAACGGACCGACGAATTGTCGTGATTTTTTAAGTGGAGGTAGTTGAAGGGATGGAGAGTAAAATAGGATAGTTTTTATCCCCGTAATCATCCCCTAAGGGGGTGAAATGGGGGGGCAAAAGTTTGTATGGAGCTGCGATATAAACGAGTTCCACGCGGACGGAGTCGCGGGCAGAAGCTAGTAATATATAAATAGCCAAGCATAGCAGCTTGAAGCTACGGTAGCCTAGCGGTTCAGGCATGCGGCTGTCAAGCGGCGGTCGTGGGTTCGAATCCCGGCTCGTACCAATGAGTTTTTCGGAACGTATGTACGGAATATCATTTGATATTTTACCGGTGAAGGATAAACATCGTGAGGAAACCTGCATACATCCACGAAGAAATTCAAAGGTGTATGTGAAGTCCCCAACCCGCACTGGGCCAGCGTGGGGACTACTGCCCGTTCCCTCTCATCCATGAGAGGAGGCCTGTGCCCAGCAGTGGGACGTATATAGGCTGATTTATTATTATCATTATTAATATATAAAGATTTGCGGATCTTACACAAATCGCTCCAAGCTAAGCAAAGCTTGAACCATGGATATTACTCGACGATAAAAATACTTGTCGTTGAAGTATTTTTTAAAAGAGATCCTTACACTATGACGTATGTTGTCTCACTCTAGCGGTTGTCACAACCGTCACCTCTGCAACGTTCACACGGAAACAACGCTAATGTATTTTACATATTATTTTGGTTAGTAAATAGTGGTCTAATATTGTGCAATTTGGTTTAAATACTAACCCCCTTATTCATAAACGTCCTACAGTCGAGTTCTCCAATATCTATACAGTCAATCTATCAAATATATCTACACATGTGTCTTATGCCAGTAACAGTAAAGTCTCTGTATAGATATTTTTGAAAGGTTGTCTGTGTAGATATTGTGGAACTCGACTGTAAAAGACTGTTTTAACTAAAATTTTAACGCCATTCGTTTGTCCTCATCTGTCACTTTGACATTTGTGTTCATAAGAAAGGGACAAAGCACATTTTATTTAGCAGAGGCATTTTAAGTTTTATGAATAAGGGGGATAGTAAACATCTATCACTCAGGAACAAATTTTCGCGCTCATCACACAAATAAATGCCCTTACCGGGATTCGAACCGGGGACCTCTACTTTCGAGAATTTCACTCACTTGTCGTCATCAGTGCCTTTAAGCAGCACCCAAGGTTGTGACGCCTGCATATGCTGGTTGCCCAGCTTGGAGACAAGGAGTACATGCTTCAGGGCCTCGCGGAGACGACCCTTCTCCATGTGTTGGACGTACGCTGGAATAGACATATATACATACAGTTCTCCAACGTTATTCAGCAACCGTTTTGATAGCTCAGTTGGTTTAGCGATTGGCGCGAGGTGGCTTGAATCTTTTTTTTTAGAAGCTTTTATTTAACTTGCAATTTATGTGTGTGTGTAACTTTGTTTGTTCGGGTGGAATCTTGCAGCTGAATTTTGAACCAGATATCTTCAACCGATTGAGCTGAAATTTTGGGTTTAAGTGTGGTTTTGATAACAAAACAATTCAATATTATGGTACCATCGAGCTGATCTGATGATGGAGACAGAAGGTGGCCATGGGAATTCAGGACTTAACAGATGTACCCCCGAGTTTGGGCTCGTTAGAATCGTCTCAACGAGTAGTTGATGACGGTATACAGAAAAGTACAGCTGGCACTAAAAACTTGCACCAAAAAAAAAATTGACAGAAACTTTTTGTTATAGAAATAAATCTAACCATTGTAATCGATTTACATAATCTATCCAAATTTCATAAAAATCGTTACAGTACTTCAAATAGAAAGAAAAACATTTGTATCGTTTTTAATTTTCTCGAAAACCTGCAGCATTTTAGGGTTAATATTTGGTGAAATTACTTCAATAACATCTTATTTTAGAATTAATAACTAACTCAGGAAAAGTGACCACGTCACTCACGTCTGTGGCCAAACCTCTATACAAATTCATATGCGAGTCCATAAATAAATAAAAAAAAAGTGCGAGTCGGGCTTGCTGCCCGAGGGTACTTAATTACAAATGCATAGTTTTCAGATTTTTCGCTGTATTTGAAATATAAGACGATATTACTACTACTACACAATATTGGATTCCCTTGAGAGTGTCGACATATACTTTTTTTGCGGCATGAACCGAAGTTTGTTTTTTCACAGCTTCAAAGGATCCGAGTGTATGGTTTTATTTTCAACTCGATACCTTCACGCTAAACTTAAGCGGCAGTGGGCGGGCCAATAGCACGTAGAACCGATGGCCGTTGGGGCGGAAAGGTTCTCGAGTGGCGGCCACGTACCGGAAGGCGCGGCGTGGGTAGGCAAGGTGGACTGATGACCTGGTACAAGTTGCTGGAGTCCGCTGGATGCAGGTGGCGCAGGACCGGTCACTGGCACTCTTTGGGGGAGGTGATGACCTTCACGCGTTCCCGAGATGTCAGTGTTCTCTTGTGTCAGAGGCAATGTCATCGTGCCAGCGTGGTAAGTAGTTAAGTAAGTATGCAACTTACCAACGATCTCTCTATTGACCAGCGCCAGTAGTTCGAAGTCGGCCGGCGTAGCTCTCAGCTCGGGCACTTTGCCTTTGAAGGAGTTTGCGCAGAAGCTCAACGAGCGGTGGCAGAAGTTGCCTAGGTTGTTTAGCAGCTCCGAGTTGTTTCTGTGGATAATTAACATTGTTTTAAGATGAATATTGGGTTCCAATCCCGGTAAGGGCAAATATTTGTGTGATGAGCATGAATATTTGTTTCTGAGTCGTGGAAGTTGAAAAACTTAAATACATGAAAATGTATTTAAGTATTTATATCTATTATATATATCGTCGTCTAGTACCCATAACACAAGCCTTAATGAGCTTACTATGGGACTAGGTCGATTTGTGTAAGATTGTCCCCTAATATTTATATTTATTTATATTCACTTAACCCTAAAATGCATATTGTTGCCAAATGTCTACAAAGCATTAGACAGCTCACAGATTAAAATAAAAGGCTTACGTTCTTGAACGCACCTTTATACCAAGCATTTTTTTCTACAAAAATATTTTTTTTCAAATCGGTCCAGTACGGAGCCTACAAACAAACAAACAATCAAATATTACCTCTTCATAATATTAGTGTAGATAAATATATAAATCTTACCTTGTGCCTAGCTCCACCCAGCTGAAACTCGAATCCGAGCTCTCAGGCCGGACGCTGGCTAGGTAGAACCGCCACACATCAGACGGTATCCCAGTGTCCTGTACAAAATAAGTTTCTGTCAAAATTTTCATTTTTGGGTACAAGCTTTTATTGCCGACTGTACTTTTCTGTATACCGTCATCAACTGCTCATTGACACGATTCTAACGAGCCCAAACTCGATGGGGTTATGTGGTTTTATTACGGAGTTCCTATGGCCACCTTCTGTCTCCATCATCAGATCAGCTCGATGGTACCATAATATTGAATTGTCATCCAAACTATACTTATACCCAAAATTTCAGCTCAATCGGTCACCGGCAAGTGGGTCAAATTTAACTTGCAAGATCTGTCCCATACTAACAGGGCAAGTTAAATAAAGCTTGTAAAAACATGTTAAATAACTACAACTTAGAAAAGTTGAGAAACCCCCGCCATTTTCATTTCAAAGTCCAACATCTCAAAAACGGCTGAACAGATTTTCATGAAACATGGCTAAGAACACTCGGTATAAAATAATCTATGACCCAAAAAAAACTAAACGAAAATCAGACAGATACACAGATACACAGACACGTTAAACATGCAACACCCCTCTCTTTGCGTCGGGGTTAGAGTGCGAAATGTTCTTTTCACTTCTCATGCTCATAGAGTTTTGTGTTGTGTGTAAAATGGATTTATACACTCTAGTGCATAACATGCCCCAAAAGTAAAAGGTCTTTAAACGTGAAACGATTATAGGGTAAATCGCCAATAACTGGCCACCTCATACTAAAAATTAATATCATAGAATTCATGAAAGAGATGCGCATTGTAGTGACCTGTCAATTTCGTCACCTTATTACATGACAATAACTACTTTTCATTTTAATTAGGTCGATCAACTATTTATTGATATTAATAATTTACTTTAAAAACAAAGTTTTAACCGACTTCAATTTAGTACTCCGCCGAACCACGAGAACATTTCCACATTTATTTTCCAATTTACCACATGAACTGATTTCCGAGAGCAAATGCGTTGATTATTAGAGAAAAAAACCCAATCGCTGTATGTGGCCCGATAATATTTGAGGACTTCCGTCGATTCCACAAGGATCAGCTTTGGTACTTCATTAGCTGTTATTTCAACGGAATCTTATCAGAATCTGTGACGTGCTTTTGTACTTTTAAGTACATAATTGAGGAATTCCATAATTCATCTGTGGTCTTCATCATCAATTCCACTCCACCAAATTTATGATTTCCGGGTGTAAATACACGAGATATAATAAAAAATACTAAAATCACTACACGCGTGCCTAATATAATTGAGGAGTTCTCTCAATTCATCATCCAACTGGATTAAAAAAAAATGGGACCCACCTGGATGCATATACTTACACACAAAAAAAAAAATCGAACGGCTCATCAATGACGGAGTTCTGAGGTAACAAACATTGAAAAAAAAAAATGAAAAAAAAAAAAAAGTGTCCAAAGTTTTAAGAAGGAGTTATGTTCTGTCCCTTTTCTGCAAAACGCAACTTCATATGAAATTATTGTCATTTAGTATGACGCTCGCAGATTGTGACGTCACTAACTGCGGGCGTTTTCTCTCTCTAACAAGCAATATTAAAACGGTTGTAATTTCGTAATTCTTTGAGATATCTGAATGGGATTTTCGTCACTAGGCGTATTTTTTTGCCTTCTTTCTTTTGGAGTAATAATAATTTTCCAATCTACACCCGTATTATTCGCGACTGCGAATTGAGAAGTTTCTGCTTAGTAAACATTTAGTTTTAATACGATCCCGGATTAATTTTATTTAATTACATAATGCGATACTGAAATAGATAAGTCAATGTAATCACCTGAGCATCTGTTCCGAAAACACCGACCCCTCTAGATTTCGAGAATTTACCCTCCTCGTAATTAAGGTACTCTGAAACAATCAAGAATTACTTATGAATACCTAGTCAAGAGAGAAGAAGAGAAGAGAGTAGAAGTCATTACCTATTCCTAATATGGAAACTAGCATTTTTTTTTTATAGTACGACGGTGGCAAACAGTCATCTTGGTAAACAGACGCGCTGCCGACCCTTTATTTATTTGAGGATTCGTTGTTAGCTAGACACAAATGCGAGTCCCTCACTTTCAACACAATGGACTCTGAACCCATCGCTTCGAATAAGAGAATATATACAGGGTGAGCAATCCAAATGGGTCAGTATGGCGGTTTTGGAAACCATAACAGATAGCGAAATCTTGGCTTAGGAACCATGACGTTGATTTTAGTAAAAAGAAAAACTGCATTCATATACTTACAAAAATACGTGTACTCGGCCCAGGAATCAAACCTGGACTTTTTGAAAAATTAAATTTCGTTATTTTCCTTTGAATATCGGTTATGTAGCTCTTAAATAGTAAATGTTACTAAGAAACATGATATCTAAAACTAATAAAATGCGTTGTTTTTAAACAACGAAGTTTTATTTTTCAATACTTCAGGGCCGCCGCCGGCCCTTTGACTTTGTATGGGGAAGTTTTAATATTGTTTAAGTAATTGAACAAAAACACAACACAAAGATAATTATTTTATTTCAGTAAATGTTCAAAATGGTAACCATTTTCCTGGATGCAAAGATTAATTCTATTGGGTAACGATTTCATTATTGCATTTCGTATTTTTGTGGGGTGTATCTGTGTTAAGATATTTTCTAAGGCTATTGTTAAATCTTCTACAGTATCGTAATTTGATTTGTAAAGTTCATCTTTGACATAACCCCATAAGAAATAATCCAGTGGTGTGATGTCAGGCAATATTAAAACTTCCCCATACAAAGTCAAAGGGCCGGCGGCGGCCCTGAAGTATTGAAAAATAAAACTTCGTTGTTTAAAAACAATGCATTTTATTAGTTTTAGATATCATGTTTCTTAGTAACATTTACTATTTAAGAGCTACATAACCGATATTCAAAGGAAAATAACGAAATTTAATTTTTCAAAAAGTCCAGGTTCGATTCCTGGGCCGAGTACACGTATTTTTGTAAGTATATGAATGCAGTTTTTCTTTTTACTAAAATCAACGTCATGGTTCCTAAGCCAAGATTTCGCTATCTGTTATGGTTTCCAAAACCGCCATACTGACCCATTTGGATTGCTCACCCTGTATATATATATATTTTTATTAAACGAAAAAAACAAATGCAACTCGGTTTAGAATTTGTTTTATATTCAACTTTCTTCTGCCCGCGAATCCGTCTGCGTGGAACTCGTTTATATGATAGCTTCATACAAACTTTCACCCTCTTAGGGGATGGTATCCGGGATGAAAAGTATCCTATGTCCTTACCCGGGACTCAAACTATCTCTATACTAAATTTCACCTCAATCGGTTCAGTGGTTTAAGCGTGAAGAGGTAACAGACAGACAGACAGACAGACACACTTTCGCATTTATAATATTAGTATGGATAGTAAGTATAGTATGGATTGTGATATTTTGTTCTATGAAACTTCCTTCAAACTTTGGGCTCTTCGGGAGGAAACTCCTTGGTGTACAAACGCCAACACATTCAATCAATCAATCAATCAATCATTTATTCCATTTCATCTTAGTATAATAGATCTTAATGCTAGGTACAGTTAAACATGAGCTCTGTAGAGCATAGCAATTTTTTAAAACTACAAATTTATAATATTAAAATAAGGAAAAGCGTCAATAATAACATTTCTAATAACAGGTGTTATTTTAAATAAATAAAAGATATTTTTATGCAAACTGGGCTCTCTTTAATTCGCTCCAAAACCCGACATCACATTGACAGCCGTCATAGATTATATAGAAACAATATAAGGTGCATTCACAAACATCCTCTTTTCTTTATAAAATAAACTTCGTAGTCTGTAAGATGACGAGGTAAGTTTCTAGACCGGTGACTACGTCGAACTTCTAACCTCGAGGAATCTTCCGGACGCTCAACTGATGTAGTATCTGAAGTAGACGGCTGTACCGGAGACTCTGTATCTTGAGGTTGAGACTCTGTATTTGGATGCCAATGATAAAACGTATCAACACCTAAAAAAGTAATATTATCATACTGGGACCTGTAATCCGCAGTGTGTTCTGTTGGTCGGCCAACTGACTTAGAGCCAGCTTCTCCTGAGAAAGGCTTGATGTGACATCTGCTTCTTCTATATTCCTTATTACCTACTACCACAATGTAGGATCTTTCATTTAGTCTCTTAGTAACAGTGCCAAAACTCCATTTTTTATTAACCTCAGCCTTTAGCTGTGTAACAACCTTTTGTCCAATAAATAACTCCGGTAAAGTTCTACTTCTTTTATCAAAACCTTCCTTTATCCTTTCCTTCCTCTCTTTTACCTTTTTAGGAACTTCAGTTACAACTCTAGGTTTGAGATGATGCAATAAACAGGGTAGTCCAGTTCTCGTTCTTCTAGAAAACAACTTCTGTACAGGGCTTGTATTGTCCATTTGTATAGGAACATTCCGGTGATGTAACAGACAGTACCACAAGTCTTGCTTTAATTCCTGACTCTGAACAACTAATTTTTTGGCAATCTTAACTGCTGATTCAGCCTTCCCGTTTGACTCTGGATGATGGGGTGAGGAAGTAACATGCTCAAAGTTCCATTGATCTGCAAAGCTTTTAAAAATCTCATTGACAAAATTAGTCGCATTATCCGTACAAACTTTTTGTGGTACTCCATGCCGAGCGAAATTTCTCTTGCATAAAATAATTATTTCATTTGCTGAAAGTGTATTGAGTTTATCCAACTCAAAATAGTCCGAATAGTGATCCACTGTAACCAGGTACTTTATATCATTAACAGTGAAAACATCCATAGATATGTATTGAAACGGATATAATGGAATATCATGGCAGATTAAGGGCTGCTTCTGTTGTGAAGGAGAGTGCTTAATACAAAATGAGCACTTTTCTATATATTGTTTTATGTCCTCTGACATACCAGGCCAGAATATATTTTCTCTTGCCAACTTGAGAGTGCTAGCAACACCATTATGACTTACATGAACTTTTTGAGTCATTTCTTGTCTCAGCAGCTCTGGTATCAGTACTTGATTGTTTCTAAATATTAATCCATCGGATGTTGACAACTCATGTTTGAAACTGAAATAAACACTTAGTGTTACTGGCAAGCCAGAGATATATTTTGGAAAACCTTTCTGTATGTAGTCTATTAACTGTTGTAAATTCTGGTCTTTTTCGGTATATTTTCTGATCTTACATAGAAGTTTATCAGACACCTTTAGATATTTAAGGCCTGATACTTTGCTTATTAATCTGTAGACTTTCCTTTCTTTTATTTTTTCTTCTAGGTTATAAAATGTGTCCTTATCATCACTGACAGGTGCTCTAGATAGAGTGTCTGCAAGCAAATTATCTTTACCTGGTATAAATACAAGCTGTACATTATATTTTTGTAAAGTCAGTAACATCATTTGCAATCTCTTTGGGGCTTCAATCAATGGCTTATTAGTAATAATAATCAGGGGTCTATGGTCAGTTTTTACAATAGTCTTGCTGTTACCTGCAACATATTGGTTAAATCTCTTACAGGCGAAAACCACTGCCAACATCTCCTTCTCAATCTGTGCATATTTTTTTTCTGTAGGATTTAGACATCTAGATGCAAAACATATAATCTGATTATTCTGGTATAGAGCAGCACCCAGACCATACTCACTGGCATCACATTCCATGACAACTTCTTTGTTAATGTCAAAATATTTTAAAACTGGTAAGTTACTAATAACATTTTTTAAATTCTGAAATTCTGTTTCTTCTTTTTCTGACCAAACAAACTCTGTATCTTTTCTTGTGAGGTTTCTGAGATTAGTTGCTTTCATACTGAGGTTATTTATAAATTTGCTGAGGTAGCCAACCATGCCCAAAAAACGCAACACATCTTTACTTGAAGTAGGAGTAGGCATATTTTTAATGGCATCTACTTTGGACTCATCTACTTTCAAACCATCTTTTGACAGGATGTGGCCGTAGAATTTCACAGAGGTCTGCAACAAGTTGACTTTTTCTTTATTGAGTTTACAGTTTACCTCTTGTAATCTTTTCAACAAACTCTCTAGTTTTATGTTATGATCAATGGTTGCCTCTTCAATTGTATCGCCCACTCCATAAATAAGTATATCATCAGCTATAATTTCTATACCTTTAAGATCCTTCAACAAACTGGTAAGTTTCTGCTGGAATATTTCTGGCGAAGAGCACAAACCGAACGGGAGTCTCAGCCATCTGTAACGTGCAAAAGGAGTCCAAAATGTAGTCAATTTACTACTGCTTTCTGCTAAGCGACATTGCCAGAAGCCTTTCTTGGCATCTACTGTACTAAACACCTTAGCCTTGCTCAATTCAGGCATTATTTCATCTAATGTAGTGAATTGAAAATTGGGTCTTTTCAGTGCTTTATTTAATGGGATAGGATCTAAACATATTCTGAACTTTGAGTCTTTTTCTGAAAGTAGAGGCTCATGTTGGACATCTACTATGTGAAATTTAATTTTAAACTTTTTATCTTTATTCAGGCATTCAAACACTCCAGTGCCATTTTGAGAAATAGCTGAACCATTGAAACATTTGAGTTTCTTTGATGAGGGTGTCAACTTGCGGAAATCTTCATCTCCAGTTATCTTTCTATAATAATCCGCACCCATCACACATACTTGCGCACCTGTATCCAATGTGCAATCAATTTTGTTCCACTTGTCTTTGATATTAAACATCAATGGTGCTTCGATGTGGCCAGAACTCTTATTTGTCCTAACTTGAGCTATCACAATGCTATCCTCAGAAGTGTCACTCATATTCTCATTAATCTCATTAATTCTTGTATTCTTCTTTTTACATACTCTCTGAAAATGATTGCGACCACCACATTCTTCACATCGCTTACCAAATGCAGGGCATAAATTTTTACTGAAAACATGACTATCCCCACAAAATTTGCATTGTCTTGGCATTTTCTTTTCATCCTTTTTTTTGTATGTATCTTTTTTATTATATGTATTTATCTTATTCACCACATTTTCCTTTTGCAGATCTGCCAACTGAGTTGTAGCCCTTTCAGCTGCTCGGCATATATTGAGGGCAGAATCTAGGGTCAAGTCTTCTCTACGCAATAACTCTTTAATAACCTCACCGTCCTTCATTCCAACCACTAGGCGATCTCTCATCAATTCGTCTGCCATTGTACCATAACCACAGGTTCTTACAAGCTTCTTAAGCGCAAGAAAATAGTCTTCGAAAGTTTCCTCGCTGAGCTGATTCCTAGAGTTAAATAAATATCTGGAATAGATGACATTTGTTTTTTTTATGATAGTCTCTTCCATTTTTCTAAAAATTTCTTTTTCAGATTTCTTTTCCTTCTCTGTGAGTCCGAACTCCATGAATTTCTTCACTGCTGCAGTGCCCACTGCGCTTAAAAGAATGCTGGCCTTAACCTCGCTTTTCTCCGGTCCCCATTTGGACATTCCGGTAGCCGTGCAGTAATTTTCCCAGCCGTTGCGGAAGAATTCTAAGTTTTCGAATAGGTCTCCCGATTCTACATCCAATGGTTGGGGCCATGGGACGCTGACATGACTTTTTACAGCGTCTATATTGGATCCCGCCATCATGTTACTCATTTGTTGCTGCATTACTTGCATTTGGGTTTGCATGGCAGCTAACAGCTTAGTTTGCTGCTCCAGAAGCACTTTGTAATCTTCATCTGGCATTTTACCCACTAGACACCATGTTATTTTAAATAAATAAAAGATATTTTTATGCAAACTGGGCTCTCTTTAATTCGCTCCAAAACCCGACATCACATTGACAGCCGTCATAGATTATATAGAAACAATATAAGGTGCATTCACAAACAACAGGTATAAAAATACGTAAATAATAATAGGATATTAAGGCGGTGCATTGGAAATTATCGCGTGCTTTGAAACGCCGTTCTGACTAGATTAAGAAACAATAAGGTCTGATTTTCAGATATATGATTCTTGACTATATGATTGTTTATCTGATTTTATCGATACATGATTGCTTAAAATTTCCTCTATAGAAAAAAAATCCAAAGTTGGGTCTGTATTTTCCTTTTTTTACTCAGCCTACTCAAAGGATACATTATTTTACGACACAATCAAGTAAGTACTATAGTATTTTATCTCATCTAAAATCTCATTCTATGAAATTTTCATAAACCTTCACTAAGTTAGCTATTTATCGAAATTTGTCCAAAACAGCGATTCCCGAAGAGTGTTACATCTCTTTTTCTCGTGGGCGGAAGGCATCAGCGTGTCTATATCTAGGGGGCGTGTACGACTCAAATCAAGGCATCCCCTTAAGTCACAGTTAACAAGGCCCTATCACCACAGTTATCTGATCATTCTGTATTTATACAGAACCTTATTACTAATTTATAAATAAGTTTATATTGATATGTATGTTAGTCTTTAAGGTATTTGTAACATGGGCCTCATTTAAATAAATAAATAACAAATCACACAAAATGCACGGATGGTCAGTTAACTGTGTTGTCTATAGTACAGTCAGCATCATATAGTTAGTAGCAGCCAAAGTAGCCAAATATTTCGGTACACGCCATTATTATTATTACTGTAAGAATAAGGCTGTTGTCCACTAGAATCCCCTAGCCTGATCCCCCAGGGGAAAAAAACGGTTAGGTAATTAGGTGAACTGCGACCCTACAGCGCGCGAGCCGAGCGGGCGAAGCGAGCGTGACGCGGTAGCGTCCGGCGAAGCGCCATAACCGAACATTATATTTTTTTTCCTAGTTGAATCCATACTAATATTATAAATGCGAAAGTGTATGTGTGTGTTTGTTTGTTTGTTTGTCCGTCTTTCACAGCAAAACGGAGCGACGAATTGACGTGATTTTTTAAGTGGAGATAGTTGAAGAGGATGGAGAGTAACATAGGATAGTTTTTATTTATATGGGGGGTAAAAGTGTGTATGGAGCTGCGATATAAACGAGTTCCACGCGGACGGAGTCGCGGGCAGAAGCTAGTATAAAATAATTGCCGCTAATTCCCCTGGGTGATCGGGGTCAGGTGATTAACGTGGATAACGTGAGAATAAGGGTGTGTTACAATATATTTGGCTACTCTGGCTGCTGCTGACTATACGACGCTGACTGTACCGTGGTGCAACTGACCTGTGGCGAAGATGTGGTCAACGAGCACATGGCCCTGGTTGGCCGCTATGATGGCGGTCGGGAACATGATCGCGTGGAACGGAACGTTGTCTTTAGCCATGAACTGGTACAGCTTTACCTATAATATGATTATTTAGTTGAGTAACAAATAAAAATACCATAACACACTGAGTTTTGTCACGAAATGGACCCAGCTCAGCGTGTTGCACTACGCTTCCGTATAAATGCTACGAATATACTATGTAAGAATAAGAATAATTTATTGACTATAACTTGAAATAACAATTTTCTTTAGATACAGTGACTTCCACACTAGGCACAGCCTTTAACGTGGTAGTCAGATCGAACACGTGAGTTACAAATATCATGCGGCTATTAAAAGAAATGAAATTACACAAATTGGGAAAAAACATGCAATTTGTTAAATGTGTGCGTAGTGTAGTGTGAATGTTGAGTGAATGAAGGTAGGAGAGTGTGAGTAGTGCTGATGTGGGAGAGGGAAGGATGCAAATGGCTCTTTACTTCAGGGCTTCTTCAGCCTGTTCGTAAGTCCAGGACAACAACAGCTCCCGTATTAATGTCTTAGCCGCGGCAAGTCGGCAGAGTTTTATGTCACAGACTTTCACGATCTGATTATAAACACGAGGTAAAGTAAATTTTTTGAAACGTTTTGCAAATGCTGTTTTTGCAGTAGGTATCGGGACTCTAAAAACTCTTTTCCTTAGCAGGTCAGGATATGATGGAAGTTGCAGAATTGTCTTGCGAGCGAAGATGGTGGCTCAATATGGTTTGGTTTGGTTGGTATGGTTTGGTTGGATGGTGGCATGGTTTTTTTTTTTTTTTTTTATACAAAAATAATTAACGAACGCTTAATACTTCAGCTTCCTTATACAGATCTACAGTAGGATAGCGTCGGGATCTACGAATGTGACATAATGTCACGTTACATAAAAGTGGCACTTACCTGTACATCTTTGTCCGGCTTCCACCATTTCTCGTAGTCCTTGGTGAGACACTGCGTTATGCTCCAGTATCCGACCGGGGCGTCGAACCATACGTAGAACACCTGCAGGCCAAATATTAAATAGGCGTGTAGACACTAAATAAAATAATCAATAATGACGTATTTTCTCGAAAAAGGATTAAAAATGTAGTCAAATGGAGAAATAAGCAACGCAAGAGGTTAAATAATCACAAAGTTATAAGTGTCCAAAGTTTTAAGCTGGAGCCAGCATTACGCTTCTGTATCTTTTCCGCAAAACGCAACTTCATATGAAACGATCAATGATGTAATATAATAAAAACCGGCCAAGAGCGCGTCGGGCCACGCTCAGTGTAGGGTTCCCTAGATTTTGTTTTTTTTTTGAAAAAATATTCAACCTATCAAGTTCAAAATAATTTTCCTAGAAAGTTTTTATAAAGTTCTACTTTTGAGATTTTATTCATATTTTTAAAACTTATGGTTCAAAAGTTAGAGGGGGGGGGGGGACCCTTTACTTCTGGAGCGATTATCTCCGAAAATATTAACATTATCAAAAAACGATTTTAGCAAACCCCTATTCATTTTTAAATACCTATCCAACAATATATCACACGTTAGGGTTGAAATGAAAAAAAACACTCCCCACGTTATAGGGGAGGTACCCTAATAATATAAAATTAAAACACTTTTTATTTTACCACTTTGTCGGCGTGATTGATATACATATTAGTAGCAAATTTCAGCTTTCTAGTGCTAACGGTTACTGCGATTATCCGCGGACGGACGGACAGAAAAAGCGAAACTATAAGGGTTCCTAGTCGACTGCGGAACCCTAAAAAAGAGGTAAATAGGTTATAAGCACTACAAAAGAGGCACACTAAAACTCAGCCAATTGTGATGACCTTGCCTCAATGTCGCGTCGTAAATGGACGTCTCAGTTCTCAGATTTGGTGGACATTTTTAAACACGGATTTTTTTTGTATTACATCATTGGAAACGATTGTCATTTACTATGACATGACGCTCGCAAACTGTGACGTCACTAACTGCGAGCATTTCCTCTCTAACAAGCAATATTAAAACGGTTGTAGCTTCGTAATTCTTTGAGATATCTGATTGGGATTTTCGTCACTAGGCATATTTGTCTGCCTTCTTTCTTTTTGAGTAATAATAATTTTCGAGTCTATACCCGTATTCAATAGAAGAAGGGCAGGCCCATAAAATTTCTTTTTTTAGGAAACTTGTGAGTACTGGCAGGCGCAGCGTAGACCCCCACAAAGTTAAACTTAAAATCCTAAAGAACCTTGAAAGTTTAGAAAAAGCATACTTTTTTTTATTGTTCAAGGGTAAATTTAACGTTACCAATACAATCCTTACGCTTTTATAGAAACCAAATTGTACAACTATGGGCCTAACCGCAGTATTTCGCGACCGAAGCCGCAATTTACTTCATTTTCTATTCAACGATTAGTACAAATAGCAGATTGTGACGTCATCCTTTTGTCAGCTGCCGCCGGCGAGGTCGATCGTGCGCCAATCTTTGGCTCAAATTTGGGTATGTATGTTCTTTAATTGAAGTTGCTCCGATACAAACATTTGTTCCTCTCCAAAAACTGGATCGAATCGCATTATAAATAAAACTTAGGTCACACCTCTAGTCAAAGTAACTAGTTAACGGCAGTTAACTCACCTTGTTAGTGAACCCTTCCACCGGCACGGGCACGCCCCACTTCAGGTCGCGGGTGACTGCCCTGGCGCGGAGCGGCTCGCGCAGCCACGAGCGCGTGACAGCCCTGGCTGACGGCGACCAGCCGGCTTCGACCTTCGTCCACCAGGTGCGTAATGCTGGCTCCAGCTGATAGCAAAAGAAAAATTGAGTGACGCATAAGTCGTGACCCTAAACTTGACAGTGTATCTTTAACAGCACACATTTTTTAGTCACATTTTTGCATTTTTTTGCGAAACGTTTTTTCGCGCTCTACACATAGTCCAGGCAATGTACTGACAACTTGTATGGAAAAAAACTACAATTTTGGAAATAATTTATAATAGCTTATCTTTTCTGTGTAATGGATATATTATCAATTAAATAGTCGCCCAGCGACAGAATCCGACAAAATTTCAGACATCAAAAAAATTATGAAAAGTCAGAAAAAATATTAATAAATATTTTTGTCTTTATTTTGGTTCATTTACATGTGCTCTATAATATTCAAGATAAATCATACAAAAAAGACAACGCATGCTTCATTTAAATCTACTTAATTACTTCCGGGTGGAAAGTTTGCCGGATTCTTGAATAAAGCATCTTAGAATAACATTTTAAGATGAAATCAACAAAAAAAACGCTATTATAAATCAATGTTTTCCAAATCCGTATTTTGCCTGGAGTAACAGTACAACGGAGGCTTGAACGCACGATTTTTATTTTATTTTTGCCAAGTTTTGGTTAAAAAAAAGTTAATCTATCTGTGATTATCATGTTTCCTGCTATACAAAGGTTGTCTGGAAGAGATAGCTTTAAAGAGATAAGACCGCCTGTTGTTTGTACCATTATTTAATAGGCATTTTTTTTGCAAGATGTTTCTCTCTTGTCGTGGTGCAACAGGGAATCAACCTTATGCTATATGTTCCAAAAAAATAACTGTTTGATACAGTTTGGGAAATAGATTGGAACTTCCTTTGAACCGTTTTAGATTAATTTTATATTTGTTACAGTATTCATATCTATGTTTGCACTATTTAAACTTTTTGTTACCTACTTTAATGTGACATTTATGTTACGTTACAGTGTTTTAATAACTTTTTAGTAACCCTTTTTAGTGACGCCTGGGTTTCATAAAAGTAACGCTTGCGTTACATACAAGTCACACCTTTTTCTACAGCCTTACCTGTGCTAGTTCTATAAACAGATCAGTTCTATGGCCTTTAAGAGTTTGCCACATTTGTCACATTGGTAACAATCTCAAATTACGCTGTATATTTACATATTTGCTTTACGATATTATTTTGACGAAAGCATTTTTGTGACCTGTCTTTACATTAATTTAATAGCAACGCCAGCGGATCATAAAAGTGACGCCAGCGTTACATAAAAGTCACACATTTTTCTGAAGCCTTACCTGTGCTAGTTCTAAAAACAACTGCTCACTCGGCCGCACAGCTGGTGTGTTCCCACATATCTTACACCGCGGATTGATCAGTTCTATGGCGTTTACGAGTTTGCCACATTTGTCGCATTGGTCGCCTCTCGCGTCCTCGTATAGGCAGCCTGGGTGGGGGCAGGTGCCTTCTACGAATCTGTGAAGGTAAATAAAGTCAGTCATATCTTCCTTACTAGCTCATATGCGGATAGGGCACTTTTTAAGTCAACCGTTTTTTTTAATGCCACGTCGGTGGCAAACAAGCTTACGGCCCTTTACATCTACTAATATCAGTCAGTTTTAAATCATAATAAAGACAATTAATTGCTGCATGAGTGTAGCTGTCGACAGAATCCGAAAAATAAATATAGGGATATGTATATACAGGGTGGAAAAATCGAATGCAACGTGGATGGCAACTACCTTAAATATTGTAAATAGCACATTATGTGTAAAGGAAACATTCCTTTGTTTTTAAAAACAATAAATTCTGCATTTAAGGATTTATGAAAAATCGCTTGCCTCAGTCGGGACTCGAACCGGTTTAGTTTTTAGTTTTCAATTTTCATGGCACTCCGTTATTCTGATTGTATTTGTTATTTAGAGAAAAATGAACCTTATCAGTTACCCTTTCAATCTGCATCATAAAATAGAGCACGTTATTTTTTGTCACATTTGACCGGTTCGAGTCCCGACTAAGGCAAGCGATTTTACATAAATCCTTAAATGCAGAATTTATTGTTTTTAAAAACAAAGGAATGTTTCCTTTACACAGAATGTGCTATTTACAATATTTAAGGTAGTTGCCATCCATGTTGCATTCGATTTTTCCACCCGGTATAGTCTAGTTTCACATAGTTTAAGTTAGTTTGTAATATATTTTTTCATTTCCGTTTCTTGTTTTTTTCATTGTTATTCTTGTAGGTACATAAATCCGCTTCTGTAGCGCATCAAGTATGTTCGCGGAGGCACGTAATTGCTTCAGTGCTATAATACGCAACAGAACTGCCTCCCTGATGCGCCGCGTGTGTGACAGCTCCAATAGCCTCGTGCGCCTGGTGCTGGAGACTCCTGCCTGCGCTTTGTGGAAAAACTGGGACCGGCATATGGAAGCGAGAGGCTCTGTATATAAGATTGTATGATATTTTATTTAAATTTTTATTTTATTTTATTTTATGACATTAAGTAGATATAACTAACTTAGGATAAGTAAATGTAATGTATACTAACACTGGACATTGTCTGAATTAAATAATTTGAATTTGAATTGAATAAATCCTCTTAATATTATAAATGCGAAAGTGTGTGTGTGTGTTTGTATGTTTGTCCTTCTTTCACGTCGCAACGGAGCGTCGTATTGATGTGATTTTTTGTATGGAGATAGTTTTGAAGCTGGAGAGTGACATAGGCTACTTTTTCCAGCGGGAAAACATCTAATTCCCACGGGAAAATTGAATATGTTACATTTCCTATAACCACGCGGGCGAAGCCGCGGGCATCAACTAGTATAATATAAAGGGTCAGCAGTTATTCGAATTCTTCTGGTGTAGCAAACGTCCATAGGCGACGATGTCTGATTACCATTAGGCCATATCGGTGTTTGCTGCCGTCGTAGTATAAAAATAAATTACATTCATCTCATCTTGTCTTAGCCATATTCGGCCTCAGCGACTTATCACTATATTAATGAATCTAATTTGAACCAAGCGGTAATAAATAAAAAAAGCGGCCAAGTGCGTGTCGGACCACGCAAAACGAGGGTTCCGTGCCTATTAAAAAGGTCGTATCGTTACTAAAATCTTATGGCACTTACGTCCTTTTCTTTAAGGAAGGCAGTTTTTTAGAAATATCTCAAAAACCTTTGAACCGATCTTGTTCTAAACAATTTTCGCTGTAAGAATTAAACAAGCCCTATGAGCATGATTTTTTTCATATTTTTAAAATACACGGTTCAAAAAATAGAGGGGGGGACACACAATTTTAGTGACTTTCGAGGCGATTATCTACGACTCTATTCACTTAATCAAAAATATGCTGAGAAACCTTATATTTATTTTGAAAGGCCTATCGATTGATGTACCACACGTGGGCTTGCAATGAAATTTTTTTTTTGACTTTTAGTTTTATGTATGGAGCGCACTAATAAAAAAAAATTCTTTTAGTAATTTAATTACAAAACTATGTAGCGGTTAACAAAATACACCTATCCTCAAAATTTTATTCAAATACACTTTATAGTTTTCGAGTAAAATGCCTGTGACATACGGACGGACAGACATACAGACATGACGAATCTATAAGGGTTCCGTTGTTTGCCATTTGGCTATGGAACCCTAAAAAGATATTCATTTGATTTGCATTCGTTTGAATTTTTTTTTAATTTCCATAGAAAGTAGACACGTTTAGATCACTTTATTAGGTTCGTCCTATAAAAGTAACAGACAAGTCAAAAAAAGGCCGAGCGTACTAAACTTACCTATCGGCTAGGAACTTGACGCATTTTTCACAATGCAGTTGGTCCACTGTTTGCGAGTTGATGAAGCCATTATCTCTCACTTGCAGAAACAGCTTTTGGACTATTCTGCAACAAAATGTGACATAAACAAACTGTATTCTCAAAAGGGGTAGGCAGAATGTGTAGCACACATAAGGGGCAGCATTACAAGCGCAATAGTCCAGGCAATGAACTGACAACTTGTATGGAAAAAATGACAATTTTGGAAATAATTTATAATAGCTTATTTTTTATGTATAACGGATATATTATCAATTAAATAGTTACCCAGCGACAAAATCCGACAAAGTTTCAGACATCGAAAAAATGATAAGTTAACAGGCTTCTAAAAAGTCAGTAAAAATATTAATAAAGGTTTTTGTCTTTATTTTGGTTCATTTACATTTGCTCTATAATATTCAAGATAAATCGTACAAAAAAAGATAATGCATGCTTCATTTAAATCTACATAATTACTTCCGGGTGGAAAGTTTGTCGGATTCTTGACTAAATCATCTTAGAATAAAATTTTCAAATGAAATCAACAAAAAAAACGCTATTATAAATTAATGTTTTTCAAAACCGTATTTTGCCTGGAGTACAAGCGCAAGCGCAGCGGCTGCGTTCAGTTTTAGTGTAAGGCCGTGTCGCACGTACAGCAGAGAACGTAATACCTACTCTAAATGGTCTCGCCGGAAGACCAGCGCTGGCTCGTGAGCCAGCATTATGCTGAGGCGGGACCATTTCGCAGCAAATAAATAGTTTAAGTATCTAATTAATATTGTGTTTTTTTTTTTTAATACGTACAATTTATTAATACTAAAAATTAAAACATATCCCCACAAAACTGTAGTAGCGGTGTGTATGTGATATTTATATTTGTTTGTTACGAATAAATAATTTTCATTTCATTTCATTATGATTTTTTTGTGCCCGAAGTGGCACACATACAACATAGCCCCACAAAACTGTAGTAACGGTGTGTATGTGATATTTATATTTGTTTGTTACGAATAAATAATTTTCATTTCATTTTCAATTTTCATTTCATTTCATTATGATTTTTTTGTGCCACTTCGATCGATTGTTTTTTAAAATTTAATTGATAAGTCATTTGTGATGTAAGCTTGAGCCGGTCAGGAACTAAGAACAAAAAGGAAAAGGAAATCCCGTCACGGACCGGAATGAACTAGTTCCTCATATACGATCTAAATCGATCTTCGGTTTATTCTGTTGTAGCCAACCAGTGAACGTATGAGCGAAACGGAGAACGAAATCAAAATCAAACTGCCTAAAAATTAAAATAGCTATTTTATACGTTATAGGTAGGAATCCTGTAGACGGACCCTAATTCTAATTTAGATATAAGTAATTAGCTTTAGTGTCGAATCTTTATCGCTTTGGCATTAGCAGTATTAATACATTTCTTATGATTGAATAAATAAATAAATAAAATAAATATGACATTTTGGATTGCGAAATTGTGCAGAACCAAAGGCTCGGTGCGTCGGTTAAATCGTTCATTATAGGAATTTCGTTCCGCCTCATTCATACATCGCAACGGTTCCTCGTTCCAGATCTCAAAACTTGTTCATAAACGAATGGAACTAAAATACCTAACAACTAGTGACCGATTGAACGAGATCGGAGAATTAAAGACCGAGCGGGCGCAACTCTATTGTAAGGTAAGTAACCAGACTCCGTATCATGGTCGGCCTTATCACGCGATAAGTGACAAAATAGAGCGTCCGTCACTGGCTGACACCGTTCGATGGAACGAGGCGAACGCTCTATCTTGTCACTTATCGCGTGATAAGGCCGACCATGACACAGGGCCAGAGCTGCGCTGTGTGTGTGTGTGTGTGAAGATTGCGAGGCGATGAGCGCGGAAAAAATCTTCTAATAGCATTGCTGGGTGCGCTTGCGCATCGCCTCCTATTGCATTTTTTAACCCCCGACGCAAAGACAGGGTGTTATAAGTTTAACGTGTCTGTGTATCTGTGTATCTGTCTGTGGTATCGTAGCTCCCAAACAAATGGACCGATTTGAATGAGGTTTTTTTTGTGTCATAGATATTTTCATCCCGAGTGTTCTTAGCTATGTTTCATGAAAATCTGTTCAGCCGTTATTGAGATATTAGACTTTGAAATGAAAATGTCGGGGGTTTTGCAACTTTTCCAAGTTGTAGAATTGTGACTTACTTTGTATGGTCAGGCGTACTCGTCCGCCCAAAATGGTCGAACCCGATATCAAACCAGCGATACACGGAGTTGTGCAAGTCGAAATATTTGTCGCAGATCTCTTGCGGTGTGACGCCCTCTTGTAAAGCCTGTGGATTCATAAATATAAATGCAAAAAATCAGTTTGCTTTTTACAAGCTTCAAAACGCGAAACTATCATCGCTATGTGCATGGTCTTTATCCGAAGAATTCATATCGGTGGGTAGTCAGGCGAGAAGACCAGTAGTTAAGGGGATGCCTTGATTTTAGTCGAACACGCCCCGTAGACAGAGATAAGTTTATGCCTTCCGCGCACGAGAAAAAGAGATGTAACACTCTTCGGGAATGGCTTTTTTGGACAAATTTCGATAAATACCTGAGATAAAATACTATAGTATTAACTTGATTGTGTCGTAAAATAATGTATGGTTGGAGTAAGCTGAGTAAAAAAAGGGCAATACAGACCCAACTTTGGATTTTTTTCTATCAAGGAAATTTTAAGCAATCATGTATCGATCAAATCAGATAAACTATCATATAGTCAATAATCATATATCTGAAAATCAGACCTTATTGTTTCTCTAGTCAGAACGGCGTTTCTAAGCACGCGATAAGTTCCAAAGCAATGACGCGTAGTTGCAGTCTCCAAGAGGCAACGGGATGGCTCGCGGTATTTGAGCTCCCGAAGTGTTGTGGAACCGCCCTGTGCAACCCGAACTGAGCCAACTTGGACTGGGGTCGCCAGGTATTCGATTTAGACCAGCATTTCAATATATAGACAGCATACACACTTTCAGGCAACAGCTGTTTCAATCGGTTGCCTAGCGATAATTTTTTAATTTGTTAGTTGGGCTACAGTTGTTTTTTTGTTGTCAGTGCTGATTTTGAGTACCGAGCAAGCGAAAGATTTTACAATTTAATCACAAGCGTAACGAGTGACCCAAAGTTAGAATCCTGAGCGAAGCGAGGGACTCAAAGGCACGAGGTGTAAATAAATTTGCTCTCGAGTGCCACATCCAGGTCTCCATCGTGGTCTGGAAGTTTTTTTAGTTTTTCGTGTGTTTCGAGATACTCAGATTTGTTTATACTGTTTTTTTAACCTCTTGAATCTTTAATGAGAAACTCAATTGAGTATTCGTTACTGCTGTTTTAAATGCTCTGTTATTCAAAAAATATTAGTTAATTTCATTGCGTGACGAAATTTGTACTCACTTTGGTTTCCGTTGCCGTCCCGTATTCGTCTGTGCCGCATATATAAAGTGTGTTGTAATCACATAATCGACAGTATCTGCAAAAAGAAAACAAATTTAATTAGTTTTAACGTATAAAGAAAAAGGGAAGTTGATATAACTAACGGTCGTATTCATAAACGTTCTACAAGCCTATTTTAACTAAAATGGCATTAATTTTTTTTTTCCACTTTCACATTTCGTAAGAAAGGGACAGAGCACATTTTATTTAGCGGAGGTATGTTAAGTTTTATGAATAAGGGGGTAAGTAGTCAACTACCCGTTGAGAGGGTTTCAATCTACCCAAACACGACGCGTTTATTGTGTAGACACGAGTTTTGTATAAGGTATTTATTACTCAAATCATAATCGACGATAGGTAAAAATAAGTGTAAATAGACACAGGTGCATATGCAAAGGGCTATGGAGAGGGCTATGCTGGGAGTTTCTCTGCGTGTTTGCATCAGAAATGAGGCTATCCGCAGCAGAACCAAGGTAACCGATATAGCCCTACGAATCGCTAAAGTTAAGTGGCAGTGGGCGGGGCACATAGCACGTAGAACCGATGGCCGTTCAGGCGGGAAGGTTCTCGAGAGGCGACCACGTACCGAAAGGCGCGGCGTGGGTAGGCCACCCGCAAGGTGGACTGATGACCTGGTAAAGTTCGCGCGAGTCCGCTGGATGCGGGTGGCGCAGGACCGGTCACGTTGGCACTCTTTGGGGGAGACCTTTGTCCAGCAGTGGACGTCTTTCGGCTGATATGATGATGATGATGACAACTTACCTAGCGAATATGTCCCCAGACAGCACGCAACCAATGATGTTCCCCAGGTGAGGTACATTGTTCACGTAGGGCAGGGAAGCCGTTATCAACACGTTTTTTCTGTCCTTCGTCGGCATTCTGCAACACAATAAATTTAGGTGAATTTACGACGCTGTATCGACAACTAATGGCTTAGGAAGAGTTGGGTCATAGTCAGTCAGTAAAACAAAAATCGTCTTTTCAGTGGGCAATAGTTAAGGGCTTATGTTTATATATAATATGTTTTTACCGCACTACTGAGGACACAGAGAAGCCAACTACGCAAGATAGTTGTAATAATAACAGGACATAGATAACACTCTGAACAGACACCTCTATAACTTAGGTATCACAGACAGCCCCATGTGCAGAGCGTGCATGGAAGCAGAAGAAACAACTAAACACATTCTACTGGACTGTAAGCAGGTAGAAGTATACAGGAAAAAACACCTAGGGTCTCCGGACACACTATTGAACGCAGTCAGCAACACCAAGGCACTCACAAACTTTCTGGAGGAGCTGGGGTGGTTAGAGTAGCGCTACCCCACCGATTCACGCAAAATAGGCACACTGGATGTCGACTTGCGGAAAAAGCCCAGTAAAACTAACTAACTAACTAATATGTTTTTATCGCATAGAATTATAGAAGAGGCGACGCCGTTTATGCCGATTCAGAGTTCAACCAAAAATTAGGCTTTAAAGCCCTTAACTTTGGCAATGTCCACCGAAAAGACGCGCACCTAAATCTGACAATGACCCAGTTGCACTAAACCGTCTGTAATCGATCGATTACATACCAATCGACGTTAAATATGGCGCCGGCAGCCATTCCATAGAAACTTGTCAAACTTTCCATACAGTCAGTTCCTAACGATTGGTGCTCTCCTTAAAGCTCGGTTCTTTCAAACGGCCGATAATCGTTAATCATTTAAAATCTGTTTGTGGTATGGTGGTATAGCCGAGTATAGGTATGTAGGTATACGATAAACATGTAATAGAGTAAGTGAGTTAATAATTATATCGCCTGGCAAGGTCGCCATCTGAAGTGGGGGCAGGGGGAAGCCTACTAAGATAGATAGATGGATAGATGAGTGTGTTTCATTTTGAAAAACACGTCATTTCACAAAATTAAAATATGACATCGATTCACAAAAAGGCCGACAGCGTGGGAAGACAAAGTGGACTGATGACCTGGTAAAGGTCGCGGGAGTCCGCTGGATGCGGGCGCAGGACCGGTCATTGTGGCACTCTTTGGGGGAGGCCTTTGTCCAGCAGTGGACGTGATCGTGGATTGCAGAACCGATGGCCGTTGGGGCGATGCGGTGTTCGAGTGACCACGTACTAGAAAGCGTAGCCCGGGTAGACACACCAGGTGGACTGATGACCTGGTAAAGGTCGCGGGAGTCCGCTGGATGCGGGCGCAGGACCGGTCATTGTGGCACTCTTTGGGGGAGGCCTTTGTCCAGCAGTGGACGTCATCGTGGATTGAAGAACCGATGGCCGTTGGGGCGGCGTTGTTCTCGAGTGGCGACCACGTACTAGAAAGCGTAGCCCGGGTAGACAGACACACCAGGTGGACTGATGACCTGGTAAAGGTCGCGGGAGTCCGCTGGATGCGGGCGGACTGGTCAATGTGGCACTCTTTGGGGGAGGAATATGTCCAGCATTAGTCTTTCAGCCGATATGATGATGATTAGTACTCACGCGAACTTATCCTGTTTGAGTGGCGCTTGTAACCGGCTGAGTCCATGTTGCCAGCTCTCTCTGGCACTGGCTATCTCTTCCTCCGTTGGCCCTGGTACCGCTGGTGCTTCCATTGGGGTTCTAGTACAAATAAAACATCAGTCTATACTGGGATCAAAGGAAGGTATGAGATATCATACAATAGCGACAACTTCTGGTTTAATTGGCTGCACGAATAAGGCTAAAGCATTGACGTTATTATAAAGGTCGCGGGAGTCCGCTGGATGCGGGTGGCGCAGGACCCGTCATTGCAGCACTCTTTGGGGGAGGCCTATGTCCAGCAATGGACGTCTTTCGGCTGATATGATGATGATGATGATTAATATTATGAAAATCATGATACTGAAACGTCGAAATTTTCGTATGTAAAACTTTAGTCCATATGTGTTTCGTTGCCCCCATGAAAAGGAATTAATCTTTAGACTGGCCTAGTTGCGGATTGGGAAAATGCAAATGGTGCACTACCTGAGGGCCTACCGCGAAACGAATCGTGTATCTCCCTCTATGTCCAACTCAAGCGACAAAGACGGAGATACGAACGAACTTCGTTTTCGTTTCGCGGCAGCCCCTCTGCTAAGAGGTTGATAAGAAGTAAGGGAGCGACCACACCGGTGCGTAACGCTGCGTATACGCGTTGACGTGTCGAATGCGTCACGTATTCTTCATACATTTTTCTGCGTTTACGGTGCGTTAGCGTATTTTGAGCAGCGGTGTGGGCGTACCTTTAATCTAGGTGCAGAAGTACCTCCACCTTACGCAAGACCTTAGCCATAATAACACCACTAATTTACTTTGGTATTAGGTATTTGGTATTGTTTTCCCGGTGTGGGGCCTGCATTCTTTTCTAGCTGTGTTCACAATGAACACTCAAATCAATAAAGTCAACAGCACACTTGCGATTCTTTTGGAGTCGCAACCAACATAGCCGACCCTGTCTGAATAACATCAGACGGGCCGTATGCTTTTTTACCACCATCATAGTATAAAAAGAATGTATAATAGTATTAGCTTCTGCCCGCGACTACGTCCGCGTGGAACTCGTTTATATCGTAGCTCCATACAAACTTTCACCCCCTATTTTAGGGAAGTGGGGGGTTAGAAAGAGACAAAAAGTAGCCTATGTCGCTTTCCATCCCTTCAACTATCTCCACTTAAAAAATCACGTCAATTCGTCGCTCCGTTTTGCTGTGAAAGACGGACAAACAAACACACACATACACTTTCCCGTTTATAATATTAGTATGGATATGGATATGGATAACGCGTACATACCACCTTGTAGGGTGCCTACCCTCGCCGCGCCTTCCGGTAAAGGTCGCGGGAGTCCGCTGGATGCGTGTGGCGCAGGACCGGTCAGGTTGGCACTCTTTGGGGGAGGCCTATGTCCGTATTTCGGCTGATATGATGATGATGATGATAATACGTACCCGACAGGTGACGCTAGGCTGGCGAGTTGAGGAGCGCCCAGGGCAGACACTGGAGCGAAGGGCTTGTCTACGGAACCACCCCATTGTTTGACTGCCTCCTGAAAAAATCATTAAACCGGCAATATTAACTTGGTCGCCGCAACTTGCATTCAACAAATCAAATCAAAACCAAATCAAAAAACATATTTGTAAGAATACAGTTACATACATTGTCTTAGGTTATAGTGAAAAAGTCCTCGTCCAAGCATACAAATATTAGATTTAAATAAGCTAAAATTACATGTCAAACAGTTTTATAATTTAAATAGTCCTTGACGCTGTAAAAACATTGTTCTGGTAACCATTTGGTCAGTTTTCGCTTGAATATTTGCAAACAGTGCAAAGCCGACGTTATTCGGCCGCATTTGGACTGACAGCAATCGCGTCTGTATGTGACCGCAGTGGGCGGAGAGAACAATGTGAAGACGACTGGCGTTGGCCGAAGTAGTTCGAAACAAGTTCGGCAATGGCAGCAGGCGAGTTGTCACTACGGTGAGAATAACGAACGAAATGCCATCATTGTCGAGATATGACATGACGAGGTTGTCATGTTGATTTGACATTAACCGGTCTATGTCGCAACGGGTCGCGATAGGTCGTGCGCATCCTGCAATCTACCTACGCGTAACCGCTTATTGTTAAGTTAACCTAGCAGTAAACTACGAACGCCGTTTCCGCGATGGCTAAAGAAAAGTGCATTAAATGTAGTAAACTCGTGACAAAAAAAAACTCTGGATTGCAGTGCAGTGCGTGCAACAGATGGTGGCACGGGTTATGTGTGTCAATATCTAATGAGCAACTTGCTGTGCTATCATCTACGGATGCGGTATGGAAATGTCGAGGATGCGCTGGCCCTGCGAAGCATAAACGCGTCTCAATAATACTTCCTGATCCCGAGGATGACGATAACACAAGCGTGGAAACGTCGACACCGCTCACGGAATGCCTGCCTAACGATCAACTTGTTAAGGAGATACGTCGACAGATGAAGATAGTCTTGACAGACGATTTGTCCAGGCAGATACGAGAGGTAATCCAGGACGAACTAAGAAGCACCCTGCAGTTTTACTCAGATAAGATCGACGACTACCAACAACGCATAGAAATATATGAAGAAAAAACGAAGAGGGTAGAAAACGAAAACCGAGACTTAAAAAATAAGTACACAAACATGAAAAACAGGCTCGAACTTCTTGAACAAAAAGCCAATACGATGGAACAAAACCAAATGGGCAATCACCTGGAAATTTGCGGTGTACCAAAAATGGACCAAGAAAATTTAAAAGAAATCGTAGGAAAGATTGCCGTGAAAATCAACCAGGACGCCAATGACGTCATACAAACATACAGAAAGCCCAACAAGGCACCCGAGGGACAGAAAAGAAACCTATCGACGGTGGTGGTTACACTTCGCGAAGGCCGCCGGGACAAATGGTTGGAAGAATCAAAAACCGTTACTCTCACAGGACACGATGTCGGGAGGCCAGAGGTTAACCGGATCTTTATGCGAGAGGCCCTAACACCCACGACCGCCTATCTCCTCTGGAAAGCCAAATCGGAGCTTAAAGAACCCAACCTGTTTAAGTTTGTATGGTGTAAAAAGGGATGCATTCTGATCAAGAAGGACGAGCAAGGTAAAACCCACACAATAAAATCAGTAAGTGATATTGAGCACTGGGTATCAGCGCCAAGGGGAGACTGATGCGCCTTCTTGGTGCTGGTAGCTGGAATTATACCTCCCTATAAAGACTTTTCTTGCGAATATCAACGTAAAAAAAAACCGCTAAATGGATAAGTCGTCAAATTCGGAAGAAAGTACCTTCTACACTTGGAACGAATACATAAGTGCATTACCTACTGACTATTCATACTTAGTCACGTTGCATGTAAATATAAGATCAATAATTTTAAACTTTTCACAACTTGAATACTTAGTAACAAATAGTAATCGCGATATTGATGTAATAGTACTCACGGAAGTGAACATTAGTGACTCATGTAAAACGTTATTTAACTTACAGGGATATAATATGTATAGTAATCTGAGAAAAAACCGCAAAGGCGGCGGAATCATATTGTACGTACGCAAAATCATCCCATTCACCTTAGTTCAGCATAAATCAATACACTTCGAATCATTGTGCGGCTATATAAATATAAATAGCAAAGATAAAATCAGCTTATGCGCGGTGTACCGACCGCCTGATCATTGCAAAACCGGTTTCATACAAGAATTGTACTCCACCTTAACCAAAATTTCCAACAAAAATAAATTAATAGTCATAGGAGACATGAATATCGACTTAAAAAATTATAACAGTATTAGGAACTCATACTTAGATAAACTCTCAGAGCTAGGCCTAGACAGCGGCATAAATCAATTCACCCGCGTCGAAAAAAAAGGCAACATCATCACCAAATCCTGCATAGATCATATATTCACTAGGTCGATAAACAGCGCGGTACATACCGCTGTCATAAACATATCGATAGCTGATCATTACATAACTGCCTGTGCGCTAGCTACAGCCGCCGCCGGCTCGCGTGCACCTGCCGCGGCCACGCGAACTGTTACCGTACTAGACAATGATAAGGTTGCAAATGCTCTGCAACAGGTCGAATGGGACGAGGCGCTTGCGTACGATTGTCCGAATAGAATACTCAATTTCATTAAGGAAAAAATACAACATATTTATGATGAATGTAAAAGGTCTGTAAAGTGTAAAAATAAAGCTACGAAAAAATGTAAATGGGTAAACAAGAAAATTATAAAAATGTGTAAACAAAGAGATAAATTGTATAAAATCTGGAAAAAATCTCCAGAAAAAATAGAAAACAGAATATTGTATAATAAATATCGAAATAAAACTAACAAATACATCAATTATGTTAAAAATAAGTATATTAAAAAAGAAATTTGTAGAAATTTCAGGAATTCGAAGGAAATCTGGCGTATAATCAATGAGTTATGTGGTAAAATAAATAACTCGATTGATGATGTAATTCTAAAACATTTTAAATTGAACGAAAAAGGGATATGTAACAATTTTGCCAGAGAATTTCAAAAAAATGTTGAAAATATATCAATTTCTTGTAATAAACATATCCTTGACCACTCTAAGTTCGCCGGACGCGCAGAGGTAGCAATTCGGTTAAAAAAAGCGTCTTGTGATGAGATATCCAAAATAATAAGTAGCTTAAATGATAAAAAAAGCCCGGGCTATGACAAAATCCGAGCCATAGACATAAAAAATAACTGTGCAAAAATGACACCAGTGCTAACACATTTAATTAATTCCTGCATTGCTACATCTGTGTATCCCGACGAACTTAAAATTGGAATAATACGACCTATCCACAAAAAAGGGACCTACACAGACTGTAACAACTACAGACCAATCACTATACTGTCGTGTGTTGACAAGATCGCTGAGAGATACCTCGGTAACCAAATTAGTAAATTCTTGACTCGACATAAAATAATTAACACTAAACAGTTCGGTTTTCAAAAAAACCGAAGTGCCTCACAGCTCCTTTGTGAATTCAGCAATGAAATCAACGAACACATGCATGAAAAAAGGCATGTGCTCGTTGTTTTCATTGATTTCAGTAAAGCTTTTGATATGCTGAAATACGAAACGCTATTCAGCAAACTAGAGCAGAACGGTATACAGGGCCCCCTAGTTAATTTGCTAAAAAACTATCACGTCAACAGATATACTCGAGTTAAGGTTAATAACACATACAGTGAAGCTGTAAAAACGGATAAAGGGACGGCCCAGGGATCTATTATTGGCCCAACCGAATACTTGTTGTATGTAAATGAAATGTGCAACATTATAACTGAGGGCTCTGTCTACCAGTTCGCGGACGACACATGCATTATCACAGCCGACCGAGATATAGCTAAGGCCGAGAGCGTAATGCAAACTAACTTTAACACTCTCTGTAAATGGGCGCATGACGTCGGGCTTGTTATTAACGCACAAAAAACAAAAATAATGCATGTTCGTTCGGCTCATAACAAAATTGCACACGAGGTCTCTGTAGTTGCCCATCAGCACAAGTGCCTACACCAACACAGCTGCACAGTTACGTGTAACTGTGAAAATATACAAGTGGTAAAGGAACACATGTACCTTGGACTTATAATAGATCTCAGGCTCAACTGGGGACCTCATGTTAATTACGTATGCGATAAGCTGAGAGCTATCTTGAGTAGATTATACATTTTAAAGCATAAAGTACCGTACAGAACCCTACGTCTGCTATACCTAGCCCTCGCTGACTCTGTGATCGGATACGCCCTGGGTACCTATGGTAGAACCTTTAAGACCTATATGGAAAAAATATACAACCTACAAATTCGAATACTCAAAACTATTGTACCAAAAAATATTAAAGAGCATTATGTAACCGACTATTCACAACTATTTAAATACTGTAATCTACTTCCTGTACAAAAAAAAATTAAACTAGCTGTCTTAATTGAAGAATATCACAATGTTACAAAACTCAAAGCTAAGAAAAGATGTATTAGATTAAGAAAGTTATCATCCCAAAGCCAATTTTGTTTATCTAAATATAATAATATATATGGTGCTCGAAAATACTCATACTTACTGCCTAAAATAATAAATGAATTACCTGAACATGTACAAAACTTATATGTGAAAGGCTGTAAATTAAGAAAAATATTAAAGATGCACTTTTTAAAATGCAATAATGTAACCTATATTCTGTAAACTAAGTTGTACTAACTAACCTACTTAAAATACTTAGTTTTTAATTTAGCTATAAATTAGATCAAAAGAATAATAAGAACTCCCCATCGGCACACAAACCTCTCCAAGGTTTTGCCTAGATGGGCTTTGTAATGATATTCATTGTTTTTGTCTTAATCAATAAATTAAAAAAAAAAAAAAAAATGTGACATCCCGGTCATGCATCAAATACAAAATCTGGCAACGGACTGAAGACGAAATATTTTAGAAGAAACGGTCAAAATATCCATACTAATATCCATACTAATCCATACTATCCATACTTCCATACTAATATTATAAATGCGAAAGTGTGTCTGTCTGTCTGTTACCTCTTCAAGCTTAAACCGGTGAACCGATTTAGATGAATTTTGGTACAGAGATAGTTTGAGTCCCGGGGAAGGACATAGGATAGTTTTTATGCCGGAAATCATCCCCTAAGGGAGTGAAAGTTTGTATGGAGCTGCGATATAAATTCTTCGCGGGCAGAAGCTAGTAGAAAATAATCCTAATATTGAAATATAATAATAAATCAGCCAATGACCTATATTGGCTGATTTATGTTGTGCACAGGCCTTAACTCATGGATGAGAAGGAACGGGCAGTAGTCCCCACGCTGGCCCAGTGCGGGTTGGGGACTTCAAAAACACCTTTGAATTTCTTTGCAGATGTATGCAGGTTTCCTCACGATGTTTCCCTTCACCGAAAACCTTACGATAAATACCAAATTATATTCCGTACATAAGTTCCGAAAAACTCATTGGTAAGAGCCGGGATTCGAACCCACGACCACCGTTTGACAGCCGCATGCCTGTACCACAGCTTAAATATACCAAACATACATTTACCTGAACAGCTTTCGCCTGTGCTATATCAGCATACCACCGAAGGGTATGTGTGTACGGGGCCATAAACGTTTTTAGGGCTTCACTGTGGTAAAGCGGGTACAGTGTGCTCCAGAGAGAAATGTCGGCTGCTGACAGCATATCCTGAAAGCAGTGTCGTAGATTATTTTCACATTTTTACCATAAAATATATAAATGATAAAAATAGTTTTTTACGACCCTGAACATTTTCTTAACACTTCCTGTGCCAGGAAGCCAGGTGCCAGTCGCTCTTCTCTAATTAGCGAGAAAACCACGGCATCGCCTTTGAGCGTAGCTCTATTAAATCGTTGGCAGTGAATGTATTCCTAAAGAACTCGAGATTTTAGGGCATAATCCCCCCAGACAGACCTCCGCCTAAAGCCCGCTCTACATTCTCGACAAAGCTACACGAGATTAGCCGAATACGAGAGTGTGGAGTGAGTATTCGTCTATGTTCGTATTGTTTTGCGTAAAATGGCCAAACATCAACGAGCTCTCGTGAAGTTTCGTGTTTGCGCGAAACTTCTCCACATTCTCGTTGCGCTTCCGTGAGTCGACCGACGGCAACCGTAGGAAGCGTCCATCTTGTATGAAAGTCCAATTACAACTGCGCAAGGCGGTAACGTAGAGGGCCGCTCTCGGTTTCGCCCGGTCTCGGCGAATATTCCGGCGAAACCAGTCTCCTGTAGTTTTGTCCGGAATGTGGAGCGGGCTTAACTCCAGCAGGGTGCGTCTTTCGGCTGATATGATGATTATAAAAAGTTTATATATATGTACTCACACCAAATAAATATTTCTTGCTAGCGACGATACCCTCAACGTGTTGTAGCAACGCGTCCAAAGCCTGCTTCAGATCAGCCGGGACAGTCCGGGCGGCCAGCACGGCTGAAACCGCCGGCTGAAGTCGCGTCGCCTCCCACTCTTGCATCTGTTGGCTGACGGAACATCGTCAACAAACAGGACAGCGCAGATCAAAGATCAAACATAATGAGAACAGTTTTCTACTTGGAAATAATGTTTTAAGTAATTATTTGATTTATTGATACCTAATCTGATACTATTTCTTGTGTAACATTTATATTGTATTTCTACTGTGTTTTGTTTAAAATCCACTAGTTGTTAAATGACAATCCGTAATCAGAGATACTATTTCCACTTCCTGTATTGACATTTTGAATATTGTTTAATTTTTATTTCTTATTATTGACGATCGTGATAAGGATTCTTATAATTTTGACATTGTATGCGAATCTATATTGTAATTTTTATCTCGAAATAAATAAATCTAAATCTATCTTATAGCCTGTGCGCACTTGAAATAATTTTCGTGTCTGTATTTCTCTCTGACTTGTTCTTGCAAGTTCTTATGCCATAATTAACAATTTAGAAAAGATGAAAAACCGATGGCATTCTCATTTGAAAATTGAATGTAACAAAACCGGCTAACCGATTTTGTTGAGACTTAACTAAGAACCATCTCGACCATGTCAGCTTTCGGACAAAAAAACCGCATTAAAATCAGTTCATTCCTTAAGGAGTTACAATGCCACAGACAGACACACAGACTCGTCAAACTTATAACACCCCTCTTGCGTTGGGTGTTAAAATTATGCGATTTCACCCAAACCAGGAGACTGTTAAGAGCGCACGTACTGTACCTCGGTTTTTCGTTGAATATTTTCATGAGTCTCAGATATATTGTCACTTACGTCACAAAGGTTGAATATCGATCGACGTGTCTCAAATCGAGCCGCCATTATTAATGATGAGCGTTCGAGATTTCGTTGTATTCGCAATTAACAATAAAGAATGTTAAATAACTTATTACCCAATCCTAGAGGCTTCCAAACACAAAACCCACAAAAATACCCGCCATTTTGAACTTTTTTGTTTATCAACCGTTTCTTTTCGAATTCTAAAAGACTGTATAGACTAGTTCGAAATTAGAATAACTATGCTCACCTCTGTCCATTCTGCGACATGTCCAGCACTGGGAACAAGTATTGTGCCGCGGCGTTGCTCGAGAAGAACGCCAGCTGGTCGTCCACTTGCAGCAGCGGCAGGGAGCGCGGGCCTGCGAACACGCCTGCAATCACAGACAAGGCTTAGAGCGAGCCAGCACCCGGGTTAGTAACTTACAATATTATTAGCAATATTCCTAGCGTTAGTTTCAAGGAGTCAGAGGCGTCTCAAGCCCATGGAGCGCCCGTGTGCGAACATTACTCTAGCGCCCCCTGGTAAGCGCGCGGTCAAAATGGAATGGTAGCGGGCGGCGCTCGGCGCCCCCTAGGACCGCTGCGCCCGTGTGCAACGCACTCCCTCCACCATAAGTAAAGACCCCTCCAGAAGGAGCTCGGGTCTGCACAGCCGGCTTGTCGCAGTTACTGTTGTCCGATAAAGATATCTGATTTATGTTGTACTATGATTTTTAGCAGCAGAACCAAGGTATATGTAAACTTGAGTGGCAGTGGGCGGGGCACATAGCACGTAGAACCGATGGCCGTTGGGGCGGAAAGGTTCTCGAGTGGCGACCACATACCGGAAGGCGCGGCGTGGGTAGGCCCCCACAAGAAGGAACTAATGATCTGGTAAAGGTCGCGGGAGTCCGCTGGATGCGGGTGGCGCTGTACCGGTCACTTTGGCACTGATTGGGGGAGGCCTATGTCCAGCAGTGGACGTCTTTCGGCGCATATGATGATGATGATTTTCAGATTATGTGCCCCTCTCTATGTTATATTCTAAGGTGAAAGTTGAGGTGACTATTGGGACCTGGGAGAGCTATAAGTTAGTTTTGACGACCGGTTAGCCTAGTGGGTAGTGACGCTGCCTACGAAGCTGAAGGTCCTGGGTTCGAATCCCGGTAAGGGCAAATATTTGTGTGATGAGCATGAATATTTGTTTCTGAGTCATGGAAGTTTTCTATGTATTTAAGTATTTATATCTATTATATATATCGTCGTCTAGTACCCATAACACAAGCCTTAATGAGCTTACTATGGGACTAGGTCGATTTGTGTAAGATTGTCCCCTAATATTTATTTATAAGTAGTTTTGGTGATCTCTTTTCGCTCTCTCAATGGCCAAAATTTGATATTTTTCGACAAATTTCACCATTTTTCATCTTTTAGATTTCTACTTTATCTTATATCCAATACCAACATATTACGCAAGTTTGTACTAACATAAATATGGATCACTTTTGTCTGGATTACCTTAATGTTTTTTATTTTTATTTATTACCAGACCAAGATACTAGGAAAATTGACAATCAAATTTGAATCGTCTACAACAGGAAATAGAGTAGTTTATCTTTGTTTCAAAATTGAATGATGAAACTTTTTTCAGTTCTGTTCCAAATTAGAATAGTATAAATTCCAATTAAGATGGGGATGCCTTTATTGTGGGCCTTTGGGTGACTAGAACTTAATAATCTTCAGTTAACCTCGTGCGGCTTGTGCTGCCCGTCATCAGGGAACGAAAAAACCATAGAAGTCTATGTAGCGTCGCAGAATGCCCCCACAGAATTGGTGCCATTGTCATTATGGAGGGCCGGGGCGGGGTGTCAAACAATCCGGGTTTTAGGCAAGTGTTTGGGTAGAGTAAGGAGTTTGTATTCTATGGTTTTTTTGTTCGCTGTTCATACATAAAATTTAGTTTTTGTTTGTAAATTTAATAAAATAATAGTTTTAAGTTATAACAGTTTGATGAAAGGCACATTTATAGCCAAAGTTGTATACAAAGTGTGCATGCAACTTAGTCATAAAAGATGATATAAAATTAAGATAATGATGTTGTTTAAAATTGCATAACGGTATCTACACAATTCTAGAAGTTCATGTGATAGAGATAATATTTATCGAACATTTTATGTTACTATTACATTACAATCCATAATATTATTAAGAGATAGTTTATAAATTTTGATGTAGTGTGTAAGTAACCCGATTTAAAAAAAGACCGGGTTGCACTGGGAGTGCTGGCAGAAGTGAAAACTCAATAACATTGTAACAGTTTTTCGTAGGTCACGTGACATCTTACGGTGTCATAAAAGTGAATTTGACGCAAATTTATAAACAATTATCAATTATTTAGGTGGACGGCCCGCGGGCGCGTTGGGTGAGACGGGCCGCCGGCTCCGGGCGGCGGCAAACACAATACCAATTTGTTTTTGCCATTGCCAATGCTATTTGAATTTGCACAGCAGACAGTGGTGGCAACCAAAATATCAATTTGTTTTTGCCGTTGGTAAATATTTTTTCTAAGCTTTATCTATTTAGGAATAACGCCCAAATTCGAACTATTCGAATTTTCTAAATAGCGAAACGGTGAAGGACGCGTTGGTATTATTACAAATTTATTTGCAGAATATGCTATTGCAAAAAGTGTTTAACGGCTTTATACTCTTACGAATTGCGTTCAGTTTTGAATGAAGTCGAATCGGCTAGCAGCAAAAAGTGACCTCCTTCTCATCTGACGTCACAAAACTCTGTCGCGTATTTTACAATTTTTCCCCATCCCAAAAAGTGCTCAGCACCGCTAAAGAAGTTTTCACTTCAAAAATCTTGAGTAATATTTTTAATGTGCTTTCAGGGTGGACATTCACTGTATACCTATTTTCATGCTTAATTAATAAGGATTTTACTAGATCAATGGTGAAGCCGCCGGTTAAGTTATTATTTTTTCAGTAAGTGTCACTGTAGGCATACATCTGTCTCAAGTTATATTTTCATTGCTTTAGGTTATTATCTAATTTATGTGTGTGCGGAAATAAAGTTTATTTTTATATTAATATTTATTATTATTATTAGTTCAACTTTATTATGTGAATAATTATTTTTAATGATAATATTGTTTTGGTCTGTTAACATGTATTTTTATTTTAGAAGCTTAATTGTAATAAAAAAACTGATGCAATATCATAACACATTGAGAGCATGCTTCAATAGATATCAAGTAGTCATTTTTTTCTTGTAGTTTTCCTCCAAACTGTTTTGATTATTAGGATCCATACTGACTATGATTACTTGCATTCATTTACACAGATTTTGTTGTTAATAACATGCAAGGCAAAAATATTAACGAAACAGTACGGATTTTTGAAAAATGCTATATTTCCAACAAGATGAAACAAATACCTACCTTCAAAGGAAACATTCTGCAATTCCACTTTTTTACCAGCCAAGTTGGCGGCTATTAATAGTTTCAACGTCGAGGTATTATTCTCGTTTGTAAGGATCTTCATCTTCAGTCACTTTTCTTTAGATTTAGCAAAATAAGTGAATTATAACTAAATTATAACCTAACAACGATACACCTAATAATCCACCTCACGAAAAAGTGACACATGAAATGACATGAATACACGATAAAATTAAGAGGCGCTTAGTAATCAAATACGATTTACATTCAATGGTATGTCGTTAACTAGTCGGGTAATATTTACCTGTAATGTGTTTGAGACATGGTTTTCGCAAAAAATATCGTATAGAAGACGGATGTGAATATATGAAACAGTAAAATAGATGTACATATTACGAAAATGTGTATTTTTTTTATTTAGTGAAGAATATGAATTAATATCTTTTTAAATTACACTTTACTGAAAATATCCTACGTTGTTAGGCAAGGCACGAAATAGTTGCGGTTGCTGAACGCGCTGAAATGTCACGCCAACGCCAAGGTCGCGTCAGTCAATTTGGATTTGAGTGTTATTGAGACGCTAATTTGTGATTTTAAAAACAATTTCCGTGAAAAAGCTAAATAAACTTTAGTATTTAACAGTTTTAACATGGAACCGCCTAAATTAGATGTCAATAAGATATGCAGAACATGCATGTTCGAAGGTGCAAACATGAGATCGGTGTTCTACAAACTGGAAGACAAGAGATGTGTAAACGATTTACTTGAATTCATTACAAACATTAGCATTAATAGTGATGATAGCCTTCCTAAACAAGTTTGCGAGAAGTGCGAAAGGTTCTTGTTTAAAGCAGCTTATTTTAAACAACGTTGTTTAGACGTAGAATCAAAATTGAAGAAACTTTTTAATAACGTATCTACAAGTATATCTGTTATAAAACATGAAGATAATGAAAAAGAAATCTCCATAGACTCTGAAGAGCCGTACCAGTGTTCTATTTGCTTCAATAAATACAGTGAAACAGCTTTATTAGAAGACCATGTGGATAATTTTCATAGAGTAAAAAAAGTGCCCGTATACAATGAACTGTCATTATTTTCAAATGCCAAAGCAGATGTGACTCTAGAAACAATATCAGAAAAGGAAGAAAATGAGGTCATTAAAGAAGAATTTAATGATACTACTGATCAAGACAGTCAATTGAATGATAATGATTACGATTATTCTGAGCATGATGCAGAGTCGGTACTAATACTATTCCCACCAGAGAATAAAGACATGTTAAACAAGACTGAAATGACTTTAGACATGAACAACGAAGCCATAGACAATTTATTAAAAAAAGAATACAAATGCGAAAAATGCAACCAGCAATTTAAATCCGCAAACTCTCTTAACATACATAAAAGAAAACATGATGAACGAAAAGAAGTCGAAAAGAAGTATCAATGTTCTTTATGTATGCGTAAGTTTATTAGTAAATCTGGTTTAACAAACCATCTACGGATTCATGAAAGTAAGGATGACATTAAATATGCTTGCGGAAGCTGTAAAAGAGAATTCAAATATAAGTCTCACTTAGACAACCACATGATTACCCTACATGCTAATGAGAAGGGTTTTAGTTGCGATTATTGTCCGAAGAACTTTGCGACGCAAGAGAGTTTGGAGATTCATAAGGACTTGCATAAGATTGATAAGAAGCACTCATGCCAATTTTGCAATAAGGCGTTTTATATGTTGTCAACGTTAACTGATCACATCAGGTAATGTTTGTATTTAATATAGACTATGTTTCAGTCAAAAATGAAAATTTTGAGACCAACTATTATTGCCAACTGTAATTTTTTGGCAAAGCCATCAACTACACCTTCTACTCCCGTCTCCATCTCACTGAGAAATAATAAAAAATAATGTCACACTTACATCTTAATTTAAATTAAGTACATGAAAAGCAATATTACTTTCTAACATAAAACCACTAGGCTACCGTAGCTTATGTACGGAATATAATTTCATATTCGTTAGCTTTTCGGTGAAGGAAAAACATAGTGAGGAAACCTGCCTACATCTGCGAAGAAATTCAAAGGTGTATGTGAATGTGAAGTCCCCAGCCAGTGGGCCAGCATGGAGACTACTGCCTGTTCCCCCTCATCCATGAGAGGAGGCCTGTGCCCAGCAGTGGGACGTATATAGGCTGATTTATTATTATTATTATTTTTCCTAGTCAATGTTCTCAATCCCACTCATAAATGTGCTAATTGAAAACATGGTAGATGTGTCTTCTTTAATTAACTTTATAATAAAAAATATGGCTTCTACAATAGGCCTTTGCCAAAAGGCAGACTGTCACAAACAAAAGCATCCCGGATGTCAACAAATTAGAATAAGTGATACTATGTAAAAGTCAGTAATACAGGCTCTATTTATTTCTTTCTTTATTTATTTATTTATAGATGTGTTTTCTTTGGTAGCAAATATGAAAGAGAAAGTTAAGAGTTTCATAGGTCATTAAGACCGTGAAGGCTGGATTCATCCTGAGGGTTGTGACTCGTCACTCTCGTGAGGTTGGAATCTCGCCATAACTTTTTTAATTCCTTTGCGGTGAGAGTTCCAACAGTCCATCTATCGACATTCACATAGGAAGAATATTGGCCGAGGGGAGTCAAGTTCCGGCGTTTTCGCGGTCGGTTACCTGACATTACTGAGTTACGTAACACATCGCAGTTATAGTGTTTTTTTTTATGTTTTAAAATATGTCTATATTGATACTATTATAGGTGCCCGGCCCGGCTTCGCACGGTTAGTAACGCACGGATAATTCTTAGGATAAGTAAGTAGGTACATAAAAATCTTAAAATAAAAGAAAGATATGAAATCAGTGCTATGATGGGCTCGGGCTCATGACATTCATAATATGTGGATACTTTCCGCATATTCTGAACTAGCTGCCCGGCCCGGATTACCCGTTTTCACATAGGAATGAATCATTTTCCCGCGGTAAAAAGTAGCCCATGTTCATCAGGGATAATGTCGGCTTCTAATGGTAATATAATTTTTCAAATCAGTCCAGTAGTTTCGGAGCCAATTCAATACAAACAAACAAACAATCAAATCTTTCCTCTTTATAATATTAGTGTAGATAGTGTAGATGTATGTTAATCTGTGAGGTATATGTAAGTATGGGCCTTTGTTGTCTGATTTAAATTAATTAATTAAAAAAGCAAGATTCCGTTAGTTTTATAACGTACCTCACATACCAAGGAAACAAGAGCCGAATTCAACACTAAGTTAGCCATATATGAGCGTAGCCATACATACATTACATATAAAAACTAATTATTTACAAACGCAAAAGGCCGGACGGGCTAACTTTGGTTCCGTGGCAGAAGGGTAAGTGCTTACTCTGGGACGCTACGTGCATCAGCACTTTTGCCGCTTCGCACTTCTGCCGAACGGTGCGGACAGCTGGTGCCGCGGCAGAATTTGCTGCGGTTAGAAAAAGGAACAAATATTCGGCCCTAGAGGGTAATTATTATTTTGTTCCTCTAGCCTTTGAGACGACGGGGTGCTGGGGGTCGGAGGCGATCTCCTTCATCAGGGAAGTGGGGAGAAGAATTAAGGAAAGTGGGTCCGATGCTCGCGCGGCTTGCTTCCTGGCGTGGTCAAATCAAATCAAATCAAATCAATTATTTATTCTGCAAATAGGCCACAAGGGCACTTTTACATGTCAAAGGGTAATTTACAATAAAATAGTAATCTTACACAATAATAATTTAAAATGATATATATAAAAGGTTAACAAACTAAATGTCACTAAGTTAATGTAAACAAAACAAAATTGCAAAATATGACCATTACATTCGATATAAGATCTGTATCCAGCATTAACAGAAGTTAATGATATTATTCAGTATTCCAGATATGTATAAGGTCTCTGAGCGTCCAAATACAATTAATAATTATTCTAATATTCTAAGAGATGTATACGGTCTCTAAGCGTCAAAACAAAAAAGGAACATTAATGTAATATTGTCAGAGATGTACAGGGTCAATAACAATAAAACGTGTCAAGATCAGAATGATGTCTCTCGTCAATACGATAATAATAATAATAACACTAGTATTTAAGTAGTTAATTAGGTACTATGCCCTTGCAAGCATGAACAGTCCGGACTCCACAAACGTAACGCTGCAAGTGTGATGGGCACCTTTGCGGCCGGAGCAACTCGCGGGGGCCTATTTGACTAAGCTTAGGCTGTGCTTAAGTTTGTTAATTAGTATTTTTATTATTATTATAAGTATTTAATTGTTAATTTTAAATTATTTTGTAATTGATTTAAAAATTATTTAGAGGACGAAACAGAGGCCGGCGAGTAGCCCTATAGTGGCGCCTACCCACGAGCCAACTATAACGAGCAGCAAAAAAAAACGACGAAACAGCGTGGCTCCATTGCGTCGACAAGTCCGGTGTAGAATTCGGAACGGTTTAATTTGCAGTCTTAAATTGTTCCAGAACCCATACTGGAGAGAAACCGTATCTCTGCTCGACCTGCGGCCGTGGCTTTAGCCAGAAGACTAACCTCGCCCAGCACATGCGACGCCATCTTGGTCTGAAACCCTTCTGCTGCGAAATCTGTACACAAAGGTAAGTGTTTTGTGAGAAAACGTGCCACTGGCCGACCTGCGGCCGTGGCTTCAGAAGACTAGCCTCGCCCAGCACATGCGACGCCATCTTGGTCTGAAACCCTTCTGCTGCGAAATCTGTACACAAAGGTAAGTGTTTTGTGAGAAAACGTGTCACTGGCCGACCTGCGGCCGTGGCTTTAGCCAGAAGACTAACCTGGCCCAGCACATGCGACGCCATCTTGGTCTGAAACCCTTCTGCTGCGAAATCTGCACACAAAGGTAAGTGTTTTGTGAGAAAACGTGTCACTGGCCGACCTGCGGCCGTGGCTTTAGCCAGAAGACTAACCTGGCCCAGCACATGCGACGCCATCTTGGTCTGAAACCCTTCTGCTGCGAAATCTGTACACAAAGGTAAGTGTTCAGTGGGAAAACGTGTCACTGGTCGACCTGCGGCCGTGGCTTTAGCCAGAAGACTAACCTGGCCCAGCACATGCGACGCCATCTTGGTCTGAAACCCTTCTGCTGCGAAATCTGTACACAAAGGTAAATGTTCAGTGGGAAAACGTGTCACTGGTCGACCTGCGGCCGTGGCTTTAGCCAGAAGACTACCTGGCCCAGCACATGCGACGCCATCTTGGTCTGAAACCCTTCTGCTGCGAAATCTGTACACAAAGGTAAGTGTTCAGTGGGAAAACGTGTCACTGGTCGACCTGCGGCCGTAGCTTTAGCCAGAAGACTAACTTGGCCCAGCACATGCGACGCCATCTTGGTCCGAAACCCTTCTGCTGCGAAATCTGTACACAAAGGTAAGTGTTCAGTGGGAAAACGTGTCACTGGTCGACCTGCGGCCGTGGCTTTAGCCAGAAGACTAACTTGGCCCAGCACATGCGACGCCATCTTGGTCTGAAACCCTTCTGCTGCGAAATCTGTACACAAAGGTAAGTATTTTGTGACAAACCGTATCTCTGCTCGACCTTCAGCCGCGGTTTCAGTCAGAAGACCAGCCTGCCCCAGTACATGCAACGCCATCTTGGTCTGAAACCATTCGGTTGTGAAATCTGTACACAAAGGTAAGTATTCATTGATAAACCGTGTCTCTGCTAAAGCCGCGGATTCAGTCAAATGACCAACCTGGTCCAGTCAGTACATGCACCGCCATCTTGGTCTGAAACACTTCGGCTGCGAAATCTGTACCCAAAGGTAAGTATTGAGTGACAAACCGTATCTATGGTCGAGCTGCGGCCGTGGTTTTAGTCTAAAGACCAACCTGGCTCAGAAAATGCGACGCCATCTTGGTCTGAAACCTTTCGGCTGCGAGATCTGTACACAAAGAAAGGTATTGAGGACCGTTAATGAGTAATCGTATCACACATCGTGTGACACAAAGCTAAGTTTTCAGTGACAAACCGTATCTTTGCTCGACCTGCGGCTGCGGTTCCATTTAGAACACCAACCTGGCCCTGCACATGCGTCGCGATCTTGGTCTGAAATCCTTCGGCTGCGATATCTGTACACAAAGAAAGGTATTGAGGACCGTTAATGAGTAATCGTATCTCTGCTCGACCTGCGGCGGGCTCAGTCAGAAGACCAATTTGGCCTAGCATTCGCTGGGGTTGGGGTCCGTTGGGTGGGCGCATGTGCGCCGCCATCTTAGTCTGGAACCCTTCGGCTGCGATATCTGCAACCAAAGGCAAGTATAGTATAGGTAATACGAATACAAGGCCCATTCGCCAATACACAGTTTATCAGGACAGATATTAAATACAAGTAACAAAACCCATAATCGTTCAATTTTCACGTTCTCAGATAAGCTCACAGCCTGACTGATCACAAGCGGAAACCCTAGCCTATAGAAGCTTGCAATTTCAGAAAAGAGATTGGTTACCCTGTATTGACTTGTATTGTACATTATTTTGTTTCGTCATATAGACTGTGCTTACGAAGCTGACGGTCCTAGGTTCAAATCCCGGTAAAAGAAAATATTTGTGTAATTAGCATGACTATTCGTTTCGAAGTCTTGGAGGTTTTTGGTGTGTCTTAAGTATTTGCTGTCCCCTTTTATATATATTTTTTTTTGATATTTTTTTCAGATTCGTGTCAAAAGGCGAGCTAGTCGCGCACACGCGCAAGCACAGCGGCGCGCACCCGTTCATATGCGACGAGTGCGGTAACGGGTTCACGACATCCTCGTCCCTGGTGAAACACAGACGGACACACAGCGGGGAGAGGCCTTACGCTTGCGACCTGTGCCATATGAGGTAGAAATATGTCAAAAAAGCAGTTTTATATACTACTAGCGACCCGGCCCGGCTTCGCACGGGTACTATATTATACATATAAACCTTCCTCTTGAATCACTCTATCTATTAAAAAAACTGCATCAAAATCCGTTGCGTTATTTTAAAGGTCTAAGCATACATAGGGACAGACAGCGGGAAGCGACTTTGTTTTATACTATGAAGTGATAGTGATGACGGTGGCAAACAGGAATACGGTTTACTTGATGGTAAGCAGACACCGTAGTGGATAGACGCTTACAATTCCGGCAGAGTCACAAGCAGTTTATGGCAACTGGTGCATAACAAAGACGGTAGTCGGAAAGAAAATGTTAACACTATTTTGCCTTATTTTGCTTTTTTTTTTTTTTTGCCTATCTCGTTCTACCTACCTTCCTCTCAATTGCTCAAAGGTTAGCTGGAAGAGATCCCTTATAGGGATAAGTTCGCCTTTGTACTTTGATCTATTGTGTGACATGTATATTCTTAAACCTGTTATTGTGTACAATAAAGTGCTTACATACATACTTACATACATTTTCTCTGTGACGGCTGTTTTTTGACGATTAGCTGCCATATGTGCCATATTTCTCGAAGACCAGTACCTATTCATATTTCTACATTTAAGTTTTTTTTCTGTTGCATGCTTAGGTTGTTTTGTTAGCATAATTCTCATAATATTAATGAGCCTCCAGGTCTTTAGCATTATGTCTGTTGGTACTCTACGTGTACCCCATATACTACTTTGTGTTCTAAATAAACTAAAAAAAAAGTAGGGGTTGCACTCCGGGAGTGCCGGTAGAAGTGAAAACTGACGGAGGGCACCGCGCTACACAGCTCTCTCTCAGTCTTACATCAAACAATTTCCCCCCCGCCACCAAGCCTCGTCCCGAATCTCTCTGAGAGAGACTCTCCATCCTACGGTCACGTGACCTCCTACGCTGGTACTGGTACGCATTGGACGTTACAAAAATCTGTCGCGAGTTTAACAATTTTTCCCCATCCCAAAAAGTGCTCAGCGCCGCTAAAGAAGTTTTCACTTCAAAAATGCGACACCTACCTTAGAGCCTTGTCAGCGATGTGTCAGCCCAGCTGCCTGTGAGTTTATTACTGTCTCCTTACGCTTACGACGTGTGCCATATGGGGTATTTTAACCGAGTGTTGTCTTCCATAAGGGCGGTTTGCACCAACTTACGAAACCGTACGTTCAGATTTTAACGAACACCCCTTACGATTGTCGATTACTGACAGTGTCAGATTTTTTTTAATCGGAAAAGTGTTTCTATTGGTTACCCAGGTTACCCTCTACAATCTCTTCATACCAAGTTGCATAGCTACAATTTCGCAGATTTTTATAGACGTAAGCAGTGGCAGTGGGCCGGGCACATTGCACGTAGAACCGATGGCCGTTGGGGCGGAAAGGTTCTCGAGTGGCACTGTACGCGAGGCGCAGCGTGGGTAGACAAGGTGGACTGATGACCCGGTAAAGGTCGCGGGAGTCCGCTGGATGCGGGTGGCGCAGGACCGATCATTGTGGCACTCTTCGGGGGAGGCCTATGTCCAGCAGTGGACGTCTTTCGGCTGATATGATGATGAAGATTGTACAATTTCGCCTTTCTCCACAGATTTGCGGCATCAGGAACCCTGAAGAACCACCGCCGCACCCATACTGGGGAGAAACCGTACCAGTGTTCTCACTGCGAGAAAGCCTTCGTGCAGAAGAATGATCTTGTGTCTCACGTCAGGTTAGTTTTAAAAGCTAAGATTATTAGGGTTGCCAATGATTGAAAAAAAAAGGATTTCCAAAGGTATAGCTAGTTGTTGTATTTAATCGAATAGTAATGATTGCAATAAAAATAACTGTTTTCGTTGGTTTACTAGTCGCTCAATCACTATTCATCATTATACATATCTGGAATATTTTTTGCAATCGATGAGTAATTTCGGAGATTTTCTTCCACATACAAACTTACTAAGCTTAAAGCTACAATCCCACAGACTTTTATTTTTTATTATAGTGGTATTGATAAGCACATTGCACATAGAACCGATGGCCGTTGGGGCGGAAAAGTTCTCGAGTGGCGACCACTCCGGAAGGCCCCACAAGGTGGACTGATGACCTGGTAAAGATCGCGGTAGTCCGCTGGATGCGGGTGGCGCAGGTCCGGTCATTGTGGCACTCTTTGGGGGAGGCCTATGTCCAGCATTGCACGTCTTTCGGCTGATATGATGATGATGACGATGATGATGATGATTATTGATAAGCGAGATAACGAAATGAAATACTGGTATGTTTGTATGAAAAGAATACCTCTATACGGTCTCTGATTAAGAGTTGAAAGCGATTAGGCGACCTGGGGCCTTTGTGGAATAGGCCTCAGGTCGGTAAGTGCAGCATTGTCCCCCATTTATATATGTCTTCTATACGAGACAACGCTTGTCCCAGATGCCACACAGGTGAGCGTCCGTTCGTGTGCAACGCGTGCGGCAGCGCCTTCCGCAAGCCCGCCGCGCTGCGCAGCCACGCCAAGATGCACGCCAGAGACAAGGAGCTTATGCCTTACTGAACATAGTACACAGCCAAAGTCTGTGTCCATTCGTGCGCAACGCATGCGGCAGCGCCTTCCGCAAGCCCGCCGCGCTGCGCAGCCACCCCAAGATGCACGCCAGAGACAAGGAGCTTATGCCTTACTGAACACTGTACACAGCCAAAGTCTGTGTCCGTTCGTGCGCAACGCATGCGGCAGCGCCTTCCGCAAGCCCGCCGCGCTGCGCAGCCACCCCAAGATGCACGCCAGAGACAAGGAGCTTATGCCTTACTGAACACTGTACACAGCCAAAGTCTGTGTCCGTTCGTGCGCAACGCATGCGGCAGCGCCTTCCGCAAGCCCGCCGCGCTGCGCAGCCACGCCAAGATGCACGCCAGAGACAAGGAGCATATGCCTTACTGAACACTGTACACAGCCAAAGTCTGTGTCCGTTCGTGCGCAACGCATGCGGCAGCGCCTTCCGCAAGCCCGCCGCGCTGCGCAGCCACCCCAAGATGCACGCCAGAGACAAGGAGCTTATGCCTTACTGAACACTGTACACTGCCAAAGTCTGTGTCCGTTCGTGCGCAACGCATGCGGCAGCGCCTTCCGCAAGCCCGCCGCGCTGCGCAGCCACCCCAAGATGCACGCCAGAGACAATTAGCTTATGCCTTACTGAACACTGTACACAGCCAAAGTCTGTGTCCGTTCGTGCGCAACGCATGCGGCAGCGCCTTCCGCAAGCCCGCCGCGCTGCGCAGCCACCCCAAGATGCACGCCAGAGACAAGGAGCTTATGCCTTACTGAACACTGTACACAGCCAAAGTCTGTGTCCGTTCGTGCGCAACGCATGCGGCAGCGCCTTCCGCAAGCCCGCCGCGCTGCGCAGCCACCCCAAGATGCACGCCAGAGACAAGGAGCTTATGCCTTACTGAACACTGTACACAGCCAAAGTCTGTGCCCGTTCGTGCGCAACGCATGCGGCAGCGCCTTCCGCAAGCCCGCCGCGCTGCGCAGCCACCCCAAGATGGACGCCAGAGACAAGGAGCTCATGCCTTACTGAACACTGTACACAACCATAGTGTGTCCGTTCGTGTGCAACGCGTGCGGCAGCGACTTCCGCAAGCCCGCCGCGCTGCGCAGCCACGCCAAGATGCACGCCAGAGACAAGGAGTTCATGCCTTACTGAATAATTATCCTTCTAGGTCGCTAGGAGCTAGCGTTCCCGGTTCTACCTTAAGGTGGTTCGAGGACCATACAACACGTTTTTTGACATTCGCAGGCTAACGACGTGATATTTTAAGAAACTTATGTAACGCACTTTCATAAATTGGCTTGCCATTTGCACGAAATTCCCCCTTCCCAGAAAAACTTGTATAAACTGCAATCATTTGAGAAATTACTTTGTCACGTGATACTTTGCGAAAACGATTATTCTGGGGAAATTTCGCGCAAATGGAAAGCCAATTTATGAAAGATTGTTAAATTAACATAATAAAATATACATAAGTTTCTTAAAATATCACGCCGTTAGCCTGCGAATGTCAAAATACGTTTTGTATGGTCGTCGAACCACTTTCACACGTCGAGCTCGGAGTTTTGGCGCCTACTAACGCTAGTTCTCGCAGTTTTATGTACAGTTAATGAATTTAATTCCGCCATTACGTTGATATGTCGTTACTGTCGTTAGACACTCGCAATGCATTAAGGTTGAAAATTGTATTTCAGTAATAGTATTGAAATGTCATTACGTATTATTTGTCACTTCACATTACAAACCTCTTTGCGAAATTTTCTAATAACGAACATGTGTCAATGGAGAAAATTGAAAAAGTATTTTTAAATACGTTAATAATCCCCAACAAGGTGGACTGATGACCTGGTAAACGTTTCGGGAGTCCGCTAGATGCGGGTGGCGCAAGACCGGTCACTTTGGCACTCTTTGGGGGAGGCCTATGTCCAGCAGTGGACGTCTTTCAGCTGATATGACGTTATTAATTCGAAAAATAATATGATTACCGCTAATATCATATAACAGAACTATAACGATATGACAAATTAATCCGGACTCCAGTTTTGGCAAAGTGCCTTGGCGTCCCAAAGTTCAGTTCACCATGTCAACGTAGTTCATCTGTTGCCTGGTTACGAAGATAAAAAAAGCATGCTATATGTCAATGTCACGTCGTGCTCTAGCTAGCTCCTATGGTGACAGTTTGCTATACGATATTGAACTTTGGGTGGGTTGGAAACTAAATTCCTTGACTGTACCTAAGTGTTTTATTTGTTACCATAAATGTAATAACACTTACTTACTTTTGTGTCTGTATTTGTGGTGTCTACAGTATTTTGCAGTCAGCATCATAAAGTAACTAGCAGCCAAAGTAGTCAAATATATCGATACACGTCTTTATTACTGTAAGGGTGTGGTACGATATACCTATGTAGCTACTTTGGCTGCCATAACGGTGACTGTTTGTATGAATTTAACTTTAGTACCACTTATGTGTTCTATGTGACGTGAAAAAGGCACGAATGTGCAACTGCACACGCCTAATGATTTACTAAAAAAATAATTGTATGAATAGAAATATTTTTACAACAGAAAACAGTATAAATTACTTACATGAAAGCAGCAATACCGCAGTATTTTACTATTTTATATATTTGTAAATATACGTTGACATTATTTAATTTGACAACAGCGATTGTCTTATTTTAATTAGGTTCTCATCGTGCCAAATATTTGTATATCGTTTCTCATTAGGCTTAAGTTAGTTTAATTTATTTTAATTCTCTATTATTATATGTGACTAACAGTATTTGAAACCATATTATTGAATCGGTCACAAAAGGAATATGTACTCGTAAGTACCCGCGTACTTGTGCAAGTACAAATTACCGATATTTCCTCTTGAGTCTGACTTGACACATAACTGCCAAATGGGTAAGGGCCAAATTCTCGGTAATTAGCCATACAAACTGAAGAAGTGAAAAAAGTTCCGTTGTGACACAAAAATTAACCATATATTGTAAGGTTAATTTTGTCTCACAACGGAAAACTTTCATAGAACATTTTATTGAGTGAGTTAAGCTGACCAAAAATTTGGTCCTTACCCAAATGTACTTCATTGTGTACTACTTAAGGATGTGCTAAAGATCGATATACCTAGGTGCAGTCAGCAGCAGAAGTAGTTACGCAAAATAACACGCTAAATGATCTAGAGTTCTAGACAGTCCTTAGCCTGTTGACATTAGAGTCGTGTCTAGGTTTTGAGCACTTGACCCGCGTAGCAACTTTTGCTGCTGACTTTACCGAATGAATACAAATAGCGAGAAGTTACATCAAACCGAAGAGCAATCTCGGTCTGTAGCATTACTCTTAAGCTTGTACTTTCTGTAGTACATTGGGCACCTATCTACTACAAATAAATAAACCACAGAACGCTAAGGGCTATATTATATACGTATCTGAAAAATTTGGGACCAATTAGGATGTAAAGTTTGGTAATACTTTCTGCCATTCTTAATGTTAATCAAAAATCGTCATGACATATTTAATTGTATACTGTTTTAAAATATTGTTTTCAATATTTAGTATTAAAAAAATCAACCTGACGGTTACCTAATGAATTATTAACACTTTTGTTATGATGTATGTATTCTATGCATGACAAATACATGACGAAAGCAAAGGCTAAATAAATATTTAAAAAAAAGTCTCCTAGCCGCCCACCATACAATAAAAAATGCAATGAACTTTGAATCAACTAGAAAATAGGGTAGCATTTGTTTATTTCAAAATGGTACGAATCAAAACAGATGCATTTCTATTCCAAATTAGAATGGTATACATTCCTTTAATGCCTTTTTATAGGCCTTTGGACGGCTGGTCTAAATAGTCAGATGATTACGAGTAGACCTTTATCAAAATCTATGTATTATCTGTGGCACTCAATTAGGACTTGCGCAGGAGTCGATTTCGGTTGTAATCTGAGGTGGGGCGGGGGCGTGTATCCATAGCAACGGGGCCTCGCGCATGCTATCTGAGCATGCTTACTAGTGAACATGCGTGGGACTTTATTATAACAATACTTTATTGCTTTCATATGTATATGTTGTGTCTTAACTACATAATAATGTGTAGAGTCCAATATAGTATATTTTTAAATGGAAACACTGGTTTTATTGCTCATCGTTTCATCAAACCTACGTATTTTCGTTAAAATACATGTCACTTTGATATTTGAGTTTGTGAGAAAGGAACGAAACATACTTTAGTTCACAGCCTTTTACCAGACTGCCGAAGGAGAGGAGGGTTATTTAAATATGACATACTCGTACATCGAATATTTTCGTGAGACACATATAAAATAAGTACTACTAATAAATCGGAGTCGGAGCGCGCGCGGGCAGTGCTTCAGGCGACATTGCCGCGAAATCCTGAAGAGTTCGAAACATGTCGCCTATCAAGTCAAGTCAAAGTCAAAGTCAAAATTATTTATTTGCAGAATTATGCTACATTACATTGATGGATTTAGAAATAACATGTTCAGCATAATTCACCATTTTAGTGGCATGCAAATTACAAATTATAATAAAAAATAAAAAAAATAAAAAATTCTACGTGGAGCCAACGACGAAGTTTTGACAAGAACAATGTATATGGCAGATTTCTTAAGTCTATGGGAATATTGTTGTAAACTCTCACAGACATCATGTAACAGTTTTTGTTGTACAGTCAGCATCACATAGTTAGTAGCGGCCAAAGTAGTCAAATATATCGTAACACTTCCTTACTCCTATAGTAATAAAGACGTGTTCCGATATATTTGGCTACTTTGGCTGCTACTAACTATATGATGCTGACTGTACAAGGCTGTCTTAAAACGGGTTGTTTAAACCTGGACAAATCCCTGTTGCGTAAACGTGGATGTTGGGTTGGTTTTTCAAATAGCTCAGGGTTGTTTCTTACAAACTTTGCATGCTCATAGATATAAATTCCAATCAAGGTAAGGACATTAAGCTTTTTAAAAAGCGGTCTACATGATATTTGAGATCCAACTCCACAGATAGCACCAATACAGCGCTTTTGTGTCACAAACACTTGGTTAACATTTGTCGAGTTCCCCCAAATGACAACTCCGTAGCGGAGAAAAGATGCAACGTAGCCATGATACGCCGTAAGAGCGGTTGACTCATCTGTTACACTCCTCAGTCTTTTTAAGGCAAAAACAAATTTGTTTAACTTGTTACAGATGTTAGTAATTTGTTGCTTCCAGTTAAGACACCTGTCAAGTGTGAGACCCAAGAAACATACGTCATCACAACTATTTATGGGTTTTCCTTTACAATTCACAGCTAGAGATGCTTGATTAGTCCTATAATTAGAAAATTTAACCCAATGTGTTTTATCTATATTCAATACTAAATGTCATTAACTGCATTATTTACAATATTTTCAAATGTCAAAATGTCCCTATTATCTGCTACAATAATTGATAAGTCATCAGCATACATAATAATTTGATTCGATGTCACCTGAGGAATGTCATTACTCATTTACATAGAGTACAAAAAGTAACGGTCCCAGAACGCTACCTTGGGGCACGCCGCTTTGTGTATTTTGAAACGTCGATCTATATTGTGTCAATTCATTTTTATTGTTAAGTCTACTAACTTGTATACATTGGCTTCTATTTGATAAGTGTGTCTGTATCCAGTTATAAGCACCGCCGCGGATACCATAATTATAACATTTTTCCAGTAATATCGTATGATCAACGAGGTCGAATGCTTTCGACATATCAAAGAATACAGCTACTACAGAATTATTCTTATCAATATTTTCGCTGTTGTCCACGTTAATCCCCTAGCCTGATCCCCCAGGGGAAAAAAACGGTTAGGTTGTTAGTTGAACTGCGACCCTACAGCGCGCGAGCCGAGCGAGCGAAGCGAGCGTGACGCGGTAGCGTCCGGCGAAGCGCCATAACCGAACATTATCAATTTTTTCCTAGTTGAATATAAAATAATTGCCGCTAATTCCCCTGGGGGATCAGGCTAGGGGATTAACGTGGATAACGTGATATTTTCGGTGACGCTCTGCAGTAATGAATATGCAGCATGTGTTGTCGATCTGCCCTTCACGAATCCGTACTGTTCCTTCACCAAAATGTTATTTTTGTCTATATATTTTAGAGAGAATTGGAATTAATGTAATGGGACGATAATTATTCGGATTCTTTTGTCGTCTTTTTTAAAATAATGGCTTTACAATGGATCGTTTTAATCTTTCAGGAAATAAACCTTGCTCAAGAGATTGGTTAATCAAATGACTTCGTATTGATTTTATCTCCTTTGCAATCGATTTTAATTATGCGAGTAGATATTCCATCGATGCCTATTGCATTCGTATCACGCAAAGATTTGATTACTTTCTCAATTTCATCCTCTGTGCAGGGTGTCAGAAATAAACTATTGCTGACGCTATCAATATCGTGACTATAATACGTGAGTTTAACAGTGGATTTATTAGTAGTATTTTATTACATACATCTGTGACAGACTAGGATACGGCCTGCCATTAGGCAGACTTTGACCATTAGGCCAAGAGACACCGTAGTTTGTGGACTCCTGAGGTCACGGAGGTTTGAGGGTTCGTTTTTTAAAAAGGAAAACTATTTATTTATAAACACACACATAAGCTCACAGTATTTCACCAAAACGCTTACACGGTAACATATTAGGTATATACAAATTAAAAATATAAAAACATACAAATATCATGAACAAATCCAATTAAAGATAATACCTATAAGTAACACAGTTGAGTAGATATATTATTTACTTAGTTGCAATGGAGTTTAAGGCGGACAAAGTGGTATGCAAAAACTTGCTCAATCTGTCGGCAAAAATGTCAGCATCCGGGACCCGGATCAGCACATTATTCATGAGTGAGATGGCCCGGGAGGTGGGCGCGTTCGCGGCGTGCACCGTGCGCGTCACGGGACTCGCCAGCTGGCGGCGGCCGCGCCGCGCAGGCCGCGCGCCGCCCAAGCTCGCACCCACAGGACCGTATGTTGGTGGCGGGACCGATAGCCCCACTCGGCTAAGAACACCAGGGTCATCTATGCCGCCGTGGAGTACTGAGTGGTAGTGGGCTATAAGAAGTAGCTTTCGCCTAAGCTCCAAGGTGTTGAGGCCTACCATTCCTAAAACAAAGCTAGAAGGGTAGAGGTAAGGATAATATCCGTACGTCCTTTTATACACAAATCTGGCTTTGCGTTGCACCCTCTCTAGCATTAGCTTGTACCTATATTTTTCTTCGTGCGGATCCCACACGATAGCTCCATATTCCAAGCGACTTCGAACATACGCAAAGTAGAGCGTCAACGCTACTCTGGGACTTGGGAATTGTGATGCCACCCTCATGATGAAACCCAGAGTTTTGCACATATTTTTACAAGTTACGGTCATGTGTTTTCGGAAGTCGAGTTGTGAGTCTAACGTTAGCCCAAGGTCCCGTATTTCATTAACTCTCTCGAGCTCGGTGCTATTGCAATAGTAAGTGGCCAAGGTGGGATGCTTTGCTCTTGTGAGTGATATTACCTTACATTTTGAGATGTTAAAGGGCAACCGATTCATTGCACTCCAGTCTGCTACCGCATTTATATCACGCTGTAATAGTTCGCATTCGGACTCAGCGTTGATGTCCAGACAGAGTTTTAAATCGTCTGCAAACATTAGACATTTTGCAGTGCTGACAATACTCGGCAGGTCATTTATCATGATTAAAAACTGAGTCGGACCTAACGTACTTCCTTGACTTACTCCTGAGCGGGTATAATAACCCTGAGTCATAACCAGCCAGGCGAACAAACTGACTACGATTACGCAGGTAGCTTGCAAGAAACAAATTAAGTTGGTTGAAAATACTATCGCTGCAAATTTTTTTAGTAAAATATCATTGTCTACTACTTATATCAAAGGCCTTTTTGAAATCAAAATACGCCGCGTCGACCTGACGTCTTCCGTCCATTGCTGTTGAGGCATAATCTACAAAGTCGGTAAAGTTAGTAGCGGTCGAGCGGCCCTTTCGAAATTCGTGCTGACTGTCGTCAAATTGGATTGAAATTTGCTGACTTATTTGGTGATCAACGATTGTTTCGAATAACTTGCCGAAGACTGACAACACCGCAATTGGTCTAAACCCCGATACATCCGAACTACATCCACTTTTAGGCACTGGAGTGACCCTTGATATTTTCCAACATGCAGGTTACGTCACAGATTTCAATGAGAGGTTATATATGTATAAAAGCGGGAGCTCTAATATAGACATACAATCTTTAACCAAGAATGGAGGAACCGCGTCAGGGCCAGCAGAGGAGCGCGGCTTCAGTCTGCGCGCTGCTCGGCGAAGCTCTGAAATATCTACGCTTTCGACCGTGACGCGCGTCGCATCTCCCGCATTCATTCGTGAAGCCTCGTTAGGATCCAGCTGCGGCTCCTCGGCCTGAAATATTTTGCAAAAGCATCAGCAGCGTCCTGTTCCGTCACAGTATTGCCTAGGTACGTGTAGTCGTTACGTCGGTGTCGGTCAGTTCGTTTACTTTTGATGTGTTCCCAGAATTGTTTTGGATCGTTAAGGATGTTACGTTCGATATTAATTTTGTATTGTTGGTATGACTGATCTATTAAGAATTTAGCACGTCCTCTATAGTACTTAAAGAGCTCACGATTGAAGTTAGCGCCGGTTTCTTTGTACTTTTTAAAGTTAACATATTTATTTTGGATTGTTTGTATAATCTCCTTAGTATACCACTTCGGGTAATGGTATTTACTATTTGAGGGTATGACTTGTTTTTTATTGGGAACGAAATTGGAAATGCACTCTTTAAGTTTGATGTAATAGTACATTGTTTAACGAGGGGCGTAAGTGGAATATTGCGAACAAGAGTCTATCAGAAGCCCGTCGCCGAAGGCGGAGGGCTTTTGATGACTCGAGTTTGCAATATTCTTACGCCCGTGTTATACACAATGCTTTTCATCACATTTGCGAGGAAACAAATACATTTTAGATGAAATTAATACAAATCGTAATAAAAACTGCAACATGGTCAGTTGTCCAAAGAATTTGCATGACGTGAGGCGCGTAGGGCAAAGACCCTTCGGTATACAGCCACGATTTGAAAACACTTTACAACATTTTACATACACACTAGGTAAATAAGTACATATTAAATCTGTAAATAATTCTGTTATAGTTATATAGGGTTCTTGTCCCTATCCAGTTATCAGAAGGTTTGGAAGTGAAACACTTATTAGTATTACAAGAATAGAATGAATTTATTTCCCAAAAGGCTCGCTTATATACAAAATTTAGACAATGTAGAAAGAGACGTATTTACATGAAAGAGCGTGACAGAGATAGACACCCGCGCGGGACGCGCGGGGGGAGGTGCGCCTGCTACGGCGCCTGCGCGAGCGCACAGGTCGGGCGAATAAAACTGGGCTGTCCGCCGGCGCTAATCCTTTCGCCCGCCGGCCGCCGTGGAGTAAACATCGTCTCGTTGATCGCCGCGCCCCGCTCCGCGTTCTTGCTGGCTGGAAGACGCGCCGAATCCAACGAGGATGCTGCAGGCTCCAGACATACAAACTGCCCTTCTCAGGGCAATTTAAAAACTGCTCTTGTCAGAGCAAAGCACCAGTTTCCCTGCTTAACCGCAGAGTGCCAGACGATCGATCTGTTTCTTGCTAACACACTATGTCAGTCGATGTGTATTTATCTATGTATGTTCCCACAGTTATTTACGATACAAGTGCCGAAAGGAAACTGGCAACAAGTGGTGATAAATTAAAACACGACCGAAGGGAGTGTTTTAAATCGACAAGAGTTGCGAATTACCTATTCGCACGTGTATCGTACAACGTTTTACAGTACATATGGCTCTTTAAAGTACTAGTGCGGGAAAGTGGCACCATGTGTACTGTAAAACATGTTTTAGTAGTGTTTTTAAGTTTACATTTATTTATAAATACGTTTTCTGACATCGTATTTGATATAAAACCTCTTTGCTTTGTAACTGCCGCATGAGTGACAGGTACAATTTAAGAAAAAAACCATTACGCCCGCGGGCGTAACATAGGCTGTTACAGCACTGTATGTCTGCGCATTATGAAGCCCTTTTCGAGCAAGTGTGATGAAAAAAAGATTACAGGCTAAATCGACGTTTTGCTCGCTCAACACTTCACTCCAATCTAAATTACCTATTGCTTGGTAAAGTGCACTAAGATCAGCCTTTCGAAAATTCCATACCGATTGGGGATTCCGAGTCGGACGCTGTTGGAGGGGGGGGGGCTCGCGGCAGCACGAGCGTGGCCAGCAGTGGGGGGTGATATGCGTCCGGAGGTACTAGCGCGCTGACGTCCTCAAGACACGCTCACTCGTTCGGGCTCCAACGTTGTGTCCACAAACAGATAAATTACAGGTCCTTCTCAAACAGCACATCCTTGGGAGCTCTGTCTCTCTTACTCACACACACAACAACTCATACGTACAGAGCAAGTAGTATTATAATGGCTGCGATCAGGGAATGCAAATTGAGTCGATATTCAAACTCAGGTAAATCCATCTGTCAGATCATGCTATTTTGGTATTATGAAAAGGTAATAGGGTAGATATTTGCAGAGAGGGCCGAATGGATTTATCTGAGTGAAGTTAAGCGACACAATTGAACTTTCCATATTAAAACACTATGTGACAAAAGTTTCATGCGAATGACAAATTAAAACTTACTTTCATTTGATTAAAATTGTATTAGGGTAAATCGCTAATAACTGGCAGTCTTACTTAAAAATAACTCTGTTCCCCTACAAACAGTATTCAATTTAGTATAAGGTGGCTAGTAATTAACACGTTATACTAAAAAATAATTCTACTTTAGGTGAATAGAGTTTAGTATGAGGTGGCCAGTTATTCATTATTTACCCTACTTTTAATTGTTAAATAATAGTACATTACTTACCACGGGCTATGAAAGAAAGAAAGCCCGAAATCGCAGGTATTTGTGACCCGAGCCGCAGGCGAGGGTTGAAAATATGCGATAGAGGGCTTTCTTTTTTACTGCCCGTGGTGAGTACACAATTTTACGTCTTCGTCTGGCTGTAATGCGAGTTTTGCCGTACGCGTAGCGTGCGGTGATACTCACATTATGGCCAGGTGTGACGTAAACAATTATAAACCACTACATGCAGATTTTATTTTTATTTCACATTTTCATGAAATGGTATTCAATAGCATTTGCATACGTTTTCAGGGAGAATTTCCATTCTCGAAGTAGGTTATGAGAAGATTTCAATAAAATCCCGCAAAACAGAAAATAAATTCTTTATTAATTTCAATAATATCGAATTGTCAGATTGTTTAAAACAACTAGAATATTACATAAGAATTTCAATACTTGCAATTAACACTGAAATGGAATTTGACGCCAAAAGTTATCATTCATAATGTTTTTATTATTGGGTTACACGTAAGTTACTCTACTTTTCAAGGAGAGAGTATAGCTCACAAACGTAAGTAGAGTATTTGCACAGACGAACCATAAACCATGCAAAAATTGATCAAAATGTTACTATTATTAATGATAACTTTCCCCGTCATTATTTAAAATATTTACTGTACTGAGATCTTACTTAATAACATCACATAGTTACTGATGCCAAATTATTGCTATGAATTCTAATACATTTTAAAGGGTTGCCAGGGTATATTGAGCAACGTTCATTATCTATGGTATTAAATGTAGCACGACAACTTTTTTTGCGGTCGGAAAAATATAACTGCGCTTTTGTTTGAGCCAGAAATGAAATAATCAACCGCAAATATAAAGATGTCGTGAGGGCTTGACGGCCCAAAAAAAAATATTTTCTGAATATAACACAGAATATGGCAACCCCTTTGGACACATAACATCGTTAAAATAAAAATAAACTGAAAAATGGTAGGTGTAGGTCGCCCCCATCAAAAATGGATCTAAAATTCTTTTTTTACAACTATTCAACTATTTTATTACAATACACTGTTAACATGAGGTATTTTTTTTATTGAAAATTACTTTTTTGTACTGTAAATTTATTTCGTTCTATCTTTAATATTAACTACAAAAAATAATATCATACTGTACAGTACTTAATACATTATCTACGTTATTACGTATTTCGCTTCTATATTAACGTCAATACAAGTCTTTGTCAACTTGTATGACACAAGGTCTTTCAATGTCCAATCCAACACTTTAAGCGCTCTACACACTATGCAATTTATCACGCCAACTTGTTGTACAACAAGTTGTGTTGATAAATTACTATGCCCGTAATGGCTTTTACAACAGTCATGTTCGACATAGATTTTAAATAGTTAAAGCGTTGGTTACAGAAGACCGTACTTATTTATGTAATAACTACTTTATATATCAACAATATTATGTATTGGCACATTTTTTGACTGGCAGCACCACTCAGCCCAAACCACAACCGGGAGAATGATATCGACGGACTGAATGATGCTAGTTATATGAAGTAGTTAAATTCGCATTTCGACCGCCAAGCTCGATCGTGTACCGCTATCGCACTCGAGTCGAGTGACAGAGAGAGAAACACGAGCGCAGTTTTGCGATAGCCGCCCTTGCGTTACGAATAGCTATATCTACGGATATATAAATCAAACGCATTCAACCAAAAATTTTCCTAATTTTCGATGACCATTTGGCAGTTCAGTTAACACTAAAATTTAGCCAATTTTCCTAACATTATAGTACTTATTTATAATAAATACTTTTAATAACTACTTCACATAACTATACGGACTAGGTACTTTCACGTTTGTATCCTCACTATGTCAACAGGATGACCTATTTAAACATCAACAGTTAAAACATTCTCTCACGCACCTCCGAGGTGTAAATTCACGGTGTATACAAATCTCAATAGGTGTGACAGTAAGGGATATATCATTCGTCCTTGTCATAGTTCCACTTCAGACTAACAATGGTCACAGCAATAATACCAAGACCGAATGAGATGGTAGTATACAAATCTCAGTGAGTGTGACAGAGAGATATTTAATTTGTCTTTGTCATAGTCCCACTTTCTTTTGTCTGCCGCTGAGTTATTATGAGGTTGCGGCAAATTAACCATTACCCTCCCAAATTAGACCAGTTCTTAATTTAGCAGAATAGGAGATTTTCCGTCCCTCATTGTGGCAACAGAACATAAATACTACTATTTATTCTGTGGACAAGTTATTCCCAATCACGCGCGACTCTGTCCCTCTCACTCGTTCTGCGCTAGTTAGAAAGAGAGGTGTTCTCATACTCCACGGTCTGAGGTTAATTGGTTATTTTGTTCATAAGTTTAAAGCGTGCTTTACATTCGTTTAAAATTAGGAAGAAATAATATTGGCTGTCGAAGAGTGTGGGAGCTGCATCAGTTTTTAACTGTTAATATTTAAAGATGATAGACAGGCTAATCTATAAACTTAACATTTCTAAGTACTAAAAAGTAACAAATCCGCTATCATTTGGCAGTTTCACATTTTTAACTTATACTGTATATCCAAAGCTGCCTTAAAACATATAAAATATAATACTATACAAAATAACGTTGGCGGAAAAAATGGTTGCTTAAGCACATTTAATGTCTAAATGTAAAAACGATACAAAATAAAACGCTATGCGAAAATATATTAGAAAAAATAATAACGTTATTTTCGATCACATTTTTTTTAACCCATTCGGTGCGAATTTGATTAATTTGAGGTCGAACAGTCCAATAATGGTAACTATTTAGTTTTCAAGATTTGCTTGCTTGCAATTATGAAGCTCAGCTGTTTGTAAGGGTTTTAACCTTTTAACCATTATGATCACTATCTCTTTTTAATACCACGTCGGTGGCAAACAACCATACGGCCCGCCTTATGGTAAGTGGTTACCGTAGCCTATAGACGCTTGCAACTCCAGGGGTGTCACAAGCGCGGTCGACCCTTTAGGAATTTATTTTCTGGTCATGCGTTAAAAGTGTAGTTAAAAGGTGAAATGACTGTATATTAAACACAAATCGCACCGAACATTACCATCCCATAAACCTAACTACCCATTAACACGTTCGCAACCAAGAACCCGCCTAGCAGGCACTCGTAGTGTTTGCTCAGATACCGGCTGAGCCCACTAGGCGGGCAGTAGTATGAACTTACACGCCTAGCGAATTCTGTCGGTTTCTGGTGAATTGTTCCATTTTTAGTCCGGTTGTGAAAGTGTTAATAGGCAAACAATACTTTAATGCTGTCATCAGTAAAATTATTGCACTTTAAAACGTTGAAGTTAAACAATATCACCATTTTTGAATGACTGAAGCGAGTGAAAGCTACCTCAGTCATTACATGCCTTTTTTAACCCCACACGAAAAAAAGGGTTTATTAGGCAAACTTATGAAAAGATGGCACATATAACTATATTGCATTTCTATAATAAAATAATAATATGGCTTCAAGCCAGATGGGTAGCTATTAGATATATGCACCGAACCAGCGGCGGCATTTATTTTAACCAAAACAGTTATTCCGAGATCAGACTATTTTTTACCGTGATCGTCTTTTCTGCTTTAAAACGCGTTCGGAAAAAACTGGCATTGTTTGAAAACTATCAATTTCACACCCGGAGATTGTTTTTCCAGTTTAAGATCTAAATTGATCCGAAAAAATAGAGACAAAATCTAGGATTGTTTGAAAACCACGGATTTCGCACCTGGCGATTTAACATGATCTCAAAATTGGTTAAAATTTCCGGTAAGTAGAGCTGTCTTTTCTAGTTTAGAATCTCAATGGGAGCGAAAATATATTATAAAAATTCACGCCGACTACAGCGCCTTGGCGCATACATCTAGTAGCTGATAAGCCACCATTGATTATGGATTCCAAATTTGGACCCTCGCAAGCTATCACTAACATTTATATTTAAAACCATCATTACACGTAATCGTACGCCATAAGGTCTAGTTTTCCCTCTGGGTTGGAAGGTCAGATGGCAGTCGCTTTCGTAAAACTAGTGCCTACTGCCCATGCCAAATCTAACGCTAGGAGGATGATGTTCATCATACGTCCCAATGCTGGGCACAAACAAGGGAAATTCACCTTTAAACCACGATTTAACTTGCAATTGCAAACATAATCGCATGAAGCATTATATCCTGCACCGCGTATAGAAGACAGCACTGGTCGAAACGTTATAAATATTGTCATTTATAACGTTTTTTAACCGTTTTTTTTGTGATAGCCTGCTCAGGTCCGAGCAATAGTTTTATTTACCACTGGCCTTCTCGAGGAAATCCATTTTCAACCTCAGCTCTATGAGAAAGAGTTGCTTTTGCAGTGAGAAGATCTCCTCCTTCTGTTTCAATTCCATGGTGAGGATCTTCATTTTGGCTTCGTGCTCCCAAATGGCGTGCTGCCGTTTCGCGTTGAAATATAATCTGTAAAGGAAATTACGTATAAATATAAGGCCCAACAGGAAAATAAAAAACATAGCCATATTGCGGAAAACTTTTGAAACCAATTTCTTCAACTGGCAACATTAACTTTGCAGATGTCATTAATGCCATCTGTCAATTGCTGTCAAAGTGAGATGTCGTTGTTACGTGTTGTATTGCGAGAAAATGCCAAAAACTAGTATTTGTCGGAGAGAAAGTCTGAAGGATTAGACTCTTTTCCTCACCGACCTTGTTGTCAACATGACTAGTACGAGTAGGTACATCATATAGTATTTTTTCAGTGTTGCCATAATTATTGCTAATTTAGCGCCCCCAGAGCAGGTTTTTTATTTTCCTGGTCGGGCTTTACAATGGGTTAATTTTTTGAAGAATGGAGTGAGGGACCCATATAAAAAAAAAAAAACAAATATTTATTATGCATGTAGGCCTCAAGGGCGCTTTTACATGTGAGAGCTTACAAATAAAATTATAATAGTATCATTAAGTGACATGAATACACAGCGAGCGTGAAATCTCTCTTCTCCCTTCTTATTTAAGAGGGAGAGGCTCTTTTCGGTGGAGTAATTTCCAACTCATTCTACATTCCGCCTTTCTTTTTATTTCTCTATACGATGAAGCGTTTATTTTTCCTTTTATTTGCTCTATGTAAGATTTATTCGGCTCCCCCTTTTCTTTTCCCTTCTATTTATCGTCCATAGGCTATGCTGCCATCTGCTTACCAAAGAGGCTGTATTCTTGTTTGCCACCATACTAGCTTATGCCCGCGACGTCGCTCGCGTCAAACTCGTTGATCACACAGGATATTATATCTTGCTCCGTGACTCGGACTGTCAGAACCTACACGAAATTCTAAATTGCAAGTGTGATTCTAAAGTTTGAAAAGGTAATAGAAAGATAGACCAGTTACTTTCGCATTTATAATAGGGGTGTAGACACTAATAGAACATTGTTTAACGAGGGGCGTAAGTGAAATACTGCGAACAAGAGTCTATCAGAAGCCCGACGCCGAAGGCGGAGGGCTTTTGATGACTCGAGTTTGCAATATTCTTATGCCCGTGTTATACACAATGTTTTTCATCACATTTGCGAGGAAACAAATACATTTTAGATGAAATGAATACAAAACGTAATAAAAACTGCAACATGTCAGTCGTCCATTTTGTTGAATTTGACGTGAGGCGCGTATGGCAAAGACTCTTCGGTATACAGCCACGATTTGAAAACACTTAAAAACATTTTAGATAGACACTAAATAATTACATATTAAACCTGTAAATAATTCAGTTAAACATGTATAAGTAGTTTTTTAAGTTTAAATCTATTTATAAATACGTTTTGAGACATCGTATTTGATATAAAACCTCTTTGCTTTGTAACTGCCGCAGATACAATTTAAGAAAAAAACCATTACGCCCGTGGGCGTAACACAGGCTATTACGGCTTATGAAGCCCTTTTCGAGCAACTGTGATGAAAATAAAATAATCATCATCATCATCATCATAATGTTCAGTCTTTAATCGCCCACTGCTGAGCATAAGCCTCTCTTCGAGTACGCCGCTTATGCCGGTCCCGTGCTAGCCTCATTCAGAAATGACCCGCGGTCTTGTGTACGTCGTCAACCCATCGTGCTGGTGGACGACCGACGCTTCTTTTTCCTGTAAGTGGCCACCAATCCGTTAAAGTTTTGGTCCACCTACCGTCACGTTGCCTGGCAATACGTCCTGCCCAACTCCATTTGAGTTTGGTTATGACTTCAAAATAATCAATAATGTCATATTTTCTCGAAACGGGATTAAAAATGTAGTCAAATTGGGAGTTTCTCTGCATGATCGCATCAGAAATGAGGCTATCCGCAGCAGAACCAAGGTTACTGATAGCGCCCTCCGAATCGCTAAACTTAAGTGGCAGTGGGCGGGACACATTGCACGTAGAACCGGTCATTGAGGCACTCTGGGGGAGGCCTATGTCCAGCAGTGGACGCCTTAGCAGTGGATGATGATGAACGTATAATCAACTTACCTCTCTTCCTCCGTCGCGTTACCGCAATCCTTCTCCTCCTTATCCCTAACGTCCCCATTTCTCCCCTCCAAATGGCTCAAGTTCAGCGGAGTATTGGAAAGCTCGTTCAGCTTCAACAAGAAGTCCTGTTGCAACCGCGCCTGCTCCATGGCGAGGGGGTTTAGGAGGGGGAGGGGGAGGGGGTGGGGGAGCTTGGGGGAGGGGGAGGCGGAGTGGGGGTGGATCTGGACGTGGGGCTCGAGGACGTTGGGGGTCGTGTCGTCGCTGTCGTTCGTACTTGAGAGTCGGCCGTTGGTCATCTGTAAAAGTAGAGGGAACAGTATTACGTATTTATATACAACTAGCTGCCCGGCCCGGCTTCGGACGGATTGCCCGTTTTCCCGTAGGAATGAAGCATTTTCCCGCGGTAAACAGTAGCCTATGTTCATCAGGGATAATGTCGGCTTCTAATGGTAATAGTACATTGTTTAACGAGGGGCGGAAGTGGAATATTGCGAACAAGAGTCTATCAGAAGCCCGACGCCGAAGGCGGAGGGCTTTTGATGACTCGAGTTTGCAATATTCTTACGCCCGTGTTATACACAATGTTTTTCATCACATTTGCGAGGAAACAAATACATTTTAGATGAAATGAATACAAATCGTAATAAACACTGCATCATGTCAGTCGTCCATTTTGTTGAATTTGACGTGAGACGCGTATGGCAAAGACCCTTCGGTATACAGCCACGATTTGAAAACACTTAAAAACATTTTACATACACTAAATAACTACATATTAAATCTGTAAATAATTCAGTTAAACATGTTTAAGTAGTTTTTTAAGTTTAAATTTATTTATAAATACGTTTTGAGACATCGTATTTGATATAAAACCTCTTTGCTTTGTAACTGCCGCATGAGTGACAGATACAATTTAAGAAAAAAACCATTACGCCCGTGGGCGTAACACAGGCTATTACAGCTCTGTATGTCTGCGCATTATGAAGCCCTTTTCGAGCAAGTGTGATGAAAAATATTTTTTCAAATCTGTCCAGTAGTTTCGGAGCCTATTCAATACAAACACACAAACAATCAAATCTTTCCTCTTTATAATATTGGTGTAGATGTAGATTAGAGAGGACGCAAAGACATGTACAAAAGGAATATTGTAAATATGAGCATAGTTTTATATAATAAATTACCAAATGGATTACGAGCACTGTTGGGACAATTTTTCAAGCGAAAAATGACCAAATGGTTAATAATAAAATGTTTTTACAGCGTCAAGGACTATTTAAATTATAAGAATGTTTGACATACGAAATTATTACAATATTGAATTAATACCTAATTGACATGTAATTTTAGCTTATTTAAATATAATATTTGTATGCTTGCTTGCATGCTGAATAGAGGACTTTTGCACCATAACCTAAGACCATGTATACTGTAACTGTATTCTTACAAATAAAAAAAATCGAATTTTGAATTTTTGAATATTGAATTTTGAGGACAGCGGTTATAAATCTATATAATTATTGTTATTTTTTTGTAAAGTCACCTACAGGTCGCGTTACTTTTCGAGTGTAGTATCTCAACTGCCATGATAGTGAAAATGTTCGTTCGAAAAGTTAAGGAATGACCCTGCACTAATCGTTTACTATTCGAATCGCTCGCCTCTGGAACGGCCTACCCGTTAAAATCCGTCAGTGTTCGACCAGATTCGCGTTTAAATGATCTTTACGCAAGTTGTTTGCTAGCAGAGCCGTAGATTCTTAGTGTTTCTGTTCACTATTTTCGTCTGTGTATATATATATGTATATATATTTATATATGTAGGTATTTATATTTGTATGTATTTTTATTTATTTGTCTATTGTTATTGTTAGAAGTTTTTAAGCCGCCCGAAGGCCTCTAACTCGGCTTAACGACTACTGTCATAGACAGCAGCCGGGATCAACTGCTTAGCGTGCCTTCCAAAGCACGGAAGCGCTCATTTATAGTAACCACTCAAACAGACGGTCACCCATCCAAAGACTGACCATTGCCATCTTTGCTTAACCTGCGTTATCGTTTCCGATTCGCAGGCGCCGCTAGGCTATGACCGCTTTGGGTGGCCGGTGTTCTTGTTTGCCTACGCTACAAGATACTCACGTTAACGGGTAAGCAGTCATCATCTTTCACGCTGTGGGCGCCCTGCTCGCTGGTGGCCGCTTCGTCGTCATCTGAATAAGTCACAATAAACATTTTTTAAATAAATAAATATTTTCGGACCATCTTACACAAATCAACCTAGTCCCAAACTAAGCAAAGCTTGTACTAGACGACGATATACATACTTATACAACGTGTTAATAAAATAACGCAAAACCTGAAAACAGTTTGTTCAGAATCGAGCATAGAATGCGAAAAAAATAAAAAAATAAATTAACATTTGTATGGAGTGTTGGCCGACTGGGGCGACCTGGTCCATACAAATGTAAAAAATAAATCGCGTCAAAAATTTTATTTTTTATTTTTTTCGCATTCTACTCTCGATTCTGAACAAACTGTTTTCAGGTTTTGCGTTATTTTATTAACACGTTGTATAGATAAATAAATACATACATACATAGAAAACATCCATGACTCAGGAATAAATATTCGTGCTCATCTCATCACACAAATAAATGCCCTTACTGGGATTCGAACCCGGGACCTCTAGCTTCGTAGGCAGGGTCACTACCAACTAGGCTACAGAGGTCGTCAAATAGACCAGCGAACGAAAAACCATAGAATGCGAGCTCCTTACACCCCCCCCCCCCCCCCCCCCTTATAGCCTAAAACCCGGTATGCGCATGTTCGAGGTATTTTAAGGTTCATGGAAAAGTTAAAGTATCTGACGTGTCGTGACGTGAGGCAACTGAACGTCTTGTTGCGTCGGGCGGAAACACGTCAAAAATATATAAGGACTGTTGGCGACATGTTTCGAACTCAATGGGAGTAAGGTTTAGTATTATTACGGTTGCTCGGGGTGAACCCAGCCATGGTGACACTTGCTGAAGTAGTTCCATTGAGTTCAAAACATGACGTCAAGTGAGAGACTAATAAAAAAGCGTCACAAAAAATAATCAGTTAAATAAGATTTCTGTGTAAATATGCGTCCAGATCCAAACACTCGTTTAAGATCCATGCCATGCCACACGGAGTATGTAATCCTAAAAATATTATAAAACTAATATTAAAAATGCGAAAGTTAGGATGTTTAGATGTTTCTTACTCAATTACACTAAAACGGCTCAACCGATTTGGATTAAATATTGCACGAAGATAGCATAAAGCCTGTATTCAAATATAGGATACTTTTTATCCCGGATCCACACAGATGAAGTCGCGGGCGGAAGCTAGTACTAAATAAATCATTTCGACCTGATAAACACACGGTTTAATTACTGACTAGCTTAAAACGCACCTTTATCAAATGCAATAAAGTTGAAATTAAACTTCAATTGCAAATGTTCATAAATATGCCACGGGAGCATAAAGGTTGTGCAGGCCACAAGACAAATGAAATTCAACCTGTCAGAAAAGAAAGACTTTGACAGGATAGACGTTTTCTCACTCTATCTGTAGAGAGCTCGGCATATTGCTTTGACGCGATATTGCGTCATGAGCAGCAAAAGTGTTAACACTTTCGCAACCGGACTAAAATTGGAACAATACACCAGAAACCGACAGAACTCGCTAGGCGTTCCACGAAGTGCAATAGGCGGGCACTTGGCGGACGCTCAGGGCTGTGCCAAGTAACTTTCGTATACGTGAATAAAAATAAATCTACTATCTGATCTATTATGCCCCCCGTTTTATCACAATGCATCCAGTTGGGTAGCATTTCATGAATATTCTTGTAGATGTATATTTATATATTCCTCCAAAAGATTTCGAGAACGCATTAATCGCATAAGGTGGTAAAAAAAACACCGTATGTGTATTTAAAAATCAACTGTAAGTACCTACTTTTCGACCACATAATAATCAGAAGTATTAAAACCTTTCTGTTAGTGTCAATCTGTGGCGGCGAAGATATGTGTTCGCCAGGCGGGCTCTTTGGTGTGGCGTGTAGGTTTATAGCTACTGCCCGCCTAGCGGGCTGAGCCGGCAATCTGAGCCGGCAATCTGAGCAAGCATTTCGAGTGCCCGCTAGGCGGGTTCTTGGTTGCGAACGTGTTAAAACATACCTTTAACGTCTAATGGATGGATGTTCTGCCACAGCATGCCGTCCAGTAGGCCAGGCGTGTCGGTTTGGGGGGGCTGTAACAAAATTGCCACGAATTAAACTACAGTAGTACCAAAAAGGGGTGTAGACACTAACTAAAATAATCAATAATGATGTGTTTTATTGATAACAACAACTTAAAAAAGTTGAAAAACCCCCGACATTTTCATTTCAAAGTCCAATATCTCAAAAACGGCTGAACAGATTTTCATGAAACAAGGCTAAGAACGCTTGGGATAAAATTATCTATGACACTAAAAAAGCGCATTCAAATCGGTCCATCCGTTTGGGAGCTACGATACCACAGACAGATACATAGACACGTTAAACTTATAAAACCCCTCTCTTTGCGTCGGGGGTTAAAAAAGGATGAAGAATGTACCTAGTCAAATGGAGAAAAAAGCAATGCAAGAGGTTAAAAATTCGCAAAGTTATAAGTGTCCAAAGTTTTAAGAGGTATGTTCTGTCCCTTTTCCGCAAAACACAAGGTGTGTATATGAAACGATTGTCATTTATTTACTGTGACGTGAAGCAAAATTAAATCGGTTGATTTGAATGGGATTTTCGTCATTAGGCATATTTTTTTGCCTTCTTTCTTTTGAAGTAATAATACATTTTGAGTCTACACCCTTACTCCAGAAGGATCACTCATTAACGAATCATATTATCGATGAAATAAAACGTGTTACTTATAGTCAAGTGATCTCAAGGTAATTAATGATTAAAATATGTATTTAAAAAAGCGGACAAGTGCGTGTCGGACCACGCTCAACGAGGGTTCCGTGCTGATAAAAAGGTCGTATTGTCACTAAAATCTTATGGCACTTACGTCCTTTTCTTTAAGGCAGGCAGTTTTTTAGAAATATCTCAAAAACCTTTGAACCAATCTTGTTCAAAACAATTTTCGCTGAAATAATTTATTAAGCCATATAAGCATGTTTTTTTTTCATATTTTTAAAATACACAGTTCAGAAATTAGAGGGGGGGGGGGACACAATTTCAGTGACTTTCGAGGCGATTATCTCCGACTCCATTCACTTAATCAAAAAAACCGCTGAGAAACCTTATATTTAGGTATTTTGAAAGACATATCGATTGATGTGCCACACGTGGGCTTGCAATGAAAACATTTTTTTTGACTTTCAGTTTTATGTATGGAGTGCTAAAAAAAAACTTTTTTAGTAATTGAATTACAAAACTATGTAGCGGTTAACAAAATATACCTATACTCAACATTTTATTCAAATACACCTAGTTTTCGAGTAAAATGCCTGTGACATACGGACGGACAGACAGACAGACATGACGAATCCATAAGGGTTCCGTTTTTTGCCATTTGGCTACGGAACCCTAAAAAGGGCCCAGTATGTGCAAATTTCGTTACAGAGACCAGAGGCTAGAAAGTCCAGGAAGCGTTGGTTGGCCTCGATAGGTTAGAATATACGGGTATAGACACGAAAATTATTATTACTCCAAAAGAACGAAGGCAAAAAAATATGCCTCGTGACGAAAATCCCATTCAGATATATCAAGGAATTACGAAGCTGCAACCGTTTTATTTTGCTTGTTAGAGAGAAAACGCTCGCAGATAGTGACGTCACAATCAGGCCTATGTCCAGCAGTCTTCGTCCTATTTTTATTTTTTATTTACTATTTCTCTCTGTGTTTGTCATAAATAAATGCTTTTCTTTCTTTCTTTCTTTCTTTCTTTTCTTTCGGTGGACGTCTTTCGGCTGATATGATGATGAATCTGCGAGCGTCATAGTAAATGACAATAGTTTCATATGAAGGTGCGTTTTGCGGAAAAGGGACGGAACATACCCCCTCTTAACTTTGTACTAATAAGTTTGTGATTATTTAACCTCTTGCGTTGGTTTTTTTCTCCATTTGACTAGGTACGTGTTTAATCCTTTTTCGAGAAAATACAACATTATTGTTTTTTTTTTTGTATCTACACCCCTATTGCTTGACCGTAGACCTCAGATTTACCGAGCCTATGCCGAGCCTACACGGTGCTAGCACGGTGTATCTGGCTTCCATGGTGTCTTCTAACTCCTACCAGTTCACAACAGGCTGGCTCCTCGCTATCCAAAAGGACCCCGATGGGTTAAAGACCACCCTGGCCGTAATCCCGTGTTTACGCACCTGCGAGTCGTGGGCACGCATCTTGCACTTCTTCTTATAGTTCTCGTACCACATCTTGACCTGCGCGGGAGTGCGCGGCCGCTCGCCGCCGCAGCGCTTGTTTACCTCCTCGCATATTGTGGACCACACCAGCTGGAACAAACAGTTCTGCTTTAATTATTTTTTCACGCCTGGTTATCAGAAAAGAGTTCATCCTCCTAGCGTTATTCCCGGTAATGCCCCTAAAGGAGCCCGGGGTCCGCTTTGACACCTAATCCCAAGATTTGGCAGAGGCACTAGTTTTACGAAAGCGACTGCCATCTGACCTTCCAACCCAGAGGGAACACTAGACCTTATTGGGATAAGACCGGTTTGCTCACGATGGTTTCCTTCACCGAAAACCGAACGGTAAATATTCCGTACAATAAGTTCCGAAAAACTCCTTGGTACGAGCCGGGATTCGAACCCACGACCGCCGCTTGACAGCTGCATGCCTGAACCACTCGGCTACCGTAGCTCTCCAGTTATCAGAAAAGAGTTATTCTTTCATAAACTTGCCTTGTCAAGTCTTGAGCATCGATTTATCCTAAGTTATCTGCTGTGTGTAAATAATTCGACTGTTCAAATTTAAGAAGTTATACTTTTATATAGCAAATATTGTTGTAGTATAAAAAATAAGAAATGGTATGTTCTTAAGAATACATTTTATTTTAGGATTATCTACTAAACTTGGCACCCATTTAGATCTCAATTACCGCCACCAATTCGAGAAATAAAGAATAAGAATAATTTCAAACTAAAATATCGAATGCATCTTTTAATAAAACAAAAACAGAATCCTTAAACTCTGCTTACTCCCATTCACCCTATAAAATAAAATAAAGTAAAAGTAATATTAAAAATAAAGATATATGTAATGAAAAATAAATAGGCCTTTCTAGAACATAAATAAATAAATTAATAAGTCGTATACTTACATCATTCTTACGCACTCACTCATGACATACATTATATAGACACTCGCACACGCAAGCGCGCGCGCACACACACACACACTCACGCGCATAGCATTGCACTGGTTGTGAAGTTGCATGTTCTCCTGTTCTTTTTATGCCATGTATATTGTGGGTATGAATAAAGTTTTTATCTATCTATCTATCTATCTATCTAATTATTTTGTCGGCATATTCTTAATATTGAACTTGGCTCCCATTTTTACATTTATGTTTTTGGTGGGATTAGAGATACTTGACAGAAGTAGGGTACAGCGGAATGACACCTCGCTCATATCGTCGCATATTGTAACCAAGTGTCAAGTGAACTACGTAATAAGTTTCAGTCAAAATTTTCTCTTTTGGTACAAGCTTTTATAGCCGACTGTACTTTTCTGTATACCGTCATCAACTACTCATTGAGACGATTCTAACGAGCCCAAACTCAACGGGGTTACGTCGGTTAAGTACTGAATTCCCATGGCCACCTTCTGTCTCCATCATCAGATCAGCTCGATGGTACCATAATATTGAATTGTCATCCAAACTATACCTATACCCAAAAATTCAGCTCAATCGGTTGAAGCTATCTGCTTCAAAATTGAGTTGCAAGATTCCACCCGGACAAACATAGTAAGTTCATAGAAAGCTTGTTAAAAGTATGTCGCACAACAAGAAATCAAATATCAAAAAAATATGATGTCAAATATGATGTGTGTACAATTAGGCCTTCTAGTTACATCATTAGAAAGAGTACCTATGCTACTGGAATCAGAGTCTTTAATAACTTGCCTGAATTGATTAAGTCACTCGAGAATACCAAGTTCAAAAAGGAACTGAAGGAATGGCTTGCAATTAAATGCTTTTACAATCTTAATGAATATTTCGTATAGATCTACAAACACTTAAGTTTAATTTTAAGTTCAAATATTGTACGTCCGAAATGGGCAAACTGTTGATACCTTTTAATGTATGACATGAGATCTTATGTACGGTCGAGGTCATAAATACGTTTACACTTTTGCACCTTATTGCCTTGTAATAAGGTGCAAAAGTGTAAACATATTTATGACCTCGACTGTACACAGTTTTGACAATAAATGATATCTATCTATCTATCTATCAAGAATGTACTTATTCTAATGTCAAGGCATTTTAGAAACATCTACGTATGTATGGTTGAGTTTATTTGATGCAATTCGGCCAACTCAAATAATCTCGAGTAGGTTTTCTCAGGTAGGTTATAGAAATACGACTCCTAGACACGAACTAACTCGCACAGTAAATAGCTAAATGGTAGAACCATACTAAGCGAAGATCTCAAATAACAAATTCCAACACATCTCAATCAAAACAGGTCCTTACACGGCACGCTTACATCGCATAGGATTCAAAAACACACTGCTAATTACGACATACACACACAAACCAGAGTCCGGCTACTGCAACTTGAACGTGCAAACCGCGACAAACATTATTATAATATTATATCGAGCCCGTTATGTACAACTGCTGAGCAAAGGCGTCCCCTTTTTCCATTCACCGCGGTCTTGAGCAATATCTGGCCAGTCTTTTAACACGTTCGCAACCATAAACCCGCCTGGTAGGCTATCGTAATGTTTGCTCAGATGCCGGCTGAGCCCGCTAGGCGGGCAGTAGCTATAAACCTACACGCCTAGCGAGTTCTGTCGGTTTCTTGTTCAATTTTGAGCCCAGAGGAGCCCAGGTTAGCCTACCATCGCTACGAGGTCTTGTCTGGCTGGTCTAGAAGGGCTAGACATGTCACCCGTCCAGAAAAAGGGGTATGATAAGTACGGAATGAACCCGGCAAGATGGCCATCGGGTAGAGGCAGGCCAAGATGGCGGGTCGCGTAGTAATCAAAGTAGAATGCGTCAAGCGAACCTTTGGCTCTCATGGTTGGACAATCGTTGGGGGTTTAGTGGGTATAGTCTGAGCCTTCTGTCCGGGAGTCCCACACACCCGTCTAGTATTCCCCCAACGTAAAAAAAAAAAAAAAAAAAAAAAAAAAAAAAAAAAAAAAAAAAAAAAAAAAAAAAAAAAAGGGCCAAGATAGCGGGACGATTTCGCGCGCATGCACGCACGCACGCACGCGTTCTTGGATTAGCAGGATCATGCCAGCAATAAGGCCGAGTGGCGTAAAAGGAGGGCCTTTGCCCAGCAGTGGGACACGTAAACGGGCTAGAAATATATGCATTAGTAAGAATAAAACTCACATAGTCGTATAGGCGGCTCTGCTCGCTCATGGCTCCACACAGTACAATAACGCAATGATGGTATATTAGGTAAATTGAAGGGTGTGGTACAAGAGACAGAATGTAGCAGAAATACTAATATTACAAAAAGCGTGAGCGTAATACCTTTGACAGTCGAGTAAAGCTCTTCATGTGGGCAATCATCTAGCGTCGCGCCGTTTATCACATCGCCAAATGGATGCATGGATGTATCTAAATATACGGGCGCGCCGCGTAGCCGTCACTTGCTCATCCAAAGGTCGTGTGTTGATTCGGCATTCCCTACTGCGCCATTTGTCACGACGGCAAATGCTTGCTTTTTAAATGGACGTGGAAGTTTATGTTCCAGCGTTGAATTTTCACATTCACGCCCGTTCCATTTGTATGTGCGTTAGCGCTATACGCTCCATATTTATTGGACAGCTCTAACTGTCTTGAAACGCTGCTGTTTTGACATTTCATGGACTGATTTTGGCATGGTCGCGCTAATGAGATCATGGATCTACTAAACTATACGTGTTAATTTAATTACATTACTTTTAAATCTTGTACATAAACACTGCTAAAGTCCTATTTAGCACATGAGACGCTAAAGTCATTTGTATGTTTGATTGTCTGTTTTCACACTTTGTGGGCCAAAAAAATAAGTTCATCATCTTCTTCTTAAACTACGCCAATGTTTATGTTTTTTTAATACCACGTCGGTGGCAAACAAGCTTACGGCCTGATGGTTACCGTAGCCTATGGACGCTTGCAACTCCAGGGGTGTCACATGCGCGTTGCCGACCCTTTAAGAGTTTATACACACTTTTTTTGAAAAACCCCATAATGTAGTCTCTCGGGAAAACCTCTCGGCAGCATGTTTGAGCGACATTCGACATGGGACCCTCGCCTTGCTTGTCCATAAATGCAGCCTTCGACGATCTTGGCGTTCAAATAGTTAACACTCACTGTCAGGAACCCACAAGGTGGGCACTCTGTTCCTCTGCTCGTAGCCGCTTTCCTCTACATACGGGTTTTCGCATATTATCTGCTACGAGCGTAGCGATAAGAAATCGTTGGCTATGAATGTGTTAAGGGTCACCAGGAAGCTGAACTCTCCACACGAACCAAGTTGGGTTCTCATTTTTAAACGAGATAGGTACTAGTCAAACATAAAACTTTGTAAACACAATAATATCCGCATATCTAGGTCGGAAACTAGTTTTAAAATGAAAAGATGAAAAAATTGAGATCGTAGAAAGTTTTTGATACAAAGTCTCTAATCGACTACAACGACGGTGGCAAACCAGCGTACGGCTCGCCTGATGGTAAGCGGACAACGCAGCCTATAGACGCATGCAACCCCAAAGGAGTAACATGGGCGTTGCCCACCCTTGATATGTTTGAGGATTCGCCGTGTTGACAGCTGAAGGAACAAATTCCCTCGCTATCAACACAACGCATCCTCGGGAGCTCTGGCGACCTTGCTCACCTCCTGGAACACAACACTACTACAGAGCAAGTAGTAGTGTTATTATGGCTGTGGTCTTCTGCAAGGTATTTCCCCAGTTGGGCTGCTCCACATTCGAGCGGGATGACATTTCGCTGTGCCCTACCTCACCTACTATTTTTTTTATATCACCATTTATAGCATCACTAGTTTCCGACCTAGATATACGGATCTAATTGTGTATACAAAGTTTTATGTTTGACTAGTATCTCGTTTTAAAATGAGAACCCAACTAGGTTCGTGTGGAGAGTTCAGCGTCCTGGTGACCCTTAACACATTCATTGCCAACGATTTCGTAGCGCTACGGTCGTAGTAGATAACATGAGAAAACCCGTATGTAGAGGAAAGCGGCTACGAGCAGAGGAACAGAGCGCCCACCTTCGCGGATCCCACTGCGTATAAAAAGTTTCACGTTATTCCAGCACGTTTTAAAACAAGATCCAAACTACGTTTGTATGGAGAGTTTCCCGGCGACTCTTTAAGAACCGCTAAGATGTTATTACTTGCGTCACACCCTACACGAGGCAACGACTCGCCTTGTTCAGCAGAAAAATAAGAGAACACGTGTCTCAAGTTACGAAACATCAGCGTGTGTATCGTGTCAAATTAAACGTAATACACATTTTTACTATCTACGAGTCTAGTTCTGTTCTACTCGTTTTTACTAATTTTTATTTATTTAATCGTATGGCGTTTCATGTAGAAGGAATATACATTATATATAAAACTAGCTTCTGCCCGCGACTCCGTCCGCGTGGAACTCGTTTATATCGTAGCTCCATACAAACTTTCACCCCCCACTTCATCCCCTTGGGGGATGATTTCCGGGATAAAAACTATCCTATGTCCTTCCCCAGGACTCAAACTGTCTCTATACCAAATTTCATCCAAATCGGTTCAGCGGTTTAAGCGTGAAGAGGTAACAGACAGACAGACAGACACACACTTTCGCATTTATAATATTAGTATGGATTGTATAGTATATAGGCACATCCAGATTGCACAGCCAGTCCACAGCTTCTGGTGTTAAATAGGGTATTTGACAACATTGAAAATAATATGTTTTTAGGGTTCCGTACCTCAAAAGGAAAAAACGGAACCCTTATCAAGACCCTTTTTCTCAGGAACGCGTGGAAATATCAAGCTAAAATTTATACCAAATACTCAGGTCTACTGTCCCTTGGAGCTGTGAAAAACTCAAACTCCTAAGCCAACGCAATCAAAAGATACAGCCGTTTATGCCGCAAATTTCCGCAAATTTTCGAAACTCGCAAGGGAATCAAAACCTATAGAACTCAGAATCTTGAAATTGCGAAAACCGTAAATTTTTTGTTAAGTACATCATATAATAAAAATATTTTTTAGTTACTACTCCTTTCCTCATGAACGCTTAGAGGTATTAAATTGAAATTCATATCAAATACTCAGGTCTATAATACCTTTAAGCTGTAACAAAATCAAACTTCTATGTCAACGCAATCAAAAGAAACAGCAATTTAAACCGCATATTTTTAAACTCGCAACTACTCGCAAGGGAATCTAAAGCTAAAGGACTTCCAGTCGATTTAGAATCTTGAAATTTGGCATGAAGCAATTTTTTAGAGCAAAAGAAAAATTTCGAAATCATTAAATTTTTAGTTACATCACTTTTTATTTTTATATTTTTTTAGTGTTCCGTAGTCAAAAAGGAACCCTTATAGTTTCGCCATGTCCGTCCGTCTGTCTGTCTGTCTTCGGCCTAGCTCAGTAACCATTACAACTAGAAAACTGTAATTCGGCATGGGTATATAAATCAATCACGCCGACAAAACAATTCTTTCTTACAATAAAATCTTGAAAAATATTCCCATACACCTAACGGGGGGATGTATTTTTTTTCTCGTTAAACCCATGATGTGGGTTTTCGTTGGATAGCTTGTCAATAGTTATTTACGATACAAGTGCCGAAAATAGGAAATTCGCAACGAGTGGCGATAAATTAAAACACGACCGAAGGGAGTGTTTTAAATCGACACGAGTTGCGAGTTACCTATTCGCACGTGTATCGTACAACGTTTTACTGTACATATGGCTCTTTAAAGTTTCGACATATGCACGGAAAGTGCCTTTTCCGCACTAGTGCGGGAAAGTAACACCATATGTACTGTAAAAAATATTATGGGTTTTCTAGAACCATTTTTCAAATCAGTGATTCGTTTGCGAGATATTAATAATATATGCGAGATAATATTGCCCTAATTTTTGTTCGGGTCGTGTGTAAAAAAATAGACTATATGTATAATATAATAATTACACGGCTGTAGTTAAAATTCCGTGTACGATATAAACTGATATGGATAACACGTAACCGTGCCACAAGGTAGATAACTCGTTAGATTTAGATACCGATATGTATATCGGATTGGCGTAAGGTTAACTAGTGGAACAAACAGTTGCAAATTAGGAGTCCGTTTTAATAAGTTTCTGTTAGAAATCTAGTTTGGATTTTATTGTACAGTCAGCGTCATATAGTTAGTAGCAGCCAAGGTAGCAAAATATTTCGGTGCACGTCTTTATTACTGTGACAATAAGGGTGTTAAGGTGGTCCTTAAAAATCGAAGTTGATATTTTTTGAAATTTCAACTTTAATATTGTTCTGATACGTGAATAAACTACGAGAAAAATACGTGAAAGTAACATATAACATAACTATGTTTTTTATTTTAATTTTTGGATAAGATTAAGGGGTCGCGACCGAATTTGTTCATACTAAGTTTTTTATTATTTTTAAAAATGTTCTACTTTAATGAGCTACATTTTTCAAATGGCGCTTCAGCACATCTTTGTATCTGAGCTGGCCGCCTTTGTAGCTCATCATCATATCAGCCGAAAGTCGTCCACTGCTGGACATAGGCCTCCCCCAAAGAGTGTCAAAGTAGTCCAGCGCCACCCGCATCCAGCGGACTCCTAGCTCATACGTAACTGTAAATACTGAATGTAGAAACACAACATCGCTGAAACGCTTCCTTTTAGTTTGGCAGGAACTAGGAAGATAACATTTTTTGCTGGTAATCATCGATAATGATTAATAAATTATGCAGCTTCTTATCTGAATAGAAGTAATTCGTGGGCATGACTTACTATTTAGGTGGACGATAAAATTAGTCATTATTTCTTATCCGCGTTAGATAATGTGGACAGTTAGTTGAGAAATTCTCAATTATAGTATGACAGTCTGAGAATGTTGACAACGTTTTATGAACAGGGTGAAGTGCGGTAGGGGATAGTCATGGTAGTTGTTGGTGTAAGTTTAAGTACTTATGATAGTTTTCGTATATCAAAGGTAGTTTTTGGTAGCAACCATAAAATTGTCTTTAGATATCTAATCATGGGAGTTTTAGTAGGTATACGTTGAAATATATGTAAATTTTTGGTCTATTTTGGCCAGGTTTGGTATTTTTTGATAGGTATGCCTCTACTACTGATAGAATCATACCTACGGAAGTATGGTCGATTTTGGTAGGTGACGTAAAACCATAGTTGTTTTCGTAAATATATGGTACTTTTTAGTACGTTTTTTCCGTATGTTTTTCAGGACATATTAATTTATTGTTACTTAAGAACGACCTAGGCTAAAGAAATTAAAAAAATGTCATGTAACACTATGTTTTTTTTTTATGGTATAGGAGGCAAGCGAGCAGACGGATCACCTGATGGTAAGCGATTACCGCCGCCCATGGACACTTGCAACACCAGGGGTGTTTTATCAAGGAATAAATGAAATTAAATGAAATTGATGGTAGTTGTTGGAATTTAATATAAAACTATAGAAGTTTTTTAAATATATGGTAGTTTTAGATGTACGTTTAACATCTATGGTTGTTTTCCTAAATCAATGGCATTTTCTGGCGTACGTTTAGGAATGTATGGTACTTTTTCATAGATCCGTAAAGCAGTGATAGTGTTTGTTGGAATAATGGGGTGGCGTTGTTGGAGCGGCCCTGGCGCAACACGTCCCGGTGCCGCGCGATCAGCTCCAGGACTGTTCGCTTCTCCAGCTCGGTGAAGTTCTTCGAGCGCTCCTTGTGGCCCCGGCGAGCGGGTGAAGGTAGTTTACCTGCTTGCTCCGATTGGTGGCGTTGTTGGAGCGGCCCTGGCGCAACACGTCCCGGTGCCGCGCGATCAGCTCCAGGACTGTTCGCTTCTCCAGCTCGGTGAAGTTCTTCGAGCGCTCCTTGTGGCCCCGGCGAGCGCGGATTGCGTTCACGGCGCTTCTTGTTGTGGACATATCAGTCTGGAAAAACGGACACACTCATCATCTCACTCGGTTTCTACAGGGACACTTAGACTACGATTCACTGGAGCTGCGCAGAAACTTGGGGCTGTTAATATTCTGAGGGGTAAAGTGCAAAGCATTAGACTACTAGAAAAAAAGGTGAAACTCCGGTATCTGACGAGTACTCAAGCAGACGGAGGCGCCCCGAAAACCCCTGCTACTTACTGCGCGCGCGCAGCGCTTACGCTTATACTCTCCTGTTCCGCGCGCAACTGCGCTCATTATCTCCTGGATCGGACGATCTGGACTGGAACGATCGGAGACAGAGGGCCTAGACAAGGTTACAATCGACATTACAGTTTTCCATTGGCGTTAGCGCTCGTCGATTGTAACCTTGTCTACGGCCCCTGTTGGTCTGACTTAAGGCTGTGCATTGGAAATGATCGCTTGCTTTGAAACGGCGTTCTGACTAGATTAAGAAACAATAAGGTTTGATTTTCAGATATATGATTCTTGACTATATGATTGTTCATCTGATTTTATGGATACATGATTGCTTAAAATTTCCTCGATAGAAAAAAAATCCAAAGTTGGGTCTGTATTTTCCTTTTTTTACTCAGCCTACTTAAACGATACATTATTTTACGACACAATCAAGTTAATACTATAGTATTTTATCTCATCTAAAATCTCATTTTATGAAATTTAAATAAAACGTCTCTAAGTTAGGTATTTATCGAAATTTGTCCAAAAAAGCCATTCTCGAAGGGTGTTACATCTCTTTTCCTCGTGCGCGGAAGGCATCAGCGTGTCTCTGTCTAGGGGGCGTGTTCGACTCAAATCAAGGCATCGCCTTAATACAGCGAAGTAGAGAAAGACCTCCGCGCCGCGCACGCAAAACTAGGTGTATCGCACAGAATGGAGCGCGCTGGTGCCAATTCGTACCGGAGTCCAAGATCCACTAATGGTCGCTGAGGCAGCGGAGTCATCATCATTTAGAGAGGTGTCAAGTGGAATTTCATCTTGCTCAGATTTGGAGCACATCGACTGGGGAAGTTCCCTTAACTCAAGACCGCAGCCATTATATATAACAACACAACAAATTCTCAAATTCCCCGGCTGACCTTCCAACTACGGGCAATTGTGACAAATTGCATCAGATTCGTCAAATCAGCGTGACAAATTGCATCGTTTGGTTTTCTGTCGCACTTGCTAATTCGAGCGAAAGGGAGATACACAAACAATCTTTGTTTTCGTTTCGCGGTAGACGCTTGATCGACCCCCGAAACCTACAACCCATTTTAGCCATATGAAAAGCTCTTTAAAAGCCAAATAAATGGGTTTTGAGGAGAAACGATTTTGTAAGCAAAGCCTTACGAAAAACCCATTTTGAAACCCTTTAAGTGGAGACCGGGCCAGTCCCTAATTGTGTTGCGGGTATTTTTTTCTTATTATTGATAGTCACAAAAAAAGAGATAAAATTTATTGTCATAAAAACATATAGTCAGACCACAAAAATAAGTAAGTAGGAACATAAAAAATCGTAAAATAAAAGAAAGATATGAAATCAGTGCGATAATGGGCTCGGGCTCATGACATTTATAATATGTCTAATTGCCCTCTCAAACACTTGTATGCTCGTTTACTTACTCTGACAATAATACAAAAGCGTACAATCACGGGTACGACGAGTCATCAATTTATCGCCAATGAATTAAATCAATGATAATAGTTGGATTAGAGATAAAGGTTGATGTAACGTTAACGGCTTGCTGGTTTTAACCTTTCTTTGAAGGTTAATAATATAAATTACTTTGTATATCTGGAGACGTAATAACCCAAATGGATTTTGACATATGAGTGTCAAAAAATAACTCCCGACGAGTGCGAAACATGTCACAATGTAGTGGCATTTAATACGTGAGTTTATAATAATAATAAAAGGCCCCCTGCCTCTGGCTTGTCTTTACTGGCCGTCCAGAGTGGAGTCGCAAGAGCTGTTACTCGAGGGTTGATGTGGACACCTAAGTGGCGAGTTGGCTATATGTTTAAAATCCAGTGCCACCTCTCTACCCCCCAGCTCTCTGACCGGTGTTGCCCCTTAGGCCATTTTTTAATGTAGCTATTAATAGGGGCCCATCTAGCAGTTGGTGAGTCACCGTCTGCCAGAGATAATAATTTACTTTAAAAACAAAGTTTTAACCGACTTCAATTTAGTACTCCGCCAAGCCACGAGAACATTTCCACATTTATTGTCCAATTTACCACATGAACTAATTTCCGAGAGCAAATGCGTTGATTATTAGAGAAAAAACCCAGCTGTATGTGGCCCGATAATATTTGAGGACTTACGTCGATTCCACAAGGATCACCTTTGGTACTTCATTAGCTGCTATTTCAACGGAATCTTATCAGAATCTGTGACGTGCTTTTGTACTTTAAGTACATAATTGAGGAATTCCATAAATCATCTGTAGTCTTCATCATCAGTTCCACTCCACCAAATTTATGATTTCCGGATGTAAATACACGAGATATATAATAGAAAATACCAAAATCACTACACGCGTGCCTAATATAATTGAGGAGTTCTCTCAATTCCTTATGGATCCCAACATCCAACTAATTTTTTTAAAAAATGGGACCCACCTGGATGCATATATGCATTTTTTTATTTAACATAAAAAAAAAAAATTTCGAATCGGCTCATCAATGACGGAGTTCTGAGATAACAAACATTGAAAAACAAAAAAAAAAAAAAAAATACAACCGAATTAAGAACCTCCTCCTTTTTTTGAAGTCGGTTAAAAAGTGAGACAGTTTTATTAGGCAGGCGTCCGATGTTTCATGCCCAGCCATCCATCATTTTAACCCAATAACCCGTTTCATTTAGATTCCATCAACCATCAATAGGCCCTATACACCCCAGCGGGTGCTGTCTCTGTGTGCGTCCCATCCCACGGGCAGGGACAGCATCCGCTCGGTGTACTCCTTGCATTTCATTAAATTGTCAAAAGGGCCTCTACGTGTTGGCTCAGTTGGTACTTTGTAGGTACCTAGCTCCACGCACTCCTCCCAAAGGTCCGGGACATTATTGTCCCGTGAGCGGGAAAGACATACATAATAATAATAAATATTAAGGGACAATCTTACGCAACTCGACCTAGTCCCAAACTAAGAAAAGCTTGTACTATGGGTACTAGACGACGATAAACATACTTATATGTAGATAAATAAATACTTAAATACATAGAAAACATCCATGACTCAGGAACAAATATTCATGCTCATCACACAAATAAATGCCCTTACCGGGATTCGAACCCGGGACCTCTTGCTTCGTAGGCAGGGTCACTACTAACTAGGCTAGGGGCTAGACTAGGGGTTTATAGTGGGATTATTTGTATTATTTCTTTCTCACTATAGTTAAAATTCGATATGAGGTGTCGTTGGAGTGTCATTATCATGCCCACTGCTGGACATAGGCCTAAAAACCATGGGTTTCGTGAAAAATATTTTAATTTCGTTTGTATGTATTTAGATGTAGATTTGACTGACAGTTGTCTGTCAGCTTACTGATCCCACTCGGAACATCAACTAGGCCAATAAAATGCCGGCAACGCGCATGTGACTTCTCTGGAGTCACAAATGTCCGTAGACTACGGTGTCTGCATACCATCACCATACCTGCCTATTTGCATGTACGGTTGTTTGCCATCGCGGTGTGCGGTGTGCGGTAAATAGTGTGCCCACGCTAACACAACAAATGATTTGGCAACACCAATCAGTATCATATTTCTATGGTGACGGTTAAGTTAGATGCCGCTACATTAGAAGATTGAATGAATTGAAAGATTCGTCGCCACGAGCGGAGGCCACGGTAGCTCAGTTGGTTTAGAGCAATGGACGGATTCCAGTGGTCGCGGGTTCAAATCCCGCTAGAGGGGACTCATTTATAAATTTTACACTGATCGAAATTTAGAATTTCCTTAGCAGACGTTTCTGCTGAGTACATTTACGGTTAACACTTTCGCAACCGGACTAAAAATGGAACAATACACCAGAAACCGACAGAACTGAACGTGTTAAGGGTAAATAAATAAATAAAAAGAAATAAAAAGGTTGCCAAATAATTCTATTTTGTACCAACTTTTGCCCGCGACTTCGTCCGTGTGGGACTCGTTTATATCGTAGCTTCATACAAACTTCCGCTCGCCATTTCACCCCCTTATATGATTTCCGGGATAAAAACTATCCTATGTCCTCCCCCGGGACTCAAACTACCTCTATACCAAATTGGATCTCAATCGCTTCAGGTATACGTAGTATGGATTCTGTGTTGAACATACAAGCGATCATACATATGTACATACATACTTACCGGCATAATAACTAGATGGCCTTTAGTCATTTAAACCAACAGGTTTCCAAAGTCGTATAAAATTAACATTCGTCTCAGTATTTACTGTATGCAAAAAAACTAACCCGATTTCGCATTTCAATAAAACTAGAATTCATCTCGATTGGGTACCGTTGGAAGCGGAAATATTAAATGGTGCTTAACAGTGCTTTTAATGGAGTTCTTTGCACTACATTAGAAATCTAGCTCTAGCTTTTTTTATACAAAGAAGTAAGAAGTTTGGTGGAGAGAGGTCACAGTAGTCTATGTTCGCTTACGAGTTTTAATATAGCTGGTTTCAGCTTAGATGAGACGACGAAAAGTACTTAAAAGCAACTATTACCGACATCTATTGTTTAATTTAATCAGAACGCTTAGAAAGAGATGGATAGTCTATCTCGCCGCGACATAGCTCGCGTACCTACCGTCCAGGCCCCGTATCATGGTCGGCCTTATCACGCGATAAGTGACAAGATAGAGCGTCTGTCACTGGCTGACACCGTTCAGTTCAGACTGACGCTCTATCTTGTCACTTATCGCGTGATAAGGCCGACCATGATACGGGGCCAGCACGTACATCATGGCACGGCCGCGACATAACTCTCGATTTTTCTCGCACTATACCTCTTGTTCTAAGTGTTCTAATAAGAGAGAGACGGATAGTGCGAGAAAAATCAAGACAGCTCGCGCTGTGATAGGCGCAACAGAACAATGAGCGTTTTTATACTCGCTTGGTCTAATGGAGCTTTGAACATGCATAACTGCCTGTTTAATTATCCCAACTATGTATTTTGGGTTAAACCGCCTATACTTATGCAACGGCTAAAGCTGGACATTCACAACCGTACCAACAACCAGAATGCACGAATGTCAAAACTAGATCTTTTAACAGTTAACTGCCAGGAACCCGGTGTGGGCGCCTACACCGTAGTGGCTTTCCGCTACATAGAAAAAACACGGGGTCAGTTACGAGCGACGCGGGTAGCGATTCTTGGCAGTGAATGAATAAGATTGCAGTCGCGGCCAGTCGGGTGTCTAAACCAGGATGCTGCACACATTCGCAGCCGCAACCGCGGAAGTTTCGCATCAATTTCGACATCTGAATGCAGATGCAGAATAATCGATGCGGATTAGTGCAAGGCGGAATAAGAACGGGGCACGTCTTACTATGGGCCTCCTATTAAGATGGCTCAAAGTCACCCAATGGGCTATGAAGAGGGCTATGTTGGGAGTTTCTCTGCGTGATCGCATCAGAAATAAGGCTATCCGCAGCAGAACCAAGGTAACCGATATAGCCCTCTGAATCGCTTAACTTAAGTGGCAGTGGGCTGGCACATATAGAACGTAGAACCGATGGCCGTTGGGGCGAAAAGGTTCTCGAGTGGCGACCACGTTACCGGAAGGCGCGGCGTGGGTAGGCCCCCCACAAGGTGGACTGACGAGTGATGACCTGGTAAAGGTCGCGGGAGTCCGCTGCATGCGGGTGGCGCAGGACCGGCCACTTTCGCACTCTTTGGGGGAGGCCTATGTCCAGCAGAGGAGGCTATGTTCGGCTGATATGATGATGATGTTGATGATGACGTCTTAGGTATTTAAGTCATAAGTCAAAAAAAAAAGACCGGGTTGCACTCCGGGAGTGCCGTCAGAAGTGAAAACTCAATGACATATTGTAACAGTTTTGACGTGACCTGTCTCGAATCTCACGTCTTACGAATCTTACGGTCACGTGACCTGTGGCGAGTTTAACAATTTATCCCCATCACAAAAAGTGCACAGCGCCGCTAAAAAAGTTTTCACTTTAAAAAAACCGGGTTGCACTTCGGGAGTGCCGGCAGAAGTGAAATCTCAATGACATTGTAACAGTTTTTCGATCTGGTCATGTCCGTCTTACGAATTTTCAATCTGTCGAATCTTACGGTCACGTGACATCTTACGGTCACGTGACATCTTACGGTCACGTGACCTGTTGCGAGTTTAATTTTTTTCCCCGTCACAAAAAGTGCACAGCGCCGCTAAAGAAGTTTTCACTTCAAAAAACTTCATTTCGTTTCAGTAATCCTCTGATTCGCCGCATTCACTCGTGACAAGATCGACGTCGCGTTTGTTCGCAAATATTCAAATTGGTGCCGGTTAATGTACGGCCCGATAATCCGCGTCCATCTGTAAATCTCTCTCTCTTTTTGCATGCGTTACAAAGAAACAGAGATATAGTGGACGCCGATTATTGGGCCGTAGATACATTAACCGGCACCTTAAAATTCAGTAGCAACTTCATCGCGACGCACCAATTCGCCATCATAATGGAACGGTCTTAAATGACAAAATTCGACGTTGAAACAGCATTCATCTATCCATTTGGATGCCTCCATTCGTCACAGACAGATGGCGATAATGTGGTTAGAACAAACAACTCGACTCGGCTCGACCGAGATGAAGTCAAAATATTACGTCCATCCATTTGGATGCATGATAAACAGCGCGGCTCGGCGCTTAAGGGTCCTAAATATACACTATCGGTCATCATGGGCATTCATGGCACATCATACAGGACACAACTATGCGTTAGGGGGAGAAAGATAATTATACTTCCATCGCATTCAAACGCATGACTGCGTTCCTGTTCCGCGCCATGATGGTCCATTGTGGAGAGCCTAAGCCTTTAGGTGAATGTCCAACTTTACAATTTAAATGGCTGTCACCAGACGACTGTTTAGACTGGTTTGGTCAAGGTCTCAGACCTAGTTAAATTTAATTCGAAGTCAATGCTGTCTAGATACTCGAGTTATTTTTACTAGAAAAATTTAGGTTAATTTTATATGAATATGTTTTAAAACACAATCGCGAGCCGATGCCGCTTGGGTACACGTATGCTCCTAGTATTCATTGCGAGATGATAGTTAAAGTATTTATCTAAACAAAATAATACAAAATTAAATCGGAATTGGCTCAAGAAGTAAATTAATATGAGGAGACAACTTTACATTAAACGAACTGGCCAGCTCAATAAGGCTCGCGTTGTGGTTACTAGACGACGACATATGTAGGTACCTAATAGATATCAATACTGAAATACTAGAAAACATCCAAGACTCAGAAACAGATATTCATGATGCTCATCACATACAACTGCTGAGCGCTTCGCAGCAAAACAAAAGAGTTCATAGCTTATACGCTTCTTTTGAACGAAGCACTGATATTCTGCCTGAACCTGAGACATACAAATTTTAAAAATATGTTGTTTACATGTGTGTGCGATCAGCGAGCGCGTGCGCGGGCTAAGCTAGTATTATTATTATTTATTTATTTATTTATCTAACAACAAAGTTTCATTTAAAACAAAAGCCCTGCAAAACTGTTTTATACAGTTTGTCTGCAGGAACACTATTAAAACAAGAGTCATTTTAGATTATAAATACCTAGGTTAGTTCGCCACTTTACTATATGAGTCTAAGATAGTGTACCTATCTAATAAATATTATTTTAATAAAAAAAGACCGGGTAGCACTCCGGGAGTGCCGGCAGAAGTGAAAACTCAATGACATTGTAACAGTTTTTCGATCAGGTCACGTGTCCGTCTTACGAATTTTCAATCTGTCGAATCTCACGGGCACGTGACATCTTACGGTCACGTGACCTGTGGGTAGTTTAACAATTTTACCCCATCACAAAAAGTGCACAGCGCCGCTAAAGAAGTTTTCACTTCAAAAAAAATAAGTACCTACATTATGTTCGAGTCAGTTATATCATTTGATTAGATGCATCAGACGCCAAATCTATAAGTTATCAGACTATTATGTCATCGTTCAAAACGACTCGTAACTGGTAGTTAATACCAAGGCTTTCGGTGCAATTTTAGCATATTCGCGAATTGTCGTATAATGCCAACGATTTTAGTGTAATTTCGACTCTTTGATTATCGTAACAAGGTGTGTAATTGATTGATGAGAATTATATTGAAAATACTGAGCCCATAATAATTTGTATTCATTGTCAGCGAGGAATGCTATGACAGTATGTTTTAACTCAATTGAACTAGGTACCCGTTTCAGAGGCGGACATAGTGCAAATAGCTCTGCCAGTCAACCAAAGATCCGAACAATGAATCATCAACCTAGCGTTATTCCCGGCACTCTAAAGAACCCCGGGTCAGCTTTGGCACCTAATCCCGAGATTTGGCATAGGCACTAGTTTTACCAAAACGACTGCCGTCTGACCTTCCAACGTGGAGGGTGAACTAGACCTTATTGGAATTAGACCGGTTTCCTCACGATGATATGATATTTCGTAGCCGGGGTTCGAACCCGCGACCTCCAGATGGAAAGTCGCGCGCCTTACCGCTCGGCTGAATGTGCAATTAAAGACAATATAGGTAGACTCGAAAATTATTATTACTTCAAAAGCAAGAAGGCAAAAAAATATGTCTAGTGACGAAAATCCCATTCAGATATCTCAAAGAATTACGAAGCTACAACCGTTTTGATATTGCTTGTTAGAGAGAGAACGCAAACAGTGTGTGACGTCACGTTACGGGATGCTGCCGGGGGGCTTGCGTTTTGCGAAAAAGGGACACAAACATACCCCTTTTTAAAACTTTGGAAACTTATAACTTCGTGATTGTTTAACCTTTTGCGTTGATTTTTTCTCCATTTGACTACATTTTTAATCCTTTTTCGAGATAATATGACATTATTTTATTTAGTGTCTACGCCCCTATTAAAGACAATTGAATTAAGTCAGTCCAGTCAAAAATGGACCTTATCAGGCGTACATACAAGTCATATTTTCTATGTGTATGAGGAATAGGTAACTGTGACTAGGCGCCCATACAATCGATTCTAGCCAGTCAGCATTGAGCTCATCGTACACAAAATATTTAAACGATCGACTTTCAAGAGTTTCATCAAGCCTTTTATATTGGAGTCTTAACTTGATTTAAATCAACATAACTATATTCTTTCACTAGCTTCTGCCCGCGACTCCGTCCGCGTGGAACTCGTTTATATCGCAGCTCCATACGAACGTTCACCCCTCCCATTTCACCCCCTTAGGGGATGATTTCGGGGATTAAAACTCTCCTATGTCCTTCCCCGGGACTCAAACTATCTTGATACCAAATTTCATCGCAATCGGTTCTGCGGTTTAAGCGTGAAGAGGTAACAGACAGACAGACAGACAGACAGACAGACAGACAGACAGACAGACAGACAGACTTTCGCATTTATAATATTAGTATGGATATAGATCTAAAAAAAACTTTATTTTGCATGTTACATCAATGCTGGTTCTGTCCCATTTCTCACCAACTATAATCAGGTAATTAATGTAATTTGTACAAAATATGTAGCTATCTTATTTTCAACTTTGATGCAAAACCTCAGAAAGAATATATATATTTTATAAGCTATATTTAAGATATCATATCTTTATTTTCGTTGTTTCTGAGGATCAAGATAACAAATTTTATATTTTTAACTTGCAAATTTGTTTTTATTTATCATGAAATGAATAATCTAATCTAATCCAATAATAGCACAATTACATGTTCTGTTAAAATATTACTAAAACGACATATATATATTCAAACTGTTAAACTACCCCAACAAATCAAACATAGCTAAGAACCATATAACACCATATAACAGACAAGACTTTTGATTAAAAAAACCTACACTCCAAGTTTCTTTTCGTCCAATATTTCGCAGTGTCTCAAGACGAGAGTCTTTGACCAGTATGTGTTGCCAGTGATGACATATGACACTGAAACGTGGTCGCTAACTTTCTTTTCGTCCAATATTTCGCAGTGTCTCAAGACGAGAGTCTTTGACCAGTGTGTGTTGCCAGTGATGACATATGACACTGAAACGTGGTCGCTAACTTTCTTTTCGTCCAATATTTCAGTGTCTCAAGACGAGAGTCTTTGACCAGTGTGTGTTGCCAGTGATGACATATGACACTGAAACGTGGTCGCTAATTTTCTTTTCGTCCAATATTTCGCAGTGTCTCAAGACGAGAGTCTTTGACCAGTGTGTGTTGCCAGTGATGACATATGACACTGAAACGTGGTCGCTAATTTTCTTTTCGTCCAATATTTCGCAGTGTCTCAAGACGAGAGTCTTTGAACTTTTCGTCCAATATTTCGCAGTGTCTCAAGACGAGAGTCTTTGACCAGTGTGTGTTGCCAGTGATGACATAAGGCACTGACACGGTGCTTATGGCAGTGTCGCTTACTATGGACCTCATAAGAAGGTTCAAAGTCACCCATAGGGCAATGGAGAGGGCCATGTTGGGAGTTTCTCTGCGTGATCGCATCAGAAAAGAGGCTATCCGCAGCAGAACCAAGGTAACCGATATAGCTCTCCGAATCGCTAAACTTAAGCGGCGTGGGTAGGCCCCCCACAAGGTGGAATGATGAACTGGTAAAGGTTGCGGGAGTCCGCTGGATGCGGGTGGCGCAGGACCGGTCACTTTGGTACTCTTTGGGGGAGGCCTATGTCCAGCAGAGGACGTCTTTCGGCTGATATGATGATGATGATGATGACACTCCAATTGGTCTATCCAAAGGGAGCTAAAATGCCATAGACAGTTGTTGGAAATAAAAAACTAGATCCTTTCAAACAACAGGAGATAATAGGGATATTATAATCCCCTAAAAATAGTTGGCAACTATACTACCAGACGACCACAACATTTATGCAGTGCTTAGTGACCTTTCTCTATGTATTTAAACCATATATGGTTTAAATACATAATGGTGCTTTAGTGACCTTTCTATATGTATTTAAACCATATATGGTTTAAATACATAGAGAAAGGTCACTAAGCACTGCATAAATGTTGTGGTCGTCTGGTAGTAGAGTTGCCAACAATTGTTAGGGGATTATAATATCCCTATTATCTCCTATTATTTCCCAGAAAGAAAACGATAAAAATACAGTAAAATGTAAAATTATAATAGTACTTAGCTGGGCAAAGTTGCTATTTAGTGAAAATCTCGGCAATTTTAAGCACCTCCTGCCTGTAGCCTGTCTGGTACTGTATTGTTGGGAATCAATGGGTTTTGTTCCGGTAAGGTACTAACTGGGTTTGCCAATTGGACCAATCAACAATTAATGTAGCTTGTTGCCACGGTTACATCTCCTAGATAAAGTTTGAAAACTATGATTGTAGAGGATTTGAACCCAGTGAGTTTTTGTAATATTGGTAAACCCATTCCATCCTGATAGGAATCCAATGTATAATATTTTTTTCTAAGAAACTCTGTCACTATTGAGGCTTATGGACAGAATAATAACAATAAAAAGTTTATAGACCCAGTTACATTACAGAAATAGGAATTTTCTTCAAGAGTCAAGTCGCTGAGGAACCTATTCATTCCTAGTCCGAATAAAAGTGCTGTGCCAAGTAACACGGAATGATGTTAAGAATCTGACACTCATCATAATCATAATCCATCTATATTCCAATTCTGCCTTTGGTGTCCAAGATAAACCTTTGGATATTGCTTGAGAGTCCAGAGAATATATTATGCTTTATGGTGTAAATTAAAAAGTTGGTTTTCAAAACCGACACTGTTATTATGTTATATTTAAGAAACACATTATAATTAGGTGCCTTATTTGATTAATTAATCAGCACTTAAAGAAAAAATGATCTTTTAAGTACCTACTTGAATTTAAATAATGTGATAGTTAGATGTTATAATTAGATACAAAAATTATCTTGATCTAGTTTAAAAGATTGATAAGAAAGTCGATGTAATTATTACATGGTATTGAGTAAAAAATGGACTATGTACCTAATGCACAAATTATGTCTAATCTTGAAGATTTAAATAACAAGGGTAAGAGATATCTAATGACTTACATTATTGTCTAAAACAACAATAGACAATGTGTAATCATTTCAGTGTTTCAGATTGTTTCAAAATACGGATAAATTGAAAGAGACTTAATAGTAGTATCAGTTATTTATTATATTAAAATCAAAAGGATAATAAACATAATCAAATGTGCAAACAAAATAGCATGGAAAAGTAGGATTTAAAAAATGTTAATAACATAGACCAACCTTCGAAAGTTTTTAAATGGGATCCAAAAGCGCGGTATTGACACTATTCAGCCAGCCACTTGGTATAAAGAAAATCACTTAATAAAATAGCTGATAATTTTTTCTAAAGATAAAACACAATGCCAGTTAACGTTTTATCGAATAGTTTAAGAGCCAATCAACGGTTTAAATATGATTTTTACATTTCTAACTAGATAAGGATACAATTACTGAAGATAAGGTAAACGATACTGTTTAAATTATAAACGCCGAAAAACATAGCACTGTCCGTCGATATAATGTATGCGGCGGCAGACCGAATCGTAATAAAATTATACACGGGCATAGCGTCAAATTACGCATCTCTCGCTTTTAGTTAAAAGGTTAACAGCCAATTGACTACAGTTTTTTTAATCAGTTAAAAATAAGGACATTACGTTCGTTATGTGCCTGTTAACCACTTACTTGAGCTAGCGGGTCGCATTCCACCGATCTCGAATTGCGTGGGCCCTTATTTTCATCTTGTTCACGTAATACCACTTTGCGAATAAATAAATATTTTGTATCAAAATGCAAGGAGGCAAAAAATATAAGATGACCACTATTACAACTGTCAAAACTGAACTTCACTCGGGCACTTGTGCCAAGTGCCATAGACAAGGTTGAGAAAAAAAATTATAAGGTTACCCCTTTATTAATAGAACCATATGCTGCTACTCGACAATAGATGGCGTAAGTAGTCCTTAAAAATTGCTAAGTATCAATAGTCGTTTTACTTTCTGTTTTATAAACTTATTTAAAACTATTATTTCTTTTATTGTTTTTTACGTCACTCCTGGACATAAAGTTGCAATTACCGCACAGAAAACGTGCGGAAAATCCGACTTCCCGGCAAACGTAAACTTTTGTACAGACCACAGGTGGCAATTAAGAAAGCCGAAAACCGCGTGGTTCTTGAGGTTTACTTATTATTTTTTACCACCCTATTATTATTATTATTTATTAATGTTGATTTGTGGGCTTTAATATGCCGCTTCGACCAGCAATCGTGTTGTCCAAGATCTTTGTCCAATGTGCATTGTGTCTCACTTACTCTTTAAGCAAAATGTGAGACGCAAATACACATTGGACAAAGATCTTGGAAAAGTGGAATACCACCCTTAGACCAACGCAAAACGCAGATGAGTTTTTCCGTTAAAATAAGAAATAAACAAGCGAGCGAGCCTTAGAAGTCTACGTAGCGCTGCAACATGTAAGGAGTTCGCATTCTATGGTTTTTCGTTCGCTGGGTTTTCGATAGACAGACTTGCGAGGTCTACGGCTGACACACAGCCTGGTGTTAAATATAATGAGGTATAGGCACATTGAACATTTTCAGGCAACCACCATATTAACGTTGCGGGCACCAAAGACAATTTTACCCGCAACTTTGAGAACGCACAAACTTTTCTTTATATAAGTATTTTGCGGTTAAAATCTAGAAAATATCACAGTCATATTTCGTGGCTAATATTGCCGGAGGGATTGGGAATATTGGCAACGGCACATCAGTCATGTCATAGCCCTAGCTGAATCTAAGTCGTCAAAGCTGTTAAAAAATTAAATGGTTGTGATTGTATACCAAACAGCCATGGCTGTCGACTGGTTTCCATTGCCAAACTGGTCTTGTTCTATGCTAAACGGCTAACGATACCATCATTATTGTCTATGGCGAGCGCCGTTCCAATTTCAAAATGCAGATCGACTAGCGAATGCAGTGGAAACGCTGTTATTTTAACGCTCTTCTACAATGACCGCAGGACTGAACGCAGTTATACGGTGAAATATGAGATGGAAGTATGTCTTTCCCCCTTGATCGATTCGATCGACTTAAAGATATAGGCCTGTTTCAAAATTTCTAGCACGTTATGAGGAACGCGATGGACCGGAATCGATGGAGGGAACACATTCGTGCTCGAAAGAAAATCTCCAAACACGATCTTCTTCATGATGGGATCGACACGACTAAGATGATCCGGCGAAATGACCCAACAGCTCTAAGCATTTTCTTTGCGACAGGAATGAGTCAAAATGTCGGCGGAGTCACCCCAATAAATAATGCTATATGCAGGAGTGAAAAATACATTACCATATATAGGTAATACGCTCTTTATCCGGCTCGTATAGGTACCACTAGGGGTATTCTAAAACTTATGTACGAAATATCATTTGATTTTATCAGTGGCTTTTCGGTGAAAGAGAACTCACGGGTGTACTCTGTGACAGTAAAATACCAGTACGCATCAAGGGCAAAAGTATACAAAACAGCGGTACGCCCAGCAATGAAGCATGGAGCTGATGAATGCTGGCCACTTAAAAAGCAGCATGAAAACAAGGTACACTGCGGTGAAATGAAAATGCTTAGATGGGCCGGTGGCGTTATGAGGCTTGATCATGTGAGGAACAACCATATAAGAGGCAGTTTCAAAGTAAAACCTATACAAGATAAGCTCGCAGAAAGCCAACTGAGATGGTACGGTCATGTGATGCGACGACCACCAGAGCACATGACCAGAAAAGTCCTAGCCGTGGCTGTTGCACCTCAAGGGCGAGGTAGACCCCGGTTAACCTGGATGGCAGTAGTGAGAAAAGACATGGAAGCGGGAAATTTAAGACCAGGACCGACCGGCCTGGCGACGCATGATTAGAAGGGCCGACCCCAAGTAAATGGGAAGGAGCCAGGCAAAAGAAGTGGCTTTTCGGTGAAGGAAAACATCGTGGGGCAACCGGTCTAATCCCAATAAGATCTAGTTTGCCCTCTGGTCAGACAGCAGTCACTTTCATAAAACGCCAACGCCAAATATTGGGATTGGGTGCCAAAGCGGACCCCGGGTTTTAGGGAACAACCGGGAAAAACGCTAGGAGGATACGCCCTCTTCATGGTACCTATCCTCAAAAATGTTAATAACATACTATTATTATCTCTTTATTTATATTTCATCTTAAGCTAGGTTTTTACAATAATTATATAAAAAGTAAAATATGAAACTATACATATAAAACATAAAATCATTATAAAAACCTAACCTAGGGTACCGCCAGCAGCGAGGCGGGGCCTAAGCTGCCGGTGGTCAGGGCGACAGAGACAGGGAACCTCCTGACTATCCGCGCAGTATCCAGGAGTACCGCCTTCTGTATCTGAGCCTTGATCCAGCCATCTAGTGAGAGTCTCTTGAGGTGGTGGTCGAGACTCTTCGCTATTAAACCGTTCGCCGAAACGACTATCGGGACGATGATCGTCGAATCAACATCCCACATGGCGGTTACCTCGTGAGCCAGGTCTAGGTACTTGCTGGCTTTGTCCATCTCGGCCTTCAAGAGGTTCTCGTCATGGGGGACGGTGATGTCGACGAGCACTGCCTGGCGTTTCGATCGATCTGTCAGCACGATATCAGGCCTATTGGCAAGAATAGTCCTGTCCGTGATGACAGATCGATCCCAATAGAGCGTGGCACGACCATTTGGACTTCTGAGATAACGTCAAAGACCAAGTCTGTGCACCGTAGGTGAGAGTCGGTAGTATGCACATGTCCATGAGTCTCCGCTTAAGTGAAATAGGGAGATCACCCTTCATGAGATGTTTCATGGACTAATAGGTCCTCCAAGCGTTTTCAGTCCGTCTTTCGACTTCCTTCTCCTGTAGGTAGGTATATTACCACAAAAATATCCTATACTATTATGGGTATATAATTATACCTAGGTATATATATATTTGCAATCACGTCCTCGGAAACGGCTCTAATGATTTCGAGAAATAGATCTAGGTTTCATGTCTGGAAAAACAGGTCGGCCGTGTTTACATTTTTATTTTTCTTCTCCGCCCGTGAATGTGTGCGTGTGTGCGTATGTGCGTGAGCGTATGTTCTCTCGTTTGCGTTACTCTTTACGTGCATTAAAAACTGTTATAGTTATGAAGTAAAAAAAAAAGTTTTACAGAAAACAATAAGGCTCCATGGATCCCGAGTCGGAAACAATCAATAGGGTGTGAGGCGGCGCGGGGCCCAAACAACAAATTGCTTCGATGACTCGCGAGAAATAAATAATGTTATTTACATAAATTGTTTTGTCACTTTCCTTCGTGTTGTACTTGAGGATCACGCGGCGTTGCCCGCGGGTAGTTATTTAATTAGACCATATTCATTTTAAGTATTTAATGTCCAAATTATGTTTTCCTGTATTTACAATGATTGGTTAGACTCGGAATAATGTTTGCTTCTGAGGAGGTACTAATATCAAGTACCTAATCAAGTAATTTATTGCATTCATGTTGTTACATAGAGAAGGAAAGTGTTACAATATGGACATATCAAACATGAGCCCTGCAAGGGCATCGCAAATGTAGTATTTTACTTTGTTATAATAATTTGTCTTCTAAGTATTCCTAATAGAAAAATACGCTTTATTTACTTGAATTACGAATTTGTTTTCTATGCTTTTTTTTTTAATTGTATCTGGTAGTTTATTATATATTTTTATTAAAGTGGTAACCATCGTAGTCCCCGACACTGTACTAATATCTACTTGACACTTTCGATCTTACGAGTATGTCAAAATTATTTAGGCGGACGGGCCCCGGGCGTGTTGGGTGCGAGCGGCCGCCGGCTCGCCCGTCGGCGCGCCTACGGGCGGCGGCAAACACAATACCAATTTGTTTTTGCCATTGCCAAAAATTTTTCAAAGCTTTATCTCTTGAGGAATAACGTCTAAATTCGAACTATTCGAATTTGCAAGACGGCAGACGGAGGTGGCGACCAAAATATCAATTTGTTTTTGCCGTTGGTAAATATTTTTCTAAGCTTTATCTCCTTAGGAATAACGCTCAAATTCGAACTATTCGAATTTTCTCAATAGCAAAACGGTGAAGGACGCGTTGGTATTATTAAAAATTTATTTGCAGAATATGCTATTGCAAAAAATGTTTAACGGCTTTATACTCTTACGAATAGCGTTCAGTTTTCAATGAAGTCGAATCGGCTAGTAGCAAAAAGTGACCTCCTTCACATCTGACGTCACAAAACTGTCGCGTATTTAACAATTTTTCCCCATCCCAAAAAGTGCTCAGCGCCGCTTAAGAAGTTTTCACTTTAAAAATAGAGGTCAACATTAGGCATTAACGTTTCAAGCATTGATACGTTTTTACCTAGGGACCTTACCTAGGGACTTGAAGCAAAGAATATATCAGTAAGTAAAGAGAAGTATATTTACTTCTTGGCCAAGCCCAAGTCAAGTCCGGTGAAATATTGAATGTTTACTTACGCTTACCCTTGGTCGTAATGTGACAATTGCCGCCCGCTACGCACACAAATACCTCCTTCCTAGCTAGTGGAAGACGTACAATTTTGTATACCTAACACCCTGTGATAAAGAAAGCCTTGCCTTCGGCTCGGGTGACAAATACCTGCTGTTTGTTACTGCTATAAGTAAGTACATACCTAATGATTGTGTATTTAATTTATATATCTACGTAAAGCGCAGTAATTGCAGCTTTACGGCGTAGTATACCATAAAATATATATATCGCAACAAACTGACAGACCAACAAACTTTAACCCTGTTAAAAATTAACACCGTCATTGTTTTTTACCACAGATAATATCGTGGTCGTATCTGTGGCGTTTGTTTGGAAATTGGCGCGATTGTCTCTGGTGCTATTGTTTTTTTATGGCCAGTCATGCAGGGACTGCGGCCGTAGGGTTGTGTTCGGCCGGCAGGTGGCATATCCGGTCGAGATGCAAATTGAAAAGTTTGCGATGTTTCTTTGGAGATAACTTTTATAATTACAGACGTCATCTCTTTTGAATTAGAAAACGTTAAAAATGGTGTTTTAGAATTGTTATTTGTTTGATAGTTGGTACTATTAGTAGACATGCCAACTCACCTTAACGTGATCCCGGTTGCATTCCAAAGGAACCCGTAGTGATTAGGTATAAGCTCGCCAGAGCTCCCTAGCATGCGCTGTGTTGAGAGCACAGAACAGTGGTAGAGATTGAAGGTAAGAGGATATCAATGTAAACAAAAAAAAACAAAAAGTAAAAAACATAAACAAAAGCATATTATAGGAATCGCATTGCGCTACCGAATATGCCCTTGCTCGGTTCACACCCCATTTTTGATACACCCTGTATGTCTGCTAGAAGTGCCTTAGAGTTTTGATGATCGGTCAGTCAGTACCTAAGTGAGTTACAAAATTCAGAAACTTTGACTAGTTGTAATTCTTAAACTACTGGTTCAAATTGAATGAAATTTGAAATATACCGTGTTTATACAATGCCTGATTGGTTACTGAAAATTCAAGCTTCTAGTTTTATGTACAAAGAAGTTATAGGGGGGTCGAAACACACAGCCGTGCCCCCAGATATTTAAGGCGGTGCATTCGAAATTAACGCGTGCTTTGAAACGCCGTTCTGACTAGATTAAGAAACAATAAGGTCTGATTTTCAGATATATGATTCTTGACTATATGATTGTTCATCTGATTTTATGGATACACGATTGCTTAAAATTTCCTCGATAGAAAAAAAATCCAAAGTTGGGTCTGTATTTTTCTATTTTTACTCAGCCTACTCAAACGATACATTATTTTACGACACAATCAAGTAAATACTATAGTATTTTGTCTCATCTAAAATCTCACTTTATGAAATTTTAATAAACCTTCAATAAGTTAGGTATTTATCGAAATTTGTCCAAAACAGCGATTCCCTAAGAGTGTTACATCTCTTTTTCTCGTGGGCGGAAGGCATCAGCGTGTCTCTGTCTAGGGGGCGTGTACGACTCAAATCAAGGCATCCCCTTAATGACTTTTCGCTATTTTAAAGAATGTTTAATACCAACATAGAGGTAAAAAAAAATGTTGTTTCGCTACTTACCTAGAATCTGTGACGTCACTAGTCTGTATTTCCTGGTATTTTCCAACTAGCTTCATACTGACAGAGGTTAGACGTATCATAAAAAGTGGCATTTGACTACCTATCAGTTAATAGTAAATACCATACTATGTTGCATGAACTGTTGGAAGCATACTGGAAGCGTATGTTGAGACTGTTTGGGACACGAATCACGTGCGCATCCTTATTTCTAATGAATCGGTTGTAAATCATCGATGGTGACGTAATGCGGTCGCGAATCAACAGACAAAGGTGGAGAATGAAAACGTGTCTATGGACACGACAGCCGTATGCCATTGACGCCATAGCCAAGCGCCATTAAGGCCTCTCACACACTGGAGCGGCCTGCGGTGGCGGTCAATAGTAAATTTGACAGCTAATGGCAAGTTTACTATTGTCCGCCGCGCCAGCTAAGGTGCCGTAGGTTCAGCGAAGTTAAGCGAACAGAGTTTATGAAACAATATAATGCGTCTGTTTATAATAATAAGGTTTCAAAAAAATACGAATAGTAATCTTGAGGCTTTTCTGCAGGGAAATCAGTGCTTCGAAACATGATTAAGCAAATTTCGCTCTATAGAAAAAATCACGAACATAGGTCTAAAACACACAAAAATACACTATAAATATTCGTAACAAATTATGCACAAAAGCTATAAATATTAAAATTGCTTCTAAAAATCGGCAATATCATGTTTGAAATAAATCAGTGTTTACAATTTTATTTATTTAAAAAGCCAAAAAACTAAAATAAAAAAACATGATATCCGCGCTTCCGAGCACGCACTTCCACCTCGCTCACGCTTATGCTCAGTGAGAGGGAGAGAAGACCATGAACCTACGGCGCCTTAAGGCGACCGCAGCCCCCAAATTGTATAGTTCGCTCGATACTGTTAGCTCGCAAACGGAACAACTTATGTTTGAATAAAAAATGCAGAAATCATTTCGCTGGTTACGCGACCACCTTCGGTTAGCGACCACCTGAAGGAGAAGGTTTTTTCTATTGAAGATAACATCAATTCTACACACCCTATTGAGACAATTACTTGTACATGCATTTTTTTGTTGTTTAAGAATAGAAATCTACTAAAAAACCGAGAAAATATCCTTTCAGTTCACCAACTCAGCTTAAGTGGTCGCCCACCGGCACATTAAATTAGGTGGTCGCTAACCGGCGAAATGACCCTATGTTATAGGCTTTTTTCCGCACTTAGGGCGAGTTGCACTAACTTAAGGAGACTGCACACAAATCTAGTTTGGAGTGAGCTTGATTTGGTATGGAAGCCGTGCTTCCGACACGTATCCATATCCACACGGGCCGAATCACGCGTCGGTCGGCATGCAGTCCTACCGATATCGGCCCGTGTAGCGTCTCCTTTACGATTACAGGACGACCAACATTAAATATGGCACCGGCAAGTTCATGAACTATCATTCGGTTTGGTGCAACCCAGCCTTAGTCGGCAAAAGTCAGACTATTGTGCGTGACGTACAACCCAACTAGGGATCCAGCCAGCCTAACTCCGATCAGAAGCGCTAGTTACTACGCATTGCGGTGTCAAGATATATTTGTGGGTTGAGCGTTGAGGTGAGCTTAAAACAAGTTACAGAATAGGGGGGCTTGGTGTCGTTGTCACCACAGGCTTCTCGGAGCGACCTCGGTGCGTTGACGATTCCAGTCCGTTGTGCAGCATACCTTTACATTCCAAGATGACGTGCGGAGCTGTTTCATCGGCTGACCGGCAGTACCTAGGTATTGCATTTATACATTTTATACCACCGAAAATGTAAGCGCCATATAAGGCCGCAGTTTGGACGCCAGCGGGGAGTGGGCGACGACTGGCAGTTAATACGTTTGATCGAGTTCAATGTACATTGAACGCTCGCCGCCCCGCTGCGCGCTGGCGTCCGACCCCGTATCATGGTCGGCCTTATCACGCGATAAATGATAAGATAGGAGCGTCGTCTCGTTCTATCGAACGGTGTCAGCCAGTGACGGACGCTCTATCCTGTCACTTATCGTGTGATTAGGCCGACCATGATACGGGGTCAGGAGTGGAATTCTCTTAAACAATTATAAACTTTGTGACGGCGTCGTACGCCTTCACCTCACTGGTCACCTCACCTCTCACCTCACCTGTCACCTCACGTCCGCGGCCTCAAGGTTCTGACTCAACTTGCTGATACCGCACCGAACGGCCTAACTTTAGTTCATCTCAGTCTTCGCGTATTGTTTCTTAGAATCAAAAAGGATACTAACAAACCATTTATAATACTGACACTAAACGGAACCATTAAACTGCGTTTAGGATTCATATCACAGGCCAATCGGAAGCTATAATCGATTTTATAGCTCGATTCCTGCACCTGTTGCTTTATGGTTTTTTGTGAGTCATAAACGGTATAAATCAAGGGACCACGAGGGTACCTATAAGTTAAGGTCCTAGTCCTATGACATGGGCCACATGGGTTAAATTCGAACTAAGAGGTTATTCTTAATTCGAATTTAGGCCTTGTCACTTTGGCATAAATTGCAACGTAGGACTAGGTTTAAGTATAGTATAGTACCTTACAGTCGCATATAATTTTGTATTGTTCATAGTGTCCACTTTAGCCATACTAATACTTATTCTGTGCTTTAGCCGAGCGGTTAAAAGCTTTTCGGTGAAGGAAAACATTTTTCAACACAGTTTTCCCTATGGGATGGAAGGTCAGAGAGGTGATCACGTTAACGTTTCGAACGCATGTTAGACTCAACTGTCATTTTCCCATCATTAAGTTTTTGGTATTCGGGATACATATTATTGAACTTTATTTATGCTTATCTGCGTAGATGTAGATATAGCAGCTAACTGTACCAAGTAGAATTAAGTTCAAAATACCGCCATAAACAAGCGTACAGTCAACCAGATGGCTAGTTGTTCCTTAGCCTATTGACGCTTGCAACTCTATAGAGACACGCATGCGCGTAACCGACCCTAATAATATTGATCCCTGCCAATTAAATACTTAATCGACAATTATAAACCAAATGGACGTCAGCATTGTAGTCTTAATTAGTCAGAACAATGTGCCAAAAATGGCGTCCGCGCCAAATCGATCCAAGATGGCGGGTAAATTAGCAGGCGATTATGTAGTAATGCGACTCGATTGTATGCAAAAATACGACAAGGACAGAGAGTAGGTAAAGGTGGACAAAAACTCTGTCCATCGTTTGGTTTGCGAAGGTTAATGCCTACGGAGATGAAGCATCTATGCGACATATTTCTTGCATATTAGGTAGTTAACCTTATCTGTCTTTATCGATTTTGGAAACATACAAAATAAGTACCTACCTACTTTAAAATAACGAAAATTGGTTGTACATATAAATACAAAGGAAATAAGACAAATTATAAAAAGTGCAAGATAATTTTCTAAATTAAATCTTTTAGAGATTTGAGTGCAGTGAAAGTGAAATTAGGAGAACAGAGTCGTGTGACTGTTATAATTTCTATATCGGATAAAATTTAATACAGAAAATTACATTTATTATAATCTTCGACCTCTCGCCTGCACTCTTAAGTCACTTTACAGTGCGAGCGAGCTGTACCTAAATTCTCGCCATGATCTGTAAAAACAACAAATACCAATGGGGTAAAATGATTCCAGGGATCATTTTAAATACACAGAAAGGGATTATTTCGCCCCAAACACCAAATTCCAAGACATCGATCAAAACATAACCTTCAAATACCGCGTGCGGAGATCGAACATTGCTTAAATATTAGCTAACTGCTATTAATACCCGCAAATAAAACAACATTTCAATAAACACGAACATGTAAAAAGTAATGAAAGTTCAAAAACAGACTTACCTTCAGAGCCACACTTTTTGATTCTTTTTTAATAAAATCACGCCAAGCGCTCACCGCCATGACACTCGGAGAGGCAACTGGCAGGGGTGCGGGACACATGTTTCATGCGCATTTGGATAGATGGCACTAGTTGTCCCAGATTTACGGCGGGGGATCATTTGACCTCCAGGGATCGAATTACCTCACCTTCCCCTATTGATATAGGATTCTGGACCTGGATAAGACTTCGGCCGCGGACTGGACGCTAGCTGGCATGGTAACGGTTATATTCACATTCATCTGATGAGCTCATGACGTGACAGCGCGGTTTTGTCATCACCGCATCAGAGAGTATCACGTCAGATACCTAAGTATGAATCCTTGCTTTTGTGCCGAGCCAGCGTAACACGAAAATTGAAATTCAAAATATCTGAAATATGGAAATGCGACAGAGATAGACGTAGATGAACAAAGATGGCGTTTCATAATAGCTGTTGTTTAGAAATTACATTATTGAAATCTAGCAACATTAAGGAACAACCCTTCCTTTTTAGTTCATTTCCACATCCTTAATCAACAATTACATTCGGTCACTTTCGACTCCCCATTCACTCTTCTCTCGTAAAAATGTCTGACGTGACGCTCTCACGCGTCTTCAAAACCTGAATAAATCTTCCAATTAGAGTCAGTGGATCCCGTCTGCCTTCAGCATTCTCAATTCTAGCACTCAAAATTACGTAGCGTGACAAGACAGACAAGAAGGTGTTTATTTACCATCAAGAAAGCGGCGCCGCCAACGTGGGACACGCAAGTACTTAAACCTTTACACCTGACTGACCAAGGTACTCAAATCATTTATCTCCTTCCATTATTTTACCCTTCTGGTATCCACCAGCTGTTCAGTTGCCTACTTCGCTTGGTCGGGTTACGAGGTGTCCCATCTATCCGCTGTTAGTATTTGCGCATCTCGCATTAGTTGATTGGTGCCGCATCGACTCGGAATACAAATGGCGACATTATAAGTAATATTAGTTATCAATTTCCAGGAATTATTTAACGGCCAACGGATATCGGCTGTTATTGGATATGCTTTGCGTTTTTAATTCCGGGATACATTAGGTCATTGTGAGGTAGATTTTCTGGCAAAAATAACAAAACACGGGTATCTACCAGTTTTTTTTAAAGATGGTAATACACAGAAATAAGGTCGCTATGTGGTGTCGAGTTATAATAGCAACACCTCCTTTCTTCCTGTGGGTGTCGTAAGAGCCTTATCACACTTGCGATTTGCGAGCGTATTTTCTATACAATTATCAGTCGCGGCGAACACGCTGCGTGATCGCCTTCATACAAAATACGCTTCGAAATCGCAAGTGTGATAAGGCTCTAAGAGTCGTACTAAGGGAACAGGGTTGAAGTGTGTTGTGGGCGATAAGTTAGCAACCTGATAGGCTGCGATATCACATTTTGTCGATCTTTTCTAACCACATTTATGCTAAGAGTGGCACTTGTACATAAGTTTCATGTGCTCTGCCTACCCCTTTTAGGGCCAAAGGCGTGAATCTATTGTATGTAGAAATGAGGTAAATGTCCCAGTGCTTGATATTGGCCAATGCCGCTTTACCTAAATCTTAATTCATAACAATGGAGGTGAACAATAGGTGTCCAAAGAGTAAAACATGGGGAAGTTTACACGGATCCACGGATGTGAGCAGTTTCGACGCAGTTATCAACTGCACTCAAATTTCACTATTGCAGCCATAAAACAGCTGAAATACAGCTCGTCTGCAACGACTCTAAGTCATCATCATCATCATCATATCAGCCGAAAGACGTCTACTTTTAAAACGATATTATAACGTTATTCGACCGTATTTTATAATATTGTTATTATAGGTAAGTATTCATTCTGTTACGATACTTATATCGTTTAAGGAGAATACTGATTGTGTTATAACGTAATTTCTCAACGCTAACGAAATTTAAAGTTATAATATCGCTTTTTTTCATAACGTTATTAACTTAAAGCCCAACCGCTCCTGCGCCACCCAAATCCAGCGGACTCCCGCGACCTTTGCCAGGTCATCTGTCCTGCTTGTGGGGGGGTCTACCCCCTCAACTCGAGTCTTAAAGTGCTCTGTACCAATACTGGAAAACACCATAACACCTCGGTGTCTGTCCGTATGACCGTCATGTCCATAGCTCACTTAAAAAAAAGTTAAATCCCAAATGACTTTTTTAATTTCCAAAAAGCGGGCGCCGCTTTTCCGCTACATAGACAATAGAGCGAGCCACAGACTATTAGCATAATAAAGAGATTTGTTCGCCGAGACGGCCGGACGCTGCTGCATTACAGTACCGTCAGCAATTTCAAACGATTATAAGATTTATTTAATCGTATGGCATACATTATTTTGGCCTTTAATGTTGTCACTCTTTAGTACCACCCAGGGGACACGTGCAGGGTTGTGGTAGGTAGCTCCTCCGGACGCGAGTAACAGTTGTCCCCCCTTTGTCAAGTGAGTGGGCAACTCGACTGTTAGAAGTTCTTAAGCCGCCCGAAGGCCTCTAACTCGGCTTAACGACTACTGTCATAGACAGCAGCCGGGATCAACTGCTTAGCGTGCCTTCCAAAGCACGGAAGCGCTCATTTATACTAACCACTCAAACATCAGGCGGTCACCCATCCACAGACTGACTGCTGCCATCTTTGCTTAACCTGCGTTATCGTTTCCGACTCGCAGGCGCCGCGAGGCTATGCTAGATGTTATAAGATGAGATTCATTCACGTTCAGTGAGGTCATTCCCAGAGCGTTTCAACCGCCATGTTTCAATGTTTGACCAAGTCCATGCAGATTTATAATATCCATAGAAAACTAAAACTAATTCTTACTATGTAGTTGAATAATTATCTAGCAAAATAAGTAACAAACATCTTTGACGGCGGAACGCAGAACAGCGGCGGAATACCCTCCGGATTACCTAGTTTAGGGAACTGGAACTCATTCATAAGCCTAATCTGCAAGCCACTTTACTATAAGCTAACCTCTGTAATTATTATGTTTAGGCTACAACTTTGATACAAATAAATATTTTTTCATTTTTTTTTCATTTTCGTTGCATTTTCGGTGTTTTTGGTGGATAGTGCCCTGCCCTGACCCCTACCAAATAACCAAAAATGCAACGCAAGTCAAAAATTCGGACATAGACAGGAGAGCTAAATAAAAGCGAGTTTAAACTTAGACCTTTTTTACGCACATTCTTAAAAAACGCCCAATGTTCGGATTTGAATGCGGACTTAGGTATAAATGTTACTTTATTAGTTTAGATATTTTTTCTCTATCATTTGGTCAATACCGCAGCGCTCTGTGTAGCCTGATCTACACCGAATAGTTTAATAACTCCTGATTGTAGTGCATGAATTAAAAACGCCTAAGTTAGTTAATTAATAACCTTTATTTGTATAACTAAACCATGGTAAATGTAGCATTTCATAATATTTACAATATTAAACAACATACATAACTGCGAAATAGACATTTAAGGCGTACTTACCCACTCTGTTTCGACACATGTAAAAATACTTTTTGTCTGTACCTATATTTAATGGAACTACAGGTATACAATATTTTGAGTTTGAGTTACACAGACTTTAGGTAGGTCAAGTGCTTGAATATATTACCATGGCTCTTATATAGGAATAAGGTTTTATATTGGCACTTGACTTTACCAAATATGTCTAGTTAGTCAATAATCTGGGGGCACGGCAGTGCCCCCGCCAAGTCGAGCGCGAAGCAAACACTGCCGTACCATCCTTTACTGGAACCATTTCGCCGCATTTTCAGGCCCCTATTTGATAACCTCTGGATAAGACCAGAACGCAGAAATTTTCGTCATCCAGTAAGCTATAATCACATACTTAAAATCCAAAATTTCAAGTCTGTAGGTCATTTGGTTCCGAAGTTAAGCGAAAGCAAAGTTGCGCATTTATGACACTCACTCACTCATGATCATCAAAATAGAACTAGTACTTCCCATAAACTCAAAGAGCTGAAATTTGGTAGGTAAAGATGTCCTGAATAGTCATGATTCACGATAGTATTTACATTGATGTTAATAATCATGTCTCAAACAGCCGATTTATTTCATGTAGCAACCCACAATCTTTTTATAACAATGTTGACGGGTAGGCGAGTAGTCAGAGTTCCTAACGGCTATATTGCGTACGAACAGTTAAGTGCAGATTTGTAGTGTTAGATTTGGAGGAAAACCAGGGTGAGCTCTTTCCATAATCACTTTCAATGCATCCTATGACATTGTAACGATTTGGTTCATTTACACGTGTGTTCATGTGCTTACACAGCTCGGACGATGATTGTTCATGATGTGATGTATTTATGTGCGTCCACAGGTCTTATTCTATTTGGGAGGCGTGACGGTATATTATGTATATGAATAAGGTTTTCCTATATGTCACGTACATGCGATAACACAGTTCTTAGTCGTGGAGTTCTTTAGTGTAAGAAGATTAGTAACAAGTGTAACAACAGGGTCTCAGGTTCGGTAGTCTCAGCCTCAGGCCATGTCGTCATCAATCAAGGGTGCACCCGGGTAATTATAACTGGAACAATATAGTGTGTGAATTGGTACAGTATCAGTTGTGTGGTAAGGGATGTCTGTAAGGGGAGGTGGAGGACATTCTCGGGGACGAAGTTCCCCACATCTCAGATGGAGCTGGTACGCATAAGGCGGCAGCTCATATGTCAGATATGTAAAGGATTCCGGAAGCTGTATGTGTAGGTTCATAGTTGCATAATATATGCTAATACAGATACCTAAGCTAGAGTGCTATAGGTACTAATTCGCGGCCATGAGAGTGACCAGAAGTGGCTTGGCGACAACAGAGTTGGGTTTAATGGCCACATAAAGGGAAAACTATAAAAAATTGCAATTTCAACCCAGTTTTCTAGATACACCAACTGTATACATTACATTGTAATCCTATACAGGTTTAATGTATATAGTATATAGGAGGTATACTGTATATAGGATTACAAAGTTATGCATTTGCAATGAATGGTAAAATTCAAAGGCAAGAATGGGCCTGCATTCATAGTTTGTATGCATGGATAACACATTAACCTACAAAAAGAAGTGAGATCCCATAAAAAAACATTCCATGCAAAAAAAGAGGCCAAGTCTCGAAACTCTTCCACCGTAAAAAGTTGTGAGATATTTCGTAGAGCCAAGTCTCAGGCATTCTTATTAATCTTTATTTGCTTGCTAAATAAAATTTTGTGATTTGGCAATCACACAATACTACATAATTTTAGGTAATAAACGCAGAAGCATTCTACGGCGATAATAGGGGTGTAGAAACCAAATAACCAATAATGTTGAATGTTCCCGAAAGAGGATTAAAAATATTGTCAACTGGAGAAATAAGCAACGCAAGAGGTTGAATAATCACGAAGTTATAAGTGTCCAAAGTTTTAAGTTTTAAGGGGTATGTTTTGTCCCTTTTTCGCATAACGCAACTTCATATGAAACGATTGTCATTTACTGTGATGCTTGCAGTTAGTGACGTCACTAATAAACGGCAACGTGCCGTGCCCCATCGTTTTCGGCGCCGCCATCGCCAGCGGCAGCCTCGCAGTTAGGTGGATGTCACACTGCGACGCATCTCCGGACGGAGGTGCGTTTCTCGTTGTATGCAAGTACCTCAGTTTGTATATCAATTCCGTGTGGTACGACACACTGCAACGCACCTCCGTCCGGCGAAATTTGTATGCAGCTCCGGAACTCCGTCCGTTGATGCGGCGCAGTGTGACGGCCGCCTTAGTGACGTCACTAACTGCGCGAGCGTTTTCTCTCTCTAACAAGCAATATCAAAACGGTTGTAGCTTCGTAATTCTTTGAGATATCTGAATGCGATTTTCGTCACTAGGCATATTTTTTTGCCTTCTATATTTTGTAGTAATAATAATATTCGAGTCTACACGTATTAGATTTATACTCAGCGAGACCTCTGGTTGATTTTCAATAACTGTTTCGATACGATGTAGTAAAATGTATCATTGACTTTTTTCAGAATTTGGGAATTTAAGTTTAATCCTACTCAATATTATCTCTTCATTTTTGTACAAAAATATTACTTAGTATTTAACCAATTTGTATATTTTTAAAAGATACTCCCAAATAAAATAGAAATATCTGACGAACTGTTTTGCTGCCTGTACTACGTGATGGCACGCAACAGCCGAAATAAACTATTACTTGCCGATACCGCCGACGAATACTTCCAATATCTTCACGACTAGATTTAGTCACGAGGTAGGCAGCTGACTTCGACACGTCCCAGAACTCGTATAATAACACCTTGAATTCATAAATAATATCTATTAAACGGATCACTCAGAAATGAGACTCGCTTACGGACCCATAATACTTATTGCAAAGTAAAGTTCTTTCTTTCTTGCAAAATGCCTGACCCTCACACTTAATACTTTGGCCTGGAGAGTACAAAATATACTAGAGATAATATAGAAGTCCTGCATGGCAGTCTGCCTTGCAATCTGGTTGGTTGGTTGGTTGGTTGGTTGATCATTCTGATCTTGACACGTTTTATTGTTATTTACCCTGTAGATACATCTCTGTCAATATTACATTAATGTTCCTTTTTTTGTTTTGATTTGACGCTTAGAGACCGTATACATCTCTACAAACATTAGAATAATTATTCATTGTATTTGGACGCTCAGAGACCTTATACATCTCTGGAATACTGAATTAATATCATTAACTTCTTGTTAATGCTGATACAGATGCTGATATCGAATGTAATGGTCATATTTTGCAATTTTGTTTTGTTTTCATTAACTTAGTGACATTTACTTTGTTAACCGTTTAAAACGGTCCTTAATCTGCAAATTTTAAATGATTATTGTGTAAGATTATTCTTATTACTTACATTGTAAAGTATCGTTTGACATGTAAAAGTGCCCTTGTGGCCTATTTGCAGAATAAATTATTGATTTGATTTTTGATTTGTCAATATTATATTCAGGAAGCTCCCATTGAAGTGTAGGCACCTAGCATCTGACATTGTGCGAAAATCTGCAAGATATTCAAAGTGCACCTATACTAAGTCCCAAGGCTAGCGTGGGGACTGTTGCCGGTTCACTCCCACCCATGAGAAGAGGCCTGTGTCAGACCAGGCCATATATAGGCTGATGATGATGATGACAACTGATATCTACCGCACCTGCTCCGCATATCCAAATGATATACCAAATTGGCGCCGCATGTATAAACTAGTTCTATTGTTGTTTTGTCCATAGCAAGCTTGCGACGATTCTACTTGTATTAATTGATCTCTACATACACCTATCCATAACTATCAATATCAATTAAATTATCATTCAGTTTTCCTCATCCTTATCGACAATTCAAATCAATCACGGAACAATTAAACGAGCCGCTGCGCATTACGCATGCGCGCCGCAGAGCCCTTGATGCGCCGACGGACGCAGCGGGCATAATGCCTGCCTTGGTCCGCTGCAATTAAAAAGATAAATTAAAAAGTTTATTGACGTTTGATATTCGCGGGCTAGCTTAGAGCGGATTATATTTGGAGCGGCTCGGAAGTACTTCTACCTCACAGGAGACCTCTGTGGGTTATGTTATTTGCTTATTTGTAAGGTCCATCGGTATATCGCTTGTAGGCAGGGTATATAGGCTCGCGCCGGCAGGCTTTTTCAAATGACCGGCATGGAATTTTTAAGTCAGTCATGGAAGGTTGCCAGAACTTTAATGCCCTGTGTTGAGTTGAGACCGAGGCACTTGTATTTTTAACCAACTTCAAAAAAAAGGAGGAGGCTCTCAATTCGGTTGTATTTTTTTTTTTTTTTTTTTCAATGTTTGTTACCTCAGAACTCCGTCATTGATGAGCCGATACGTAATTTTTTTATTTTGTTTGTAAGCATATGCTCAAGCAGGTGGTTCCATTTAAAAAAAAAAATCAGTTAGATGATGGGATCCATGAGGAATTGAGGGGACTCCTCAATTATATTAGGCACGCATGTAGTGATTTTGGTATTTTCTATTATATCTCGTGTATTTACACCCGGAAATCATAAATTTGGTGGAGTGGAATTGATGATGAAGACCACAGATGACTTATGGAATTCCTCAATGATGTACTGAAAAGTACAAAATTACGTCACAGATTCTGATAAGATTCCGTTGAAATAGCAGCTAATGAAGTGCCAAAGGTGATTCTTGTGGAATCGACGGAAGTCCTCAAATATTATCGGGCCACATACAGCTGGGTTTTTTCTCTAATAATCAACGCATTTGCTCTCGGAAATTAGTTCATGTGGTAAATTGGAAAATAAATGTGGAAATGTTCTCGTGGCTTGGCGGAGTACTAAATTGAAGTCGGTTATAACTTTATTTTTAAAGTAAATTATGTTTCTAGCTGTCGTCAGGATTTGGTAGGCAATTCTAGAGAGCAAGGTCACATTGGAATGTCGTTCATACAATTTGGCACGTATTCCACCTTATAGTAGACGTCAGTCGTAATAACACCACTACTTGGTCTTTAGGTAGGTATGTGGTCCATAGTGGCGAGTAAGGTCGCCAGATGTGACTTTACTCCAGGCAAAATACGGTTTTGAAAAACATTATACTCTGGACGTTTAGGTATTTAAAAGAATGTAAACAAACAAAACCACGTGACTTGGTCAGTCAGCCAATAAGATAATACCATAGATACAAAATGTTGCTATTTATAGCAATCTTTTGTATCTATGGTATTATCTTATTGGCTGAATGACCAAGTCACGTGGTTTTGTTTGTTTACATTCTTTTAAATACCTAAACGTCCAGAGTATAGTTTATAATAGCGTTTTTTTTGTTGATTTCATTTGAAAATGTTATTCTAAGATGATTTAGTCAAGAATCCGACAAACTTTCCACCCGGAAGTAATTATGTAGATTTAAATGAAGCATGCATTATCTTTTTTTGTACGATTTATCTTGAATATTATAGAGCAAATGTAAATGAACCAAATTTTGTCGGATTTTGTCGCTGGGTAACTATTTAATTGATAATATATCCGTTACACATAAAAAATAAGCTATTATAAATTATTTCCAAAATTGACATTTTCTCCATACGAGTTGTCAGTTCATTGCCTGGACTACTACTCCAGGCAAAATAGGGTCAGCTAGTATGGCGAAATGGAAATAATTTATAATAGCTTTTTTTTTCTGCGTAACAGATAAATTATAATTGTATTAATAACGACGAGACTAAATCCGACAAAATATTTGTGATTTAGATATTTTAATAAATAATTGAAAATTTATAAATTCCTGTAAAATCGGAAAAAAAAATTAACTCATTTTTTATTCTTTGTTTTGATAAATTAATATTTCCTCTATAAGTTTGATGATAAATCAGGCAAAAAATGTTTCCGAATATTACATTTCTATTTAGTAGATCCCTAACATTTTATTCATTTACCATATTTCCGTGTCCAAAAATAATAATTGGCTGTAGGTTCCTACATTCTTTGATGAATGTAGTGGACACAAACATTAGAAACGAATCGCACACTAAACAACAACGGAGGGTGGATTTTAGGGGTTAAATGCTGTTTAACTATTTAAAAAAATGCAAATTGATCAGTTACTTTTGGGATTTTCATTATAAGCTATTTTTCATCGAATAATGTACGAATCCCCTTATAAAATCGGTTGCAAGTAATGTTATTACAAACACCTGTTAAAATAGGTTTAAAAATGCCGCGCGCGAGCCGCAGAGCTAACGTGATTGGCCGGTCGCCCGCTCGCCGCGTAGGTACTACATACTAGGTAGGTAGGTAGGTACCGCACGAATCGCAGCGATTCGCGAAACCATCTAACGCGTCTAAGATCTAGTTGTTGATAGTAGTTAAATTTTAATATACTCGTTGTGAAACGAATTATGAAAATATTTAAGTATTTTTATTTATTTATCAATGAGTGACACTGACGAGCGTGGGATGAAGATACCTATGCAATTTAACTTTGAACTTTGACGTAGGTAGTGGAAGTTGGAAAAAGGGACTTCAAAGATTGTGCACACGTGTATATTATGTAGTTTGTGATGGACTTTTTAAGACTAGAGGAAGATGCTTGCTTTGTTTACATTAATTTATTTTTTGGGTCAGTTTTATTTATATATTTAGTCTTTATTGCACTAAGGACAACTTGTACAAGAGGCGGACTTAATGCCGTAAGCATTCTCTACCAGTCAACCTTTGCGCAAAGCAGATTGTGGGCGTGTAGTAATTGTAATAGAGCAAAATTCGTTAAAATAGTAAACTAGAGAGATTTATACCCTTACCTATTATTTGATTTTTATTATGCCCAATATTACACGTTAGATAATATACAGGGTGAAAAAATCTATGGAACCTGAAGGGAAACCCTTAAGACAGCTCATTCTCTCGCTCTCATTATCATGAATTAAACACTATTTAAATTTAATTTACCTACTTTTAGCCCGAATTACATTTGAATTACAATTTACTATCGCAATCACTAAAATTTATTGACCGAATATCTTTTGTCCGAAAACTTTTCGTATTTTTATGACTTCTCCGAATATACAATTCATTACTTTTTTCATTTACCATTTGATGTTATCCAAATGTGTCAGTTGTCCGAAAAACTTTTACCACTACAGTCTTTTGAGCTTTGTTACAACTTTTGTTTCATAGCCAATTTTTGACTTATCCAGCATTACTTTCCGCATTTCATACGTTTAGTCAAATGTTCATTTTGAATGAAATTCAAAGTAGTTTTACAGAGACTAAGGCAGGTCGGTGTAGGTACGACGACGAGCGAAGCGAGGAGGAGTTTTAGGTGAACTGCGAGTTTGCGACCCTACATCGCGCGAGCCGAGCGAGCGTAGCGTGCCGTGGCAGCGGCCGGCGAAGCGCCAGAACCGAACACTTTTTTACTACTTAATATTTACATATGTACTGTATAAGTAAGGGTCAGGTCGGAAGAAATAACTTGATAAACCAAATGTTGTAATTATTTAGTATCGATTTATTTAAAGAACACCCTGCCTAGAGATGGTGTTTACCCAACCTACCCAGAGTTACCCATTTCATCCCAAACGTCGTCTTGTGAAGCATTTTTGCAAAATATAATGAAACTTCTTACGTCATAGTCATATAGGAATGTGTAAACGTAAACGTTGTTCTCATTGAGATTTTCTTACTTGGTTACTTGCTAAATATGCAAACAATATAGGCTCATCTTTCCCTGGCCAGACTATACGTGTGTTATTTTGAATAATAGTACATTACTGCAGAGGCAGTGAAGTAAGGGATTGCTGGACTAGTCCAGGCAATGAACTGACAACTTGTATGGAAAAAATGACAATTTTGGAAATAATTTATAATAGCTTATTTTTTATGTATAACGGATATATTATCAACTAAATAGTTACCCAGCGACAAAATCCGACAAAATTTCAGACATCGAAAAAATGATAAGTTCTTCTAAAAAGTCAGTAAAAATATTAATAAATGTTTTTGTCTTAATTTTGGTTCATTTACATTTGCTCTATAATATTCAAGATAAATCGTACAAAAAAAGATAATGCATGCTTCATTGAAATCTACATAATTACTTCCGAGTGGAAAGTTTGTCGGATTCTTGACCAAATCATCTTAGAATAAGATTTTCAAATGAAATCAACAAAAAAAACGCTATTATAAAAAACGCTAAATTAATGTTTTTCAAAACCGTATTTTGCCTGGAGTAGACGAGATTGGGGTAAACCGGATACAACGAGTCCAGCAATCCATGTTCCGGCCGAGGATTGTATAGTGCGTTTCTCAAACGATGTGAGGAAATATTAAAATAAAAATAAATACAAGGTAATCAATTAAATAATAGGTAATTTGCCGCCTTTTTATTTTTTAAACATGCCATTTAAACAAGCCGTTCGAGCACTATGTTTAACCGCACATAGGTATAGTACCATCGTTTTTTTTTATGTCACAAGTTTGCTTACAGAACAGAGTCTAGTGGTGGTTGGCAGTATGTAATTTTTCCTTTGTCACTTTAATATTAGTAAGCAAATTTAAAAAGTTAGATTAGCGGACAATAATGGTTTTACTTAGGGTTACTTTTCTCAGTCCAGTTCCATAGGAAACAATTCACAGCCGTTACTAGTGTTAGCAAATTGGTGGGAACTGGCGAGAATAACCATCGAATACCAAAACCAAATGGTACTCAAGTATTGCATTTTTATCGAGTCGATACACGCGTAACGTAGCTGAAAATCGAATTTACCAGTCAGGGATATTAATATTTGTACCAGAGTAAGGATAAAAACTGACATAGAGGCGTACACAGATATTTATGCCCTTTTTTTGTACATATATTAATGCCTGACTTTAAATTTTCACCAAGATTAAACATATGATTAGTAAAAATAAACCAAATAAGCCCAAACTACCTACAATAGACGGACAGACAGACAGACAGACAGACAGCGGAGCCTTAGTAATAGGGTCCCGTTTTTACCCTTTGGGTAAAACAATATCACAGATTTGAGTAGGGCAGGCAGTGTCTTTCTGCCTTTACGTGGTGCACGCCACTGATGTTATGGATTTACGGTGGTTTTCTTTCAGGGCCCATAGGTTTTTCCACTCTGTATAGCTATAGCAGCTAAGCAGTATTTTAGCAGCGTGTTCTTTCTTACCCATTCCAATAATTAAGTACCTACTTCCGTTACTACAATGATGTGCAGATGGATCTTGTACTACCTACGCAGATTAAGTGGGAAATTAACTACTTTAAGTAGGAAATCACCTGTTAAAATTGTCGTCACTGTTTTATAATGATGACATTTATCAGTAAATAATTATGAAGCATTGAGACACCAAACATAGAAATGTACTAAATTCTTGGCATGTTTTCACTAAAATATGTTTATAAATTTCATTAATTGGACGTAGTTAAAGGAAAAGGATCCAATCCACAAAATGACCAAAACATGAGTTAAGTATACCAGAGAGGTCTCTGAGGCGTATATTTTCATTCAGCAAAAAGACGCCCCGCTCACATAGTGTTTTCATATTTTAATCAACATGGGATACCATCCCACATGTATGACGGAGTAAAAAAGATATCCTTCATAAAGACCCATAACGCTTGGAACCGTATAGTGATATTAGATCAGTTACATAATTGATTCACATTTGTTTTAACAAAAGAAATCCAACCTGCTTGGACCATTTTTAAGAAAATGCAATTCACACGTTTTACTTTTAATATTTTCAACGAAACGGATCTAATCCGCTTGGATTCTTTTTGAAAAACTAAATTTAGATTCTTTAAATCTTTTAGATATACAACAAAATAGATTCAACTCACTTGGATCAGTTTTGTTGAGTTGTTTTGAATCCTGCAGTGGTGTCTTAGTAAACAACAGAAACGATCCTATTACAATATTTTTTTTGTAAATCTCATTTTTTAAATTCATTTAGCTTTATTTTTAATCATTAAAAGAAGTTTTCACTATAAAGCAGCCTTTATTACGATTTTTGCTGTCAGTATTATTGTCTTGGATCATTATACGTAAATGTATTATCTGATCCAGCGCACATAAACCATTTTTAGGAAAATGGTTATATTAACAACTAACTTCTGCCCGCGACTTCGTACGTGTAGGTATAATTATGGTTTAAACATGATATTCTTATGTTTAACCATATTACTGACAAATTTGAAAATAAACATTCCATTTCCATACTGTGCGTGTAAGAGTTCAAATTGTCTTCGAATCGAAATAAATACCCTCATAAACTTGGTCGTCTATAATATTATATAGATCCCCAAAGTATCCTTTGAGAGAGCGCTCCCTATGCGAGCCCCAGGTCCGAAGGCCCGATGGCGAGCCCCACGGACACTCACTATCCCCCAGGTGTCTTGCAAGCGAGACCTGAGGCCAAAGTCCCTAAATCTGAGCGGCGAAGCAAACCTTCAGAGAGTGGTCTTAATGCGAACACGAGGGCCTAAGGCCCGAGGCCGAGCCCCCATAGATACTCGTTATCTCCGAGTAACTTGCAGGTGAAACCTTAGGGCCGAAGACCTGAAGGTAAACGGGGAGCAAACGGAGCCGAAGGCTGAGCTTTTCGTAGGAATGAAAGGCCCTAAGCATACTTTTAGAGAGCGGTCGCTATGCGAGCTCGGGGGCTGAAGGCCTTACTGTCCCCAGGTGTCTTGCAAGCGAAACTGGAGACCAAAGTCCCCAAGGGGAGCGGGCAGGCAAGCGATGCCGAAGGCCGAGCTTTTCGTAACAATGAAAGGTCCCAATCAAGCCCTAAGAAAGCGCTCCCAATGCAAGCCTGAAGGCCGAAGGCCGGAGCCCAAAGTACCCAAGGGGAGTGGGCAGGCAAGCGAGGCCAAATGCCGAGCTTTTCGTAACAATGAAAGGTCACAATCAAGCCTTATAAAGCGCTCCCAATGCGAGCCCGACGGCGAGCCCTCACGGACACGGACATTTACTATCCCCAGGTGGCAGCGAAGCCAAAAGCCGAGCTTTACGTTCAAATGGAAGGCCCAAAGCATCCCTTTAGAGAGCGCTCTCAATGCGAGCGCCTACGGACACTCATTATCTACGGGAGTCTTGCAAGCGAAACCTGAGGCCCGAATTCCCGAAGGTAAAAGGGGAGCCAAGCGAAGCCGAAGGGTGAGCTTTTCTGTAGGACTTAAAGGCTTTAGCATGCTTTAAGAGACCGCTCCCAAGGCGAGCTCGAGGGCCCAAGACCCGAATGCAAGCCCCCGCGGACACTTACAATCCCTAGGTGTCTTGCAAACGACCAAACCGACCTGTGGCTAAAGTACCGGAGATGAGCGGCGAGGCAAGCGAGCCCTCACGGACACTTACAATTTTTTATTGATAATGAGTCTTTCATTCCAACGAAAAGCAAGGCCTTTGGCCTCGCTTGCTTCGCCACTCACCTACGGGACTTACCTCGGCTCGCCACTCACCAAGCAAGCGAGGCCAAAGGCCTTGCTTTTCGTTGGAATGAAAGACTCATTATCATTCCTTCAGAAAGCGCTCTAAATGCGCCCCCATGGACGGGCACTCATTATCTCCCGTTGTCTTGCAAACGAAACCTGAGGGCGAGCCCCCACGTACACTTACTATCCCCAGGTGTCTTGCAAGCGAAATCCCAGGCCAAAGTTCCGAAGGTAAGCGGCGAGGCAAGCAAGGCCATTTTGTTGGACTGAAAGGCCCAAAGCAACCCTTCTGAGAGCAGTTCTCAATGTGAGCAATCACCCCTAAGCACACTCATTATCTTCCGGTGTCTTGCAAGCGAAACTTAAGGGCCGAAATCCCGAAGGTAAACGGGGAGGCAAGCGAAGAAGAAGCGAAGCGAAGGCTGAGGTTTTCGTAGGAATGAAAGGCCCAAAATATCCCTTTAGGGAGCGCTCCTTATGCGCTCCCAATAATATTTCAGTGTCACGAGAGTTTTCTCCATAAAAAGAATTGGCACCTATATACTCAATTCTCCGCGGAATGCCGTTTTGTCCAAATTTTATACCCGCATTTTTAGATTTGTATGGGATTCAAGGAGTTCCCATACAAAGTTCAACCCCAGTTTTGGTCCCCTTTGCACCCTTATCATAATATTTTTATAGCCTAAAATCTGGCCGGGGATTTTCTCAACAGATTAGTAAAGTTTGCATCAAAATCCGTTCAGCCGTTTTCACGTGGTGCGCGTTCACATAAGCAGACAAACAGATAAACAGACAAAAATTCTAAAAACTGTTGGAACGTGTTCTGTTATCGATTCTAAGTATCCCAGCAAACTTTTTTTCGAATATCTTCCATGTACAGACTTTCGACCATCTTCAGCTTTATTTTATGTATGTATAGAGATGGTTTTACATGATTATTATGCCAGTTTTATTTCGTGAATCCTTATTACAAAATTAAACAAAAGGAAGGGTCTATGAAAAGTGTATTTTCGCAAAAAAGATCCAACCCCACTTTTGGTCGAAATCCTGAAAAATATAGCATTTAACTGAATTCTGTGTGAAAGAATGTATAATACACGACTCAACTCAATTTTCATCCAAACATATATTATAAAAAAAATGTACCAGTTTTGAGGAATCACGGTTGAAACTTTAAACCGCCATAACTTTTGCTCAACTTTCTGTGGATTGGATCTTTTTCCTTTAACTACGTCCAATTGTTAGCGCGTTTCCCGCTTACGCCATTATTACACCGTGAATAGTCGCATTCTCCTACTAGTACATCGTCGAAGACGATATAAATGATTACAAATAATCTGCGTAGGTAATGTAGGTATCTATCTACTTCGCGTCACAGAAAAGGACTCGTTGCGTGCCGCCGTTGCGAGCGAATGTGATCGTTAACACACGCGGAAAGAGCTCAAGTTCAATTGTAGAATTAAACAGGACTATTCAAATGTGTATTATGCTTTACATAAACCTTTTTTCTGTAGGATTCGTGTACTACTTTAATAATCTATATAGTTAAATTAAATTTGGACACAATTTGGTCCTATAAATATATTTACCGATAGTTTATTGGAGTAAATGTATTTATATGCAATTCTAAACAAGAATCTATACGATTTTTAGCAAAATAGGTTCATCAATTATTTTTATGAGAATCAAATCAAAGTACTACTTATTACAATTTTTTTCTACCAACTTCTGTCACCTGTCACCCAAGCCATGCATTTTGTTAATATATTGATTTTACATGTAAAAAAAATGTCGGATTTCATTGTTTACAGGTTAAAGACAATAATATTGTTGTGTTGACGATTATAGACAACTATTATTAATTTTAATTAATAAAATCGGCGTATATTTGACAGTATTTTTTTATACCTACTTTCGGGTCGAAAGTTTGTAAGATTCGTAAATAGAGTATCTTAAAATATGTATTTATGACGGAGAAAAAAAACACAGGCTATTATAAATTAATGTTTGGCGAAACCGTATTTTGCCTGGAGTATACTTGACGGTGTGGCGACTGTGCTGGTAGACTTTCTTCGTTCACTTTACTGGACGTTAGCTCAAGTAAGCTCGGAGTCTGAGGGTTTACTCTCTTGTCCCTCACATTAATTTGCGATGAAGATGTACAAAAAGCTAAAAAAATATTGTAAAAACATTTCATTAAGGAGGATTTCATTGAGGAATGTTTAGAAATGGTAGAAAAAACTGTATTTTTAGGTTTAACTCTAGATAAACATTTGCAATGGAGTCCACATATATCTCCTCTGGCAAATAGACTTAGCTCAGCAGCTTATGCAATCAGAAGGATTAGACAACTCACCAACGTAGAAACTGCCCGAATAGTGTATTTCAGCTACTTCCACAGCGTAATGGCATATGGAATTTTACTTTGGGGCAAAGCTGCTGATATACAAACCATCTTCGTTTTGCAAAAACGAGCAATACGGTCAATATACAATATGGGCTCACGTGTATCTCTGAGAGAACACTTCAAAAACATAAATATATTAACAATGGCATCACAGTACATTTATGATACTATTATGTATGCTCTTAAAAATGTAGAAACGTTCCGTAAAATGCATAGTGCGAGACATAAACACAAAATTGCAATAACCAAGTTTCGAGTTAGGAAAGTCATCAGTAAATCCTTTTTGGGCCAATGCATTCATTTCTATAATAAACTACCAAAGGAAGCATTAAAGTTACCCTTTCCTAGGGTAAAAACATATTTAAAGACTTTTCTACTGAAAAAGGCATATTATACCGTTGAAGATTTTTTAAATGATAAAGATGACTGGCCCTCTTATAGGGCTACATAAACACCTTGATAATAATTGAAACAGACATACATTGAATTACTTAGAATTAGGTGACATGAATTATTTTAGTTATTTTAATTAAGAAATGTGTATGTGTGTTTGTATAACAGAATGGTAATATTGGTGATAAAACGGATAGATACAATGTAATCTTTGACGATGCAAAAGTGATTGTGAAATCCTACTTGAATAAATGATTTTTATTTTATCTTATCTCATCTTAAAACTTTTTTTTCTGCACGCTTCAAATTCTAGGTATACCTACGATTATAAAAACAAGTGAATAATCTTACTAATAGCAAAAAGGAACCTACACACGGAAATTCTTTACAAAGTGTACCCGTTTCTTTGCTCTTCAGTGTAATTAGAACATTCTGATACTACATAGACGCCGATATTAGGTAGGTAGCCTTATTCCATCAATAATTACTTATTCTGTGTCAATATCCATATTAACTACGCACCGGACACATAAACTTTTATTATCTACAGGTGTTCAAAATTATTTATTGTTGATATTTTATAGTGTTTTAAATGCCGTTATTAATGTTTAATTACATTTTACAACTGATTGGTTTATTAAGTTTATGGCTCTTAACACAGTTAATGTTCGATTTGACTGAACTGCGTTCAATAATTAAACCTTAAACGAGAAATCAGTACGTTTTTGAGGTAGTTCTGATAGCCAATGAGACTAGAATGTTATATCCTAAGCGATTTTTACGTGGTAACTTAAGATTCTGAGTTATAGGTCATTATTTCTAAGGTGGGTCACCTTTGACCTTCGGGTGAGTAGGTACTACAGCCCGGGGTCCTCTTCCTAAACCCTAAGGGTACCTTTCCGCCAGAGATGTGCTATGCATGCTATGCTATGTTTTCATACATTTGAAATGTAGGTGTAGCTGGAGCTACGTATCAAATGTATGAAAACATACCATAGCATAGTATATCACATCTCTGGTGGAAATGCACACTAATCCTAAGATTTCAAGACCGTCCAACCCAGAGGGAAAACTAGACCTTCTTGGGATTAAAGCAGTTTCCTCACGATGACTTTCTTCACCGAACAGCTAGCTATTAGTGAAACGTCTAATGGGAAAACCGTTCTTGAGATTTCCCCGGTTTCCTCACGACGTGCCTTCACCGAAAAGCTACTGTCAAACATCAAATGATGGCCAATCGATAATAATACAGAATAATTATCCCGATATAAATTCACTGGCGTTACCGGGAAGCCGACGTGCAATGGCGTCCTTTGAAGCACCGACTTCCAATTACCATCTGCATAACAACACTGCGCTCTGGGTACTGATGAGGATATAAACTACAGTTAGTTATTGGGTTAGATGAAATTATCGACTGGAACTACTGGAAGTCACTTTAGGCAAGAGGTATCTCTAAGGCGCGCGACTTTTAATGTGGAGGTAACTTATAGGTAGGTACGGAATATCATTAGATATTTACCGTTAACTTTTATGGTGAAGGAAAAACATCGTGAGGAAACCCGTCTAATCCCCAGGTCTAGGTTTATTTGTGGCTTGGAAGATCAGATAGCAGTCGTTTTCGTAAAACTATTGGCTCCGCAAAATCTAAGGATCAGATGCCAAACAGGTCCAGGCTGGCTACAACTGGGACAACGATCGAAGGATAAAGTAATTGGCTGGATTTTTCTCGGAAATTTTGTGGAAAGTACACGCTTTCTTTCTCCCATAATGGACGTTTGTGTTTAAAATGTCTATCTAGTGTTATTCCCGGTTGTGCTCTAAAGGAGCCCGGGGCCCGCTTTTCACCTTATATACCAAGATTTGGCGGACCTTATTGACCTTAGACCGGTTTTCTCACGATTTTTTCCTTCAAAGCTTCAAAAAGCGACTTTTAAATGAAATGACCAGTAGGTACCTACCATTGATTGCACTGATCATGATTATATTTCCAAGAATATTTACACCAACAAACAAATTCTACTCACGATCCACACGTGAGGCGGCATTGTGAAGAAATTAAAAGAAATTGTCCATGCGGCGCTTCAAAGACCATAGACAATTCTGTGACACTCGTCCATTTTTGTTGCACATTTTACTGATTATTCCTAGCCACTTAAAGACTAGAATCGTGTACACATTCTCGTGAACGTAAGTCGCTCTAACTCTCTGGAATAACATACTTCAATGAATGTTTAGAAGGAAAGGAGACTTTGTTTTTACCGTTATAAGACTACAAATGGAATATTCCGAAAATCTTAGATAATTTTTATTTTTACCACATAATTTTTAATGTGATCGTTTTATTCGTGATGCATTGGCATTTTTATAGCTGCTACCTTATTGAATTTGCATCGTAATAATTACGTATGTGACCATATTCTGTGGTTACAGTATAGTAGGATAGGGTCCGCACCATAGAGTTTACCCAGTTCTCCATGACTGGATCGAAAGGTGTTTCGGGGTTACCTTTTGGCTGACGCAGGTGCAGTCAGTGTCAGGACACGGTTGTTTCCGCAGCTACCTGCATAAAATGCCACCGAGAGAGCCACCAGTGCGGAGCCGGCGTAGACTCGGCCGAATGCAGAATGACAGTAGGCGGTAACCCGATTAGGAAAATATTTGTCACTGCCAGCCGTAGTGGTGTCCGGCAGTGGCGTGGAAGGAGATGCTAGACTTTTGTGAGAACGTCATGGCCGAGAAGGAGGCGACTGAGCGCGAGCGGGAAGTCTGTGCTGAGGCTCACCCAATGCGTCGCCGCAGAACCGACCGAAATTGGGCCAACGTTGGCGCATGAGCAGATGCAGCTATGCGTTAGAGGAAGAGGGCTTTATATCGTTCTCATGCGTTTGCATAGCTGCATCCTGCTCACGCGCCAACGTTGGCCCAATGTGTACAGGCGGCTTAAGAAACAGGTCCTCGAGTTAGAGAGAGCGCCGGGTGTTCGGGCACGTTCCTTGCGATGGTTTTCTGGGGACGGGTAGTTACCCCTCCCCCCGTGACGGGTCCCGCATAGGGACTAATTTGAAAAAGATATTTTGCTGATATTTTACCTACCTGATTTGTTGCTGGTTTTCGTAATGATCCTTAAGGCATAACTTCGTAATACCCTTATGTTTCTTTAAGTAACATTCTTTAAATATGTCCACCACTATTACTTCACTGTTTTTCGGGTAAATCCCCATTAGCCCAATCCTTGAATACCCAAAAGCTAGCTATGACCATGAAAATCTATAATGCAAGTATGTAAAATACAGGAAATCATGTAACAACTAGCGCAAATTAAACTATTATAGGTATAGGAAATCAATTAACAAAGAACTACCGAAAATTTACAGATTACCTTTTATTGAATGCGGGACTTCATCACGTATAGAAATAATGTGTGCAAATCCTGAAGTAAGTATTTTAATATAGAATTACTTACGATACAAGTGCCGAAAATAGGAAATTCGCAACGAGTGGTGATAAATTAAACGACGACATATGCGCGGAAAGTGCCCTTTTTCGCAGTAGTGTGGGAAAGTAGCACCATATGTATTGTAATAGTACATTGTGATACAAGTGAGGTATGTTGATAATTACATCAGAGGCGGAATTATCACGCGAGCCGCAGGTGAGCGTGATTAGAGAGCCGAGGATGTAATTATCAAAGCTCAAGCGTTTCATACGACGTTTTTCAACACATTTTGCGAGGAAAAAATCCTTTTCATAAGATGAAAATTTGATAGGCCTGCCAAGTTATTTTCTTTGCTTATTGATGTCAACAGGTTTTTACTCACATGTTGTATACATCGTCAAGAATTTCCAGTGGTGTCCATTATTTTTATCACTTTTATAGTCACCACGAGTCAACATTTTTGTTAATAACCAAACACTTGTGAAATAACCTATAATAGCGCGCAACAGTTTTTTTTTCGTGAAGTTTGCGCAGTGCGCGCGCATTAGATCAAATCTCTAAACAGCCAATACAAAATAAAATAAATATTTTCGTTTTAAAATGTTATCTTTATTAATTCATGTAAAATGTTATGAAAAGTGAATAGTTTTACTAAATTAAACTTTTCTATATCATATCCAAAAAGAAATAGTCAATTAATTAACAAAAAGGATTTAATTTGTTTAGTCGAGTAAGAATCCATTTGCCAAAAGTTTAAAAAAAAGCTGTACATTCTGTACAACCCGGTTAATTTAAGAATGCACCGTGAGCATGCATACATATTGCTGCAAGGTGCCAACGTGACTTAATCGGGATATAACCATTACACCCAAGTATCGTAATGTTATAAAACACGCGTGTTTAATATCCAGGATTATGAGCCTAAAAGCGACACAATAAGAAACATACCTCTTATTGTGTCGCTTTTACGAGCAATTGTGTTGAAAAATACTTTAAGTCACACCTGGCCATAATGCGAGTTTTACCGCACGCTGCCCATACGGTAAAACTCGCATTGTGGCCAGGTGCAGACGTAAAATTGTGTACTCATCACGGGCAGTAAAAAAGAAAACCCTCTATCGCATCACACATACCTCGGGTCACAAATACCTGCGATTTCGGGCTTTCTTTCTTTTACAGCCCTTGGTAAGTAATGTACTATTACGTCACACCTGGCCATAATGCGAGTTATACCGCACGCTGTGCGTACGGTAAAACTCGCATTGTGGCCAGGTGAAGACGTAAAATTGTGTACTCACCACGGGCAGTAATTCGTAAAGCCCCAGATCGCATATTTATGGCCCTCACCTTCGGATCGGGCCACAAACACCTGCGATCTGGGCCATTCACGAATTCACCGCCCTAGGTACGTAATGTACTATTACAGTACATATTATGGTGCTACTTTCCCGCACGCGTGCGGAAAGAGCAATTTCCGTGCATGTGTCGAAACTTTTTAAAGAGCCAACAGTAACACGGTTTTTACAGTAAAACGTTGCACGATACACGTGCGAACTCCCTTCGGTCGTGTTTTAATTTATCACCACTCGTTACGAATTTCCTATTTTCGGCACTTGTATCGTAAATAACTATTAATTTACACATTCAATCCATCGCGCTAAGTGGCTTTTCTGAATTCGACCTATACGAGTACCTACATTACCTCCCCAAAAAGCCTACAAAACCCATGATTTTTGGTAATTCATAAAATCCTATAATATTCTCACCACGCACCCGTGGCGCCACCATTGATAATCCTCGAAAAAATCGATTCCGCCGGATTTGCCACAAAAACGAAACAATAACCTTTTTACGCCATAGACAAAAACATGGCGCCTCAAATAAACAATAGAGTTGGTGACACTCTGATTTTATTCTTTTAAAAACATTTTGTGTATCCTGTTTCCGGCAGCCGTACAAATCGTAGACGGTAATTTTTCATTTGGATCGTGTTTTGTGTCTCTAGTGAGCAAAACAAACTATTACCCCGGCCAACTCGCCCAAGTTATGTCACGATTTTCTACAACTTCGTAATGTTTTTGTTAATCACTTGTTAATGGAAGAGCGGAATCTACATACACATGTATCATTGTTTACTTAAAAGGAGACCCCGACCTCGAACGTAACCTATTTTTACACCAATAATAGATTTTGAAATAATGGCGTGTAAGTACCTCTACACTCGTCTTCAAAGATATTATTTACATTATGGCATCTAATTTCACTGTAAATAAGGCGAATTAATTAATCTTGAAGTATTATTTGCACGTAGAACCGAAGACCGTTGGGGCGGAAAGGTTCTCGAGTGGCGACCTCGCACCGGAAGGCGCGTAAAAGTACAAGGTTAACTCATGACCTGGTAAAGGTCGCGGGAGTCCGCTGGATGCGGGTGGCGTAGAACCGGCACTTCGGCACTCTTTCGGGGAGGCCTATGTCCAGCAGTGGACGTCTTTCGGCTGATATGAATGAATTAATGAATGAATCTTTGACTTAACGTAGTCGATATTACGTGACATTTTTGTTCGTGACGAATGACTTTCAAGTCATCAAGGGTTAGGAACATATACACCACAGAATATACACTTTTCAACCTTTTCTAAACTCTAAGCAATAAGGTCCTCGAACCACCTAGAATGTATACTTACTTACATGTTTATAATGCTGAGCTAATTGACTTCGAAACATTTGTCTGGAAGCCGGTATCGATGAAGCTATAGTCGCTATAGATTATTCCGAAGGCGTAAATAGGAGCGCTTCTTAGAGACTGATAGACCATTGTTGAACAGGATTGGAACGTGCCACGGCGACAGGACGGTCACGAATTAACGGAAACATGTTTCGGAGACATGAGGCACCGTAGGGTTTTAGACGGTAGTCCGGGCGGTTCCCGGGAGTGCGTCATACCCGATGGTTTTCCAGCCAGGCGGGACGCGTAAAAGCATTTCCCCACGAAAAAAAAAAAGGTTTAGTCCCAGTCAGCCCTGGTGCAATATTTGGCTCTCTCGAACTTTAGAAAATTATTTAATACATTATTTATTGTCTAAAGCATAATTATACTTTCGGTACACATTCCAGTGCCCGTCGGTGGCCTAATACTTGACACTTTCAATCTTATGTAAGGGTATATACGTAACGTCCTGCCTAATACAACGCGACTACGCGATCATCGCAAGTTCGCTCGAATTTTACTCGCGCGAACGCGCAATCAAACATATAGGACTCGAATAGGTGATGCAGAGTTCCAAGCGTTACGTGCTTATCATGCGACAGCCAGCGAGCTCTCTCGATTTTTCTCGCACTATCCGTCTCTCTCTTATTAGAACACTTAGAACAAGAGGTAAAGTGCGAGAAAAATGGAGAGTATGTCGCGGCCGTCCCATGATAGACGTCCTGATACTGTTATAACTCAAATGCGCAAATACCTACTAAATTGAAGTCAGCGCTTGCATTTTTTTTGCGCAAATTAAACTTGACTCCCCGTCACGACAAGCGATTGCGGTTTTGATTCAATCCCCTACCCCTGCAGTCGTTTTAAATCTATTTCCGTGTCGCATTTGCGATGCTAATGCATATCATGTTGGGTTTTGACGCGCAGTAGGGGCGGGAATTGCTAAATGTATCGATAGTTTTACTATTCTATAGATTGTCCACGTATACTTTAAACTATTTTTACTGTGCACGTATAAACGATAACTTTCATAGTTTCACAGCCTCGCAATACACCCTTACACTGCTTATTTGCTTTGCACACATTTCACAGCTTCGCTACGCATCCTAACTCCGCACATTTTTCTTGCACATCTCTGGTGGACACGGTCAAGACGACTCAAAGCTTGGCTACGCATATACTCGCGCCGCTCATTTGTACATTTCACTGCCTCGCATGGCATCGAACACATACCTGCACCGCATATAGCTCTGATGTATATCTACTCTTATACCCTTTTTATCAGAGTTATTCACATATTTAAATATTTAAATCCATATTACAGACAGACATTTTTAAATCTTATAGACAATGTAACATTTAGAGAGATATCTCTCTCTTGCTGGGTCTTATTCCATGGTTTTGATAATTTCCACTACAACTCATTGTAGTTATAGCACGACATGTTTATAAGAGGTTTTGACCGCGTGAACTATAGCTGGTACCAAATTTTACATCGCCAACTTCGTCATTTGTTGAAACACAAGCACTGAATGTTTGCCAAATTACATTTAAACATATTTTTAGCCGTTTTTGCCTGATTGAGTAACAAACATTCAAACATCTTAACATATACAAACTTTCACTTTAATAATTTTAGTAAGTAATCTACTTTTATCAAACTTACATTAAGTAATTGTAAAACTATCGATAAATTAATTTTGTATTAAGCAGTAACGCTGCTAACGAAATTATAAATTTTAAATCCGAACCGGAATCCGGCTCGGAGCACATCAACATTTTTCCTTTAATTTAAAATTTACGTACTTATCGATAAAGCCATCGACACTGTCCCATCCCCAATGTGTTATGCGATTCATAACACCCCCGTATCCGAGTACTTACAGCGGTTAGATTTAGTGATGTGCTTAGTGTATGCTAATGGTAATTCATCGCTAAAACCATGAATGTGTCTTCCATGCATCGCCTGTCAGTCTGTCATTGTGAGGAGTTAGCTTGGAAAGTTTTAGATACTTATAGATTTGTATTTGCATAATTTATTAAGGGTGGTGGGAGGTATCGAACACTTTCGGAGATTTAACCTCTCGTAACGTAAGGTAAGGCCTATCGGCCTAATTTTAGGACAAAAGATTTCAGGCTTAACAGCCATACCCATTTGTATCTTGTTATAAAATTTCAACTTTATTTAGGGACTCGTTTTTTTTAAATAGTTAGTTATTTTAATGACACTGGGCCGTTATTACATTAGTCCTAAAATTAGCTTGGGCCTCACGAGATTCATCATCATCATATCAGCCGAAAGACTTCCACTGCTTATAATCGTATCATAATTAATTGATATGATACAGAGAAAGAATATAACGGAAAAATAAACCATCTTCGTCTGTAGCCCCCGACAGGATTCGAACCTGCGAACTTTCTACTAACGCTGGACTGCTCTACCAACTGAGCTACGAGGACAGTGACGGAAGCTGTGTATTTTTGCATTACATTCCCGCTAAGACTAGCGCCCTCTGTATCGTGTTATAGACTTGTTTCACAGCCTTGGCACACCTCTAATGGGCGAGCTATACGCTCACTCCATAACACGAAACAACACGAAAACAAAAAAAAATATTAATTAAAATAATTTGTTTCGTGATAAGGGTATTTAAACGTATCATAGTTGTTCAATTAAGTAATGGTTTTGAGGTGACAAGTATAGGGAGATACTTTTCCAGGAGATCTTTTGGCTAACTACATCTACATTAAGTCTATTACAATTCCAACTACTAGAAATAAGCGTAATATATTTTATTTATTTTATCTTAAAGATACTCGTAAATGTCATTTTGACGTACAAGAATATTGAAATGACTGTGTTTTATGATTGATGTTTATTTATATTTAATGGCTTGACTTAGGAAATTGTAATACTTAATGTAATAATGTTTATTAAATAATTTGTAATTAGGTTGGTACGTAAGGTGATGAAATCGCCTGAGAAATAAGCGTTCTATCAAATCACGTTATAAGATAAAAGAACTATAAACCAACTTAACCGATTCATATTTTCCGTTCGATCATCTATGTCTAATTTCTCTGAACATGCAAAATGAAACCTACATAGTTAAATTTAGGTACATAGGTAGTACCATAAATTATTTCAAACAAATGGTTCATTGAAATCTTGGAATTATATCAAAATTTAAGCTTGTTTGTAGGGTTACGCCTACTTAAGCCTCAGTAAAATATTCTCTAGCAAACGAGATACCTAAATGGACAAATAATAAATTGTATTGATCGCCATTATAAACGTGCCCCAAATTAACACCCCAAACGACGATTAAAAGTACACTGTACCATAGTAGCGACCACGCCCCTGGGGATTTGCACACCCGGCGCGCCGGCGTTTGACACGGATCGCTTTAGTTTGTATGGTATATCACGTTCCGTTTTATTAGTGTTATACGGTACGCCACAATTTTGAATAACCATCCTTTTATACTTACAGAGTTTTGGCAAAAAAAAATGACCGCCGCAACTAAATATTTCTTCCTAATTATTATTCTAGGAGCCTAGAACATTTTTTTTTTGCCATTCCGCTAAAGACCGTGCTCAGGGCCTGATTTACCCGCAGATGGCGCGCGAGCTCTCTCGATTTTTCTCGCACTATCCGTCTCTCTCTTATTAGAACACTTAGAACAAGAGGTATAGTGCGAGAAAAATCGAGACAGCTCGCGCGCCGTCGCGTGATAGCCGTGCTGCCCTTGAGGTCGTGTACGCCGCTCCCGCATTGGCTTACACAGCCATGGAAGACGTCTCCCTTCTTAACACTGCTTGTATAGTCTGTAATAGACTTAATCATCATAATATCATAATCATTTAATTCGAATACTCTTCCATATTTGTTAGTAGCGGTACAGAAAAACTTAAATTCTAGTGTTGTGATGTTGTGATGTTGTGCAGGGACGCCTGGCCGGAAGCAGGCGGGCTGTCGATCGGTTTTGTGCGTTCATTCAGCCCTGTTCCCTAGGGTTGGAGCCTCAGGTTACTGTCCCGGCGGCGTTCCCACTACAAACTCTTCCATTCTTCTTGTTTTCCTGCAGAACAGAAGGACATCTTTAAGGTTGACATCCCTCAATTCCCTCTCCTCTAACACATCTTTACCGAATGTATTAAACCGCGGTGCCGCGTACATAATACATTCCGCTAATACGTGCTTACTAGTTTCTTCCTCCCCACAGTGTGGGCAGGAAGCGTCGCTACTGATACCTATTACCTTCAAGTGTCTATTTAGAGTATTGTGACCAGTTACGATACCGGTCAGCAGCCTCAGGTTGTTCTTACCCAGTTTTAGCAGATACCTGGTTCTACTGTGATCCATACCTCCTATCATCATCTTTGTCTGTCTACATCCAGATGCTTCCCTCCATTCTCTCTCCCCTTCTTGTTCTTTTAGCCTTTCTATGACCCCCTTTGTGACTTGAGCCGAGAAAGGGAGGACTGGTTCTGGGCCTATAAATTCCCTTCCCGAGCCCTCCCTAGCCAGTTCGTCCGCGCTCTCGTTACCCGCTATCCCCTGATGTCCCGGCACCCATGCCACCGTCACACCTGGGTATGCTCCTATCATGTTTAGCTCCTTCTTACATTCTCTTACTAAGGCGGATGTTACCGTTGCCCTAAATTCTAGTGTTAGTAATTAGGTACATTATTGGGAGCCTGTAGTGTTCCACTGCTGGGCAAAAGCCTCCCCCCTCCGTTTCCAGTGTTCTCGACCCTGAGCTTCTTGTGGCCAATCTGTTGAGAACGAGTCTACCTCGTCCCGCCATCGCCGGCGAGGCCTGCCGCGTCTCCGTTTTGAACTATCGGGTTGCCAGACAGTGGCGGCTTTGACCCACAGTTCACTCGGCATGCGGCAGACATGCCCAGCCCACTCCCACTTCAACTTAGCCGCTTTCCGTAGCCGCCTAGCTACATACAATTCATTAATTTCATTATTATATAATTACAATGGTAGTAAACTTTATTACGTTAAATAATACATCATATAAAATAATATCAGAAAAAGAGGAGGAATCATGGGTTAATGCGCTAATGCGGCTCACCCCGCCGGTCACCCGTCACGAAACTAGAGCTCTACCTACGCTTAGTTACTACGCATCGCGGTGTCAAGACATATTAGTGGGTGAGCGTTGAGGTGAGCTTAAAACAAGTTACAGAATACTGGTGCGGCCTGCGGCGGCGGTCACTATTGACTTTACTATTGACCGCCTGTGTTCGCGTCGATGTTATTCAGGCCGTATCGGAATAGCAAAAGAACATTGTTCCAGAAATTGTGTAGTTGAATTGTTATACTGTCCCATGGTACAGTCGAACTTATAAGTAGCTCAACACCTTGATAATTCTAACAATTACACGGTTCAACTCACGTATTCAATGTCACTACGGGCGACATGTTTCGAACTCTTCGGGAGTTCTTCTTCAGGATTCACCGCCGCGAAAACACTCAATCCTGAAGAAGAACTCCCGAAGAGTTCGAAACATGTCGCCCGTAGTGACATTGAATACGTGAGTTGAACCGTGTAATTGTTAGTATTATTTCAACATGTCTCACGAAAGTTTAAATTCGACCTTGATCATTTCTCGTTTTCACCGTTTTTGGGGTTCCGTAGTCAACGAGGAAGAGGGTTATAGTTTCGCCATGTCCGTCCGTCTGTCCGTCTTCGGCTTAGCTCAGTAACCATTACTACTAGAAAACTGTAATTCGGCATGGGTATAAAAATCATTTTTTCTCGGTAAATCCATAGTGTTAGGTATCGTTGCATAGCTCGCTCAAAAATATTATAAGTAAAAAAAAAAAAAAAAAAACTGAATCGTTTGCTAATTGGCTTACTTATTTGGCTTTAAAGCCCTAATTTATGTTCGAGTCATGTCCCCCATACCGGCTAAATGGCTACTATAGGTACTGGGGAGGTGTGGCTACTATAGCTACCTACTGGGGATGAGAATCGTGGCAGTAGTACAGTCGACAACACAGCTAACTGACCATACCTTAGTTTATACAACGTGTTAATAAAATAACGCAAAACCTGAAAACAGTTTGTTCAGAATCGAGCATAGATTGCGAAAAAAAAAAAAAACAATTTTTGACAAGATTTATTTTTTACATTTGTATGGAGTGTTGGCCGACTGGGGCGAACTGCTCCATACAAATGTAAAAAATAAATCGCGTCAAAATTTTTATTTTTTATTTTTTTCGCATTCTACTCTCGATTCTGAACAAACTGTTTTCAGGTTTTGCGTTATTTTATTAACACGTTGTTTAGAACCTTATTACAATGCACTTAAGGTCAGATTAGATTTCCGATGGTCAGTTAGCTGTGTTGTCGACTGTACATAATAATGAATTTAAAAGGAAAACGATCACAGCTAAGTAGGCATAACTATTACTTACCGAGTAATAGTCGACCAACTTAAAATGTACTTAGAAAGGCCAACTTTCGTACAAATTCGGCCGACCCAACCGCGCACCATTTAGTTGGAACGCGCGTGTCGATAATATGTAACGAAGACAGACAGGCAACTACGGAACTCTACACTGCGCGTGACCCGACTCGCACTTGGCCTATTTTTAAACATGACGTTAAAACGACACGGTATACGAAAGTTGCACTATTATCTTATCAGAGTCCACTCACCCTAAGATGGCATGTGTGCTTGTTTACCTACTCACATTAAAAGGTTAAGTAATTCCGATCAAACCAAAATCGCTTAGATGTGTGTAATCTCCCATACACAGAATCCAAATATTTTTTGCATTCAGCTATCGCTTTCAACAATTAACTTTTTGCAGGCGTAGTCACACCCATTTTGGACAAATGGTTTGTCGCCCCTGCCCCGCCCAGAGATTAGTGACGATTATAAGCGCATCTGGCGTACACTCGACACGGGAAAGGTGGGTTATGGTTTGATGGAACTTTTTATTTTTTATATCGTCATCCTCCTGGTGTTTATTCCCGGTTGTGCCCTAAAGAAGCCCGGGGTCCGCTTTGATGACCAAGATGAATAGGCACTAATTCCTTCCAACCCAGAGAGAAAACTAGACATTAGTTATCAAAAGCCACTGTTAAGGCGCCGTAGGTTCATGATCTTCTCTCCCTCTCACTGAGCATAAGCGTGAGCGAGATGGAAGTGCGTGCTCGGAAGCGCGGATATCATGTTTTTTAATTTGATTTTTTTGGCCGTTTAAATAAATAAAAAAGTAATCACTGAGTTCTCTCAAACATGATATTGCCGATTTTTAGAAGCAATTTTAATATTTTTAGCTTTTGTGCATAATTTGTTACGAATATTTTAAGTGTATTTTAGAACTATGTTGAAAATTGCTTAATCATGTTTCGAATCACTAGTCTCGCTGCAGAAAAGCCTCAAGATTACTATTCGTATTTTTTTGAAACCATTTTATTATTAAACAGACGCATTATATTTGTTTCAAAAACTCTGTTCGCTTAACTTCGCTGAACCTACGTATGGTCATTTCGCCGGTTAGCGACCACCTAATTTCATGTGCCGGTGGGCGACCACTTAAGCTGAGTTGGTGAACTGAAAGGATATTTTCTCGGTTTTCTAGCAGATTTCTATTCTAAAACAACAAAAAAATGCATGTACAAGTAATTGTCTCAATACGGTGTGTAGAATTGATGTTATCTTCAATAGCAAAAACCTTCTCCTTCAGGTGGTCGCTAACCGAAGGTGGTCGCGTAACCAGCGAAATGACCCTACGTCGCCTTAAAATATCAAATGGTACAGTCGCCATCAGATATATCGAAGCTGCCAAAGTGCTCACAAATATCTGAACACGTCTCTATTGTTGCGTCATTAGAGACGACTACAGATATTTGTGAGCACTTTGGCCGCTCCGATATATCTGATGACGACTGTACATAAGTTTTTTTGTAAAAGTCAATATCGGTATCATAAATGAATTCGGCTTCAGTCTAACTCAGAGGCGGCCGCCGAAAGGACACAGGCGTTTAGGTAATGACTCGTTTTTCTTTGTTTTTTTGAACGAACGAGCGAAGCGAAAGTTTTTCTCCGCTTTAGTTTGGATTTTTCCTTTTTGGTTTCGTATGTCTATCCGGATGTACGTCTGTCGTGCTCTGCAAATCGCATCTATAAACCGAGCCTCGTGAAATTTTGTGAAGTTCGATACAAGGTTTCTTTACCGATTTGTTTTTTACCCTTAATCTTACTTATACTTACTTTTGAAGCGTCAGCAATGTACGAGTTACATCCTTGGAGTTGCCAGTGTCCATAGGCTAGGCTGTTCAGCGTTTCCTCTCAGTCAAATATGGTTATTTGCGGCGAAGATGTTCACCTAATTGCAGTATTTAGGTAGTTATTCCTGTGACATTACTAGATCCACTTCAGTATAACGGCGCTATGATTCTGGTTATGAAATTCACAATTCACATTGAATTCTGTTTTTTGTTAAGGTTAATAAATAGGTACCTATTGGGGAAAGTTTCTAAGTAGCTAAGTGAGTAACAAAGCGCTTAAGACCACAAGATCAATATACAATTTGCACAAACAGAATTGCAAACGGTATCCCAACCCCAAACTACCGTCGACATTTACTCAATTACTTGCTAAAAGCTTACCCAGCCAACAAATCCATACAAATACAATAATACCCCTAATCTTTCATTCTTACCCCTAATTTTTCTTCCAAATGTCAGAGGGCGATTTGTTCGACCTTCTTACTAAGTTAAAATTAAGCAAAAATAAACTCTACGACCATGTGATACAGCAGTTGCGATGTCGTGAAGTAAGTTGGTAGCTCTCCCATTAATAGTTTTGTGCTTTTGACAGTGTGATACACTTTTTCATATAAAAATCCAAGGAAAATCCAACCTTGTCATCAACGCAATAAAGTATGAAATAGAATGTTGTGCACATGAATAGAAAATATGTAAATTAGCTTCGAATAACGTCAGTTTTTTTCGGTGCTAATTCAAAATTGGAAAAAATACTTCTAATTTTAATTTGCTTCCTCATTTTGTTCATAATGAAAATGAGTCTTATATCAAATACGGACAGTTGAAAATGGCTTGGTTTGTCCTGTAATAAAATATTGGCCAGGCACGCCCACCGATCAGTGACAAAGAATGTTTATTGTTTATTTCTGAGTTTTCTTCCGATGCAGGGAATAAGGATACTAGGTGAAAGAAATTGTATAGTATTACTTTACTACTCTCTACCTTAGCTTTATCACTTCGCATCGCATTTCAATGTGTTTCATACGTTACGGTGAAAACCGTCACATTCATTATCTATGCGTGAAAACAAGCTCGCAAAACACTTTATAAGACGATGCGAATTAAGGGACGATAAAAAGACCCCCAAAGAATTATTGAACATCGTTAGCAATGCGAGTGCATATGGCTTTTGCGCATGTTGAATAGAGTTGTTTAGCCTGACTAGGGGCTCACGATGACATTTTACATGTCTCTAATCTGGGATACACTGAGTGAGGCAGATCAATAACGCCTGGGTCTTTGACTAGTGTTGCCGGTTCAGATCAGATCAGGTGTGTAAAATTGTAGTCTGGCCAGGCAAGGATGCAACTAATCGCATGCATCAGATATTGCGCCAGTTAATGTATTGTGCTGGTTTGCGACTCAGACAAATTCGTGAACTGAAATGATGTTTTTCTACTCCTGTACCGTTATCTGTCATTTATATAGCCTCTAGCTCAAATACAATGACACCGATAATAAGTCGTCGAAAAACTCTATGTACTTTTATGGTTCATACATTTTTCATAAAAACACTGTTTACCACGATGTCAAATCCTCTAACTTTTTTTCAATAGGCCGCCATATTGCAGTGGTACCAACTTCATAAGCAAATTTTTCGAAATATTAAGTTTTACTATCAAATATTTGTAGAACTTAAATTATTTACTAAAATAAAAATAAATGATCATGTATTATGTGTATACATATTTTACCAATAGGGAATATGCATGTGATTTAGAAATGGACAAAAAAAATCACGTGTAATCTATATTGCTTAATAAATATACACACATGATTATTTTTTCAAATTATCATGTTTCTATTGATAAAATAAATTGTTTAAAAGTACTATTTTTCAAATTCCCTCGCAAATTTCCAAAACGCAACGCTATTGGCGGAGCGAAACGTGACGTCACCGTGCAGGTCGTTAGTATGATTATTGAAAGTTATTCGCATTGTTTGGCCGCTGTTTATGATAAATAATCAGTGTTTTTTGGTAATTATTAAGTGAAAAAAGACTCGCCACAATGACTGAAGGCGGTTTTGTCAAGGCACAGTCGGATAATCTGCCTAAAATTGATGTGTTCATGATGACTAAATTTAATACATACTTCGCAAATATTTGTGACTTTACGTCCGCTGAACTAAGAGGAGTAAAAGCTGCAAGGTAAATAAGTTACAGATATTCAATAAATTTTCATATTCCTTGTTTTTATACTCGTGAGATTGGTCAATTAAATAATTATAACCTATTTTGGCGATTCAAATAGCTAGACTTTTAAACTACTTCAAGTAGGTGGCTTTGTTAAATAAGTGGAATAAAATACTAGTAGATATTTATCCATACTATATACTATTTTACTATACTATAACTTTATATATTATATATACTAACTTCTGCCCGCGACTCCGTCCGCGTGGAACTCATTTATATCGTAGCTCCATACAAACTTTCACCCCCACTTCATCCCTTTGGGGGATATGGGGGGAGCTACGATATAAACGAGTTCCACGCGGACGGAGTCGCGGGCAGAAGCTAGTTATATTATATATTTTATATATACTTACTTAATAATAAATTATAAATGCGAAAGTGTGTCTGTCTGTCTGTTGTTACCTCTTCACGCTTAAACTGCTGAACCGATTTGGATGAAATTTGGTATAGAGATAGTATAAACGAGTTCCACGCGGACGGAGTCGCGGGCAGAAGCTAGTATTATATAATCAAAGATATGTAGGTACCTATTAGGAATGTTAAATGTTGAGAACATCTTTATGAACTTTAACAAACTAGGTTGTTTTCGTCAAGGCTTATAAATAAAACAAATTTGTGTAGGTCACTCAGTAAAAAGGATTAAATTCTTTTAACTTTCTTCGATCAACAGTGCAAACAAAGAAACTTAGCTAAAACGTTTCTTGATCAAAATCAACACTCGTAGTCAGCTGTTGATCAACAAAAATCATAATATTTGTAACATTAATAACTAAAAAAATTGGGAATCAGAATAGTTTTATGAATAAGTATATAATACAATTTTGAGGTTAGGTTATTGTTTACCTATATTGTTCGCGAGTCGTAATAAAAAAGATTTTAGGTACATACATATTTAATACTCACGTCGAAATGATCTTCACAACAATATAAACTACTCAAGCACGATACATTATCTCTCCTCATCGCCTTACACCACTTTATCCTTATATTTGCACCTTTGGGCATATGAAAATATTTGCAGTTTTAATGTGATTTTCACACATAGGGACAATACAATATTTATAATAAGCTTTTGTGTGCTCTTCCATTACAATAAGTTGATCTTATAAGCTTTAATCACTCACATTTATTAAAAATGTGAATCAAACACTTTGTTGTTAATTTGTTTAAGAACCGCCGTGCACTAAGCTGCACGGTGACGTCACAAATGAGCGCGCCAAAATGGTGGCGTTTTGATCGTCCGAAAATGATAGTAATTTTAATTAATTTTTTTTAGCTTATTTAATAATATTGTGAAAGTGTTATATTTTTTTCCGGTTATATAATTACTTATAGAATAGATAAAAAAAATAAAAAAATGTCATGAATATTCCCTATTATTGGTATTATTTATAAATATAAACCGATCCGATTCGGTTCGGATCCGGATTCAGTTTGGTTCGGATGGCAAGTTCAACGAAATTAAAAACAAAACAGACCATAAACAAGAGGTGTCAATGTATCATATATCTAATTTTCCACCAAAGTTCCAATTCAAAATGAAAAGACGAAATATGATAACTATTCGTTATTTATAACTTATTAAGATTTTATTCGTGTTTGTGAAGTGAAGAAAACTGTGTACTTACGTTCCTTTTAAAATGGACGAAGAAGAAAATAACTGCACCGCTGAAGAAATTGCGTGAGTAGTTTAGAACTAACGGAAAAACTACTGAACTACTACTGACTAGAAAAAGTATTGTATGCAACGGTGTATAACTTGGTCTTAAAACGCTCGTGGCGTCTATAATTGCGATGCTCGCCTACTTATACAACAGTTGCTTAAAATACAATTTTAATACAGTTGCTCAAAAAGTTCTACTTTACGTAGCTGTTTAGCGTGCGGAAAGTTGGTTTTCGCGAACTAGTGCTTTTCACTTTTCCCACTCAATAATTGTACAAATTGTACCATTAATTACTTATTATGTCAATAAAAAACTAATAAGATAGAACGGTATAAAAAAAAATGTTTTTTGAACAACTTCATTATTTTTCAACTGTATTACAATGATGTTACAGAATTAATTAATAATATAAAAGTTTCGAATTCCTTACTTGTTGTTTTTCTTATTTTTTCACAACTATATTAAAAAACGTCGTTCGATACACGTGCGGAAATGTCATGTCATTCTTTACTCGTCCCGAGTCTTGCTATCTCGGTACTCATAATATAATATAATTAAATCTGCTGTTACTAACCGTAGTATAAGATTACCATAAGTATTACTAACACTGATTGATCCAAGTTGGTCCATGAATAAAGAAATTTAATTTAATTTAATTTAATAACGTAATGACATACTTTCTGCACTAGCATCGAAATAGACTATTTCATAGTAGATTCGTATTAGGTATGCGGCTACTAAAATGCATATGGTTGAATGTTTGTTTGTGTCTGTTGTGAGGATCTGTAGAATTGTTATTATTTTTCATTGAAAAAACCCCTTCAGGTGGTCGCTAACTGAAGCTGGTCGAAAACCGGCATTAGTTATGAACGAACGGGCATTCAGTTTCGATCTATCGAGTTTTCTCAGAAACTTATCAATCAATCGTCAAGCGCAAGAATGTTTAGGCAATCATTTGGCCCTAGCCTAGTTACCTTTCCGTAACTGTATTTTTTTTTTTTTCAAATAAAACCCGACGATTATGAGGAATCCAACGACACCTTTTATGCCAAAATCCATCAAGCTATTTGGACTGTATAACCCGTGATATGAATTTTCTTGTCCATACATACATATATTTTTTTTTTACCTTAAGTAGGATGTTTTTCTAGATACATTCTAGACTAGTATTTTTTTATGTTTAGTAAATTTTACCTTTATAACGAAACAAATTATTTAATTACCTACATATTTTTTGTTTCGTCTTATTTTCAACCAGGAACCCCGATCATTTTTTAAACGATATGTTACAGAGAGAAAGAATATAATGGAAAAAAAAATCCATTATATACTCGTATCATATCGTTTAAAAATTGCTCTAAGAAATTGACGATTTGAAAGTGCTTGTTACTATAGGCCTACTTGAATAAAGATTATTTTGAGTTTGAGCTTTACATATATATATATATATATACATACCTAATACATATGCTTGAAAAAAAACGTAACCCTTCTGGGGCACTCGGGTAAAAAGGCGAAAGACGTAAAATCATTGAAGTTTTTTTTTTTAATTTACGTGCATGCTGTTGGCTACGAGCGTCATCCGTCATCATCAAAAGTTAGACTTGTCAGTGCAGCTCTCGTATCTACAAGAATGGGACGATTGCGCGGTGGGGACCCATTACTTGACGCTTGACTTGACGACCAGTTAGTCTAGTGGGTAGTGATGCTGCCTACGAAGCTGAAGGTCCTGGGTTCGAATCCCGGTAAGGGCAAATATTTGTGTGATGAGCATGAATATTTGTTTCTGAGTCATAGATGTTTCCTAAGTATTTAAGTATTTCTATCTATTATATATGTCGTCGTCTAGTACCCATAACACAAGCCTTACTGAGCTTACTATGGGACTAGGTCGATTTGTGTAAGATTGTCCCCTAATATTTATTTATTTATTTATTTTATTAATATCTAGTCAAAGTAGTCCTTAGGACTAATAAAAAACCAAAATCAATTTTATCACACTTTTTATTATCTAATTATTACTTTCCGTTACAATATAGATAGGCATTGTTTATTATAAATAGTAATTTACAACAGTTTGAACTTACTTATAAAGTATTTGCAATAATAGCTACTCACAATTTTATTACCGGCCTGTATTTTACGTCTCACCTGGTTATAAGTAGTTATAACGTGGCATTTACAGCGCTACACGTGTACGAAAATTCCAATTTTCGAGTAAGAGGGAAGAAAATGTTGTACTCATCAGGGGCGGTCATAAAGAAAGCCGCAGCGCGCATGTTTATCGCCCTTGCCTCCGGCTCGGGCGTATATTAGGTCCTGCGATCTGAGACATGATTTGTTTGACGTCACTCCGGGCGGTAAGTGAGATTTACCGCCCACGGGCGCAGCGGCAAATCTCCCTTCACACCCAGGAGAAGACGTAAAATTGTGTACGCACCACGGGCGGCAATTCGTAAAGCCCCAGATCGCATATTTATGGCCATCACCTTCGGTTCGGGCCACAAACACCTGCGATCTGGGGCATTCACGAATTCACCGCCCTAGGTACGTAATGTACTATTACAGCCCTAGGTGAATAATATACCATTAGTAGACTATTACTGACTGTGTGTAAAGTGGCAATTTGATAACTTCGTTTCGCATTCCATTATGACTTCAAATATAGATACTTATCTAAAATTAATTTTATAAGCTTATAGCTGTGTTGTAAATTTTGAAATTTAAATCAGCATTTTCTGTAGATACATCGTATTGTCAGCACAATCCGCGATGCAACCGTTCACCGACGTTATTGTAAAAAAAAATATGGCAGTATTTAGAGTAGCAAACCAGTAATCATATAAAAATGCAGCCTGTATCTACTCCATTATTGCAAATCAAAACTAGCTCGGCCGGCCATTTTGATTCCCGAACCTCAAGCTAGCAGCTTGACTCAGCGATGCCAACCTAGCGGACATACTCGCGTCATACATAGTGCCGCGCCCAACCATCGAAATTACCGATTCGTTCTTAAACGGATTCGAAATCGATTCATTTTTAAACGCTGGATTCGATTCCTTTAAGAAAGGGGTAAGAGCGTCGTTCTTCGAGAACGCTGATGTCTGGGATTGTAGTAGGCTGCAGGGCTGGTTTCTGTCTAGTCTGAACTGTTGTTTTTCCATCTGGTGGTGCTGTGTGCGGACGGCGAAGCGGTTGACGTGGACGGGGATGGGCACGACGATTTTCGTGCCTGAGCTCTTGCCGGAGTGGCTGCCGGAGGCTAGACCGGCTTTCACGCGTTTCCATTTGGCGCGACGATTTTGGAACCATATTTTTACCTGTAACAAAACGGTTAGGGGTTTGTTATGCGTTGATTGTTATTTTTAATTTAGGATCTCAATATGACATCAAGATACTTGAATTTAACTTGAATTTTAATTGCTTAATCAACCGAAAACCATGATTTCTGGCCTCCATAGTGGGATGTTGATATTTCAGACATGGCTGTTATGGGGCCCGAATGCGGCGCGTCAGTGAGGCCACGCGCTCTCGTATTATCGCACAGAATCCGCACCCCACAGAACATACCTGACGCGCTACAATATCGTGGGAGTCCCAACGGCATCCTGAACTCATTATTATATTGGATGCGCAGGGAGTCGAATGTTTTGTTGAACAGCTGAGTACCTACTTTCCATCTTGAGATCATGACCTCGGCTCGTAATACCGCAATTTTCAAAAAAAATATTTTCGAAATTATCATTTGATATATCTAATCTTAACAAGATCTGTGTAGTTTTCCCTCTGGTTTTTTTTTATCAATAAGTTCCCGCTATGGATACCTATGGACTGACTAGTTAATGATATTTAATGAAACTAGTGATTCTGGATATGGACGATGGGTGAGAACTGAGGTATTTCATTGCATGGAACTCTGTCTCCAATTCCAACAGGTTCTTCGAGGTGAAAGATAACCAATACAAATATCTAGAGATACCTTCTTCTCTTAGTTACACTCATAAGACAATGTACCTACATAATCATCATTCAAGATTTGGCGTATACACACTAATTTCACGAAAGCCAACTGAACTGCCAAATCGGAGGGAAAATTAGACCTTGTTGGGATTAGACCGGTTTCCTCGCAATGTTTTCCTTTCCCGAAACCGGGGAAGGACCAAATTCTTGGCCAGCTTAACTCACTCAATTAAATTTCCTATTAAAGTCGCCGTGTTGACACTAAAATTAACCATAGAACTTGTATGGTTAATTTTTGTGTCACCACGGAACTTTTTCCACTTCTTCAGTTTGTATGGCTAACTACCGACTACCCAGGCTAACTCATCATCATCATCATCATATCAGCCGAAAGACGTCCACTGCTGGACATATGCCTCCCCCAAAGAGTGCCAAAGTGACCGGTCCTGCGCCACCCGCATCCAGCGAACTCCAGCAACTTTTACCAGGTCATCAGTCCACCTTGCGGGGGGCCTACCCACGCTGCGCCTTCCGGTACGTGGTCGCCACTTGAGAACCTTTCCGCCCCAACGGCCATCGGTTCTACGTGCTATGTGCCCCGCCCACTGCCACTTAAGTTTAGCGATTCGGAGGGCCAGGCTAACTACTGGCCAAGAATTTGGTCCTTACCACCGGTGGTACGAGCCGAGATTTGAACTCACAACCACCAGATTTTAAGTCGTGTGCCACTGCTCGGCTAATCTAATCTAGATGAGGGCCCTTTCGGACACACATCGACACAGTCGGATCTTTTGTGCATTAGCCATCTCCTTTATGCCTACTCCCAAGCTTGCTCCATCATTTCCACAAAACGGATGATGCAGCTCAGCGGGAGCACCTTGAATTTCTTTGGTTGCGGATTGCCATTACCAAAGTAATTCATTCATTGTCTGGCAAGGGCATGACTGCTCGGCTACAGTGGCGTCTTGACAGGGTCACAACATTTTCGTACTGACCTGTACTTCGCTTAGTTTAAGTGATGCAGCTATCTGCGACCGCTCCGTTAGACTGAGGTATTTCTTGGCATGGAACTCTCGCTCCAGTTCCAACAGCTGCTCCGAGGTGAAGGCTGTTCTCCGGCGACGAGCCTTGCTCTCCCTCCGGTCTGTCGAGTCCTCTTGATCGGGCTCCGAGTCGTTTCCTGGAGAAGAGAGGGCTAATTTAAGCAAAAGCGTCTACAGGTTTCTCAATTTATGGTGTGGGTTTGGGACACAAAGATTCAATAGCGACAGATTTATCATGTCGTGTCTATCACATTGAGTAGTTAATTAACCAGACGTCATGATAAGTTTATAAGACTAAAATCTTTAGTGTCCTAGATACATGTTATAGTCTTCCCTCTTGGTTTCGCTCAATCTTCCGTATTATGTATACTTAGGTATAACTATTGGACTCAGTAGCAAGTGCACTCCGGGGCCTACAGGGTGCAACCAGAATGACACTATAAGGATGGGTTGCACCAAACCGTCTGTAATCGTAAGCGGTGTTGTATGGGAGGATTGACAGGTTTATATTTTATATATGGAAGTAGCTTGTGCCCGCGACTCCGTCCGCACGTCTACGCACTAATTTTCACCCCTCATTTCCCGGAAATCATCCTCTAAGGGGGGGTTAATAGTTTATTTCTCAATACATACTTAATCGATTACAATAATACTGAACCCCACACTAGGCATTTGCCTGTCCCGACAAAATTTAAATCGGTGCAGCGGTTTAAGTAGACCCATATAAATTTTCATTAAATCAATTTTACGCCGATTTTAGGAATAGTTCAATCGGGCTCCGAGGCAGTAGCAGAGAGACAGTGCTAAGTTTTTTTTTTTTAATTCATAATGTTTGTGTGTGTCAGATTGATGTGTTAGTATGCTCTTCTTGATGAATTCCTGCACTACCTGTTTAAAATTCTAGTTTAAGTGTTTCCTGCTGTACAAAGGTTGTCTGGAAGAGATCGCTTTAAAGCGATGAGACCGCCTGTTGTTACCATTATTTATTAAGCATTTTTTTGTAAGATGTTTCTCTCTTGTAGTGGTGCAATAAAGAGTATTTATTATTATTATTATCTCTTTATTTATATTTCATCTTAAGCTAGGTTTTTACAATAATTATATAAAAAGTAAAATATAAAACTATACATATAAAACATAAAATCATTATAAAAACCTAACCTAGGGTACCGCCAGCAGCGAGGCGGGGCCTAAGCTGCCGGTGGTCAGGGCGACAGAGACAGGAACCTCCTGACTATCCCCGCAGTATCCAGGAGTACCGCCTTCTGTATCTGACCCTTGATCCAGCCATCTAGTGAGAGTCTCTTTAGATTTCTCTCCAATAGATTTCAGCGTATGATTTCTAATATTACTATAAGTAGGCCAAATGGCAGACCAGTTTTTCTCAAACCACTACCCCTAGGCCACACCGCTCAAATAAATAACGATAAAATTGAGCTAATAAAACTAAACAACCGATTAAATGGCAGTAAACCGAGATTAGGATTTCCGTCCTCTTCAGAAGTAAATCAAGCATTAGAATAGACCTTATTGATTCAAGAATTGGATTGAAAATGGTCTGGCATTTCGTAGGAGTTCACTAAGGGACTTGGTCAGCATTTTAGCTGTTACGAGGGTGACGAAATTGACGGTTTTTGTGGGAATAAAAAAACAAATCGTCCGTCAATTGTTTATTGGTGATTTTGGGGGTCAATTGTGACTGGTTCAATTTATTTTTCCCGTGATTTGGTCTTTTGGAACCTCAATTTATTGACAAAGTCAACTCAACTGTAAGTAGTTATATTGGTGATAAATTGACAATATTATTAATTGACAGGTCTCGTCGTCTAATTGGATTGCAAAAGAGTAATTTTATCGAATTAAATGTAAGTACTTATAATAATAATGCCAAATTGAAGTATGTCGTACTTTTCTTATAACAACGAACTCCTATGATGAGGTTTTTTTTTTCCTTTCACTAGCGTATGGTAAACTCTTATATAATCGTTGTTTTATGCACTAGTTACTATTGAGGTGTGCAATAAAGAACGTATTGTATTGTAAATTATGAAACTTTATTGAAAGCCTTTACAAACAGTCAATCTTGCTAAAGTTATCAATATTAAACTAAAAGTGCAGAACCTATATGCCTATATCTAGCGTATTTTATTTTCCAACTAGAGTAAAACTTGGAACTTGTCCAACTTTTTTACCAATCGGCCTCTCTGACATAAAATCGGACCTCGTCAGCGCCCCGCCCATCGCCTGTAGCCGTGACGTCACTGGAGTGATGAAGTCAGGCGATTGTCCGGGAAATGTATCTACACATAAGTACTTCTAAGAGATCAATATGGGCTCTGATTTAATTCGTTCATCCGTTTTCTCTTTCCTTAAACCTATAACAGACTTCAAAATCTTTAAAATATTAAAAATAAGTTAAAACTTGACTTTTTTGTGTTTTTTTTACCTAGTGGTAATGTAATATTTATTTTTATTGTTGTAATATACCGTATTGCAAGAAATGGCTCTGAAAATTAAATTTCGTGTTCTCTGCCTATCCCTTTCGGAGTGAGTTTATGTACGCTTATAGGAATCGTTAAAAAACAATTTGCATAAATACTTAGGTGTACCAGAGGCCAAACCCATTAGAGATTCAATAACTTGAAAATACCTACCTATTAAATCAGCGTAGGTACCTACTAAACTTGCGCTCATGAAAAACAAATTATGCATTTTCGGGCAATCAAGTCAAAAGACAGATTGCAATCTTCATCAGTCAATCAGCGTGAGTGAGAACGATCCAACTCGATAAATCCACTCTTAACGCTCTCAAGAATTCCAAAACCTCACGTTTCTGCAATTTCCACGAAAATCCGCCATAAAACCAATCCCCTTTCGCAAGTAAATATATTATTATTTATTTCTTATGGCCGACGCAACAGAGATTGACAGTTATCGAGCGCGCCAAATGAATTGTAAAAATATTACAACATTCATTCCAAATCAAGCTCAAAGGAAAATAAACTCTAACTTTCAAAAATAAAGTAGAAATGTGAGCGACAACGCCGATGTTTGTAGAAGCATAGAGGACGCGTTCAGCATTTTAAATTTCGAATTCAAAAAAGCGGCAAAGTTAAATCGCGTGTGAACGATTCGATGCAGTTTGATACGAATCGGTAATTTATCGGTGAATTTTCGATAAACGGACATCACTACACAAAATGGCGGTCACGTAGGAATTTTCACACCGCTTTTCTGTGGAAATATTTTTATTTGTGAAGTGCGGGTGTTGTGTCACGTATTGGGTACCTAAATGTTTTGTTGCGTGTTGCTTATGAGATGCATCGGTAGTGCTTCTTTATATTACAATAACTTAAGTTTTGTTTGCGATAAAAATTGGGAAAATAATTCGGTGTGGTTGATATTGTGTGCAGGTTTGATTTGTGTGGCGGTGCCATACGCAAGTAAACATACGTTTTGTAAAAAAAATTGGTACCTACACCTACCTTTATATACTTATTAGCGCAACTTTTTTGCTTTAAGGTCAACCGTGGCAAATGCGTCGATGGGGTAAATGCGTCTCTTGACGATATCTCCGAAACTGAACATTTTACAATCGTCTAAATTGAAAGTTAACCATACTTTGAACATCGAGGGCTGTAGGGATAGTTCTAAAAATGTTGCGTTAAGAAGATATCTTGAAAAAACGCATTTATCCCATTGACGCATTAACCCTGGTAGACCTTACCTATTCAAGAATCCTATACTTTTACCCTTAAATACATTATAAACAACACATACCAGCCCCCCTAGCACACTAGGTTTTATGTCCGACATAAAGCATTTGTCCCTCTTGCACTCGCATATTTGCCAGAATGGGATGAATGCTTTATGTCCGACATAAAACTTAGCGTAGGTACTAGCCCCTCAGCATGTTACTATACTGTACAGCCGTTACACAGAAAAAAACTGCTACTAGGTACATAAAAAATATAAATTAGTAATATTAATTATAAAATTAGTTATGTATTCTTAAACTATGTACTACGTTGTTCTTACCTTCCTTTTTGGTTTTATTAATATTATGTTTTATTAACCTCCAGGTCTGTTTGTATAACCTCTCAGTTATTGTACATTGTGTACAACATAAATGTAACAAGTTTATTTTCTAAATAAAATAAATGAAAAATGTAATTTTTTGTAATAGTGAAAATAATTTACTGGAGAAATACGGCAGTCATCGTTAAGGAGGATTCTCATCGGTCGATAGGACTCGCATGCAGGGTGCGGGTGATTTCCAAAACGCATGCCATAGAGGCTGCATGCGGTAGCCGTTTTCTCTTGTCTGTTGCTGAGGGCGGGAGTTCTCTTCGGATGTACGATTATGTTCAGGAATACCCTCTACCTCCTCAGCCTGAACCACCGTCTCACACTCTTTTAATTACACGACTGCCCAACGAAAATGAGTGTTCCTAAGATGTTCAGGGTATATGAATTTAAGTGAGTTTTTTATTCCGTCAGAACTAATAAACGAATTAACCTCATCGATATCGATAATTAATCGCGTTTGTAGCACAGCAACCAGTCTATGTACAGGGTGGCCGTTGCACGGAAACGTGTTCAATCTGCTGGAAGGTAAGTATTTTTACGTCACTCCGGGCGGTAAGTGAGATTTATCGCCCACGGGCGCAGCGGCAAATCTCCCTTCACACCCAGGAGAAGACGTAAAATTGTGTACGCACCACGGGCGGTGATTCGTAAAGTCCCAGATCGCATATTTATATATGTACAAAACCTGCGATCTGGGGCATTCACGAATTCACCGCCCTAGGGGGAGGTACACTATAAAAAAAAAATTAAGATTTTATTGTACTGTTTTGTCGGCGTGATTGATTTACATACCCATGCCGAATTACAGTTTTCTAGTTGTAATGGTTACTGAGCTAAGCCGAAGACGGACAGACAGACGGACGGACATGGCGAAACTATAAGGGTTCCTTGTTGTCTACGGAACCCTAATTATTAAATCTTACACACCTCTTACACATCTCTTCAATTTAATACAGAAAACAGATTCAACACCGAAACAGTGGTCAGAGTCAAACATAATTATTTTATACAAAAAAGGAGATCCCAACGACATTGGAAATTACCGCCCTATAAGTTTACTGCCAAGTCTCTACAAACTGTTCTCTTCAATATTAGAAAAAAGAATAAGCAAAACTATAGACAACAACCAACCTGTGGAACAAGCAGGCTTCAGAAGTGGCTTCTCTACAATGGATCACGTGCACACTGTAGAGCTCCTTATAGAAAAATATCAGGAATTTCAGAGGCCGCTCTACATTGCATTTATAGATTACCAGACGGCTTTCGATACTTTGTCACACTTATCTATCTGGGAGTCACTAAAAGCACAACACGTAGAGCCCCAGTATATCAATATTCTAAAATATTTATACGAAAATGGCACAAGTAGAGTACAATTAGAAAAAACCGGCCCACCCATAAGAATCGAACGAGGCGTCAGACAAGGCGACCCGATATCCCCAAAGATCTTTATTGCAGTGCTGGAATCAATAATTAGCAAACTAAACTGGACTAAACTAGGGATACCTATCAACGGAAAACACCTCCACCACCTTAGATTTGCCGACGACATAGTGCTCTTTTCTGAACGCTTTTCAGAACTGGAATATATGATACACACGTTACAGACAAGTAGCAGAGAGACAGGACTCGAAATAAACTTTAACATAACAAAAATCATGGCTAATAGCACAGAAATCCCACTGAAGATAGACGACACCGAAATGGAATATGTCCACAATTACATATATTTGGGTAAACAGATCTCGTTCGACAGAAACAACAATGACCATGAAATTGAGAGAAGGATCAAGATTACGTAGAACAAATTTTGGACTCATAAGGAGATATTAAAGAGCACATTACCTATTAAGTTCAAAAAACAAATCATGGACTCGTGCCTGCTTCCATCACTAACATATGCAGCTCAAACTTGGAAATTTACACTAAAAATGGGGAATAAAATTAAGACATTCCAGAGAAGTATGGAGCGCAGCATAACAAATATTAAAAAAACTCAAAAAATTCGCCACAGCATAATCAGAAACAAAACAAACGTGATTGACGCAGTCACATATGCGATGAAACTAAAATGGAAATGGGCAGGACACGTCGCCAGGATGCAAGATAAAAGGTGGACCAAAAACGTGACAAATTGCGCCGGACCATCAGGCAAACGTAAGACAGGAAGACCCTATATGCGATGGTCAGACGAAATAAGAAAATTTTCAGGCACAAATTCGACGGAAACACCCGAGAAGGGGTTCTTGCGACATAAATAATAATAATAATAAATAGTTTAATAATTATAACAAAGACATAAACGAACACATCTGGCATTACATATTATTATTGATATTGTACAAGTACTGGCAAGAAATAAAAGGTTGTTTTATTTTATTTTATTTTTATTTCTATTTACATATGGAGCATAGCATTGTACGGAAGTGAAACATGGACTTTGACTCAGAAAGATGCGGAGATAGTGTAAGAGAGTAAGCGTTCGAGATGTGTTGTTGGAGGCATATAAAGATTAGCTGGAGAGAGAGGGTAACCAATGAAGAAGTGCTGAATAGAGTGAGACAAACAGACAAACCAGGCAGTTAATGCGAACTTAGAAAATAGAAGAGGGAAGATGATGATCATCATCATTACTTAAGAGCCTTGCTCTTGTCGGTGGAGTAACCGCCACTTTTCTCTGTCCATTGCCAGCCTCTTGGCTTCCTCATATGACTCGACATCAGCTTTATCTTTTATTTGGCTAAAATATGTTAGCCTAGGCTAGGAAGATGGTAGGGCACCTAATAACTTCATACTCAATATAATTGAAGAAAAGACAGAGGGGAAGCGAGGAAGAGAAAGACCTAAGAATAAACTACATAGAGCAGCTCAAAAAGAGAGTTGATGTTAGGTCGTATCGAGATGTCAAAGAGGTTGCCTGGGATCGGAGTAGATGGAGGGCCTACTTTGAGCTACACCGACAAGAGCAGGCTCTCAAATAAGAAGAAGAAGAGAAAGAGAGAGAGTTTACGTAGGCGCGATACAGCTCGCAAGTCGTCCTGTGATACTTAATGTCCTGTGTGCCCTAGATGGGGCAGGCTTCCACAGTGCCTCGCCATCGCGTTCGGTCGTGGGCTACGCGCTTCGCCTCGGACCACGTCAGCCCGATTGCCTTCAGTTCCGCTGCCGCTGAACGTCTCCAGACCCCGTATCATGGTCGGCCTTATCACGCGATAAGTGACAAGATAGGAGCGTCATCTCGTTCTATCGAACGGTGTCAGCCAGTGACGGACGCTCTATCCCAGGGGTCGCCAAATGGCGGACCGCCGACCCGTTTTGTTCGGACCGCGAGAACACAGCAACTTGCACTAATACAGAGTACCTACGTAATTAAATAAAAATGTTTTTTCTGTAGAATGTTGTGCGGACCGCGATGGTCATTTAATTTCTTAAAACGGACCCTGAGCGAAACTAATTGGTGCTCTGCGTCTATCCTATCACTTATCGTGTGATAAGGCCGACCATGATACGGGGTCAGGTGTGTTTCGGCAGGCCACGTTTCCTCTTCCCTTGTTGTGTCCATTCCAGTCCCGTCCTGTGATAGCCATGCAGTAAAATGGCTATGGCTACCTAAAACTATACTGAAGAAGCCTCAAGCCTATTTGGTCACCAAAATTGGCATCTGCTGGCTTTTGTATACATATAGGGCTGTCTAAACGTGTGTAGGTATGCTGACACCTTAATAAGCCTGAACCTGAACCGGTTGTAGAATTAGCTCCCTGCCGAGGTTTTCCCGAGGGACTACAGTATGGGGTTCTTCAAAAAAGGAGTGTATAAATTCATAAAGGGTCGGCAACGCGCATGTAATATCAATGGAGTTGCAAGCTCCCATAGGCTACGGTAACCACTCGGGCCGTAAGCTTGTTTGCCACCGACGTGGTATTAAAAAAAAACAATAATAAATAATAAAAATAAATCAGCCTATATACGTCCCACTGCTGGGCACAGGCCTCCTCTCATGGATGAGAGGGAACGGGCAGTAGTCCCCACGCTGGCCCAGTGCGGGTTGGGGACTTCACATACACCTTTGAATTTATTCGTGGATGTATGCAGGTTTCCTCGCGATGTTCTTCCTAAAAAAAACAATAAAAGCGGAACATTGGAGTCGCTGTAAAAACACACCCATGGATTGCGAAAGATCATGAAAAAGCTACGAAAATGCCTTGCATTTTCTCACATGGCAAGGTAATTGATTGGCGGATTTATTTCCATACATAATTGCCTAGCCTTAATAATAGCAAAAATGATTGGTATTTATCACATATTTTATTATATCGATTCAAAGTTGCTTTAAGTACTTAAAGCTATACCTCATACTTGGCCACCCTAAAGACTCGTGCAACCAGCATTAGAACTAATAAAATTGTAAACTCACAGTCACTCTGAAACATACATTTCACACAGCAACATGATATAAATAAGTAATAAATAAAAATTGTTTAATTCAGACCGAGATCCATAACAGAGTTAGTAACAATTGGGACTTACAAAACTATGTTAGAATTACACATTACATTAAGTTCTAAGTTTTCATTTAAATTAAATATTTATTATGTAAAAAGGCAGGAGCAAGTAGCGATACATTACTCCCTACTTGGCCCTACCAATGACCACCTCAACCCAATACTTGGTGAGCGGGCAATCAAGGCGCTCTGCCAACACCCTCAGCATACTGTTGCTGCTGCCTCGCATCCGCTTCAGCAGTGGGGCCATTCTTTTTCGCCGAATGGCATAAAAGTCGTCCGCATGGGCCTCTGCAAACATGCCCGATGCACTGCAGTGCTTTGGCAGCTTCAACAGCACCCTAAGAATGTTGTTGTACTGAATACGCAGGATGTTATAGGCCCTCTGACCATATGATATGCATGAGTTGCGCTGCTACGCAAATCCAGCTAGATACTTGTACAAATTTATTAGGGGCAGTCTCTGGTAAAGGTCGCGGGAGTCCGCTGGATGCGGGTGGCGCAGGACCGGCCACTTTGGCACTCTTTGGGGGAGGTATATATATCGGCTGATATGATGATAATGGTGATGATGATGAGTGGATCTGGGATACTTTGTGAGATAGACAGTGACCTAACCGTATTCTATCGCAATCAGTAGATCAATTTCAAAAATTTTGACGACCGGTTAGCCTAGTGGGTAGTGACGCTGCCTACGAAGCTGAAGGTCCTGGGTTCGAATCCCGGTAAGGGCAAATATTTGTGTGATGAGCATGAATATTTGTTTCTGAGTCATGGAAGTTTTCTATGTATTTAAGTATTTATATCTATTATATATATCGTCGTCTAGTACCCATAACACAAGCCTTAATGAGCTTACTATGGGACTAGGTCGATTTGTGTAAGATTGTCCCCTAACATTTATTTATTTATATATTTAATTTCATTTTTCAACCGTTTGTCCGAATTTTACACCCATTTTCTTGAAAACACCAAAGTTTGTTTTATACAGGGTGATTCAGGAGACATGAGCAGGATCAACCCTACGGATTCAATAGTTTATAAGCTACTCAGTCGTACCAGCATTGGTAAGATTAACGTTATTTTTTTAGTTGTGTAGGGTGACCATGATTTATTGTGAATGAAACTTTCACACAAAATGTAAAAAAAAACTGTGGGCGTTTAATTTAATTACGATGGTAAAAGATCCATTAACATTAACTGTATGTGTAGGGTTGATCCTGCTCACGTCTCCTGAATCACCCTGTATATGTAGGTGTTTATCATGTAGAACCTGTCACCTTTAGGCCACTAAATTTGTACCGGTAGGTTAGGTTGAATTTTTAAATTATAATCCTTAATTGTATCGAGAATTTCATGGTGTCGAAATAAAAAATCGGGCAAAAAACTTGTAGCGAAATTAAAAGCGATGGCGATAGGCAACCTGATATTAATTAACCCTCACAACATGGCTGTCTTGGCACTGGGCTGTATACCTAATTACCTACATAATACATTACCTAACTGATTAATTATCCAATATACAGGGAAGGCTGGAAACAGTGCTCGACCGACGGTCAGCGCGTATGGTCGGTCGGGCGTAGCTGGGTAAGGCCGTTATTTCTTGTTCCTGATTAAGCAGTTTAAATCGTCTACATTTTAATCACTTCCAGTGTGTTACGCCAATTAGCCATATTAATGGATTACTAATATTCGTAACACACTGGAATTGATTAAAATGTAGACGATTTAAACTGCTTAAGGGGCTACCCGAGGTTTTCATCGATTTTTGACAAGTTTTGAATCGTATCTACTACTTTTGCACTACAGATAGAATCATAAATCAAACGGCTATCGGTTCTTCAATCTTTTATCTCCATTTTGACAGACCGGATTTTGAAACAAATTAATACTTAATTTTGTATGATTTTTTTAAACATTGTCTAAAAAAACACTTATTTCGCATCTCTATTGACGTGAAAGATCTAACATATACGAAATCTACAAATTTGGGTTCGTCTATGACGTCTCTAAAAACTGGCAGAGGGTTTTATTTTTAAACCAATTAACACAAAAGTTATGGCCAGAAAACCAGTTTTTTGGCCTAAAATTGTTCAACTTTGATGCCAAATATCTCGAAAACAATGAAGTTTGAAGTAAATATGGGATACTATATTGCTTAAAGCCGTTGTTGTTAATATAATAAGCTACAAAAAACATTAGAAAACTAAGGGATTCAGATCGAAGGTCATTGGCGTATGGGAGCCTCTTAATCAGGAACAAGAAATAACGGCCTTACCCAGCTATCGCTGTAGAAAGCATACGGTGCGTTCAGACCGATGCTCACCGTCAGCGCGTATGCGGCCATAGTAAAACGCGCGCGACCGACCATACGCGCTGACGTCGGTCGAGCACTGTTTCCAGCCTTAGAATGCGCGCAGCACATTAGTGCGCATATCATGTCGGTATGAGATCTATCGTGACAGATTGACCTCCAGATTATCGTAGGGAAGGGGAAGATTATCGTATCACATTGCCGCTTCGCCTAAACTCGGCTCCCGCGCACCATAAATGGGACAGTCAAGATCACCACACAGTCAGGTAAGTCATAAATTATTTTATATTTAAAAAAAAGTCATTAATTGGTAAGTATGAGTAGGTACTTATAGTATTGGTAAGAGCTCCCGAGGATGCGTTGTGTTGAGAGCGAGGGAATTTGTTCCTTCAGCTCTCAACGTCTCAACACAGCGAATCCTCAAATAGGGTTATTGGTTACGCGACCACACTGAGAAAACTGTTCATCAAAAACTTAGGTGAATTCAGTTAAAATAATGATGATTTCACGTAAAGTAGAGAGCATACTGATATCACCAAAAAGTACGATGAAACTACTGTCCCTGTTGCTCACGATATTATATGATGAACTGTCACCACGCCTTTAGTAGGAAGCAGACAAATATTTCGTGCTTCGTAACCAGCTTTTACGGTGAAAGTCATCCTACGTTGTGGGAAGACCTCATATGACCATCTGACAGTTGTTTATGTGCTTTCCTCATATTTTCGTTGTATGCCTAGCATTTCTTCCTACTATTTATGTATGCTTTCCTCATATTCCTGTATCCTTTCCCGGTACTATGTACGTGATTTCTTCATATTTTCGTCATTTTCCTATTAGCTCTTCCTTCTTTTTATCTACGCTTTCCTTATATTTTTGTATTCCATCTGATGAAGATATCAGTGTCCATATATATAGTAGCAAGAGCTAATAACATGTTAAAGTATTGCATTCAGCATTGCTAATGGACACTGATATCAAAAATACTTAACCAAAAGAGAGCACAATAAACCAAAATGTTAGCAAAAAGGGTTTATTGAAATTTTAAATTAATTATAATTTAACATATAGTCTCTCGTCTGGGTCTCGAAATCCATCTCTGCATTAAATCTGCCGTGGGTTGATCCATCATCACACAGTTTTTAAAAATACTTTAGTATTATCGGTCGTCACTGTCACGCGTGCGCATTCGATGAGGAACAAATGGTTACTGACGGGTGAGACGCGTCCCGCGGCCGGCCAACTGCGGCAAATTTTACCATGTTCTTCGTAAAGTATGATTCCATAAGCATTCGTTGTACGTTTCACCGTATTTTTGTGTGACAGCTTTGTATATAATTAGGATGCTATGATATTTCAAAATTACCAACCTTCAAAAAGATGTATGGCAACAACGTAAATAATATGACAAGTCATACTAATTCTATCTTACTTCAGTAAGGTGCCTTCACCGTATTTCAATTTACGTTCTGCAATTTAACTAGGAATTTCTTAATACAATATGGTGACAGTTTCCTCGTGTAATATAATTATAATCTTTCTCTGGAGTATCATCGAATTTCTGTAGTATAGTTTTATTTTAATAGGACAGCAAGATATTGTATCAAGATAGTAATATTATATTCGGTGACTAAATCTTATGATGAAAGGTCGCCACATTATTGCATTACTTCATCTAGATATTCGATTATTTCCTTATATGGTAGAATTCTAGCTTGGTATTTACCTACGGTCACTTTATTTTATTATAATTAATCATAATTCAGATCAATTTAATGATATTTTAAAATGAAGCCAAAACGACATTTTTCTCAGTGCACCTTCGGTTAGCGACCACCTGAATGAAGGAGAAGGTTTTTTCTATTGAAGATAACATCAATTCTACAGACCCTATTGAGATAATTATTTGTACATGCATTTTTTCGTTGTTTTAGAATAGAAATCTACTAAAAAACCGAGAAAATAACCTTTCAGTTCACCAACTCAGCTAAGTGGTCGCCAACCGGCACATGAAATTAGGTGGTCGCTAACCAGCGAAATTACCCTATATCAAGGGTCGGCAACGGCCATGTTGCTTACCATCAGGCGGTCCGTACGCTTGTTTGCCACCGTCGTTGTATTAAAAAAAGTATAGATATATTCTTGCAGACCAGCTTATTACCTACTAATACCTAGTTTAACAATGTCATTTTAGTTTAAGTTTTTACTAACCAAGATATACCTATTTTACTTGTTTTAACCCCCGACGCAAAGAGAGGGGTGTTATAAGTTTAACGTGTCTGTCTGTGTATCTGTGTATCTATCTGTGGTACCTATCATTTCGGAGCTACGCGAAACGGATGAACCGATTTTCGTTTAGTTTTTTTGTGTCATAGATCATTTTATCCTGAGCGTTCTTGGCCATGTTTCATGAAAATCTGTTCAGCCTTTTTTGTGATATTGGACTTTAATTTCATTTTTATTTCTTACTAGCTGATGCCCGCGGCTTCGCCCGGGTGGTTATAGGAAAATGTAACATATTGAATTTTCCCGTGGGAATTAGATGTTTTCCCGCTGGAAAAAGTAGCCTATGTCACTCTCCAGCTTCTAAACTATCTCCATACAAAAAATCACATCAATACGACGCTCCGTTGCGACGTGAATGAAGGACAAACATACAAACAAACAAACACACACACACACTTTCGCATTTATAATATTAGTAAGGATTATATTTTGGTGTCGAAGTGCGGGTTTTTTTTAATCCCCGGATTGTGGTCCTTCTGTAATTTTTTTCCTCCTCAATTGTCTTATTGCGCCGCCTCGTTGCAGAGATGTACAAAATACTTTTACAAAAGTATTTAAATACAAAATACAAATACTTTTCTAATTTAGTACCTATTTCAAATGCAAAATACAAAATACTTTTGTATTTAAAACTAAATACAAAATAGGTATTTTCAAAATACTTTATTCAAATAAAATACTTTCAAAAAGTAATCGAAACAAAATCGAAGTCAATCTCGGTAAAAAGCGAAGCGTAACGTCATGTTTCACAGATAATAACGTTCATTTTATTTTAACTGTCATTTTGCACAGTGGCCATTTGCCGATTCGCTGACCCATTCACTTGAAAATTTGAGTGGTAAAGGTAATACTTTTGAAACTTAGCAGTAATAAAGTATTTTATATTTGACAAAATATTAAATACATTTCGAAAAGTATTTCAAATAAAATACAAAATACTTTAAAAAAAAGTATTTAAGTACAAAATATAAAATACGTATTTTGTATTTTGTATTTGCATTTTAAATACAAGTATTTCAAATAAGTCACAACTCTGCCTACTAATATGTACCGTTGCCATTATTGGAGGATGATGACTGTAATGTAAAGTAGTGTACAGTGTAGTGTGTGTGTAGTGTGTGTAGTAGGTGTGTAGTGTGTGTAATACATACATGTGTACACCCAATGCGAACTTTTTCTTAAATACAAACATGCGCCGACCGGCAGCTGTCAGTCCTAAAGTTTCCGAGAACATTGTCTTTGTTGCCAGCAACGTTGCAGGAAACTTTTCAATGTGCTTGGCAACACCACATCACGATGCGCCTCATCTCCAACTACCATAGATTTTTTTTGCAGTGAAAACTTCTTTAGCGGCGCACTTTTTGTGATGGGGAAAAATTGTTAAACTCGCCACAGGTCAAGATGTCACGTGACCGTGAGACAGGAGAGATACTCGCAACAGGTCACGTGACCGTAAGATTCGACAGATTGAAAATTCGTAAGACGGACACGTGACCTGATCGAAAAACTGTTACAATGTCATTGAGTTTTCACTTCCCGGTCTTTTTTTTTAATTCACTTCCCACAAACGATCAAAACTGCCAAGAAATCTTCAACAAACAGCTGTCACTGTCACATTTGTACCATTTGACAAATGTCGAGTGGGACCCAATTTCACGGGGCAGATGCGTGAGTGCCGTGAAATTTAACGATCGGAGCGTCGATAATTTGCCCTCGTTGACTTGAGTACAAATCTGACGGGAGCGTGGCTAATCGGCGTTACCCCTGTTGACTGGAGTACAAATAAAACGATATGAAAGTAAAAGCGCAGTTTGTTATAGGTTAAAGGATCGGAAATTGACAGTTATGAAGGAACTCAAATGCCTTTTAGGGTTCCGTACCCAAAGGGTAAAACGGGACCCTATTATTAAGACTCCGCTGTCCGTCAGTCTGTCTGTCACCAGGCTGTATCCCATGAACCGTGCTAGTTAGACAGTCGGAATTTTCACAGATGATGTCTGTGGCCGCTATAACAACAAATACTAAAAAACAGAATAGAATAAATATTTAAGGGGGCTCCCGTACAATAAGCGTGATTTTTTTACCGTTTTTATAGATAATGGCACGGAACCCTTCGTGCGCGAGTCCGACTCGCATTTGGCCGGTTTTTTTGAACACCTGAGTGGCAAACAAGCTTGATGGTAAGCCAGATACCGTAGTCTATCTATAGACCCTTGCGTCTCTAGAGCGGAATAAGAAGGGCATTGCTAACCCTTTATCGACTTGAGGATTCGTTCTGTCATAGGGACAGCTTAAGACAAAAGGTACCTCGCTCTCAACACAGCGCTTACTTTTATCTTTCAGAACATCGAAGCCATGCAATAAATCCTACGCTATCCATTTCCGTCATACATTACGTACAATATTATAATCCTACACAATTATTCATACGTAAATATATTATAATCCTGTTTCCCGGAGGGGTAGACAGGGATCAAGCCTCTCCACTTGCTCAAGTTAAAGAATCTTACGATCTTGAATAACCTGGTTTTTTTTTTAAGTGAAAACTGCTTTAGCGGCGCTGTGCACTTTTTGGGATGGGGAAAAATTGTTAAACTCGCCACAGATTTCGATAGGTCACGTGATCGTAAGATTCTTAAGGTGATTGATTGGGGACGAGGCTTGGGGACCATACTGGGACAGTGTTGTAAAGGTCTGCGTGTACTCTCCTTTCGGGCCTTCGGTCCATGGGTTCACGTAGAGAGCACACTTTCTTCGTCATTTGTTCGACCATCCCTGACTTATCTGGCACCAATTTCGCATCAGGCACCAATATAGGAGAAGATTTGGTGAGGTAGGGCGTAGGGCACAGCGAAATGTCATCCCGCACGAATTTGGAGCAGCCCAACTGGGGAAATACCTCCTTGCAGAAGACCACAGCCATAATAACACTACTACTTGCTCTGTAGTAGTGTTGTGTTCCTGGAGGTGAGCAAGGTCGCCAGAGCTCCCGAGGATGCGTTGTGTTGAGGGCGAGGGAATTTGTTCCTTCAGCTGTCAACACGGCGAATCCTCAGACATAGGTATCAAGGGTCCGCAACGCCCATGTTACTCCTTTGGAGTTGCATGCGTCTATAGGCTGCGGTGTCCGCTTCAGGCGGGCCGTACGCTTGTTTGCCACCGTCGTTGTATAAAAAAAAACTGGTCAACTCTTTTGTTTTCTCATGTACCTCGACCAAATGTCAGATTTTTCTGGAGATCAAGTCATTAGCCAAGTTGTAGAAGATAGAACTATCACGGGCTCCATCCTCCTAGCGTTATTCCCGGTTGTGCCCTATAGCCCGAGGTCCGCTTTGACATCTAATCCCAAGTTTTGGCATAGGCACTAGTTTTTCGAAAACGACTGCCGTCCGACCTTCCAAGCCAGAGGGAAAACTATCACGGGCTCCGAGTCACAAAAAAAAGGTTAATTGCCCAAATAAGTTTACATACGTACATACATACATACATTCACGCCTTTATTCCCAAAAGGAGTAGGCAGAGCACATGAAACGTATGTTCCAGCGCCACTTTTAGCATAAAGCAGCCTGTGATATTGCAGTGATAGGTTGCTAGCCCATCGCCCACAACACACTTCAACCCTGCTCCCTTAGTAGACTTTTACGACACCCACGGGAAGAAAGGGGGTGGTGAAATTCTAACCCGACACCACACGGGGGAATAAGTTTACCTACACAAAATATACAAGCGGTTATGTCGCATTTAGTTTCGCTTTGGGCGGGTTGCATCAACCGAATTTTACAGGCCGGTAAAAGATAAATATGCCGCCAGTAGCTGTCAGCCTATATAAAACTGTCAGACTTCACATAGGTACAATCAGATTTTTCACGGACGTGAAACGAAACAACTGACCCTTAAATAAAGCCGGTCGGCTACAACGAATCCGGCGAAATAATAATCTGACCCCGTAGCATGGACGGCCTTATCACGCGATAAGTGACAAGATAGAGCGTCCGTCTCGTTCTATTGAACGGTGTCAGCCAGTGACGGACGCTCTATCTTGTCACTTATCGCGTGATAAGGCCGACCATGATACGGGGTCTGACCTACTCAAAATCGAGCAATAAGTAGTACATTGTTACGAGTCCGCAGTAAGCTCGGCCGAATTTCATCTTCCCATACAAACGTAGGCTCACGCTCTCATTTTAAAACTACGTGTTGGATTGTGACGAAACTTTGCATATACAATGACATGAGGTATATCTACTTATGTCTGTAGTTAGTTTATATGGTTCCAGTTTATAAAACAAACAAAATACAGCAAAAACACATTTTGTATGAAAAACTTAAATTCGCTGTATTTTTTTTACTATGAAGCTACATAAACTACTAAATTACAGACATAGATATAGGTACCTCATGTCATTGTATATGCAAAGTTTTGTTACAATCCAACAAGTAGTTTTGAAATGAGAGCGTAACTACGTTTGTATTACCTTTTTCAAAATTAAAGTTCGTTACATCCAGCCCGCACTATATGACAATAAAAATTTATAACCACTTACCTAATTTTATAAAAAATGAGACCGAACTAAAATCGTTCTGTACAAAATTAAAAGATTATTTAGTCGATAAATGCTACTATAATATAGACGATTTCTTTAATGATAAAGTGTAGAATCTGAAGTTCTAAAAATTTGTATGTATAACTTACTTAAAAATAATAGTTATTAAGCTGTAGATGCCCTCTCATATTGCTGCGCCCTATTCAGGGTATCACATGTAAAACTGCCCTATATTGTACCTACCTTTATAGCTTTGTGATATGCAATAAACGATATTATTATTATTATCTTCTTCTTTTTATCCTCGGTTTTCACCGGCGTACTGCTATGCACGGGCCTAAGCCAAGTGCATCACAGGGTAAGTATCTTATCCTATACTTTGTGCTTCTCAAGCGACTATATCGTTTTGTTCTACATATGACTATCGTATAGCAGCCTGTGTGATCGTGCGTGTATGTGTGATGCTGGTGGGCATCTCCGAGAGCGTGCTAGAAGGTGGCTGTGTGGCGGAGCTAGAGCGTGTGGCTGGTTGCGTGGTTGGAATTGGAACCTGTAATTCTTGGTCAGTTTGCAAGAATTTTCTTACAATTCGACATGTGTTGAGAATGACGGCTTTCTGGAGTAGATGGTATGTTTTCGGCGGTAGGTTTAAGGTCTTTAATGATTTATGTAATTGTTTTGGTATCACGCCTGTAGTGGATAGAACAATGGGTACTATAGTTACTTTTTGTAGGTGCCATATACGGGTTATTTCATCTTTCAGTTCGATGTATTTGGTCAGTTTTTCAGCTATCGTAGTTTGTAAATTGTGAGTATTAGGGACGGCAATGTCTATTAGGTATCCAGTTTTGCTAGTTTTGTCTATTAATGTGATGTCAGGCCTATTGTGATGGGTGGTTCGGTCGGTAAGGATTATTATTATCTCCTTTAAGTATTCAATTTTCTTCTTCTTTCTATTTCAAACGAAATATTTCGTTTGATGGTGAAATGGGTGCCTCCAGAGCCTGATTTAGAGTTCTGACCGCCCTAATAGGCTAACTATGAAATGTATTTATACTCCAGGCAAAATACGGTTTTGAAAAACAATAATTTATAATAGCGTTTTTTTTGTTGATTTCATTTGAAAATGTTATTCTAAGATGATTTAGTGAAGAATGCGAAAAACTTTCCACCCGGAAGTAATTATGTAGATTTAAATGAAGCATGCATTATCTTTTTTTGTACGATTTATCTTGAATATTATAGAGCAAATGTAATAATTAATATTTTTACTGACTTTTTAGAAGCCAGTTTACTTATCATTTTTTAGATGTCTGAAATTTTGTCGGATTCTGTCGCTGGGTAACTATTTAATTGATAATATATCCGTTATACATAAAAAATAAGCTATTATAAATTATTTCCAAAATTGACATTTTTTCCATACAAGTTGTCAGTTCATTGCCTGGACTATTAGTCGCAGCTCAGTGCCGCGCCCCCCACCGCCCCCTTTCTTTGTTCCTTGCGCCCGGCTCTAGCCTTATTAGCCTGTGGGTAAATCAGGCCCGTCTGTCTTAGAAGTTAAACTTGCTCTATTTAACTAGCTCTACTTTTCATTTCAAATACGGGGAAAGCCAAAAATTATAAAACTTTTTCTGAATCAGTCTGATTTTTTATAACCTATTTTAAAAACGTTAGTGAGATTCATCGATCATGCGTTAGTTATTGAATTTGTTAATTAACCTGCTTAAAACTTTAACGCACTATCAAGATTATTTTATTTATGGTAATGTGGCTATATCGGTTTCTGCCATTGTTAAATTTCCAGTTTATTGTTTCCTAGTTGTCTCTGTCTATTTATTACTTTCATTCCTAAGATCGAAATGCATCACTTTCAACCCGCTACTGAGAGAAACAATGAACTAGGGTCATTTCGCCGGTTAGCGACCACCTAATTTCATGTGCCGGTGGGCGACCACTTAAGCTGAGTTGGTGAACTGAAAGGATATTTTCTCGGTTTTTTTGTAGATTTATATTCTAAAACAATAAAAAAATGCATGAACAAATAATTATCTCAATAGGGTGTGTAGAATTGATGTTATCTTCAATAGAAAAAACCTTCTCCTTCAGGTGGTCGCTAGCCGAAGGTGGTCGCGTAACCAGCGAAATGACCCTACTTTCAAAATAAAAAACTGTAACCTACTACGAAATATGTAGGTATGTAATACCTTAATATGTCCTCGGCCTTGTACCGTATGTTCCATTTTGTATTAGCCTTATGCGGAAATGAAACCATTTCCTGACAATGTTGACAAATACGCACAATATGTCTAACACTTTATATTTCAATATTTATAACTGTTGTTGTTTTTTTTTCTTGATGAACGATAATTATATTCCAAATCGCGAAGCCGTGAATTAAGTATTGCAATTATCTGTTTAATTTACCTATAGGTACAGCAACTGGAATATCCTATAACTGGAAGAAATAGATCGATGGACTTGGTAAAACCGTGATGTCTCTCTCGGTGACTCTACCGTGCTCTACCTCAAAATTCAATTCAAAATTCAAATATTTATTCTGCAAGTAGGCCTCAAGGGCTGGGGCCGTAGACAAGGTTACAAGCGACAAGCGCTAACGCCAACAGAAACTAATAAAATGTATGGGAATGACAGATGCCGACGAAACACTTTTCGTTAACATCTGTCATTCCCATACATTTTATTAGTTTCTGTTGGCGTTAGCGCTTGTCGATTGTAACCTTGTCTAGGCCCCCTGTTTTACATGTCAGAGTTAACAAATACAAGTCATTAAAGTGACATGAAAACATAGCAACAATGTAAACATAGATAGACACACATTTGCCGAGAGATGTATAGTCTCCTGGTTATACAGCGTGTCTCTGACTTAGGGGCTTTAAATGCAAATGTCCATTACGGTCCTGAAACTGAACCACTTTTGTTCCGCAACTTTGTAAAATAACTATTACTTATTTCTATCATTTATTCGTGTTTGAACTTTAACTGTACCATCAATGTATTGCAAACACGGCCTCATTATTTGACATCCATGACACTGACAAGTATGAAAACTAACTAACGGATGATGTACATTGAACATTTTATTTTATTTGTATGGAATAATGAAAATATAAAAAGAACGTATTTTTGAAAAGTTGCAGAGCAAAAGTAGTTCCGTTTAAGGAGCATAATTGACATTTGCATTTATAGCCCCAAAGTCAGAAACACGCTGTATAACAATGAACTTATCCTATATAATAAAGAGATGTAGAGAGTCTTCACTCTTCAGCGTCAAAAATAATAAATAATGATAAAATAATAGAGATTCAAAGAGTCCCAAGGGGAAAAATATTATGTTTTAGAGATGTAAAAGGTCTCAACTCTCAACGTGTCAAAACGAAAGTACCTAGGGCTTGTCCATAAATTACGTGATCGTTTTTTGTCGATTTTTGACCCCCCCTATCATCCTGTTATTCCTTGAAATGGACCCTCCCCGCCTAATAAAATGACTATCTTCATCCAATGGCCAGACCCCCCCAATCCTATTTTGAAATGAAGTAATATATGGACAGCAACCTATGTGAAATTAAAAAAATCACGGGGACTGTAATCCTAGGAGACCTACTGGTACACTAACGGTTACCTGTCTGAATCACATAAGTATTTCCCACCTGTTTCATTAGGTACTTACTTAGCCCGAATTTTCATTTGTTCTAAAAGCAGTTCTTCCGTAAAACCATGAGTTTCATAATCATTATAAGTAATTATAAAACAAACCTTACTTAATGGATTCTGCACGATAAGAACTGAAAAAAAGGTTTCGAATAAACTGGCTTACTTACCTATTGCCGAAATGAAAATTCGGACAACCGTTACATTTGGGTATTAAAATTTAGTGATTGCGATAGGTACCTACTTGACTCTACCATATTTACCTATAGCTATTAGTGCAAGGCCTGAGTGGACGCCCCGCTCAGAGCGGGGCGTCGAGCGTCCATATAAATTGCATTTGTTTTATATGGACGCTGCACGCCCCGCTCTGAGCGGGGCGTCCACTCAGGCCTTGCACTTAGGCTCCCAAAATGGAACTTGTTAGATTCTCCGTCGGGTCAGTTTAGGTCGGAACTTTCCTAAAATTTCTAGAATTCTTCTAAATCCTAATTTGGAGCCTATAATGGTACTATCTAGAATAAAAATTGTACCTATCTAACTACACCAGCGGCGCTACCACGAACTTCGAAAGTCGAAGTTCGGGTATTTTATTTATCGCACTCCCTAAATCGAGTGACAGGGATGCATGTATTACGAACTTCGACTTTCGAAGTTCGTGGTAGCGCCGCAGGGGCCGTAGACAAGGTTACAATCGACAAGCGCTAACGCCAATAGAAAACTAATAAAATGTATGGGAATGACAGATGCCGACGAAACACTTTTCGTTAACATCTGTCATTCCCATACATTTTATTAGTTTTCTATTGGCGTTAGCGCTTGTCGATTGTAAACTTGTCTAGGCCCCCTGCACGGCTATCAGTGTTATCACAAGATTCACAAGACGGCGCGCGAGCTGTCTCGATTTTTCACGCACTATACCTCTCTTTCTAAGTTGTCTAATAAGAGAGAGACGGATAGTGCGAGAAAAATCGAGAGAGCTCGCGCGCCATCTTGTGATAGCCATGCTGAACGAGGATGTTTTTCAATTTATGAATTTAATTTTTATACTGCACCCCTTTTAGAACCTGGAAAAACAGTAGGTAAGGCGTTTTATTTTTACGTTTTATGTACCTACTTACCTAGTTACGATAGGAATCTCCTAAAAATTTAAAATATATATTCAGCAGTGGTCGCAAACCGACACACTAAACTAGGTGGTCGCTAACCAGCGACATCACCAAACCTTTCCAAAATCATAAATTTTAGGATCAGTCTTTGAAAAAAAATGAAAACCCCGTAGGTTAAAAATGCAATCTACAAATATAAACAAACCTTGCGTATTATCCTCCCCACCGTCGCTCTCCTCACTCCCAACGCTGACCGGACTCTCCCTCTTGTCCTCTCTTTCCCTCCCATCTGGAGGCACAGGCGCTAACACCCTAGACAGCCACGGCTCCCCATAACCTAGTAAAAACGGTATCGACATCCCATTCTGTATAAATGGCGCATTCAAATAATATCTCATTCTATTAATTTCCTCCTCATCTTCTTCCGAATTTCTAGAATGTTCCGATTGGTTTTCTATGTCGATTTCTGGCGATTTTCGGTTGTTACCGATTATTGAGTCTATGGAAAACGGTTTGGGTTTTTTCGTTTGCGTTTCTGCCGTTTGGGGGTTCATTTTTAACACACACACGTTTTAGTTCTGACGGGACAGTTTCAAAATTATAATACGCACAAATTTAATTCAAAAATCTATCATTCTATTGTCATAGACAGACAGACATTTTTATATTTACTACAAATACACTTAAATTTTATTTATTTGTAATCACTCAATGTAAACAGTCCTGTTTCTTGCACGGTCATTTTTGAAAGGAAAATACACTTCTTGACTAGTGTTGTCACTAAATTTTACTTCGAATTTCGAATTCGATCTTCTACACGTCCGTCCGCCGCGCGGCTCAGGCGCTACTCGTTCAGCCAACCAACCACGCCTCCATGGGGTGTACTCAGACTTATTTTATTAATGCTCGCCGCGCGAATATAAGCTCTATTACCAGCGGCTTAATACAGCCATCATTATCACGCCTTTCGTTTGCTTAAGATCTTATATTTGTTAAGTTTCCTTGGAAAATAAACCTTATTCTAATGCCTTAAGAGCGGCTTTTCAGAGCAATTGGTTTAAGGAGGATTCAGTTACCTAGACATTTAAATCTAAACCATACTGACTTCGCATAGACGTAGATTTTCATTTGTTTTTGGAAACGAGAAGAACCTTTGGACTCGAAGGATGAAGTGATTCAGAACTCTTTTGTATGACGTTAGAGTGAGCTGGGTGCTGCTATTAAGACGTGTTAGAGGGAGATGCAGGGATATGTTTGTGGGCATAGTACACACTGGTAATTGGTGGTGATCAGAGTGTTTTGCCAGTGTCAGCACTCAGTGAATTCATCGTTTTGTGCTGCGCTTAGTGGGTTTTATGATGCGGCATGCTTTTATAGGTATATGTTTTTTTTATAGGCACCACTTATGTAGAGTATAATTACTTATAGTGTTCCATTGATGCAAGCTAAATCTAATAGTGTTAATTGATTGTTTAACAGTTATAAACGTAGCACTTAGATAGATATTCGAACTGAAACCTGTTAGGTACAATTAATATTTTCTTATGTCTTACTCGCTTCATCTAAAGTCTAGTTTGTAGACGTGTCAAAGAAATCACAAAATGGCCTAAAGTAGTCATGCCATTTAAAAAAATTACAAGTCTTGGACGGCCTTGTATTATCAATAAGCATAGGTTTTTCATAACAGTTTTCTGTCCATGCATTCATTAATAACGCGCCTTTAAGTTTTCTAATTAGGTATATTGTCACCTTCCCTATTAGGTACACCATGCTTTTAACTAAAATGTTTCATTTTTAAGCACAAGTAGGTATAACAAGAGTATCAGTGCAGGGTTAGTGCTGAAAGACATCTTACCTCACTTTTTTTTTTCGCGAGCTAGTTATCTGTCCCTTCCCTGCCTAACCCTCCATTATCATTAGTATCGTTACTGGATAATTTGTCTCCCAATTTGTCCAAACAAAATATTGAGGGACAACCTTGCACAAACATTTGTTAATATCATAAATTATTATAACCTAGACTATTTATTAGCGTACCTGCTCAGTTACTTAAACTATGCTCCATGGAAGTTATAAAGCCAGTGCACATTATAAAGAAAGAAAGAAAGAAAGAAGACATTTATTCACTACGCAAAAGACACACAAAGACAAAGGTACAAATACAATACAATTTACACATAATGTGTGTCTTTCGCGGCAGTGAATCGGTCGCTGTCTCAGCATTTATCAAAAAAAATTGAAGATATCTCGTAAACTGGGGTCTATCAGGTTCCAAAAAACCTACACTGAGCTAGCTGCCTTGACCTTTTTTTACGTTTTTTATTGGTTTTACCTATTCAGAATCGTCCATACCACCGATTTTGTAAAACGCCCAGCGGCGCTACCACGAACTTCGAAAGTCGAAGTTCGGGTATTTCCATCTCTATCGCACTCCCTTACTCGAGTGACAGGGATGCATGTATTACGAACTTCGACTTTCGAAGTTCGTGGTAGCGCCGCAGCTCCTGAGGTCCCCTATCACTGGTATTCGTGTGATCCATTTGAAACGCGACTGTATTTCAACCAAATATATTTTACACTAACTTCCGCCCGCGACTTGGTCTGCGTGGACCTGGGATAAAAACTATCCCATATTTTAATCCAAGCTATAAACTATCTTCGTGCTAAATGCCATCCAAATCAGTGGTGTCGTTCAAGCGTGATTGAGTAACAAAAATCCACACATCTTAACATCCAAAGATCCAAACCTTTGCATTTATAATATTATAGTAGGTTTGGTTCTTCATATTCAGAATCGTCCATTAGGTACCACCGATTTTGAAAAACGCCCAGCTTCTGACCCCGTATCATGGTCGGCCTTATCACGCGATAAGTGACAAGATAGAGCGTCCGTCACTGGCTGACACCGTTCGATAGAACGAGACTGACGCTCTATCTTGTCACTTATCGCGTGATAAGGCCGACCATGATCCTCTAATATCACTGGTTTTCGTGTGATCAACTTGGACGACTGTAGGTATATTTTTTTTTCCCGGGCAAGTCCACTGGCCTGTCTAAACCCGCCATCGTCATTAGTGGACAATTTCCCCCCGCTCCCGCCTCCGACCCTTCCAAATTGATTGCAGCTATTACTCTTTGGAGATAAGTTATGTCGCGAGGTCCGCGAGTTTTGTCATTTTTTGGGTGAAAACTCATACCTACTTACTTTATCAAGATATCTAGGTTTTTATTGGTCTAATATTACCTAGATGATTATTTAATGGGGCTCTTTCGGACTGTACTTTTTACAGATTTTCTATCAACTTGCGATTTTGTTTAAGTTAACGTAGTCAACAAAATGGCGGCGATTTCAGTTTAAGATGTATTTTCCACGAACTACCACCACAACTAAAATCATTATCTACCATCTTTCAATTTCGAAGATGGCAGCTTGACAACTGGAAACTATAAAATATGATAAAATTACAGTTTCTAGTCTTGTCTCGCCATTCACAATTGTGTCTTACATAAACATGCCGCAAATTCCTTTACAAAGTAATTCTTAGGAATCATTCACACAGTGTTTTTTTTTGCTGTAACGAAAGTGGGTAGGTACACTTTAGTACCTACAGATGGATTGGCTAGGTATAACGTATTAACTAGATGCTGCGCTACCACAAAAATCTAATCTAATCGGAAGTTCGTAAAGTATATCTCCATTTTTGACTATATTAGGTATACGTGCTATATAGACAGAGATATCCGAACTTCAAATTACGATTTTTGTGGCACGGTAGTGCCCCCGCCAGAACCTTCAAATTTAGAATACAATTGGTGTTTAGTGTATAAATCAAGGAAAAACTAAAATATTTTGCAATTTCGGTCCAGTTTTCTAGATACACTGCATACTGCAACTGCATAAATATATAGGATTACAAAGTTACATTTGCAGTGAATGGGACAAAAAATTAAAAAGCAAGAATGGGACTGCATTCATAGTTTGTATGTATTGATAAGAGCATACAAATAAGTGTGATCCCATAAAAAACATTCCATGTAAAAAAGAGGCCAAGTCTCGAAACTCTTCCACCGTAAGAAGTTGTGAGATATTTCACAGAGCCAAGTCTCAGGCATTCTTATTATTCTTTATTTGCTTGCTAAATTTTTTTTGTGACTTGGCCGGGTTAGAACCCGGATTAGAACCGGCGAGTCCAGCGATCACGTTTTTCCTCTAATTCGTAATTTATACATTTCGTTAGCTGACGTTACTGCTAATACAAAAGTTCTATTTCGTAGTATTACCGTTTAAAGATGCAAAGCAAAGGCATAATTCGTTACTATTAATTCGTGATACATACAGTAATCGATGTGAATGATTCCTAAGCAGTCAGCACCTCGTATTAGCTTCTCAAATTGGTATTGCGAGCAGAATATTTATTGAAATGCAATAAAATAAAGACAATAGAACATTAGGTAGGTATAATAGGTATAAAAGACACACTGTAGCCTACTAGAGAGTGGATATCCTTAGATAATAGATATGTACCTACCGACGATGAGTATTTCTTCTAATGCCTGTAGATTCCGAGATTTGGACGTTGTGTCAACTTACCTCGGTCGCCCCAACCTATATAAAAATTACCTTTTTTCTATTTTTAAAATGTCATGGATAACGATCAGCCAAATAGGTAACGATATTTATTCATAATGTAAGTATACCAGCACGGCTATCACAAGACGGCGCGCGAGCTCTTTCGATTTTTCTCGCAGACTATACCATCTCTTTCTAAGTTTTCTAATAAGAGAGAGACGGATAATCGAAGGAACTCACGCGCCGTCTTGTGATAGCCGTGCTGAACAAGCCAACAAACTTTGAATTTTGAAACTCTTGTCCTGAAATAACTAAGTAGGTAAGATTAAATATACCTTTAGCAACAATAATTTCAAAAGTTTGGAACTTGGGAATTTAATCCAATTCTCATTGCAATTGCTATATATATTTTTTATGTGTTTATTTAGTTTCACCGCGTATTGGTTTATCTGTAATGCCGTGTAAAATATACTTTATGTCAATAAAAATAAATTGCTAGAATTGATCTTACAGGGATGAAACGAAACACAAATAATCATTTTGAATGTCTACCAACTTAATCTATGTATAGGTATTCATGCTTACGTAGATTGTTTAAATTGCCATTTCCATTTTCCAGCAGTCTTTTCTCCCTACAAAATGACAAGTAATAAAACAACAACTATCATCACACTCTCTAATTTATCTCCAGTACCAAATTATCCGTCTCTAATACTGAATTCACACACAGCTTCCCAAATCTCATCCCATCCATTAAGCCAGCGCCATTACGACCCCCTATAAATCCCTATAATAGAATCAACTTATTCATAACAACATTAATATGACCATAAAATTAAATATTAAAACACGCTGTGAATCAACGATCCGTCCAAATTGCTTTCCACAATCAAATCCCTATCCTTTTCCCACCAGCGAAAACTAGAGCATCAGACAAAGAGAGGCATATTTGAGCAGGCTCCGCTTTGATTACGGGCTCGTAAGTAATGAGCGTAGTCACGCCCAGCAATCACGTTCCGCCGCCGCGATTGGTCGGTTTAGAGTTTTGAAATGAGAACGTTTTTTTTTAATTTCCTTTCATTAGCGACAAAACGATGGCACGCCACGCGTTCAGCCGGCGTTTGATCCCGAGCGGTTACATTTCTTGTTATGCTTATTGAATTGTCTCTATAATTTGATATGTTGACAACGCCTAATAAACAAAAGTAGTTTAGTCAGTAGTAATCTTACTGAAAGACACAAATTTTGCTGAAATTTCAGGTTTTTGAACTTGACAGATTGAATTAAAGGGAAAAGTTGAAATTTAATTGCTTCGAACAGGATTCTGATTCAAAGAATCCTTCAACCAGTCCCCCTCGAATCCAACTCAAAGTAGGTATCTAATGTTTATTTTTTATAAGCAATATTTCCAACGCAAATACAAAAACAGCTTCAAGACAGTCCGACAAAAAGAAATGTTGGTTTTTTATATCGTTATTAGATACTTACTTCCTATTTAACTTCCAATGTTTGTACGTAAATAAGTAGGTAATATATATGTACTTAACTATGTAGGTAGGTACGTTGTCTTTTCCAAAGTTTTAAACCATTTTTTACTCACTTGCTGATGCTTGTTGACTAGAGAATGCAAGTTGCAATCTCGTAAGATTTCAGACCTAGGCGAGAGATTAGATTAGAATAGATTTATATATTACCTAAATTACACAATTAAAATTACAATTTAAATTTGCATAAATTCTACCATGTTCGTCAATTTTAATTATAAAAATTTAATGAGTCAACTGTAAATACAAAATAATATTAAACTATCTCACGAAAAGGATCGTCATTCATTACACACAATAACATAATACTTTCTAACTAAACTATATAAATACTTATGTCAAAAAGACATCTTTCATTTCAAGAAAGGATTTGTCACGTTTAAAAACGAATACCCAATAATAACAATTCATAACATTGATAAATATAAAGTTAACAAAAATCAATGTCAATTTAAGAAAAACGAAATACACAATTAAAAAGTCATTTCCAATGTACCTACCTACTCGTTCACGGAGTACAGAGGGCTTTTCAACAAAAGATTTCTCCGTTTGCGCCGGAATGTTTCGTCAGATGGTTCAGATTGGCCGGTAAGCGTTCGTAATCAGGGGTCCGATGACGCGGATCTCGCGAGATCACAAAACCATTCTAGCGAGATTTTGAATTTACGGCATTTTTAATTCGTGAATGCTATAAATTCCTTTTAGTGATTGTCAACATGAGAAATAAAAACAAAATCTGCATTAAGTGGTTTAGGTATAAGTAGTTAGATTATCCGTTTTATTTTATTTTTTTCAATAAAAATATAATTTATCATTATTTATTGATTAGTACCTTCACCAAGTAAAACTTTGTCTCAAGGAAATAAAACGTGCATTAGAAAATATCTGAAATAAGATTAAACTTTATTTCGTAAAGGTATTAAGCATTATGATATTACTTACCTTCTAATATACTTATAAATAAAAACGCTTAAATAATAATATTCAACAAATCAACAATTCAAATGACGAAAACTTAACGCCATAAACCTTTTAAAACAACAATAAACGCATTAAAACGAAATAAGATTCCAAATTTCGAAATCTGAATCGGACCCCTAACGTGTCGAATGAACGTCATGTCACATCACTATTTAAGTCGATATTAAAAAAGTACGATCAGTCCGTAAATCAAAGTCTAATTTAAACCTTTTCATACGAGTTTTAAGGTTCATATTAGGATGTGGTAAAATTGTAATATGAAGCGTTTTGCCTTTGATGACACGGCTAGTTGAGTGCACTTAACGCGCGTCGCTAATCCTAATAACACGACCAACTTTACCTTACACTCCTAAAATCTAGTATAAAACCCTATTGCATTATAATAAAGTTCATTTTAAAACAACTGTCTGCAATGCGATGTTACATAAAATTTTGCATTTGGATTTCGAACACTAACGGCATTTTGCTGCTAAATTGATGGATATAAAAACCTTAACTCAAGAAGTTAAGGTTTAATTTGCATTGACGGTTAGTTTTGGAAGTGTTATGGTGAAGTTTGCATTTTGAAGTCGATTCGCGCCCGTTTTTGGGAAATGGCGGTCTTATGACGTTTTTGACAGCTAGAAGCCTAGAAGGGCGGCCAACAATGATAATCGAGTCACTGCGCAAAGTATCATTTTGATTGTTGGCTGTTTTTTATGTTATTCTATTTTTTTCGTTATTATTTTTGTCTTGGTTTCTATTAAGTATTTTTTATATTTTTATTAAAAAGAAAGCTACTTTGACAAACTGTCATTGACATTTGAAAAAAGGATGGCCTGTCAACACATTCCTTTTTATCTTATTAGCGATGATGAAAGGTTAATAATCGTTTGACATCATCTGACACGAACCGTAAATGAGAATAAAATATATTAAAGCCTAATATTGGAAGCTGTTTTAGTTAGGTGACACTTACGAATTACAAATATATATATAAATGATTCATTGATTGACCTCATCTTCATGCGTCTAGACCTTGCAAGTGTTTTTTAAAGATATTTGTTAATTTTGTAAGTGTCATGTGCCGGGTGTAGGCAGTACTAATATATTATAATTACCGATTATATTAATAATTAGGTATTCTAACACCGTTTTCTAATTAATTACCTTACCATTCATTCCTCAGACAACTTGGGCTGATCCGAACACCATAATAAAACTAAACAGTTGTCAAACAACATCCTGTCACATGTGCCAACACGAGAATTCGAATTAAAATACCAAAGACTAAACGCAATCAATACAAACGTCACTAAACTGTTTCGACTGGCTGAAAGCGCCAACGCGCGATGCTATAAAAAAAAAACTTTTTCAGATCTAATTTGGTGCCAAATAACTTCCAAATAACAATTAACAAAGTCGTCAGCCTAACGAGCGTTTTGTTTGATGGCTTGAACAGACTGGGATTTATCGGTGGGCGGGAAACGGTAAGGAAGTTTAGTTGGGGATTTAACAACCTTTAATATAATTATTTGTGTTAGTCTTTGATCATTAGAAGCTAGCGACGGTAGCCTAGTGGTTCAGGCATGCGGCGGTCGTGGGTTCGAAGCCCGGCTCGTACTTACCAAATGTACTGGCGAGTGAGGGAACTTGTGTACGGAATATTTACCGTTGGCTTTTCGGTGAAGGGAAACATCGTGAGGAAACCTATATAAAATAGGATCTAGTTTTCTCTCTGGGTTGGATGGAAGGTTAGATGGCAGTCGCTTTCGTAAAACGAGTGGAGGATTATGAGTCATTATAGTATAGTCATCTAATTTATTTTAGTTATACACAGTGGGTTGCATTCACAGAGGTCGATATTTTTCTTGATCGCTGGCCTAAGTTAATGTCTCGATGCCTTACCTATTGTGAGATGTGTGAGAATTGATGGATGACAGTAACGAAGAAATATAATAATGTATAATAATGATTCCTGTACTTGTAGTAGGGTCATTTCGCCGGTTAGCGACCACCTAATTTCATGTGCCGGTGGGCGACCACTTAAGCTGAGTTGGTGAACTGAAAGGATATTTTCTCGGTTTTTTAGTAGATTTTTATTCTAAAACAACAAAAAAATGCATTTACAAGTAATTGTCTCAATAGGGTGTGTAGAATTGATGTTATCTTCAATAGAAAAAAACCTTCTCCTTCAGGTGGTCGCTAACCGAAGGTGGTCGCGTAGCCAGCGAAATGATCCTAATATATAATTCGTAAGACTTTAATTTAATAAGTGTAATTGGTGTAAACCGTTCTTGTTTTTAATAATAAATAGTTTACAGACTGACGAATTTGTTTTCCAAGATAGACGTAATCTTATACATAGTCGAGTGGATGATTATTCACTAGGACGGGTGTTGTATTGCGATTGGTCATTCGTTACTTATGTTTTTTATAAGTGAATTTCAAGCCCAACTTTTTAGCTCTCTATTAGTTGTACAGTCAGCATCAAAACTAACTGCGCAATCGAAGACGTCAGAAGCTCTTATTCCCTTCATTATCATCATCATAATGTTCAGTCTTTAATCGCCCACTGCTGAGCATAAGCCTCTCTTCGAGTACGTCACTTATCCCGGTCCCGTGCTAGCCTCATCCAGAAATGACCCGCGGTCTTGTTTACGTCGTCAACCCATCGTGCTGGTTGACGACCGTTGCTTCTTTTTCCTGTAAGAGGTCACCAATCCGTTAAAGTTTTGGTCCACCTACCGTTACGCTGCCTGGCAATATATCCTGCCCAACTCCATTTGAGTTTGGTTATGACTTCTAAGGTGCGTGAAGTCGGATCTCAGTATTCCTCACTCGGTCTTTTAGGTTAATGCCGCGCTCCATGGCTCTCTGTGTCACCCTTACTTTATGCACAGCCTCCTTTGTGAGCGTCCATGTCAGCACCATACGTTATTGTGGGCAGGACACACTGATTATAGAGACGAGTCTTTAGGCATTGTGGAACGTCAACGGATTTGAGGATGTCGTCTAACTTATTGAATGCCGCCCAACCGAGCTGAATTCTCCTGGAGATCTCTTTGTTCTGATGGTCCTTGTCAAAGGATAGAATATGACAGAGATAAACGTATCGCTCGACGATCTCCAGCGACTCGCTTCCAACCGTTATAGTTGAATTCGACTCGCCTGAAACGCTCGTCATGACCTTAGTCTTGGACATATGCGAGGAATCATGATAAAGATCTTGGATCATATTTTGGAGCTCATCCAGGGTCTCGGCAAACAAAACAATGTCGTCGGCGAATCTCAAGTGCGACAAGAAGACACCATTGATATTAATGTCGGCGGCAGATCGTTAAATACGCCAGATCACGAAATTCCTAGGCATATCGTGAAACGGCGCCATTTCATGATATGCCTAAAAGTCGGCTTGGCTTATCACGATGTGCCTGATAAACAATACGGCAGATCGATTAGAGCAACGCATTCGTCGATATTCCTAGCTCTATACCGGGCACATCGTAAAATAGTTTCTTTCTTGGCCACTGGTGGCGCTGCACATGCGATGGCGGCCGTTTTTGTTGGGGGCTAATAATCAGGGCGGACAAAAATGGTTTGTCATAAGCGAACTCTGTCTTAAGTCGGTTAGGTTAGGGTTCACTTGTGTCCCTCAGACCAGAAATAGACACCCCGCGCAGCGGGGTGGCGTCGACTCGCTGGAGATTATCAGTCCGCACTTCTTATTTTTTTTAATTTACCTAATTCAATTTTGGACACCCTACTTACGTATAACGGTGAGTATTGAACGATATGCCGGCGTTTCATGATATGCCTAGGAATTTCATGATCAGCCTAAACGTCACTGGCTTGGCCAAATCATGAAATGCCGGCGTTTCATGATATGCCTAGGAATTTCATGATCTGCCTAAACGTCATTAGACAAATCGTTAAACGTTAAGTTTTGAACGATATGGCGGATGTCCTTTAGCCAAATCATGAAATGGCGGCGTTTCACGATATGCCTAGGAATTTCGTGATCTGGCGGATTTTACGATCGGCCGCCGACATAAATACCTAACCTAACCTATCCCATGCAAGCGTTGTTATTCCCTTATAATTGATATAATAAACTTTTGACGTCTTCGTTTGCGTAGCTACTTTTGACACTGACTGTACCCAATTCATTTAGATATCATTGTAGTTAATTTTGCAGGACTTTCTGAAAACACGACTGTCATCCGCAAATCTTAAGTGACTCAAAAATGCTCCATTCAAGTAAATGCCTTGTTTAGACTATTAATAAAATTATTCTGATGCTATGGCTAGGCTTAGTAGGCTAGCTACAGTATGTAGGTAAATACCATCAGACAAGCGGTGGTTACCCTTGTTTGCCACCATCGTGGTATAAAGACAAAAAAAAATAACTCAAGTGATAACTATACTATCTATACATATATCTATGTAGATTTCACTGCAATATACTTATTCACAGCCGACTGCGAAGTTTTGTCGTAAATCAAAGACAAGGGAAACGAGGAGGTTTTTTGTGAAATTTTGTCTATCAGACGGTATTTATTTAGTGTCATGATTTTTTTAATCAAAAAATACACATACTTACCGTATTTTTATGTTTTACAAATGACCATAATTATTCCCGATGAGAAGGAACGAAGCACTTTTGAGAATATCACATTTGCCAACCTAATATTGAATGATAAGGACCAGTGGCCCGTTTCACGAAGCTACAAGTTACAATTTTACAAGTCTAAACTAGCAACATTGGTTGAAAAAGTCACTACAAGCGTTTCTCGAAACTACTTTTCTACAAATTGTAAAACTCAAGTTACAATTGTAAATTTGGAACCACAGACATTTTTCATTATTTTATTGTTTGAAATTGCTTAAATCGAACTAACGTTTCTCCAAGATTTTGTTAAATTGTCAACTTGTATTGGTCACATTGTAAAAAAAACTACCTATATAGCTTCCGAGCTAAGTAAACTTGTAAATTGTTCTGTTCTGTTCTGTAAATACATTTTATTCGAGTAAAATGTGGCATTCGCGGGACTCTACCGATGACGAAGATAATGATGCGGCTTCCGCCAGCGGTTACCAAGAATTTTCCGGACCAGAATGAATACTGGGTTCCGAACCTCTGTTTATGAATTCAACGAAGGTTTTTTTTTTTTTGCAAAATTATTTTAGTTTTTACTTCTACCGGCACTCCCGGAGTGCAACCCGATCTTTTTTTTTTGTTGCTTTCTATACCTTACGGTGTGTACACTTGTACAGTCGTCATCAGGTATATCGTAGCGGCCAAAGTGATCACAAATATCTGAAGTCTGAACACGTCTCTATTGCCGAGGCATTAGAGACGTGTTCAGATATTTGTAAGCACCTTGGCCGCTACGATATATCTGATGGCGACTGTACTTATATCTACTACTATTTTATAATACCTAATAGAGAAAAGGCAGTCTCGGGTGCCGGAACATAAATAAACTACACAATAATAGTTTTCTTCTTTTGAAAACTTTATAATTATAAAAGTCACGTACATAGACAATAATAAACAAACGTCAAAACCATGTCAAAACATCAACAAGTTTTTTTTTAAATATGGACGTTAAATCGAGATGTCATTTACTTGTAATCGAACTAATCGAGAATATCGTACAATTTTATTATTCTACCATGGAAGGCCACCATCGAGAAACACTTGTACTTATAAATTGTAACTTTATGTTCTTGTTACTTGTTCGGTTGTAGTTTGTAACTTGTAGCTTCGTGAAACGGGCCACAGGTATTGTTACAAGTTATTGAAATAGGGTAATAGTTCAGGACAGCACCGCACAGATAATTGTTTTAAATTCCGAATTCAGCCCAAACTAAAATACATCACAGTGGCCAAAGTTATGACTCCCCAATAAAGCGCGCAATAAAACAATACCCATCCGTCGTCAGCTGTCATTCCGCCATCTTTATTTTTAGAACTCAAAGGCGCGAAACCGTACCGCATTTCGCGCCCCATTGCGCTCCCAACGCGATTTTCGGTTCCATTTTCAAAGACGCTAAAATGTTGCCAGGGCAATAAAATAATGTTAGTCGAGCGTTGCCAGCGTTGTCGGTGACAAATTGGTTAATTGCGTTTTAAAAATAGAACGGTGCGTTCTAATTAGGGATGTTGACATGTGTGTTAATGTCCGATGAGATAGGGTTAGTGCACATTGGAGTATCTAGAAACTGTGTAAACGTTAACATTGATGTAGTACAGTCGACTACAAAGAGATGGATACGGCAAAAGTTACAAAAATATGTATAAGTACACGACTTTATTGCCTTCACAGTAAGGTCGTGTATACATATTTTTGTGACGTTGATCGTATCGATCTCTTTGTAGTCGACTGTACCTACATTAGGGTGATGCCTTGAAATAATGCTAAAGAACTTGCCATTGATACACACGATACTGTGGACGCAAATAACCGGCGGTCTTATCGCTGGCGACCGATCTTTTAGGGAAAATCAAATTGATTAATAGGACTTAATAATATCTGATTCATATTTTCGAAATAATATAAGTACCGTTTATTTGTTTGCTATGTTCATACTCTATAGATTCATTGAAGTCTTTTAAAAATGCGAGGGCGTAAACATAACAAATAGGAATAAAACACAGTATCAATCACTATCAATAAGGAAATCAACTATCAAAATTATACAAATAATCGATCAAACTTAATTCAATGGTCAAATTCAAAACACAGTAGTCAAAATTAAACCTTAATTATCTAAGAAGACGGTTCATTCCATACAGTGTAGCCATAAAGGCAGCGAGAAATATAAAAACAAAAACTCATCATCTAAAAAGTGTTCAAATTTGAACTCTATACCAGCGCTGTATGGTTTATACTGCTTTGCAAGAAATTGGGGATAGGTCGTTATGACATCGGAATGGTGTGTAAGGGTGGCTCCCCACAAGCGTTTCCAGTTCTCGTTAACAAATTATACGTTTTGAGTGTTCGTGTGTACGCAGACTTAGGAATGGCGGTAACTGGCCTGACAGGAATTAAAGAGGTAGAACTAATAGCCTAGTGTTATACACTTAAGAGTAGAGAAATTGGGTAAGCTTTGCAAATACAGTCTATAAAAAGGGTAACCGTTTTTATTCCAAAAGGGTCCAGTAACTTTATATGTACTTACATCCAGACCTTGCGTCAAATTCGGTAGATAGTTCTGATTTTTGGCAGACTTGTTTATGATCGTAAAAGTGATAGATTATGATAGATGTACACAAAAAAAACATATTTTGTTATGAAATGTAATACACTAAAATGCATCGGAGCCGAGATATTTGCAATATATATTTTCACACGTCATATTGTAACGTTATAAACTAAACTTCAAACTTAAATATCTCAGCTCCGATATTAATTAACGCGTTTAATTTTATATATCTATGCATATTAAGAGGTCCTCTAAACGATTATTAAAAAAACATCCTTGGCCACTGCAAAAAAAAAACAACATTTTTTCTCATACAAGGTTACCCAATGCCCTTTGACTAGAATTGTCTCTGTGGATCCAATAGTTTCCGAGATAAAGCCTTTCAAAGGTTATAATTTTTCGAACCTCGCAACACTAGCACACTCCGCCGGGAGTAATCGGAACTTCTTCCTGAGGGCCTACCGCGAAACGAAAACGAACTTCGTTCGTGTATCTCCGTCTCTATCGCACTTGCTAGTTCGAGCGTTAGAGAGGGAGATACACGAACGAAGTTCGTTTTCGTTTCGCGATTGCCCCTCTGCTAGAGTTGTTCGAGTGTCGTCTAAAATATTAAAAAAAATTGCAGTTCGAAGAAATTATGAATTTTGAAAAGCTTTATCTCGGAAACTATTGGGCCTACAGAGACAATTCTAGTGTCATATTATAGCAAATTTAGTCTACTTTAAAAACGTACTATCAAATTCTCTTTTCTCGGTATTTTAGATTTTTGACAAATTAATATCTATACCGATACCGAACTAATAAGGATATACCAGGAATAAGAATGCACTTATTTCTTGAATAAAGATAGGTATACACTTTTTAACTGTATTACTGTATTTACTCTTTGACTGCACTGAGCTGTGTCGTGCATTATTTTTATTCCTCATTTTACAATTTTTAATGCTTTTTCGAGAACATTCTAAAACCGAAATGACTATTTTTAGGGTTCCGTACCCAAAGGGTAAAAACGGGACCGTATTACTAAGACTTCGCTGTCCATCTGTCTGTCTGTCACCAGGCTGTATCTGAAGAACCGCTCCCATACAACTTGTATGCCCCCGCCCCCCTTAATTATTTATTTTATTTTGTTTTTAGTATTTGTTGTTATAGCGGCGACAGAAATGCATCATCTATGAAAATTTCAACTGTCTAGCTATCGCGGTTCTTCTGATATACAGCCTGGTGACAGACAGTTTGTTGTATGTAATGGTACGGAACCCTCCGTGCGCGAGCCCTACTCGCACTTGGCCGGTTTTTTTATTTCGTGACGACATGAGTTCATGAGTCTTCCAACAAAATAAATACATAGTATCTACACATATCATCACACGAGTTTCCCAGGGTTCTCTATTGGATCGCATAAAATCATTTGGAATAATATAATAACGCATAATTTTTTATAGCCGAATTAGCGTTAAGCCTAATCATGTTATGGCATAAATTTTTAGGCATAAAATTAAAAAGAATAAACGAAAATAGCATAATCATCACAAAGACTAACATCAGATAGCATAAATACAAAAAGACATAATAATTACTTGGCATCATTACAAAACGCATAAAAATTGTGTCCTAAAAAATAAAATCATGCATTACTAGAGATGCGCAAAACGTGTCACTGAAGTGAAAGGAGCGATTCATATCTTCATGTCGTAAAGATATGTATCACTGTTTTCGTTCATTTCGTTCAATTCGCTCAGTTCATCTATAGACTCCTAACAGCTCTCGCTCAGTTGATCTGTGGACTCCTATCAGCTCTAAATCGCGATAACCGAAAAGAATGATGAATGAATGAATAACGGCTGATACTTGCACAGATTTTCATTCATACTTGGTCAGGCTATATTACTAACTCATTTTTTTGGCGAAGAACATGTGAAATTAATGGATCAACCAAATCACTCCCACACACGAGTATAAATGAGTGACTCACACATTGACATGTTTTTCTATCAGTAACGTAAGTTGCGTGCACGCGTGAGTGTGAGATAGGTTTATTGCTTCGACTCGTAAGTGCGAAGAGCGCAACCCACTCGTACATAAGTTCTGCTCGGTTGAGTTGAGAGCGGTAGAACGGGGGAAGGACGCATACTGAACTGACATAGTGAGTTAGTGAGTTGTTTCATCCTTCAGTGAACGAGTGAGCGAGTGATATAAACGAAAAGATGCAGTTCATTTGAATCTCTCACTCCTGAGTTACACACCTCTATGCATTACACAAAGCAATGAAAGTATAATGCACGGCCCAATAATGTACAGCCTGATAATCCATGTACATTGGGACGGTCATCTGTGCGGACTAATAATCTCCAGCGAGTCGACGCCACCCCGCTGCGCGGGGTGTCTATTTCTGGTCTGAGGAACACAAGTGAACCCTAACCTAACCGACCTAAGACAGAGTTCGCTTATGACAAGCCATTTTTATCCGCCCTGATAATGCACGACCCAATAATCCGCGTCCACGAAAAGTGTAAATGCATTGTAACAACGAAATTGAGTTTTAGTCATTTAGAAAACTGAAATTATGGATAATGACAGATATACCAAATAATTATTAGCCCAAACAATAGTATGCGTAATATGTATTCGGCCAATACAGATTAGTTCAACTGAAATTATGCTATTAGCGTAGTATGCCAAACAAAGTAGTAGGCCAAAGTATTATTATGCGACAGTATTATTATGCCAATAGAAATTATGCCAAATCAATTATGCGAAACTATATTAGTCTAAAAAAAATTATGCCAATGAAGAGGATCCCGTTTCCCAGATGGGTAGGCAGATCACACGGCCTTCTGATTTCTCAACATTATTAGCTTTGAAACCGTGTCATTCCCTTGTTGCCACACGCTGCAATTATAATATTTGGCACCAATGCTGCCGATTAGGCCACGGTCCAAATTGTAAACGCTCTTCGATGACTGCGAGTATTACTTACTGCCAACGTAGTACATGCGAGCATCTCATTTGATAACATTTTAAATAGCCCAATAAATGGTACAATATAAATGAATTAATAAATATAATTAACTAGCTTCCGCCCGCGACTTCGTCTGCGTGGACCCGGGACACAAACTATCCTATATTTGAATCCAGGCTATAAACTATCTTCGTGCAAAATTTCATCCAAATCGGTTGAGCCGTTTAAGCGTGATTGAGTAACAAACAATCAAACATCTAAACATCCAAACATCCAAATTTTCGCATTTATAATATTAGTAGGATTCATGTTTTCTTTTTCTTTGGTTTAGATTGTGTGGGGCCGCTGTCGGCAGGATTGAACATGTCTATATCTTGTATAGTCAGGCAAGTAAAGGGCATTCAATTAGTGTTGCCATATCAAATAACTCATACCGCCCCGCCCACCATCCCCTTCTAATTGTCATCCGACATTTGCCCAAACGTGGAAAAGGAAAATGATAAAAATAAACTTCTGGTTTTCGGGGACTTTTTATGCCATAACACACCAACCTCCTTATTCATACTAGATAATATATACCTAGAACAAAATGTGATTTGTCGCTTCCTTACGAACACAAATGTCAATGTGACAGATAAAGACAAATGAATTTTAACGGCATTTAATTATCACTATCAAAGAGCGTACTCCCATCTTAAAGGCCGGCAACGCACTCACAACACCTCTGGTGTTGCAAGTGTCCATGGGCGGCGGTAATCGCTTACCATCAGGTGATCCGTCTGCTCGTTTGCCTCCTATATCATAAAAAAAAAATATAAAAAAAAAAAATCACTCCGTTGTTCGATATCCTACCCTTAGAAATTCCCTGTCCCGTTACCATAAAATTCCTTCTTACTTTTTGGTGTATTCCCGCTTTGCATATGTCCTCTGAAAGTTTATTAAAATTAACAACTTGTTTCTGTAGTAGGTAGTTTGGCTAACAATAAAAAGCGGCCAAGTGCGTGTCGGACCACGCACAACGAGGGTTCCGTGCCTATTAAAAAGATCGTATCGCTACTGAAATCTTATGGCAGTTACGTCCTTTTCTTTAAGGAAGGCAGTTTTTTAGAAATATCTCAAAAACCTTAAAACCGATCTTGTTCAAAACAATTTTCGCTGAAAGAATTTAATAAGCCCTGTCCATGGTTTTTTTCATATTTTTAAAATACACGGTTCAAAAATTAGAGGGGGGGACACAATTTTAGTGACTTTTGGGGTGATTATCTCCGACTCTATTCACTTAATCAAAAAAAATGCTGAGAAACCTTATATTTATTTTGAAAGGCCTATCGATTGATGTGCTACACGTGGGCTTGCATTGAAAAAAAAAAAATGTTGACTTTCAGTTTTATGTATGGAGAGCACACCTAAATATTTTTTTTTTGTAATTTAATTACAAAACTATGTAGCGGCTAACAAAATACACCTATTCTCAAAATTTTATTCAAATAAACCTTATAGTTTTTGAGTAAAATGCCTGTGACATACGGACAGACAGACAGACAGACATGACGAATCTATAAGGGTTCCGTTTTTTGCCATTTGGCTACGGAACCCTAAAAATGTTTGTTGTGTCTTCTGTTCTGAGTGAAATCCCACGTCACCGGTCAATTGCTTTTCCTTGACGTTGACGAAATCATCTGTCAGATTCCAACTATAAGGACAAAGGACTATTTGACCATTAACCCTTAGGTGCATCTGGTATCAATCACTTTGCTTACGGAATGGCTAATGAACAGTTAACTCTACATCACATTTGAGACTCTGTGTTTAATAGTTTGACAAACTCTATAAGGTCTTTAACTGACATTAATTTGATTACTCCTTGTGTTACTTCAGTTTTATCATTTCTGATACTGTATGCATTTAAGGGTTAAAAAAGGTTACGTCACTTGGTCCTCTATTTCTACAAAGTTCATATTAACAAGCGTATTTGAAGTTTCATAAATAAACGGTTAATTGCTTGAACCATGCCACGGAACAGTTAATATTAATAGTATTACTGACCATGCGTTGCTTTGCGTAATTCAATTCCACAAGTTCTTACAAATTTGCAAATCGATAACGAGGTACGTTATAGACTATTTTTGTTTTTTTCCTATTAATATTATAAATGCGAAAGTTTAGATGTTTGGATGTTTGTTATTCAATCACGCTTAAACGGCTCAACCGATTTGAATGGGATTTTGCACGAAGACAGTTTGACAGTAAATGCGAATGTTTTGATGTTTGTTACTAAATCGCGCGAAAACGGCGGATTAAGATGAATTTTGGTATACATATAGTGATAAAAATGAATCATCTCCTAAGGGCAGGGTTCGAAAGGATAATTATCAATGATAATTATCGTGAATTCGTGATAACAGATGGATAGTTATAATAATAATAAGCCTTTTTATTTCCATATTTGGTACATATGTAGATTTTTACAAGATTTAAGTAACATTAATTAATATGGATCCCTAATTGGGTATAGATGGATAGTTATCGATCGATAATAACAAAAAATTGCGCTCGTGAAAGTGAACTGTATTCGAAGTAGGTATTCGAACGTGTATTTCCGCACTTGCGTCTATCCGAACGCACGAAGTGTCAATTGTGACGTGCAGCGCCGTGGGGATTCCCCTTACAAGAAGAATTCAGTTCGGATTATGCAAAGTTGAGCGAACTCGAGTGCCATTGGTTCTTATACTGGTGGTAATTATCAAAAGCGTAATTATCTTGATAATTTCGAACCCTGCCTATGGGGCCTGAAGTTTGTATGGATGGAGCTACGACATAAACGATTTCTACGTGGACGAAGTGGGGCGGCAGAATCTAGTCGCTAATATACCTGACCCCGTATCATGGTCGGCCTTATCACACGATAAGTGACAAGATAGAGCGTCCATCACTGGCTGTCACTGGGCCTGCACGTCTATCATGACTCATGAGACGACCGCGACATACTCTCGATTTTTCTCACACTATCCGTCTCTCTCTTCACTTGGAACAAGAGGTAGGTATAGTGCGAGAAAAATCGAGAGTATGTCGCGGCCGTGGTATTAATAGACGTGCAGCACGTTCTTTGGCGCAAATTGGCAAAATAACTGGTAACTTATTACAAAAAGGTTGCTGATTTGACTCAGTCCCCATCGAATGCCCAATGACGTGTGAGCATAAGCAAATGGTGGCCGCCGACCTGTCATTACGGTACAGTCGCTGGAATATTAATTCGATAATACACCGTAATTGACGGGCAATTTGCGACGAGCGCGCCCCCTTAATTCTAGTGCGACTGTATTTGTTTGTTTTTTGTGGGTAATGTTGGAGCTGTATTAAAAAAATACGTTTTTTACTAATTTTACGATGTCATTGTGTGTAAAATGAATAATGATAGTGCGTTTTTGTACCGTGGATGCTTGACCCAAGGGGTTAGTTAGTTATCCTGGGCTCTTCTCCGCAAGTCGACATCCAGTGTGCCTATTTTGCGTGAATTTGTGGAGTAGCGCTACTCTAACCACCCCAGCTCCTCCAGAAAGTTGGTGAGTGCCTTGGTGTTGCTGACTGCGTCCCGTAGTGTGTCCGGAGACCCAAGGTGCTTTTTCCTGTATACTTCTACCTGCTTGCAGTCCAGTAGAATATGTTTGGTCGTTTCTTCCGCCTCCATGCACGCTCTGCACATGGGGCTGTATGTGATACCCATGTTGTAGAGGTGTCTGTTCAAGGTATTGTGTCCTGTTATTATTCCTACTATCTTGCGTAGTTGGTTTCTATGTAAGGGGTATTCACGCACCGTTTTTAAAAGCTCGTAAAGACAGTTTGACTGTTATTTTTCAGTATAACATTTGACATTTCGATCTAACTAACGTACCTACGTACAATAAGTGGCGTGATCGACCTGCTAGACTACATACGTTAAACCTACGGACCTACAAGTCGACACACGTAAAAAGAGCTCTGCGCGCCATATTAAATGTAAGGCCGCCAGAGCTCTTTTTACGTGTGTCGTCCTGTACCTACGTATGTTAGACTTATAATACCCCTCTTTTTCGTCGGGGTTCAAAATTTGCATTCACATCAAGCGGCCGTCAATTCCATTCTAAGATTTCTAATAAGAGAGAGACGGATAGTGCGAGAAAAATCGAGAGAGCTCGCGCGCCGTCTTGTAATAGCCGTGCAGGTAGATCTAAATGTCACTTTTTATATGGAATGACAGTTAAATTGTCCTAATGTGCGTTCGGAACGTTACGTGATTTCCCCTCTGGAATACAACACACATAGAAACTGGTAACTAAGTAACAATTTTTTAACTGCCCGCTTTTTTGCACAGACACGGATGGCTGCTACATCAAATTGCAAGTTTCAGTAAACGAACCACCCAAATGACGGTAATCTGTTACATTAATAACAACATCTAAATCTCTACCGATCTTCGCCGTCCCTTAGAAACTTCGGCTTCCCTAATAACATCCCATCAACCTAAATTAAACCATATGTAAGGCTACTACAGTCCAAATTTGATCAGCGGTGACTAGGCGAATGTTCAAGCAACCACAACATTAAATAAAGAGGGGACTACTCGAACTCTTAATGGATCGTGTCGTGAGTAAAACGGAACGCAGCCACGCCCCTTCCGGCGCTGTCAGTGTGACAGTTGGTGATTACTTTTTGGAGGAAGCGAAATAGACATCTTTATGATATATACGTATTAGTTTAGTTTACGTACATACGTATTATTATATCCAAGATCGTGTTTCCAGAAGGGGTAGGCAGAGCAAATAAAATGTAATTTTCTAAGCGACTTCATGCAATTGTTGGTTCTAAGACTGAGTAAAATTACAGAGAGAGGCTGCTAGCCTATGACCCACAACACAGCTCAACCCAATCTCGTAGTCCACTTTTACGATATCCCCCGGAAGAAAGGGGGCTATATTACTAACTCGACACCACAGGAGATGTTTCATTTTATTGCTTAGGTCCAGTGGCGGCGCGTGAAAATTTTCGACGGGCAACCCGGAACAAAAAAGTTATGAAGGTGTTTGGAGTATGTAACTAAAGGTTTGCCTAAAAATAAATTTTAGCCAAGCCGGTGAGAATCGGCTTGCATGGGCGCTCCCACACTGGTACTTACGTAAGTAAGTATCGTCATCAATCCATCATCCTAGAATATTCTGGTTGCTTCTAGAAGAAGCCGGGGTACCGTCTGCAGTCGGCTACCTAGTTACAAAAATAGGCGTAGGAACTAGTTTTTGCGAGAGCGACTGTCATCTGCCCATTCTGACCTTCTAAACCTAATGGGGGAAATTCAATTTATTGAGTTTAAGAAGGAAAGCAAATACCTACCTAAGAACTTTCTTATGTACGTTATGTTATGAGGATAGACACTTGTCTTGAACTGATCCGATGGAAATAATGTAACACAACTAGATTGAATGACTCAAACTAGCCTGTTTAACTGTAAGGTAAACGTCCCAATGCTTGACATCTTAATGCCTAAATACTTGACACCTATTGTTCACCTCCATTGTTTTGACTTAAGATCGAAAGTGTCATGTATAAGGACAGTGTGGGGCACTCGGACGTTTACCTTAGAGCCCTCGTCAGAATGTTTGGAGGGTTTCGTCAGCCCTTCATTTCTGAAACTCGCTTCATTGTCCCTCCGTACTCTTTGACCAGAAAGCTTCATCTATTTGTACCGTAGTCACACTTCACTTTCGCCCCGACCTGGCTAGCCATAAGGCTCGCTTCCTCAGCCTTTCGTTTCTGGAACGTACTTCTATGAACTGACTTGCGGACGAGACTGCCCGACTCTTCCTGAAAGTTAGAAGGAGACTGATAATCTATCTCGCGCGCGAGACAGCTTATCGTCCTGTAACTACTCTTTTTCTCCAGCCAGAAAACTTTGCAACCCCTTCGTTTCTGGGATGTAGGTACCTCTCGACTCGCGGACGAGATACTCGTAGACTACCCGACTCTTCCTGAGGGTTACAGTTAGAAGGAGACTGATAATCTATCTCGCCTGTAACTACGCTCTTTTTCCAGTCAGAAAACTTGTCAGCCCTTCGATTCTGGAACGTACTTCTCTAAACTGACTCGCGAACGGGACAGACTACCTGACTCTTCCTGAGTGTTACAGTTAGAAGGAAACTGATAATCTATCTCGCCTGTAACTACGCTCTTTTTCCAGTCAGTAAACTTGTCAGCCCTTCGATTCTGGAACGTACTTCTCTAAACTGACTCGCGAACGGGATAGACTACCTGACTCTTCCTGAGTGTTACAGTTAGAAGGAAACTGATAATGTATCTCGCCTGTAACTACGCTCTTTCTCCAGCCAGAAAACTTGTCAGCTCTTCGTTTCTACACTGTCCCATCCTGGCCAGAAATCTACATTGCGTGTTTACGACTAAAGTAGTTAGGCATTACTCATCATCATATCAGCCGAAAGACGTCCACGACATAGGCCTCCCCCAAAGAGTGCCACAATGACTGGTCCTGCGCCACCCGCTTCCAACTCCCGCGACCTTTACCAGGTCATCAGTCCACGCTGCGCCTTCCGGTACGTGGTCGCCACTCGAGAACGCTTCTGCCCCAACGTACATCGGTTCTACGTGCAATGTGATGCCTAGGCATTACTGTTACTACCTATTACAAGAAAATTACTGTAACAGACTAGGTACGTTTTTTGTCGTTCCTCAAGTAACACCCTCGGCAACTACTTATATAAAATTACCTCCTTAACCATCGTTTCATCAGTTACCTAATGAGGTTATTCTTAGACCTATAATTTGGTCTAATTTGGCTTTCTATAATAATTAGTTCTAATTAGAGCATCGATGACATGTTAAGTATATCTATAGTCATATAGAATACCTACAACACAACGAAAAAAAGTAGAGGTAATTAATTAGGTACTCGTTTGCGTGGCATTAACGACACTTCACAGGCTAGCTAACGTTAAATATGGCGCCGGCAGCTGTCACCTGATAGAGAACTACTGTCAAACTTCTTATAGGTACCTACAATCCTTACCCCCTTATTCATAAAATCTGGCGGCAGCCGAAACGCTTCATACTTTGACGAAAAGTGTGACGTCACACGTTGCAATTTGTACTAAGGTAGGCTACTGCTTAGATATTTACTTACCTACCTACCTACTCACGGAAAATTTGCACGTTGCGCGACTACCTAACACAAGTATATCTTTATTTACTAGGTAGCCCCAACGGACCTCCGTAACAGAAAACCTTATGAAATAAAAACATCTTTAATTTTATTTTTTCACATAAGTACTTAAGTACTTAAATAATCTAATAGGACCTTTAATGTAACAAGTTTCTCTGTATAAAATTAATTTTTGGTAGGTAGGGTCATTTCGCCGGTTAGCAACCACTTAGCGACCACTCAGATGAGTTGGGGAATTGAAAGGTTATTTTCTCGTTTTTTTAGAAGAGTCTTGTTCAACAAGTGCCTAAGTACCTACTATCAAAATTGCACACAGTTCACAGTTTGTTTAGTGTCCATTGAAATGTTTCACAGTGGTGAAATCACAAACAAGTATGAGAAAAAAAAAAAATGTTATCTTGAATTGCATACAGTTCACAGTTTGTTTAGTGTCGGTTGAAATGTTTCACAGTGGAGGAATCTCAAACAAGTACGAGATTTTTTTTTTAAATGTTATCTTGAATTGATAAACCTTGTCCTTCATTCAGGTTGTCGCTAACTCACGTAACCGGGCTGTAAGTTTTTGCAGTCATCCACTCCTCATAGAGAGCGTTCTAATCCCGAAATACGACGGATTTACCTTGGTCATTTCGCTGGTTAGCGACCACCTAATTTCATGTGCCGGTTGGCGACCACTTAGCTGAGTTGGTGAACTGAAAGGTTATTTTCTCGGTTTTTTTGTAGATTTCTATTCTAAAACAACAAAAAAATGCACGTACAAATAATTGTCTCAATAGGGTCTGTAGAAATTATGTTATCTTCAATAGAAAAAACTTTCTCCTTCAGGAGGTCGCTAACCAAAGGCGGTCGCGTAACCAGCGTAATGACCTATAATGGAGGTGTTCCCATGGCCACCTTCTGTATTCAAAACATTGATCTCATGGTAGGCCCCCGGTATTTAATATGGAACCAAATTAATTGTCATCCAAACTAAGCGTATTTATGCGACAGTTTAATCGAGGTCTACTTGTAGTAAAGTAAAATAGTAAAAATCTAGATAATAATTTAAACTCATGGTGGACATGACATCTAGCGGCGAATAGAAACACAAATATGCCTCACGACAGCGCCATCTAGTAGCGAGTAGTATTCTCGTTATATCTCATGAAATACACCATAGACAATACAGTGCATATATTTTTACACGAAAAATGCAAGTAAATTGAAAAGCACCATAATTCTTTAAAATTGTTTTGAGTATATGGTCGCTCAATTTCATATGTATAATAATAAAATTCAGCACTGACTACAGTATCGCAGGCTGAGGAAATTGAAATAAAAAAACTTCACAACGTCAGTGCTGTCAAAATTTTGTGTGTCATGTCAACGTAATATTTTCGTTTTTTGTGCAAACAATTATTAGAAAATTGCAATAAAAATAGCAAATTAACATTGTGGACTTAACTGTGCTAGAAAACTGTCTAGAGAAGTGTTTTCAAGATGCATTGGTACGGCGGCAGCATAGCCGAAGCGGTTACTCTATCTAAACAGAAGAATGCTATTTTCGTAGTTTTTGTCGAAGGTAACATATATTCAAGCATTTTTCTAGATAAAATAGGTACTAGACTATCTATGTTTAATCTTATAAAAGTGTTATTATCTATAAAATCAATGAAATATCGTTTTAAGATTAGGACACGTAACCCTACATTACGTTATACTAATACTAGATTTTAATAGGTATTTCGTAGTTTCCAGCAATTTTATTGTAACAGTTAAATATGTAACACATTCTGGCGTAAATTAAATGCGTTTCAACGCATTTTTGGTTAATGAAATATACTAGTTCGGAACAATTCAAATTTAATAAGTAAAAATGTAAGAGTTGCTGAATTCTAATTTATAAACAGAGTTCTGATGTCATCATCAACTTATAAGTTTAATTCTTTGAATGAGCACTATGAAATTCACTTTCTGGTGATCCTAGAAAAGGATGTTAGATATATTATGAATCCGGAAATCTATTTCCCAGGAACTGAAATCAGGAATGAAAGTTTGTATGACAGCACTAGCACTACTTGTTGCAGATTAAAGATTAGACAACTGCAATTGTAGCTTAGGGTGCCATAAAAATGGCATATTGACAGACAGGTAGGTACAGATGTAGATAGAGATAAAAAACGAACTTAATTACAAGCTGAAAATAGAACTGTCATTTATTTATTTATTGATTTATCAGGCTGGCAGTTGAAACAACTGATGATGCCTGTATCCAATTAACATCACTATCACTACATAGTATAAAACAAAATCGCTTCCCGCTGTCTGTCCATAGTATGCTTAGATCTTTAAAACTACGCAACGGATTTTGATGCTGTTTTTTTTAATAGATTGAGTGATTCAAGAGGAAGGTTTATATGTATAATATAGTACCCGTGCGAAGCCGGGCTAGGTCGGTAGTTAATTATATAATTGTTGAGCTTTCATTTTCTTTTTTATACAAATGTGTTTGTCTAAAATTCTTGTTGGTTGACATTGAGAGCTGAAACCACATAGTCTGGCAGTTCATTCCATGCTTTCACCACCCGTTGCTCAAGAAGTGTCTATGGGGGTTGTTGTGTGACCAGCGAGCAACCATCTTTACATTACAATAATTTCTTATGTTTGTATAAAATCTCTTAATCCAGTGTGCCTATTGGCAAAGGGCTCCTCCAACTCCTTCCAATGTTTCTATCTCTGCCCACTCTTGTCCAGTAGGAACTTACCTTAATACTATTACAGTGAAGTTCTCCAATATCTACAGACAACCTTTCAAAAATATCTACACATGTCTCTTATCCCAGTAAAAATACAGACTAGAGATGCATCGAACATGGGTTTTACTGAATCCAATATTCACCAAAACAGACTTACAAGTATTCAGCGGTACAAATCTTGTTGATTTTTAAAGTGAAATATTTACAATAAAGTTACTTAAATTACATTAAGAATCCGTTTCAAAATAATAATTTCACAGGGCAATTCTTGCAACTTACAAACAAACGCCTATTAAATAATTCGGTAAATATTCGGCATTTGAACTGAATAATTCGGCTGCATAACGTACATTGTAAAATATGCCGATTATACCGAATAATAACCGAATATTCGGCGCATCTCTTATAAAGACTGTCATGTCATTCTGGAACATTTGACAACCCCACTCTAGCTATTATTCCTGGCATTCGCAGGCGACAATGACTTGTCCTCCGAGATGACTTCAGTGCTGGATGACTCAGCTGTGCAGCAGAGAATCGCCGACAGCACCAACTTCCTCGCCATCCGGCTGAAGAGTGGGTCTCCGGACTACACGCACTTCGCTCAGATTTGTATCCTTTCTTAAATTGAAGTGCATATTCAATAAGTGTATGTATGTATGTTTGTAAATTGGCAGGCAACCGCTTGAAATTGTCTGTATGTGATGATTTGATGAAGAACAAGCGTGCCAATTTGCTTCGCTCGCTTTCTCGGCTCCGGTCGCACTAGGAGGGATGGCATAAAAATTTAATTACATAAACAGCGTACACTCTTTCAGGCTACCGCTTGTCATCCGGTTGCCTCGCGATATATTTTTTTTTTTACCACCCCCCTATTTCCGAACCAGTCACAGTTGGCTCATTTCGGGTTTCATTCGGGTCGGTCGCGAGCCATCCGGTTGCCTCTCCGACATTAAATTACGCGTCATTGCTCTGAATATTTATAATGTTAGTATGGATGTAAACAAACATAATAATTAATGTAAAATGTAACTTAACACCTTTTATATGAGTTGATGAAGACCTAAAAAAAAAAAACATTCAATAAAAGATTTCATTCAAAATTCGTCATTTTTGATGCTAAAACGTACCATAAGTTCAGGTACTACATAGGCCCAAAAAAATATTGGTATGTATCCACTAGTGGAGCATACTGGGAATCAAACCCACTATCTTTGTTTTACTGAACCGTTTCTTTTTTTACGTAAAGAAATGTATTTACGCATCCCGCCTGGCCGGGGAACCAGCACGGGTGACTGACTCCCGGGAACCGCCCGGACTACCGTCTAAAACCCCACGTTGTTCTGAGCGCTGCTTAGCTTATCTTATCTTATCTAGAGAGGGCCCTTTCGGATGCACTTCGACCCAGTGGGATCTTTTGTGCATTTGCCCTCTCCTTTATGCCTAACCACAAGCTCGCTCCATCATTTCCGGGAGCACCTTGAATTCTTTGGTTGCGGATAGCCGTTACCAAAGTACTTCATTCTTTGTTTGGCAAGGGCATGACATTCACACAATAAGTGTTCCATAGTCTCATCCTCCTCGCCACATATTCTACAGTCTAAACTATCCGATAGACATCTTGGCCAAAAGATCCTCGACCCCGACGTGACCTGTGAACACCCCAGATATGATTCTGAGTTGCTTCCTACTGGATTTCCAGAGTTTGTTAGTCCAGCCCGAGTCCACTCCTTCTATGAAGAGCTTAGAATGCCTTAAGCCCGCCTCATTCCTCCACTCGTGTTGGTGTTTGGTTTTGGCGTAGGCTTTAAAGGCCGAAATTATGGTGAGAGTCCCACAAATGGTTCTGGACCTACAAAGTGATTTGTAGACCCCCTCTTGCAAGCATGCGCGCTGCTTTGTGGCGGAGCAGCTCTCCCCGAGTGAGACCGCTTGCGGAGGGGAGGAGAAGGATACTTGTACCCCAGAATAACATTGTTCGGGCCGTGACTTCGTTAAGGCGACAAGCGCCGGTTTGGTTTACTGAACCACTGAGTTAACCATTCGCAACCTCCACACATCCTTATTATTTATTTCCTTATTTTCAATTAGATGTTACACCCAGCAAGCAATCACTTATTCCCAACCTGTGTAGCAATAATTATTAATGTTATGAACTAATTCTTCATATGTTAATCCTATTGTACTTTATTTTTACTAAACAGGACTTAATCGCTTAATTCAAGTGATTAGGCATGCATTCAAAGTCCTGGGTTCAAATCCCGGCTCGTAACATAGTTTTTCGGAACTTATGCACGGAATATTTACCATTGGCTTTTCGGTGAAGGTAAACATCGTGAGGAAACCGGCCTAATCCTAATAAGGTTTAGTTTTCGCTCTGGGTTGGAAGGTCAGATGGCAGTCGCTTACGTAAAACTAGTCGCTATGCCAAATGTTGGGATTAGGTGTCAAAGCGGCTCCTTTAGGGCACAACCGGGAATAACGCTAGCAGGATGACGTCTTCGAGGTTACTCGACGTTTCTGATGTGTCACAACATCCTTAGTCGCGAGTAGACTGCCCTCTTGTCATTGACTGGTATTTTGGTATCCGGATGTGACTGAAAACTCGAAAAGAACTGCAACCACTATACTATATTTTTTTTAAGATTAGAATTATCTGTCAAACGGGTAAACAAAGAAGCAGTGGTCGTAAACCTTCCTTCTTCGATTTCGACCGATACCAATGAATTTCTCGGAACTTATGTACATACGAGTACATATCATTTGATATTTACCGATAGCTGAACGCATAGTTTTCACATTTATTACTAATTTGTTGGCAAAACTGTAAGTTATAAGTGTTTATAAGCAAGATGGCGGCAATAGAAATAAAATAAATAGAAATCACAACCGACTCAACCGACAACAATATAAACTCGAATGTAAAACCCACATGAGTGATAGTTGACAGATAGTAACAGTGACGTTTAAAAATAGACCATTGTGTGAGAACTCTGCCTCTTTAGGTTTTTTAATGTACAACCTTTCCATGAAAAATTGCAAACGCAATTTATTAAAATTCTTATCTTTTCATCTTGCAAAGGTCTCTCTAATGCTAAAAAAAACAGAGTATAGGGTTGGACATTGCTGTTCAATTGTATGTGTGAAATGCTGGACTTAACTCACGAACCAGACCAATTCGTCCCGGTGCCGTCGCTGTTCTTCATCGGGCGCAACGGGACACCGTTAGAGGTGGTGTGTGCTGGCGTCCAGCCATCCAACCTGGCCTCGAGGATTGATAGGATACTTGAGGAGCACCGTAAGTACATATTATTTTCACTTGCCTTGTTAGTTTTGTTCGTTCGTAATGCCCATTTCAACCATGCGTTCAATTAGTGGCAGTACTGTTCTGCCCCCGTGTGAAATCGGCATAAGGGCGGGTCGAAACTTGCCAGTCAAATTTGACCTACTTCCCGAAGTCTGATCGACTTCAAATGTTGGACAATTATGTATGTTGGATGACAATGCAATACCATAACACTGGTCTGATGATGGACTCAGAAGGTGGCCATAGGAACTCCTTAACTACACAGGATAAACCCATCGTGTTTGGGCTCATTGCCACCCTTCAACAATTAGATGACTGATATATATAGGCTTGAGCAGGTGTAGCGACTTGTTGAAGTTGCTACGTCTTCTAATGAACTGTTTGTTTTTTAGGGTTCCGTACCCAAAGGGTAAAAACGGGACCCTATTACTAAGACTTCGCTGTCCGTCTGTCTGTCTGTCACCAGGCTGTATGTCAAGAACCGCGATAGCTAGACAGTTGAAAATTTCACAGATGATGTATTTCTGTTGCCACTATAACAAAAAATATCAAAAACAAAACAAAATAAATATTTAAGGGGGCTCCTATACAACAAACGTTTTTTTTTTCAGGCTGTATCTCAAGAACCGCGATAGATAGACAGTTAAAATTTTCACAGATTATGTATTTCTGTTGCCGCTATTACAAGAAATACTAAAAACATAATAAAATAAATATTTAAGGGGGCCTCCCATACAACAAACTTTTTTTTTTACTGTTTTTATAGATATATACGGAACCCTGCGTGCGCGAGTCCGACTCGCACGTGGCTGGTTTTATTTATTAACTCAGATCACTCACTCACATTGTCGTTCCTCTTTTAAAGTTTATATATTGCTGTTTCCCTTATGTCGTCATTCCCTCGCACTATGTGTTTATTTGTGTATCTCTTGTTGTGTTGCCTTCCGTTTTTTTCACCAAATGGATACAGCGGAAGACCAGCGCTGGCAGTTAAGGGGATGCCTTGATTTGATTCGAACACGCCCCCTAGACAGAGACACGCTGATGCCTTCCGCGCACGAGGAAAAGAGATGTAACACTCTTCAGGAATGGCTTTTTTGGACAAATTTCGATAAATACCTAACATAGAGAAGTTTTATTTAAATTTCATAAAGTGAGATTTTAGATGAGATAAAATACTATAGTATTAACTTGATTGTGTAGTAAAATAATGTATCGTTTGAGTAAGCTGAGTAAAAAAAGGAAAATACAGACCCAACTTTGGATTTTTTTTTCTATCGAGAAAATTTCAAGCAATCGTGTAACGATAAAATCAGATAAACAATCATATAGTCAAGAATCATATATCTGAAAATCAGACCTTATTGTTTCTTAATCTAGTCAGAACGGCGTTTCAAAGCACGCGATAATTTTCAATGCACCACCTTAAAGCCAGCATCATGCTGAGCTGGGTCCATTTCGTGACACGGCTTAGGCCGTATATATATATATGTCTTTTCCATATGTATTAGTGTGTATTAGCTGTCACGAATAAATGATTCAATTGATAAGATGACTGTCCAAAAAAATTAGTGGCCATCAAACGCTACGTAATACCAAAAATATAATTTTGTCTGGAACTTATTATTACATATTTTTTTTTATCAGACAAGGACAAACTCGCGCCGGCATCGTTGTCCAAAGACATCAAAGAGCAAACGGTCAATTTGCTCTCCTCTGAGTCCACCCCCACTCCAGGAGGGAGCAAAGTCCCCACCACGCCGGCTCCTACTGTTCCTGTCACTAAGACCGAACCAGGTAGGTGTTTTTTTTTCTGTCACTAACAGGCATTGTACCTAATCCAAGATTAAGACCTCATCATCATTATCAGCATATCAGCCGAAAGACGTCCACTGCTGGACATAGGCCTCCCCCAAAGAGTGCCACAATGACCGGTCATGCGCCCGCATCCAGCGGACTCCCGCGACCTTTACCAGGTCATCAGTCCACCCCAGAATATGACCTATGTTTGACAAATAAATGACAGTATTACATTTCGGTACCTCGCTATATCGCCTCGCTTATTGACGACCGCTTTAGCCTAGTGGGTAGTGACGAAGCAGGAGGTCCTGGGTTCGAATCCCGGTAAGGGCATTTATTTATGTGATGAGCACGAATATTTTATTATTATATTGTTCCTGAGTCATGGATGTTTTCTATGTATTTAATTATTTATTTATCTATATAAGAATGTTTATCTTCGTCTAGTACCCATAGTACAAGCTTTGCTTAGTTTGGGACTAGGTCGAGTTGTGTTAGATTGTCCCATAATATTTGTTTTATTTTATTTTTTATTTATATCGTATTTTGGCATGTTAACCGACATCTAATTTTTCAGCGTCATTACTTACTTAAATACCATTTTAATTACCGATAAAATATCTAAAATTGTTGAGGAAAATGATCCATTATTATGAATCTAGTTGCCAAGAGCTCATGTGGACAACTTTTTGCTCCATAATGAATGAATTGTTTTTAGAGTATTCTGAGACAGTCTACTGTTTTGTTTTTCTCTGAGTAAATTAGGTTGAGAGAGTGGGATGGTACGCTAGGGAAATGTGGCCCGGCTCGGGGAAGGCCATAGTGGGGGGTTATGTGGGGATCTCTCCTCCCGTCGGCCTCCGCACAAGTCGGAGGGAGGGGAGGAGCCTACCCACTAAAACCCCAGCGGCGTCACCCGCTCTGCCGTTAAGGGGGCGTCATGGGATGGACATTTCTACCCACGACGCCCCCCGGTGGTCCTGGCTAACTACGCCAGGACACCCACGCCAAGAGAGGGGTAAGTCAGAGACGCAGGACTTTCCCCTCAGACGTGTAGGGCCATGTGCAACACTGGCGCGGCCCGCGGCTGCATACCGCGCGCGTAACCTAACCTTTTTTTTTTTTTTTTTTTTTTTCTTTTAACCCAGGGGAAATCCGTTATGGATCCCCCCCGGTCCGGGAGAAGCCGGGGGGGTATGTCCGACTCGCACGGACTAAAACCCCTGGGGTGTTCCATCACTCGCTTTAGGGCAGAGCCCCGGGAACGCTGTCGCACACATCCGGAACTCTGCTAGCGCTGCCTTTGCAGGCCCGCACAGGAGGCAAGATATGGTGCCCCACCCACTCCACCTTTGGCACCCCAGAACACCATGGGGGCCAACCGGCTCGGGACCTCTCCTAGGCGGATGACAGGACTCCCGACCCATCACCCGCAGGTCCCCGTTATGGCGGCAGCATCCGACCTGCGAAGGCCCTACGCCGCCTGCCTACCCTCCTACGACGCTGTGGGACCGAATTTGGATCGTCCTCACGCATCCGCTCCGTCGCGTAACCTAACCTAACCCAACTATTGTTTCAGAGCCTTCCGGGCCGGCCGCCAAAATAGCCAAACTGGACGACCAAGAGGTGGTGTGTAACGATGGTGTTTGCGTCCGCCGCCCGCGCGCCGACGGTGCCGGACCTAGCAAGTCCCCTGACGTAGTCGCACAGAAGGTATGTATCCCTGATGCGATTCTTTTCACATCCGCGACACATGTTTCGACATTTTGTAGCTCATATCTGCGAGGATGGCGTCAAACACCGAATAACATTTATAAACAACATCCTTATAGTATCACTAGCTTCTGCCCGCGACTCCGTCCGCGTGGAACTCGTTTATATCGTAGCTCCATACAAACTTTCACCCCCCATTTTAGGGAAAAGGGTGGGGGGTTAGAAAGAGACAAAAAGTAGCCTATTTCACTCTCCACCCCTTCAACTATCTCCACTTAAAAAATCACGTCAATTCGTCGCTCCGTTTTGCCGTGAAAGTCGGACAAACAATCACACACATACACTTTCCCATTTATAATATTAGTATAGTATCATAGAGTAACAACACATTGTGTCTAAATTACAATCTTTGCAAACTAAACAAATGCGTCAGTTCTTGTGTCATACACTGAATCGGCATATTCGTATTAAGTATAGAAACAATGGAGATTCTTATAGGCTTATGGCGAAAGTACGTAACACGCGCGTGGTACAGTCAGCGTCATATAGTTAGTAGCAGCCAGAGTAGCCAAATATTTCGCAACACACCCTTATTCTCACAGTAATAAAGACGTGTACCGAAATATTTGGCTACCTTGGCTGCTACTAACTATATGACGCTGACTGTACGATGGGTCTCTTTCCTCTCGCAACTTTTGTGAGGATAGCAATGCATAATTGATGTTTTAATGTATATTTGCGCAACCAACGGTACGATAATACTTAAGAGGGAATTATAGCTAACAGCGACTGACAATGGTACTTTTTACATTTTCCATTTTGGGAGAAAACGTTTTCCACTAACTAAATCTTAACAAATTACTTTGGTTTTGATGTCGATCGCTTCAGCATAATAATATAGAAGTTTCATTAAAAAAAAAATGTGGTGCCTATAAATTTTAATTTAAGTACTTAATGCAAATTTTGAAAAAAGGAACCTTTAAACCTAGTCTTTCATTGTGTCAATAACGTGCTAAAAAAACATTGAGATTGGCAAATATTTAGCAGTGGACAACGTTTTCTCTTTTTGTATGGACGAGTACGTAGTATTCCAAAGGTATACTTAAATTTCCTCTTAATAATACGGCGATAGGATATCAACCAGCAAAGTTGATGATTGAAGCGGAATTTCCGTTGTCGCGGACGCAGTTGCGAATACCGGGTGTACACACTAAATAAAATAATCAACAATGTCATATTTTCTCGAAAAAGGATTAAAAATGTAGTCAAATGGAGAAAAAATCAACGCAAGAGGTTAAATAATCACGAAGTTATAAGTGTCCAAAGTTTTAAGAAGGGGTTATGTTCTGTCCCTTTTTCGAAAACGCAACTTCGTATGAGATTGTGATGTCACTAATAGACGGCAACGTGCCGTGCCCCATTGCGCGCGGCTCGCTCTGCGGCAGCCTGGCGTAGTGTGACGTCACACACTGTTTGCGTTTTCTCTCTTTGTGATATCTGAATGGGATTTTCGTCACTAGGCATATTTTTTTGCGTTCTTTCTTTTGGAGTAATAATAATTTTCGAGTCTACACCCCTATTGAACGCCATCCTAGGGTACCTGACACTTTGCCTTGTTTCAGGAACCTGAAGAGAAATTGGAAGCTTCAGAGAGCACTATAAGCGCTGAAGATAAGATGGAGAGGGCTAAAGCTCTAATCGAAGCCAAGCGAAAGGAGAAGGAAGAAAAAGAGAGACAGGTATGGTATAGTAATGGATAGAATCATGCGTTACTTAGCGGAAGTCCATGGTATGTTAGCAGAACAATATTCAATACGATACAATACAAATACTCTTTTAATTTCTCATGCTCTAAAAGTTCGTCTTTATGCTGTGCGTAGGTGACATAAAGTCGCTTTTTATGCTCTAGTGCATAAAGTAAAATCTTCGTCGAAGACCAAGGCAATCTGTCCAACAGCCACACAAGCTACTTTAACTTCATATAATAAACTCTTTATTTTTATTTTATTATGTTTCGTTAGTATTCTAAGACCAAGGCAAGGATACCAACAGCCAAAGTACACAATAAAACTTCATGAAATAAACTTATAGTTTAAATTTCGTATTATTTATTATTTTTAAAATTTTCTTTTTGTATTGGTAAATCAATATATTTGATCCATAACAATAAGTTATCATAGATATACAAAACAAAATATTTTAATAACTGAGCAGTATGTAACCACCTAAGTCAGGTGTCACGTACCTACTGAAAAAAAAACTATTTTCATTTCATTGAAACACAACAATAACAACAACGCTCAACGCTTACGCTCGTTACAATTGAAGTGAAAAGTAGAGTGTACAATTCGTCCATAAAACCCATTTTATATCCAAACGTCTCGCGTAAAATGGTGCGTTTTATGCACTTGTTTCACAATCTACTATTATTACATACCTCACACAAACAAAGCAGTTAGAACGAGAAACAATACAATAACATGTAGGTAGAGGTAGACAACAGGCGATCTTATCGCTGAAGAGCGATCTCTTCCAGACAACGGGGAGAAAGAATATTCCTTTGCTATTCCGCTAAAAAAGTATTATTCTTTATTATTTCCGCTTCGCTTTTTTAGCGAAATAGCATAGAAATATTGGTCACGTACCATTGAGAAAGAGAAATAATGTAATGTATACAATAGTATATTAGTATAGTAGTTTATATATATAACGGCGCGCGATTCATTATTTCAATGATTTGTATTGGAATCCAATGTGAAGGCGGATCCGACATTACTGACCGTGTGTGCGTGTACTTGCAGGTACCGTCAGCCAAAAATGTGGTCTACCACCCTACGGTTGAGATTCGTTTAAACGTCATGAAACAACAAGGTCAATTTTCCCTGGCAATAAGATTGTGTCAGTGACTATTGCTCTCTTTGTCATTTATGATATAACGTCATGCCAAGTGTCAAGTTTGAATTATCGCTTATATCTAACCTTCTTGTCTAAGCACTGTTTCGATTGATCCGGTCAATTTGAAAACAGCCAAAGTTACTATGGGTTTCAAAGTGACTTTGGTTATACTCAAACTGATGCAATTTTCATCTAATAGTAAATACAACTATTTACGAACTTTTGAGCCAATTCGCGAGTTATTCCTACATAGTGGCCCGCTACAACCAAATTATATTCACACAAATGATTCAGATATTTCAGTTGTCACTTATCAGTCTTTATTTGAACCATTAACTTAAATATTATTTTATTCATTCAAATTAAAAACAAAAACATAAAATGATGATCCTACTAATATCTAGTGTATCCGCCGTCAGCGTCGATAACTGCTTGAAGACGGTCTCTCATTGATCCGACAAGCCGTTGACAGAGATCGGAACCGCGGGTATCCTCCCATACTTCATTACAGTGTCGCTCAAGAGCTTCCCGTGTTCTCTCGTGACGGTTCCACCATCTCTGAACCATAAGGCCCCAAAGGTTCTCGATAGGGTTCAAATCGGGCGATTTTGCAGGCCAAGGTATTAAATTAATTTCCGGGTGTGCACGAAACCAGGCACGCGTCACTAACGCTTTGTGCAAAGAACAATTATCTTGGCAGTAATTAAATTGAGGCATTTCATTTTCTGTATAAAAAGTCCGGACAGTTGGCAACATTGAATTTTGAAGGACATCAACATAATCAAGGGCCCTTGCTCGCGGTGGCATACAGCACAGCTCACCAACTCCGTCAGCAGTCATCCAACCATAAATATTGACAGAAATGCGGCCCGATTCCTTGTTCGGTATGACATGGTCTTGTGTGTAACGCGTCCCATCCCGACGCCAAAGTTGTAATCGCCCATGCTGGCTGGACTGAAACGTTTTCTCATCACAGAACACAGTATTACTCCAATCGAAATCTAAGTGCTCCGTAGCAAAATTAAATCGAGTGATTCTATGATTTTCAGTCATATCAATTTTCTTTGCGTAATGTCTGTAATGTAAACCCATGTAATGCAAGTGGTTTCTGATTGTTTAAGTAGTAACATCAAACATTGTTGCGAAATGTTTAGTCGGAATGAAGCCATTATTTTCATATTCACGTCTCATAATTTCTCTTTGATCGTCCGAAATTTCACGTCGGCGACCGCTTCGATGACGATCATTTAAATTTCCCTCTTCGCCGTCACGTCGAATCCATAAACGAACAGCTTGTCTCTAAAATTTAGAATTAAACAAACATAGGAGTAAAAAGAATAAGTAAAAATAATATTTAAATACGGCGTGGTGAACTTAGTAATACTTACGGACACATTTAGATGTCTTGAAATCTCACTGATATTGAAGCCCTCGTTATGAAGTGCTATAATATTAGCTCGTTCGGCTTCCGATAAATTACGAGGCATTGCAGCAGCAGAAAATCAAGCTATTTATTAGAACAATATGAAGAAATAGTAACAGATTGGTATTCATATTTCATTGACGGAAATACTTGACAGTAAACTTGTCAGTGAGACTTTCTTTTTCAGTAGGTAGGAATAAGTTGAGTAAAATAGATTATCGCATTTAATAATAGAGGTCAAACTAAGTCAACCCAATGACGTCAAATGTCAGGCATCTCAGATAACAGACAAAACGTCATAACATAATTGTGCATGTGTTAAACTCTGTTAGAAAAGTCAACCTTAGCGACCGTTACATCTCTCAGAAACTTTTCTCAAAAGTGGTAGACCACTTTCTTGGCCGACTGTACTCGCGACATAAAAGTAACACAATATAACTCAATCACTATACTATTTGATTACATTCACAAACACCGAAAATATAACAGGATTGCAATAATAAATCTCGATTAAAGAGCCAATGGGTTTGCAAGCGACCATCACGGGCGGGGCGCTGTCAACGATGTCCCTCGCGGCCATGACACTTACTCCCACTCTTAAAATAAATCAACTTGATGTCAACAATTTCGACAACTACCCGCTTAAAATAATAATGAACTTCTCAACATGATTCACGATTGAATTCCGATACAAATCATCCAAATAATAAATCGCGCGCCGTTATATGTATTATATAATACCCGTGCGAATCCGGGGCGGGTCGCTAGTAAATAAATAAATTTTGTTTGTTTAGTTGGAGAAAGAAAAAGAGAAAGTGCGACGAAACCTCGGGCAAGGAGTGGCAGAGCTGAAGAGGTGGCAGGCAGACCAGGAGCTCAAGCAAATACAGGTAAAATACGGACATGTCGGAACTATAAGTGTTCCGTGGTGGCCATTTTAGCTACGGCACCCTAAAAAAAGACCGGGGGTTGAAACTCAATTACATAGTTACAGTTTTTCGATCAGAACACGTAATTGCTTATAAAAGTACTATCATTTATGTGGTAAAATACAATATTCATTTATTGCGATATCGTAAACAAACGACAATTTATATTACATTAAAAATTTAACACTACAGAACTATTACAATTATTTAACATTAAAAAGTTTATCTCTCGGGAAAATCAACTTCCATCCATAATACTTCTTACGTCTTAAGCCTGCATCACACTGGCGCGGCCTGGCCATTGTCAATAGCTGTCAAATGTACTATTGTCCGCCATCGCAGGCCGCGCCAGTGTGTTGCAGGCATTACGAATCTCACGGTCACGCGACCTGACGCGAGTTTAACATTTTTTCGCCATCCCAAAAAGTGCACAGCGCCGCTAAAGAAGTTTTCACTTCAAAAATCGTCTATAAACAAATACATTTTGACTCTTAGTACTAATCAAGAAAAGTGAAATCCAGTTTATATATGTAAATGAGGTTTAGGCACTCATGTAGCGTGTTTATGGTCTGTCTATGGTAGTTGTTGAGAGAGTTGTCAGATATGTACAAATGTTATGTCAAAATAATTAAATAAATACAGTAAAGGAAGATGAAGCAGTGCTTCGCATTCAGGTAGTGTTTAGTTAGTATTTTGTAATGTGTTATGTTTGTAACATTGTCAATAATAAAGATATTCTCTTTCAGAGCAACGCAGTTTTGTTTATGTTCCTATCATAAATGGGTAATGCGATTTACAAACGCATTATAAAACCCCTCTTTTTGGGTTAATTATACTCGGATTTTTAATTAGGCGAACTAACTTGACAGTTCATTGCACACGAATGTTGCCACAGTTTCGCTAGTGCTGTTAATATCGATATTTAAAAAATCCAGTTCATACAAGAGGTTTAGTAAAGCAGTTTGTATACTAGTGTTGTTATCATTCTTGTTACTTGTGTAAAAGTTATCTAAATAATAGCTTGATAGAATTGGGTTTCTAAGAAGTTCTTTGAGCTATTACTGTATAATTTGCCAATACGAATAAGATGTAAATAGTCTGATCCACCATCCGTGTCACTGGTAGGCAGCTGAGAGACTAATTCTATTTCTTTCTTACGTTCGTTTTAGTATAAACATATAGATGAGTATGTATTTTCGGCTTTTCTACTACTGACACGGACTATGCAAGGTATGTTCCTATCCTAAATCACATAAATATTTTTTTCTACAGTTTAAATAGAAACTAAAAATATTATTATTATAGAAAAAAATATTTATGTAGATTCTGGTAAAGTTATTAACCAAAATAGATTTATTATTCACCAATGTATACAAGATGTCTAAAACATGATTATTTTCTAATTGTATAAAAAAACCTTTTCCACAATTTGAATCAGATTTATAGTAGGTACAACGTTATATCGATATATTTGTATCGACATAAACCTATTACTATTTTTTTTTCCTATGTCTGACAACATTTTCAGCTGTCAAGTTAGTTCGCCTAATTAAAAATCCAAGTTTAGGTAACATTTTTTGTTAATCGTTGCCGACTTCGGACAAAACTGTGATTTGGGTTTGAATTAAAAACCATACATACGTATATGTTAGTTTTGATTGAAACTACTTATGTCAGCTTCTACTCGTGAGAATTCCATGTAGGTCAGAAAAAAACACCCGTCGTAAGTGGAACATCTTCATCCCAATTTCGTCAGATTACAGTTAAGACAGAAAATTCTTTCGATTGCGAATTAGGTTGGGTTTGTTAGGTAGCTTCAGATGTCCGAAGGCAAACCTTCCAGAAATAGGAGTCCCGTTACGCGGGTCTCTGTCGTTACTAGAAAAGAAAAAAATATAATTACGTGATAATTTTACTGGCAATAATGATCAGCTGTGATCTAGACGGAATAAATTGTCCAGATAAAAATACAATCGTGTTCCAACGTAAGTGGAATAATTCTTGTTTGTGGTGATACAGTGAAGATTAATGTGCAAAACGTGTAATTAGTAAATAGATGAATGAATTAAATGATGCTGCTGATACTGTTAATAATGTATTTACCAACGTATTGAATATGCGTATGTAAACAATCTGACATGTAACTTGGTGTTAGTAACAAAGTATCTGTAACTTTTAAATAAATTCTACCTCATTATATATTTTTTATTTATATATTAATATTTACTTATTTATTTATTTATGGAATTCTATATATGACCTTATTACCAATTTTGTTTCATTTGACATGTGTACCTATACATTTTTGAAATAATTTAACTCTGACATTATAAATAAATTCCAGTTAATTAAATTAAATGTAATGTGAAGTTTTTGACGTTTAATGTATTTGTGCATTATAAATATGAGTATGAGTAACAAACTCAACTATAAGCGCAAGGAATTAAAGGCTCGACCAACTGCGGGCATTCACTACAATTTTGTCGCAGGGATGCAGGGTTCGAAAGGATAATTAGATGGATACTTCATCATCATCATATCAGCCGAAAGACGTCCACTGCGGGACATAGGCCTCCCCCAAAGAGTGCCAAAGTGACCGGTCCTGCGCCACCCGGATCCTGCGGACTCCCGCAACCTTTACCAGGTCATCAGTCCACCTTGTCGGGGGCCTACCCACACCGCGCCTTCCGGTACGTGGTCGCCACTCGAGAACCTTTCCTCCCCAACGGCCATTGGTTCTACGTGCTATGTGCCCCGCCCACTGCCACTTAAGTTTAGCGATCCGGAGGGCCATATCGGTTTCCTTGGTTCTGCTGCGGACAGCCTCATTTCTGATGCGATCACGCAGAGAAACTCCCAACATGGCCCTCTCCATTGCCCTTTGGGTGACTTTGAGCCTTTTTATGAGGCCCATAGTAAGCGACCACGTTGCAGTGCTATATGTCATCACTGGCAACACACACTGGTCAAAGACTCTCGTCTTGAGACACTGCGGAATATTGGACGAAAAGATGTGCCGTAGCTTCCCGAACGCTGCCCAGCCGAGTCGGATTCGACGATTGACCTCTTTCTCGAAGTTGGACCTACCTAACTGGATAGTCTGTCCTAGGTATACATAATCATCTACAACTTCGAGCGTAAAGTGTCCGATTGTAATGGGAGTTGGTACTAAATGGGCATTTGACATGATCTTCGTCTTATCCATGTTCATTCTTAGACCAACTCGCTCGGAAGCTTTACTGAGGTCATCGAGCATCGTACTTAAGTCCTCCATGGTCTCACCCAAGACTACTATATCGTCAGCAAACCGAAGGTGAGCGATGTACTCGCCGTTGATGTTGATGCCTAGCCTTCTCCAGTCCAGAGTCTTGAAAACGTCCTCCAGTGCAGCGGTGAATAGTTTTGGAGGAATAACGTCTCCTTGCCTGACTCCCCGCTGCAGCGGAATAGGTTTCGAGTTCTGGTCCTGGAGTCGGACTGACATGGTGGCGTTCTCGTACAAACACTTCAGCACTTCGATATAGCGATAGTTAACTTGGCACCGCTTGGCAGACTTTAGTACAGCCCAGGTTTCAATCGAACCGAAGGCTTTCTCGTAGTCCACGAACGCTAAGCAGAGAGGCAGGTTATACTCCTCGGTCTTCTGTATAACCTGACGAAGCGTGTGGATGTGGTCTACGGTACTAAAGCCTCTTCGGAAACCGGCTTGTTCGGGGGGCTGGAAGTCATCTAGGCTGCGTACGAGACGATTTGTAATGACCCTCGAAAACAGCTTATAGACATGGCTCAGAAGTGAGATGGGTCTGTAGTTCTTCAGCAGAGTGTTGTCACCCTTTTTGAAGAACAGCACCACCACCCCTCCGTTCCATGCCTTTGGAGTTTTTTGGATAATTATCAATTGATAATTACAAAAATTGCGCTCGTGAAAGTGAACTGTATTCGTCTATCCGAACGCACGAAGAGTCAACGTGACGTGCCGCGCCGTGGGGATTCCCCTTACAAGAAGAATTCAGTTCGGATTATGCAAAGTTGAGCGAACTTCGATAATTATCTTGATAATTTCGAACCCGACTGACCTGTAGCCCCTGAAGGGAAGGATATGTGCGACTACATGTTTTTTTCTTTTTTCCAGTTGCCGTGGTCGAAAGGCAGGATGTTAATGAGTTCTTGTTTGTCTAGGAGGAGCGCAAACGCGAGAAGATGGAGAACAACCTCGCCCGCCAGCGCATCTTGGAGCAGATCGCGCAGGACCGTGCCGAGCGCCGAGCGCGGGACGCGGCGCCGGCGCCCGCCGAGGCCGAGCTGCCCGCGCAGGCGCCCGCTAGTGAGTACTGACATACATGTCCCTGACATACTGGAGCAGGTCGCGCAGGACCGTGCCGAGCGCCGAGCGCGGGACGCGGCGCCGGCGCCCGCCGAGGCCGAGCTGCCCGCGCAGGCGCCCGCTAGTGTGTACTGACATACATGTCCCTGACATACTGGAGCAGGTCGCGCAAGACCGTGCCGAGCGCCGAGCGCGGGACGCGGCGCCGGCGCCCGCCGAGGCCGAGCTGCCCGCGCAGGCGCCCGCTAGTGAGTACTGACATACATGTCCCTGACATACTGGAGCAGGTCGCGCAGGACCGTGCCGAGCGCCGGGCGCGGGACGCGGCGCCGGCGCCCGCCGAGGCCGAGCTGCCCGCGCAGGCGCCCGCTAGTGAGTACTGACATACATGTCTCTGACATACTGGAGCAGGTCGCGCAGGACCGTGCCGAGCGCCGAGCGAAGCGCCCATAGCCTAGCGGCGCCTGCGAGTCGGAAACGATAACGCAGGTTAAGCAAAGATGGCAGCGGTCAGTCTTTGAGTGGTGTTTGAGAGGTTTAAATGAGCGCTTCCGTGCTTTGGAAGGCACGCTCAGCAGTTGATCCCGGCTGCTGTCTATGACAGTAGTCGTTAAGCCGAGTTAGAGGCCTTCGGGCGGCATGAGAACTTCTAACAGTCGAGTTGCCCACTCACTTGACAAATGGGGGACAACTGTTACTCGCGTCCGCAGGAGCTACCCACCACAACCCTGCACGTGTCCCCTGGGTGGTACTAAAGAGTGACAAAACCAGGCCAAAGTACCATACGATTAAATAAACGTTGGTAGAAATCAATCATACGGCTCGCCTGATAATGGACGCTTGCAACTACAGAAGTCTAGAACGCGGGTCGGGGAACCTTTACAAGCCTGTACACATCTTGAATGACCCATATGACTCATCATCATCATCATCATATCAGCCGAAAGACGTCCACTGCTGGACATAGGCCTCCCCCAAAGATTGCCACAATCACCCCGTCCTGCGCCACGCGCATCCAGCGGACTCCCGCGACCTTTACCAGGTCATCAGTCCACCTTGTGGGGGCCTACCCACGCTGCGCCTTTCGGTGTGTGGTCGCCACCCGAGAACCTTTCCGCCCCAATGTGCCCCGCCCACTGCCACTTAGCTCCTAGCTCCCAGTGACCTTCGATCTGTAACTGTCGGTTTTTTCACTTTTTTTCTGGCTTATCGTATTAAAAACAACGAGGTCTACCGAAATAGTATCCCGTATTTACTTCAAAACTCACCGTTTTCGGGATATATGGCACCAACCTTTGGCAATTTCAGGCCAAAAAACCAGTTTTTTTGACGTAACTTTTGTGGAAATTAGTTAAAACTAGAAAACTCTCGTGGGTTGTTAGAGACGTCAATAAAGAACAGTTATATGTAGATTTCATATATAAAAATGCATAAACAACATACTAATATGGAAACCAGAGCTAAATTGGACAACGTTGGAATAAATCATAAAAAAATAAAAAATAATTATTTTCAAAAAAACTCTTGCAAATGTAGATAAAAGATTGAAAAACCGATAAGTGTTTGTGCCATAAATATAACTATAGTTTTGACGTAGGAATATCAACTCAAAACTCGTCAAAACTAGCCAAAAAGCGCGTGGAGCCCCTTAAGTTTAGCGATTCGGAGGGCCATATCGGTTACCTTGGTTCTGCTGCGGATAGCCTCATGTCTGATGCGATCGCGCAGAGAAACTCCCATGTCCATAGCCCTTTGGGTGACTTTGAGCCTTCTCATGAGGCCCATAGTAAGCGACCACGTTTCAGTGCCAGTGACCCATATGACTAATGCAGTGTAATTGTGTGACAGCGTCCGGGGACGGCGGTCTGCAGGCCCGCGTGCAGTTCAAGTTGCCGGACGGTAGCGCGCACACGCGCCACTTCTCCGCCGACGCGCGCCTCTCGGATTTGCACCGATATGTAGCTGACAATCTCAATGTGAGTATATTTTGATTAAACTCTCATCCTCAAAAGGGATGATGACTAAGGTTTTATTATGATGTCATTGGAACCAGTTTTTGGAATGGAATGTTTAGTATGAGAGCAACTACAATTAAAGAACATGCCCAAAAATTAGAGACAAAGATTGACCTCGCTGGCGGCAGCGCAAAACTCTTCATACCGATAGACACTCAGGTATGACGTCACAACTGACATTTATTAGTTTGTACTAATAAATGTCAATTGTGACGTCATACCTGTGTTGTATGGAAGATCAGGTAAATTGTTGTTTCGGTGACGAAATACTGCGTTTAAGTACATAGTGGTCATACAATTTTGATTCTATATAGCGTAAGGATTCTATTGGTAGCTATAAATTTACTCTTGGACAATAAAAAAAAATGCATTTTTCTTCTAAACTTTCGAGGTTCATATCTTTTTATCATTTTAATTATATTTAATAATTTATACTTTACTAGCGGCCCGCCCTGGCTTCGCACGGGGACCATATTATACATACGATACTTGACTCTCGCGCACGGACTTGAGACGTTCTCAAATTTTGTTCTTCAAGCCGCTGCGAACGCTCGATATTCGACTCTCGCGCACGAACTTGAGACGTTCTCAAAGTTTGTTCTTCTAGCCGCTGCGAACGCTCGATTATCGACTCTCGCGCACGGATTAGAGACGTTCTCAAATTTTGTTCTGCGAGACGTTATGAATACTCAATACTCGATTCTCGCGCGTGGAATTGAGACTCTTTTGGGTTTTTAAAATGATGAATAAAACTAAATACTACATCACCTAAAACTAAATTATTTGCTTAGTTGTTGAACGAATATGCCATATTAGTGGTGATTCAAAAATTCAAAATATTTTCAAGGAAAAATATGCGATTTCGCACACAACCGCTGCGTAGCGAGTGCACCTTTATTTTGTGACATTGACTCCCCTCCCGCACCGCAGTGACGCTAAGGCGCGGGGGCAGAGGCAGGCGGTGGTGGGAACGCGAGCGTCAAATCAAAAAGGAAACCATCGAAATACTCATATTAAATTTCAAGCCGATCGGTTCAGCCGTTTAGTAGTTGACATACCGACAGCAGTGCCACCTACCGGGTCCAATTGTATTTTTAAATTATTCAGGAAACCATCGAAATACCCATATAAAAGTTCAACCCAATCGGTTCAGCCGTTTAGTAGTTGACATACCGACAGCAGCGCCACCTACCGGGTCCAATTGTATTTTAAAATATTCCAGGAAACTATCGAAATACCCATATAAATATTCAACCCAATCGGTTCAGCCGTTTAGTAGTTGACATACCGACAGCAGCGCCACCTACCGGGTCCAATTGTATTTTTAAATCATCCAGGAAACCATCGAAATACTCATAAATTTTCAACCCAATCAGTCAAGCCGTTTAGTAGTTGACATACCGACAGCAGCGCCACCTACCGGGTCCAATTGTATTTTTAAATCATCCAGGAAACCATCGAAATACCCATATAAAATTTCAACCCGATCGGTTCAGCCGTTTAGTAGTTGACATACTGACAGCAGCGCCACCTACCGGGTCCAATTGTACTTTTAAATCATCCAGGAAACCATCGAAATACCCATATAAAATTTCAACCCAATCGGTTCAGCCGTTTAGTAGTTGACATACCGACAGCAGCGCCACCTACCGGGTCCAAAGTAAAAAGTAGCCTATGTTCATCAGGGATAATGTCGGCTTCTAATGGTAAAATATTTTTTCAAATCGGTCCAGTAGTTTCGGAGCCTATTCAATACAAACACACAAACACACACACACACACACTTTTTATTAATATGTGTGTCCTGTGTGTTTGTGAATAAATGTATCTTTCTTTCTTTCAAACAATCAAATCTCTCCTCTTTATAATATTATTATAAAACCGCCGTAAAAAAAATTACAATCATTTGATAAGTGCTAAAAAGAGCGTGCATGGAGACTGAGCTTTGTTTCGTAACTCGTAAGGTATTGAAACTTTAAGAGCTGCGCATAACGGAACGTAAAACCCGTCTTTCAACACTGCCCTACCGATTATTTACTGTCATGGTGTCATGTCACTATTTTTCAATGTTTAAATCTCAAATACGGCGTAATCCATTTTTTGTGGATAATATGTTGTCGATTCGAAACCCTTATTTAAATACGTTCTTTAATTTGAGGTGAGAGTTTACCGTATCGACGGGATAAAGATCAAATGTTTGACAGCTAAAGATACCTAGGAACATTTTGCATGGGAATGATTTTTCTTTCATTATTTTGCTTTCGCCGCCAATTTTTTCAATGTTTTTAATATTATTCTGTTAACCAGAGCCGAGACGATTCCAACTAATCCGAAATCATCTAAATCGGTTGAGCCGTTCTCGAGTTATAAATGGTGTAACTAACACGACTCTCTTTTATATATTTAGATATGATAATTTGATGGTTTACTATCCATTTAGCATCACTACGTTATCAATTTTAACATGAGGCATCATGCCTATTGTCAATGTTCTTAGGAGTTTTCTATTCATAACCTCGTAATAATTTCTCTACTTTTGGGTAGTGGTAGTTCATACTTTCATACTAATACTAATATTATAAATGCGAAAGTGTGTCTGTCCGTCTGTCTGTCTGTCTGTCTGTCTGTCTGTCTGTCTGTCTGTCTGTCTGTCTGTTACCTCTTCACGCTTAAACCGCTGAACCGATTTGGATGAAATTTGGTATAAAGATAGTTTGAGTCAATCCTACATAGGATAGTTTTTATCCCGGAAAATGGTTTCCCCAAGGTGATGAAGTGGGGGGTGAAAGTTTGTATGGAGCTACGATATAAACGAGTTCCACGCGGACGGAGTCGCGGGCAGAAGCTGGTTTTTTATATTTTAAAGTTGTTATGACTATTTGATTAATGTTTTGAGGTGTGCAATAAAGATTCATCACCATCATCATCATATCAACCTCCCCCAAAGAGTGCCACAACGACCGGTCCTGCGCCACCCTCATCCAGCGGATTCCCGCGACCTTTGCCAGGTCATCAGTCCACCTTGTCTACCCACGCCGCACCTGTTCGTGGTCGCCACTCGAGAACATTTCCGCCCCAATGGCCAGTCCATACGTGCAATAAAGAGTATTTGTATTGTATAATTGCAAATGGTTTCCAGCTACCCACCGCCCAGTTCTCGCTGTGGCTGGCGTTCCCCCGGCGCGAGCTCACCGACTCGGAGGCGACGCTGCGCCGCCTGGAGCTAGCGCCGTCCGCGGCGCTGCTCGTGCTGCCACGCCGCGCCGCCGCCGCCGCCGTCGCCCGGCCCACCGCCGTCGGGAACATCATAGGTGAGTAGGACTGTCCAGTTCTACCTTAGAAGCCGTCACTACGCTCAGGATCTTACCTTAGAAGCCGTCACTACGCTCAGTATCTTACCTTAGAAGCCGTCAGTAGGACTGTGCTTAGGATTCTACCTTAGAAGCCGTCACTACGCTCATGATCTTACCTTAGAAGCCGTCACTACGCTCAAGATCTTACCTTGGAAGCCGTGAGTAGGACTGTGCTTAGAATTCTACCTTAGAAGCCGTCACTACGCTTAGGTAGGATATTACCCTAGAAGCTGTCACTACGCTCAGGATCTTACCTTAGAAGCCGTGAGTAGGACTGTGCTCGAAATTCTACCTAAGAAGCCGTCACTACGCTCATAATCTTACCTTAGAAGCCGTCACTACGCATTGGATCTTACCTTAGAAGCTATCACTACGCTCTGGATCTTACCTTAGAAGCCTTCACTACGCTCAGGATTTTACCTTAGAAGCCGTCACTACGCTCAGGATCTTACCTTAGAAGCTATCACTACGCTTAGGATCTTACCTTAGAAGCCGTCACTACGTTCAGGATCTTACCTTAGAAGCGGTCACTACGCTCTGGATCTTACCTTAGAAGCTATCACTACGCTCTGGATTTTACCTTAGAAGCCGTCACTACGCTCAGGATTTTACCTTAGAAGCTATCACTACGCTTAGGATCTTACCTTAGAAGCCGTCGCTACGCTCAGGATCTTACTTTAGGAGCCGTCACTACGCTCAGGACCTTACCTTAGAGGCCGTCATTACGCTCAGGATCTTACCTTGGAAGCCGTGAGTAGGACTGAGCTTAGGATTCTACCTTAGAAGCCGTCACTACGCTCAGGATCTTACCTTAGAAGCCGTCACTACGCTCAGGATCTTACCTTGGAAGCCGTAAATAGAACTGTGCTTAGGATTTTACCTTAGAAGCCGTCACTACGCTCAGGATCTTACCTTAGAAGCTATCACTACGCTTAGGATCTTACCTTAGAAGCCGTCACTACGCTCAGAATCTTACTTTAGAAGCCGTCACTACGCTCAGGACCTTACCTTAGAGGCCGTCACTACGCTCAGGATCTTACCTTAGAAGCCGTCGTTACGCTCAGGATCTTACCTTAGAAGCCGTCACTACGCTCAGGATCTTACCTTAGAAGCCGTCACTACACTCAGATTAAATATCAGTAGGGGTGTAAATACTAAATAAAATATGTAATCAATAAAGATGTATTTTCTGGAAAAAGGATTAAGAACGTAGTCGAATGGAGGAAAAAGCAACGCAAGAGGTTAAACCATTGATTTAGTATATATAAATGGCCGTGATGCCATCGTAATATGCGAATGGGAGTAGAAAATAACAGTATTATACTGCAAGAAAGGTATTACAGACATTCTTGATCGTAAACATTTTTTAATTTAAGCTCAGAAAAAGACCACGGCAACAATCATAGGATTGTTTTAATAAAATCGATAGCTGATCGCTACTTTTCTGTACGCTTAGATGACATCGCAAAAAAAGAAAGTATCAAAAGTAAAGGCAGGTACAAAAGAACATTATTTACAATGCATGTGCTCGAAAAGAGCGTTTTCCAAGCACTAAAATCGTGCGGAAAGTGCCACTTTTTCGCACTAGTGCTTTTTACTTTTCAATTTTTTTTTAATTTTCAAGTCTGTCGTCAGCCCGACACAAAGAGTTTTTATTACTCGAGAAAATTTTTACAAATATTTCAGTTACACGTTTTCTTTCATATAAAAGGTACATAAATACTAATAACGTTTAAAATGATTTATTAATGTTTATGAATTTTGAATTTGGTCAATAAATAAATTAATTTTTAATATTCATTTAATGTGTTTGGCTGAACGCATATCTTTCTTATGCCTTTTACAATACGACAGTATGCGGCTTGCACATGCGCAATGCGCATATGTTGACCGCGCATGTATCTAAAAGCCCGCCATTGTTGTTTATTGTGAGTTTTGTGCAGTTATTTTATGTAAGTAAATATGTTAAAAAGGTCGAGTGAAAGTGAGTAATAAATAATAATAATGATTTATTGCGTTTCAATAGTGTCAGTATGTTTCTTAGAACTACGACGGTACAGCGTCTTTTTGTTGTTTAATATAATATTGAGTTACTGAAAATTAATTGTGTTCCAAAACCACAATACAATGGTTATAACTTTTAAGTGAATAAGCTGGACAGCAAAAGATGTGAAGAAGTTGTTAAATGCAATTCCAGATAATAAGTAGGTACCTGACAATCTACCTGGGTTCTTCAATTTTAACCTTGATCTATTTTAAACCAACATTTCAACATTTAATATATTTCCTCACACAAAGCATAGTAAAATGTTGTATGATACACGCGCGAAAAGATGATTTCCGACTCGTGTCGAATTATACATTCGCTCGCTTCACTCGCTCATGTATAAAAATGACACTCGTCGGAAATCACCTACTTTCCACACTTGTAGCATAAATAACTATTAACGAACTGAATCTATTTCAAGGAAACTAAAAATGACTTCTTTTTAAGGACTCTGTCAGCTGCACTGTATGTACTTACTTACGGAAATCTCACCCAACAATTGTTTTGTATATAATATTTGTACATACATTTGAAACTGTTTATTCCCCACTTGTAAAAAAAGAAACCTGATTTATTTGTGCTATTGGTCTTCTGTTTAAATAAATAAAATATTATTAAAATAATTTTATAACGCGACGCGCATTCATTCGCTAAACGCTAACTAAAGTTTTGACGTGAGCAGTCAAGTCACATTATGATATGTCTCAATAAACTAAAAAGTATTTAATCTTTGGATGTTGGTTTGCTAATATGGTGCTTAAAATCTAAAACACTGAGTTCTTTTTTATGAAACAAATATCTTGATGCAGGTTATAAGTTCACGCTATTAGCAACTACTGAAATGTAGTTAGAGTTGTCATTTTGGGGCACATTTCTTGGCATATATGTTAGACATTGTGCATCTAGTTCTATATATATACTAAATCAATGGGTTAAACAATCACAAAGTTATTAGTAGGGGTGATAATGTGGACACGCTGGACAAAAGCACCAAATTTTTGAAGTGAAAACTTCTTTAGCGGCGCTGAGCACTTTTTGGGATGGGGAAAAATTGTTAAATACGCGACAGAGTTTTGTGACGTCAGATGTGAAGGAGGTCACTTTTTCATGCTAGCCGATTCAACTTCATTCAAAACTGAACGCTATTCGTAAGAGTATAAAGCCGTTAAACACTTTTTGCAATACATATGCTGCAAATAAATTTGTAATAATACCAACGCGTCCTTCACCCTTTTGCTATTGAGAAAATTCGAATAGTTCGAATTTGGGCGTTATTACTAAAGAGATAAAGCTTAGAAAAATATTTACCAACCGCAAAAACAAATTGATATTTTGGTCGCCACCGCCGTCTGCTGTGCAAATTCGAATAGTTCGAATTTAGACGTTATTCCTAAAGATATAAAGCTTTAAAAAATATTTGGCAATGGCAAAAACCAATTGGTATTGTGTTTGCCGCCGCCTGGAACCGGCGGCCCGTCGCACCCAACGCGCCCGCGGCCCGTCCGCCTAAATAATTTATAATTGTTTATAAATTTGCGTCAAATTCATTTTTAGGGTGACACCGTAAGATGTCACGTGACCTGATCGAAAAACTGTTACAATGTTATTGAGTTTTCACTTCTGCCGGCACTCCCGGAGTGCAACCCGGTCTTTTTTTTTCATAGCTTTAAGTTTTTCGTCATTAGGCATATTTTTTAACCCCCGACACAAAGAGAGGGGTGTTATAAGTTTAACGTGTCTGTGTATTTGTGTATCTGTGTATCTGTCTTTGGTATCGTAGCTCCCAAACGGATGGACCGATTTGAATGCAGTTTTTTTTGTGTCATAGATAATTTTATCCCGAGTGTTCTTAGCCATGTTTCATGAAAATCGGTTCAGCTGTTTTTGAGATATTGGACTGAAATGAAAATGTCGGGGGTTTTTCAACTTTTCTCAGTTGTTTAATTTATTGATTCTACACCCCTATTGTCCCAGCGTTCGTGAGCCAGCTCCTGTCGTCGGTGGTCCTACAGCCGTCCCACCGGCTGTACGCGTGGCTGATGTCGTTCGTGTCCCCCGCGCGGGCGCCGTCCCCGTCCCCCGCGGCCGAGGGGACAGGTCCCCCGCGGGACGCGTCGCCCGCGGCTGCGCTCAGGAGGAGGGGGAACGTGCACCGGCTACAGGGAGACAGGTTGGTCAAGTTTTGAATGTTGAGGATCAAAAAAAAATTAAAGGATCATGCGTTAAAATTGCCCCAAAACCAACAAACATGAGAGTTGGGCCATTAAATAGGTCTATAAATCTACTTTATTTGATTCTACATGCACTAAATCGAATTCCATTGCAGAACTGAGATATTCATGTGTTTGTGAGCGTTAATACGAGCTATGAAAATTCTGTAGATATAATCATTCTGGTGGGTAGTTAAAACAAAATATATTAATAACGAAGGTATTCTTACCGAATATGGCGTGAACTACATTAGTGAGGTTAACTTGTTATATTTTCTGGAATATCATAAAACCGTTCAAAACCAATAATTAACAACAAAATATCTTTTTTTTACACATTCCGGTATCCTAATGATTAATGACCGGTATTCTCTGAGTAACCCGTTTCCTGATAGATCGTATTCACGCTAACTAACATATTATGAATATCTCAGTTCTGCAATGGAATTCAACTTGGTGCCTATAGAACGAAATGAAGTAGATTTAAAGACCTATTTAACGACCTAACTCTTAGCTGTGTTGGTTTTGGGGCAAAGTTCCATACAAAGTTGCCCATGGTCCTTTGAACGGTTTCCATAAAATATAATTAGGGTTAAATTACAGCTGGGTATAAAATTCTATGGTTATTTTTTGTGTCACAATGGAGCTTTGTTCATTTCTTCAGTTTGTATGGCTAACTACCGACTAACCAGGCTAACTACTGGCCAAGAATTTTGTCCTTACCCAATCCCTGTCCTGATCTTAAATTTAAAAGATTTTTCGAGTTAAGGCGCCGTAGGTTCATGGTCTTCTCTCCCTCTCACTGAGCATAACCGTGAGCAAGATGGAAGTGCGTGCTCGGAAGCGCGGATATCATATTTTTTAATTTTACTTTTTTGGCCGTTTGAATAAATAAAAAGGTAATCACTGAGCTCTCTCAAACATGATATTGCCAATTTTTAGAAGCAATTTTAATATTTTTAGCTTTTGTGCATCATTTGTTACGAATATTTTAAGTCTATTTTAGACCTATGTTTGTGATTTTTTTCTATCGAGCGAAAATTGCTTAATCATGTTTCGAATCACTGATCTCGCTGCAGAAAAGTCTCAATATTTCTATTCGTATTTTTTTGAAACCATATTATTACAAACAGACGCATTATATTGTTTCAAAAACTCTGTTCGCTTAACTTCGCTGAACCTACGGCGCCTTAAGCACCTTCCCTTAAGGGAAGGTGTTTGAGTTGGCCGAATACCGTAAGGTTTTCTTCGACGCCATTAGAACCGATTTTTGGAGAGGAACAAATGTTTGTATGAGGCAGGCCAACTATCTTTGTGCAAAATTTCACCCAAATCGGTTGAGCCGTTTAAGCGTGATTGATTAACAAACATACAAATATCTAAACACCCAAATATCCAAACTTACGCATTTATAATATAAGCAGGATTTTAAGTTAATTCACACATAGATTGATATAACACATACACATATTGTCAAATATACGTCTAAGCAAAAGTTACTGTCAAAAATTTAATTTTTGGTACAAGCTTTTATTGCCGACTGTACTTTCCTGTATACCATCATCAACTACTCATTGAGACGATTCTAACGAGCCCAAACTCAACGGGGTTACGTCGGTTAAGTACTGAATTCCCATGGCCACCTTCTGTCTCCATCATCAGATCAGCTCGATGGTACCATAATATTGAATTTTCATCCAAACTATACTTATACCCAAAATTTCAGTTCAATCGGTCACCGGGAAGTGGGTCAAATTTAACTTGCAACATTTGATTACAGACAGACAGACAGAAACAGGTGAAACTAAATAAAAGCTTGTAAAAATATAGAACTTATAAGTTAATTTATAAACATTGCGATGCACAGGGTTCATGTCCGGGCCTGGCACATGTGTCAACAATACAATATTACTGTAACAACATGAATGCAACAAAATACTTAAATACTTGAAAAGTTGCAAATAACATACCACCTTTTTCAGCCCTGACGACGATAATAACACTTGGAACGGGAACTCCACACAGCAGATGTAAATTCCCATACAAAGAGTGACCACAAAGAAAAAGGGTGCACTTAAAACATCTACACTTTGAGAGTGTATCTACATTACAAAATGTCATTAATTCAGCCGTGCTAAGCTAAATGGCGCTATCTCGAAATTACATGTCACTGTGAGTTATGTATGTCATTAGACGTAGATTTTAAATTACATGTTCCAATAACATTTCACTTTACGATAGCGCCATTTGGCTTAAGAGGGCAGAATTGTTGCCATGTGAATACTATCACATTTTGGAACAACCCGGTATAGGGTAGAAAAAATACTAGGTATTTTGAAAGTATTACAAAAATACTAGGTTAAAAATACTTTTAACCTGTGCTCCTAGAAACACCTAAATTTAACACAATTTAGATTAGCGTTTCTTTCTATACAGCTAGTATACAATTTCAAGATACCTATTTTATAAATGTGCAAGTTATCATGTCTTGTCGGATTTAGTTTTGATGTTATACTGAAAAACTAAGGCTATCTGATACTACTTGATGTAATCTTAACCTTATGAGTGTTTAACCTTTTAAACGCTTCAAATTTAAAAAATACAGAGCTTCGGGCGATGTGTCTTATACATGACACCGTGTCATGCCTAAATGATAAAGTAGGTAAAAGGTTAAACTGTTATTTGACATACCACTGTATGCAGCAGAAGTAGCTACGCGAAATAACACGCTCAGAATGATCTACACAGTTCTTATTTCCTTGATATAGTCGTGTGTAGGTCATTTTGAACACTTGGGCGGCGTAGCTACTTTTGCTACTGACTTTACAAAAGACCATGTGTTTAGGATGTAGACTGAACTAGGGTAAAATACGCTCAAGAGCAATGAATGCGGGTAAATTTGTACGAAATTTCGATATGAACGGTTCCCTTTTTGATTGCTCTTGGCTACATTTGTGTATTAGATAAATGTTTTATGAAAAATATATGTTTACAGTACTACAATTAGCTCTCGGGAATCATTCTAGGTGTCAATTTAACCTTACAATAATACAGTTTATCCCCAGGTGTCTACAATATTGATGTTTAAACTCAGGTTAAGGGTCGCTTGACTCTCCATACAAACGTAGTTTGGTTTTCATTTTGAAACAAAATGCTCTAATAACCTTAAACTTGCAATGGGATGCGCCATGCTTTCTGTTGCTAAAATTATGATTTACTTTAAAAACAAAGGTTTAACCGACTTCAATTCGGAACAAGCCACATGAACATTTCCAAATTTATTTTCCACCTTGCCCCATGAACTGCTTTCCGGAAGTAAACACGTTGATTATTTCAGAAAAATACCATATCGCTATACTCGTATATATGGGTCGATATTTGAAAAGTTCCATCGATTCCTCAAGGATCTCTGAATCACATTTGGCACTTCATTAGTTGCTATTTCAACGGAATGATATCGGAATCTGTAACGTACTTTTACAGTTTTAATACGAGTTCCATAAGTCATAGTCTGTGGTCTTCATCATCAGTTCCACTTTGCCAAATTTGTGATTTCCGGGTGTAAATACGCGAATTATAAAAGGAAATACCGAATTTACTACACACGTGCCTAATATATTTTTGTGGAGTTCCCTCAATTCCTCATGGATCCCATCATCTAATTGGAGTTTTGATAACAATGAGACCAACCTGGAAGCATATAATTTCAAATAAAAAAAAGAATTGTACGAATCGGTTCATAAATAAGGTAAGTCAGTTCGGGTATGTATTCAGTCATTTAAATCAATATAAATTCGCTGAAATCCATGCAATAAACTTTGTTTTAGTTCGTTGCAAGAATGTAAGATGTCGTTATTTGTGAAATATCTGTAGATCTCGATATGTTTGATGAAAGGCGCACTTACCCCGGGGGCGCACTTGCCCCTTCTGACCATAACACACATTAAAAATAATAATGATAAACAATACAACCGAATTGGGAACGTCCTCCTTCTTTGACTCGGTTTAAAATAGAAAAGAAATAAAGCGAGATAACGTTTTTCATACAGTCTGTAATCACTTCATATTTTTTCTATTTTATATCTAGTTTCCGACCTAAATATGGCGGCCTCCCATTGTGAATAAAAATGATCGTGTTATTCCAGAGTGCTGTTTTAAAATGAGAACCAATCTACTTTTGTATGGAGAGTTGACCGTGCTAGAATATGGCCGTCTCGAAGGTCTTTGATACACATATATATGTCTACAATACACTGTAACTGTACATAAACATATTTTCTCTGAACTGACTTCTGGTCTCGACGAATTGGTTGTCCATATTCAACCAAGCACTTGCGGTGAAATCTAGCACGAGTTGCAAAACAACTGAAGCATACATCAACAATGATACTGCAGAATTAAAATAATTACCCAAAAATAGTAGTCATCAGCTCCAATATCTGCCATAACAAAGTGGCCATAAATATCTGACATCCTTACGGCCCTAGAAATAGAGTCGTGTCAAAAATGTATGCGTTTGTTGTGGCAGATATTAATGGTGGTGTCTGCACATCACTCATCTATGGCGGTAAAACAAAGAATGTCTCAAATCGCTGGTGTTTGACGCCCGCGCCGAAGGCGAGTGTGACATGCTTTAAGGCTTTCTTTATTAACGCCCGTGGTGAGTACAAACATTCTAGCAAGGATTTTGCGCAGGCGCAGCGGGCGGTTATCGCCACTTTGTGGCCATGTGTGACGTAAATGAATTTAGCGCTTTCATCACAAAATGCAAAGGCAGGTTTTGGCTGTATATTTGAAATTATTTTAGTATCATTATTGATTCTGTGTTTACCTTTTAACCGCCACTGTCCACTATATTTGACAACGTATAAAAATGTACCATCGAGTTTTAAGATAAAAATTAAAATAGCGTGGCGGTAAAAGGGTTAAATTGTAAAAATGTTATCATATAATTTATATTATTTTATTTATGCATGCACTTATTGGTTATTTTATCACGGAATTATGCAGTTTTCTAGTATAGTTATGAACTATTTTAATGTTTCACGTTGTAATTTATGAATAATAATAAACATTACGGTTACTTGGAAGTATTTTCTCATTGTAAATACGACAAACCATCCATTACCCCAGAATCAGAACCCCAGAACATCATCATCATCATCCCCCAAAGAGTGCCACAATGACCGGTCCTGCGCCACCCGCATCCAGCGGACTCCCGCGACCTTTATCAGGTCATAAGTCCACGTTGTGGGGCCTACCCACGCCGCGCCTTCCGGTACGTGATCGCCACTCGAGAACCTTTCCGCCCCAACGGCCATCGGTTCTACGTGCTATGTGCCCCGCCCACTACCACCTAAGGTTAGCGGTGCGGAGGGCCATATCGGTTACCTTGGTTCTGCTGCGGACACGGAGAAATGCCACATAACATACATATAAGTATCAATTAATGTATGTACGAGTATATAAATATATCCAATACTACTAATATGATAATGTTGGATGTAGGTATATTTACGTCATGTGACAACAGTGCGAGACGTAGCATAATTTAGCCCTTTAATCGAAGATTGAAAAAAAAAAAACCGGCCAAGCGCGTGTCGGGCCACGCGCAGTGTAGGGTTCCGTAGTTGCCTGTCTGTCTTAGTTACATCGACGTGCGGTGCGGTTGCGTCGGCCGAATTTGTACGAAAATCGGCCTTTCCAAGTACACATTAAGTTGGTCGACTATTACTCGGTAACTACTTATGCCTACATAGTTTTCCTTTTAAATTCATTATATGTACTATTACCACGAATTTTTTCACATCCCCAGTAGTAGCCATTTAGCCAACAGGGGGGGGGGGACATGACTCGAACAAAAATGAGGGCTTTAAAGCCCAATATCTCGCAAACGAATCACTGATTTGAAAAATGGCTGTAGGAAACCCATACTATGTTTGAACGAGCTATCCAACGATACCCCACACCATGGGTTTAACGAGAAAAAAATAATACATCCCCGCTTTAGGTAGGTACCTAGGGAGCTACCCTAAAAAAAAAGATTACGGACATAGCGAAACTAAACTAAACTAAATTAACTAAATTTTTATAATTTTTCCTTTATTTAAAAAGTTGTATCGTTGTATGGAAAATCCGGTAAATCGTTGTTTCGGTCGCGAAATACTGCGTTTAAGTATGTACTTAAACGCAGTATTTGTGTATTTTAAACGGGGTAGATTGTATGACAACTATGTAGTTGTCATACAATCTTGTTTCTGTAAAAGCGTAAGGATTCTATTGGCAGCTTTAAATTTACTCTTGGACAATAAAAAAAATGCATCATTTTTCTAAACTTTCAAGGTTCATATCTTTTTATGATTTTAATTACATTTTATAATTTATACTTTATTACGATAATTTGATGGTTTACTATCCATTTAGCATCACTACGTTATCAATTTGAAGATGAGGCCGCATGCCTATTGCCAGACGTATCCGTGACGCCAGACAGACATACTTACAGCGTATTGTTGTTATGTTACAAGAACACGCTTCGCTAACCCATTCTTAGTATAGTTACAGTTGTGAAAGAGAAAGGCTTTCAGTTTCAGCTTTCATGTTCTTTCGTTCACTTCAAGAATGGGTTGTATGAGGAGTATAGCTAGCAACTCGCGACTGACAATAGCAAATGAAATATATGAAATTTCCATTTTGGGAGAAAACGTTTTCCACTAATTAAATCTTAACAAATCACTTCAATTTTGATGTCGATCGCTTCAGCATAGTAATGTTCTAGACATTTACTATATAGGTTTCCAATAAATAAATAAAAAGTTATACAAATACAAATACAAATACAAATATTTATTGATAACACCAATGTTACATGTCAGGGTCATATTTACCTATACATTTTAATTTTAATTGCAAATTTTGAAAAAAGGAAAACCTATAAACCTAGTCTTTCATTGTGTCAAAAACGTACTAAAAAATCATTGAGATTGGAAAATATTTAGGAAGTCGAAAAAGTATTATCTTTTTGTCTGGACGAGTATAATATAACGTAATAATATACTACCTAACGTAGTATTCCAAAGGTATATACTACCCTCTTAATGCAGATGTTTTGAAAGATCGATGTAGAAGTGCTGTGCTACCCGTGAATTTCATTTCAGTAAAATACTTACAAATAATTTATCTCAATATTTATTTATCCTCCCCTCGACCTCGGCCTTATCAGGCTATAAGTGACAAGATAGGACCGTCGTCTCGTTCTATCGAACGGTGTCAGCCAGTGACGGACGCTCTATCCAGTCACTTATCGTGTGATAAGGCCGACCATGATACGGGGTGGCGGCCCAGTAGATAACACTCGCTCTCGTTTACTCCGATACAAATAAACAGTGTGCGCCGTATCCCGAATCCTCAAAGGCATTTTGGTGTTGGCAGCATCTTAAACTGACGCCAGCTGTCCGAGTGCGGACGGTATGAGCGGTATACCTACGAAGTTATAAGGTAGACCGAAGTAGGGATACAATTTTGCAGGACGCCCTACTTCCCCCAGCACCTATCCACACGTTCCGAATCACGCCGTGGATGTCACATCTGCATGCAGTCCGCCGATTTCGTACGTTTGGCTGCACCTTAAGTGAGTGTTGGCTGATTCTCTTGATTGATTGCATCATCCATCGGTAAGCTGGCGCTGCATTATTCAGCGATTTCCGGATGGAAATCAGTTTTTCTTAAACTTCGGAAGCCCGCACGTAATTTCCTGATGGTTAATTCATTTGAGCGCTTTCACTGACTAGAAACTGGCTACTTAAGTCGCATATAGACCCAGGCAATTCGACTTGCATATGATACCCCACTCCATAGTCATCTTAGCGTAGGTATTACGGTTTCATCCAGAAGTAACAAGGCTACATGCTAAGTATTGCTAACTAGTCCCAAGAATCGGCATAGGTAAGTTCAAGTATAATTCAACCCCGAAGTGACGGGGCTTGGTAAGCAATGATAGTATCCGAGAGCCAACCGGATGGCTCGCGGTATTGGAGATCCCGAAGTGTTGTGGAACCGCCCTGCGGAACCCGAACTTAGCAGCTTGGGCGGAAAAATAAAAAAATATGAAAAACTTCATTGTTCCCTTTTTTCACGAAACAAATTATTTAATTAAATATTTTTGTTTCGTGTTATTTTTAACGAGGAAGTTACTCCGATCATTTTATAAACGATATGATACAGAGACAGAATATAATGGAAAAACAAACCATCTTCGTCTGTAGCCCCCGACAGGATTCGAACCTGCGACCTTTCTATTAGGCGACGATTATTATTTTTCACCCTTCCTCCAATTTCTTCCCTAGTCCAAGTGGGCTCAATTTGGGTTGCACAGGGCGGTTCCACAACGCTTCGGGACCTCCAATACCGCGAGCTATCCGGTTGGCTCTCGGATACTGAAAATACGCGTCATTGCTTGAACTAAGGGAAGTTTCTGTGTGTATAGATAATCTAGGTGTAGAGGTTCATATCGGATGTATGATGGCTTATAGGCCACTTTGAGGGGAGTTGCCTCCATACATTGCCTTGCAAAAGCGGAGAGGAAAATGTTTTGATTTATATTGGTTATGTGTGCGTTACCAACCATCTTCACTGAAGGGGATTCTTTGGTGTTTTTGGAATAGTATTTGAATAAGTAGTTGTTTCTATGACAAAAGTGTCTATGGCAGTTTAAGGCGGTGCATTGGAAATTATCGCGTGCTTTGAAACGCCCGTTCTGACTTGATTAAGAAACAATAAGGTCTGATTTTCAGATATGATTCTTCATCTGATTTTATCGATACATGATTGCTTAAAATTTCCTCGATAGAAAAAAAAACAAAGTTGGGTCTGTTTAATCATTTTTTTACTCAGCCTACTCAAACGATACATTATTTTACAACACAATCAAGTTAATACGATAGTATTTTATCTCATCTAAAATCTCACTTTATGAAATTTAAATAAAACTTCACTAAGTTTGGTATTTTTCGTTTGTCCAAAAAGCCATTCCCGAGAGTTTTACATCTCTTTTCCTCGTGCGTGGAAGGCATCAGCGTCCGTCTAGGGGACGTGTTCGACTCAATTCAAGGCATCCCCTTAAAACTTTAAAGACGATAAAAATCTAAATTATTTTTTATTTTCTCGTACCTCATTTTACAAACGAGACATCGAGTAGGCACTTATGTATAAAATTTAAATTAACATTAATGCTAATTGTTTAATATTGACGGATCAATGTACAGTCGACAACACAGCTAAGTGACCATCGGAAATCTAATCTGACCTTAAGTGCATTGTAATAAGGTTCTAGGTTTTCACGGTATGGTTAGTTAGGTGTGTTGCTGTGTGTACAGTCCGCAGCAGAAGTAGCTACGCAAAACAACACGCTCAAAATGATCTAGACAGTCCATATCCTCTTGAAATTAGAGTCTCGTGTAGGTAATTATGAGCACTTGACCCGCGTAGCTAATTTTGCTGTAAATACTTAAGGCGCCGTAGGTTCAGCGAAGTTAAGCGAACAGAGTTTTTGAAACAATATAATGCGTCTGTTTATAATAATATGGTTTCAAACAAATACGAATAGTAATCTTGAGGCTTGTCTGCAGCGAGATCAGTGATTCGAAACATGATTAAGCAATTTTCGCTCGATAGAAAATAATCACGAACATAGGTCTAAAATACACTTAAAATATTCGTAACAAATTATGCACAAAAGCTAAAAATATTATAATTGCTTCTAAAAATCGGCAATACCATGTTTGAGAGAACTCAGTGATTACTTTTTTATTTCATTTAAACGGCCAAAAAATTAAAATTAAAAAACATGATATCCGCGCTTCCGAGCACGCACTTCCATCTCGCTCACGCTTATGCTCAGTGAGAGGGAGAGAAGACCACGAACCTACGGCGCCTTAAACTTGCACGACCGTATCGAGTCGGGTGTAAAGGAATATCCGACAAAACCAAAACCATTTTTTTTTTCCTCCACCTTTTGCAATGCTGTATTATTGATGTTATCTGTTACGTCAGAAACAGGTTGGGCCGGTGATCTTAAGTAGGCTAAAGGACCGTTACATCGGGTTATAGATGCCTGCTCGTAACCACGCTGGGCTGTTATTCGCTACGCGCTAATGCGGCTCAGCCCTCCGATCACCCGTCAAAAAACTAGACATCTACCTACTCTTAGTTACTACGCATCGCTTACATCATTATCATCATCATCATCATCATCATCATCATCATCATCATCATCATCATCATCATCATATCATCCGAAAGACGTCCACTGCTGGACATAGGCCTCCCCCAAAGAGTGCCAGTGACCGGTCCTGCGCCACCCGCATCCAGCGGACTCCCGCGACCTTTACCAGGTCATCAGTCCATCGTGTCCAGCCTACCCACGCCGCGCCTTCTGGTGTACTCGAGAACCTTTCCGCCCTAACGGCCATCGGTTCTACGTGCAATGTCCGCCCATTGCCACTCAAGTTTAGCGATTCGGAGGGCTATATCGGTAACCTTGGTTCTGCTGCGGCCTGCCTCATTTCTGATGCGATAGTAGCCCAACCCTGTCCATAACAATAAAGTCGTGTTCACATGTTTTTGATCACTTTGTCCGTGCATATATTTTCGTTTTCGACTGTACATAATAATGTGCTATAGGTAAGTATACAGGACTATCTAGCAACATCGCGTTTTGGAAATATTCAGGTGTTTCACTGTGCAACAAAGTTTCAATGCCAGGCCTTAAACATAAAAACCGGCCAAGTGCGTGACGGGCCACGCGCAGTGTAGGGTTCCGTAGTTGCTTGTCTTAAGGCCGAAACGCACTGACAGCGGTGGCGGAGCGGAGGCGGTACCGGTTGTAATGTTCGAGCTAATATGAAAGGATCCGCACAGAGCGGCGCGGCGCGGCGCGGTTTTCTGTGCGGATCCTTTCATATTAGCTCGAACATTACAACCGGTACCGCCTCCGCGCCGCACCGCGCCGCCCCGCCACCGCTCTCTGTGCGTTTGCAGCTTTAGTTACATCGACGTGCGGTGCGGTTGCGTCGGCCGAATTTGTACAATTGGCCTTTCCAAGCACACGTTAAGTTCGTCGACTATTACTCGGTAACTACTTATGCCTTCTTGTCCGTGATAGTTTTCCTTTTAAATTCATTATATGTACTATTACGACGATTTTTTTGACATCCCCAGTAGTAGCCATTTAGCCGACGGGGGGGGGACATGATTCGAACAAAAATTAGGGAAAGCCCAATATCTCGCAAACGAATCACTGATTTCAAAAATGGTTTTACAATAGTTTTGAACGAGCTATCCAACGATACCCCACACCATGGGTTTAACGAGAAAAAAACATTACATCCCCGCTTTAGGTGTAGGGGAGAAACCCTAAAAAAAATTTTTTTTCAAGATTTTATTGTACTGTTTTGTCGGCGTGATTGATTTATATACCCATGCCAAATTACAGTTTTCTAGTTGTAATGGTTACTGAGCAAAGCAGAAGACGGACAGACAGACAGACAGACAGACAGACGGACGGACATGGCGAAACTATAAGGGTTCCTTGTTGTCTACGGAACCCTAAAAAGAATGTTGGACAGGTGACCGTACCCTTTTTGAAAATTGCTTTAAATTGCAAAAATACTGCCGGCCGCAACCGCAACTCCATACAAACTTTCAACTTAATCGGTTACGTTTAGGTATGAAACAAACATACAAATAACAAACAGACAGGCAGAGTTACTTTCGCATTTGTAATATTTGTACGTGTAGGTATACGCGTATGTTGAAGAAAACGTGTTTTGTCTCCTTAATGGGTAGCGGTCATCTTCGCAGAGTAAAGTAGCGTGGCCAAACACGGTGAAAATCTACTGTGGGTATTGGTAGTACAATTAGAAAAATCGTGCGTTAATCATCATGGGATTTATACCCTTTTCACGAAAAAAAATAATTTAATTAAATATTTTTGTTTCGGGTTATTTTTAACGAGGAAAATATACAGCTTGCGTCACTGTCCTCGTAGCTCAGTTGGTAGAGCAGTCTAGCGTTAATAGAAAGGTCGCAGGTTCGAATCCTGTCGGGGGCTACAGACGAAGATGGTTTATTTTTCCATTATATTCTGTCTCTGTATCATATCGTTTATCATGGGATTTCAAGGAAAACCATTTAGAAACGCAAAAACTTTAGTAGGTATTGTTATGTTTGATCGAAATTAGTAAAACTAGTGCAATGTTTCCCTTTGGTGTCCTCGATAAACAAATAAAAACGTGGACCAATCTGTCCGTTAAATTACTAATGTTTTACGCTCCTACGCCCCATGGGCCTACTATAGTATGCCCTATAGTAGGCCCATGATGTTGGTATTGACTTTGTCTATAATTTTAAGTGCAGCTGCATGTTGTGAAATATAAATAAATAAAATAGCCTTTATTTCTTGCGAATTTTAACATTGTTTGGTATTTAGAGTTAGTCCTAAGTTAACTTATAATTTTATAATGTTAGTTCTAGGATAGTTTTAAATAAATTTTAATATTTGGCAAGAACCCCGTCTTCGCAGGTGAAGGCCTCCTCCAGTTTTCCACTCATCTCTGTCTCGAGCAATTTGTATCCAGTTTTGACCAGCGATGTTTTCTATTTCGTCTTCCCATCTAGTAACAGATTTTTCTATACCCCGTTTTCCTAGTGGCCCTTTCCATGACGTCACATTTTTGGTCCAACGCTGGTCCGGTATTCGTTAGCGTGACTAAGCGCGTCTTTGGCCTTTGTTAAGTTTCTTATCTTTGTATGCCTTCTTTTTTGGATTTTTTTGATGCCGACCATACTGCGCTCTATTCCCCTTTGACAAGTTCTTATTTTGTCTTTGACTTTTTTTGTGAACTTCCATGTTTGTTGTGAAATAAATGAATCTGAATCATTAGGACGTATTTGTAAAACTAATATTTGAATATGTTTTGTTTTTCGTGTGCGTAACTTATGTACCCTGTATGATTCTGAGCGTGCATTAAAAGTGATGCTGCTGCTATACGCTGGTAGCTGTCAGCGTAATGTATAAGCACGTAACTGTACTCGCGCCGGGTGCACACGTGACGATGCGTGCCGGATACATCTGAAGATATCAAATTTGATTCATTCATAATACGCCATTGGGATGAGCAGAAACTAAAGCATGCCAGATGCTGCGATCCTTACAATGTTTAGCCTATATTATCCTTACAGGTATAGTGAAAAGACCTTTTCCACAGGCCAAGTGGTTCATTAATATGTCAATATCATATAGACTTTGGCAGGGAACAGCTTTTTTTACTTTATTTATTTATTTATGCTTAAGGAGTACCAACAGCTACAGCTATTTGTAGGTACATAATCTAAATAAAATACTTGTTTAGTTTAAAAAGCGAATCAAAATATTCTATTATCTATTTTGATTCATGTTAATTTAACGTGAAAGTTATCACAATCAAAATCGAGTCACTCGTAGAACATTGAATATTCATTCATAAAAATATAAAATAGATTGATGTTAACGAGTTTTATTTCAACCTTTACTTCCTTCTGCTGGATCAGTTGCGTTGTGTGTATTGAAGATAAAACTGGCTGTGACAGACGGACAGCCTCCGAGGCTCCGAGTGATCGCATAAGTGTTCCGTTGGACCAATTTTGGTACGGAACACTAATAAGTTCAAGTATGATTATTATTTTATCGCGTTATACACGGTGTTGCAACACACTGTTTTTTTTTTAATTTGCCGCTCTTTTCTGCTCACCTTTCAGTACCCGGGCTCTAGGGCATGTCCTCAATTTTATTCCTGACTCTCAAAAACAGTATTACAGATACACAAGGTAAGAATTTGTGCCTTTCTGTCAAATATTGTATCCACATGGATAGGTAACATATAGATGTGCCCGAGCATCAATTACTATAACTTTTTAAAGAGGACGGACAGCGGAATGTCATTTCGCTCATATTTGGAGCAGTCTGCAGTACCATCATGCAGACTAACGGACGTATTCATTAAACGTTCTACAAGCCTGTTTTAAGTTTTAACTAAAATGCCGTTATAATTTGTTTGTCCTTGGCAATTAGACATTTGTGTTCGTAAGAAAGGGACAAGGCACATTTTATCTAGCAGAGGCATTTTAAGTTTTATGAATAAACTATCAAGATAAGTATGTGCTTGTTTGCCATCTTCGACACCAGAAGGATCACAAGCGCCCTGCCGACCCCTTTTTTGAGGATTCCGTGTGTTGACAACTAGATACATATGCAGGTTCCACACTAAACACAGCGTATCTTTGGGAGCTCTGGCGACCTTACTCACCAACAGAAACACAACACCAAATCCCAACCCACCCACAAAACAAGAAGTGGTGTTATTATGTCAGCGGTCTTCTGCAAGCAGGTGGTACCTAACAAAAGAAAAAAAAGAAAAAAAAGAGAAAAGTATGCTGAATAATGATAATAGGTAGTATTAGTTTTAGCCCTCTCATACGTTTGCAGTGCCCTTGCAGGGCGTCACATGTATACCTTTATTGTTTTCACCAGTAACCTGTAATGTGACACGCAATAAACATTTCCATTTTATTCTATTCTATTCTACCTACGCCGTCGATTGTTATCGTGATAGTTTATTAAAAAACCTGTTGACCTGAATAGGAATCGGTTACCGCACTTAGCAAAAAACTAAATGGTAAGGCAAACGGGCTTGCTTATTACTTTTGGTCTACTTTTAATCGTGTTGGAATGATAAAAAGTACCTATAACTTCCCTATGTAATAAATACATTATTTCTTTATGACCGAATTAATTCACATTTATTTATTGTACCTATGGCTGATTGATTATATTTCTCTACTTCAAATATTTAATCCATTATGTTAACTAGTTAGCATAAATGGTAAGCACTAGGTATCTACGTCAAAAAAAAGGTGGGTATGTCAATAATAGGAAAATAAAAGATTATGGTTATAAGTCAGAGATCGAATGAAAGGTATCATAAGATTTTCTTAGTTACGAAAATATTCAATACTTATCCCCTAAACTCTTGCATAAATTTCCAAACCGTTTACAAATAACAGTACCTTCACATTACATATGTTAATATCTACAACATGACGAAATACTTTCATAAACAATAGTCTTGAATATTCAAACGTAAAACGAAACTAAGTCAAACTTTCTTACCTGCCACATTTATGTTAAATACACAACGCATTACCAAAGAGAATATAACCACTACGTTCTACGCATTACAATGATATTGTGCGATTTTTCTGCGCTTTAAACAAAAGCGTAGAATCTGGTCCGGACATGCACGCCAAAGAAAAAAGCGAAAGTTATGTCTCCGATAGTCTATGCCTTGTGTAGCGATCGGTGAAAGAAGAAATGGAACGCCATTTTGGTCAAGCTGTCAGTTCGATCGCGGCTTTTGGCGGGAACCGACGATTGCGTACTTTTTCAATGTAAAAATATACACATGCGTCAATTATTGAAGTGAACTTGTAGATAAAATCACAAAATGGATTTAAGGGAGATTATTAAGTGGTTTATTCCGTGTTTTCACATTTTGCTAAAATTGGATGCTAGAATGACTATGATTTGGGTGTTGTTGTTTTGTAATCTATGTCCGGGTATGGCAGTTAATAGTGAATTAGAAGAAAGTATTAGTAATTTAAATAGCACCAAAAAAGTAATTAAGTTTGAAAATAATTATAAGTTAAACCAAAGTGAAGTTTATAATGATAGTAAAGCGTTGGTCGCTGAGGATTTAAGCACTGAAGATACATCAGTTGGTAAGTTTCTTTTTACTTTTTTTAGGGACTTATTTCCGGTTTTTATTTATAGAAAAAATAGTTTACCTACTCATTTATATAAGATCCATACTATGAAACTAAAATTATATTCGTAAATGCAAATTCTGTCTGACCGTTTGTTTACGTTATTTTAATTACCTTTTCACGGTCAAACCGGTGAATCAAATGAGATGCAACTTTGGAGATCGTTCGATTTCCGGAGAAGAAAGAAAAAAAATGTTCATTATTTTGGCCAAAATCCTTAAATCCCGTTCTTTCCGTGGAGGTCGTAAAAGTCGACTAAGGGAGCAGGCTTGAAGCGTGTTGTGGGCGTTGGGCTAGCAACCCATCACTGCGATATCACATTTAGTGGATCTTTTATACCCACATTTATGCTAAACAAGTCTCATGTGCTCTGCCTACTTTCTTATGTATGTAATCCTTAATGAGGGGTAATGGGGGTGGAAGTTTTCGGGGTTATTTAATTACTTACTTACACTTTAATTACATGTAACTGATGTGTAATTCATCATCATCATCATCATATCAGCCAAAAGACGTCCACTGCTGGACATAGGCCTCCCCCAAAGAGTGCCACAATGAACGGTCCTGCGCCACCCGCAAAAATGTGCGATGTGTGTGATCTTGCGAATCGCTTGTCTCCCACTCCCATTTGTAGTACCTATTAATTTGAAACTTTGCAAATACCCATGTACTTATTTATTTATTTATTAAGAAAGAAATAATAATACAACATAAACAAGTACACAGGGTCCCGCGAAACCGTGTGCACGGTTTGACTGTGGGATCGAGCAGTCTCTACTCTCTTCTATTTATATTATTTATCTACTATTTATCTCTATTTATTTATTTATTTATTTACTTACATATGTATAATCTAGACTAGTGGCTATGTGACTCGTAGAGTTCGCGAGCCTGGCACTAAAACTTCGCTTCGCTGGCTCGTTCAACAAATCTCAAATGCGTTTAAGAAACAGAAAACTATTACATCTTCTTTAGTCTAGTAATCAAATTACTCACTACAATAGAAAGCGAATACGCCTAATTATAATCACTCTTCTTGCGTGTAAAAAAAATATCAGCAATTACCTACTTTGAACGTTATTGTTCAGCTAATTGGGTTTAAGTTACGTTAAACGGCGGGATAGCGTGATGAGACGCATAGACAAACGCTTTCGTTTTTTTTAAATGTTATTGACCAAGGCGTTTTCATTCGGTCAAAGACTTTAATGAGGAAAAAAATGGTCATTGTCGGTAGCACGCAATTCAAGGTGATTAAGTAGATACTTACTCTTAATAAGTGATCGTAAATAAGAATCCATAACTCTTTTTATAGAGCGATAGCTTTGTTTTTTTATGCAGCGTTGGAGCTAAGCTGCAAGGCTAGGGTCATTAGGACAGCTAGCATGATAGGTTTTATGGTCACGTTTTACTTGAAGTTTCGTTTTAGTACACTAATGGCCGGTTCCAATAATCAATCCACCGATAGTTTTCCTTACCGGCAGTTACATTTTGACAGATTACCCGTAGAATATGTGTCAACATGTAACTGTTGGTAAGGAAAACTATCGGTGGATTGATTATTGGAACCGGCCATAAACCTGTCATGATAGCTACCGGAATATGGTGGTAAGCAGTGAATATAGAGTCTGGCAAACGAAAGTTGAACCCACTAAACTCAATTACGCGGCAACACTGGTGATCAAAATGTATACTATCGGTGGATTGATTATTGGAACCGGCCATAAACCTGTCATGATAGCTACCGGAATATGGTGGTAAGCAGTGAATATAGAGTCTGGCAAACGAAAGTTGAACCCACTAAACTCAATTACGCGGCAACACTGGTGATCAAAATGTATGCGAATGACGTTTAGTGTTGCTGCATAATTGAGTTTACGTCACACCTGGCCATAATGCGAGTTTTACCGCATGCTGCCCGTACGGTAAAGCTCGCATTGTGGCCAGGTGAAGACGAAAAATTGTGTACTCACCACAGGCGGTAATTCGTAAAGCCCCAGATCGCATATTTATGGCCCTCACCTTCGGTTCGGGCCACAAACACCTGCGATCTAGCCCATTCACGAATTCACCACCTAGGTACGTAATGTACTATTAGTGGGTTCAACGGGAACACCCAAATATCCGAAATATTTTATTCCGAATTTGCTAATTCCGATTTTCAGAACTCCGAATTTCATAATTCCTAAGTCTTATAATTTCGATTACTAAAAACACGAATTTTAATTCACCGAATTACAAAATCTCGATAGTTTGTTTTTCCGATTTTTATAACTCCGAACAATCAAAAGCGCGAAATGTCATTGGCCCGAAAAACAGTATTCCGAAATTTCATTGCTAATTCGGAAAACTGATTATTCGGAATAATGAACTTCGTGAGATTTAACAAAATATAATTTCGTATAACATACATAACGTATAACAATCATAACATATAGTATATTTTCGTATAAGGATTATAATATAATAGCTCAGGTTAGGGCAGCTGGTAATGGGGGGCTCGGAGGGCGAAGCCCCCCGCAGTAAAAAAACAACAAATAGTTTAACAACGGTATCATTTGTAGGTTAGGTTAGGGTTAGCTTGTGTCCCTTAGAGCGGAAATAGGCACCCCGCGAAGCGGGGTGACGTCGACACGCTGGCGGTTAGGTTAGGTTTAGGTTAGGTTTTAGGTTAAAATAATTGGCGTGTGTCCCTCGCATTATTGCATTAAGTCTGCCTTTATACCCCCAACATTCAATTTTTTTTATAATATTCTTAAAATATCTATAACCCAACATTCCAAAAATATGTATACAACTACTATGAATTTTTTGGTTAGTCTGCTACACCTCACACCTCCAGTAATACTTTAACCGCATACTTTGTTATCTTAGGTAGGTACTTAATTCGTGTTTGTTAGCTGCGGTAGGGATCTTAAACGTTGGGGGTTGTTTTAATGATTAATTTAATAGTTATTAGTAAAAAGAATTCGTAATTCTGATTTTTCGGATTTTTGTTTAGTCGGATTTATAATTGGTCGGTGTATTGATATTCGGATTATTGAAAATCGGTATTTTAATAATCGGAATTCGTATTTTTGATATTTCGGATTATTATTAAGTCGGACTTCTCATTATTCGGGGAATTGAAATTCGGAATTATGATAATCGGAATTTTAACCGTTAGACCTTTTGAGATTTCGGATTTATAAAAATCGGATTTATGAACAATCGGAATACTTATATTAGGAGTTTTAAAACATTCGGAATTATGATAATCGGTATTATGAAATTCGTGATTCCGACTATCGGAATTTAGTTTTTCGTATTTATGTAGTGACCCGTAACCCGTGTAACCCGGGTAGGTTCAATTTTCGTTTGCCACTCTATCGAAGAAACAGTTCCTGATTTAGGAAGCGACATGGTCATCGGAGTTGCGGCGGCAGCAGGGCGTTGTCAGGGCGGGATTGAACCTTTGACATACTCGTATTATACCGTAAGTAGGTAGTATTGAAAGTAAAATTAGTAAAAAAAAAGTGATTGTTATTATTCTTTCTTTCTTTCTTCTGGAAACGCAAGCATCTATATGGGCTGTCTGCTTACCACCAGGCAGGCATCGATCGCATTGGGTGCCCTGAGGCGCTACCACGAACTTCGAAAGTCGAAGTTCGGGTATTTCCATCTCTATCGCACTCCCTTACTCGAGTGACAGAAATGCATGTATTACGAACTTCGATTTTCGTAGTTCGTGGTAGCGCCACTGATTAAGTTCCTTCTATTCTACCTGGGTCGACGAGGTGCTTAGTCACTGTGTCGCCATGAAAGCTGAACGCCAGCGAGCAGCGGGGCGGTGTACGGCTGCCCTTACATTGTCTCTCGAACGACTCGACCGCTTAGTGCGTAGAGGTTTTGCGTTTGCGGTTTCATATGTTTTGTCCAACTGCACGACAAGCTAGCCGCTTAGTGCGTGAGGGGTTCTAGTATAAGGCCTGAGTGCACGCCCCGCTCAGAGCGGGGCGAGGAGCGTCCATATCAGTTGCATTTGTTTTATATGGACGTGCACTCAGGCCTTACACTAAGGCATACGCCTTATTAGCGGTATCGTGTAGATAGCAAAAGTATACATATTTCTGTTAATTACGTTTTCATTTAGTTACTTAACGCACTTAATAAAACTCCACCGGCTATACCATGTTATATGGCGCCCAGAGCTCTTTTTAAGTGCATTGACGTGTGCTTATAAATGAATAAGTTATGTAAATATAACCAAGGCGACCGGCCGATATAATTGTAAAGTAAATATTCGCCGAGTTTCGGAGGTCGTGCTGAGGTTACATTTGTTGACAAACCTACCTACTTACATCCGGTGACACGTTAATTGCAGATGACCTCCATTTTTGGATGCTTCCGTTTTGTACAAAAAGTTCAAGTCAAGTGCAAAAATATGTATCGGTTCAATCCTCTCATAAATATGTAGGTACTGAATGAAACCTTAATCCGCTGACATAAGAGCGGTGGGACATATTTGTGAGTAAGTTGAATGCACCCATATTTTTACACTTGATGGGGTCTATAAGCAAAGAGAATATAACCACTACGTTCTAAGAGACGGGACTTCGAACTAAGTTTTGGATGACAGTGACATTGTCATTTGATTTTGACATGATAACTCAATTGAGTTTAGCTACTTTGCCATACCACATTAAAAAGTCCAATACGGAAGTAAGTCGTACCAACATAATGGCACGAAAGGGATTAGGGATGTAGTACTTAACATTATCGATGTCGATAATATTAGTACGCAACGTTATCGATATCGATAAATTATGATGGTCAGACCCCGTATCATGGTCGGCCTTATCACACGATAAGTGATAAGATAGGAGCTTCGTCTCGTTCTATCGAACGGTGTCAGCCAGTGACGGACGCTCTATCCTGTCACTTATCGTGTGATAAGGCCGTCCATGCTACGGGGTCAGACCCCGCATACTGCATGAAGAGCAAATTATTGCACTAAGTATATCGACACTAACAAAGTAATAAAAGGATAATAAATGTTTTGTCAGTTTATTTATTTCACATTGATTTATGAATTATAAAAATTATTTAGGAGTAGATACATTTATGTTTACAAAATTTCACCAATTTGTCCATACTGTCTCTTTTTCGTTCGCAAACACTCCAATGTATTTCCATAATTCTTCTTGTTATAAGACAGCTCCCGCTTGTATTATCCAAGTGCCGTAGATTTTCAAAAGTAAATCAATGTTTTCGCTCGATATTTCGTTATTTTCGTTATGGGTTATCTACTTACATATTTCGTTATAACATTATAGGTTAAACAAACTTGTATGTACTTATGTAGGTACCTAAAGTTCTTGGCTTTAAACTGGTTGATGACGAGAATCTTATACATGTTTAAAAATTTGAAAATAATTAAGATCGTGTTGTATTGTCAAAAGCATTGGTTGCGGTGCGGTTGGTACCTTTTTTTACTTTCACTATACCTTCATATAACATTGGATTTTTAACGGACACATCCGTCTGCGTTTTTCGTTTATTTATCATATCAAACGGAAATCTTATACTTGTTTTACATATTTCGATTCATAGATTCATTCCATCAATATAATCAATCAATAAAAAATAAATAATAATAAATATATATATTTTTTAATTTTTAGTTTTATTGTTAATGTTTATCTTAGTTTTAGTCTTTGCATTCAAATGTGTCATCAGTGTATAATAATAATAATAAATTAAAAACCTTTTTAAAATATCAAAATCAATCCATGTAGGTAATATATTTAACTTCTCCAATTTACAAACATTCTACATTTTTATAGGCGAAAATTTAAATGTTTGCCAAGTTTACTAATCTGAAAATCTGAATCTTCATTCATGTAGTTTTATATGTTTTTTTCTGTTACTCTTGATTTTACACCTGTGCGAGCAGTGGACACCTATAAGTGGCTAAGCATGTTACTTACTTAGATTTTTTGTATTTAAGCCAAATGTATTGTTCAGGTGTGTTATCCGTTGGTGGTCCTTAAATAAATAAATAAATAGGGGCTTTTCAATCACAACAATACTAATGATCTTGCGTTTGAAAATGGTTTGCCTTGAAATTGCATGACGATTAACGCACGAAAATTTAATCTTATATGAAACTACCTTCTGCCCGCGACTCCGTCCGCGTGGAACTCGTTTATATCGTAGCTCCATACAAACTTTCACCCCCCATTTTACTCCCTTAGGGGACGATTTCCGGGATAAAAATGTCCTATGTCTGTCCCCGGGACTCAAACTATCTCCATACCAAATTTCATCTAAATCGGTTCATCAGTTTAAGCGTGAAGAGGTTATAGACAGCTAGACAGATACATTTATAATATTAGTATGGATAGGGTATAATTAAAGTAGATAGGTAAGTGTTACAACACAGAGAGAAATGCTCAAGCTACCCAGATACCTAAATAAGTTTCTGTAAAACATTAACAATTAATAGATACGTAGCTTTACCTGGGAGAAATCACGTTATTTAGGAGTTTCTCTTTAATGATGGAAACGGGAGGCTTCCGTCTTCACCATTAAATGGGATTGATAGTATAATACGAGTATTGTATAGTTATAAACACAAGTAACGGAAGGCGCAGCGCAGCAGACCCCCCCATAAGGTGGACTGCTGACCTAGTTAAGGTCGCAGGAGTTCGCTGGATGAGGGTGCAGGACCGGTCATTGTGGCACCCTTTGGGGGAGACCTATGGCCAGCAGTGTCTGTCAGAGTCTTTCGGCTGATATGATGATGATGGTGATGATTTATTTAATTCAATCGTATGGCATAGATTATTAAAGCCTTTAAAGTGTGTCACTCTTTAGTAGAGGCCTTCGGGCGGCTTAAGAACTTCTAACAGTCGAGTTGCCCACTCACTTGACAAAGGGGGGACAACTGTCACTCGCGTCCGCAGGAGCTACCTACCACAACCCTGCACGTGTCCCCTGGGTGATGGTGATGATGATGACGTTCACAGGTAGACAAGCGGGAAGTCAGCCAAACACCAACATTCGGCGTTGCGCAGGAGTGTAGGGATATGTGGGGGTAGGATAGGGAAATCCGTATTCGGGAAAAAACTATAGAATTCGCGCGAAAGGTTTTTAGCGTGAATCAATGCTTTTTACGCGATCCTACTGATCTGAACTGCGTTTTCGCGAAATAACGGATTGAAACCAGGGTTTTCGCACAACTACAAGATTCATTTACACGACAGTGCGAGTCATTTTTTTAACGAGATCCAGTCGGACGAACCCTTACTTTATGTAAAACTAGCTTCCGCCGCGACTTCGTCTACGTGGACCCGGGATAAAAACTACCCTATATTTTGGTCCAGGCTATAAACTATCTTCGTGCAAAATTTCATCTAAATCCGTTGAGCCGTTTAAGCGTGATCGAGTAACAAAAACATCTTAACATCCAAGTATCCAGACATTAAAAGTTTCGCCGCATTTGTATTATGTACGGATTATTTACCGTTAGCTTTGCCGCGTGTTAGCGTGCCCTGGAAGTTCAGATGGCAGTCGCTTTCGTAAAACTAGTGCCTATGCCAAATCTTGGGATTAGCCTCGGGCTCCTTTAGGGCACAACCGGGAATAACGCTAGGAGGATGATGATGTAACATTTAATCGTTTAATCATGGTCATGAACACATTGATTTTGTCTCCCCCGGAGCACCTTGTGTACAATCATGAGCGTTTCCATTGTCGCCTGACAGCAGCTGTCAGAGACAGTCAGTGTCAGTGACAATGGCTATCAGGCTAAATTACTCAGCTATAAGGCCGCTTAACATACTTTATCCGCCATTAAGCTATGTACAAAAATTTTAGACAATGTTTCTTTACATAAAATTTTACGGATGCATAGCTAAAAAGGAAAATTGAAGATTTCAGCTAGTAAAAACAGGTTAAAAACATATCAGATTTGTATGAAAGAAATAGAGCAAGCCTCGAATATTAGTATTAAAAAGAAAGTACATGAACACCGCACACGATTTTTTAGAGACATGGTTTCGCGCGTTTTTTGACCATAACTCAAAATGACCTAACATTTAACCGCCTTTTAGTTTGAGGACGGCAGAGCATGCTTCTCATGTCGCCGATCGCGTCGCCCGTCCATAAACACGCCACATCGATTGCAGTAAAAGTTTTATAGGAGATCCAGACAAATCGATATATCTACTTTTTAGTAGTGAAAGATTTATCGACAAACCTATCCTTTCGCAAATGACTATACAGATCAATGTCTAGTCATAAAAGCAGAGACAGCGAGAAAGTTCACCGCCCCAAATGGAACCAGTTTGCTTGTGTCTGTTGTGAAGGTTATGTGAAAATTGGGTCTTTACTCCATGTATTATGGTGACATGTTTAACTTTACAGATAATGGCTTATCCTTATTGAACGAGCGAGCGAAGTGAAAGTTCCTCCTTTCAGCTTATAAGACTATGCAGCGTCAAGGTTCTCACAAAGCTAAGTCAAATGGTCTTCCATTTCAATGACGATTTTAAATACTCACCTGTTCCTTCCCATAAGAAGAAGCCTAAGCGTCATTAATAAACAAATTTTATTTCTCTCTTTCTAATGAGATTTTTTTGGATTAAACGATCTAAGTATGATCACAGAATACTAAGCACCAGAAGGGCCACTGCGTCATGGGGTATACAGGTAGACACACGTAAAAAGAGCTCTGCGCGCCATATTAAATGTATGGCCGCCAGAGCTCTTTTTACGTGTGTCGACCTGTACAGCTTATCGGATTTTACCCCAATTCGTCAGTACAACATGTCGAAGTCATAATTGGGTGTAGCGTACAGATACTCCGTAGCACTCCGACCATATGTGCATGCAATTTCTCAGTACAACTCGTTTGACAGTTGCAACAGACGATAGCATTTAGTCAGCTGCTCATAAATTGGGGCTGACAAATCATGACATGTAATACATCCCATTAGTAATGTGTCAGCTGTCAAATCTTTGCCTAAGCAAAAATACGTATAATCGAAGATCAGGGTTGCCAGTTCTGATAACCAGCGCGGTTACGAGCGGGGTATGACATTAGTAGTCCGAGGTGTAACGGGCCTTTTGGCCTACTTGCGATCATCGACCAGACAACCTGTTTCTGACGTAACAGAGACAAACATTAGTATTGCCACGGAATAAAACCTGAATCACGCTGACACACAGACAGCCACGCCATTCGGTGAGAGACTTAAAACCTGAATCACACTGGTGCGACCCGCGGTGGCGGTCAATAGTAAACTTGACATTAGCTGTCAAATTTACTATTGACCGCCACCGCATGCCTACACTAAAACTAAAAACAAGCATGCACACAATTTCAATCGAACTTGAACTCAAGCTAAAGGGAACGAACTTCTCCGTTTCGTGTGTCTGTACCACCAGAATCATGGCATATTGACAATTGTAGAACGGCCTCTGACCGGTCGACGCACAGCTGTTTTTGACGCGAGTCAGCCATATTTGTTTAGATCGTTTCCAATGCTAGATGGCACCTCGATGTGGCCAAGTTAAAATTATTTTGTCCCTGTGTCCAGCTGGTCTCCGAAATTCGACTCTCGTGAAATTTTGTAAGCAGGTTGATAGTCATATATGGTTTCTTGTTAATTCAGTTTTTGGAAATTTTACGAATGCAAGGCATCCGTGTTAGTCCAGGCAATGAACTGACAACTTGTATGGAAAAAATGTCAATTTTGGAAATAATTTATAATAGCTTATTTTTTATGTATAACGGATATATTATCAATGAAATAGTTACCCAGCGACAGAATCCGTCAAAATTTCAGACATCGAAAAAATGATAAGTTAACTGGCTTCTAAAAAGTCAGTAAAAATATAATTAAATGTTTTTGTCTTTATTTTGGTTCATTTACATTTGCTCTATAATATTCAAGATAAATCGTACAAAAAAAGATAATGCATGCTTCATTTAAATCTACATAATTACTTCCGGGTGGAAAGTTTGTTGGATTCTTGACTAAATCATCTTAGAATAACATTTTCAAACGATATCAACAAAAAAAAAGCTATTATAAATTAATGTTTTTCAAAACCGTATTTTGCCCGGAGTATGTGAGGTTTACAGCACGGCTATCACGAGACGACGCGCGAGCTCTCTCGATTTTTTTCGCACTATCCGTGCGTCTCTGTTATTAGAACGGTGGCGCTCAATAGTAAATTTGACAGCTAATGACAAGAGGGACTACCGCGAAACGAAAGTTCGTTTATCTCCCTCTCTGTCGCTCTTACTAGCAAGTGCGACAGAGACGGAGATACAAGAACGAAGTTCGTTTCGTTCCGCAGTAGGCCCTAACTTTATTATTGACCGCCGCGGCCAGGCCACGCCAGTGTGGTGCGGGCTTAATTGTTTCATGATCGGAGGTCAAAATGGTGAATTACTTAATTTGACAATGATATACACTGTAAATTTGGCTCTGAGCTTTTAATGACCTCAATTTTCGGAAAGATACGACATTAATACGATTTTGGTTACGACGATTCCTACCAAAATTGGAGATAAATCCCTGATATTACACAAAATTATATGGGTACGAAGCCATGGAAATATATTTATGTTCTCCATTACTGTCTTGAATAAATATCGATGATGCTTAAAAACCAAGAAAACGCAATATAACGTAACATTACAGGAGGTCACGTACGAGGTCAATCTGTCTCAATAACGCACCTATATGACATACGGTCTGTTCCATTCGGATTTTTCGTTAAATGACACTTATTTTTGGTAAACTCCCTATAAAGTGGCCGTCAATGGAATTTGCTAGTTATGTAAACAAACCGCCATATTGACTTTAGGTTTTGTCATGTTTACTGTTACACCGAACATCGCACACCGCCGTAACTATTAAAATTTTACCAAGTTACGAGATACAACTCGGTTACAATATCTGTGGACCTCGCTGGAATGTGAAGCCCTCCCCCTTCTCTTTTACCTACCCGCGCTCGCCGCGCGCGCCTTGCGCACCGTACCAGATCGCCGACGTGACGTCATCGACGCCAGGTCCACAGATATTGTAACCGGGTTATATGATAGATGACAGCTAACGTCATCATTCAGTTAGTGGACCTTCTGTACCTTATTAATCTGTGATGGTATCCAGGGCTGTTATTCGCTACGCGCTCTACGGCTCACCCCGCCGGTCACCCGTCACGAAACTAGACCTACCTACGCTTAGTTTTACTTCGCATTGCGGTGTCAAGATATATTTGTGGGTGAGCACTGAGGTGAGCTTAAAACAAGTTACAGAATAGGGGGGCAGGTGCTCAATCGCTTCCACGTATTAGAAATTGTACGCGCTGCACATATGTAATCGATATCATAGACTGGAATGCGATATACCCAGGCAAATTGACCTCCAGGTACATTCACGTCAAAAAATATGTAGGTAAACTTTTTGAGTAGGCCGCATTGCAAAGTAGGCCGTTCAAAAAGCAACTCTACCGTCCAGGGTTAAAGATTCTAATAAACATAACTTTATTACTGTAAAAAACCATAATCGGAAGAATATAACAAAACCATAACCTACCAACAAAGTCAAATAGTAACTAAGTAGGTATCAAATAACCCGCCCCGCGTCACTCCGCCCCGTATCATGGTCGGCCTTATCACGCGATAAGTGACAAGATAGAGCGTCAGTCTCGTTCTATCGAACGGTGTCAGCCAGTGACGGACGCTCTATCTTGTCACTTATCACGTGATAAGGCCGACCATGATACGGGGCCAGGTGCAAGGTGCCCATAACACTAGCCGCATTGCCGCGCTGAGATTCTAATTCCACTGACAGTATTATAAAAAGTCGGCCAAATGAAATAATCTCAGGTACCATGTAAGATTAATGAAACTTAAAATTGTATGCATAACTTTAGAGTTCACTTTGATGTGGAGTATGGATATAGAAAGTAAAATTTGATTCAGGGAAATGGGCGTGAAATCGGAAAAACGAAAACGTTTATCGGTTAGGTATGTAATGAGCATAAATCATAGTCTAATAATCGAAAACTTTCAATCTCTTTTGAATAGTTTTTTCTACTTGGGGAATAGCATCATGTTTTTCCTCAACTTGAAAAACTCACACATCATTAGGTATACGTAGATAGACATTCGGTGGCAAACGAGCGCCCGGCAGGGAACAAATTCAGGTTAGAGGCAGGAAATTCGTGTGAATCCATGCGAAAGAAGTTGGTTCTTCGCTACGTTTCAACAAAAGACTCAGTTGTGAGATATTGAACTTTGAAATGAAAATGCCGGAGGTTGTTGATTATTATCCCGAAAGTTTTTATGCAGGCACAATATAAAGACGAGTTCCGCGCGCGTGGAAACATGGCGCGGCAAAAGCTAGAATTCAAACTAAAACAAAAAAAAAAATCGGCTAAGTGCGAGTCGGACTCGCGCACGAAGGGTTCCGTACCATTATTCAGGTTTTTAGTATTTGTTGTTATAGCGGCAACAGAAATACATCATCTGTGAAACTTTCAACGGTCTAACTATCACGTTTCATGAGATACAGCCTGGTGACAGACGGACGGACGGACGGACAGCGGAGCCTTAGTAATAGGGTCCCGTTTTACCCTTTGGGTACGGAACCCAAAACTGGTCCTCTCGGCATAGTCTTATGATGCTGGCGGCGTTTCCTCGCTGCTGGTTCGCAGCGCTAACGCGTTGATCGATAAAGCTCTTCAATTTCCTGTGTATATATCTTTTTTTTTCTCTTATTTTACTTTATTTCCACACATTTCCAGGTCGCACCTTCGGCCGTCCGATGAAGAAGTTGATGCAGGCAATGATACCACTAGCGTTAGCGATCGGCTCAGCCGGGACATGGGCGGTGATCGCGGCCCTAATCGGAGCTAAGACGCTGGTGGTCACGCTCTTTATACTGAAGTTGCTGCTGATGGCGGGCGCTGCCAAGGTAAATACGATCTTATAAACAAAGTGTTACTGGCAATGGGCAGGGCACATAGCACGTAGAACCGATGGCCGTTGGCCGTACCTGAAGGCGCGGCGTGGGTAGGCCCCCCACAAGGTGGACTGATGACCTGGTAAAGGTTGCGGGAGTCCGCTGGATGCGGGTGGCGCGGGACCGGTCACTTTGGCACTCTTTGGGGGAGGCCTATGTCCAGCAGTGGACGTCTTTCGGCTGATATGGTGATGATGAAACAAGTATTAGTAAGGTCAGTTCGGGTATGTGCGCCACAGGGGAAAGTGCGCCTCATTCATCATTCAGTCATTTAAATCAATATCAGCACTTACCCCGGGGGCGCACTTTCCCCTGTGGCGCACATACCCGAACTGACCCTACCTGTGTTACTTGTGGGCAAAATCGCACGATGTTTGTACAGTCAGATGCAGAGAAACTTGCCCCCCTGCATAGAAATTTGGTATGCCAGGGGCATGTTTCTCTGCAGCTAACTACAAGCTTTTATTAACCGACTTCAAAAAAAAGGAGAAGGTTCTCAATTCAGTTGTTTTTTTTTTTTTTTTTATGTTTGTTACCTCAGAACACCGTCATTGATGAGCCGATTCGAAAATTTTTTTTTTGTTTGTAAGTATATGCATCCAGGTGGGTCCCATTTTTTTTTAAAATTTAGTTGGATGATGGAATCCATGAGGAATTGAGAGAACTCCTCAATTATATTAGGCACGCGTGTAGTGATTTTGGTATTTTCTACTCGTATTATATCTCGTGTATTTACATCCGGAAATCATAAATTTGGTGGAGTGGAATGGAACTGATGATGAACACCACAGATGACTTATGGAATTCCTCAATTATGTACTTAAAGTACAAAAGCACGTCACAGATTCTGATAAGATTCCGTTGATATAGCAGCTAATGAAGTACCAAAGGTGATCCTTGTGGAATCGACGGAAGTCCTCAAATATTATCGGGCCACATACGGCGATTGGGTTTTTTTCTCTAATAATCAACGCATTTGCTCTCGGAAATCAGTTCATGTGGTAAATTGGAAAATAAATGTGGAAATGTTCTCGTGGCTTGGCGGAGTACTAAATTGAAGTCGGTTAAAACTTTGTTTTTAAAGTAAATTATGTAGTTAACCTGTACCAGTGTCTGTAATTAAATCTTGCAAGTTAAATTTGACCCACTTCCCGGTGACCGATTGAGCTGAAATTTTGCTAAGTGTAAGTATAGTTGGATGACAATTCAATTATGGTATCATCGAGCTGATCTGATGATGGAGACAGAAGGTGGCCATGGGAATTCAGTACTTTACCGACGTAACCCCGTTGAGTTATGGTTAGAATCGTCTCAATGAGTAGTGATCCAGGTATACAGAAAACAGGATGGCAGGAAAAGTACAGTCGCCAATAAAAGCTTGTACCAAAAATTAAATTTTTGACAGACACTTATTACTTGTACCACGTACCACGATGCAATGGCTGATTCAGGATTTTGGTTAACATGGTATGGAGCGAATAATTTTTCTAGGATGGAACTTATGTTAAGACCCATCTGTCTAACAACACCCATTGTTTAGCCACGTGCCACAAACGCTTCGAAATGACAAGGCCATGTTTAATGAAATACTTTACTGCAATAGTGAGTACCTATAGTGACTCTATTGTTATAGTTCAACAAGGTTCTAATTAAAACGAAAGCTATATCCGTATTGACAACATTTTATTAGTAGTTGCAGCATACTTCGTACAATGTAAGTAATTATCGGCTACACTTAACAATGTAAGACAATGGGCGCACGGCAAATTACGTTATAATCACTTATAACTAGTTATCATTAATTTCATTAATTTTACTTTGTAATCACGACCGACGATTTGTTGTGACGACCGCTTTAGCCTAGTTGGTAGTAACCCTGCCTACGAAGCAAGAGGTCCTGGGTTCGAATCCCGGTAGGGGCATTTATTTGTGCGATGAACACGAATATTTGTTCCCGAGTCATGGGTGTTTTCTATGTATTATAAGTATGTTTACGTCACTCCGGGCGGTAAGTGAGATTTACCGCGGCAAATCTCCCTTCACACCCAGGAGAAGACGTAAAATTCTGTACGCACCACGGGCGGTAATTCGTAAAGCCCCAGATCGCATAGTTAGTGCACAAACACCTGCGATCTGGGGCATTCACGAATTCACCGCCCTAGGTACGTAATGTACTATTATCGTCGTCTAGTACCCATAGTACAGTCGCGGAATGAAAAGGTTGACCACTTTTGGACCTTAATGGCTTTGAAATAAGATCTAAAAGTGTCAACCTTTTCATTCCTCGACTATACAAGCTCTTTATTTATTTATTTATATATTGTATTTATTTATTTAATTATTTGCCCAGGCTGTGGAACTAGTTGAGACCGGATTGAGGAACAGACAAGCTAATTCTAGTCTCCAGGGTACCCAGGCTTTCAACCCTTACCAGAGACCCGTGGTACCATCTCTAGTACCATCCATAGTGGATGGGTTCCAGGAGAAACCAGTGATACCTTTGCCACAACTGGTAATTTATGAAGTTTTTGTCTAATGGACAGACTATAGTCATTTTCTTTTACTTCTAAATATGTGTCATTGAAATGTCCCAAATTGGCGGTGTCAATAAGGCGCTATTTCTTTGAAGACGCCATTAGAAATCATCCTTATTGACACCGACAAAGCAGGCTCTTTTGCTCTACACATATCTTAGGGTTTCGCACGAAAATTAAAATGCACATCAACTTTTGTAGAATTCTAGTACCTACCCATTTGTGTTCTTAAGAATTAAGTAAAATACAAATAGGCATGTTGCGTTGCACATCTAAACAACCATAAATTTGCAAAAATATCTAAAGCACTTACAAACTAAAGCAATCTGTGGCAGCGGTATTTTCAACAACTATTAATTAAGTTCTTATTTTAAGGCGCCGTAGGTTCATGGTCTTCTCTCCCTCTCATTGAGCATAAGCGTGAGCGAGATGGAAGTGCATGCTCGGAAGCGCGGATATCATGTTTTTTAATTTTAATTTTTTGGCCGTTTAAATAAATAAAAACGTAATCACTGAGTTCTCTCAAACATGATATTGCCGATTTTTAGAAGCAATTTTAATATTTATAGCTTTTGTGCATAATTTGTTACGAATATTTTAAGTGTATTTTTGTGTGTTTTGTTTAGACCTATGTTCGTGATTTTTTTCTATCGAGCGAAATTTGCTTAAGTCATGTTTTGAAGCACTGATTTCCCTGCAGAACAGCCTCAATATTACTATTCGTATTTTTTTGAAACCATATTATTATAAACAGACGCATTATATTGTTTCAAAAACTCTGTTCGCTTAACTTCGCTGAACCTACGGCGCCTTAAGATATCCGTCACTCTCGCACTCGCTAGCGCTACTTTTCAGACCGTGTCGGATGACTTATCGACAGCGATAAGTGACAATATGTCATTGTCAACGATGCTACGCCCGCTTCTCACAAAACTTCAAAAGAATCGATTGAGAAATGTTTGTTCGAATTCGCAGGTCAATCACGTAACGCATTGTACGCGAGTCAGTTATAGATCTAAATGGCAATTTTTATATGGAAAAATGACTGTTGGATCTACCTAACGCGCGTTCAAAACGTTACGTGATTGCCCTGGCCCCGTATCATGGCCGGTCTTATCACGCGATAAGTGACAAGATAGAGCGTCAGTATTGTTCTATCGAACGGTGTCAGCCAGTGAAGGACGCTCTATCTTGTCACTTATCACGTGATAAGGCCGACCATGATACGGGGCCGGAAAACAACCGGACATCGGACATCCGAACATACGAAAGTAATTTGGCCCAAGAAGAAGCGGAGAACGGGGTTCGTTCGCTTCGCTCGCTCGTTCAGATGTTGTTAAATGATACTAATAAATTTGAACATTAAAAAAATATATATTAAATAGAATCTTTTCCATAAGACACTGTTACATTCAATACTTTAAACCACAACACATTTTTTGCTATTGAATCATTACATTTGACACATTTTGAGCGACAACTAGTGAAAGTCACTTTCTATGTTTGCGTGAGCGGGATGACGCAATACGGGCACTGGGTCAGAGCGAGACGGATGTGTGTTTAGGTGCTCTAGGGTGCTCTTATGCCGGTTGCACACTAGGCCAACGAACGGTCTATAAAGCGTTATTTTTTTATTTTTTTTATTGCACATAACAAAATAAGTAATATACAATCGACAACACAGCTAACTGACTATCCGTGCACTCTATATGCATTGTAATAAGGTTCTATTTATATACAGGACGGTCAGTTCACTGTGTTGGCGTTTGTACAAATGCCGAACTTGGCCACCCGCTTATTGAAAGAAAGAAAGAAAGAAAGAAAGACAACATTTATTCGTGGACAAAACAAATGGGTACAAAAAACAAAACACATTAACGTAAAAGTAGCGGGGTCCACGAAAAGGCCCCGACTCAGCATGGTGCTATTGCATGGTTATTACGGAATCGCAAGCGTCAATAGAATACGGTGTCCGCATCAGGAAAACCGTGTGCTTATTTGCCACCGACGTAGTTTTAAAAGTAAGAAATACGAGTCATCATCATCATCATCATATCAGCCGAAAGACGTCCACTGCTGGACATAAGCCTCCCGCAGAGAGTGCCAAAGTGACCGGTCCCGCGCCACCCGCATCCAGCGGACTCCCGCAACCTTTACCAGGTCATCAGTCCACCTTGTGGGGGGGCCTACCCACGCCGCGCCTTCCGTTACGTGGTCGCCACTCGAGAACCTTTCCGCCCCAACGGCCATCGGTTCTACGTGCTATGTGCCCCGCCCACTGCCACTTAAGTTTAGCGATTCGTAGGGCTATATCGGTTACCTTGGTTCTGCTGCGGATAGCCTCATTTCTGATGCGATCACGCAGAGAAACTCCCAACATGGCCCTTTGGGTGACTTTGAGCCTTCTTATGAGGCCCATAGTAAGCGAGCACGTTTCAGTGCCATATGTCATCCATCACTGGCAACATAGATGACAGACATACTCGTACGAGTATGTTTGTATAATTATTACGAATCTAACCCGGGGTTCTGCGTGGTATTCAGACTGAGTCTGTTTCAAAATGGCAGCAGCTAGCAGCTCGCGGCTGACAATAGGTACCTACTTTTTATATGAAATTTCCATTTCGGGAGAAAACGGTTTCCACTAACTAAATCTTAACAAATCACTTTGATTTTGATGTCGATCGCTTTAGCATAATAATAATTATATTCTAGGTTTATAGGTTTCGCTTTAAAAAAAAAATTGGTGCCTACAAGTTTGAATTTATTGCAATTATTCGTACTTAAAAATCATCGAGATTAGTAAAAAACATTTTCCCTTTTTAACCGACGTCAAAAAAGGAGGACGTTATGTTCACTGTTTTTTTTTTGTATGGACGACGGACGTGTACGACAATACAATATTTCATGACAATACGGGTGTAGACTCAAAATGTATTAGTACTTACTCCAAAAGTAAGAAGGCAAAAAATTACTCTAGTGACGAAAAACTCATTCAGATATCTCAAAGAATTACGAAGCTACAACCGTTTAATATTGATTGTTTACCCGACTGCCGAAGGAGTTTGTTTTTCGAGCGTATATGTATGTATGTATGTGACCTTATTCTTTGGCACGCCCTGCCCCCCTAGCACACTAGGTTTTATGTCCGACATAAAGCATTTGTCCCTCTTGCACTCGCATATTGGCCAGGATGGGACGAATGCTTTATGTCCGACATAAAACTTAGCGTACTAGCCCCTATGCAGTCTAAACCGTTTGACGGATTTCGACATATGAGGTGTCGTTGGATTCCTCTTAATCGTGGGAGTGACATATTTTAATACTTTTCAGGGAAAATTCACCGTAAAATGGGGCGAGTAGGGGCAAAACTGACATTCAAACCTCGATAACATTTTATTTTGACATATGCAAACTGAATGGTGTATATAATATACCTAAGTGTTCCGGACGTTTGTATTTTAGTTTTCATTTTATTTTGGGTAGTCCCATTTCATAACTTTGACGATAAACAGGAAATCCCACCTCACCCCGTAGTCCCTCGTAATTGGGGTGAGATGGGATTTCATACAAAGGTGATTTTGGAAGATTGTTGAATCTTTTTTTTTATTATGAGTATTACTATAGCTCCATTTTAAATTGGAATACATTATTTTTGTAGCAGTAGCCTTAAAATTTCATCTCACCCCGCTTTCATCCCTTCTCTCCCCATTCATAACCCAACTCTCCCCGCGAACCCCACTCACCCCATTTTACGGTATTGGTCATTTTATTTGGTGTCTACACCCCTATTGGCAAAATAATACTTATTTTGCTATATCGGCCACGTTACACTAGACTGGCGAAGTGAGAGACACGCTATGTCTGGCATAGCTAAATTAGAGGTGATCCAGGCATAGAGAGAGTGGCCTTGGGGCTTGTTTACCTACTTAAACATAGTCTTTAAACTAAATTCTAGCATTTCTAACTCTTATTTTCTATGCGTATCTAGTTAGCACGAAAGCGTGGTACTGCGGCGCTACCACGAACTTCGAAAGTCGAAGTTCGGGTATTTCCATCTCTATCGCACTCCCTTACTCGAGTGACAGGGATGCATGTATTACGAACTTCGACTTTCGAAGTTCGTGGTAGCGCAGCTGTTTACTGTTATGTGGTGGGTTTGCACATAAAACACACAATCTTTGTAAGATTAATCTTACAAAGATTGTGTGTCTCATGTGCTAAAAAAGCTCTTCCGATGTTAAGCTCGGAAGAGCTTTTGCGAGAAATGCAAGCTTGAACTCGCTAAATGTTGGGTGATCTTTTGTAATTCCTAACGTAAATCTATTTCCGGCGTCACACTTTCACCTTTAATGGTTACTTTTTGTTGTTGGTTTTATTTTATCTTTAAATATATGTAGCTACCTATACCTACCTACATACCTACCTACAGTCAGTACACAGTATCTACAGTCGAGTTCATAAATACGTATATATGCTCCCAAAGCTTCAACATTATCTGAGTAACCGTATGCCCTTATCAATAAAGTCGTGTTCACATGTTTTTGATAACTTTTTCCGTGCACATATTTCTGAACGAGACTACACTTAGTACTTAACACGTTGTATGTGCACATTTTTTTACAATCTGAATTTCCCAAAAAGTAAAAAAAAACTCGTTTAATTGCTTTGAGTTATGGTGTTACGGTCAACTATTAAGGGGCTCCCGTCAAAAATCAACGAAAAGTAGTTTTCATTTCGACACTCGTCCTCGGTTTATTGAAGCTAGCTTTCCAGATATGGGAAAGTTTGATTCCTGTTTAACATTTTTGATTTAGAATAACTTGAAAAATGTTAATACAGAATTAATTATCCATTTTTAAAGAAACCTCATCCTCATTAAAACTTTTATACACGCGAAACTCATACCTACTCATACATACTGAACTTACCTATAATTTTGATATGCCTTTTTATAATCTTACTAATTAACACAAAAGTATTGCCAGAAAACTAGTTTTTTGGCCTAAAATTGTTCAACTTTGATGCCAATATATCTCGAAAACAATGAACTTTGAAGTAAATATGGGATACTAGTACTATACTAAAATTACTTAAAGCCGTTGTTGTTAATAGAATAAGCTACAAAAAACATTAGAAAACTAAGGGATTCAGATCCAAGGTCATTGGCGTATGGGAGCCCCTTAATAGATGTATCCATATTTTCTTCTTGTCGCGTTATAATGAGAAATAAAACAAAGTCCGTTACAAAATATGGGATCATAGTATAACTTACCGACTAGATAATTATTAAAAGGATAAATAACATTTTAAAGAATTTGTCTGATTGTATATACCTCTATAACTCGAAAGCTAGTGAACCATTCTGAACTCAACTTATATCATTAGAAAGCGTATTTACTCACGCTCACTGTCAACTTTATTACACCAAAATCGGACCATCCGTTTTAAAGTTATCGATGTTTTTCAGTTCGGCGGCCTCGTCGCGAGTAAGGTGCATCATCCACCGCCCCACTACGCGCCGCCTCCGAGTAAGGAGATACATCTGCATATTCATAACGGCCAGCACGGGCATGAACATCATGAAGAGGAGGTTATACCTAACCTGAGTGAGTATAATATCTTAGGTTCTGTATAGACAAAATAAATTATCATAACCTAGAGGAGCCGCGGCATAATTTTATTTATGTTTTTTTTTTCATTTAAATCGTGCAAGGCCCGTATTTACATACTAACATACAACATATTTTTCTCAAACATAACATGCAATGCAATATTGACGTTGTGTTCTTCATAATGGGCTTCGAAGTGTCATGTTTCGGGCGCAGCGAGACGACAGATCCGTATAGGCATTTCATACAAAATTGGAGGCATGTCTAAAATACTATTAATAAATTAACGGTGAAGAAGAACTCCCGGAGAATTAGAAACATGTCGCCTGTCGTAACATTTAATACGTGATTGTTTTAGTAGTGTTCTAAAAACGTGTTTCGCGCTATCTATTAGCCGTTTAGCGTATCTCTTCAGTGACATCTAGCGTCAAGTAGCGGTAATACGATTACGTATTCTGCTACGCGCGACGTTACCTACATGAACCATCTATTTTACATGCTTCCGCGATTCGCCGCTAGATGTAGGTAGCGGCTGATCCACATTACAGATATTTTAATTATTCGTACCGTTGACGTCAATATTATATGTATGTACACGAGCTTTACTTTAACCCATTCGCCGCTTCCGATTTGAACTCAAGTTCGTCACTGTTCTGTTCCTGCCCCTAAAACAATATCCTAATTAAAACTTGCGTGGCGTGTGGGTGCCACCTCTTATTTTCTGTGGCGGCAAATTGATTAAATAAAAGTGTAGACATATCTTTAGCATCGACAGGTACCGACCCATGTTGAACTAGTGGGCTAGCGAAAGTGCACTCAGATCAGACGAGATAGATTTTATCGCTCCTATTCTCTCAAGCGATTTTGATCACTTTAGGTACTGACAATAAAGAGGTTAAGTTTGTGAAAGGAAAGTTAGTAAAAGAAAAAAGTAAGCTTGTATGTAGTCGGTAGTCTCCTGAACTACTCGTGCTATTTGAAAAAAAAACTTGTTTTACCTACCCAGAGCAGACCTTCGGTATAAAAATAGGCTATATTTTGTCTCGCGACCCCGTTTGCATTCTTTTTACCTAATATGTGGCTGGGGCCACGTGCAGCTATAAAAACTAAAAAAAGAAAAACGATTTTGGTAAAATTAAAAACTGCCTTCATTGTTTATCATTTTTCAACTTTTAGAAAAAAGCTGTAGCTAAAATTCGTTTGACATATACATACTGTCAGTTTGTCATTTGTGTTGGGATAGGCCTTAGTTAAAATACCTCTAAAGCCTGCAACACACTGGTGCGGCCTGCGGTGGCGGTCAATAGTAAATTTGACAGCCAATGACAAGTTTACTATTGACCGCCGCGGCCGGGCCGCGCCAGTGTAACAAGACGCTGGAGAGCATTGTCGCCATCTTGGCGAGAGTCACGTTTATTTGATTTTATATTGGTTTAATTCGTTATATATTCGTAGTCAACTTATACACTTACTGACTCTGGCAAAAGCCCTCGAGGCTGCCATTTCTCTTTTATAATAATAATAATCACAAGACGCTGTCAATACCAAAATGCCCTAGAGGATTTGGGATAGCGCGCACACTGTCTATTTGTATCGGAGTAAACGAGAGCGAGTGTCACTGGGCGGCCCGGTTTTTGATGAGTACCACACTTTTTTTTATTTCAAATAAAAAAAAGTGTGGATTATTTGTGAAATGTGACTCGTTAGTGGTTTAGGTCTGAATATGTTGACTTCATGTTTTTAATTGCAGACCCATATACGTCAAAAAAATATAGACTTATAACCGTTTAAGATGATTTTAAGACCAATCTTTGCAATTATTTTCTATCGAGCCGATTTCGTCCAATTATTTATCGAGCCCGTCCACGGTCTTTGAAATATGGTGAATATTAACATATATTTTGTTTGATGTGCTAGACCAAATAGTTTTTAAAATCGATATGATACAGAGAAAGAATATAATGGAAAAATAAACCATCTTCGTCTGTAGCCCCCGACAGGATTCGAACCTGCGACCTTTCTATTAACGCTAGACTGCTCTACCAACTGAGCTACGAGGACAGTGACGTAAGCTGAATCCAACGTGATACGTACGTGTTACGTTTCGTGATAAGGGTATTCAAATAGTTTTTCTTAAAAAACTGCTTAAATAACATCAATTTCACCTAATTAGGTCTTGTCAGCCTCAGCGGGTGCAGCAGCGGAAAATGCCGAAGATCTGAAATGTATGTAGTAAATATAGAGGCCTCGGCAGAGAGTACAACTTTGTACCTTTTGGCGTCGAGACCCTCGGTCCCAGGGGTTGCAGTATAAGTTATTTGCGGAACTGGCGAAACGTCTGGTTGACGCAACTGGTGACCGAAGAGCTGGCGGCATTCTCGCGCAACGCATCAGCATTGCAATTCAGCGAGGAAATGCCGCTGGCATCCTCGGTACAATGCCTCGAGGGCCTTTTTTAAATTTAACTTAGTTTTAAAGAGATAAGATAAAGATAGAATCATTTATTTGTCCAACATAGGTTACATTAGGATGTTACAGAATTATGGTCAGTTTCACTATTGTGGCGGCTTACGGCTTACAAATTGTTGAGCATGCATGTCAAAGTCACTATCATTTATAATTATATTCATTTATGGTATAATAACTTCTTTAGCTAGAACATTTTTTAAGGCTTTTTAAATAAATGTAGTTGAACTATTGAAATTAAACACTTTGGTAATTTATTAAACATCTTCGGAGCCATTCCAACTACATTTTTTTGGAATAACTTTGTGTTTGGGTATCATTGGGTTTTTACCCGACTGCCGAAAGTATGTATGTGACCTTATTCTTTGGCACGCCCTGCAGCCTAAACCGTTTGACGGATTTCGACACATGAGGTGTCGTTGGATTCCTCTTAACCGTGGGAGTGACATAGGCTATAAAATTTGATAAAAGCAGTTGGGTTTTTTGAAAAATCATTTAATACACTTGTTTATTTTATGTCGTAAACGTAGAGTACTCTCTTAAAGTTTAGGTACAAATGGGAGTTTAGTTAAGTTTATTTAGTTAATGTTAACTGCCATCTTGTAAATAAATGTTATTAACTTAGTGGATAATTTTGTTATGTCCAAAGTCGTCATTATCAAATTATTATTTACAGTTATAATGTTATTTCTGTTCACAGCATCCTGGTCCCGTGACAGTCCGCCCAGCAGCCCCAGCATATCCTCGAAAACGACAGGGGAGGCCTACAACCCATATTTGTATCTAGTAGGACCCCAGACCATTAGGACTCCGTACGGCAACTATGTCAAAGTAGATTGAATGTATGTTCTTTAGTTTACACTTCTACCTGCTGAGGCCCTAGCAGGATAGGTTTTATCGTCATGTTTTACGGCCAAAATGTACTAAAAAGTTACGTTAAACATAACGATAAAACGTATCGTTCTAGCTGGGCTGATCGTTGAGTAACGTTATATGGGTCTTAACGTTAAATGGGGTTTACCTTTTTATAAAACTGACATTGTAATTGGAATCTTCTCCCTGGACGATAGGGTTGCTTTTTGAATGGACTACTTTGATGCAATTCGGCCATTTCAAATAATGTCAAGTGTACCTTTTTGTATGCGATAAAGACAGTTCAGTTGTCCTAACGGTCGTTTGAAAAGTTACGCAATTCCCACTCAGGCGCCCGTTTCGCAAAGGCTTGTAACTTGTAGATTATACAACCATCAGAAGTCACTTCCTAATATAATATAACTACAACTTAGAAAAGTTGAAATACCCCCGACATTTTCATTTCAAAGTCCAATACCTCAAAAACGGCTGAACAGATTTTCATGAAACATGGCTAAGAACACTTGGAATCACATCAGCTTTCAAATAAAAGAAACCGCATTCAAATCGGTTCATCCGTTTGGGAGCTACGATAACCACAGACAGATACACAGTTAAACGTATAACTCTTTCCGTCGGGGGTTAAAAAGGAGGTAAAAAGAGGCTTTCGCTTGTATTACAAGGCCGCGATTCCAGTTGTTCTAACGACATGAGGGCGTGGCGTAAGATATTCACATCGTTTTGAAAGAAAAACACATGATCATGAAGATACGACATACTAAAGATGGCATTTTCGAAACTAGAATCGTCATATAACATTGCTTGCCATAAGATTGCCAATATTGTATTCAATGCTGTCGGAGTTCGACTTTACAATACAACCTATGCAAGGTGTAACAAAAATAACGCAAAACCGTTTAAGGGCATGCTTTGTTTTTCTTATCAGGACACGATGCCTGTTATGCCCTTAAGGCGCCGTAGGTTCATGGTCTTCTCTCCCTCTCACTGAGCATAATCGTGAGCGAGATGGAAGTGCGTGCTCGGAAGCGCGGAGATCATGTTTTTAATTTAAATTTTTTGGCCGTTTAATTAAACAAATATGTAAAAGCAATTTTAATATTTATAGCTTTTGTGCATAATTTGTTACGAATATTTTAAGTGCATTTTTGTGTGTTTTAGACTTTTCGTGATTTTTTTTTATCGAGCGAAATTTGCTTAATCATGTTTCGAAGTACTGATTTCCCTGCAGAAAAGCCTCAAGATTACTATTCGTATTTTTTTGAAACCATATTATTATAAACAGACGCATTATATTGTTTCAAAAACTCTGTTCGCTTAACTTCGCTGAACCTCCGGCGCCTTAAACGGTTATGCGTTATTTTTGTTACACGTTGTATAATTATTACCTGTGGAAAATAAGCATACAGGCTGCCTGTAGCCTGCTGGACGCTTGTATTTTCAGAAGAATAACCAGCGCGTTGCAAACCTTTATTGATTTGAGGATTCGTTGTGTTGTTAGCTAGAGACTAATGCAGGTCTACTCTCAACACGCGCACAGCAACATCTTTATTCAGAGTAAAAACGAAACCAATCACAATCTCTTACATTCGAAAAAACTATCATCAAACTTATCCACTTTACCAATAAACATTGATCCAAATAAATACATTTACCATCATAACCAAAATACACTACCAAAAATCGTAACAACCAACTCACCACACCACTGTAGTGGCCCTCTGTCCTTCCTGCAGGACAGCCGGCCACTGTAGCGGGCCCCAGTCCTAGCTGAAGGACGTCAGTCGCCGGTCTGCGTGGCGCGGGTGGTGAGGTGCGCGCGCCGCCGCCTTCGCTACGTGGCCGCCGGGCGCGCGCCGGCGTCGTCGCGATGCTTACTTATGTACACCTGACGACAAAACAATACGTAAACACGCTGACAACACCTGCATCGGTTTTACAGTAGTACCTGCGCAGGAAGCATTTTTTTGAATAGTTATTTGTGCAACAAGAGAGCAAAGTTTGTTTTTGCTGCGAGTGCTGATTTTGAGTCCTGAGGAAGCGAAAGATTCTAAAATTGAATCATGAGCGTAGCGAGTGATTCTAAGTTTAAATCTTGAGCGCAGCGGAGGACTCAAAAGCACGAGATGCAAATACTTTGCTCTCGAGTAACACATACAACTTTTCACCTAAGCAGTGAGAACATATTCACATTAAAAAACATATCATAGTATCACGTACCTATTCATCTCAAAATTATTCATGAAGAAAACTTAATTAGGCGCTCGTTACGGCTTGTTTTAACTCCTCATCGCCGGCCGCGCCGTTAGTCAATACTAGAAAGGCGAGACGAGGAGCGAGGAACCAAAGGATATTTCAGTATCTATACGAGTGTCGCGTGACACTAACACATCACTAAAAACTAACCGTATTATTGTTAAAATTCACAGATTTTACTAATATCTTAGAGATATTTTTGAAATATTTATCATTATCACAAAGGGCACACATTAGCATTTACGTGTATATCGCAGCACAGCACATCATTCATAATACACAATGTTTTTGCAAGAGAACCTTAATGTTTATCAGTTTTTTTTGTAAAAATCTCTTGATACTTTATAGTAAGGGTTACCATTAGGTATTATGTTATGAAACAGTTTTATTTTGCAAATAGTTTTGATTGTTCGTATCTTCATATACCATATCTCATTTATTTATTATAATAATTTATTATACCTAATATTATTTAAGCTGTTCGTTAATAAAAATGTAATAATTTAAATGACCTATTTTTATTTTATGACTGTTAGTCCCGGTTGTGCCCTAAACGAGCCCGGGGTCCGCTTTACCACCAATCCCAAGATTTGGCATATAGGCACTAAGTTTTGCAAAAGCGACTGCCATCTGACCTTCCAACCCACAGGGAAAACAAGACCTTATTGGGATAAGACCGACCTCACGATGATTTCCTTCACCAGAAAACTAATGGTAAATGTTCCGTACAAAAGCTCCGAAAAACTCTTTGGTACCGGGGTTCGAACCCACGACCAACGCTTGACAGCCGCATGCCTGAACCACTAGGCTACCATAGCTTTATTAGCTTGTCTTACCTTTACAGACCGGTCAACGTTAAATATGGCGCCGGCAGCTGTCATAACATAGACATTTGTTTGTCAAACTTTCCATACATCTAGATTTTATCGAACACCGCTTCCAATTAATGGACGGATGCAATTTTTTAGCTCACACCCGCGGGTGCGAATGCGGACACGAAAGAACATAGGTAAATAGACAACGTTCATATGACATCACGTAGGTATCTAGTCATTATTGTCATTACATATCTAGTCATTGCTCCAAGATATACAAATTAGAGTTCCACGTAAAATTGAACGCCAATGTCGTAGTAAACATTTATTTTCCGTCCCTCGTAGCCATATCTACAAGTTAAGTAAGTTATGCAAAGAATATGTTTATTAAGCGTGCCTCTGGGCTTTATAACAATAACAATAAACTAAAAGATATTGATATATTTAATTGTACTATAAGTTCCTTAAAAAATGTCTTTAAAATTGCATCTAGATAATTTTGATTTATATTCCTATAACAAAGTTAGGTTACCTAGGTACTTGCAAATGTAGGTAATAGTAGTAGTACTTAGTGTTTTTCTTGCTCGCTTCTCTTTGTCATTGTTTACCTTGTCGCAAGATTTTCTATTTTTATTTAGTAGCAACTAATAACTGCAACTATGTAATATTTTTTAAATTAAGTTTTTGCTATAATTTGTGATACATATTGGAAACTATAGGTCTGATTTGTAATTAACTAACAAGTAATATTATACTTTTGACCGTTTGTTTCATAAAATAAATAAATTATACTCTATTAATACGTTGAGACTAACGTCAATTATAAATATTATAATGTTAGTAGCGAATGTAAAGTCGCCGTCAAGGGCTTTGCTACCTTTAGTTTTTCTTCGGCTACTGACGAAAATATCACAAAACGCGTGCGACAAGCGCCGCGTGGGCTCCTTTGTCGTGAATTGCACAACTTCCGCATCCGCAAAAACTCCGCATGATGCATCTAGGCACGTTGCTATATGTCAGTCGGTATGGTGTCAGTCTCTGTTGTGTGTAAAATTTTTGCTGTGTACAAGTTGTGTAACCTAACCTAATAATTAAAATTAAATTGTAACTAACACCTCTTATATGGGTCGGTGAAGACCTGAAATAAAATATTTCATTCATTCATATACCTACTAACAATACATGTTACATAGGGCACTTATTTTAGTGAGCAGGGTTTGCCAGCTATCGGCAAACACGTCGGCATCCTGCATCAACACGAGTTGATTGAGTTTGAGTTCAATGTCAGCAACATCCCTGCGTCCAATCTAAATTACACTTCGATGATTCGCGCACCGCTTCCATCTCCGAGCTAGCGTGTAATGAGCGCTAAACACATCGAAATCCATTTGGAATGCGATATGTTTCAGATTGACCTCCCGAATAAATAAGCAGTATAAATGTCATACGAATGTCAAATCGGTACGTTAAGTTAAATATACCTTTTCAGTCCGGTTTTATAAGCGGTTTTTCCACCAATGAGGCGAGGATTGAATTGTATTTGCAAGCAATTGACATTTAAAACAAACGACTGTTTCTTGGTAGGCAGAATGAAATGTCTTTTTCGGCGGAGAACTAGGTACATTAGGCCCGATGCGAGATTCAAAATATGACGTCCCCTATATAATTAGAAGGAACAGTTTTTCTTAATAGGTACCTACTGCGAGCGCGGCAAACGACCATACGGCGTGATGGTAAGCATATACTGTTTTTTTTTTTTTTTTTTTTTTTTTTGAACCTGACTGTGGCTATAATAGGACGGACCCAATATAGCGGTCGAATTGCATGGTTGGAGGGTAGCCTGGGGAAAATCCAGGGGGAGCCTCCGGCACGACCACGCGGGAAAGTTTATGCACTGGAATACTCTACGAGTTTGCGCTCCAGTGAGATTGGTTGAACGGTATCAACCGAATCTGGGGTGTGAGTGGTGTCGAACTACTGGGAGTTTTATCGCTGGTTCGCTAAAACCTAGCCTAGCTGAGAAGAGTCCAGCAAGAAACTCAGCTAGGCCCGACCTGGGTCGGACTGACTCTACCCGGTATGCGGCGGTACCGGGACGAATAGGGACTGTATGTGTCTGTGTTGTCGCGATCTCGCGGTGGACGTCCCCGCCGGCGGGAACACCGAAGTGTACGCGATGTGATGGACGCCGAAAGCGCAGCGTTCCATCTTTCGATGGACGCTGTGATTTCGTCGTCCGGGTCCGTGAGTGTGTGCCTAGGACGCCGGACCGTGCGGCCCCTAATCAGTGAGCGCCGAGTAACGACTGAGGGGGGAGGGATGGGAGCGTAATCAGCAGCCTTCCTAACTAACGGATTCCTATGGTGGGGAGCGTTGTCAAAATAACGTCTGGCAGCCTGCTTAAAGAAACCATACATGGTGCTAATCCCCATGTCGTGGTGCAGGCTGAGGTTGCATATACTGTAGCCTTCCTTGCCTTATAGACACTTGCGACTTCAAAATAGCATTTAATGATTGAGCATTCGTTGGTTTTTTGAAGTGGATTCTTTGCTCGCGTTCTCGTATAGGGGTCAAAACTTATCACGTGATTTCCGGAATAACTTTTTGTAGAGAAGCCTAATCTGATTTCAAATAATTGTTTCTTACATGTTTTGATCCTTCTTTATTTGCCATTAGTTTTTAATCACAAAATGTTATTTAGTTTATGTGGCGGACATGAAAATAATGCTGAAATGACCGCCATTTTCAATGTATCGCGAGTCAAATGAGCTACGTCAGTCCATGTTGCCATATATACCGATTTATCTGTACTTATACAGATTTTAGTGAATTAATTCAGATATATATTTTACAGGTACATTATAATAGCAGATTCCTTTAAATAATCAAAACACACCGCACACATGGTTCCATAGCCAACAAAGCAGTATCCACGTAAACTTAAATAACAGTTGTATCTCCGACACAACCCGCTTCTTTTTTATACCACGTCGGTGACAAACAAACTTACGGCCCACCCGATGGTAAGTTTCACAACTAGATACAAGTGCAGGTCCTCAATCTCAACAGAGCTCATCCTGGCGAGCTCTGGCAACTTTAGGTACAACTCGGTTACAATATCTGTGGACCTCGCTGAAACCCCTCCCCTCCCCCTTCTCTTTTACCCGCGCTCGCCCCGCACCGTACCAGAGCGCCGACGTGACGTCATCGACGGCCACAGATATTGTAACCGGGTTATAGGTCCATCGGCAACAGAGTTATGGTTCTGTATATCCTAAGAAAAGTCATATACTTGGGAAAAAGTGATGTCTTAACGACATAAGGGGGACCTGAGAGTACTTACCTGCATTTATATCTAATTGTCAACACACAACTAATCTTCAAATCAATAAAGTATGCCGACTTGTGATTCCTCTTAAGTCGCAAGCATCCATAAGCTACGATGTCAGCTTACAACCAGCAGTCTGAAATAGAAATATTTAATGTCTTTGTTACCATCTGCGCCCGCGCCGCATAGACTCGCTATGTCAAGGCCGCCCGGCGCGCTAGGTTACGGTTAGTTACAACGATTAAGACATAGCCATTCAATAAAATCTACACTACGGTAAACCTGCTTTTTATTATCTGCTAGTTTAGTAGAAATACAGTACTTTTGGATGGATTATTGCACCAACATCGACAGTATCGACCCTACGGAGAAGATACTATCAAAACTAGTTCTTTAGGGTTTTCGCGGTATTTTCGATGTTTGACAAAGTTGCGTTCGGAACTTGGAATATTCATTGGGCCAACATCATAAACAAGTCTGCAAAATATGTATCAGAACTACCGGATTTAACGCAAAGTACCCCGTACTTTCAGGCGACATGGTTACTGGATTATTCCTAAACAGAAGTTTGTCTTAAGTTCTCGTGAAATTTTTGAGTATTTTTCAGAATACTCCTACCTTTTTGAGAATGTTCTGGACTACAAGTTCCAGAACATTCTCAGAGTACCTACATTGCCAGAGGGACCGCGACGGCGGAGTCCCCTATATTGTACAGTCGCCATCAGATAAATCGGGGCGGTCAAAGTGCTCACAAATATCTGAACACGTCTAATGCCTCGACAATGACGTGGTCAAATATTTGTGAGCACTTTGGCTGTACTGCACTGTACTGTACTGTACATTATACGCGTCCACATAATTATCTTTCTATGTGCATAGGACAAAACGAGGTGACAGGAGTCGTAAAGCAAAGTAAGAATCAAACAATCCATCATTTATAAAATTAAAAACCCCACTCTCGCAATCGCCAACAATGGCGCTAGTTCTCAGTAATGGCGGCAAAAACTAGGAATCCCACGAATGAATAGAATAGTATTGATTAAGTTATAAGGTCGAATGGGTGACACTGGTTATGGTATGATGAGAGGATGTAGGTAATTGGTGCCCAGGATGGAAAGAATGACCTAAGACTATAATATGTTCACAGTTCTTGTAACAGAGGCGATTCCGCAGGGTGGGTGTACACAGAATGAAGCCTGATAGACTAAGAGCCTTATCACACTTGCGATTTGCAAGCGTATTTTGTATGACGGCGATGACGCAGCGTGTACGCCGCGACTGATAATTGTATAGAAAATACGCTCGCAAATCACAAGTGTGATAAGGCTCTAAGGGTGAAGAATACACACAACAACAACGACCGCATGCGGAAGGGTGAAGTGATGCGGACGCATCTCATACGAAATTACGTTTACTGTATTACAAAATGCGATTCGATGCTGATAGATGTGTCTTCACCCTACCTCGCCACCCCCTAGCACACTAAGTTTTATGTCGGACATAAAGCATTCGTCCCTCTCGCACTCGCATATTTGCCAGAAAGGGACGAATGCTTTATGTCCGACATAAAACTTAGTGTGCTAGGGGGTCAGGTATACAATGATGAGCCAAATAGCACACGCGTAGGCACGCTTGTAGGATGTCCAATTCTAATACTGACAATGGCGACATGTAATGTTTTGGCGTCGACCCTGGTGGCTTCCCAGCCACCTGGCTCCCGCTTTTAGGGTTCAGTAGTCAACAAGGAACCCTTATAGTTTCGCCATGTCCGTCTGTCCGTCTGCAGCATAGCTCAGTAACCATTACTACTAGAAAACTGTAATTCGGCATGGGTATATAAATCAATCACGCCGACAAGACAGTAGAAAGAAAGAAAGAAAGAAAGAAAGAAGACATTTATTCACTACGCAAAAGACACACAGAGACAAAGGGAGTACAAATACAATACAATTTACACATAATGTGTGTGTCTTCGCGGCAGTGAATCGGTCGCAGTCTCAGCATTATGCCGAGGTGTCAGGCAGACACCTACAGCGCTGATTTTCAGACAGCACCGTACGTGACCCACGGAACGCAACACAACATACCGCCGATACAAACGTATACACAAAATACATAAATAATTAATATACTAGTAAAATAAGTAACACAAGCACAATGGGATGAGAGACATGTGAAAAACGCGAAACGGTTGGGATGTTTAATAAAACAAAATGGATACAAATTAAATAAAGTGCTGGATGGGTTAGGGTTGGGATTTTTGGAGCGTCAACAAATAGCCCTTAAGCTGGTGCCTAAAGGTATACCTGCTAGACGCTCCTTGGATAGGTGGGGGGAGATCATTCCAACACTTGGACGCCGCGAACCTGAAGCTACCTCGAAACGCCGCGGTCCGATGCTTTGGCACCAGAATCATCGCCTTACACCTACGCGCACTCTTGGGCCATACAAGTCTACTCAGCAAATATGCTGGGACCCCAGATTGAACTATGCCAAAGAGAAGAGTGGCGAGGTGAAGCCGTCTGCGTGCAGGCATGTTCAGCAGACCAGCGGCGTTCAAGTAGGGAGTGATATGGGAGCGGGGTGGGACTCGGAAACAGAAACGAATGCAGTAGAATAAAATGTTGAAATAAATGTTTGGGTACATACCTTCCCTACGCCTACATTGGGGATGTAATTTTAATATTTCGTTAAACTAATTGTGTGGAGTATTAAATATGGGGTTTTTAAAACCATTTTTCAACTCAGTGATTCCTATTTTTTGTTCGAGTCATGTGTGCCCCCTGCCGGTTAAATGGTTACTACTGGGCCTGGGATTGTGAATATATTATATAGTCTATCTATATATCTATCTATTCAACCCGTATCCACTCACTGTTGAGTATAGGCCTCTTCTTTATTACGCCTCTTTCCTCGGTCCTGTGCTTATCTCATTCAATGTTTGCCTCCTGTTCGGCAGATATCATCAGTACATCGGGCTGGTGGTCTGCCCGCTGACCGTTTCGATGACCTTGGCCACCATTCAGTAACCCGTTTTGTCCATCTCCCATCGTTCCTCCTCGCTAAGTGTCTCGCCCACCTCCACTTTAACTGTGTTTGCCGACGTCCGCTACTTTCGTTCGGCGCCGGATTTCAGTGTTTAGGACACGGTCTACAAGGGAGATGCCTAACATGGTGCGCTCCATGGCTCTCTGCGACACATTCATTGTGGCGCGTGGCAGTATATATAATTAATTTAAAAGAAAAACTATCACGGCTAAGTAGGCATAACTAGTAACCGACTAATAGTCGACCAACTTAAAATGTACTTAGATAGGCTACCTTTCGTACAAATTCGGCCGACGCCGACGCAACCGCACCACGCGCGCGTGTCGATGTAACTTAAGATAGACAGGCTAACTGTTCTACGGAACACTACACTGCGCGTGGCCCAACACGCACTTGGCCCTTTTTTTATTGCTGAAATGAAGTACCTAAGTTATTAATGGAAAGCAGCCAGCCGTTTAAACAAAAACAAGTTCTCAATTTAGCTGCATATGCTGCGTATGCTGCTTTCAGTGGCATATATGCATGAGACTTCTCTGTGGCATATTTCTTCTGAGACCTTTTTCGAAAGTCGTTGAAAAACACACGTATGCCTAGAATTATCATATGCATTAGTCGTACATCGAATAAAGATCACCAAAGATACGGCATCACATTGTAACCGTTTCGCAACTGAACCAGAGATTCACTACGCTTTACCTCGACTCAGACAAACCAGCGTCTGCCAGCCATCCGATTAGGCGTTGCCATTTATTAACATTGGTGGTAAATCAGTGTATGGCTTGATGGTAGGCAGTCATAAACTATGGACACTTGTAACTTCAGGAGTGGCGTTGCCGATCCTTTTTGTTATGTATGTACCTTCTTGGTGCGCTGGTATTAAACCTTTCAGTGCACCCTCTGGTCACCTGTTGTGACATTTCTATTCCTTCAATAAATATCGTTGAGTAAAGATGTGTTTTCCTACTTCGGAGATATCCTTAAGTCTTCCTGGTCAAGGATTTATCACTTTTAATATTTACTTACTTACACATTTTTTTCTTGAATAACCCCATAGTGTAGCCTCTCGGGAAAACCTCGACAGGGAGCTTGTTCTACAAGGAGCGTTTGTGAGAGGAAATACCTCTGAAACTGTACGGTACGTGACCATATTGCGTGTGAAGATGCATGCCCGCTGATGGCGAGCGGTGCGGTAGAGCCTTGGTCTCCGGACGACGCTCCATACCATACTGCGCGCTGTGTCTTGTTCTATGGAAATGTAGCACTTCCATACAACTTTAAACGGTGATGCACGACGACGTTAAATCGGTCGATATACAGGATGTTTGGACCATCATTTGCCAAATTAAAACGGCAGGTCTCGCACTATCCGTCTCTCTCTTATGAGAAAATTTAGAAAGAGACGTATAGTACGAGAAAAACCGAGAGAGCTCGCGCGCCTTCTTGTGCTAACCGTGCAGGGGCAGAGAGTATGCGTGAACGCCGTGAACACACTTCCAAGAGAACTGTCGCTATCGGCCAGTGTAACGGCTCCCCGCATGCGTTTTGGAAATGTCCAGCACGGCTAGCACGCGACGGCGCGCGAGCTCTCTCGATTATTCTCGCACTATCCGTCTCTCTCTTATTAGAACACTTAGAAGAAGAGGTATAGCGCGATAAAAATCGAGAGTATGTACGGCTGGCTAGACGTGCTGCAACCCGAATGCGGTCGCTATCGAACACCTCGGCTATCACAAATCGCGTCAGCTGTGTCGCGGCGAGACTATATGTCTCATTGTAAGTTTTCTAATTAGTCTTGTGACTAATTAGAAAACTTACAGACATATCTTAGACATATCTAAAGGGGCGTATTTACCTATGGTGCAGGGTGTGCGTTGCACACGGGCGCAGCGGTCCTAGGGGGCGCCGAGCGCCGCCCGCTGCCATTCCATTTTGACCGCGCGCTTACTAGGGGGCGCTAATAGAGTAATGCTACATGGGCTAGCTAGAGACGCCGTCTATTGTCATAACCATGCAGTGAAAACGGTTGCCCTACGGCATGCAATTTCTAAAGCTGCCACACCTCTGAAATTGTCGACCATTCTTCGCATTCGGCGTCAAGATATAATAGGGGTCAGCGGTGCGGTGGGGTAAAACAAGTCGTGAATAGCATATTAGGTGACGCCATGCTCTGACGTGAGTCAAATGCCAACGGCTTTAAGTGCGCCTACGCGTTGTATCCTCATCCACGCTCTTTAGAAGTACTTAACAAAATTCGGTGAATTTGTATCAAATATATCCTTGTATTTATAATAGGTACCCTTTTAAATACGACAACGAAATTTCTACTATACCAAGGCCTTTTATCACAACTTATCGTTTTGGCTAAGACACGTCACTCTCCCACTCGCATGTACGTCAGACTGTGATGGATGTCTTATATGTAGATAGCAATAAGCAGCGAATGAAAAAACCATAGAAGTCTATAAGTAGCGCCGCAAAACGGCCCCACAGAATTTGCGCCATTGCCATCATGAGGGGTTGGGGGCGGGGTGTGAAAACGATGCCAGGCAGCCGTTTAGTTCGAAGATGCGCATACCAGGGGTTTAGACACGAGTTTGGGTAGAAATTTGTATGGAGCTCGCATTTAATGGTTTTTTCGTTCGCTGGCAATACGTGACAAAATTACAACCATACCATAGGCCTACTGACTGATGTGCCGTTGCCAGTATATCTTCATCCTCACCGTGTATGTGACCACTGTTGGGCAAACGCTTCTCCAACCTCCTTCTATTATGCCGGCCAATTTGCTGCAGCATGCCCCTGACCGGCCTTGCACAAGAGCGGCGGTACAAGGAATATGAATGAGATTTGTTTTATTCATTTTATTACTAATATTTCTTTATTTTTTTCAATTTATTTTCAAGACACATACACATATTCAATTTCAAATTTAGTCGCCAAACTGACGGGACAGTTTGTTGGCGAGACCGCGCTCATTTTTTACAGGTATGTAATGCACCTATTGCAAATATTAGGGGACAATCTTGCACAAATCGACTTAGTCCCATAGTAAGCTCATTAAGGCTTGTGTTATGGGTACTAGACGACGATATATAGAATAGATATAAATACTTAAATACATAGAAAACTTCCATAACTAAGAAACAAATATTCATGCTCATCACACAAATATTTGCCCTTACCGGGATTCGAACCCAGGACCTTCAGCATCGTAGGCAGCGTCACTACCTACTAGGCTAACCGGTCGTCAAAGCAGGTCGTAAGTGCATGAACTCTGTATTTTTTTTTTTTTTTTTTTTTGTTGTGGCTACATTTATTGATTAGCCAGTGTCATGTCGATTTAGATTAAAAAAAAATTATAATACATACCTAAACGGACTTAATAATAGAAATAGTTACTACTCCTGAAAAACAAATCAGTTAATTAGAAGCCCATATAAATACCACACAGTTATGAGTAACGAGACAACTCTGTATTTTATGTTTCGTGTTCTTGTGAATAAATACATTCATTCATTCATTGCCAATGTAAGTAGACTGATTTGTACCTTTGAGAAACGGGCCACTATAGGTAAGTAAAATATTTTATTTAATCGTATGGCATACGTTATTTTGGCCTTTAAAGTTTTGTCACTCTTTAGTACCACCTAGAGGTGTGCGCCGATGGCAAAATCATCGGCGGCGGCGTCCGGTGGGATTTTGATCGGCGGCGGCGGCGTGATCGGCGTGAAATCGGCGTGGATTTTTTTTTCCCGGAGTATCGAAAAATAACTATATATAGCGTAATATCTCATTTATGACATTTTCTGAAATGTAATTGTACCAAAAATACTAAAAAGAAATATCAAGCAGGAATCTTGATAATATTCTTTGTTTTCTTAAACTCTGCGCTGAGCTATTTCTCTTTCCTTCGACGCAGCCAACCATTATCATCTTCTCCAAGCTGGACTGGTCTCGGCGAGCCACGTAGTCCATGAATGTCATCATTCTCTGGAAGCATGTATTTGAAAGCTGGGTGTTAATACAAAGGCTCCTTGAGTATCGGCATTGTATACATGAGATGCCCGACATTCTACGCCAGCACATGATAATGATGATGATCTGTCCGACCTTTTTCGGCCTTGGCGACCACTCCGACTCCTATCTAGCGTTAGTCCATTAACGGGAGCGGTCAGATGCGCAGGATATTTTAAGGCCAGCACATAGATGCATTTAAAATGTGACAAATGCATCTATTTTTGATTTCACTCGCGGCTTCCATGTCCATGTTTCAGAGGCGTAGAGAAAAATAGAGATGATATGGGTGCACGAAGTCAGTCTTTGGTGTTGCGGTGGATATTGCTGTTCCTCCATATCTTTTCCAAGCGCGATCTTCTGATGACCTTTTTCATACAGTTTCCGTCGTTGAAGATCTGTGAGCCCAAGTAACATTATGTCTTGTACCAAGTCCAGCTGGTTGATTACGTAAAGCACGCGCGTCAGGTAGATCTAAATGTCAACTTTTGTGTTGGAAAATTACAGTTGAATTGTCCTAAAGCTCGTTCAAAACGTTACGTATTTTCCCCTCAGGTCTCGCAGTTCCTATGCCCTCTGCATCAACCCATCTCTACCTATATAAACATCAGCTTCGTTTTTTCCTGTTGATGTGGAGGGGCAATATTGTGCACTGATCAATTTGACTTTCTTTAGAAGTGTAGCTAGCTTAGCCTCATTGACTCCTTTTATGGTCGTGTGTGTCATTGAGCCATGTCTTCCAGCCGGACACGAGATTTGGACGGTAGGGGTTTTGCACTTAAAAGGACAGATGTTCAGGTATACCCATTTCCCCAAGCACTTCAAACATTTTTCGCCAATTTATGTAGTCAAACGCTTTCGTGTAATCGATGAAGCATAAGGCCATGTGTATGTTAAATTCTCTGCTCTTCTGAATTAACTGCCTGATATTTAGGCTCTGCTCTATTTTGCCACTACCCTTAACTGCATGCTTGCTCTATTGTGATTTTTTTGCTTATGTAGTACTCCAAATGTTTGTTCAGAATGTGCAATAGAACTTTACCAGCATGGGATATAAAAGAGATAGTTCGATAGTTGTCATATTTACGGGAAGAGTCTTTCTTCTGTAGTGGGATAACAGTGGAATCTGCCCTTTGTTGTATACCCAGAGGAATTAGGAAACAGATTTCTTCATGGAATGAGTTAAAAATATTTTGTTACCGGAATTAGACCCAGTCGATTATAAAATTAGGTCACGTGCTCAAGGATGGACGTGCTAGAGAAAGGAATTCACATTTACTTATCGTCGGCTAAAGTCGCAAACCTTTTCACTCAATCGACGACCGGTTGTCTAGTGGGTAGTGACCCTGCCTACGAAGCTGAAGGTCCTGGGTTCGAATCCCGGTAAGGGCAAATATTTGTGTGATGAGCATGTATATTTGTTTCTGAGTCATGGATGTTTTCTATGTATTTAAGTATTTCTATCTATTCAATATATCGTCGTCTAGTACCCATAACACAAGCCTTAATGAGCTTACTATGGGACTAGGTCGATTTGTGTAAGATTGTCCCCTAATATTTATTATTTATTATTATTATTCAATCTGAGCCAATTTTACAGGATGTCCAAAAACTAGTATTCACGGTTACATCACAACAAAAAATACGAAAAAAGGAAGATTTACAGTAGTAGTATAGTACCTAAAAAAGTCATCATATCCGCTTAAAAAATACGCTTTGAATTTTTTAAATAAGTAGCATGTCTTGTTTTTTATTTTCTGTTTTTTTGATGACATTGACTTTTGAGTTGTATAAAAGAGTCAAAGCATGATTTGAAAAATGGAATTAGGTTTGTGACTAGACTTTTAGAATGTTCGCACTAATATTATACGAGTAATTATGCATGTATATAGCACGAATGTAAACCACGTGAGGGCATTCATTTCGTTTGAACGTGTCCCGCTGCAGAATTGCCGATTTTTATTTTATTGCGAAGCGAATTAAATCAAACTCTTCAATGTAGAACATTAAAGAGTTGACATGTGCTGTAAAGAGTCCTTGTTCGGCGTTAGAATTAAAATGAGTTAAATAAATTGCATATAATAATTAACACTGTTCCAACAAAAACGAAATTACGCCACGCCGATTTCACGCCGGTCAATTTGATCGGCGGCGGCGGCGTGGAAAAATCGTCGGCGGCGGCGGCGCGGCGGCGCGGCGCACATGTCTAGTACCACCCAGGGGACACGTGCAGGGTTGTGGTAGGTAGCTCCTGCGGACGCGAGTAACAGTTGTCTTTGTCAAGTGAGTGGGCAACTCGACTGTTAGAAGTTCTTAAGCCGCCCGAAGGCTTAACGACTAGAGTCAGACGGCAGCCGGGATCAACTGCTTAGCGTGCCTTCCAAAGCACCAAAGCACGGTAGAGCTCATTTATATTAACATTATTAACCACTCAAACATCAGGCGGTCACCCATCCAAAGTCTGACCGCTGCCATCTTTGCTTAACCTGCGTTATCGTTTCCGACTCGCAGGCGCCGCTAGGCTATGACGCTTCTTAAAAGTAATATAATTGAACACAAAGAAATACAAACACTGATAATGTGAACGCTGGTTGGCTATCGAGTATCAGAGCCTCTAGATGAAATCTCCACGCTATTTTGCATTAGTTTACATGTATGCCTGACGTCATGCCTACACCCGTCGCCCTTGGCTAAATGTCTTCAACCATTTAACGAAAGGACGTAAGAAAACAGGTATCAATGATATATATATGTCTTATCAATATTTACCGCGATTTGGTCGTTAATTGGTAAATTATACGATTCTTTATGTTGAAATGTATTTTTCTCATGGTAACTAAGCAGATTTTTAGAATAAAACTAGTTGGTTAGCTGGAATGCCGCTGGCCGGTTAGGCAGGATGTCTGTATGCAGCAGGTAGTAAAGGCGTTAGAGATTGTATTGGCACTTAACAGCTTATTCATTCTCGGGTTGAATGCTTGTCAATATCATCTTCATTTCCACAAAATAGTGATATTTAGGCAACATATTTAGAAATATTATAGAATTAACGTTGCCAATTGAATATTGGTTTGGTTGCTAGCGTCTGCCCGCAACTCCGTCCGCGTGGAGCTCAGTTATATCGTGTACATCCCCATTTCAACCCCTCAGGGAATGATTTCCGGGATGACAATATCATAGTATATAATAGTAGGTATTTTTAATGGTTGTTCTATGATTTACTTATTTATCACGATCTAGGTAACCTCTATTCTAACACTGATCTAGCCAATACAAATCTCTTACATATCAAAATGACAGAGACATCGAAGTGGGGATGTGTGTTCTGTCATATAATGGCGGATGGAATACTGGCCCTGTATAATACGGGTGGGGTGTAGACTCAATCATTACTCCAAAAGAAAGAAGGCAAAAAAATATGCCTAGTGACGAAAATCCCATTCAGATATTTTTTGAAGAACAAGCGTGATATTAAGATGAATACACTTGCTGATTACATAGTGAATTTCAAGTTGAAATAACTATGAATGGAGACTATTTTTGCCCGACTACGGAAAGGAAGGGGTATGATTTAAGCAGTATATTTGACTTCTTCGTGTGTTCCACCGTAGCATGATAAATGAGATGTCAATCGATTCGAAATTATGCCCCGAGTGATATAAATAGTAGGGTCATTTCGCCGGTTAGCGACCACCTAATTTCATGTGCCGGTGGGCGACCACTTAAGCTGAGTTGGTGAACTGATAGGATATTTTCTCGGTTTTTTAGTAGATTTCTATTCTAAAACAACAAAAAAATTATCTCAATAGGGTGTGTAGAATTGATGTTATCTTCAATAGAAAAAACCTTCTAACCGAAGGTGGTCGCGTAACCAGCGAAATGACCCTACGTTATATAAAGAAATATATTTTTTGGTTTCACTTACTTTTCCGTACTAAGTAACTTTTTGAGGTTATGTGTCAAATACTTCACATTATAACGTTATTTAAATTTTTGGCACGTTTTATTGACCATTACAGTACACTGCGAAGCTAGCTTGTCAGTTCTATTTTTGGCGCTTGGTGTGCCAACCAGGTAAACTGGTTGTACGCGAGCGTCCGGTTACATAATGTCACGGAATGTCAAACGAGGCACTGCCAAGTTTATGGTTTTTAGCGCGGGTTAGAATCGCTGCTTAATTACCTTAATATTTCTAAAAACAATGTACCAATAAGGCATACTTTTGATTGACAAAACAATACATTTCATCTAAACGCCCACCAAGAAAAAGTACAAAAAAATTAAATAGAAACCAATTAAACAAAAACAATTGTAAAAACAGGCAGGTTTATCGCTAAAAAGCGATGTCCATGAGATATCCTTTGAGTAGTGGAGACGATGCGAATATTATTTGAAATGACTTGAGTACGGTAAAACAGAAATATAGAACATAAACTATATCCCTATTTTGTAACATTTTTTTTGTAACTTACAACTTTATTAGTCTTGTTCGTCTCTCAACACTTATCTGGGGGCACGGCAGTGCCCCCGCCAAGTCGAGCGCGAAGCAAACACTGCCGTACCATCCTTTACTGGAACCATTTCGCCGCATTTTTCAGGCCCCTATTTGAGAACCTCTGGATAAGACCAGCATGCAGAAATGTTCGTCATCCAGTAAGCCATAATCACACTCACTCACTCATGATCATCAAAATAGAACTAGTACTTCCCATAAACTCAGAGAGCTGAAATTTGGTACAGAGTTAGGGTTTAATGGCCACATAAAGGGAAAACTATATAAAAATGCAATTTCAACCCAGTTTTCTAGATACACCAACTGTATACATTACTTTGTAATCCTATACAAATATATAGGATTACAAAGTTACATTTGCAGTGAATGGGAAAATTGAAAAGCAAGAATGGGCCTGCATTCATAGTTTGTATGTATGGATAACACATTAACCTACAAAAAGAAGTGAGATCCCATAAAAAACATTCCATGTAAAAAAGAGGCCAAGTCAAATAAATATTAATAAGAATGCCTGAGACTTGGCTCTACAAAATATCTCACAACTTTTTACGATGGAAGAGTTTCGAGACTTGGGCTCTTTTTTACATGGAATGTTTTATATGGGATTAAATCTTAAGGCGTCCAGTTTCAAAAGCATGAAGTCTAGACTCCAAATCTTTTCCTCTTCATTCATGATCACTTGCCCTAGCTCAGTGGACGTCAACAGGCGACCCTTGATGGCTATAGAAAAAATATTAATCTAAAAAAAAAAACTTAAAAAAACAAATATATTTTTTTGAAAAACCTAAAATGAATCAATCATATTTTTGATGCGGCCGGCTAGCTTCCCTGGCTGTTTTGTATGTAAAGTCAGAATTTCGGAAGTGCCTGATAAAGTCACAATAATTAAGAAGTGCGATCCACGTCATTTTTACTGGCTACATAGGGCCTAAAAGGGTTGCTAAAAGGTTGCCGAGCTACTAGCTTATCCCTTTTACTTGGGATCGGCGCAGCATGTTTGCCTCGGTCGCCCGTCCTAAAGCCGGCCCTGACAGGATTACATCATCTGTTAAATCTTGCCAAGTATCCTAGATCCACGACCCACCATTAATTGTGCAAGTTATCCTTGTAAGAGGCCTTCTTTAAGGCGAGGAGATCAGTAGATATAGGTACCAAAGAATAATTAATAGTACTAAAGGTACAGAAGAACCATTGCCTAAGTGATGACCTTAGCTGTATTTCTTTTGCAATAGACAATCATAGAGTGATAGGGTTGCTAACGCACCACATAACTGGACATCCAAAATGATTAACTATTTTAGTTCCTATGTTTGTTATCGAAATGATCATCAAATTTTGGAAATAATACAATAGTAAGTAAAAAAATAATTACATATACTTAGGTTTAGTTTTTACAAAACAGTTCAATGTATGTATGGAATGTATATGTCAGTATGGGAATACTTCGTTCGTCATGTTAGCAAGATGTTGTAAAATTGAATTTCGGTGTGCGTTCAATTAAATTAATATGTTGTTACTACGTAGAACGGAACGTATATGAAACGTCATTGTGTGAGATACTCTGATACATGCTAGACAGGAGGTTACCATAGGCAAACTTCGTTGCGCGCCAAATTGACAGTGGGATAGGCCTGGATTATACCAAATATTGGCTTATGAAACGTTGAGGCTGAATCTAAAAATACATAGACCTAAATGAAAAATAAGATACCTGTATCTTATTTTTCATTTCTGATTTCATTTCATTATTAATGTGATCGTTGATTTTTTTAGTAGGACACTAAAATACCAAATTAAAAATAGTTCTTGAAAAGACGCTGTCTTCAACTTTAGAATTTGCTAGGTATTGAAATAATTACGAAAATATCACTTGTTGTTTTGAAGCAGGTTCAAAACAACAAGTGATATTTTCGTAATTATTCAAAAAAAAAGTTTGGTTATATTATCTAAAGTCTAAACTAATAATTCGTTTATCAATACATCAATTTTTAATTTAATAATATACTTGCATGTAGGTATACCTGTACACCTATGGCATAGAAGCATTTGAGGTTTGAGTTTTTGGGTTGTGAATAAGTATATTTTTTTATGTGCTCCGTGACCGGTGTGAGAAGCACAGAATGTCGAACGAGCAAGACCAATGTTGAAACCTTCTCGCCTTATTTTTTTTAGCTATACCTGTCTTTTTAGTCGTATTAGGTATATTACGGAATCACGGCGCTTCTTGGAACGCGAATACAAAACGACGGTTGGCGCGTCACCGCTCGTCCTTGGGTGTCGCGACGCGATGGCCATTTACCTATCAATTTATGTTAATTTTAAGTGTTTCTCTTAATCTCCTCGATGCTGACATTAATTTGTATTTAAATATTTGACATTCATTCTGGTTGGTATACTACAGAATACGCAAAAATGTTGAAGACTCATTTGTTCTGTAGCATCGTTAATCTAAAATTTGATAACCGAACGCTAATTCTCGCTGAAGAGATATTTCGGCATAGAATATGTCAAGTAGGTTGGGTGTGGTTAGTATTTTATTCTGAAATATTAGGGATTACTTCAGTGGAACATGGGTTTATCTGCCCATTTACCTACCAATGCATGATAATTTTAAGAGTTTCCCTTAATCGCCTCGAGGCTGAAGACATTAATTTATGTTCAAATATTATACATTCATATCGAATCTTCTCTATTTTACTTAATTAATCGTAACATTTCAGATCCCATTCACGAAGCGCTCCATTACCTAAGCTATGGATAAATAAAAACAGTATTTTATCAATTAATGAGAAAACAGATTGAGAAAAAGGGGGGTTGCTTCAGGATATAAGTAATTGCACACATTTAAAATTCAGAAACACTCAAAAATTACGAAAAAACACGATGCATCGTGCACTGTAACTCTGTGCACGATCTTTTGATATCTTCTTTCTTCAACATTGTTTATATCTTCTGTCCTCGTCTGCCCGTAGACCGAACGGTCGCAACGTAACCTCTATCAGGCTATGTCTGAAGATACACACAGACAAAGCCAAGGAGAGGCTAGGTCAGACCAATTCGTTATCTTCTGAAGTTTCTGGGCTCCTGGTACCTTCTTCTTCAATTTCTGTACGTTTGTTTGAGTAGACACTTGTTTCTTTCTTCTTAAAGTTCACTGCTTCTTCTTCTTTCTTTCTTGATGGCCCTGGCAAAATCCTCAGTATTTATATAGGTATAGTATGAGAATGTATATTTGTTTGTGAGTCTTTACAGTTTTCTTGGGTTTAGGTGCCAAAGCGGTCCGAGCTCGTTTAGGGCACAACCGGGAAAAACACTTGGAGGAAGATGAATTTGAATGTATTTAGCTACCTATGTATACTCTCTACCCGTACGTGCTTCCCTGTGATTTTGTTGTTTCATATTGTTACCTGATACATTTAGGAGAGGCATGTTTGTTATTTATAAGTTCTTGCTTAGAATGACCAGGATGCGTCTACAATAAAGATACAATACCTACGTTTCAAATACTTGTCGCACTCAGACCTCGCCCGAGGGCATTTTCGTCTGATTCTTATTTTAATTTCGTCCCAATACCATTAAGCAAATGTTATTTTGGCAATAGCATTAGTCATTGACAATGATTCACCGTTTGACCGGACCCTGCGCCCACGCAGCGATTTGATCAATTAGGGTCCATATTATACCTGACCAAATTCGGGATACTGGTTAGAAGGTTTATATTGTAAATACTGAAGAATAATAGAGCATCTGTAGTAACCCCTTGTGTCCAATTTTTTTTTTTTTTTTAGTTTGGAGAAATGTTGATCTAAAGTTATGACCTTCATAATGTATCTTGGCACCACGAGATCATAGCACAGCAGTCAATGCAGATTTTGAGGTAACATCATGTAATGAGTCATAATAGTTTTGCATTATTGTTTTCAAAAGATATTTTTGTGATTTTTACATTTTTTTTGTTGTTTTTTTAGTGTTTTAAAAAAAACTACTTGTGTCACCCCAGAAGGGTAAAAATTTATAGAAAAAAAAACAAGAAAAAAAAAACATTTTTTTTTTCATTAAAACCACCTGGAAATAATTGGTCTACCGTTTAATTTTTTGCTCCTGTTTCAGGCCACACCCTGTATACCGGGTGTGGCCTGTAATAGGAGGAGATTATGATAATAATGTTACTAACAAAATGGATCATGTTAACTGAATAAAATTTGGAATTCAAATTTGATACCAACGGTTCTGTAGGTCCCTACACAAATCGATCAAATCCCAATCTATGAAGATCTACAGCCGATGAAGAAAAAAAGGAATAAAATTTTATTTTTTAAATCGGACGGAGAAGTAGGTAGGAATGTATCTAATGAGTTATTCTTTTAATAAAAAATAAATAAATAAATAAGTCGTTTTTCAGATTACCAGAAACATGCAAACATACGAACTCACAAACTTAACCTGTTTACATTAATACAGATAATTAATTACATCCACGAACGTTTATACAGATTATTGAAATCATCTTCAATTCACCGAATATAAAAACAGTGGAAAAACACGAAACCTTGGGAGTCTCGCGCCATCCAAACAACTAAGGCCTCTCACGTTTCTATGCAAGTATCACGACTATTTCAAATTAAGACATGTCCTAGTTAAAAATATAAAAGAAACTATTTGATTTTACTTATATAAACATCAATCTCTATCTTGAACGTCACATGTATTTGTACCGATTATTAATGAATAATTAAAGAAAACACATCGCATATTTTGACGCATAATTCAACGGACTCTAGATCCTACTCAAGTGATAGCTGTCTCAAGACTCTCAAGTATCCGTTTGATATCAGTCGTACTTAAACCCTGGGGCCGGTATTCCGTGGACAGAAGAGAACATGCCCTCACTTTCAAGTTTCTTTTTGCAGTGGATATGTATGGAATTCCTGTTTAAGTTTATTAGATTTAATAACTTGTTTTTTTGGAGTAGTTTGGTTACCAAGATAAATGTTGGATATGTTCTCTGTTTTTTCAAACATTTATTTCCTCTTTGTTATTCATTTGAGTGAACCTAGCAACTCAAAGTCGGCGGTCAAATCAAATTCTTCATATTAATATGTAAAAAATGTGCCTATTTCTAATCTCGACGTTAGCCGAATCATTGACAATACTGATGGGGCCATAACATTAAAAGATTGATCAATTGTGTATGGAATTGCCTTTAATTTCATACGTATATCTCCGCTTTGATATCTCTGCCATTGCGACATTGTTCAATTTATGATGGATGTGGAAGGTACTGCAAGTAATTCCAAGGCCAAATGACAACCAGAATGAGTAGCCAAAAGATTCAAGACAGTGGTTTTATTGTGATTATAGCCAATTTCCTTTTTAATGAACACTGTCCGGCAACCCTATACGAGTATGTAGTCTAAAACTAAGAGACAACGAACCGAAAAATCGCTCACAACATGTCCATTACCCCTTACATATCGTGTTCCCATTACAGGTGCGGCAGAAGGGTAGGCCTATATGTTTTAATTCACAGGCAATACAGACTACAGCACGTCTATCATGAGACGGCCGCGACATACTCTCGATTGTTCTCGCACCCTCTTGTTCTAATTGTTCTAATAAGAAAGAGACGTATAGTGCGAGAAAAATCGAGAGTACGTCGCGGCCGTCTCATGATAGAAGTGCAGGAGTAAATTCCATTCCTTGCTTTGTAGTTAAATGAGGAAAGAAGAGACACAACGTTTCCAGCTCATAAAAATGGTACGGTAATGTTCCAGCTTCAAGGAGGAAAATAAATAAATATTTGGGGACAATCTTACACATAGACACAGGGACAATCACACACAATCTTACGCTTCTGTACCAGGTGTCAATACATTTAAAAGATACAAATACTTGAATTCATAGAAAACATCCAGAACTCGGAAACAAATATGTTCCCTTACCAGGGCTTGAACCTAGGACCGTAGTGGTTACCCTAAGCTAAACCAGTCGTCAAGAAAAGCACCTTTAAAGTAGTTTCCAGCGGTAACGTATGAGATTGCGATGGACCAAGTAACGCTGGTTAATATTAAAGTATGCTAATCTGCACATTTAAAGTCAGATCGCACGCAGATGACCTCTGCGACAATGTTGCTTGTGTGATGTTGAGTCTAGATTCAACAGTTTGGACAAATATAGGTTATTCGAATGATTTTTACGTGTTTAATTTAAAAAAAAATCGCTTAAGACGTGCTAAAAAGATATACATACGGGGGCCTGTAACAGGAACAAATAATGAAACGGTGGGTTATTAACCAATCAGTTCCAAGATTAAGTAGTTAAACAAAAAAAATACTAGAAAAAAAAACATTTTTTAATAAGTAATGCGTGAATGATGGAATACTATCGATATTATTTTACATTTTATATACAAAAAAGTGTCTTTTTAATTTATGAATATTAATTACTATTACATAAGTGCCCAGTGGTTTTCAAGATATTTAATGACTTATATGCTACGATATCGTGATGTCAAGTTTCATTACATAGGCATCACAACTTTGAATAATAATAAAATAGTATTTTATGCAATCGTTATATAATGTATGCTTTTGCAGTCGAGTACTACGGTACGAGACTTAAAAAGCTAATTATATAACTACTAGCTTCTGCCCGCGACTCCGTCCGCGTGGAACTCGTTTATATCGTAGCTCCATACAAAGTTTCACCCCCCACTTCATCCCCTTGGGGGATGATTTCCGGGAAAAAAACTTTTCAATGTCCTTCCCCAGGACTCAAACTATCTCTATACCAAATTTTATCCAAATCGGTTCAGCGGTTTAAGCGAGAAGAGGTAACAGACAGACAGACAGACAGACACACTTTCGCATTTATAATATTAGTATGGAGTATGGATTGTATACAATGCTTTTTCTACGAGTCAACTGAACTAATTAAACAAACTTGGTATCTATTGAAAATCTAAGCCCTGCTGAAACGAAGTGCAACCAACGGCTTTTTATTTTTTGTGCGTTGATGTCTATTACCTTTTGACTTTCTCATGACGGCGTCCTATTGGTCAAATACATTATAGTTCAGTAAAGGTGCCACGTGATTCGTCAATTTAATTTTAGTTGTCTCAAGAGTTATGAAATGTTGAGTTGGGAGCTCAATAGTAAAAAGTATGTGATTTAAGTTTGGTGTACGAAGTCTTAATTCTAACATTAAGGTCGACGAGTATAAAAACGAATTTATGAATAGACATAGTTATTTAATGCACGAAAGAGGAATTTATAACACAAACCGCGGACTTTATGCCGTAATGGTCTCCCTACCTCTTCCAAAGGCAGATAAAATGTGTGCATAATTATGTGCTAGCCAAACTATTCTTGGAAATAAAAACGGCAAATTCATGCTTTGTAAGGACCGGTTAACATTTCACATATGATAAAACTCAAAGTATGTATATATGTATGTAATACGGTGTTATATACATTGGCTCTGCAAAAGACTTCAACGGGCTCTCCGAATAGCTACTAATCGCCGACTATTGTATCTATAACTATTGTAATAGTTGGACAGTTTGGGTCTAGGTTGAGATTTATATCAGGGTATTATCTGTGTGTATTGATTAAATTACATTATTTCATTTGAAAATAAAATGATGACGTCAATTTATGATTACATTTATTAGATAATTTATTTCACGATAAGAAATTACAGTACCTATACATTCGCATGTACATGTGAAAATTATAATAATTTACATCATGACCGTCAAAATCAAAGAAAGCAGTAATAACACAAAGTCAAGCAAATAGAAAAACAAATATATTTTGCGTTAGCTATCGTCATTCAATTTAAATTATTGTCCATGCGAAAATATCTAACTACCTATACTTACATACAATTGAATGTGATTTAAAAATGATTTTAATACAATTTCAAATAACAATTATTAACATTTGGACCATTAAATTTGTAAAAATACCATTCAATTAAGTTACCTTCAAAAATTACTTTTTATTTTGTTCAATGGCAAGTTTGTTTTTTTATAATCGACTACCACTATGAGGTGTAATTAAACGAACTAATAAAAGCAATGATTACATAAATATTGTGCTCTATCGTTCAATGTTAAACTAACGTTATTGAACGTCAAAAAAACGTTTAGTTTATAAGGCAGACAGACTGACAAAAAACGTTAAACAGCTGATTATAATATCAAATACTTTTTTTACCTGACCGGCAAAGCAAAAAACGGACGATGACGTAAATTAAAAATTACAAGTATTTTATAGGATCATTTAGTTCCGTGAGTATTTAAAACTATGGAGTCAGCATTATGTAAATAAAGATTGTACTTGGTTAATACCAAATAAATCAATATTACGCAAACCCAACTAACCCCGTAGTAAGCTCAATAAGGTTTGTGTCATGGGTTATATTTAATATATATAATGACTTCCTAAAGTTTTTTTTTTATCCCAGATTTTGTTTATTATTATTTTTATTAAAGAAATTACATTTCAATTAACTACTTACTTACTCGGAAGTCTAACATTTATAATTTTTACTATGGTTATTTTAAATAAAAAGAATATAAAAAAATATAAAAAAAATAAACTGATATGACTTACTAAAATACATAGAAGACATCCAAGACTCGGAAACAAATATGCATACCCATCCCAAAAAAAAATGCCCTTACTGGGTTTCGAACTTTCGAACCCAGGGCCGTCAGCTTCGTAGGCAGCGTGACTACCAACTAGGCGAACAGGTCGTTCCAAAATACAGGGATTCACTACGGGACCAATTATCTTGCCACGTTGGCTAAACTAGACCTCCACAGGAGGTAGGTCAAGCATCGTTTCGTGCCAAAATGACAGTGTGGTAGGCTTGCACATACTCGCGGCCGTTGTCACCACACACAACGATATACGTAACTAGAGGAAAGAGCGGCAAGGGGGATGGCATTATTTAAGTTTTCTAGCTATCAAGCATTGGTGTTTTGTACCACGTCGGTGGAAACCAAGCGTACGGCCCTCCTGGCGGTACAACAGGTTGCCGACCCTTTAAAAACACAAAAATTCAGAAGTCTTTTGTCGGAAAGCATCATTACTCCGAAATTTCAAAATTCCGAACGCCATTTACCGCTTAACGACGGAGATTATTAAATTAAATACATAAATAGGTTAGGTTAGGTTAGTATCATCATCATCAATACTTAAGAGCCTTGCTCTTGTCGGTGGAGTAACCGCCACTTTTCTCTGTCCATTGCCAGCCTCTTGGCTTCCTCATATGACTCGACATCAGCTTTATCTTTTATTTGGCTAAAATATGTTAGCCTAGCCCTTCCTCTGCCTCTCTTGCCTTCAATTTTACCCTCCAGGATGTTAAGGAAGAAACTGTCGTGCCGTATCAGGCGGCCCACCATCTTGCCTCTCCTATTTCTAATACATCCTAGCAAACATCTTTTCTCATCTACCATTCTTAAAACTTCTTCGTTTGTTTTCTTTAGGTTAGTATAATATCCTAAAAATCCAAAAAAATATCAGCGGAACATGGTTTTCGCAATTATGACATTCGGAAAAATTGCTTTCGGACAAATTAGGTACTCTTCGGAGTTATGTAGAAACTTTAAAAACCCGTCCATTCCTTTCTTGAAGAACCCCATACTAGTCCCTCGGGAAAACCGCGGCAGGGAGTTATGTCAAAGTATTTAAAACTAACTGACTTGGTAAAGGTTGCGGGAGTCCGCTGGCTGCGGGTGGCGCGGAATCGGTCACTTTGGCACTCTTTGGGGGAGGCCTATGTCCAGCAGTGGTCGTCTTTCGGCTGATATGATGATGATGATAACATCTTAACTATTCTTGGTATATCGTCTTTACTTGTTTGGTAGTATTGACGCTCACGACGAGAATAGACTTTGAACCTTTATTCTCATGCGTATGCTAAATAGTTACGTATTTAATTTGCCCATCAACTTGCAGGAACGATCGATTACGATCCGAACCTTGTATCTAAGACCGTAAAGTTGCTATTTGAACAAGAGGTCGACCAAACACTTGTGTTTCGGATTCCAATTTGATACGTTAAGGCTTGTCATAAAGCCAGAATTCCGCATACGGGAAGCTCGTGCTATATTTTTTTCTTAACACATTCACTGCCGGGAACCCGCCTAGCAGGCTGCTATGCCATAGGTGCTTTCCGCTACTTAGCGGGAAAACCACGGGATTGACTACGAGCGTAGCATGTAGCAATTCAGTCAGTGTTAAAAGGGAAAACAAAATAATAGGCAGCATGGAGTATGTCCAATGGGTGTGGTCAGAGTCGTACTGGGTTGAGGTGTGTTGTGGGCCATGGGCTAGTAATCTATCACTGCGATATCACATTTTGTCGATCTTTTATATGCCCAATTACGTGAAAAGTGTAAAGTGGCACTGGAACATAAGTTTCATGTGCTCTGCTCACCACTTTTGTATGAAGGTGTGAATCTATTTATATGTATGTATCTATATGTATGTATTTAGGCAGCATGGGGGATGCGTTCTGACTCGTTAAGGCAACTCTAACCCTCAAAGCGAGGGAGACCAAAATGGTCTCCCTCGCTCACTAGTGTTCGATATGCCGTAGGTACCTACTCTTCGAGCGCCCAAAGACCAACTATGAATCTTGAATTTCGGTATGCCGTAGGTACTCTTCGACCGCTCAAAGACCAACTATGAATCTTGAATTAAAAATCGTATTATCAAAATGTTACGAATACGACTGTCAGATTTTAGGTAAATTAATAACTAGGTAATTTAAAATTTATTAAAAAAAACCGCAAAAATATGACGCGTAGTTTTGAATCAGTCATCACTCATCAGATAGCTTTATGTTCATATGTACCTCTTTTCATTTCAAGATTTATTTTGAGATAATATTCAGTGTCCTACTAGAAATTCGAACTTTCATTAATAATGAAATATTGAAGTAAACAAATATTTCTTTTCTGATTTTTTAAGTTTTATTCGGCGCACGTGAAAGAGCAACACCTAGCACTTTATCTTCACAAATGCTATATGAAAATGAAAAAGAAAAATTCTGAAGCGAACGCACGAAACACATTGAGTATGAAATCGGCGGAATGCCCCATGTCCGATTGATTCACAGGTAGTTTTGTCATGCTATTCTTCACAAAAAACATGTGAGGCATCTCTAAAAAACATATATGTATATAACACTTGGGCTGAACAGCTAAAATGTACGTACGTAAGTAAATATTCTCATTGCTTAAGCGTATGTCAATAGTCATAGGTCAAGTCTTACGTCAGACGAAAATCCTTAGACGGGATGAAACTTTTAAAACTAAAAAACGCTAAGTACTTGCGAGTTACGAAGTTATGTGACCAAATATATTATATGCTACAACATAGGTCATATCGTCACAAAACAAACTTGTAGATATTTTAATATAAGTAATACCTACTCATGCATAAAAGTTATAATAATACAAACTTACAAATTAAATTACATCTTCATCATCAGCAACTTAAAACTGTGAAAATTTTAACGGCCAGCTACAACCATTCTTTAACAAATTAAAAAAAAACTTCAAATACCTGAACGCGGCCGTAATATAAAGCGTAAACACACGTCTATGGCGCACAAGCACAGAATCTGGACTGCCACACGTGACTGCAGCTACAGATAATACTGGCTGGAAACTGGTTGTATAATTTATTCATAATATTGGCGCCTCAATGTTCGCAGGATTCGAGTTGCGAAAAAAACGGTTGGCGGTTTTGATTCCGTAGTGTTGAATCGTGTTTGGCTAGGGTGAGGGGCGGGGTAAGGCACCTGAGTCCTAACTAAAAACTTACCTCATCGAGGGGAAATTTTTGCAAAGCGTGAAGTGCCAAAGCTCCAAAAGTCTGTTAGTAATGACAGTAATATTGACACACTAATGACACACTACACAAACACCCACGCTATGATTCTATTTGCCTCAGACCAGCCCCGTATCATGGTCGGCCTTATCACGTGATAAGTGACAAGATAGAGCGTCCGTCACTGGCTGACACCGTTCGATAGAACGAGACGGACGCTCTATCTTGTCACTTATCGCGTGATAAGGCCGACTATGATACGGGGGCCAGAGGGGTAATCACGTAACGTTTTGAACGCGCGTTAGATAGATCCAACAGTCATTTTTCCATATAAAAATTGCCATTTAGATCTATAACTGACTCGCTTACAATGCGTTACGTGATTGACCTGCGGATTCGAGCAAACATGAGGCACGTATCACATTTTGATGATCGAATCGTGCCCCAGGAACTTCATTGTGTGAAATTAAATTTTTCTTGTCCTATTAGCAAATAAATGAGGATCATTCAGATATACACTCGTATGTATATTTTGAGAGTTGTAGGAGGTACTGTAAATGAAAACTTTACACATCTCCTGTAACAGAGACTGGCAGTTAGGTAATACTTTTGAATTTGGAATAGTGGCCTTCTCTGTTTGACGGAGAACAAGAGAAATCTCATGTGTGAACAACTTTTTTGAAGTGAAAACTTCTTTAGCGGCGCTGAGCACTTTTTGGGATGATGAAAAATTGTTAAATACGCGACAGAGTTTTGTGACGTCAGATGTAAAGGAGGTCACTTTTTGCTGCTAGCCGATTCGATTTCATTCAAAACTGAACGCTATTTGTAAGAGTATAAAGCCGTTAAACACTTTTTGCAATAGCATATTCTGCAAATAAATTTGTAATAATACCAACGCGTCCTTCACCGTTTTGCTATTGAGAAAATTCGAATAGTTCGAATTTAGACGTTATTCCTAAAGACAAAGCTTTGAAAAATATTTGGCAATGGCAAAAACAAATTGGTATTGTGTTTGCCGCCGCCCGTCGGCGCGCCTACGGGCGAGCAGGCGGCCCCTCGCACCCAACGCGCCCGCGGCCCGTCCGCCTAAATAATTGATAATTGTTTATAAATTTGCGTCAAATTCATTTTTAGGGTGACACCGTAAGATGTCACGTGACCTGATCGAAAAACTGTTACAATGTTATTGAGTTTTCACTTCTGCCGGCACTCCCGGAGTGCAACCCGGTCTTTTTTTTTCCTTGTTAGGCCTGCAGTGCGGCCTGTTACAAATATGTTTGTGGATAGCCCCACTGGGGGCCTAATGGGCCGCCCAGGGATCGCGTTGGCGAAGTCGAGCCAGTCCTTGTCCCTGCCTAGCCCTTTTCTGCCTAGTCAGCATGATCGCATATAGGTCGCACATAAAGCATTGGTTCCTTTAGCAAGTATCAGACATCTATACTAATATTATAAAGAGAAAAAGTCGGTGAGATTGCAGCTTTGTAAGCTTGTTTGTTTGTATGTAATGGGTAATCTCCGAAACTACAGATCCGATTTAAAAAAATCTTCCACCTGTGTGTGTGTAGAACAGACTTTCTGAATGGAACATAGGCTATGTTTTATTTCGCGGATATGCCTGCGTTATTTGTAATAAACGGGCCCAGCTGCTCGGGCAGCTGGTCATTATAATATATAGTGTGAGAAGGACGAATGCATTATACATTATGTCATTCATTACATAAAAGTGACCATGTTAGGTTGGTGTTTGTTAGCACCTTGAAAGACTTGGTTGTAATATTCTTGCAACCATTACTGTCAGTTTCGACCAGCTTTTCCTCGAGGCAGTTTGTACCCATTAAGGCCTGCAACACACTATGGCGCGGCCTGCGGTGGCGGACAATAGTAAATTTTATAGCTAATTTCAATTTACTATATACATATATATATATATATACACCTTGTGTGATGACTGTAACACGATGACAAAACTTCACTTATGACGTTATCATTTCTTAGAGCTATGTTCGACGATGTAAGATGACTTCTTTAAGTATATGAGCCAGACTTTGTGACCTCACGATTTCATCACGAAATATACGTCCACGTCATCATTCTAGGGATCGCCTGTTAATATGTAAACAAGTTGCACGATATTAGACCACTATTTACTAACCAAATACTTAAGCGTTCTTTCAGTGTGAACGTTACAGTTAGCCTTTGGAAACTCGCTTCGCTTATAATGAAAAAACCGGCGAAGAGATGTCGGGCCACGCTCAATGTAGGGTTCCGTAGAATCAAAATCATTTTCCTAGAAGATTTTTTTCATATTTTTAAAACATGTTTCAAAAGTTAGAGGGGGGAAGGACACATTTTTTTTTACTTCTGGAGCGATTATCTTCGAAAATATTAACATTATCAAAAAAATATTTTAGCAAACCCCTATTCATTTTTAAATACCTATCCAACAATATATCACACGTTAGGGTTGAAATGAAAATAAAAAACACTCCCCACGATACGTATAGGGGGGGTACGGTCGAGGTCATAAATACGTTTACACTTTTGCACCTTATTGCCTTGTAATAAGGTGCAAAAGTGTAAACATATTTATGAACTCGACTGTACCCTAATAAAATAAAAAAAACACTTTTTATTTTACCACTTTGTCGGCGTGATTGATATACATATTAGTAACAAATTTCAGTCTTCTAGTGCTAACAGTTACCGAGATTATCCGCGGACGGACGGACAGGCAAAGCGAATCTATAAGGGTTCCTAGTCGACTACGGAACCCTAAAAATGTACGGGGACGAAGTACCATTGCAGCCAACCTAACAAAACACGGAATACATGGACCTAATATATACTCTAATACAGAATATAATATATTGTCAATATTTTCTTTATGTTGGTAGTAGACAATCTTAAAACAATGTATGAAGTTCCGCCTCTTAAAACGTAGTGGTTATATTCTCTTTGGTTATGACAATGCTACAGCGAGACTACACCGCCTGATGTTTGAGTGGTTAATATGCATGAGCGCTTCCGTGCTTTGCAAGGCACGCTAAGCAGTTGATCCCGGCTGCTGTCTATGACAGTCGTTAAGCCGAGTTAGAGGCCTTCGGGCGGCTCAAGGGCTTCTAACAGTCGAGTTGCCCACTCACTTGACAAAGGGGGGACAACTGTTACTCGCGTCCGGAGGAGCTACCTACCACAACCCTGCACGTGTCCCCTGGGTGGTACTAAAGAGTGACACACTTTAAAAGGCCAGAATAATGTATGCCATACGATTAAATAAAAGATCGCGCGCCGGATTGCGATAACCGTGCTGCACGTCTGTCACAAGACGCACGAGCTCTCGATTTTTCTTGCACTATCCGTCTCTCTCTTATTAAGAAAACTTAGAAAGAGACGTATAGTGCGAGAAAAATCTAAAGAGCTCGCGCGCCGTCTTGTGATAGCCGTGCTGATGTGATTCCATTCGCTAAAAATGTCATCGTTCAGGGTTACTCGACGCCCGACATGTTCGCATCTACATTCTAATGACATTAACTTAATACATCCTTCAGTGTACACTTCTAGCTGACCCCGCGGCTCCGCCTGTGGTTTACAAAGAACCTGGGCACCGCGAGATATAACATATACTATATTATATCATAACCAGCTTCTGCCTAAGACTCCGTCCGCGTGGAACTCGTTTATATCGTAGCTCTATACAAACTTTCAGCCCCATAAAAAGTATTCTAACTTCATCTAAATCGGTTTGACCCGTTTAAGCGTGATTGAGGTACAAACATCCAAACTTTCGCATTTATAAGTAATATGAGTGGGATTGTCCGAATAAATAATCTTATCTTATCTTAGTAGCTAACTTACCTGGTAATTACAGGTTGTAGCAACAATGGGATGTGAACCGAATAAGGGCATATTCGGTAGCGCTTTGCGATACACAATCAATGTCAAGAAGAACAAAGACTGTAATGTTAACAAAAACATATCAAAAATTAAAAAAAAAATACAAATTTATTTTTGGAGTCGCCCTGTATGTTTCTCATCAAAATTAATGTCCAGGCGACTGGTTTCGTTATCTAATATAAATGACATAAAATTGTGAATATATTATTAGTGTTTATTTACGTGTGGGTTCCGTACGCTCTTTAGGCACGGTCATATAATAAAACTTGATCCAAACTAGGAAAGCTTACGCCCACATTAATTGCTCTCTCAGTAGATAAATATTGTAGCGAAGGTTTTTATCAGAAACCAAAATATAAAGCAGTCTAAGCGAAAATGTTCTTTTGATTAACAGGGATAGTTTTTACCGAAACTTTGCTTATGCAGCGGTTATATAGAAATATATCGGTTCATTGACAAGATAGTTCTAAAGCTGATTTTCCACCGGAGGGGCGAGACGAGACGAGAATTGAAAGTATGGGGCACTTACTATTTCCACCGAGCGCGCGCGAGGAGAGAATTGAAGTTTTGCCATACGAATTTTAATTCTCGTCACGCCTCGTCTCGTCTCGCCCCTCCGGTGGAAAGTCAGCTTAAATGGCGGCTCCCACTTCTTTCGGTTTTAACGATGCTAACTAACTAACGAAAGAGGCAAATCAGTCAAATTTTATGAAGCGCCAAGAACGCTCTTTGAAGTGACGTCAAGAAGTTGCAGAAACAGTTGATCATAGACAATTTGAAAATCTTTTATAGCAAATATAAGTTGGAGCGTGTGTGGTTAAGATTATTGATTGTGGCAGACTTTGTATAAAATTGACATTGGAACTGCAATCTTCCACATTTGACGGAGAGTTGCTTTTTGAATGGAGTACTTTGCTGCGATTCGGCAAATTCAAATAGTCTCAGTAAGGCCGTGTACCTACGGAACCCAGTGCCGTATCTGTCGCGATGCATTTTATTTCCCAACTGACCTTCATGAGAAGATTTATAATTGCCGACGAGCTTAGCGTGGCCTCTAAATCATGTTGTAATCTAGCCATAAACAGAGATTAGTCAATTATGAACACTGCCAGTATCCATACAATGTTGCGGTCCTTTATTGAAAGAGCGAGCGCAGCGAAGGAAGTTCTCCGTTTCAGCTTGGGCAAAATTATTTCGTATATCAAGCGTCTCGGCTGTTCTCTGACCGTGAGATTCGAGAGACACTCGCAATAGGTCACGTGACCGTAAGATGTCACGTGACCGTAATATTCGACAGATTGAAAATTCGTAAGACGGAGACGTGACCTGATCGAAAAACTATTGTGTCATTGAGTTTTCACTTCGGTCGGCACACCCGGATTGCAACCCGGGGATCGATTTTTGAATTTCACCAAGTGACTAATTCTCACCGATGTGAGTGATTTCCGAAAGTTCGTATTTTTGAAACTCACCGGTGACTTACATTTGTCATACCTATGATATCGATTTACGAGTGCCCCTACCCACTCGTAATTGAAATCACCATGCGATTGTTTTTGACAGTTGACGTTTGTGACATCTGCCAAAAGTACCAAAGTATGTTTTTCGGAAGAATTAGCAGCGGGGCTCGATTATGATATTTGTGATTGCGACGATTTATTGAGAATATAAATAGGAGGCCAAGTGCGTGTCGGACCACGCACAACGAAGAGTTCCGTGCCTATTAAAAAGGTCGTATCGTTACTGAAATCTTATGGCAATTACATCCTTTTCTTTAAGGAAGGCAGTTTTTAGGGTTCCGTAGCCAAATGGCAAAAAACGGAACCCTTATAGATTCGTCATGTCTGTCTGACTGTCTGTCCGTCCGTATGTCACAGGCATTTTACTCGAAAACTATAAGGTGTATTTGAATAAAATTTTGAGGATAGGTGTATTTTATTAACTGCTACATAGTTTTGTAATTCAATTACTAAGAAAAAAATTTTTTTAGGGGTGCACTCCATACATAAAACTGAAAGTCAATTTTTTTTTTCATTGTAAGCCCACGTGTGGCACATCAATCGATAGGCCTTTCAAAATAAATTCTTTTGAACAAGATCGGTTCAAAGGTTTTCGAGATATTCCTAAAAAACTGCCATCCTTAAAGAAAAGGACGTAAGTGCCATAAGATTTCAGTAACGATACGACCTTTTTAATAGGCACGGAACCCTCGTTGTGCGTAGTCCGACACGCACTTGGCCGCTTTTTTATTTTTAGAAATACCTCAAAAACCTTTGAACCGATCTTGTTCAAAACAATTTTAGCTGAAAGAATTTAATAAGCCCTATGTCTATGTTTTTTTTTCATATTTTTAAAATACATGGTTCAAAAATTAGAGGGGGGGACACAATTTTAGTGACTTTCGGGGCGATTATCTCCGACTCTATTCACTTAATCAAAAAAAATGCTGAGAAACCTTTTATTTATTTAGAAAGTCCTTTCGATTGATGTGCCACACGTGGGATTGCAATGAAAAAAAAATTGACTCAGTTTTATGTATGGAGTGCACCCCAAAAAAATGTTTTTTTTGTAATTTAATTACAAAACTATGTAACGGCAAACAAAATACACCTATCCTCAAAATTGTATTCAAATACACTATAGTTTTCGAGTAAAATGCCTGTGACATACGGACGGACCGACAGACAGACATGACGAATCCATAAGGGTTCCGTATTTTGCCATTTGGCTACGGAACCCTAAAAACCGGTATCAAGGACAACACTATAACATCTGCGTAAAAAGGAACGTAACGGGAAGATTGTCTCTGACTGACATTGTAAAATTTCTGGATGTTGGTAAACAGCGTGTGACTTTCAAAAATGCGGCTCTTGGAAAATGGTGACATAAAAGTCATCGGTGATAATTTTAGTCACCGGTGACTTTGATATCACCAGTGAGATTCAAAAATCGCACTCCCGGTCGTTTTTTTTATCAGTTTTGCGAAATTAAAAAAGGATACCTATATAACTTCGAAAAACAGACAGGCACGCCAATTCCACAGCTCACGGAGCCGCGACATGCAGCTACAAGTGCAGTTATGACACATGTCAAAAATAGGAGGTAAGATATCACGAACAGCACGACATACTCTCGATTTTTCTCGCACTATACCTCTTGTTCTAATTGTTCTGATAAGAGAGAGAGACGGATAGTGCGAGAAAAATCGAGAGATCTCGCGCACCGTCCAGTGATACCTAGCCGTGCTGGTCAAGTTAAATAAAAGCCCGTAAAACCTAATGGAAAGAACGAGTCAAATAAATCTAGATCTAGCCAGTCTCAGTGTCGGTAAGATCAATTAGGTATCCTTGTGCGTAATTTGTGCAGAAAATGGATGTTGCAGATTGCCGCCGTAATTGCAGCGACGTGAGAATTGCTGCTAGGTTTTATAAGGCTTCACTTTTCTTAGCCTAGAAAATGTAATGTTTCACATTGATTACATAACTGGATGTCCTCGCTCCGCAGAAACTACAACTACAAAATAACGCATGATGAACCTTCACCACACTTTTCAAAAATATACAGATCAAGTATTGAAGTAATTTATTGCATTCATGTTGTTACATAAAGCCTAAAGGTGGTAAGTGTCACAATATGGACTTTTCAAACCTAAGCCCTGCAAGGGCATCGCAAGTATTTAAATTAAATACTAACTTGAAAATTAACAAAGCTTCAATAAAAGTTTTTCAATTTTTTTTTTTTTCTTTTTTAAATAAAGGAAAAATTGAAAAATTTAATGCTCCGACCCGGATTCGAACCGGCGACCACAGGCATTCATGGCCCGTTGCTACTAAACAACTGAGCTATCGGAACAATCCGGTTCGGCCACCAAATCTTTCAGTCTTATAATTTCGTTAGCAGCGTAACTGCTTAATACAAAATTAATAAAGTTCTTCAAAGTTATAATAGCTATAACAACTATATTTGAACTGAATTTGTAGTTAATGCTTGTTGGTGTAAGGTAGTGGTGATATCATCAGTTGAATTAGGTATTATTATGAAGATTTTGTGTAAGAACTTACTTGTTATACTAATTTGTCTTCTAAATAAGTATTCACTTAGAATAATACGCATCACTACATAGTATAAAACAAAGTCACTTCCCGCTGTCTGTCCCTATGTTTGCTTAGATCTTTAAAACTACGCAACGGATTTTGATGCGATTTTTTTAAATAGATAGAGTGATTCAAGAGGAAGGTTTATATGTATAATATAGTACCCGTGCGAAGCCGGGGCTGGTCGCTAGTTATTATATTTATAAGATTTTTATTAACTTGACTTATGTTTTCTTTGCTTTCTTTTTTTATTTTATCTGGTAGTTTAGGTATTATATATTTTTATGGTACAGTACAGTTCAATGTAACATAAACACACAATGGTTTCATACCGGGTGTATAGGGATAGGCAGTGTCTCCTTACCATGCAGGCCGTATTCTTGTTTGCCACCATCAGGGTATTAAAAGAGCATTATGCATTTGTAAAGTCTGTAAAATGGGAATATGTAGCCAAAAAGGAATTAGTAAGATTTATTATTGGATTCTGCAGCTGCATTTTGTTTGTATGGTTGATGAAATAGGGGTGTATGTATGTATTGTGAATGACGATGACTTACACTCAAAAGTAGACACACAGCCACAAACCGATTTAAACGGATTCTATATTCAAAATTGCCACGCCTGCGCCCGCGCCGGATGCCTTGGAATGTGTCGTTTAGAGTTCCAATGGCAGAGCGAAAATACCCCCTACTCCAGGCAAAATACGGTTTTGAAAAACAATAATTTATAATAGCGTTTTTTTTGTTGATTTCATTTGAAAATGTTATTCTAAGATGATTTAGTCAAGAATCCGACAAACTTTCCACCCGGAAGTAATTATGTAGATTTAAATGAAGCGTGCATTTTTTTTTTTTGTACGATTTATCTTGAATATTATAGAGCAAATGTAATTGAACCAAAATAAAGACAAAAACATTTATTAATATTTTTACTAACTTTTTAGAAGCCAGTTAACTTATCATTTTTTCGATGTCTGAAATTTTGTCGGATTTTGTCGCTGGGTAACTATTTAATTGATAATATATCCGTTATACTTGAAAAGTAAGCTATTATAAATTATTTCCAAAATTGTCATTTTTTCCATACAAGTTGTCAGTTCATTGCCTGGACTACCCATTCTATGCCACGCATCACTGCGTGTGCTACGCCGTAGCAACGTTTTACCGCTCTGTAGCGGAAATAACTCGTAGGGGCATGGCTTGTATGTGAGTCAATGGACCCGATTCTACGTGCACATGGCTTAACTAGCCTAAAACTAAATTGATTGTCTAATTTTTAGATATAATTTAGGGGCCAGATTAAAAACGACATATTTAGTAGAGCATTTAGGCAGCTAAGTAAGTTGTATAGACCGCCTAAAATAAGAAACGTCAGATTCAAATTAGCGCTGTCATTTGATTATGACAGCTGCTCATAGAATAGCAAAGGGCTTTAGCGACACCTAAATAAAATTAGGAAGTTTAGAGGCCACTGTTGAATGGGTTGCTTTAATTTGTGCAAACCAAGCCTCCGTATTTAAGAGACGCCTCTCTCTCTCACGCGAGAAAACTAGATGCACTTCGGGAATTGCTTTTTTGGATAAACTTCCATAAAAATCTAACTTTTTGAATTTCTATTCATATTTCCTTTGCTGAAATTTTAGATGAGGTGTAATTAACATAATTTTTAGGGTTCCGTAGTCAACAAAGAACCCTTATAGTTTCGCCATGTCCGTCTGTATGTCTGTCCGTCTGTGGCTTAGCTCAGTGACCCTTAGATACTACTAGAAAGCTGTAATTTGGCATGGGTATAAACCAATCACACCGACAAAATGATAGAATACCAGGTGAAGACGTAAAATTGTGTACTCACCACGGGCGGTAATACGTAAAGCCCCAGATCGCCTATTTATGGCCCTCACCTTCGGTTCAGGCCACAAACACCTGCGATCTGGGCAATTCACGAATTCAGATGTAAGTAACCAACCATTTTTTAACTTAGTGGTCCTTTTGTGTGATATTGGGCTTTAAAGCCCAATTTTTTGTTAGAATTATGTGTCTCCACCCCCTGCCGGCTAAACGGCTGCTAACTGGTATATGTGAAAAAAAAACCGTGGCAGTAGTACTTATAATAATTTAAAAAGAAAACTAGCACGGCTAAGTAGACATCTAGTTACCGAGTCTACCAACTGAAAATGTAGATATCTACTTGAAAAGGCCACATTTCGTACAAATTCGGCCGACGCAACCGCACCATTTACTTGGCGCATGCGTGTCGATGTAGCAAATACAGACAGGAAACTACGGAACCCTACACTGCGCGTGGCCCGACATGTACAGTCAGCGTCACATAGATAGTAGCAGCCAAAGTAGCCAAATATATCGGAACACGTCTTTATTACTATAGGAGTAAGGATGTGTTACGATATATTTGGCTACTTTGGCTGCTACTATCTATGTGACGCTGACTGTACTTGGCCGGTTTTTACTTGACAGAATAGGGGTGCAGACTCGAAAATTATTATTACTCCAAAAGAAAGAAGGCAAAAAAATATGCCTAGTGACGAAAAGCCCATTCAGATATCTCAAAGAATTACGAAGCTACAACCGTTTTAATATTGTGTGTGAGAGAAAACGGAAACAGTGTGTGACGTCACAATATGCGAGGCTGCCGCGTCACGCGTCGTGCGCGGCGACACGATGGGGCGCGGCACGTTGCTGTCTATTAGTGACGTCACAATCTACAAGCGTTATCGTTCCATATGAAGTTGCGTTTTGCGAAAAAGGGACAGAACATACCCCTTCTTAAAACTTTGCACACTTATAACTTCGTGATTATTTAACCTCATGCGTTGGTTTTTTCTCCATTTGACTACATTTTTAATCCTTTTTCGAGAAAATATGACATTACTGATTATTTTATTTAGTTTACCCCTATTGACTGGTGGACTGTGTTGGTAGACTCGGGGACGGTGTCTCAGCACAGCTTCCAATCCAATGCTACCATCAGGCACACCGTGTGATTGTTTGCCACCATCGTAGTATTATAAAAAGCGGCCAAGTGCGTGTCGGACCACGCACACCGAGGGTTCCGTGCCTATTAAAAAGGTCGTATCGTTACGGAAATCTTATCGCACTTATGTCCTTTTCTTTAAGGAAGGCAGTTTTTTAGAAATATCTCAAAAACCTTTGAACCGATCTTGTTCAAAACAATTTTCGCTGAATGAATTTAATAAGCCCTATGTCCATGATTTTTTTCATATTTTTAAAATACACGGTTCAAAAATTAGAGGTGGGAGGACACAATTTTAGTGACTTTCGGGGCGGTTATCTCCGACTCTATTCACTTCATCAAAAAAATTGCTGAGACACCTTATATGAATGGCAATGAAAAAAAAAATTGACTTTCAGTTTCATGTATGGAGAGCACCACTAAAAAAAAAAAATTATTAATTTAATTAGAAAACTATGTAGCGGCTAACAAACTACACCTATCCTCAAAATTTTATTCAAATACACTTTATAGTTTTCGAGTAAAATGCCTGTGACATACGGACGGACAGACAGACAGACAGCATGACGAATCCATAAGGGTTCCGTTTCTTGCCATTTGGCTAAGGAACCTTAAGAAAATGTTATGGTCACGATGATATTCTAAAACTTCTTGTGAACCTCCGTTTTTCCTACAAATACCACAATCGTCACAACCCTAAGGACAAAGAATGCAACAACAACTTCAATTTTCGAACAACACCACGAATATTTGGAACACAAAGGGAAAAAAACGAAGCTGGTTTTTATGAGTCTACCCACGCGTCGCGACCTAGACCGGCTGACCTTAGGTTGGGCTCGGAACTCGTTTAGGATACCTAGGTTTATATGTAGGTTGTACCTCCGTATTAGACGTGTTGACGAGTTTTTTAAGGCTTCATTTATACCGTTTTTTTTTTCATACCACGACAGTGGCAAACAAGCCTGCCTGGTGGTAAGCAGATCCGGTAGCTTCTGGACGCTTATGCGAATCCAGACTTATTCAATACAAATACTCTTTATTGCATAGCACGTAGAACCGATGGCCGTTGGGGCGGAAAGGTTCTCGAGTGGCGACCACGTACCGGAAGGCGCGGCGTGGCTAGGCCCCCCCACAAGGTGGACTGATGATCTGGTAAAGGTTGCGGGAGTCCGCTGGATGAGGGTGGCGCAGGACCGGTCACTTTGGCACTCTTTGGGGGAGGCCTATGTCCAGCAGTGGACGTTTTTCGGCTGATATGATGATGATGATGACTCTTTATTGCACACCTCACAAAGATACAGCAGTTACAAAAGAAAACACAAAGACAGACAGACAGTAGAGGTAAAACAACAGAGCCTTATCGCTAAAGAGAGACTCATAAGCGCTATACCGTAAAATGGGGTACTTAGGGATTGAGGGGACAGATGGGACGCGAATATTATCAGTTGCTACTTTAATTTCCTAGCTCAGGTTGCTGTAAAACTAATTTTGTTATACATATTTTCTTATCTTGTGGCTAATTACATTATTTAAAAAAAGTGGAGTCTCTAGAAGTGAGAGCTGAAAGATACTATGTGGCCTGGACTGGAGTGGAACTAGGGTTGTGGGGAGCGAGCATGCGAAAGAAGAGCGATAAATATGAGCGGAGAGTGGGACGGAACGCGGCTCGAGGCAAGCTAATCCGAAATTCAAAATACGAAATTTTTCCCTATAAATTATCCCAGCTCACCCCATTGCATTCCCCTCTAACTTCACTACGGGGTATGGTCGGATTTCTGACTATTTAAATGTGTTTATCGTTAAAATTATGAAATTAAACGACAGATAATCATTAAAAAAACTAAAATTCATACGGCTGGAACATTTTTTATGTATAAAAATCAACGTGCCACATGTAATAAATTATTTTTATTGTGGTTTGAATTTGAATGTCTATTTTGACCCAACTTACCCCATTTTACAGTCCCGAGTTTTTTTTGAGACTTCATACAGCTTTTTAGACTTTACACGATGGTAAACTCGCATATGGTCTAATGGTAAGTAGACGCCGTAATCTTTGCGCTGGTGAATCCAGAGGAGTCATGAGTGCGTAGCCGACCATTTATGGATTCGAAGATTCCATGCCCACAGTTAAAAAAATGTAATAAAAGTTCTAGTAGCACGTAAGGGCACTTTATGGCAAAGCAATATGTGTTAAATTCGAACTAAGAGGATTTTTCTTGTGCCCTTGTCATACACTAGTCAATGTCGAGGACTAGGACGATTACCTTAGGTCCCGACTCTGAACACAGCGCATCTAAAACTCTGGCCACCACTCACTCTAGCTAGCATGTTCGAGTTTATGTCGCACGTAAAGCATTTATCCTGCCGACACTTGCATACTTGCTGCTTACTGGTTAGGGACTGTCGCGAATGCTGGGCATCGCGATGACGTTTAAACACCATCCACAACTGGCAACATTAACAGGAAGGTAGAACCTCTATGGTGAGTGAACTATTGTATTTATTACTCTATGGTAGATGAGCTTTGTCAATCACTCAGTGCTTCCGTTGCGGGAGCCAATAGCCATTTAACTGTTGAACCTAACCGCTTTAACATGTGATAGAGTGAATTGTGCCTGTGAGGTTGCCGATGCTCATTCCATGGAGAAGGAAGCCACGCCAGCTGGTTTCCTGCAAGCTAAGTGTCTCAACCTTCTAAGATTTCATATAGTTTTAGCTTTCAATTACATTCGTACTTACTGTAACGTATACTCGCTACCCAGGTGAAACTACCCCCTTTGGCCACCGCTATGGTGTCGTGTGTGGTAACGCTTTATGTTGATCGTTGATATTATGGATATTGATCCCCCTAGTTTGACCCTGACACTCTCACTCTCAAGGGAGGAGTGAGGAACCACCATGCTCTCGCGGGAACTCGTGGAGTGACCGTGTTGTATTGTGGCTAGAAGGGCATCCAGTTTTCTCCCGTGAAAGCGGGGAAAGATTCCCCACCGTACCGGTGCTGGTGACGGCGCTGCTGCGGGCAGGACTGGCTTAAGTACTGCATTTGGGTACGGTGGGATGTGGACTGGGTTTAGTCGGGTGACGTTCTGAAGCTGATACCTGTCCAGGCTCCCTGGAGGTGTATAGGTATAGTGCCGTAAAGCCCGTGCATGCCAGGTGCGCCTGGGTGCTGGGTCATAAGACGCTGTAGGGGTGGCCGGTCACACTTCGGTGCCTCGTAGGTTGGTAGAGGACAACTCGAATATGACGGCGGCCTTAGAAGGCACCGGTATATTCGCGAAGGATCGTTTGATGGGAACTAGGAGGGCTTTGTAATACCTAATAACAAGACTGACTGACTTACTTAGCGAGCCCTAATAGGACGACCTCTATATTAATGTGTTCCTTGTGTTATGGCTGAAGCCCTGGCATCAGGTGGCTTGAGGCACTTGGTGACAGCGGTGAAGTCATGAAACACCTTTAACAACTACAGGTGGTACGTGGCAGCCTCGCAGGGTGTCAGGCGACCTAGCGCGAGAGAGAGAGAGGAGAGAGACAAGTGGGAGACCATCGGGAGACGAAGGTAGGGTTTATTCACCTACGTCTATTTCCATCACGGCGCATGCCATATAGATTCTTTAATTTTCTCTACCACTAGAGTTACATCCCCATATAAGGCATGCGTCGCGACAGGGACCAATGATTTATGTCCGACATGGAGCATAGTACAAATAGTACTAGAACACAATGAACGTTGTTTTAAAGACTCCTCTAAACTTGAAAACCTAATTCAAGACCAAAAAAATAACCTCTAAATTGCCATTAAAATGAAAAAATAACCGACACTGGCTAACTAACACTCTTCCAAATGATGGACATAGCCAGTTTTTAGCTATGTCCATCCTTTGGAAGAGTGTAAGTTAGCCAGTGTCGGTTATTTTTTCATTTTAATTGCAATTTTGAGGTTATTTTTTTGGTCTTGAATTAGGTTTTCAAATGTACACAACGCCCATCATGGTCCATCATACAGGACGCAACTTGGCATAGAAACGTCATGACAGAGTTGTATCACTGTTAAAGTATCCCATTATCATAAATTGCATTATGCTTAAAGTACATACATAAAAAGGATGAATTCGAAATTTGAATTTTTAAAAAGAGCTCTGCCGAAACTTTGTTTACATTGTTACTGACTCGATTGGTAACCCAGACTATACGTACCTACCAAGTCTATGGTGCGTTTTTAAGACGTGTCTCAAATAACCTTGCATTCCGGCGCTAGAAAAAAACCAAATACAAGATGGCGGGCGCCGTAACAGCTGATTTTAAAACGGTCATATTTTCGGGTGAATGGGTGCTGGGTTTTTATGATTCGAGTTATGTTTTGTTACAATGTTTTTTGCCGTGTGTTGAGAATGATATAGGTTCACTGCTAAGTATTGTGGTAGAATTAAGGCTATATATACAGTACATCATGACCGCAGAGGACGCAGTTAGGTATGCAGTAGAACGAGATGGAAATATTTCGTTTTATTATATATTTATTTATTTTCCCTTTAAAGCCTGCAACACACTGGCGCGGCCTACGCTACGGTAAGCTTAATTATGAAATTAAGCTACGGTAGCCTAGTGGTTCAGGCATGCGGCTGTCAAGCGGCGGTCGTGGGTTCGAATCCCGGCTCGTACCAATGAGTTTTTCGGAAGTTATGTACGGAATATTTATCGTTAGCTTTTCGGTGAAGGAAAACATCGTGAGGAAACCGATCTAATCCCAATAAGGTCTAGTTTTCCCTCTGGGTTGAAAGGTCAGATGGCAGTCGCTTTCGTAAAACTAGCGCCTATGCCAAATCTTGGGATTAGGTGTCAAAGCGGACCACGAGCTCCTTTAGGGGCATAACCGGGAACAACGCTAGGAGAATGATGAGAATGATGAACACACTGGCGCGGCCTGCGGTGGCGGTCAATAGTAAATTTGACAGCTACTGACAAGTTTACTATTGATCGCCGCGGCCGGGCCCCTTTTTCACCAACTTGACAATTGTCGCCTGACAATTACAATTCGCCATACATTGCTTGCTCTACATAGAAGTTAAGGTGGTTGCTAGGTTACTTGTGGAACCAGCAATGTACGGAGAATTGTTCTGCAATTGTGCAGCAATGTACGGAGTTTTGACGACCGCTTTAGCCTAGTTGACAGTGACCCTGCCTACGAAGCAAGAGGTCCTGGGTTCGAATCCCGGTAAGGGCATTTATTTGTGTGATGAGCACGAATATTTGTTCCTGAGTCATGGATGTTTTCAATGTATTTAAGTATTTATTTATCTATATAATTATGTTTATCGTCGTCTAGTACCCATAGTACAAGCTTTGCTTAGTTTGGGACTAGGTCGATTTGTGTAAGATTGTCCCCTAATATTTATTTATTTATTTATTGTCGTTGTCAGGTGACAATTGTCAAGTTGGTGAAATAGGGGCCAGGCCCCACCATTCTGTGAGAGGCTTAACGCATAATTGGGTCTTGTATGATGGGCCATGATGGCCGAATGTGTAGAGGCTGTAGGATCGTAACTGAGACTGGGGCATCAGGGAGCTATTTAGGTACCTAAAGCCGTGCGTGTTGTTTTTTTTTTATTGTATGTCATGGCGTTATTCAGCATGTTTTAATGGCAAGAGACCACGTGTACATTTTGAATATTGTTAATTTGAGACTATTGTGATGTAAATCCTTATAATTTGGTCTAAGCCAACTTTGTACTGTAATTTATGTCATGAAATAAAATCTATAATAGAATAGAATACCATTTATTCATGACAACAACATGTACATGCACATAAATCAGCATACAAAAGAAAAAACAACATTGCCATGAAACGCTTCCATCTCATGGCCGCTCCACACGATGGGCCATCCTGACCCATACAGGACGCGGCTATGCGGTAGAACGAGACATAAATATGTCTTACTCCCTTTAAGGCGCTGTCAACACCAAAATGGCCTTGAGGATTTGGGATAGCGCGCACACTGTCTATTTGTATCGGAGTAAACGAGAGCGAGTGTCACTGGGCGGCCCGGTTTTTGAAGATAATAGTGCATAAATCTTGAAATAAAAAAAAGTGTGGATTATTTGAGAAATTTGAGTCGTTAGCGGTTTAGGTATGAATATGTTGACTTCATATTTTTAATTGCAGACCCATACGTCAAAAAATAAAGACATGATTTTAAGACCAATCTTTGCAATTACTTTCTATCGAGCCGATTTCGTTCAATTATGTATCGAGCCCGTCAACGCTCTTTGAAATATGGTGAATATTAACATCCATTTTTTTTGATGTGCTACAAGTAGTTTTTCTTAAAAAGCTGCTTAAAAACATCAATTTCAACAAAATTAGGTCTTGTCAGCCCCTTAACGCATAGTTGCGTCCTGTATGATGGGTCAGGATGGCTCATCGTGTGGAGCAGCCATCAGCGTTGTGCTGGCCTGGTGGCCAGCGCTGGTCTTCCGATGGAACCAACACACAACACTACAAAGCGGACCGCGGACTGCAAAGCAAACGTGACAACCCTAAATATACGAAAGAGCACGGGCCATTCGGTATAGCGGGATACTATGATTTGAGAATTCTAGCTGTCAAACATGGGTTAAAAAAAACAGTTTACTTCAATAAAAAAGGGTTAAATTACAGTCTTGGCCAGGCAGTTTACTTCAATCAACAAAAGGGTTAAATTGCAGTCTTAAGTACTAATCTCAAAAAGATTTTTTGATTTAAGGAGCCCACCTTATAACTATTAGGTTTTGTTAGTATCATTGAATTACTATTATGACGTATGACGTATTTATAACTGGCCACATTTTTCTTGCCGTCTTCCATTATGTCGCCATCTTGGAATTCAGAGGGCGCAGACTATGCCAAAGTACTCCCCAAGAGTGGGTGTAAATGCGCAAACTTATCGTAGGGGATGTCTGCTCTATTCATTATATACAGTCAATGGACATTCTACATTCTGTACGTATGTACGTAAGTACTAAGTACGTATGTACGAGGTACTGGCAGAATATCAGTGCTTGCTCACACGAGCAAAGCAAAACTGAGCTAGTTAATTTCGCCGGTTAGCGACCACTTAATTTCATGTGCCGGTGGGCGACCACTTAAGCTGAGTTGGTGAACTGAAGGGATATTTTCTCGGTTTTTTAGTAGATTTCTATTCTAAAACAACAAAAAAATGCATTTACAAGTATTTGTCTCAATAGGGTGTGTAGAATTGATGTTATCTTCAATAGAAAAAACCTTCTCCTTCAGGTGGTCGCTAACCGAAGGTGGTCGCGTAACCAGCGAAATGACCCTACCTTTTTGGCATTATTGCAACGCACAAGTATGCCTTAAAAATTTATTATTCTATTTCCGTACCACAATTGTTTTACTTGTTCTTTTATCGTTGTTTATTTTTTCTGTTTCTTTTTTTTGTGTATTTTTATTATTTTTATTTTGTTCCAAAATGCCAAATAAATGATTTATCTATCTATCTATCTATCTACCATTATTTATTCCGTGCCTGAGGCGTCCTCGTGAATAGTACGACCTACGTTTCTAACGGCCGAAACGTTGTTATCACATTTTTAATGTAAAGTTAGTCGACTAGACAGACATCCGGGTAGCTATTTTAATTATTCATGAGACCAGCTGGGCTGATATTCACGGCGCTTGCTAATGATTCTCCTTGGCGACCAGCACCTCTATCATGAGACGGCTGCGGCATACGTACTCTCGATTTTTCTCCCACTATACCTCATGTTCTAAAAAATAAGAGAGAGACGGATAGTGCGAGAAAAATCGAGAGTATGTCGCGGCCGTCTCAAACGTTATTTGGCAACATCAAAATAAATATTTGTTACATTATCAATAAACGACACTGTCGAAAATAGGTACTCGTAAACTATCAAGCTTCAACAAATGTACGGTATTTTAAAGGTTTTTTAAATTTGATAAAGATTGACAAAATGGACGGTGTTTTAGTTTTACCACAGAAAATTGTGCCGTCACTAGCATATTTCCTTACAAACTTTATTCTATACAGGGCATTCCGCAGCTAGCAATTTGTCACAACTATAGCAAATTTAAATAAGACTGAGTACCTATTTACATAATATTCATTCTAAAGGCCAGTATAAACATTTCACAACAACCTAAAGACGCAGCTTTGAAGGAGGTTATTGTGACAAATTGATAGGTTCACCTATAGTGACAATTCCCTTACCGTAATTTATGTCATCATGTGACATCATTCACGTTTATTGTACCGGGATGACGGCTGTCAAATATCGACTGTTAAAAAAATTAATTATAGTAGAACGCATAACAATAGCAAGTAGTTGGTGTGACAAGCTGCATCGTTGATAGTTAGCGTACAGATTACCTTTACATAAATAATTCTTAATTAGTGTCACAGAGCATTTTAGAAGTTTCATAAAAAGGTTGCTGATTTGACTACAGTCAAATAACGTCCCTTTTATGCACAATCACACAAGTTGGTGAGGTAGAGCACAGCGAAATGTCATCCCGCTCGAATTTGGAGCAGCCCAACTGGGGAAGTACCTCCCCTTGAGAAGACCACAGCCATAATAACACTACTACTTGCTCTGTAGTAGTGTTGTGTTCCTGGAGGTGAGCAAGGTCGTCAGAGCTCCCGAGGATGCGTTGTGTTGAAAGCGAGGGAATTTGTTCCTTCAGCTCTCAACAGAGCGAATCCTCAAACATATCAAGGGACGGCAACGCCCATGTTACTCCTTTGGAGTTGCATGCGTCTATAAGCTGCGGTATCCGCTTACCATCAGGCGTACGCTTGTTTGCCACTGTTGTTGTACTTATTAAAAAAAAATGGCCATGAAATAGGGTACTAATTAAGGATTCAAAATACTTACAATAGATGTGGACATTGTGGACTATGAGTATGTAAAACGGTAGGTCTTCCCTTTTTTATTCAGACTTGAGTATCTGTTCTTAGAACTATTAAATAATCTGTGCTATGAGATGAATCGAGATTGATTTTGAATAACAACGCAAGCATGGGATTCTTTACAATGTATTCCTATTATTTATATTGATTCTATCTATTAGATCTGGAAGACATTGGTGACTTGAAGGGGTCTCAGTGTAAAGTAGTAACAAAACAAATTGTTAGACTGCTAGCCAGAAATATTTAATTTCAAATTCTACACATTGTCCTACCTACCTACGTACGCTTGTCAAAACACAGATTCTGAAGGGACCAGGCAAAACGGTATAATGGGGAAGAAAAAAAAAACAACCAGAGGGAGACACACGAACGAGGTTCGTTTTCGTTTCGCGGTAAGTCCTCAGGTAGTTATAAAATATTTCGTGTACTGTTTTCTAAAAAGACTCGACGCAATAAAAACTGTAAATCAACATATTTTTTTTTTATAAATAATAGGCGACAATCTTACACAAATCGACCTACTCCCATAGTAAGCTCAATAAGGCTTGTGTTATGGATACTAGACGACGATATATATAATAGATATAAATACTTAAATACAATAGAAAACTTCCATGACTCAGAAACAAATATTCATGCTCATCACACAAATATTTGCCCTTACCGGGATTCGAACCCAGGACCTTCAGCTTCGTAGACAGCGTCACTACCCACTAATAGGCTAACCGGTCGTCATTACTTCACATAATAAACACACATAATTAATTATGTTTACGAAATAATATCCTTAATCTAATTTGAAGTTTGATTATGTACAGTCGCCATCAAATATATCAGAGTGGTCAAAGTCAAACCTACTCACAAATATCTGAACACGTCTCTATTGTCGAGGCTTTAGAGACGTGTTCAGATATTTGTGAGCACTTTGGCCGCTCGACTCCAATATATCTGATGGCGACTGTAGGTATCTATTATAGGGGTCTCTATTGTTTCCCATAAAATTTAAGTTCAGATTTTTTCAGTCCATAACGTTTTCCTTCATGACTTTTTTTCATACTGTCAATAGCACTAAAATTGTACAATATAAATTGGAGCTCCAATTTGTGCAGGTCATCATTGTTGTTAGTCATAAACTTGGTTAGTCATAATCATAACATTCAATGTCCAGATGGTATGCCATTACATAATGTTAAAGGTAATAATGCTTATAATAATTGTTGTAAGGTCTTTTTCCACAGGTCATAATAATTGGTAGTCACCTGATTAGTTAGTCGTGAGTTAGTCATACATAACATAACATTCAATGTCATGATGGTGTCAGATTTCTTAAGGTGATAAGTTAATAAAAACACTCATAATCTCTACATATAATAAATGTGAAAGTTCGTTGAGGTTGTCAGTGAGACATAATAAGTAAAGCTTGAAGAAAATGTTATTTATACAACATACATTAAAAACTTCAATAGCGCGATGCAGAACTTCACCAATTTCCACGCATTTAGAAGGTCATTCTCCAGATTTTTGTCGGCGTCTGAACTCCAACAAACCATATAAAAGTTTGATTGAGATACGGTGACCCACAGGCCAAATTTGAGAATATTTGGATAAAGTCGTCTTTACTTTACGCAACAGCGGCGCCATCTATCTGTTTATTAATACGACAGCCCAACGAAAAGGATGTTTGTCTGTTTTGGTCCGAGTATCATGGGAAAACTATCCAATGGATTAATATGCAACTTTCACTAAAGCGTTCAATGGATCTTCGGCCACGCAATAGGCTATAAAAATTATAAAGATAAGGGTGCAAAAGGGTTAAAAAAGTTGAAGTTTGTATGGGAACCTGTAGTTAGGCTACAACGATCTGTGTATTAATTAACTATAAACTTACGTGCAGGGTTCGGGAGATTCACAGGTCCAAATAACACACACCAAATCAATCCTTAAGTGATATAATGTTCTCAATAGCACATACAAGTATAAGGGTAAGCATAGGCGTAAAGAAAGCGCGTGAAAGTATAAGCGAAAGCGAGATAGTTCGGAGCACAAGCGACATGCGTCTAGCGTCGAATCAAGTAGCAGACTGCAGGAGCGGTCAGCGGGCGGGCACTGCGCAGCCCGGTGTGCGAGTGACGTCACGCGGTACCGTTGGAGCTGGCCGCCGCGCGCTTCCACGGGCATCGGCTGTGTCGACGCGGCCGGGAACTTGGTAAGTAAATATGTGTCGATTTTGTATATTGTTATTTGTCTATATGTGCTTATGTATGTATGATATATGTATGTGCCTACTATAGTATTGTATTTGTATGTAGAAGTATATTTATACCATGTGTTATTGTGTAATATTTATAAGTATATATGTAATGTATATGTATATAAGTAAATATTGTATATTTATTCATATGTACATATAGGTGGCAACGCCACATCAGTCCCCCCCAGAGACCGTCTCACGGGCGATAATAGTCAGGAAATCTAACCCGTCGGCCTGATCTGGTAAGTCTGATTTCTCTTTCTTTCTCTAGTTCTAATTCTTTCTCTTTTCTAGTTATTATCTCTTTTTCTTTTGCAGGGTCTGCCTGTTTCTCTGGCTGCGTTCCAGTACATGGACTGGGTTCGGTGAGCAGGTAAGCAGGTTTCAAGCGGTCGATGGATACTGTGGTTGTTTTTCCATTCACTCGTATTTTGAATGACTTCTCTCCTCTCTCGATCACCATATGTGGTCCTGTGTATGCCGGCTTTAGCGCGCCACGCACGGCGTCTTCTCTTAAGAAAACGTGGGTGGAGGATGCTAAGTCTCTGAATACAAACGTTTTCTTCTGACCATGCCTTGAGGTAGGCACAGGTTGAAGCTTTTCTGTTATGTTTTTCAGGCGTGCGGTGAAGTCAGTGAGATCGGATGTGGTGTCGGTGCTGGGCTGGAAAAATTCCCCAGGCAGTCTGAGCGGTTCTCCGTATACCAATTCCGCGGACGAGGCTTGCAGCTCTTCTTTATAGGCGCTCCTTACGCCCATCAAGACTAAGGGTAAGGCTTCCGTCCAGTTTTCTTGAGCATGACATTTTATTGCTGCTTTCAGCTGCCTGTGAAATCGCTCAAGGAGTCCGTTGCAGGCAGGGTGGTATGCAGTGGTGCGTCGGTGCTTGAAGCCGGCGATCTTCGCCAGGTATTTGAAAAGAGCGGATTCGAACTGTGCGCCTCGATCTGTTACGATATTCATAGGGCAACCGAATCTAGAGATCCACGTAGTAAGGAGTGATTTTGCCACAGTTTCTGCTGTCATGTCCATCATGGGTATTGCTTCAGGCCAGCGCGTAAAGCGGTCTATGGCTGTGAGGCAATACCGATATCCTTGAGAGGAAGGCATAGGTCCTATCATGTCAATGTGCACGTGGGTAAACCGAGTCTTAGGTAACTGGTAAGTACCCAAAGGTGCTTGTACATGCCTGGTTATCTTTGATCTCTGACAGGCTACGCAGGCTCGAGCCCACTCACGACAGTCTTTGTTTAAGTTCGGCCACACGAAGCGCTCAGCTACCAGCTTGGTGGATGCCTTAATCCCTGGGTGGCTGAGTGAGTGCAGGCTGTTGAAGACCTGTCGTCTGTACTCGGGAGTCACGTACGGTCTGAGGGTTGATGTGCTATCATCGCAGTAGAGTGCCGTAGATGAGCCTGGTATTGTCAGCTTCCTTAGGTTGATGCTGTAACCTGTATCCCCATTGCAGATCTCCTTGAGCTCCTGATCAGAGTCTTGTCCTTTGGCGAGTTGTGACAAGTCAACTGGTTTCTCAAGTTCCTCAATTCTGGACAAAGTGTCTGCGACGACATTGTTCTTGCCAGCAATGTGTCTGATGTCGGTCGTGAATTGAGAAATGTAATCGAGGTGCCGGAACTGCCTCGGTGAACAATTTGACTTGCTGTTCGCAAAAGCAAAGCACAAGGGCTTGTGGTCTGTGAAGACGGTGAATACTCGTGCCTCCAGCATGTGCCTGAAATACTTGATGGAGTTGTAGATCGACAGCAGTTCTCGGTCGTAGGGCGAGTACTTCTGCTGTGACGAACTGAACTTCTTTGAATAAAATGCTAGTGGCTGCCAGGAGTCTTCTTTCTTTTGTTGTAATACTGCGCCCATAGCAGTGTTTGAAGCGTCTGTCACCAGCGCCAGGTGAGCATTGGCGTCCGGGTGCGCTAACATTGCTGCGTTGCAGAGGCTATTTTTACAGTCGAGGAAAGCTTTCAACTTATCATCTTTCAAGTCGACTGGTTGCGATCCTTTCACTGAGCCGGTGAGCAGTTCGTTCAAAGGAGCTTGAAGTTGAGCAGCTTGTGGGATGAACCGACGATAAAAGTTCATCATCCCTAGGAACCTCCTTAATTGCTTGACGGTCGTAGGTGCAGGGAATGACTGAATAGCTTCCACTTTGGTTTCTAGGGGCTTCGTGCCGTCAGCTGAGATATGGTAACCCAGGAACTTGACCTCAGGAACCCCGAAGATGCATTTGGACGGGTTGATTACGATCCCATATTCCCTGAACTTGGTGAAAAGCTGTCTCAGGTGACTTTTGTGCGTTATTTCATCAGGTGAAAAGATGAGGAAGTCGTCCAGGTAAGCGTAAACGAAATCCATGCCTCTCGTGACCTCGTCGACGAAGCGCTGGAATGTTTGACCTGCGTTTCTGAGTCCAAACGTCATGTATGGAAATTCATACAAACCGAAGGGCGTGGCAATCGCCGTCTTCGCTATGTCTTCGGGATTGACTGGAATTTGGTTGTAGGCTTTTACTAGGTCAACTGTGGAGTAAATCTTGCAACCGGCGAGCTGATGTGAGAAGTCGTGGATGTGGCGAATTGGATAGCGGTCTGGAACTGTTTGTGCGTTCAACTGCCTGTAGTCTCCACATGGTCTCCAACCATCATCTTTCTTGGGTGCTAGATGCAGTGGCGAAGACCATGGACTTAATGACGGTCTAGCTGTTCCACACTTGAGCATGGACTCGAACTCGTGCTTGGCGATTTTTAGCTTGTCCGGTGCTAACCTTCTGGGTGTGCAGTGGACCGGAGGGCCATCAGTCGTTTTGATGTAGTGGACCGTACTGTGCTTTATCTCACGGTGAACTCCTGGTGGGCGTGTGATCTCCGGGAAGTCTCGCATAATGTCATTGTACCTCGATTCGCCGAAACATGTCTTGACGGATGATATGGTGTCAGTAGCGACAGATGATACCGCCATCGTTGTGAGTGACGTCGTGTTGTCCACTAAGCGTTTGTGTCGGCAGTCGACAACTAAATTGTAGAAAGATAGGAAGTCGACCCCTATGATTGCTTTCGTCACGTCGGCCACAACAAATTGCCAGCTGAACTCCCGACGGAGGCCGAGATCCAAGTGTAGTTGTGCGTGGCCGTAGGTGTTGATGACTGATCCGTTGGCGGCAAAAAGTTGGTACGTGGTTTTAGGTCGGTGTTCACGCAAAGCTGTCCGTGGAAAAACGCAGAGGTCGCTACCTGTATCTACGAGGAACTGCATTTTAGTACGACGGTCTGTTACGAACAGGCGACCGGAGCTTGAGCAGTCGTTGGCCGCCATTATCGACTGCTGTGCCCGTTTCCCGAACCGAAATCGCACGGCTTGACGCATTTCGTCGCTTGCGAGTGAAATTTTGAATGGTACCAGCATACTGGCCATCTGCGATAGCTTGATTGCGACCGACTGTCACTAGCTCCACGACTGCGGCTACGATTGTGCCTCTGGGATCCATTATGCCTACTCTTGGGCCGAGATCTTGAGTTCAGCTCTGCTCGCATATCATGCATTTGCCTGGTCAACTCGGCTATTTGATTAGCCATGAAGTCGATTGTAGCATTCTGGGTCATGGCGCCGGAGGACGTGCTTGCCACCTGCGGGCTAGGGGGAGTGAGGTCCCAAACTCGGTCCGCGGTACCTGCCAGGGCTTCGAGTGTCTGTGGCGTCGGCTGCGAAGCTATTGCTGCTTGGATATTCATGGGTAAGCGATTTATCCATATCGTTCTTAACAGCTCGTCATGCACCTCTGGACCAGCGAGATGTTGAAGATGGCGCAGGAACTGTGATGGTTTACGGTCCCCTAACTCTTCATGTATTAAAAGTCTCTTCAGTTCCTTTTCGCGGGATGCTGACAACCTAGAGATGAGCTCGGTTTTAAGCTTTTCGTACTTGTTGGTGGCAGGCGGGTTGACAATAATGTCTTTAATCTCCGCGGCGTACTGATGGTCTAGCTGTGACAGTACATAATAGAATTTCGTTGAGTCGGCTGTGATGTTTGATATCATAAACTGACCTTCTACCTGTGCAAACCAAACGGCTGGTTCTTGTGGCCAGAACGGTGGCATTCGCACTCCGACACGGAATGTGTCGGCACCACTGGACAACTGCGCGGCGGAATTTTCCATAGTAAGTTGCTGCGGCGGTATTGTTTTCGCTGACGTGTTTGGACTCTGGTCGTCAGTATTTACTTTCCCGTCAACCATTTGCACTCAGTAAGGTTGCGTAATAAGTTCAACCAAAAGGGGTCACCAGTGTAGTTAGGCTACAACGATCTGTGTATTAATTAACTATAAACTTACGTGCAGGGTTCGGGAGATTCACAGGTCCAAATAACACACACCAAATCAATCCTTAAGTGATATAATGTTCTCAATAGCACATACAAGTATAAGGGTAAGCATAGGCGTAAAGAAAGCGCGTGAAAGTATAAGCGAAAGCGAGATAGTTCGGAGCACAAGCGACATGCGTCTAGCGTCGAATCAAGTAGCAGACTGCAGGAGCGGTCAGCGGGCGGGCACTGCGCAGCCCGGTGTGCGAGTGACGTCACGCGGTACCGTTGGAGCTGGCCGCCGCGCGCTTCCACGGGCATCGGCTGTGTCGACGCGGCCGGGAACTTGGTAAGTAAATATGTGTCGATTTTGTATATTGTTATTTGTCTATATGTGCTTATGTATGTATGATATATGTATGTGCCTACTATAGTATTGTATTTGTATGTAGAAGTATATTTATACCATGTGTTATTGTGTAATATTTATAAGTATATATGTAATGTATATGTATATAAGTAAATATTGTATATTTATTCATATGTACATATAGGTGGCAACGCCACAAACCCCTTGAATCTATGAGCTAGACTTGAAAATTGGCAAGCATATACTTGACTAAAAATTAAAAAGAACCCTATTCAAACTTTCAGCAAAATATAGATAAAACGTGAAAAAACACGAGATGTAAAATTGTTTATATATATTTGAAAAATGTGCAGTATATGGGTTTACGGGGCCGAGAGACCGATCTAGCTTCGTCTTATTTTCGAGAAAATTAGTTTTTTCCGTATTCTCTCGCAAAAGGCAGGTTTACTCTTCGATGACGACCAATGGTTACCCAATGGTTGGTTTGTTGATGGCTGCGAGTTGGAACCCCAGCGATGAGGTTTTTTTGTTTTCTTTCTATCAGTTTATTTCTTTTTTTTGGTAAACTATCAGTTATTGCTTTTTTGTTTAATTTTGAATAGAAATAAATTTTTCGTAGTATTTCAGCCGAGAAAAACTCGGTCCCCGGAAAAAAACAAAGCTTAAGCATTAATAACAATATCGACGGTTGTGGATTTGAATGCATTCATGCAGTCTTAGCGTTTTTAATTTATGCCGAGTTTCTCCAACATGACCCCAACCTGGACCAAACTTAATTAAAATATGAACTGATAAAATGTTCTGTTTGCGAAGTTACGGAAATATTGTATGGAATTATACTTAGAAACATGTACAGTTTTACATTAGTTTTCCTTTCATAATGTTAGAATCAAATAAAACTCATTTAATACGGTTTGGTATGTTATTTTTATAAGTCTAAATAAAATCAAAAACATAATATAAGCGGCATCTATCGAGCTGAAATTGGACTAAACTTAAGCTCGGCAGATGGCACCAATCGACAACTAACATCAACGACCTCTATCAAACTTGTATCAAAATCATGCTCGCTAGATGGTGATATCATTATATACATCAAGCATTAATAATGTTTCTTTTTCATTGAATTTGCGACTCATAATCATGAATATATTATTGTTAATATCCGTTGTAACAAAGATCTGAAATTGCGTTAGTTTTAAGACTTTTAACACGTTCAAAGGCACCCGGCGCGCTTAATCGCTGCGAAAGTCCGACTCCATTTCGGCCAGTTTTATCCCTTATTTAATAATAGCTTCCGCCCGCGACTTCGTTTGCGTGGACACAGGATAAAGCTACCTTATATTTTAATCCAGGCTATACACTATCTTCGTGTAAAATTTCATCTAAATCGGTTGAGCCGTTTAAGCGTCATTGAGTACCAAAGATCCAAATATCTAAACATCCAAACATCCAACCATCCAAACTTTCGCATTTATAATATTAGTAGGATTATCCTTGACTTTATACTTATTTTATCAATTAAATTTTCACTTTGTTGGTAAACTTCAGCACAATTCTATCACCGTAGCGAAAATCGTGAATAAACCTAATTCATAAACTATTTAATCGTATGGCATAAATTATTTTTGGCCTTTATACTTTATCACTCTTTAGTACAACCCAGGGGACACGTGCAGGGTTGTGGTAGGTAGCTCCTCCGGACGCGAGTAACAGTTGTCTCCCCTTTGTCAAGTGAGTGGGCAACTCGACTGTTAGGAGTTCTTAAGCCGCCCGAAGGCCTCTAACTCGGCTTAACGACTACTGTCATAGACAGCAGCCGGGATCAACTGCTTAGCGTGCCTTCCAAAGCACGGAAGCGCTCATTTATATTAAATATTAACCACCCAGTCAAACATCAGGCGGTCACCCATCCAAAGACTGACCGCTGCCATCTCATGAGCACGCCATTTTTACCTGCGTTATCGTTTCTGACTCGCAGCCGCCGCTAGGCTATGCTAAAGTTAGGACCTCAATCACGCAAAAACGGATTAAAATGAATTTTGGTACACATATAGTGTTTATTCCGGGAATCATCGTCTAAGGGGGCGAATTAGGGGGCGCAAGTTTGTATTTAAGGAGCTACGATATATAAGAGTTCCACGCGGACGAAGTCGCGGGCAGAAGCTAGTAATTATAATACATATGCATTTTTAACTAATAATTACATATCATACAAGTACAAAAGTCCAGAGAATTGTCTAGTAAGAGGAAGTGAAATAAAACATGATCGGTTCTGGCGCTTTTCCGGCCGCTGCCGCGGCACGCTCGCTTCGCACGCTCAGCTCGCGCGCCGTAGGGTCGTACTACATAACACTCCTCCTCGCTTCGCTCGTCGTCGTACCTACCGGAGACCTCACTTACCTTGGTTAACAGATATTATAGAATCACTACCAGTAGTAGGTACCTCTTTCAAATGTAGTACCTATGTCTGGAAATGTTTCTGAGTAATTCTCTATACGCCTATGGATGTTATAGATTGGGTTTCTTAGAAGTTAAAACGATATGAATATAACGACCATAGGGGCTAGCACACTAGGTTTTATGTCCGACATAAAGCATTCGTCCCATTCTGGCAAATATGCGAGTGCAAGAGGCATAAGTACGTTGAAATATATGCCTTAAAATATTTCTGAATAATTATATATTTTTGTGATTATAGTTTAATAGGTATTACAGGTCATTAATGTTAGAACTATTCGTAAAAAATATGACTATTGATGTTTATATGTTTGTGTACATAAATCATAGTTACAACTGGTCGCCAACGTGGCCGTCACTGCAGGTCGCGCCAGTCTGGGGCTTTACAAACGTTACGTCATTAAGGCTCGGAACACACGGAGCGGTGCGGCACCGCTCGACGCGGCGGTGCGCGGTGAAATTTTGTATCACGATGTAGGTAAGCCGCCGAGAGCGGGCACACGGTGCCGCACCTACGCGCGGCAGAGTTAGTATGCACACCGCCGGAGATGGAGCGAGCTTCGGAGTAGGCATAAAGGAGAGGGCAAATGCACAAAAGATCTCACTGGGTCGAAGTGCATCCGAAAGATAAGATGCACACCGCCGCGGCGAGCGGTGCCGCACCGCTCCGTGTGCTCCACGGCTAAATCACGTTGATATTCCTTTTGCGCATTCTACGTTCTTTCCAGAGCTCTCTATGCGACTTCAACATTAGAAAAAACAGATTTATAGATGGCGCTGTAATTAAATTATCCCACACCCATATTGTATCTTTATGCAACACAATAGAATGAATCCACACATAATATTCAGCATAAGTATGCACATCACTGTATGATGCCAACATTGGTATGATGAAACCTGCAATCATTAAACCGACGGTTACACCAGTAAAAAGGAAGGCAAAAGTTGACAAAACTACCCTTTTACGGATACTTTCCTTACCTCCTACACGGCGTTTTTTATACAATGCATGTAAAACTATTAAATACATTATAAAATTAATTAAAGGAATTACAGAATAAATGGTAAGCGTAAAATACATAACATCAAACACTTGGTCGAGTAAAGCCCATATGATTGGAAGCACCCAACCCACAACATTAGCTTTCAGATAAACATGTGTAATTGTATCAAAACCAGTATAAATATTAACAAAATCTATATAAAACATACCTGTCGTCACCAATAACCAGTGGTTGAAAGCGAGACCCGCGAAACTTGTTATAAGAATGTATATCGGCCAAAGAATCGGTAACAGTCTGATCCCGAAAAACAGCACTGAAAAGTTGAGAAGTAGGTTGACGAACACGTAATGGCGGAATTGGCGCCACTTCGGTAAACATATCCAGCTGACAATTCCGAAAATCACACTTGCAGTGGACAGGAGGTTCACACAACACGCAATACCTAGAAGTAGCCCTTCTGGTATGAACGAATTTATTTCGTTTATATCTTTAGGCCGTAGAAAAGTATCGTTGACCCCTCCTGGGGTATTCATTTTCTGATAATTGCGAAAAGCGTTTTTTTAGGTGTGCGGTCTTGTTCGTGGCTACGTACGATTCTGCCATAAGTAATAACGTTTTAAACATTTATGAGCATGACTTAGTATATATACTTACGCATGTTTTTGTTGCATTGTTTGATTCTAACCTATTTTGCTGTGCGTCAATTATGTTATGATTCAATTAATTTACGTATTTTAGTGGTACTAATAGCAACATCACGTCCTTATAAGGATAAGTGTGTGTGCAATTTGTAATGTCAAAACCACAGTACCTATGGTAATTCTTGACTTAGGTTAGTGACCTTTTGACTACTATCGCCGGTTTATCATCATATTATCAGCAGATAGACGTCCACTGCTGGGCATAGGCCTCCCCAAAAAGCGCATCAATGACCGGTTCTGCGCCCACAACCAGCGGGCTCCCGCGACCTCTACCAGGTATGTCCACCGCGTAGGGGGTCAACCCAAGCTGCGCCATACATTCCGGTACGTGGTCGCCACTTGACAACGTTTTCGCCACGTGCAATGTGCCGGTTTAAGGCGTCTACATACAACCGTGGTAATTTATCAAAACAAATAACGTTAGTTAAACGTTAATAATGCGCTTAAGGCTGTGTACAACGTGTTGTCACTCATATGAAACCTTATTAGCTAGTTTTACTTTTCTATTCATAATTTAGTTTAAAAACGTCAAATAGAACTAAGAAAATTACATGTCACATTACCTTGTCAGAAAATAAACAAGACGCTTTAACGACAACACGAATTTTATTGGAATAATAAGGGAAACTCAAGCTAGGCTAGGGAAACGCAGGCGAGCCAAACATTGGTCCTTACGAAGCCGGGAAAAAAAACCAGAAGAATTTGTAAACACGAAGATTTCAAAACATGGTGAACCTGTAAACCTCAGTGGTCTCGGAGCTCAGAGCAAATCAGGCAGCAGGATCGGCGAGCGGAGTCGGTACTGCAGACGGGTCACGGTAGACCGTTGTTTATTCTGAAGTACGAGCCACCACCCTCGACCACGGGACGACCTTCGGGAGGACAGGTGCACCGGGAGGTATTGTGTACAGCGGACAAAAACGTGAGTTGTCGATTAATAATTATATTTGAGTGCAGTGAAATTACGATGTTTTAAATTGACAATTCATGCGGAATTTCGAACTATATGTTCATCGGCTAAATAACTGTGTAAAATTGTGCCGTATTTCGAACGCAGAACAATTTATCGAAGTGTGTGCTTAGCGATAAACATTTTAAATTTGTAGGTACACTACGTCGCATTTAAAATTATTATTTTAGATGCGTGTTAGATTTTATTGATTTCATATGTGTGATTTTTGACATTTGGAACAGTGAACATTTTAAATGGAGAACTTTGAAAAATAAGTGAATGATATTTTAATTATTTGCGTACCGTATTTTATTGTTAGGCTTTGATGTTTTAAATACTGTGACAGCATTCTAAGAAAATGGAGGCGTTAATAAAAGGACAACTTGAAAATTGTAACCAAATAAGCAACGCATTTAAAAATTATAAAAAGTCACCCAAGATACGAATTACCAAACCTTATGTGGAAGTCCGAATTCAAACTCTGGAACAAAAATGGAGCAAGTTCGCCAATGGTCATGATCAACTCATGTCAATATACTCTGACCAATTAAAAGAAAATCCCTACGTCACACAAACAGTGTATGAGGTAACCGAGGAGTTATACATGGACTACCTGGTTGAATTAAAAACTGCTCTTGAATCTTTTGAGCGTTTGACCACGGAACTGAAACCTAAGGTTATACAGGGTAATACGGAATCTGGTTTGACAACTGCGTGCATTAAACTTCCAAAAATTGTTATACCAATTTTTTCAGGATTGTACACTGAATGGGTTACTTTCAGAGATTTGTTTGAATCGTTAGTGCACAACAATAAAAGTTTAGACAATGTTCAAAAAATGCATTATCTTAAGGGTTACTTATGCGGTGAAGCGGAACAGTTACTGCGACAAATACCAATCTCTGGCCAAAATTATACAAAATGTTGGGATTTACTTATAGAAAGGTACAATAACGTAAAATATATTTGCAATACTATTTTAAAACGATTTTTGAGTCAACGAAACGCGGTTACGGAGTCAGCTACCTACTTGAAAGAGTTGATTGATACTAGTAGTGACTGTTTGAGCGCCTTATCGAATCTGGGGATTGACGTGAGCACGTGGGACGTCATGGTGATACACCTGCTCACCCTTAAACTTGATCCTGAGACGCGAAAGGCATGGGAATTGAGTGCTGCAGATACCGGAACTTCTGACATCTTGCCCACGTTCCGACAGTTTTGCGAGTTTTTAACCAACCGTTTCCGTGCTTTAGAATTTATTGAGAATAAAAAACCAGTTTACAATAACAATCAAAATTTTATTCAAAATAAACCTCGTGTATTACACGCCATGCAAAGCACTCAATGTCCTTGTTGCACCGACAACCACAAACTAACCTTTTGTAAACAGTTTGTCACTTTTGATGTAGACACCCGTCGTAATTTCGTACAGGAAAAAGGCTTGTGCTTCAACTGTCTGGGCGGCAATCACTCAGCTAAATTCTGCCAAAACCCAGCAACCTGTAGAACTTGCAAACGGCGCCATCATACGTTGCTACATCAAACTAGTGCAATGGAACCTAACACATCGGGATATAAAACTAGTAACGTGGGAGTGGAAAGTGTAGAAACTTCACCAATTATGAGCTGTTTTTCAGCGGGGGCTAGCCAAGTGTTGTTGGCTACAGCTATTATCAACGCCCAATCTAAGAGTGGACAATATTACCAGATTAGGGCATTATTGGATCAAGGATCACAAGCTTCCTTTGTGACAGAAGCAACAGTCCAATATCTTGGACTGAAACGAGAAAATAGCAGTGGGAAAATAACAGGTCTCGGAGGAGACAATAACGTGGTATCAAGAGGGGTGGTAACAATTAATTTGCAATCCTTGATACACCCAGACATAACAATTACGGTGAAAGCGTACATTTTAAAAACGGTGACAGCCTTTCTGCCAAGCAAGAGTGTAGCAGACTTGAATGGATTAGACATGGTAGGAATGCGCTTAGCCGACCCGAATTATGACACACCGAATAAAATCGATATTTTATTGGGCGCTGAGGTGTATAGTCGCATAATTCAGGAGGGTATGAAGAAAAATTACGAGGGCACTTTAGTTGCCCAAGCAACAACTTTTGGTTGGATCCTATCTGGAATGGTGGAGACTTCGAAGCAGTTAACTTCAAATGTGGTTGTGTTACACTCCCAAGTGAACGAAGATGATATTCTCAAAAAGTTTTGGGAGTTAGAAGCGGATCCAGCATATAACCAGAAGCGGTTGACTGTGGAAGAGGAGCAGTGTGAGGCGCTCTTCGCTGCTAAAACCAGAAGGGACGATGATGGCAGATATGTTGTACGGCTGCCATTCAAAGACGAAGATCCAAGCTGCAAGTACGGGCATCTTCGGGCGATATCTGAAAAAAGATTTTATTCATTAGAGAACCGATTAAACAAAGACAAGGAACTAAAAGCTAAATACAAAGAAGTTATTGATGAATATGAAAATCTTGAACATATGGAGGAAGTACCAGAAAATGAAAGGAACAATGCTGGAGTGGTATACTTGCCACATCATGCGATTGTAAAACCAGATAGAGACACAACCAAGGTAAGAGTCGTGTTCGACGCGTCTTGTAGGGGAACGAACGGAGTTTCGTTAAACGAAAACCTCATGATTGGCCCTAGATTGCAACCTGATCTCCGACATATCATATTGAGATGGAGATTGCATCCAATTTGCCTCATATCTGACATTGTAAAAATGTATCGTCAAGTTAAGGTGCATCAGGAAGATGCTGACTTTCAAAGACTTCTGTGGAGAGATAATCCTGAAGCTGAATTAAAGCATTATCGTCTACTCCGGGTAACGTTTGGAACGGCAGCAGCTCCTTATTTGGCGGTCAAAGCCCTACAAAAAGTCGCAATTGACGATGGAGACAAATATCCCATGGCATCAAGCAGAGTATTAAAAGACTTCTACATGGATGACTTGATGAGTGGTTGTGATTCAGTGGAAGAAGGTGTTCAAATATTCCGGGAAATGAACGAACTACTTAACAAAGCTGGTTTTGAGCTACAAAAGTGGTCAAGCAACAATGAAATGTTGCTACAAGAAATTCGAGAAGGAAGAGAGGATGAAGACGATGGACGGAAGTTGGAACTAAAACTAGACTCCGTAATAAAAATATTGGGACTTACCTGGAACCGAAGACGTGACGAATTCCAATATTCTGTGAAGCTCCCGCCCATGAAGGAACCGGCAACAAAAATAAATATTATAGCGGACATAGCAAGACTCTTCGATCCATTAGGGTGGATCGCTCCAAGCGTAATTCTGGCTAAAGCAATGATACAAAAGCTGTGGTTGACTGGTATTGGATGGGACGAAGAAGTGCCAAGCAATTTATTACATGAATGGACTACTTACCGGGAAGAGTTGTCTCTGCTGACACAAATTCAAATACCTCGATGGTTGAGTACTAACAGACACAACCAGAGAGTTGAACTGCATGGGTTTTGCGATGCTTCCAAGATAGCATACGCCGCGGTTATATATGTTCGAGTAGTCACCGATCAAGATAATGTCATCGTAACGTTACTCACCGCGAAAACTAAAGTAGCGCCTATCAAGCAAGTGTCAATACCGAAGCTCGAATTGTGCGGTGCAGTACTGTTGACAAGGTTGCTGGCAGAAGTATCACAAATAATAAATATAAAGAAGCAGAGTATACACGCATGGACAGATTCCACGGTAGTGTTGGCTTGGCTCAATAGTCATCCAAGCAGATGGCAAACATTTGTTGCGAATCGGGTTTCAGAAGTACTAACCACGTTAGACTCAAGTCAATGGAGCCATATAGTGTCTAAGCACAATCCTGCGGATTGCGCTTCGAGGGGGGTGAGACCTTCGGAATTAGTAAACACAGGTATTTGGCTAAACGGACCAGAATTTCTAAAAGAGGAAAACATACAGTACACAAAACTAAAAGAGAACAATACCGACTTAGAAGTAGCAAAGGTGCATCATATTACTCTGGACACCTCATTATGGGAAAAGTATTCAACGCTTACTCGATTGGTAAGAGTTGTAGCTTACTGTCGACGATTTCTAAACATGAAGAAACCACCTGCTGACAGAAACCACACTAATCATTTAACGGGAATAGAAGTACGAGAAGCTATGAACATATGCATACGTCAATGTCAGCGAGAATGTTTCGGGCAAGAATATAAAGCTTTAGAAAATTATGAGACGAATTTACCTAAAAAATCGGCCATAAAATCATTAAATCCATTCCTAGACAACTTCGGCATTATGAGAATTGGTGGTCGATTGGAAAACGCAAATATGAACTTCGGTAGCAAGCATCCTGTTCTATTACCTAAGAAATCAAGGCTAACGGATTTGGTAGTTACTGATGCCCACGTGAAGACTTGTCACGGAGCAAATCAGTTGATGCACAACTACCTCAACTCCAGGTACTGGATCTTTGGAGTTAAAGAGTTGATTCAGAAACACATACGCAAGTGCGTTACCTGCGTGCGGTATAAGGGGACGACTCAAACGCAGCTAATGGGACAGCTACCTTCAGCTCGAGTGACACCCACTCGACCCTTTAAGTTTTCGGGTGTTGACTACGCGGGACCGATAAACTTAAGAACAACAAGTGGACGTGGTCACAAGACGTATAAGGGTTACATAGCCTTATTTGTGTGCATGTCAACACGTGCCATACACATTGAAGTAGTCAGTAACCTCACTTCACAAGGATTTATTCAAGCTTTTAGGCGAATGGTAGCGCGAAGAGGGTATTGCCAAGAGATCTGGTCAGATAATGGCACTAACTTTGTTGGCGCGGCAAAGGAGTTAAAAAACTTGTTCGGATCTGAAAGGTCAAGAATCCTCAAGGAGATTGCAGATGAGTTAGCCACTAATGGTACAACGTGGCACTTCATCCCTGCACATGCACCGAATTTCGGGGGTTTATGGGAGGCAGGTGTCAAGTCGGTCAAGCACCATTTAAGAAGAGTCATTGGAGATACAACCTTAACCTTTGAAGAAATGACGACCGTGTTATCACAGATAGAGTCTTGTCTGAATTCAAGACCTCTGTCTCGAATGGATATGGATCCTACAAATACCAATGTGTTAACACCGGGACATTTTTTGGTCGGCGAACCATTGATCACATTACCCGATCAAGAATATTTGGATAGGCGTATAAATTCTCTACGTAGATGGCAACTAACACAAAGAATGGTGCAAGAGTTTTGGAAGAGATGGTCACAGGAATATTTAAATAAATTCTTGCAACGTTTTAAGTGGACAGATCAAAATCCTGAACCATCAATTGGCGATATTGTGTTGGTAAAAGAAGATGACTTGCCGCCTAGTCGTTGGTTGCTTGGTAAAGTGCTAGAGAAACACCCTGGCAAAGACGGAATTACACGGGTAGTCACTTTAAAAATAAGGAACAATTGTATAAAAAGACCCACCAACAAGTTATGTGTACTACCTGTAACTGATTAGCGATTCATTTATTTTTAATTAGTTTTATATTATGGTGTGTAGGTAGAGTACCTAAGTATTGAAAATATGTAAGTCTTGGAGAGTTTAGTTACCTCAAACTTTAGTTGTTTCATATTATGTTGATTATTATACTATGTTATGTTATGTTGTATACTCACGGTGGGCGGTGTGAAAGTCCGTTATACGTACTTGGTGGGCGGTATGTACAACGTGTTGTCACTCATATGAAACCTTATTAGCTAGTTTTACTTTTCTATTCATAATTTAGTTTAAAAACGTCAAATAGAACTAAGAAAATTACATGTCACATTACCTTGTCAGAAAATAAACAAGACGCTTTAACGACAACACGAATTTTATTGGAATAATAAGGGAAACTCAAGCTAGGCTAGGGAAACGCAGGCGAGCCAAACAGGCTGTATACAGCCGACATCAAATATATGTAGTATACATATTTTGCCTTATTAGGTACAAAGGAATATTTAAGGTCCAAAATTGTATACATGTGTTTGATGCCAGCTTAGTACTATTACTTATTTTGTGCTATAACTATTGTGTTAGCTAAGTTTGTGGCGCCGTGCGATATGAACTGACGTCATCGCTACCTGCAGACTGGTTTTAAGCCCCAAGGCCCCCATAGACGGGACAATTTATTACGCAATCTGCTCACCGTAATTGGGTACCTAAAACCGCGTAGAGATATCCGAGCGCGGCAGACTGACAATGAAGGAAAGGGATTCTAGTACGGAGTGACCTTGGTTTTGCCGGACGTCGTGCTTCGTGCACTGATCCGGACGGATCGAAAATCACGCGGCAGACTACATGCAGGACTGTTGGACTCGCTTGTCTGGACTTATGTATAAAGCAGACAGTCCCTTCCTGACAAATGCCTAAGTGCGAACGGGAAGAATGCTTTACGTCATGCTAGTTTGGCAGCTTTATACATACATAAGGGCAGACAGGCAGTGCAGTAGGCAGCTAGTAGGCAGTTACAACTCAAATGGCCAATCGTAATTGGCCAAGCGCCACTGTGTTCCCTGTTTTGACTTAAACCTCTCACAGACCGGCGCGGCCTGGCCGCGGAGCTCTATATTAAATTTGTCATTAATTAGGTGTCAATACGCTTCGCGCGTCGTTGTACGTTGGTACACTGACCTGCCTTAAGAGTCTACCAAAAAATATTATGCTATCTGTACAGCATCCTCCTAACGTTATTCCCGGTAATGCCCCTGTAGCGGCCTGCTTGGCCGCCACGGTGCTTATACCTCGCGCCTGCGCGCTGCAGCGACCCGTTGCCGTGCAACGGAGTTAACAGGCCTGTCATTGCCCTGCTACATCTTCTTACGGCCGTTTGCGATTTAAATTTCAATCTTTTATATTTTATGTAATGCGCATATTAATTTGTAAATAGTTAGTTATGTAAATAAACTCTGTAGATAAAGTCTCGGCCTTATCCATCATAGGTAGATGTGACGCTACGCGCTACCTATACCCCTATAAAGTTTTACGAAAGCGACTGCCATCTGACCTTCCAACCCATAGGGAAAACTAGACCTTATTGGGATTCTTCATGATGTTTTCCTTCACCGAAAAGCTAACGGTAAATATTCCGTACTGTTCCGAAAAACTCATTGGGCCGAGGCTCATTTAACTCGAGCCGGGATTCGAACCCACGACCGCCGCTTGACAGCCGCATGCCTGAACCACTAGGCTACCGTATCTCCCGTATTATGCTATATGTACATTAGAAGAAATTAACATTATATCATACTAGCTTCCGCCCACGACTTCGTCTGCGTGGACCCGGGATAAAAACTACCCTATATTTTAATCCAGGCTATAAACTATCTCCGTGCTAAATTCCATCCAAATCGGTTGAGCCGTTTAAGCGTGATTGAGTAACAAACATCCAAACATCTAAACATCCAAACATCTAAACATCTAAACATCCAAACTTTCGCATTTATAATATTAGTAGGATAGTAGGATTCCTCAATATATATATCAAACTGCGACTAATATTATATTAAAAAAAGTTATAGGCATCGTTACGCACCCGTTCCATAGGCGTTCCAACAATCCGATGGTCTGTTTATTAGCTGACGCCAGACGTCCCAGCGAGGCGGACAGCAGGTGTGGTATACGAAGTTATAAGTGCGTAGGGATAGAATTGGCCAGGCCGCGTATCATGGTCGGCCTTATCACGCGATAAATTATAAGATAGAGCATCCGTCACTGGCTGACACCGTTCGATAGAACGAGACTGACGCTGTATCTTGTCAATTATCGCGTGATAAGGCCGATCATGATACGGGGCCTGGAAACCGTGACACCAATCCACACGGGCCCAAATCACGTGCGGACTGCTTGCAGCCGCCGATTTCTTTCGGCTGGCGGCGGCAGTTAGCTCGTTGACTTACGCGACCGCTTCTTCCATTGGTGGACTTGTCACTCCAATCCAAGACTTGGGGTAGATGCCATTGGCGGTTTAGTTTGTCAACTCGTGCCTAATGGATGCTGCGCCCCTACCCTGTCCATGTCACAGGCGTCGTCTGTTGTATGTACCTATATAAGTAAATCACGAAACGTCTGGGTGATGTAACTGGTGACAGAAGAGCTGGCTTTCTCGCGCAACGCATCAGCAGGCTATCACAAGATGGCGCGCGTACTCTCTCAATTTTTCTCGCACTGTATCTCTCTTTCTAAGTTTTCATTTAAGAGAGGGACGGATATTGCGAGAAAAATCGAGTGAGCTCGCACGCCGTCTTGTGATAGCCCTGCAGCATTCAGCGAGGAAATGCCGCGAGCATCCTCGGTACAGTGCCTTGCGGGCTTTTTAGAGTTCCGTAGTCAACAAGGAACCCTTATAGTTTCACCATGTCCGTCTGTCTGTCCGTCCGTCCGTCCGTCTTCGGCTTAGTTCAGTAAACGTAACTACTAGAAAACTGTAATTCGGCATGGGTATATAAATCAATCACGCCGACAAAATAGTAGAATAAAACCTTGAAAAAAGGGTTAAACTTGTATATTCTAGGAAAGGGAGAATTTCGCGCAAATGGAAAACCAATTTATGAAAGTGTGTTACATACGTTTCTTAAAATATCACGCCGTTAACCTGCGAATGTCAATAAACGTTTTGTATGGTCGTCGAACCACCTTAATCTATTTAGATTGTAGACGATACGTATTTTTTATGATAGGTACCTAGGTAAAATATATGTATAATCCCGGATAATGTTTTTCCTGTTAACTTAGCCAATAAAGCGTTTAAATTTAAATAACAACTATAATGATTCATAGTAAAACTTAAGGCAAACTTTTAAAATTATTCAAATTAAGGAAATACGTACCGAATATGCAGGGTTGGGCAAAATACTGGCTTTATTGTAATTGAAATACAAATTACAAAATACATGTAAAAATGTATTTGAAATATAAAATACAAAATACAGTATTTCAAATAATGTATTTCAAATACAAAATATAAAATACACTATTGAAACTTATCTCAAAAAACTTTTTATACGTTTTTATAAATTGAAAAAGGAATAAATATCCTTTCAAAAAAACTAAATTCCTAAAAGTATAGTCAGATAAGTTCCGTCTAGTAGGTGAATGAATGTCGATGAAAACAGTCTCTCAACTGGACCGGAAGAGCACAGGCTGAGACTACCTTTAATAACTGTCTGACGTATCAGTGTCAATTGCCGTATTAGGAACATCCCCGTTTGACGTTGACACTTACAGTAAAGTGTTGCCACAGTGCCCTCAGCCCCTAATTATATTAAAAAACGTTCCATTATACGGTTATACAATTAAATAACATGTATTTTTGGGCAAATGTATTTTAAAAAGTAAAACAAAATACTAAATACATGTGAGTGCGGTATTTGAAATACCAATTACAAAATACTTCGCCACTTAGTATTTGAAATACAAATACAAAATACGTATTTGTATTTCAAATACGTATTTCAAATACATGTAATTGAAATACTGCCCAACCCTGCGAATATGTAGCTACTTAGTAACATAATCAGATCAGTTAACGCTAACATTCAGGAACAATTGGGTCGATTTATATTATTAATTTATACTTAGTGCTTAACGGATCATTATTGTAATGTTTTAAAGACATTTATTTGTTTTTAAGTAAGGGAAGGGAAGGGTTTATATCTTCATGTCCTGCGTCTATCTTAATTTTTGACGACAAATCCTTCTGGACAAGTCGACATCGATGTGACGACAAATCCGACAGTTCCTGACAGTAATTGTCAGGATGCAAAAACGAGTGTGACAAATAGCCGATAGCTAAGAAGCGGTTGCAGTATTTACGTTCCATCAAAGTTACAAGAGTTTGAAGAATGCCGCTCTCCTCATCTATTTCTGTAGGACACTCCATGAACGATACATTGAATGACAGTGTGGTGATACAAGTGTGCCGGTGGTCCTCTGCTCTCGTCTCCACAATCAGTGTTGTCTTCGGACTCGTCTCCTGGACTATCTTACCAAAATGGCGGCAGTTTCGTCACTACGTCCTCATCAACCTACTCCTGCACTACTCGCTACCTCTTGTCGGGTTTCGTGAGTTCGTAATACCGCTTTTGTCGCCAAGTTTTCGTAGTTTCACGTCAAGATTCGCGATGTTTTCGTTTACGCATTGGCTGATGATAGTGACGATTGTGTTTTACGTGGACTGTTTGAAGATTTTAAGGATGAATAAAGAGAGAGTTTACTTGAAGGCTAATGTTTTAGGGTGGTTGGTGCCGTTGGTGTGGGCAGCGTTGGCGCAAGCATACGATTTTCTCTCATATGGCGACGCAGCGAGGTATTTTACTTTTTCTATCGGCTGTACCGTCCCCTTAATCAATTGTGTAATGTATTATAAAGTTATATGTGCACTTTGTGTCTTACGGAGTGACACTACATACAAAACGCTAATCATGTCTGCTTATGTGTTTCTCTTAAATGGTGTAAGTACAGGCACGTTAGCGGCTACGCTTTTATTAAACATATTGTCAGCATCAAATAATAGAAATACCTCAGCTGAATTATATAACTGGTATGTGAGGATCCATCATGGGACTCTCTACACAATGGCGATGTGGAGTTTTCATACCTCTTTATCGATAAATGTGTTTTTCTTAATGCTGAAAAAGCACAGAGAGTTGTGGTCTGAGCGCAAACATAAACAAGTCGAGCCACAGTAAATATATCAGCTAAAGCTATATATCAAATATAGTCTTTAAGACCTTTTTAGTCCTGTGCTACCTGTTCTACGCGGCACATACGCGGCAGACGTGACCGATGATGTATAGGTACGAAGTTTGTAAGGAAATGGGAACAATTCACTTTTTCCGTGGTCTAATTATTTATTGTGTATTTCATTTCAACATCTTTAAATTAGGGAAATAAGTTGAAGTGTAAACCTACCACCAATATAGATTAGCTTAGTAGTAAACTTTATTACGTTAAATGATAAATAAATAAATGAATATTAGGGGACAATCTTACACAAATCGACCTAGTCCCATAAGCTCAATAAGGCTTGTGTTATGGGTACTAGACGACGATATATTTAATAGATAGAAATACTTAAATACATAGAAAACATCCATGTGACTCAGAAACAAATATTCATGCTCATCACACAAATATTTGCACTTACCGGGATTCGAACCCAGGACCTTTAGCTTCGTAGGCAGCGTCACTACCCACTAGACTAACCGGTCGTCTTTAAAATAATACATCATATATAAAATAATATCAGATTAAGAGGAGGAATTTAAGATCCAGTACACATTCGTCACTAGCACAAAAACGCCATTACATGGTTTCAGTTCACTTTCGGCACTAGTGACGAATATGTACTTCAATACATTTTTTGTGCGTTTTGGTCACTGCTGACCAAAACGAACTAAGTTTAAGTTGGGTAATAGTTTCGTCAGCTGTATAAGACAGTCTCATTTTAATGCTTTTTTAACCAAATTATTTAAAAGAAGTCTGGAACTTATCTTATACAGCTGACGAAACTATTACCCAACTTAAACTTAGTTCGTTTTGGTCAGCAGTGACCAAAACGCACAAAAAATGTATTGAAGTACGTATTCGTCACTAGTGCCGAAAGTGAACTGAAACCATGTAATGGCGTTTTTGTGCTAGTGACGAATGTGTACTGGATCGAATTTAATGGTCTATGATGGGTAATCAACAAGTTGAAGTGTAATGTTTACTGAGTAAAGAAATCATAGTTTATTGGTATAGTTTGTTTCAGTTAAAATGACGAAAGTGCACTTGACTTGGGTTTTTACAACTTCTATTGTTGCTAAATAAAATGAAAAGATAAAAAACCGGCAAAGTGCGAGTCGGCCTCGCGCACGAAGGTGTGTGCTCGTGAGTTTTGTAAATTGATAATGTAAAATTGGGTAAATTTATTTTAATGCTGTCATAATTATAGTACCTATAGCTTTGGTCAGGTTATGGGCCCAATTGCATTACAACTCATAATATCAATGTAGACACATTATATTACATTAATAAAATTAACATACATGTATATAAACATCATCATCATCTTCCTAGCGTTATTCCCGGTTGTGCCCCTAAAGGAGCCCGGGGTCCGCTTTGACACCTAATCCCAAGATTAAGCATAGGCACCAGTTTTACGAAAGCGACTGCCATCTGACCTTCCAACCCAGAGGGAAAACTAGACCTTGTTGGGATTAGCCCGGTTTCCTCGCGATGTTTTCCTTCACCGAAAAGCTAACGGTAAACAATCCGTACATAAGTTCCGAAAAACTCATTGGTACGAGCCGGGATTCGAACCCACGACCGCCGCTTGGCAGTCGTATGCCTGAAACACTAGGCTACCGTAGTACATGTATATACAGGATGTTAACGGGGTCATGATCCGGAATGACAAAAAGCGAATAAGATGATCATACTGAACAACCTTTCCCATGGGACCAACCACGAAATCGCAAAAAAAAACCAGGTATTCCATACATTAACTCTCAATTAAATCGCAGTTAACTCACAGTTAACTCTTAATTGGCTCTTTTTTTTTTGCGATTTCGTGGTTGGTCCCATGGGAAAGGTTGTTCAGTATGATCATCTTATTCGCTTTTTGTCATTCCGGATCATGACCCCGTTAACATCCTGTATATACATACGCTCGAAAAACATCAAACATATTATTATTACCATAGCTCCTATACTCTAAGTGGCGCAAATACCTACCTATTACAGTGCCAGCGGAATAGCGTGAGAGTTGGCGATATTTTAGATTATATTCTTTATTGGCGATGCAAGTTGGTTATTTTAAGACTCCTACACAGTGGACCATCATGGCCCATATAGGACGCAACCAGGTAACTGCGTCCTTTTCTGCGGCCATGATGGGCCATAGTGTAGTAATAGTACATTACTACAGAGGCCGGGAAGTAAGGGGTTGCCGGCCGAGTACATATAAGGTGCTAACAAATTAGGTACTAATACTTTTAGAGCTGATAGTACTAGTCTCTAGGAGTAGAGTTAAGTATGAAACATTTAAAAGTGTTTATCACTTTTTGGAGATAATTAGGGATACAACGTTACTGCGTAAAAACACCCTGTTAATGAGATAGTCAACAATCAATCATTGACGTTTGTCACAAACAACGATGTTCACTTGACAGATAGTGTTTTAACATCTCGTCAGTTGAATGCACAGGCTGATTATGTTTGGTCGAAATTTTAATTTATTTATTTTGTACCGGAAATTAAAACAAAAATATCATATGAAAAGTTTTCTTAATTTCTATTTAAAGTCAATTGTTTTGATGTAATGTAACACCTCTTAAAATATTGGTACTTAATTTGTTAGCACCTTATATAGACGGCCGAGCGTAGCGAGGTCGGATAGTTATGAGACTGGCAACCCCTTTTCACGCCGAGGTATGTATCTCAAACATGCAATGAAATAAATTAAAAAAACTCCAATAAATCAAACTTTAATTTTCATGGCTGAACGCCGTGATCCTTGGCCACAAATTGTGGAATGAAAATTAAAAAAGACCATCTTGCAGGCCTAGGCCTCTAATTTTGTATGAAATGCCATTACGGGTCTCTCGCCTCGCTGCGCCCGAAACGTGACACTTCGAAGCCCATTAGGTATGAAAAACACAACGTCAATATTTCATTGCATGTTTGAGAAAATTAATTTTGTATTATAAATTTTAGATTTAAGGAAAAAATGAATATTAATGCTTTATGAATTGCAATTTATTTAATTTAGTATGGGGTGTGTTTAGGTGTGCATCTTTACTGACGATTTCTCAATATAATTTGAGACTTTGGTGCCGTTAAGAAGCCTAAGTCTTCTGGTAGCTGTCGCTACACGCCTCCCTAAGGCGTTGTAGGAAGGAACTGATTGAAGGATTTGGTGGCCGAACCGGATTGTTCCGATAGCTCAGTTGGTTAGTAGCGACGGGCCATGAATGCCTGTGGTCATTGTGAAGTAGCCTTTAGGTTAGTTTGTGTATATTTTCATTTTAAGCACCCATTTATATAAATAAATAAAGAAAATTATATTTATTAATAAGATACCATTTTATTAGATTATAAGTAGGTTTTATTTTTATTTAAGTCCTCCCCTTCGTTTTAGGTAGATCCCGGTGGCACCCTAGGTCCGCCTGCTATGTAATCCCTACTAAGGGCCTGTTTACACATGAGTGTTTAGCGCGAGCACTATTCACTAATCAAAGTGTAAACAGCCCATTAGACACATTTTTTTCTAGGAAACGCCTAAAGTACCTACAATTTACTTGTTACAAAACATTTTACAACGGCCTACAAAACTGTAGTAACAGTTTGACTGTGGGAACGGCAGTCTCTAGTTTAGACATTCATAATCAAAATTATAGATAACAGTGTAGTATAATGTCCATAAATCAGTTCCACTAAACTTACATGGCATTATAAAAGTAGATCTAGGTAATGTTCTTTTAACAGTCTCTTGAATTTAAGTATTCTTATTTTCTTCACATATAGTTAATAGCTGCTTACCCAAAGAAGAAACAATACCTTGTGTTTGGTAATGTAACTAAACAAGTGCTGATATAGTTTTTTTATTTTTATTTTTTTTATTTATACTTATCATTATTACATAATACACGGCCAGGCAGCGGACAAAACCCAGCAGGGTTTAATTTAAATGACTGAATTATGAATGAGGCGCACTTTCCCCTGTGGCGCACATACCCGGACTGACCATATAGGTAAGGTGTTAATTACTGGCCACCCTTCAATAACTGGCCACGTTAAAATACTAAATTTAATTCGGTTTGTAGGGGAACAGAGGCTCTAGTATAAGTTTTACCGAAACAAAACTTTACGATCGCGTTTGCGTTTTATCCCCAAATTTGTATGGGATTTGACAGCTAAACGCGAACGCGGTCGTAACGTTTTGTTTCGGTAAAACTTATACTAGAGCCTCAGTTAATTTTTAGTATGAGGGGGACATTTATTGAAGGGTGACCAGTTACTGGCGATTTACCCTGATGTGTCAAATAAATTAGCTTCATTGAATTACTAGCTCCCCCTGCCATACGGATACTGCACTAAATACAATGATCTGAACAACGATACTCCTGCCATCTATGAGCGAGTAGTCAAACCAGTTGACAAGCGAGCTTACTAGCTCCATAGTGTCTAACGTACGTATAGAGGCCGCCACCGTTTTTAGCAACGGGGTGCGCATGTCAAAAATAATCTGTCATTCAATTCATTTTATTTTGTGTTGGCTGAAACGCGAGTGATTTGATTTGTGAATAATATTTCGGAAAAGGTGGTTGCGGGCATGCCCCTCCAAAAAATCGACCCACACCCTGGATATCGGATTATTCGCTAGTGATTATTGCTAAGAGATTGTCGTTTCTCAGAGCAAAAAAAACTTAGATTTAGATTTTTCGACGAATTTTCATCTCATTTTCATCTATCGTGTGTTTGTGTTTTATTTACATTTAGACGATGTGAACTGAGTTACAATTGTGTTTAGTGGTTAGTTCTATTTTGGACTGAAAATAGTGCTAAATATACCGTGGTGTTGTTCTTGTTTTGATGAATTACTCCCAACAGAAGGCGTCCAAATTTTGTAAGTATTTTTTTTGTTATAACCTCGATTGAGGAAAATTCGTCTACATATTTGGTTTCTTTATCCAATATTATTATTTGTAGAAGAATATAGCGAAAAAGACATCAATAACTGGATATAATTAAAAATACTTTGCTGTAACAGCTATTTTTAGTAGTTTTACCATTCAAAAAATTATCTTTTATGTATTCGTAATTATTATGGCAACTTTATTCATTTTTTAATTCCAATAAGAATCTTATTAGTGAGCATTAATAGGCAAACTGTCTTTGAAATGTGTATGATTAAAGAAAAAACAATTTGCTTCTAAAGACAATGTTTAGGAAACTTATTGGATTATGGAAATCAAAAATGCCAATACTCAGGTTACTGCGACAACTGGGCATTGGCCCTGCCTTGGCCCCTGCTGCCGTTGGCCTTTGGCACTGGTCCATATGCTTAGAAACAAAATTCCTTCTTTCCATAAAGTTGCTTAGTTATAGTCAAAACAGTTGCTGATTCTATATTTTTTTAAGTTTTACCTACCAAAGATAATCGGATAAGTAATTGGAATAGATCTACGAACAGGATTTTCACATAACTGTTCACATCAATTTAAAATTCATTAGTACATTTCTATAAGGTGAATACTACAAATATTTTAAATGAGAAGGATCTCCAGTAATATCAGCAATATAATTCATTCTAATTATTATCGCTTCTAATTAAACTGAGAAGGTTATGATTAGATTACGTTTCATTTTATATTTTAGTGCTAGTAGTAAATGTCACTATTCTAATATTCTATTGGCATATATTGGTAATTCCCGTCTAAAATATAAGATTTGTTGGCAGTCTAGCTATAAAACAATATTATAATTTGTCTGAACTGGGAGCCGGATGAAGCAGTAACTTTTGCCAGGGAACATGGTATATTCTATGACATATGGATGCACAAAATTTACCTTAATAAATAAATCCATATCCATACTAATATTATAAATGCGAAAGTGTGTCTATCTGTATGTCTGTCTGGCTGTCTGTTACCTCTTCACCCTTAAACCGCTGAACCAATTGATATGAAATTTGGTATAGAGATAGTTTGAGTCCCGAGGAAGGACATAGGATAGTTTTTATCCCGGAAATCACCCCCTAAGAGGGTGAAATGGAGGATGAAAGTTTTTATGGACCTACGATATAAACAAGTTTCACGCGGACGGGGTCGCGGGCATAAACTAGTATTATATAAATATTTGTGGACAGTTTTACACAAAGTGGACCCCGGGCTCCTTTAGGGCACAACCGGGAATAACGCTAGGAGGATGATGAGTATTACACAAACCAACCTAGTTCTAAACTAAGCAAAGCTTGTACTATGGGTACTAGACGACGATAAACATAATTATTAATTATTATATATATGTAGTTAAATAAATACTTAAGTACATAGAAAACATCCATGACTCAGGAACAAGTACGTGCTGATTACGCAAATAAATGCCCTTACCTGTCTTCGAACCCACGACCTCTTGCTTCGAGGCGCGGTCACTACGAAAGTACGAACTAGGTTAAAGCAGTTGTCAAGGGTTGTATGAAATGAAATTAAATGAAAATTATTTATTCGTAACAAACAAAACATATCTATTACATATATAATACTATTTTAAAGACTTAAAACTATTTGTTTGTTACGAAATGGTCCCACCTCAGCTTAATGCCGGCTCGCGAGCCAGCGCTGGTCTTCCGGCGAGACCATTTGAGTAAAGCCTGATGCTGTACACACTGGGCCAACGTTGGCGCGGAGCAGAATGCAGCTATGCGTTAGAGGAAGATGGCTTTATTTCGTTCTCATGCGTTTGCATAGCTGCATCCTGCTCACGCGCCAAAGTTGGCCCAATGTGTACAGCCGGCATAAGACATGACTATCCAGTTAGGTAGGTCCAACTTCGAGAAAGAGGTCAATGGTCGAATCCGACTCGGCTGGGTAGCGTTCGGGAAGCTACGGCACATCTTTTCGTCCAATATTCCGCAGTGTCTCAAGACCTCTCTCGTCTTTGACCAGTGTGTGTTGCCAGTGATGACATATGGTACTGCAACGTGGTCGCTTACTATGGGCCTCATAAGAAGGCTCAAAGTCACCCAAAGGGCAATGGAGAGGGCCATGTTGGGAGTTTCACTGCGCGATCGCATCAGGAATGAGGCTATCCGCAGCAGAACCAATGTAACCGATATGGCCCTCCGAATCGCTAAACTTAAGTGGCAGTGGGCGGGGCACATAGCACGTAGAACAAAGGAGTAACATGGGCGTTGCCGACCTTTGATATTTTTAAGGATTCGCCGTGTTGACAGTTGAAGGAACAAATTCCCTCGCCCTCAACACAACGCATCCTCGGGAGCTCTGGCGACCTTGCTTACCTCCAGGAACACAACAGTACTACAGATGTCGTGAATAGTCATGATTCACGATAGTATTTACATTGATGTTAATAATCATGTCTCAAACAGCCGATTTATTTCATGTAGCAACACCCACAATCTTTTTATAACAATGTTGACGGGTAGGCGAGTAGTCACAGTTCTTAACGGCTATATTGCGTACGAACAGTTAAGTGCAGATTTGTAGTGTTAGATTTGGAGGAAAACCAGGGTGAGCTCTTTCCATAATCACTTTCAATGCATCCTATGACATTGTAACGATTTGGTTCATTTACACGTGTGTTCACGTGTTTACACAGCTCGGACGATGATTGTTCATGATGTGATGTATTTATGTGCGTCCACAGGTCTTATTCTATTTGGGAGGCGTGACGGTATATTATGTATATGAATAAGGTTTTCCTACATGTCACGTACATGCGATAACACAGTTCTTAGTCGTGGAGTTCTTTAGTGTGAAAGGGTTAGTAACAAGTGTAACAACAAGGGTCTCAGGTTCGGTAGTTTCAGCCTCAGACCATGTCGTCATCAATCAAGGGTGCACCCGGGTAATTATAACTGGAACAATATAGTGTGTGAATTGGTACCGTATCAGTCGTGTGGTAAGGGATGTCTGTAAGGGGAGGTGGAGGACATTCTCGGGGACGAAGGTCCCCACATCTCAGATGGAGCTGGTACGCATAAGGCGGCAGCTCATATGTCAGATATATAAAGGATTCCGGAAGCTGTATGTGTAGGTTCATAGTTGCATATATGCTAATACAGATACCTAAGCTAGAGTGCTATAGGTACTATTTCGCGGCCATGAGAGTGACCAGAAGTGGCTTCGCGACAACAGAGCAAGTAGTAGTGTCATTATGGCCGTGGTTTTCTGCAAGGCGGAGGTACTTCCCCAGTTGGGCTGCTCCACATTCCAGCGGGATGATATTTCGCTGTGCCCTACCTCACCAAGTATACCGGTATACTAATAAAATGTGCCTAATTAACGAAAATTATGAGATGACGATGTTTCGTCAGGTATTATTACAATTAGCTTTCATTGCCAAAATACTTTTTTAAACCCCGCCGCAAAGAGAGCGGTGTCATAAGTTTAACGTGGCTGTGTATCTGTCTGTGGTATCGTAGCTCCCAAACGGATGGACCAATTTGAATGCGGTTTTTTTTGTGTCATAGATATTTTTATCCCGAGTGTTCTTAGCCATGTTCCATGAAAATCTGGTCAGCCGTTTTTGAGATATTGGAGTTTGAAATTAAAATGTCGGGGGTTTTTCAATTTTTCTAAGGCGGTCGTCACTCAGCGCCGCATCAACGGACGGAGGTGCGGAGCTGCATACAAATTTCGCCGGACGGAGGTGCGTTGCAGTGTGTCGTACCACACGGAATTTATATACAAACAGGTACTTGCATACAACGAGAAACGCACCTCCGTCCGGAGATGCGTCGCAGTGTGACATCCTCCTAAGTTGTAGTTATTAGTGAAATGGGATGCCGTGGTTGATTATTTTTAATAGGCTGCTAATGACGTTCGTTTATTTATTTATTACAATTAGCATTCATTGCCAATTATTTTTGAAGTGAAAACTTCTTTAAAGGCGCTGAGCACTTTTTGGGATGGGGAAAAATTGTCAAATACGCGACAGATTTTTGTGACGTCAGATGTGAAGGAGGTCACAAACTTTTATATTTTGCTGCTAGCCGATTCGACTTCATTCAAAACTGAACGCTATTCGTAAGAGTATAAAGCCGTTAAACACTTTTTGCAATAGCATATTCTGCAAATAAATTAGTAATTTTGTTCACGCGTCCTTCACCGTTTTGCTATTGAGCAAATTCGAATAGTTCGAATTTGGACGTTATTCCTAAAGAGATAAAGCTTTGAAAAATATTTGGCAATGGCAAAAACAAATTGGTATTTTGTCGCGCGCCCGCGGCCCGTCCGCCTAAATAATTGATATTTTTTTATAAATTTGCGCCAAATTAATTTTTAGAGTGACACCGTAAGATGTCACGTGACCTGATCGAAAAACTGTTACAATGTTATTGAGTTTTCACTTCTGCCGGCACTCCCGGAGTGCAACCCGGTCTTTTTTTTTTGTGAAGTTTATTAGGATGTCATGGCAGGGGCGGCTCACTGGCCCGTGATTTGGTCGCGCCATAACAAATAGCCGGCGTACCAGCTCCGGGGTGTATGTTAGCACTGCTACGGCACGCACGCGTTCTATCGCGCGCGTTTGTTTATTGTTTATTGTTAATGTTTATTCAAATAGGCTTTCTCATAGCACTTTTGCAAGTCAAAAACTGATTCTACCTTTATATAATACTTGTACCAGTTACATTTGGTGCTGGTACCAGGTGGTGGTCATGTAGAAGCTTCCAGGCATCTTTGTCTTCTATGTATTGGCTAATTGTGTAATAAGCTTTCTTTAACAAAGTTGATTTTACATGACTCTTGAATTTACCTTGTGTGAGCCCAGTGATTTCCTTAGGGATTTTATTATAAAACCGTATAGAGTTTCCTAAGAAAGATTTTTTATTTGTTTTAGATAGCCTGAACTTAGGTACAGCTATTTTATGTTTGTTCCTAGTATTAAAATTATGATTATCACTATTTAATTTGAACTTACTACTTATAAGTTTTTACGCACGTGCATGATGTTTTCATAAATGTACGGTCGAGGAAAATGAAGGTTTGGCACATGTCAACTCTATTTGAATGACGTTAAGGTCCAAAAGTGCTAAACATTCAAATTCCTCGACTGTACAAGGAAGGTAGGGTCAGTATGTTTATCTCCTTGAAGAGTTCTCTTATGGAGTCGCGAGGACGCATCTCATATATGGCACGAATCGCACGCTTTTGCAGTGTAAAAATAGTCTCGATGTCCGCAGCCGCACCCCACAACAAGATTCCATATGACATTAAACTATGAAAATATGCGAAGTAGACTAATCTCGCTGTAGCTACATCTGTAAGTCGTGTAATTCTATAAACTGCATAAGCTGCAGAGCTTAGTTTCCCCGACAGAACATTAATGTGGGTACCCCATTGTAACTTAGAATCTACGTTAATGCCCAGGAATAAGGTTGCATCGTCAATTTTAAGTCTTTCACCGTCAAGAATTATATTTGGTTCAACATCATATCGTTGCATGCGATAGAAAGGGATGGCCACGTGTAGGCTCGTTGGGCATACATAAACAGGGGATTTGTTAACAGAGAACCATCTGTACGTAGTTCAATTAATTATTCTGTGGTCATGGTAGAAATATTTTTTCCTGGTCGCCGCGGTATATAAATACGATCAAAACAAAACAATAAATAGTACCTACATTTCGATGCTAGGGCGGAAAGTATGTCATTACGTCACGAGTGAAGAATGACATTTCCGCACGTGTATCGGACGACGTTTTTTAATACAGTTGTGAAAAAATAAGAAAAACAACAAGTAAGGAATTCGAAACTTTTATATTATTAATTCTGTAACATCATTGCAATACAGTTGAAAAATAATGAAGTTGATCAGAATTCATTTTTTTTGTACAGTTCTATCTTATTTATTTTTTATTGATATAATAATTAATGGTACAATTTGTACAATTATTGAGTGGGAAAAGTGAAAAGCACTACTTCGCGAAAACCAACTTTCCGTACGCTAATCAGCTACGTAAAGTAGCACTTTTTGAGCAACTATTAAAAATTATTTTGTGACATTAGACATTTTATACTACCCGTATCTGCAAATGTTATAGGAACTGTGTGAGTTGAATATACTCGTATTACCATTATCCATAACATTATTAAATCTGCCAATATCAACAGTTTCGTTGTTACACATAATGGCAATGTCACCCAGTCTGTGGGGCCGTTTTGCGGCGCTACTTAGACTTCTATGGTTTTTTTGTTCGCAGATCCTGGAGCTACCGAGAAACGAAAACGAAATCGTTCGTGTATCTCCCTCTATGTCGCTCGAAGCCAGTGCGTCAGAGAGGGAAGAACACGGACGAATTTCGTTTTCGTTCCGCGGTTGGGCCTCAGAATTATCCTTATTCAAAATTGATCGACCATTCCCGATTGGTTCAAGCGTTCATAAAGGTATGATTCCGTGCATCGCGGCCGATCGCAGCCGCGCGCGACCGAATGCGTGCGGCTGATGCGACAATCAGTGTATGACAATGTATGGCGCCGTTTCCGAAGTCTGAAAATCGCGCGCGGCTGCAGTCGGCCGCGATGCACGGAATTGTACCTCAAAATGCGGTGACTGCTTACCATCAGTTGGGCTGTACGCTTGTTTGTCACCGTCGTGGTATCAGAAGCACTAGGGTTGTCACGTCGTCGCCGGTTCCGCCGTCTCGTCGCGACAAAGGGCAAGGGTTCACGAGTCATGGCCGAATGAGTCACGGCTGAATATCGGCCCACGTAACTATTATTTAAATGGTTTAGGTGAAGGAAAACATTGTGAGGAAAGCCGTCTAGTCTGAAGAAGGTAATTTTTTCCCTTTTTACAAGCTTTTATTTAA